>OX419759.1:16276052-17597305 GCA_948567375.1 Lunularia cruciata
AAAAACTATACACGTTCTCCCCTAGGCTAAGAGAGGGTTGGCTTCTACCTTCTCTTGGCCACCACCTCCACCCTTCTTTGTCCCATTGAGAGCTTTCTAACAGTACCTCACCCATGCAATTTTGAGATTCCTATGTGAAGATTCCCTCTAGCCAAAGCTTGTTTGACCAAATAGATAGTACTAGAACCAACATATCACCCATGCATGTAATTATTCTAAGGGTTGAGCTTGTTGGCATGTCAACAATCCATGTATTTGATCCAAGGGTGAAACTTCCTTTGAGGAAATCCTCTTTACTAGAATCGAGACAAGGTGTTCCTTTGGGGCATCTGAGTTTTGTGTTTTTTCTTTTGTGTTTCTTTTGGGGGGGGGGGGGGGGGGGGGGGGGTGTTCTCTTGTCCTTGGAAGATTACAGCTAAACACTTCCATGTGCTTTTGTCCTTGAAATCTTGGGCAGACTTGTAAGAAACCATGTATTTTGGCCACTTCTTCTTTAATTGCATCCCATTCATAACCTCATAAAACCCTCTCATGAACCTCATGAGATAGGTGATGATCATGATAATGTTGTGCTCTTCTACATTGGCTTCTTGCAAGATCTCTTGATAATATTGAGAGAATGCTCATAATCTTCCATATAATTTAAAATTTGGGTGTAGTGATTGCTAACCGTCCAAAATCTATCATTGAATTTATCATCTTCAACTTTGATATGGTTCATGGAGGTTGTATTGGGCATCTTGGATGTGTCATCAAATGCATTCACGTGGGTGGAAGGAGTCTGAGAAGTCATGGGAGTGGAGAAGGTCCGATACACCATTTTCAATAGAGCTTGGAATACCATGTTTGGCAATGGTACGAGAGTAGAGATTGAGATGGGAGTACCACCCCGATTGGAAAGGGAGATAAGCAAAGATAATGCAAAACTGTTTAAGAGGATGTGAGAATAAGGACATACACAAATTTTGGATTTACATGGGGTGAAATTGATAGAGGAGGAGACTAATGATTTGCAAGATTGACAGAGGAGGCTGACCTTCAATGTTTTATTCAACAATCTACAATGTACCAAAGTCAAAAACTCAAAATTTCCAATGATGGCATTTCCTCACTTCACTTAATTCCAATGCACTTTATTTGGCATGCCAAATAGGACATTAGTGTTCACTGAGTGTGTTTGTCTCACTGATAAGAACCAAGCCTCCCTTGAAATCACTTGCCAAATTTGGGTATCAAGAAGGATTTTGCATGCAAACAAGTTTCAAATTTTCAAACAAAATTACAATAAGGGCCACCCCACTTCCATGCGAGATCCTCTAACGCTTGGCATGTTTGGGTTTAGGGTGTCCATGCCCTTGTTTATCATTTTGAGGTGTATTAGGTGAGTTAATCTCACCCATAAAGCCATCACAATCCAGCCCGCAAACAAGTTTGAAATGCCCCCCTTAAACTGCAAAGATGTGCCAGTGTTATGAGTCTTGACTGTAAAATAACTTTACATCCTATTCACTTTTGTCTCCTTTATTCTTGAGAAAACCGATTCTCAAGTTTAAGGCAAAGTGCCAAATCCCATAATCGGCCCATCAAGTCCACATTTGAATTCCCTAATCTACTTGATAAAAACTCTCAACGTAGAGTTTTGTTCAAGGGTCCTTGACACACGTCCCACAGACTTCCTCTCCGATACCCTCTTAACCGTTATTTCACTATCTTTTGATTTATCTTCCCTCGGATACAGATATGCAAACTATGATTCTTACTGACAAATGCGCCATACATAATTTAGAGGTTTGAACCTTGCATTTGCATTCGGGTGGAGACTCCGTCAGAGCATCAAATGCACACGCGAATAGCTGAACGAGTTGTACCGCTGATGAGAGGTGTGGAGCTCGAGAGCATCACTGCACCGTTGAAGGAGGTGGAATTGGTGAAGGCCGTAAAGCCCATGTTACCGTTGAATTGGAGATGAATTAACTCTTTACCTTGGCTCTTCCGTACAACATATACACGAGGACCAAATTGTCAGATTTCCATGGTAAAATATATATGCTACATGGGCATCCACGTTACCTATACCCATAGATGACCCATGCATCATGAGTAGATGGAGCGACAACACAAGTACTTGTGAGACTAAAACAAATCGATTCACTCTCGTGGGGAATACCAAATCACTTTCGCCATGAAGACTCCGACCGGAACCTCCTATGCTATAAACATATCACCTTAAATTTGATCTCCCACCAAATCAGCAGATTCTCGGATCATGGAACAAAACGGTCAAAAAGTACCTGAAGTCGTTTCAATGTTTCTTGACGCCTTGATTCATATGCCCAGCAATAATTCAGATAAGCCAGCATGATTTGTGACCGACCGTTACAATACAGGCCCTCTGATGAAGGATGCTCAGGATCATACTACCAAACGACATACGACATTTTTATTACAGAGAAAAGGGTGGAAACAAAATATCTAAAACGAGGTAATCTGTTTATGCGTACTTTAAATTATAAAGATGCACAAGTTGCATATCTGAATTTCTGTGCCACTCGTTATCTTACTTGCATCAGCTTAAGGAGGCAAGCTCTTGCATGCCGTAGTCGTCCACTTTTGCGACAAAAGGATGCAAACTTCAACCATGTTGTCCCTCAAAGGTGGTGCCAACGTCCGTATTGCCAGCAGTGCTTTGCCAAGCCTTCAAATATTCCTTTCTATCAGGTTTCAGGAACGAGATTTCATTTCCAAAAACACGCGACAGCAATTCTAAAGGACGACAAGCTTTGTCTTACCTCCAATTTTTTTCTTTGTGCCTAGAATCCAATCATTTCACATCTTCCGTATCAATGCTCCGGGGGCGTCAGGGCTTCCATTTGAGTTTTCGAGAGTAACGTAGTCCATAACCTGCTCAATTGGTGAAAGACTAAAAGGATTTGATGGATTCTTTAAAGCAAAACAGTTTCAAGATAAAACATCTGATTAGGGAAAGGAGCTGCAACAGATATTCTCACAGCTGATCAAAACCCACGATGAATAGAACCATACGTCAGGTAACGCCGCTATTTGCGTACGAAGCTACCACATATTGGGGTATTTTCAGATTTAAATAGTCGGATTTCTACGAGTAGGGTACAGACGTCTGTAAAAACATTTATGTGTATTCAAAACCATTTTTTCTATAAGAATGGAGCGCTCATGTAAAACATTTTACTGGTGACAAAAACGCGTATGGGGCTATAGGTTTCAGTTCAGTTCAAACATTTACGAGCTAAATTAGTGAGTTCTTTACAAGAGAATTAGTTTATGGGAGGACAAATTGTCAGAGCGATACCAGTACGAAAAATACCATGCGTAAAAAGAAAGCATGTGACCAAATGGTCAGGATGAGAATGATACAAGAAATGCCATGTGTAAATAAGAAGAGTAGCTTGTGACAGACCAGGAACCAAGAACAAAGAAGAACAAACATTTGAAAAATTTGGAAATTCTCCCTCGTGAAAAGGTGGGTGAATTCGGCAAATTTCAAAACCAACTACAGGGGTTCACTAAGCCGATAAGAGAAAAATGAATTGCTTTGATGAAATCTATAGTTTCCATCTGCCAAATCCAAAGATAGGAGATTTTTTTTGCCAAATAGAAGAGTTATGAGAAATCAACTACCAACTCTAAGAAATGGCCAAGTCATGAAATTGAGGTTCTTGAAATCACATGGATCTTCATTCTCCAATTCCAGATGCAAATACCAATTCTATGAGCAACAATTCCATTTATTCTCTCCTTCTATTTCTCCTTGTGGCAAGTCCTTTTTACTCCCATTCCATCACACATCACACATTCCATCACTAAATTAAGAGCTAAATTCTAAGAGCTATTGAAGATGATATTGTTTATGCTCTAAGTGAAGGGTGAATAGGATAAGTTCGGGATGATTCCTCATGACTATGAAAAAATTAGTTTACTAGGAAGAACCGGATCACCTCAAGCAAATTCACAAAAGCAATTGGTTTTAGTTACGTGACCATTTATCTCATGCAACACATGAGAGTGGTTTCACACTCCAATTGAAGCTAGAAAGAGATGCAAAATAGAACAGATAGAAGCTCAAAAGATTACCAAGATGGAGAAGCAAAGATAAAAATTGAATTGAGGAAGATATTCTAGACCAAGAAAATAGAATCCAAAGTAGAGAAACTTCAAATCAAGGAATACAATCCAAATGATTTTACTTAATGATTCTCAAATTAGCAAGGACAAGAAAGACTCCAAAATAAATAAAGATTATAATTACTACACTTCCCAAGATAAATTTCCAACATTATGATGCTTTTATAGTTCATCCTAAATTGAAAGTTCAAAACTACATCCCTTGTGTGGATAGTGATGATTATGAGATATAAACCAAACTTTTCATATATGAATTTATATTTTGCTCCCATTTGGTTTATATGTGTCATACAATATATGTTTTTGGAGAAGACCTTCCAAGATAGAAGATATCCAAAGATTATAAAGATATCTAAGGTTATTTTTCTTGAACATAAATAGAAGCAACAAGGGAACAAAGACAAATTGTAGAGTAAGGATGTAGAGATAGTAAGCATATGATGTGAATTAGAAGCAAAGAAGATGAAATTTGTTACTCTCAAGTTGAAAATAGCTGAATGTATGAAGGAAGTAGCCATAAAACTTGAAGCTTTAGCCAAAGAATCAAAGAAGGAAAAGGAGGAGAGAGCAACTAATTGTCTAAAGATAATAAAGGAAGTTATAGCCAAATTTAATGTGTTGGCAACTAACTTAAGAGAAGAGAAGATGAAGATCATCAAGGACTTAGAAGATCTTTGGGATTAGCTGGTAGCCATTAAAGAAGAGTAGCAGTAGTAGGTAAGATGATCAAAGCCAAGCTACACGAGTTGAAATTTGTGGTACCCACATTTTTGGTTTTGAGTTAGTTTAAGGTTTTTTGAAAGAAGAAGTGTACAGTTGAAGGGGAACTAAGTGCAAAGGATGGAAGAAAGAAGAAGATTCATGTTTTATATCAACCTGAAGAAAGTTACCTTGGGTTAATAATTGTCAAGACTTGGATCAGATCTATCAAGGTTCAACCCGAAGTAAGGATACTTTGCCTCGAGGTGATCAACCCGATGCAAAGACAACATAACAACTTTTCTCTGGGATTTAAAATTCAAGATTGTTTTGCACATAAAATGGCTGTCACGCCACTTGTAGTGTCACATCTAGATTGCTCAAACATTGGAGTTCTAGTGATAGTAGTTAGAGGCATTTTGGCAATTACTCATAGACTACTTTCCGATGGTCAGATTTGTGTTCAGGAAACTGACTTCATGGTGGAGCCCACCGTCACTTGCACCATTTGCACCACTGTGTGTGCCATCAGTAGGACCGTTGGGATGAGACCTAGGTCAAAATCAGGAGTATACCTTGGAAGTGTAGCTTCAGAGAGCTCACTTCTCTAATGTTGAACCTTTGAGTTCTTGGTTAGAGTGGACAGAAAGCTGGTGATCGTCACCTGGAGTCTCTTAGCTAGAATGGGTGTGGCTTGATTGTAATCAGTGCATTGTTGTTGGCAAGTTGTTGAGGATCAGATCAAGTACTTATCTGATTTGAGTTGATTCGAGTTGTAAATGATCTGATTATATTAGAGAAGTGAGTCAAGGGGAAATTGGGTGCATGAATTGTGAGTGTTGGTGGTATCTCTAAGCTTGGTGGATTATGGTGTCTTGATTGAGTAGTTCAGATTTCATTAAGAAAGATTGTGTGCAAAAGCGTAGGCAAAATTTGGAGCCAAAGAGAAGCAATTTTCAAGCAGTAGTTGTGATTTTGAGCTCAGGAGGTGAAAGCAAGACCAATTTGTTGCAAGTTGAGCTCAAAAAATGAAATTGAAGGTGGAGTTGAGACCAGATCCTTGTGAATTAGAGATTAGACAAAACCCATTTTTCTGATTTAGCTCAAGTGAAGAGTTAGTTGAGGATTTAGAGGTCAGCCAAATTTAGGGATTCATGTCATATTTACATCAGATTTATGTCATATTTGTGAAGGGTTTATGACAGATTTTGGCAAGAAGATCCCTTTCTTGGTGATCCTTATAGCGCAAGAAGTAGATAAGTGCTCCAATTATATCAAATGCCTAATGGTGGCAAAGTCAATCCAATATTGTTTTATGAGCTGGAAGGTTCTGTTAGATTTCTTATGATGTGCTCCCTCCATTCTTTGCTTCCTGTTTGTGCACTGTGTTTGTATGAAGTACTTTGAATTTAGAGCATTGGTGCTCTAGTGTGCTCTTGGTAGTGACGCTGGAGTGATGATCAATCAAACTATCTTTGTTTCTATCCGATGAGGTAGGAAGTAATGAACTACAGATAGTGAGAGTGTGTGTTGTGATGGCAGGTTATAGGTCGCACTTCCCCTAATGTAGTTGTCTCAGTTAGAGTAACATTAGTTAGTAGTGTGCCATTAGTGTTGGCACTTGGTGGGGTACTTGCGGTTTGTGGTTCGGGTTTGTAGTTGGCGGTTTGTAGTTACTTTGGCATGATGGAGTTTGTTGGGGATTCTAGAGGAAATAACTTTGCAATAAACATCAAGTTTACTCAAAATGGTGCTTGGTATCAGCTTGTATCTGAGGTCCCAATGAGGGAGGAGATTGACTATGAGTTGGAGTTTGACATAGGAGCTGATCTAATTGAGAGTGCACTTGGCATGTCTGCACCATTGTTGTGGGACATGGACAAGATTTATGGGGCCTCCAAAGGCCCTAGGCGTTACTTTGGTACAGTGGGTACCATTGAGTTGGATGACTTCATCCAAGAGTTTGATAGTTGGTGTGATCTACAGAAGATGCAAAACACAACTTTGTTTACACTCTCATGGTATAGAAGGGGTTGTTTCAGCATCTGGAGGGTCCGCCAATGGATAATTACCATGAGTTCAGGAGAGCTCACTTGGAGAGATTGAGTTATGGAGACAATATTGGTCGCCAATTTATGTCTCTATCACTTCAGGCTTGGTTGCCAAGAGTAGATCGGTAGTACCCATGAGTTCTAGCTTGAGTAGCACTGGTGGAGCTAGTGGAGGTGCACTAGCTGAAGATAATGCTCCTACGAGTGGAGGTACCGCTACAAGAGGTAGTGTGGTACCGGGATTTAACTCCATGGTGGAGTTTTTCCAATTTTTGAGGCAAAATTACCAAGGAGTGCATATTAACAAGTTGAGGAGCTTGCAAGAGTTCCAACAGAAGGCTTGAAAGAGCCTACGTGAAGCATACACTCACTTGAGACGGCTAATCAGTTTCACTAAGGGAGTTACTGAGGCCCAAGCAGTCTAGTTTTGGTATGGAATACTATACAGGGAGTTGCAACATAGATTTCATAATGCTACATTGTTATAGGCTACTTTGGTAATGGTCATTGGTTTGGTTGAGCGTGTTGAGCTCAACATGGTGGAGGAGAGAGTGGTGACATCTGGATTTGGTAGGGAGACCTCATCCATAGCTGTGACTTCTTCTAGAGTGCACCACGTCCAGTTGGTTTTTGAGGACAAGGTGGATAGCCTAGATCCTATGGAGTGAGTGGAGGGCCTAGTGGAGCTAGACCCTTATCTTCATTTTTGGATCAGCAGCAGCCAATGAGTGGTGGTGTTGCTTGTTGGACTTTTGGTGGACCTCACCATAGGAGAGAGTGTACTTAGGGCAACAAACTTGATACCTTTGGTGCATCACAACCAGCACAAAGACAATGTGAACATTGTCATAGATATGGTCACTCTAGTGATTGGTGCTTTGACCTACACCCAGAGTTATAAAGTGGTTGGGCTGCTATGGTAGTAGAGGAGCTGCAATTCATGGAGGGCAAGGAGGTGGTAGAGATCTACACGTAGTAGAAGTGTAGTACTTGCCTTACTTTTGATACAACTATGGCTACTTGGATTGAGTAGTTGGAGTAGAGATTGGCTAGTATAGCCATTGCTCAGAGGAGATCAAATTTGGGTGCTAAGGCTTCCACCTCATATGTTGGTGATAGAGATGCTTTGGATTTCATGTGCAGAGCAACATAGGTGGATGCATCTACAACAATGACTAGGAGTGCAGTTTGTGCTCTAGAGCCTAGAGGAGCATCAATGGAGGAGAGGTTGGGAGACAGGTTAGACTTCTCCAGTCTTTCACGCTCTCTAAGGCATTGCCAATGACATCCATGGCTCCTAGATGTCCCAATGCAGGTGTGGTAGGTGGTGATGGGGTGCATGATGGACTACATACTAGTCAGCCACTTGATACTACACAAACTAGCATGATGTTGGGAGCGGCTCAACTGATTATGTGCTATCTATTATTTTCAACTTGTGACATGTGTACATTGGAAATTGACCCAACCCCATTGTTTTGGTTGGCTGCCATGCTTTGTGAGGGTAGGGATGATATGGTCCCTATACTAGAGAAAAGGTGGTTGATAGTGGAGTTGACTTGGTTGAAGAGCATGGGATCCGCTCAGCAACCAATGGTTTATGGCAGACAACAATGGCTAAATTGGAAGATTACCAACTAGACTGAGCTTTGAGATAGTGCGGTTCACAGTTGGCTGGTGTTGTCCTATTGGATAACCCCAAGGGGATTTTTTATTTGGTGGGACCTTCAAGGAAGGTCTATACACCACAAAGAGTCTTATTAGACTCTAGTGTGTAGCCCTTTATGTTGGGGAAGGCTGTAGTTGTCGGTTTGGAATTATGGAAGACCAATGTGGAGAGGTGTCCATTTCAGATCCAAACATCTCTAAGTGGTAGTTTGACACAATATATCACACAAGGGGAGCTTGTTGTCTAGGTTCAGCCTGGTCATCCGGCTGATAGCTTGGTGGTGAGAGCTCAAGCTGTTTTGACCTTAGCTGAGTCATATGATGTGCTAGTTGGAGGAGCAGTGCTATACCCCATGGGTTTTAGTATTGACTATGGGGAGGAGATAACCTCCTATAGACCAGGTTGGCAATCAAGTGAGGGACAAGTATGTTGCCTACCAATACATTTCTGTAGTGGCAGTCTTGGCTCACTATAGTTTGATACCATGGCAACATCAATTTCAACTCTTAGTGGTGTTGTTACTTGGCCTAGTGATGCCCATGCAGAGGATACTCTAGTACTAGAGGAGATCACTTGGATTTGGAGTACAATTGGGATTGTTCTATCCACCTTGGATGTTCCATTGTGGAGTTCAGAGGAGGCATTGCAACAACATGCAGATCGGTTGGTGCATAAGGCTTGGAGTGGAGCCTTTGTACCACAAGGAGATGAGTGCAAGGATGAGCCTCTACAGTCTATTACCTTGACATCTTTGGATACCACACTCATTGCTTGGTAATATCCAATAGAAGGAGTATGTCTATTGGAGTTGTTTGGTGAAGTTAGCATCAGACTAGCCATGGTATTACAGTCGGGTATACAAGTACAGAGGTACTTGTATGTGGAGAGAGAAGAGATTGCTAGATGAGTCTCTTTCCATTATGTGGCACACTTGGCCTATCAATATCCTAAGTTATTATTGATGTTAACAATTAGGGGTTACTAGAAAGCCCTACCACTAGACATTTACTTACTGGGAGTGCATGATCTAGAGCAACATGGATATGTTTATTTGGTGATTTTTGGATGGCCATGTCAATGACATACACGTGCTAGCTGAGGTTTGGGTCTTCATGATCCTTGTTCTGGTGTGTTTTGGGAGATGTTACGGATACTACAACATCTCTAGGTTCACCAATCCATTTCTCCAATTTACATTTTGGAGAACATTCCTTTGATTGGTGATTCTCACACCAGAGTGGTGGCAAGTACACATCAGGTCCATTCTTGGATGAGACCTATTTTATTGTTAGATGCAGCCAGAGTGGGATCATGAGCTCATCATCTATGTGAAGAACCTCTTACCTAGAGAGGTTCTACAACATGTTTATGACGGGATTCAACGACTAGACCACATCATTGTTGATGACATCTTGGATGTTGGGCGTGAGTTTCAAATGATGGTAGTGGCTGATAGATCACCTACGGCAATGGTGAACCTAGTTGGGCAGCCTAGAGCCACTTTTCCCACACTTATGGGTTTCCAAGGTCTCATGCTTTTTGAAAGGGAGGTCTTGGACTGGTTTGGAACTCATAGTTACATCAGTGGGTGGAGCCAAACGTTGATGAGAGAGAGAGCAAGCAATGGGTTTTTTCATTGGTATAACCGTTGTTCTTGAATATAAGACGCATCCAAGCATCAAGTTTTAGGTCAAGCTATGGACCTAAAATGTTTGACCTGGATTGTGAGCCTTGGCTTGGTAGAGCAGCATAGGATCCGCTTGATAGGCATCACCACTAGGACACTTGTTAGCCTTGTGCCTATCAAGGCAATTCAAGCACATGTTGGAGTGATGGACCAAGTGGACATGGTATTCTTGAGACACAGCCAATAGCCACTAGGGAGATTGGTCTATTTAGAGTCCATCTAGGTGAGCATGGTCTACTTGGATTACACCCTTGGTCTATTTGGGATGCAGCTAGAGGACGTATTGAGCCAAATCAAAGGGAGTTTTTCACACAAAGGTTGGGACCTCTAGTAGTCAAAGGCATGGCACTATTGCTCCCAACAGGCTATTGTAGCAACCAATCAACATGGCTTCCACTCCTATTACAATTACAGAGGATACTTGGGAGTTAAATCTTGGACCCAAGCTTACAAGAGAGGAAAGATGGAGGGTTTGGAGGTTCTTGAGGATCTATACGAGTTGTTTTGCCTTCAATATGAAGAATTTGGGTGCTTTGAAGAGACCTTGTATATGGATTGAGCTGACTAGTGGTACACTAATTTTCTGACGTCCTTATCTATAACAATATGGAGTTTAGCGATGTAGCTAGTAAGGGTAACAAAGTAGCAAATAAGCCAAATTAGCCTAGAATATTCTAGAAGCATCTAGGAAGCTTCCCAACTAGTTAACTTGCACCCCAAGCAGGTAGCTTCTAGAAGGAAGCTTCTAGAAACTTCTAACTAGCTTAGCTTGCATGCCAAGTAGGCAACTTCTAGAAGGAACCTTCTTGAGAAGCTTCCTAGTTAACTTGGCTTACACTCTAAGAAAATGGCTCAAGGAAGCTTCTTGAGAAGCTTCTCAAGGGCTTTGTATGCTTTGGATGGTGTGGCAAAACTTTGGTGGCAATTTTGAGTGGAGCGAGCTGAATGATAGATTGTTACACCAATTTTGACATGTGCGGAATCCAAGGATGCAATACTTGGTTGATTTCAAACTATAAATGACACCCAAGCCGCATGAGATAAATTGGCAGAGTTGAAGTAGATTGGCTTAGTAAGGAGCTACATCACACAATTTTAGAACATCATCATGCAAATTCCAGATATCCAAGAAGGTGAAGTTATGGATCGATTTGTGCGAGGATTGAAGTCATGAACCAAATTGGAGGTGACTATGCGGGAGCCACAAAACATAGAAGAAGCCATGCAATTGGCTAAGCATTTTGATTCCTTGGTTGCAACAACTTGGTCTCAACCTCAACCTACACAAAGCCTACCAGTACACTATGCATGAGTGGAAGAACCGGTACCAATGGAGATTGATGCTATCCAACGAAGACCACTTGGTACAACGGATAGAGAAAGATTACGACAAAATGGAGGTTTCTTTTATTGTTGCCAAGTTGGACATCTCATTGCTGAATGTCCACTTAGGAATGGACGACCTTGACAAGTTGCCTAGATGGAGTTTGTGGAACAAAATGATAAGGGAAATGAAGAATCCCATTAGGTGATTTTGAGCTACCTACTAGGAGCTTGATTAGTTCCAATGGGATTGAAGGCTTGACCTATGCAAGTTTGCTTCACTTGCAAGGTACGATATCTAATCAAGGTTGTAGGATTTTGGTTGATTTTGGAAGATTTTGGAAGTTTGGAGAATTGCATGTCTATGCAAGTAGCAAAGGAATTGGGTATTCCTATCAAGCCAGTGATTGGAAGTAGATTGATGATGGCGGATGGTAGACACGGTTCTGCATTCCGTACTTCACATCCTGTTACCTTCAAGATTGGAAAGGAGTATTTAGAGTGTATGAGGTTTGTAGTGGCACCTCTACACTATGATATCATTCTAGGTCTACCTTGGCTTGAACGTCATAAGGTTCAATTTGATTGGACCCGATGACAAATTCAAGTACAACACCAAGGTAAGAATTTCCAACTAGGTTGTCTGGCACCTCTGAATAAGGCACTTAAGAATAGTCAATCCCAAGACAAGAAGTTTGTTGAGAAGGTAGCCATAGAGTGAACCTTGAAGGGAGATGAGTCCTAAGATGGGAAGTTTGCTAGGAAGGAAACCATGGAGCAAGCTTGGAAGAGAGATGAGTCCCTGGAAGGGGAGTTGGTTAATAAATCAGCCATAGAGCAAGCTTTGGAGGAAGATAAGTTTGTATTTGTGGTGTGGATCAAGCCAATTGCACAAGAACAATCTAAGGAGGGCCAAGAGCCTCATCAAGCAATGGTTGGTCGGATAGTTCAAGAGTTTGTGGACGTGTTTCAGGATGATCTGCCAAAGGGATTACCCTCTGATCAAGGTTGCACTTCAAGACCAAGTTATTGCCAATGAGTATTTTAGTGAGTAGACTGTTCTATCGGCTCTCACCAATGGAGTTGGAGGAGTTGCAAACAACACTTACAAACTTGTTGGAGAAGGACTTCATACAACGTAGTACCTCTCCTTGGGGAGCACCGGTACTATTTGTTCCAAAGAAGGATGGAAGACTTAATTTTTGTATTGATTACCGTGGGCTCAATAAGCAAACCATGAAGAATGCATATCCCTTGCCTCAGATCAATGACTTTCTTGATCAACTAAGTGGAGCATGCTACTTTTCCAAGTTGGATCTTTGTAGTGGCTATTGGCAAATTCCTATTGATAAAGAAAATATGCAAAAGACTGCTGTGACAACTCGGTAGATATCACTTTTGGGGTAATCAGGTAAGTAAAGTTTGTTCCCACAGAGATACAAGTCAGAAATGTCTAAATACAAAGCAAAGTAACAATTTCAGTTCTTCTTGGTTGCGTCTTTAATCTCTCAAGTAGAAACCACACCCAAAAGAGAGTAACAAGCATTGACTCACAGTCTTGTCACAAGTTAGTACTCCGTAATCACAACTCCATCAAATCTTTCCAAACAATCTTGATTGTGATGATTCAGGCTCTCTCGAAAACGGCACTTCACTGCAAAACGACTTTGCCTCAGAATTGTGTTCCACCCCTCCATTGAAGGCACAACTTCCTTGATTGAAATTGCTTCACATCAACTTTGTGCTGCACTCACAATTGCAAAATATTACCAACACTACAATTCCTCTCAGATCTGTCAAGGTATTGCTCCGATTGCACTTCACTTAGGATCAGACACAGAGAGTAAAGATCAAGGCTACAGAATCCAACATCCAGCAAGCACATTGACTTGCACTTCACATTGCTCCACATACTCACAAACACAAATACAAGTTGATACTCGGAATCAAGCTCAAGCAACGAGCACTGCCTCATAGCACTTTGCTTTATCTATTCTTAGAAATAATGAGCATTGAACAACATAAGACTGCAAATGCTCCCCTTAAACACTGAAGCAAATGGCAGTTCTAACAAAAATACCGTTTCCTAACAACTCTACAAACTTGCAAATCCAAAATGACAATGCACCTCTTCATATCTGCCTCTTCCTATCTCAAATCTGTTACTAATCCGATCCGATGTCTACTTCGTCATCGGCTTTCAAACCCGATCCCAAAGTAACCTCACTTACTACGCTATCTTTGGGTCTCATAACTCCTAACTCTTCTATCAATTCTAGTACTTCTTCACTTTGATCTACAATTGAGGTCTTGGATAACCTTTCTACTACTTTATCTTCCAACCCACTCTTCTCTAAAGTGTCAAATGTAAAATCCGAAGACACATGCACTCCTACTTCTCTTACTTTGGGTCTTCGTACTTCTTCTACCTCACTACAAAGTTTAGCTAACTCCGCCCTAATAAGGTCTAGTCTGAGACACACATTGTCTCCCACCTCTAACATCTTCCTATCTACACGATCTTGCAGCCGGATTAAGAGATTATTTAACTCGGTATCCTTTGCCTTCCGCTTGCGCATTTCCTACACTAGCAACTTTAGCTCATGTAACCTCGCTTCTTTGAGTTTACATTCCACTTTTGTACTCAACATGGCCTTAATTTTATTGACGACAGCTTCTACTTCACTAGTTTCTTCCATCACCGTACACTTCTCTTTCTTCTTCTCTTCTTCCAATTCACTATGATACATCTAAAGCTCATCTTCAAATTTAGCTTTTAATGCTTCCTTCTCCTTCCAATGTACAGAGAGTTGTTCCTTTGCCTCTCGCATCAACCCTCTCAATCAATCTTCTTCCCTACTACGCTCTGTCAACTCTCATTGCCAAGCTTGATCTTTCTCCACTGCCCTCTTCTTAAGGCTCTCCAACTCTTGTTCCATCACCGCAACAATTGCCTTGGAGTGTATCAACTCGACACGCATCGTTGCAAGTTCTCCTTTCAATCCTGCAGTCATTGCAGTCATCTCCTTCACTTCCTCATGATTCTTGACTAACTCTTCCCTTGTCACCCCAAATTTCTTACTCCAAAGAACCTCCTCAACCAGAAGTTCTTTGACCTCCATCTCCACTCTTGTCAGCTTACTTCGTAACAACGAGGTTTTGGCACTCCAGGCTTTTACCACCACTAATTCATCTAGTACGTCAAGCTTGGCACTTATGATCTCCATCTTCTTTTGCTGCAACATCGCCAACAATGGGCATACTACCTTGGAAAAATAATCCACTCCTTTGTACCTTGCATCCTTGGCTCGGACTTTGGGTTCCGACTCTTCTATATTTGGTACCTTGCTCCAAAGTCAAGATCTTTGTACCTTCAAAGTTTCCTCCTTAGAAATTTCTCCCTCTTTTTGAGTAAGGTTATTGGGCCCCACCACCAATACACTCAGAGCATTGTCACGCTTGGCAGCTTGAGGTTGTGCTTCGCCTTCTTCTCCCTTCTTCTACTCATTGCACCGTTCCATCATGGAAACTTTGGGACTTAGCTTTCTGACCTCTTTCATTGGCTATATCACTTGCTAAACCTCTGCCTTGCCTTCACTGCCACTACTTGATTCTTTGCTTTGTAGCGTAAACTCCACTTCTTCTATTGACACTCCTCCCTTTGATCCGGTTTCTCCTTCCAATTCTTATTTTTCCTCTTGCACGACTTCCTTCGACTTCACTATCACCACCATTGGGTTAAGCCTTGGAACTTGTGACAACCCGACAAATATCACTTTTGCGGTAATTGGGTAAGTAAAGTTCGTTCCCGCAGAGATACGAGTCAGAAATGTCCAAATACAAAGTCAAACAATAACATGTAGTTCTTCTTGGTTGCGTCTTTAATCTCTTAGGTAGAAACCACACCCAGAAGAGAGTAACAAGCACTGATTTTTAGTCTTGTCACAAATTCACACTCCTTAATCACAACTCCATCAAATCTTTCCAAACAATCTTGATTGTGATGATTCAGGCTCTCCCAAAAATGGCACTTCACTACAAAACGACTTTGCCTCAGAATTGTGTTCCACCCCTCCATTGAAGGCACAACTTCCTCAATTGAAATTGCTTCACATCAACTTTGCATTGCACTCATAAATGCAGAATACTACCAACATTACAATCCCTCTCAAATCTGTCAAGGCATTGCTTCGATTGCACTTCACTCAGGATCAAACACATAGAATGAAGATCAAGGTTGTGGAATCCAACATCCAACAAACACTCTGACTTGCACTTTGAATTTCTACACACTCACAAACACAATTGCAAAGTTGATACTTGGAATCAAGCTCAAGCAACGAGCACTACTTCACAGCACTTTGCTTTATCTATTCTCAGAAATAATGAGCACTGAACAACATTTGACTGCAAATGCCACTCTTAAGTAGTGAAGCAATCGACAGTTCTAACAACTATACCGTTCTACAACAACTCTTCTAACCTACAAATCCAAAATGACAATGCAACCTTTCATATCTGTCTATTCAAATCTCAAATTGGTTTCTACTCCGATCCGATGTCTACTTCTTCCTTGGCTTTCAAACCCGAACCCGAAGTAATCTTACTTCCTATCACTTTTTCCTCGGGTTTCATAACTTCCAATTCCTCCACTAATTCTAACACTTCTCCTTCATGATATGCAATTCCTATCAAAATTAAGCCTTCTAAATCTCTATCTCCCGACCCACTCTTCTCTAAGGTGTCAAATGTCAAATCCGAAGACACATGCACTCTTATCTCTCTTACTTCGGGTCTAACTATTATCAATTCTTTTGCTAATTCTATTGTGTCATCGTCAACAATTGTAATTGAAAGCATGAATACACTATCTACACCTTCAATTTGTAACCCACTTTCCCCTAATCACTCATGTAACTGACCCGAAGACACTTACTGTCTGATCCTACACTTCGGGTTTATTCACTACTGCTACTTCTCCTTCAATTCATGTTCCATCTTCAATTAGAACTGAAATTGAAGTCATGGGTATTCTAACTATCTTCTTTCCCCACTCTAACTTCCTCTGATGCTTCCCGCCAAACTCCCGAAGTCACCTTCATTGCACTCTGAGGTCTGGTTACCTCGGATTTAGTCATCTTGAAGCAAAGTCTTTAGACCCGAAGTCATGTAAACCCTAAGTACAAAGTCATGTAAACCCAAAGTACAAAGTCCGAGGTACAAAGTCACATTGACCCGAAGAACCTCAACCTGAAGTACATCTACTCTCAAAACTTCAAATGCTTGTAACTTCTTCTACAAATCTCCAAACTTTGCGATTTTGGTGGCAATGGAAAGCCCTAAACAAGACGCTTCCAACAAAATATAGCACGCTTGATTTGGAATTGTCATCACTGAGATATGGTACCCGCAAGAATCCTGACCTATAACGTCCCTTCCTCCTTCGGCGTCTGATCCGAGTTTTTCCTCCTCTGACATGAAGTAAACTTCTTTGGGTTTGATCCAGTCTGAGTCATTCTTCCTCTTACATGAAGTCGACTTCCTTGGGTCTGATCAAAACACAGGTTTGCACTCATTTCTTCTCCATTTGGTTTCAATTTGGTTTCAGCAAGGCACTTCTTCTTCAAAACTAGTCCAAAATGAAAAATGTGGGTACCATAGAACTTTTTGGGGTTTTATTGTTGCAACACGACTCTCAGGCTTGGCACTCTTTTGCACCCTTGGAAGGTCAATTGCTATGATCTTTTCTCTCCCACTCTCTTTGTAGTACCTATCCCTCTCTCGCACGGGTATCGCTCATCTGCATCGGCTTCCTTGCGCAAATCTGGATGAAAGTGCGACCGCATTTGACTTTGCTCTTCCGAAGTCAATAAGTTCAACCCAAAATAAAAGTGCACTACAAATGGTACAAAATAGTGTGGTGGCATATCCATTCTCCATTCTGAATCATCTACCCCACTCTCTGATGCAGGCATTTTGCCCAATCTACTGCCTCTCCCATAAACATTTGGTGAAAGAACACCGCTTGTTGCATAGTAACATAGGTGGTTCACTCTGGTTTGAACATGGCCATCATCATGCTTACAATTCCTCTCCGCTCAGGGTCTCTATAACTATCGACCTGATACCCATTCTTAATACGGGGTCGATTGAACGACTTCCTAACTTTGGTAGTCTCTTCTGAAGCATCACACTTCCAATAGAAGGTGGTACCTCCTACCTCTCTGGCTTCCCTTCCCAACACTACTCTCCAATCCGCCTCTGTCCATCAAGCGGGATTCCCTCTCTTCCCCTCATGCTTTGGCCCATCCTTGCAATTGCTTGCTGCAAATTTCTACCATGAAACCTGGAAAACTGAAATTCCAGTTCCAGGCCAGGAACATGATACAAAGTCTCGTCAAGACTTTGATCCGCGCTATTACTTCTAAACAATGAATTGCAAGCCCTCTCTCTACACTTTGCTTGCTCACTTTTGGTGCCATCGTGTGCTCCTCACTTTTCTCTTGTGGAAGATCGTCCCTGAAATCCTAACCCACTCCTCTTCCTGCGGATTTGCAATTTGCATTACTTTGGTTCAACTTTGAATAGGCACCGGGTAGCAATGGGACATTGCTCCTTCTTGTTGCTCACCATGTAATTTTCTAGTCCTGTGTCAATCAGTCACTCTTTAGTTGCTCTTCCTCTCAAATTGCTGATTTGGTGAAGTTGTTGCCTGCCACTATCAAGAAGTTCTTGATCCCGAGGTCATTACTTTCTTCCCCCGTACTTTCTTGATTGTGCCAACTCCGAAGAAGTTTGTTACAGGTTCTTTGGATCCGCTTGCGCTGCCCAATACAAAGTCTTTTTCTTTGTCTTCATCTTCGGGTTCTTCTTCATGTCTTGACCTGAAGTTGACTTCGGGTTGTATGTTGACAAGGCAAGTCCGAGTACTTTGCCTTATGACCCAAAGCCACATTACCTCGGGTTTCATCCCAAAGACTCTTTTCTTTGCCTTCTTTGGTCATATAGGCACAATCCGACTTCTCTATACACTTCTTCTTCTTCTTTATTTTGAAAAAATAAATAAATGTGGGTACCACAACTGCCTTTTGCACAAGGTATGGGAATTTTGAGTGGAGAGTTCTATCTTTTGGACTCACTAATGCTCCAGCGGTGTTGTCAAGAAAATAATCTACACATAGTATTGGTGCCATTTGGTGTGAGTTTCCATGTTATTGAACTCAAGAGTTTATGTTATGGTGAAACCGGTATTTGTTTGTGTTCTTGTAAGCTCGAGGATTTTCTCTTGTGTTAAGGGAGGGAGGAAATTGAGTGGTGGATTTTCTTTAAGGTTACATAAGCTTGGAGTTTATTACCATGTCACTTAAGCGCTGGAGTTTGTTATTGGGAAGTTTGTTATTGGGGTTATGTTATTGGGGTCTCAAGAGTATTTTAATTAGGGGCAGTAGCAAATGATTTTGAGGAATTGTAAAAAGGTTAGGCTTGGGTAGGAACAACAAGGAGGTTTATGCTTCAAGAGAAAAGGCTGAAGGAGAAAGGAAAGTTTCAAGGAAAGACAAGTCGGCTGGGAGAGAGGAATTTTTGAGATGCCTTAGGCCTATGACAGGGCCAAGAGAAGATCTTTGAAGGTTGAGTGAGAGTGTTTCAGGCCAGAGGAATTTTTGAGATGCCTAAGGGCTGTGACAGGGCTATGAGAAGAATTTCCAAGGTTGAGTGAGAGTGTTGCAGGCTAGAGAGGAATTTTGAAATGCCTTAGGGCTGTGATAGGAAAGAAAGAGTTTGGAAGGTTGAGTGAGAGTGTTATAAGCCAGAGAGGAATTTTGAAATGCCTTAGGGCTGTGATAGGAGAGAAAGAGTTTGGAGAGTGAGAGTGTTGCAGGCCAAAGGAATTTTTGAGATGCCTTAGGGTTGTAACAGGGCTAGGAGAAGAATTTCAAAGGTTGAGTGAGAGTGTTTCAAGCCAGAGGAATTTTTGAGATGCCTAAGGGTTGTGACAGGGCACCGAGAAGAATTTCAAAGGTTGAGTGAGAGTGTTGCAGGCCAAAGAGGAATTTTGAAATGCCTTAGGGCTGTGACAGGAGAGAAAGAGTTTGGAAGGTTGAGTCAGAGTGTTATAGGCTAGAGAGGAACTTTGAAATGCCTTAGGGCTGTGACAGGAGAGAAAGAGTTTGGAGAGTGAGAGTGTTGCAGGCCAGAGGAATTTTTGAGATGCCTTAGGGTTGTGACAGGGCCAGGAGAAGAATTTTGAAGGTTGAGTGAGAGTGTTGCAGGCCAGAGAAGGAATTTTGAAATGCCTTAGGGCTGTGATAGGAGAGAAAGAGTTTGGAAGGTTGAGTGAGAGTGTTGCAGGCCAGAGAAGGAATTTCAAAATGCCTTAGGGCTATGATAGGAGAGAAAGAGTTTTGAGAGTTGAGAGAGTGTTGCAGGCCAGAGAGGAATTTCAAAATGCCTTAGGACTGTAACAAGAGAGAAAGAGTTTGGAGAGTTGAGAGAGTGTTGCAGGCCAGAGAGGAATTTCAAAATGCCTTAGGACTGTAACAAGAGAGAAAGAGTTTGGAGAGTTGAGAGAGTGTTGCAGGCCAAAGAGGAATTTTGAAATGGCTTAGGGCTATGGCAGAAGAGAAGGGTTTCAAGAGTTGAGAGAGGACTCTTGCAGGGCCAGAGGAAATTTTTGAGATGCCTTAGGGCTGTGATAGGCCAGGAGAAGAATTTTGAAGGTTAAGTGAGAGTGTTGCAGGCTAGAGAAGGAATTTTAAAATGCCTTAGGGCTGTGACAGAAGAGAAAGTGTTTGGAGAGTTGAGAGAGTGTTGGAGGCCAAAGAGGAATTTCGAAATGCCTTAGGGTTGTGACATGAGAGAAAGAGTTTGGAGAGTTGAGAGAGTGTTGCAGGCCAGAGAGGAATTTCAAAATGGCTTAGGGCTGTGACAAGAGAGAAGGGTTTTGGGAGTTGAGAGAGGGCTCTTGCAGGGCCAAAGGAGATTTTTGAGATGCCTTAGGGCTGTGACAGGCCAGGAGAAGAATTTTGAAGGTTGAGTGAGAGTGTTGCAAGTCAGAGAAGGAATTTCAAAATGCCTTAGGGCTGTGATAGGAGAGAAAGAGTTTGGAAGGTTGAGTGAGAGTGTTGCAAGCCAGAGAAGGAATTTTGAAATGCCTTAGGGTTGTGACAGGAGAGAAAGAGTTTGGAGAGTTGAGAGAGTGTTACAAGCCAGAGAGGAATTTCAAAATGCCTTAGGGCTGTGACAAGAGAGAAAGAGTTTGGAGAGTGAGAGTGTTGCAGGCCAGAGGAATTTTCAAGATGCCTTAGGGCTGTGACAGTGCCAAGAGAAGAATTTTGAAGGTTGAGAGAGAGTCTTGCAGGGCCAAAGGAGTATTTTGAAATGCCTTAGGGCTGGACAAGAAATGATTTTGAATGTAGAAGGATGTTTATTGTGAGAATGTTGATAGGAGAGCCAATTTTGAATGAAGAATGTTTGTTGTGAAGAGGGTGTACATGGAATGAATTTTGAATGTAAAGGATGTGCTGTTGAAAATGTAGCAGTGAAGAATTCTCACAAATGAGAGACTGGGCAGAGTGAATGAGAGATTGGACAAAGTGAATGAGAGTCTGGACAGGAGTGAACTATTGAAGAGAGATTTTTGAAGGTTGCTTGGCCTTGATTTGTGACAAAAGAAGAGAGAAAATTTTTGGAAGTGCTATTGAGCATGATAGTGGCCAGATGAACAAATGGCAGGGAGTATACCTTGAAGGTGTGCAGGGTGGAGGAGAGAAATTTTTGCAGCAAAGCAAAGGCCTTGAGAGTGCAGGCAGAAAATGGGTTTCTTTGCAAGAGAATGAAGAACCTTGCAAGAGAGAGAAGGCTGGACAGGAAAGAAAATTTTGCAGGACTAGTAGTGTTGAGAGAGGGTTTAGGAAGGAGAAAGGGTTTGCAAAAAAAATGTTCCTTAGGAGTTGATGCTTGGACAGCAGAAGTTTAGAGAAGGGCAGTAGGGCTGAGTGTGGAGCTTCATAAATTGACAAGGAGATTGAAAGAGAGGGCAATTTCAAGCATTAGTTGGGCTGGTCTGCGACAAGATAGAGGAAGGAGAGAGAGAGATGCCTTGAGAGGCCATTGGCAATGACATGACCAGGGAGAAAATTTTGAAATTGAAGAGCTGATGGGTGTCGGTGCAAGGAAACATTGATGGGAGTGCGACTAGGAGGTGAAGAAAAGGTCCGGAGGGTGAGTTGCCTTTACTGTTATCGAACAGAGTGTGTGTGAGAAGCGCCAGCTGAAGTGAAGTTCTGTCATAATTTAGTGCAAACACTGTATGAGCTGGAATTGGTTGGGTTGTTGATCTTGTGAACCTCGCATCTGAAAATTTTATACATGACAAATCCTGAGATGATGGTGTGTTTGACCTGTGACTAGCGTCAAGGAAGCTCCATTTTAGGAGCTCTCAGTCCGTCTATATGAATGGTTTGACTCAGTAGTCTGACCGGGTTGAGCTGAATAGAAAACTAGTTGTTGTTCGTAAAAATTCCAGCCTCTCCTAGGAACCGTCAGTCCCAAAACCATAGCTGAAACCACATGAGCTAGCCAATTCTATGAAGGCCGAGGACAAACAAAAACCGTTGAGAAACCCGACCTTATGAAACAAAGAAAACCCTAAATTCTTACAGAGCTGAGATTTCCCAACACACCCAGAATAGGAAGAGGATGTCAATCTACAAGGACTCTAATTCAACTACTACAAGGACAAACTAAGCACAAGCAGCCAGGTGCCCGGTGCACTCTCAAGGCCAAACAAATTCCCCGACAGCGGCCTTCATGGATCAGCTGCATTAGGTGTTGGATGGACTATTGGATCGGTCCGTGGTGGTATTCTTGGATGATATCTTAATCTATAGTAAGATAGAGGTAGAACACGTGAATCATGTGCAAGAAGTCCTAAGACGTGGACTACCAAGCATGAAGAAGCATTCTAGAAGTTAAAGCATATGGTGTCTTCAAGACCCATTCTTCAACCATATGATCCTCAACTACCTTGTGTGGTTGATTTTGATGCTTCTAACTTTGCAATTGGAGTTGTGTTGCAAAAGGAATTCCCAAATGGACTACATCCCATTGCCTTTGTGTCTCGCCGACTCAATACAATTGAAAGAAAGTACTCTGCTCAACATCAAGAACAACTTGCAATGGTATATGCCACCAAGGTATGGAGGCATTATCTCTTGGGGAAACAAGTTATCATGCAAATTGATCACAAACCATTGTTACCAACCTTACACTTGGAACACATGAAGAGTCGACATCATCAAGGGGAAGAGCAACTCCAATTTTTTACATCAAACTTGAATACAAACCAGGTTGGTTCCATGTCATCCCTGATGCTCTATCACAACGACCTGATTCAAAGTCTCTTCCTCTCATCACGGTGGCAATTACAATAGTGTCCATTGATCCCAAGGTCCATAATGAGTTTTGGTCAGCTCTACAACAAGCTCCCTTCTTCCAAATGGTAGATGGTCGTCTGATAGTAGGCAACAAGGACTACAACACCTTCTCCTTCAAGGAAGGCCTTCTATTCCATGCGGACCAAATCTATATTCCAGCCAAAGGTGATCTCCAACTTGTGCACCTTTAGGAAGCCCATGATCTACCAATAGGTGGTCACATGGGGGTGGACAAGACCTTGGGTACCCTCCAATGCCAATGGTGGTGGCCCAACATGACACAAGATGTTTGGGAGTTTGTTCAATCATGTGAGAGTTATCAATGCAACAAGACTAGTAACCAAAAGCCAAGGGGACTCCTTCAACCACTTCCTATTCCAACTACTAGTTGGGAACATGTAAGCTTAGATCTCATCACCTCCTTGCCCAAGACACAACAAGGTCACACAACAATTGTGGTGTTTGTGGATAAGCTTAGTAAACAAATCCATTTGGCACCAACGGTTGATATTGTAGATGCTCCAACTTTGGCGTAACTCTACTTCGATAATGTATTCAAGCATCATGAGATGCCACATGTACTCATCATTGACCGTGATCCTTGCTTCACCTGAAAGTTTTGGCAAGCACTCTTCTAGATACTTGGCACCAAAATTGCTTTGTCCACAGCCTATCATTCTCAAACTGATGGACCTGAATGTGCAAATCATACCTTGGAAGGTATGCTTTGTGCCTTCGTCAACATTCACCATACCAATTGGGATGAATGTCTTGCAGTTGCGGATTTTGCATACAACAATTCTAAACAGGCAAGCATTGGATTCTCTCCTTTCTTTCTCAATTTTGGCCAAGATTTGCTTGTCCCAGATTCTCTTCTTACTCCTCTCCCATCTCAGGTCCCTCATACTTCAACCTTCTTGACCAAATCTCTCGAACAAGCCAAATCTCACCTCCTTGTTGCTCAAAATTGTCAAAAAAAAATGCAAACCACCATCGTCGTGATCTCACCTTTGAAGTTGGTGATAAAGTTATGCTATCCTCTAGTAATCTACCCCTCCCACTTGATACCCAAGTTTGTAAACTTGCCCCTAATTGGATAGGACCTTTTGATGTCACCCAAATTGTCTCTCTTGTTGCTTATCGACTTGCCTTGCCTTTTCATATGCGCATCCATCCTATCTTTCATGTTTCCAAGTTGAAAGCCTTTGTTTCTAACCCCCCTTTGTTTTTCCTCTCAAGTCCAACCTCCTCCTCCCCCTATCCCTATCAATGATCATGAGGAGTATGAAGTTTATTGTATCCTTGCACGTCGCCACATCCAACGAGGTCACCAACAACATATGTGCTACAAGGTCCTTTGGAAAGAGAACCTCCTTCATGAAGCCACATGGGAACCTCTTTCTCACCTCTAGAATGCACAAACGGCCATCTAGGAGTTTGAAACTTCAATGTCGACGAGGATGTCACCAACTAGCGGTGGGGGAATATGTAACAATATGCAATTTAATGACATAGTTGGTAAGGCTAATGAAGTAGCAAATAAGCCAAATTAGCCTAGAACATTCTAGAAGCACCTAGGAAGCTTCTTGGGAAGCTTCCCAACTAGTTAACTTGTGCCCCAAGCAGGTAGCTTCTAGAAGCTTCTAACTAGCTTAGCTTGCACACCAAGTAGGCAGCTTCTAGAAGGAAGTTTCTTGAGAAGTTTCCTAGTTAACTTGACTTGCACTCTAAGAAAGTGGCTTGAGGAAGCTTCTTGAGAAGCTTCTCAAGGGCTTTATATGCTACCTATAAAGACCAAAGCCAAAGCTCATGCTAGGCATTCGGAGTTGTCTCTCATATAAACGTCCCAATGTGAGCTTCCATTCTCCTATTTCTATCCACGATCTTGGTCTTTTACATTATCAATATAGTGATATGGAGAGGACATTGAGTCAGAGTGACCTTTTTGAGCCAAAATAGTGACCTTTTTGAGGTTGGTTTGGTGGAGATTTCACATGGAGAGTATTGTGGTACCCATATTTTTTTATTTTGGATGAGTTTTCAAGAAGTGCCTTGCTGAAACCAAATTGAAACCAAATAGAGAAGAAATAAGGAGAAACTTGTGTTTTGATCAGACCCGAGGAAGTCGATTTCATGTAAGAGGAAAAAGGATTCGGACTGGATCAGACCCGAAGAAGCTTACTTTGTGTC
Source organism: Lunularia cruciata (assembly GCA_948567375.1). Classification (NCBI taxonomy): domain Eukaryota; kingdom Viridiplantae; phylum Streptophyta; class Marchantiopsida; order Lunulariales; family Lunulariaceae; genus Lunularia; species Lunularia cruciata. The sequence goes on from OX419759.1 coordinate 16,301,268, forward strand.
AGAGGAGGAAAAAACTCAGATCAAGCGCTGAAGGAAGGCAAACCCGAAGGAGGAATGAAGGTTACAAGTCAAGAATACTGCAGGAGCCATATCTCAGTGACCACAAGTCCAAATTAAGCGTGCTATATCTTGTTGGAAGTGTCTCGTGGAGGTCTGTACAAGAAATTACAAGTATTTGAAGTTTCTGGAGTAGATGTACTTTGGGTTGAGGTTCTTCGGGTTGGTGTCAATGGGACTTTGGGTTTACATGACTTCGGGTCTAAAGACTTTGCCTCAAGATAAATATGATTCAACTCGAGGTAGTTGGACCTTGGAGTGTAGTGAAGGTCACTTCAAGAATCTTGGCAGAGGCATTAGAGGAAGTTAGAGTAGGGAAAATAAATTAATTAGGATACCCATGACTTCAACTTCAGTTCTGATTGAAGATAGAAGAGAATTAGAAGAGAAATAACAATAGTGAATAAACCCAAAGTGCAAGATAAGATTGTAAATGTCTTCGGGTCAGTAACATAAGTGATTAGGAGAAAGTGGGTTACAAATTGAAGGTGTAAATAATATATTCATGCTTTCAATTACAATTCTTGATGATGACACAATAGAATTAATAAAGTAATTGATAGTAGTTAAACCCAAAGTAAGAGAGATAGGAGTGCAAGTGTTTTTGGATTTGACATTTGAACTTTAGAGAAGAGTGGGTCGAGAGATAAAGATTTAGAAGGATTACTTGTGATAAGAATTGTAGATTAGAGTGGAGAATTAGTAGAATTGGTAGATGAAGTAGGAGTGCAGATGTCTTCAGAGTTACCATTGGAGACATTAGAGAAGAGTGGGTCGGGAGATAAAGAGTTAGATAGATTGCCCACTAGTGGAATTTCAGATCAGGAAAGAGAAATGTTAGATTTGGTAAAAGATGTAGGAGTTGTGAAATCCGAGGATAGAGTAATAAGAAATACAATTACTTTGGGTTTGGGTTTGAAGGCAGAGGAAGAAGTAGACATTGGGTCGGATTAGTAACTGATTTGAGATGTGAATAGGCAGCTTTGTAGAGGTGCATTAGGAAGATAACTGCCGTTTGCTTCAGTATTTAAGAGTTGCATTTGTAGTATCAGGTTGTTCAATGCTCATTATTTCTGAGAATAGATAAAGCAAAGTGCTGTGAAGCAGTGCTTGTCGCTTGAGCTTGATTTCGAGTATCAGCTTTGCAATTATGTTTGTGAGTGTGTGGAGAAATTCAAAGTGCAAGTCAGTGTGTTTGTTGGATGTTAGATTCCACAGCCTTGATCTTCATTATGTGTGTTTGATCCTGAGTGAAGTGCAATCAAAGCAATGCCTTGACAGATCTGAGAGGAATTGTAGTGTTGGTAGTATTCTGCATTTGTGAGTGCACTGCAAAGTTGATGTGAAGCAATTTCAATCGAGGAAGTTGTGCCTTTAGTGGAGGGGTGGAACACAATTTCTGAGGCAAAGTCATTTAACAGTGAAGTGCCATTTTTGGGAGAGCCCGAATCATCACAATCAAGATTGTTTGGAAAGAATTGATGGAGTTGTGATTAAGAAGTGTGAATTTGTGACAAGATTGTGAATCAGTGCTTGTTACTCTCTTTTGGGTGTAGTTTCTACCTGAGATTAAAGAAGAACTCAAGAAGAACTACATTGTGACTTTTGACTTCGTATTTGACCAATTCTGACTAGTATCTTTGCGGGAACAAACTTTACTTATCCGATTACCACAAAAGTGATATTTGCCGGGTTGTCACAAGTATGCATCAGCAACAATGATGCCAACCAAGGAAGATATGCATGGCAACTACACAAATATGCGGATGTGTGGAGATTATTGTCCTATCAGCCAATAGACTATGGTTGATTGGTATACCATGCCTACATGGGAGGAGATATTTGATGCGATTGGGCATGCAAAGATCTTGATTACTTTGGATCTTTGAGTAGGATATCATCAGTTGCCAATCAGAGAGGAAGATAAGTCCAAGACAACATTTTGGGCTATTGATCCTCACGGTAAGGATGTGTTGTATCAATGGAGGTTCTTACCATTTGGGTGAAGGAATGCTCTTGATGAGTTGTCAAAGGGTCATGGATAGGATCTTAGATGGATTGGATTTTCTTAGCTGGCTCGGTGCTATATTGATGACATTTTGGACTATAACACTTTTGTGGAAGAGCATGAGAGAGGAGCATGAGGAGGAACAATTGTTGGAGGTGTTTGAGAGATTGAGATCTCATAGACTCAAATTACATTTTGGGAAGTATAGGTTCTTCCAAGAGCAGGTTGAGTATTTGGGTCACACTATTTATCTCGGAGGACTTGGTGTTTAATAGACCAAGGTGGAGGCTATTGCACGTATTCCTCAACCTACGGATGTTAGAAGAGTGCAAGCATTCCTTAGGTTGGCAAAATTCTATTGCCATTATGTTAGAGGATTTAGTGCCATTACCAAGGCCTTGATGAAGCTAACTAAGCTTACATAGGAGTGGTGTTGTGGAGATGAGCAGGAGAGAGCTTTTGCAGAGCTCAAGGAGAGGTTGACATCTGCTCCTATTTTGAAGAGACCAATCAGAGGAAGACCATTTCAGGTTCACACTGATTGGAGTATGTTGGAGCTTAGAGCAATGCTCACCCAACATGATGATGAGGGGAAGGAGTTTGTGATGGCCTATGGTAGTCGCTCCAACAATTGAGTGGAGGTGAAGTATAATTCATATGAGGGAGAGTGCTTGGCAGCAGTTTGGGCAGTAGCATATTTCTAATGTTACCTATTTGGTACCGTTTACTCTCATCATTGATCATCAGCCACTAAAGTGGTTGATGGAGTTTGACAAGCTTCCAAGAAAGCTTGCATGATGGGCTCTAATTTTACAAGAATATGATTTCATGGTTATTCATAGACCTGGAGTGGTGAACCGTGATGCAGATGGGTTGAGTAAAAACCCATGTCCTAGCCAACATGATCAGACCAAAGCACATCGGCATGGTGACCCAGATGAGGAGATGGTGCCAAGTTGGCATGCATCTGCCTTTCTATGTATATTTTTTGAGACTTTGGTGGTATCTCTCTAATTGCATACATGAGGAGTTATTGAGGTCATATATCTAGAGAGTGAAGATATTGGTACAGTCCTGTAACACCCATTTGTGCATGTGTGTGGTATTGTGATATTTAGCTTGGTATTACAAGTACTTAAGAGATATATTTATATAGAGATAAAGGATGGTTCTATATTAGTCATGGTTAGCTAAAGCTAGTCATAGCTAAGATAGATGGAACCTTACTTTAGAGGAAGTAGAAAAGATGAACACCACTATTTTGGATTTTAGTGTGTTGACTTGGTATTATTCCTAGGTGTTTGGCTTTGGGGAAAGAGTTGAGAACTCTTGGGCCCGCAAGCCTTTTTGTTTTGGATTCTTCTTTAGTCCAAGGATAGCCCATGTGAAGGAATCCTTGCTTTAGTGGTTGGGTCAAGATAAGGGGAATATGCCCATGTGAATGGATATTCCTTTCTACTTTTTGACTTTACTTGACTTTTAGGCTAGTAACTTGAGTTACTACGGTAATTAGTAACTTTGGTACGTAACTATTTCACAAGTATATAAACAAGGGGTGAGGAGGTACTCATCATCCTTTCATTTGCAACTATCTCTCTCACATTGAGTTCTCTAGTGAGCAATGTCTTGAGTCTTGGAGTGTTAGCCTTGGAGGAGTATGATGGAGTTGGGGTTCCTTGCCTTCTTAGTCCATGGTGCGCTACCATAATAGCCATCAGAGGTTCATCCTGAGTGAGAGACAGGCCGGCTCACAGTCCAACAAAACATTCATGATGATGTCTTAGTGATGGACTATCTTTGCACTGGTGTTGTAGGTGGCATAGTTGGGGCTAAGGAGAGAGATCATGTTCTTTAGCAAGCCAGACGGTTCAGATTGGAGGGCAGATACCTTTTGCATGTATGAGAGGATGGTAGAGTGAGAGTAGTTGTGACAACCCAAAAAATATCACTTTTGCAGTAATCAGATAAGTAATGTTTGTTCTCACAGAGATACAATTCAAAAATATCCAAATACAAAGCAAAGTAACTAAATTAGTTCTTCTTGGTTGCATCTTTAATCTCTCAGGTAGAAACTATACCTTGAAGAGAGTAACAAACACTAACTTGCAGTCTTGTCACAAATTGGCACTCATTAATCACAACTCCATCAAATACTATACAAACAATTCTTGATTGTGATTATTCAAATTCCCCCAAAGATGACTACTTCATTGCAAAACACTTTTGCGTCAGAATTGTGTTCTACCTTTCCACTAAAGGCATAACTTTCTCAATGAAAATTGCTTCACATCAACTTTGTGCTGCACTCATAAATGCAAAATAATACCAACATTACAATTCCTCTCAGATCCATCAAAGCATTGCTCCGATTGCACTTCACTCAAGATCAAACACATAGAATGAAGATCTGTAACACCCATTTATGCATGTGTGTGGTATTGTGATATTTAGCTTGGTATTACAAGTACTTGAGAGATATTATTAATATAGAGAAAAATGATGATTCTACATTAGTCATGATTAGCTAAAGTTAGTCATAGTTGAAATAGAGAGGACCTTACTTTAAAGGAAGTAGAAAAGATGAGCACCACTATTTTGGATTTTAGTGTGTTGACTTGGTATTATTCCTAGGTGTTTGGCTTTGAGGAAAGAGTTGAGAACTCTTGGGCCCGCAAGCCTTTTTGTTTTGGATTCTTCTTTAGTCCAAGGATAGCCCATGTGAAGGAATCCTTGACTTAGTGGTTGGGTCAAGATAAGACCACATGCTTAGGGGAATATGCGCATGTGAATGGATACTCCTTTCTACTTTTTGACTTTACTTGACTTTTAGCCTAGTAACTTGAGTTACTCCAGTAATTAGTAACTTTGGTACGTAACTATTTCACAAGTATATTAACAAGGGATGAGGAGGTAATCATCATCTTTTCATTTGCAACTATCTCTCTCTCATTGAGTTCTCTAGTGAACAATGTCTTGAGTCTTGGAGTGTTAGCCTTGGAGGAGTATGATGGAGTTGGGGTTCCTTGCCTTCTTAGTCCATGGTGCGCTACCATAATAGCCATGAGAGGTTCATCCTTAGTGAGAGAAAGGCCGGCTCACATTTTTGGTTCCATTGCCGGGACCTCTCTAGAAGGCAAGATAATGTTCCGCATTCAATTCTACATTAGGCAGAAGGAGGCTATGAGAGCCTACTTGGAGAGAACATTAGGAGAGGAGAGGGCTGAACTTATGTTAGAGAACCAAGATCCATTTGTATACCCTGTAGTTCATTATGATGTCTTTGAGGTGATTTTGTACACCTTGTACACCTGAGAGGAATTGGAGAGATTGTGTGAGGTGGATTGCAGATTTTGGGGATTAAGGTGATTTTGGGCAAAATCTTAAGTTTGAGATCTGGACTTGAAATTTCTACACATGATAGCTTGGGTTATCTTTTAGTTAGCACACTTTAAATTAGTGTGAGAGCTACTATGCACATTGTGCTAGAAATTTTGAAAGTTGATAGGGTAAAGTGCTCCCGCAACTGCAAGCTCTTTGGAAAATTGTAGAGAGTCTGCCATTTCTTCAATTGTTAGTGAATTGTCCTGAAATTTTTTAAGAAAATTCAGTGCTTTTTATCCTACCTGCTGCCACAAAAATTAGAGAGAGACAGTTCTTGCACAAGGAGTTATAAGTTTTTGAAGTGAGGGGGGTGGTTTTCAGACCAAATCTGAAATATATGTGCTGAATAGAAAGGTGTCTAGGCCAAATGGCTCAATGAATAGATCTGAAATTTTGCAGGGAGAGATGCTTTTGAGTTGTGATCAAGTGTGAAATATTTTAGAGGACTATCGTATACATGTTGGAAGATTTGAGTGATATTGTGAGGAAGGATCAATTCTGCAGAGTGGAGATCTCATGCATGAGGAGTTTGAGATCAACAAAAAGCATGTTTGAGTGTTTACATTCATCTTGGGAACATAGAGGGTCATCAAGAGTGGAAATTGAGATTATGCAAGGTTCCCGAAGGGTTTGAGGTGATTGTAGGGGTGGATTTGAGGAAAAGAGAGTTTACAATAGAATTTGAAGAGAGTGTTGAGAGGATCCAAAAACCTACACCACTTGGAGAAAAGAGTGAGTCTAAGTGCTTTCTATGTAGAGAGAAGGGACACAAGGCAAGTTCATGTCTATTGACCTTTGAGAGCAAGAGATTGAGGGAAAGGAGAGGCTTACTTGACTTGGGTTTGCATGTTAAACCTTCTTCACCAAGATTGGGAGGGAGAAGATCTAAGACCAAGGAGTTGTGTGAGGTTTGTGGAGTGGAAGGACTTCCAAAAGGACATGAGTGCAGTGGAGTAAAAGCACTTTTGGAGACTTTGGTGAAGGATCTTGGTGAGAGTCTTAGTACAACTACAGAAATACTACCACCTTCATCAGCTAGTTCTCAAGATTAGTGATGGAGATAATCTTTCAACTTATGGATAAACTATCCACGAGAGTTAGATTAATATGCACTCTAGGATTTGATGTTGCTATAGAAATCTTGGAGTAACCTGAACCTTTTGTGTTCCCTAGAGTGGATTATTCTCAGATGGTGTTAGTCATGTATATACTCTATTAGTAATAGAGTGAGAGAAAAGAAAAGAGAAAAAAAATTGAGAGAAAAGAAAGATAATGAGGGGTTAAGATGGGAAAACTTCCGGTTTTCTTTGGCAAGGATGGAAAAGATGTAGAGGCCTTTGTGAGAGATTTCAAGAGAGCTTGCATAGGAAACAATGAGAGGAGGAAGAATGAGTGGGCTTCATTATTACCAGATTTCTTTGAGGATGCAGCACTTACATGGTATGACTCAGAATACCAAAAGAGAGAGAGGAGCGATGGGGAAGAGGAGTCTTGGGAGACTTTGACTTCAACACTCATTGAGAACTTTCTTCTTGATGAGAGTTATGAGAGATTGATGAGTGAGGTTACATTTCTCAAGCAAGGAGATGGAGAGAAAGTGAGAGTCTAAGTGGAAAGAGTGGAAAAGTTAGAGTCCAGATTTTGCATAGTGTTGAGGAAGGGTGGGGATGATGTGGAGACTACAATGATTGGCATAGGGGCCATGCTCACCAAGAATTTTGTGGGAGGGTTGAGACCATAAATTAGAAGCAAGGTGAGATATGAGAAACCTTCTTCCAAGGTTGAAGCTATCAAGATCGTAATTTGTATGGAGGAGAGTTTGGAAGAGGATGAGAGTGATTTGGTGGTGAAGGAGGTTGTGCATCCTCCTCAAGGCTACAAGTATGGTGGAACTTCTGATACTTTGGTGACAAAGGTCACACCACAAGTAGTAGTTGCTCCAATTCTTGCACCTCCACCAAAGGATCCACTTCAAACCATCATAGAACAACTTGCGAAACTCAAGATCAATGTGGTGCAACTATGGGAGAAGAGAGAGGTGGATCAAAATGTAGGGAGAGGGCCTAGGGCCAATTGTCATTGTGAAGAAAAAGAATGGCAAGCTTCGGGTATGTGTGGATTACAAGAAGCTCAATGCTGTTACCAAGAAGGACTACTACCCATTGCCATTCATTGATGAGATCTTGGAGGAGGTTGCAGGTCATGAGAGGTACAGTTTTGGAGATGGTTATAGTGGATATAACCAAATCAAGATTGCACCAGAGCATCAACAACTCACCACATTCACCACACCTTGGGGAACTTATGCTTTCAAGGTCATGCCTTTTGGGCTTTGCAATGCTCCAGCCACATTCCAACGGTTCATGAACAAGGTATTTGAACCTTTCATTGGGAAATTTGTGAGAGATTTCATTGATGACTTTTGTGTCTATGGGAGCAAGGAGGAGCACTTTGAGCACCTAATCAAAGTCTTGCAACGCTTGGATGAGGCAAATGCATCACTCAACCCAGAGAAGTGCATTTTTGGATGTGAAGAAGGTCTACTTTTGGGGCACATCATCTCCAAGGATGGAATAGCAGTTGATCCTGAGAAGGTGAGGAAAATCTCAGACCTTCCATTCCCTTCAAGCTTGACAAAGTTACACCAATTCTTGGGAATGGTTGGGTACTATAAGAGGTTCATCTTCTCATTTTCCAACAAGGCTTATGCATCGACCATCTACATGAAGAAGGGTGTAGATTACATGGTGATTTTGGAAGACAAGGAGGCTCTCAAAGCTTTTGAGGAGCTCAAGCAATCCCTTGTTGTAGCTCCAATTCTTGCTAAACCTAATTGGAGTAAACATTTCATCCTCTACACTAATGCTTCTAATGTAGCTATAGGATGCACTCTTAGTCAATTAGACCAAGATGGGCATGATCATCCAATAGCTTATGCTAGTAGGCAGATGGTTTCAGCAGAGAAGAACTACTCTGTCACGGAGAGAGAAGGGTTGGCAGTGATCTTTGGTCTCAAGAAGTTTAGACACTACTTGATTGGAGGGAAAGCCACAATTGTCACGGATCACAAGGCTTTGAAGTACATCTTCAACAAGCCTAATGTTGAAGGGAGACTAGCAAGGTGGATGATACTCTTGTCTGAGTATGACTACACAATTGAGGATAGGCCAGGAAAGAAACATGCAAATGCTGATTTATTATCTAGAGCCTATGATCATGATGGAGATGAGCCAGTGGATGATTCCTTCCCGGATGAGGAGCTCATGACAATCTCATTCACTCGAGAGATTCCAATGGAGTACAAGGAGATTGTGGATTTTGTGACAAGAGGTAACTATCCAGAAGGGATGCATGCTAGGGAGAGGAAGGCCCTTGCAGCAAGATCTAGACCTTACACAATGGTGGAGGATATTCTTTTTCACCAAGGAGCAGATGGTCTACTTCGAAGAGCAGTGGGTAAGGAAGAGGCTATCCTACTTATTAAGGAGTTTCATGAAGGTTTAGTATGTGGAGGACACTTTGCAGGAAAGGTGACTGCTTTCAAGATTCTAGATGCAGGTTACCATTGGAGAGGGATTTTCAAGGATTGTCTTGATTATTGCAAAACTTGTCATGTTTGTCAAGCTTTTGCTAGAAAGTCTACATCCACTCTACCACTTAGATCAATTCCATTGCTAGGACCTTTTGAGAAGTGGGGAATTGATTTTGTAGGACCTCTCAATAGAACCCCAAGGAACAATCGGTACATTGTGGTAGTTACTGATTACCTTACCAAGTGGGTTGAGGCTAGACCATTGAGGGACAAGAATGAAGATGAAGTGGGTAGATTTCTTTATGAACGCATTATCACTAGGTTTGGATGCCCTTTGGAGTTGGTTTCTGATAGAGGAGGAGAGTTTACAGGAAGCATTACTACAGCCATGCTACGACATTTCTCTATCACACATAGAGTAACTACATCCTATAAGCCAAATTCCAATGGCTTGGCAGAGAGAACCAATCAGACCTTGTGCATGATGTTGGCCAAAGATGCAGAAATGGAGGGGGCTAAACATCACTGGGACAAGCGGATTCATGCAGTTTTATGGGAGTATAGGACAACCATGAAGACTTCCACCGGATATTCTCCATTCCAATTGGTGTATGGTATTGAGTCTACCTTACCTATTCACTTTGATCTTCCTACCTTCCAAAGCATTCATAGGAGATTGAAGAAAGCACAAGGAAGTGATGTAGAGAAGTCAAGGAAGGATCAACTCATGGAGTTGGAAGAGGCAAGAGCAGTTGCTATGGTTCGAGTGGAGCAAGCCCAAAGGAAACAAAAGGAGAGCTATGACAAGAGGCAAGGCAAGAAGAAGGTGGAGCCTTTCAAAGAAGGTGATTGGGTAATGTTGTTTGATTCCATTCGATTCAAGAGAGTGCAAAAGAAGTTTTTGCCTAAGTACTTTGGACCTTTTATAGTAGAGAAGGTGTGGGGCAATTACACCTATGATCTCAAGGAGTTGGGAGGAAGACACTTTGATAGGATTAACCATGATAAGTTGAAGATGTACCATAGAAGGTAGAGAGACCTTCACTTTGAGGACAAAGTGAAAACTTAGTCCGGGGATAAATATAACACCCATTTGTGCATGTGTGTGGTATTGTGATATTTAGCTTGGTATTACAAGTACTTAAGAGATATTATTTATAGAGATAAAGGATGGTTCTATATTAGTCATGGTTAGCTAAAGTTAGTCATAGCTAAGATAGAGTGGACCTTACTTTAGAGGAAGTAGAAAAGATGAGCACCACTATTTTGGATTTTAGTGTGTTGACTTGGCATTATTCCTAGGTGTTTGGCTTTGAGGAAAGAGTTGAGAACTCTTGGGCCCGCAAACCTTTTTGTTTTGGATTCTTCTTTATTCCAAGGATAGCCCATGTGAAGGAATCCTTGACTTAGTGGTTGGGTCAAGATAAGACCACATGCTTAGGGGAATATGCCTATGTGAATGGATATTCCTTTCTACTTTTTGACTTTACTTGACTTTTAGTCTAGTAACTTGAGTTACTACGGTAATTAGTAACTTTGGTACGTAACTATTTCACAAGTATATAAACAAGGGGTGAGGAGGTACTCATCATCCTTTCATTTGCAACTATCTCTCTCATTGAGTTCTCTAGTGAGCAATGTCTTGAGTCTTGGAGTGTTAGCCTTGGAGGAGTATGATGGAGTTCGGGTTCCTTGCCTTCTTAGTCCATGGTGCATTACCATAATAGCCATTAGAGGTTCATCCTGAGTGAGAGACAGGCCGGCTCACAGATCAAAGTGAATAGGTAAGGTAGACTCAATACCATACACCAATTGAAATGGAGAATATCCGGTGGAAGTCTTCATGGTTGTCCTATACTCCCATAAAACTGCATGAATCCTCTTGTCCCAATGATGTTTAGCCCCTCCATTTTTGCATCTTTGGCCAACATCATGCACAAGGTCTGATTGGTTCTCTCTGCCAAGCCATTGGAATTTGGCTTATAGGATGTAGTTACTCTATGTGTGATAGAGAAATGTCGTAGCATGGCTGTAGTAATGCTTCCTGTAAACTCTTCTCCTCTATCAAAAACCAAGTCCAAAGGGCATCCAAACCTAGTGATAATGCGTTCATAAAGAAATCTCCCAACTTCATCTTCATTCTTTTCCCTCAATGGTCTAGCCTCAACCCACTTAGTAAGGTAATCAGTAACTACCACAATGTACCGATTGTTCCTTGGGGTTCTATTGAGAGGACCTACAAAATCAATTCCCCACTTTTCAAAAGGTCCTAGCAATGGAATTGATCTAAGTGGTGGAGTGGATGTAGACTTTCTAGCAAAAGCTTGACAAACATGACAAGTTTTGCAATAATCAAGACAATCCTTAAAAATCCCTCTCCAATGGTAACCTGCATCTAGAATCTTGAAAGCAGTCACCTTTCCTGCAAAGTATCCTCCACATACTAAACCTTCATGAAACTCCTTTATGAGTAGGATAGACTCTTCCTTACCCACTGCTCTTTGAAGTAGACCATCTGCTCTTTGGTGAAAAAGAATATCCTCCACCATTGTGTAAGGTCTAGATCTTGCTGCAAGGGCCTTCCTCTCCCTAGCATGCATTCCTTCTGGATAGTTACCTCTTGTCACAAAATCCACAATCTCCTTGTACTCCATTGGAACCTCTTGAGTGATTGAGATTGTCATGAGCTCCTCATCCGGGAAGGAATCATCTACTGGCTCATCTCCATCATGATCATAGGCTCTAGATAATAAATCAGCATTTGCATGTTTCTTTCCTGGCCTATCTTCAATGGTGTAGTCATACTCAGACAAGAGTATCATCCACCTTGCTAGTCTCCCTTCAACATTAGGCTTGTTGAAGATGTACTTCAAAGCCTTGTGATCCGTGACAATGGTGGCTTTCCCTCCAATCAAGTAGTGTCTAAACTTCTTGAGACCAAAGATCACTGCCAACCCTTCTCTCTCCGTGACAGAGTAGTTCTTCTCTGCTGAAACCATTTGCCTACTAGCATAAGCTATTGGATGATCATGCCCATCTTGGTCTAATTGACTAAGAGTGCATCCTATAGCTACATTAGAAGCATCAGTGTAGAGGATGAAAGGTTTACTCTAATCAGGTTTAGCAAGAATTGGAGCTACAACAAGGGAATGCTTGAGTTCCTCAAAAGCTTTGAGAGCCTCCTTGTCTTCCAAAATCACCATGTAATCTACACCCTTCTTCATGTAGATGGTCAATGCATAAGCCTTGTTGGAAAATGAGAAGATGAACCTCCTATAGTACCCAACCATCCCCAAGAATTGGCGTAACTTTGTCAAGCTTGAAGGGAATGGAAGGTCTGAGATTTTCCTCACCTTCTCAGGATCAACTGCTATTCCATCCTTGGAGATGATGTGCCCCAAAAGTAGACCTTCCTCACATCCAAAAATGCACTTCTCTGGGTTGAGTGATGCATTTGCCTCATCCAAGCGTTGCAAGACTTTGATTAGGTGCTCAAAGTGCTCCTCCTTGCTCCCATAGACACAAAAGTCATCAATGAAATCTCTCACAAATTTCCCAATGAAAGGTTCAAATACCTTGTTCATGAACCGTTGGAATGTGGCTGGAGCATTGCAAAGCCCAAAAGGCATGACCTTGAAAGCGTAAGTTCCCCAAAGTGTGGTGAATGTGGTGAGTTGTTGATGCTCTGGTGCAATCTTGATTTGGTTATATCCACTATAACCATCTCCAAAACTGTACCTCTCATGACCTGCAACCTCCTCCAAGATCTCATCAATGAATGGCAATGGGTAGTAGTCCTTCTTGGTAACAACATTGAGCTTCTTGTAATCCACACATACCCGAAGCTTGCCATTCTTTTTCTTCACAATGACAATTGGAGACACCCATTCTGAATTCTCCACCTCAAAGATAAATCCAACCTCCTTGAGCTTTTCAATCTCCTCCTTCACAACCAGAGATATTGGTGGGCTAATGCGACGTTGCTTTTGGCGGATTGGTCTTGCATGTGACTCTACCTCTATCTTGTGCTCCTCCAAGGTGACTTCCTTCAAATCCTTGTAACTAAAAGCAAACACATGGATGAACTTGTGGAAAATTTCCTCAAATCTCACCTTCTCCTCCTTGGTAACATTTGGGCCATACTTGAGGGTAGCTAACCTTCTCTCTACCTCCTCAAGTGTCAATGGTGATTTGTCTGGGTCTTTCAAAACCTCTGGCTTAGGTGAAAAATCCATAGCACACAAAGGATACACATCTGAATCAGATTCAGATTCATCCTCCTCCGTGGAAGTCTCCTCTTCCATGCTTGTGTCCACACCTGAAGCTCCTTCTTCAGAATCTGATTCCCAATAATCAGAAGATGGTGTATCTGAATGTGAAGTGTTGGTGGTGTTAGTCACAGGAACTGTGACTCTATGGTTTGATGGCCCAATCTTCAAGTACCCTTTGTGCCATCGATCAGTTGTGCGTGTTGCTCTCAACCATGGCCTCCCAAGAAGTAAGTCATAGCTTGAATCCTTCAAGACTTGGAAGGTCATGAGATTTTGAACTCCCATAACTGAAACTACCACGTTATCCATCACCCCTACTGGTCGAACTTGTTGCTTGTTTGCCATGCTCACCACAAATGTTGAAGCTCTTGAGGGTATCATACCCAACTTCTTCATCAACCAATCTGACACGGCATTCACTGCTGATCCTCCATCAACCAATGCATCCTTGATGTTGTGACCATTCACTCTCACATCAATCTTGGAGGCATATTCACAAGCCTTCCTTTGGATATGGCCTCTTCCTCCACAACCAAAACAACTTCTATCATTGAAATTGTTGGCTGGTTGGCCTCCTCTATATGGATAGTTTCCATAACTCCTAGGCCCTCTCCCTACATTCTGATCCACCTCTCTCTTCTCCCATAGTTGCACCACATTGATCTTGAGATCCGCAAGTTGTTCTGTGATGGTTTGGAGTGGATCTTTTGGTGGAGGTGCAAGAACTGGAGCAAATACTACTTGTGGTGCAACCCTTGTCACCAAATTATCAGAAGTTCCACCATACTTGTAGCCTTGAGGAGGATGCACAACCTCCTTCACCACCAAATCACTCTCATCCCCTTCCAAACTCTCCTCCATACGAATTGCGATCTTGATAGCTTCAACCTTGGAAGAAGGTTTCTCATATCTCACCTTGCTTCTAATTTGTGGTCTCAACCCTCCCACAAAATTCTTGGTGAGCATGGCCCCTATGCCAATCATTGTAGTCTCCACATCATCCCCACCCTTCCTCAACACTATGCGAAATCTAGACTCTAACTTTTCCACTCTTTCCACATAGACTCTCACTTTCTCTCCATCTCCTTGCTTGAGAAATGTAACCTCACTCATCAATCTCTCATAACTCTCATCAGGAAGAAAGTTCTCAGTGAGTGCTGAAGTCAAAGTCTCCCAAGACTCCTCTTCCCCCTCTCTCCTCTCTCTCTTTTGGTATTCTGACTCATACCATGTAAGTGTTGCATCCTCAAAGAAATCTGGTAATAATGAGGCCCACTCATTCTTCCTCCTCTCATTGTTTCCTATGCAAGCTCTCTTGAAGTCTCTCACAAAGGCCTCCACATCTTCTCTATCCTTGCCAAAGAAAACCGGAAGTTTCCCCATCTTAACCCCTCACTATCTTTCTTTTCTCTCAATTTTTTTCTCTTTTCTTTTCTCTCACTCTATTACTAATAGAGTATATACATGACTAACACCATCTGAGAATAATCCACTCTAGGGAACACAAAAGGTTCAGGTTGCTCCAAGATTTCTATAGCAACATCAAATCCTAGAGTGCATATTAATCTAACTCTCATGGATAGTTTATCCATAAGTTGAAAGATTATCTCCATCACTAATCTTGAGAACTAGCTGATGAAGGTGGTAGTATTTCTGTAGCTGTACTAAGACTCTCTCCAAGATCCTTCACCAAAGTTTCCAAAAGTGCTTTTACTCCACTACACTCATGTCCTTTTGGAAGTCCTTCAACTCCACAAACCTCACACAACTCCTTGGTCTTAGATCTTCTCCCTCCCAATCTTGGTGAAGAAGGTCCGACATGCAAACACAAGTCAAGTAAGCCTCTCTTTTCCCTCAATCTCTTGCTCTCAAAGGTCAATGGACATGAACTTGCCTTATATCCCTTCTCTCCACATAGAAAGCACTTAGACTCACTCTTTCCTCCAAGTGGTGTAGATTTCTGGATCCTCTCAAAACTCTCTTCAAATTCTACTGTAAACTCTCTTTTCATCAAATCCACCCCTACAATCACCTCAAACCCTTGGCTAATCTTGCATAATCTCAATTTCCACTCTTGATGACCCTCCATGTTCCCAAGATGAATCTAAACACTCAAACATGCTTTTTGTTGATCTCAAACTCCTCATGCATGAGATCTCCACTCTGCAGAATTGATCCTTCCTCACAATATCACTCAAATCTCCCAACTTGTATGTCACAGTCCTCTGAAATTTTGCACACTTGATCACAACTCCATGATATCTCTCCCTGAAAAATTTCCGATCTTTTCATCAAGCCATTTGGCCTGGACACCTTTCTATTCAGCACACAAATTTCAGATTTGGTCTGAAAACCACCCCCTCACTTCAAAAACTCTTTTCTCCCTGCACAAGAACGATCTCTCTCTAATTGTTCTAGCAGCAGGTAGAATACAATGCACTTAATTTTCTTGGAAATTTTCAGTAAAATTCACCAAAAATTGAAGAAATGGTAGACTCTCTACAATTTTCCAAAGAGCATGTAGTTGCGGGAGCACTTTACCCTATCAACTTTCAAAAATTCTAGCCCAGTGCGCATAGAAGCTCTCACAATAATTTCAAGCGTGCTAACTGAAAGATAACCCAAGCTATAATGTGTAGAAATCTCAAGTCCAAATCTCAAACTTGAGATTTTGCCCAAAATCACCTTAATCCCCAAAATCTACAATCTACCTCACACAATCTCTCCAATTCCTCTCATGTGTATAAGATGTACAAAATCACCTCAAAGACATCATAATGAACTATAGGGTATACAAATGGATCTTGGTTCTCTAACATAAGTTCAGCCCTCTCCTCTCCTGATGTTCTCTCCAAGTGAGCTCTCATAGCCTCCTTCTGCCTAATGTAGAATTGAATGCGGAACATTATCTTGCCTTCTAGAGAGGTCCCGGCAACGGAACCAAAAATGTGAGCCGGCCTGTCTCTCACTCAAGATGAACCTCTGATGGCTATTATGGTAGCGCACCATGCACTAAGAAGGCAAGGAACCCCAACTCCATCATACTCCTCCAAGGCTAACACTCCAAGACTCAAGACATTGCTCACTAGAGAACTCAATGAGAGAGAGATAGTTGCAAATGAAAGGATGATGAGTACCTCCTCACCCCTTGTTTATATAGTGGTGAAATAGTTACGTACCAAAGTTGCTAATTACCATAGTAACTCAAGTTACTAGACTAAAAGTCAAGTAAAGTCAAAAAGCAGAAAGGAATATCCATTCACATGGGCATATTCCCCTAAGCATGTGATCTTATGTTGACCCAATCACTAAGTCAAGGATTCCTTCACATGGGCTATCCTTGGACTAAAGAAGAATCCAAAACAAAAAGGTTTGCGGGCCCAAGAGTTCTCAACTCTTTCCTCAAAGCCAAACACCTAGGAATAATACCAAGTCAACACACTAAAATCCAAAATAGTGGTGCTCATCTTTTCTACTTCCTCTAAAGTAAGGTCCACTCTATCTTAGCTATGACTAACTTTAGCTAACCATGAATAATATAGAACCATCCTTTATCTCTATATAAATAATATCTCTTAAGTACTTGTAATACCAAGCTAAATATCACAATACCACACACATGCACAAATGGGTGTTACAATTCCCGTAGAGATACTAGTCAAAATTGGTCAAATACAAAGTCAAAAGTCATAATGTAGTTCTTCTTGAGTTCTTTTTTAGTCTTTCAGGTAGAAACCACACCCAAAAGAGAGTAACAAGCACTGTTTCTCCGTCTTGTCACAAGTTCACACTCCTTAATCACAACTCCATCAATTCTTTCCAAGCAATCTTGATTGTGATGATTCAGGCTCTCCCAAAAATAGCACTTCACTACAAAACAACTTTGCTTCAAAATTGTGATCCACCCTTCCACTGAAGGCACAACTTCCTCGACCAAAATTGCTTCACATCAACATTGCGCTGCACTCACAATTGCAGAATACTACCAACACTACAATTCCTCTCAGATCTGTCAAGGCATTGCTTTGATTGCACTTCACTCAAGATGAAACACACATAATGAAGATCAAGGCTGCGGAATCCAACATCTAACAAGCACACTAACTTGCACTTCAAATTTCTCCACACACCCACAAACACAAACACAAAGTTGATACTCGAAATCAAGCTCAAGCGATGAGCACTTCACAGCACTTTGCTTTATCTATTCTTAGAAATTATGAGCACTGAACAACATAAGACTGCAAAGGCCACTCTTAAATAGTGAAGCAATTGATAGTTATCTTCCTCATGTACCTCTTCCTAACAACTCTACAAACTTATAGATCCAAAATGACAGTGCACCTCTTCATATTTGCCCCTTTAAATCTCAAATCTGTTACTAATCCAATCCGATGTCTACTTCTTCCTCGGCTTTCAAACCTGAACCTGAAGTAACTTTACTTCCTACTACTCTATCCTCGGGTTTCATAACTCCTACATCTTCTACCAAATCTAACGGTTCTCTTTCCTGATCTGAAATTTCACTAATGGGCAATCTATCTAACTCCTTATCTCCTGACCCACTCTTCTCTAATGTCTCCAATGGTAACTCCAAAGACATCTGTACTCCTACTTCATCTACTTGGAGTTTTGCTCTAACATCTTTCCAAAGTTTATCTATCTCCAATTTTACTAAGTCTAATCTGATTAAGATATTGTCTTCTACCTCCAATATCTTCTTATCTACACAAGTTTGAGACTAATCAAGAAAGCATTCAAATTGGTATCCTTCACATGTCTCCTCCTCGTCTCTTGCACCAACAACTTCAACTCGTGCAACATTGTCTCCTCGATATGCACATTGGCCTCTGTACTCAACATCACATTCATCCTAATTACAATTTCCTTCAAGGGCTCCAATCTCATCTTCCTCTCGCGCTCCCAATCTGCAAGCCAATCCTCTTGGTACATTGCCATTTCTGTTTTGAACTTGGCTTTCACAGTTTCCTTCTCCTTCTCCTTTTGTACAATCTTCTCCTCTTGATTACAAAGTAACTCTCGCAATCTCTCTTCTTCTCTATATCTCATTGTCAACTCTCATTGCCACAATTGCTTCTTCTCTTCTACACTCTTTGTGACAACCCGGCAAATATCACTTTTGCGGTAATCGGGTAAGTAAAGTTTGTTCCCGCAAAGATACAAGTCAGAAATGTCCAAATACAAAGTCAAACAGTAACATGTAGTTCTTCTTGGTTGCGTCTTTAATCTCTCAGGTAGAAACCACACCCAGAAGAGAGTAACAAACATTGATTCGCAATCTTGTCACAAATTAACACTCAATCACAAATCCTTCAAATCTTTCCAAACAATCTTGATTGTGATGATTTAGGCTCTCCCGAAAATGGCACTTCACTGCAGAACACTACTGACACTACAATTCCTCTCAGATCTGTCAAGGCATTGCTTCGATTGCACTTCACTCAGGATCAAACACATAGAATGAAGATCAAGGTTGTGGAATCCAACATCCAACAAACACTTTGACTTGCACTTTGAATTTCTCCAAACACTTACAAACATAGACATAAAGTTGATACTTGGAATCAAGCTCAAGCAACGAGCACTGCTTCACAGCACTTTGCTTTATCTATTCTCAGAAATTATGAGCACTGAACAACATTAGACTGCAAATGCCACTCTTAAGTAGTGAACAAATTGACAGTTCTAACAACTATACCGTTCTACAACAACTTTTCTAACCTGTAGATCCAAAATGACAATGCACCTCTTCATATCTACCTCTTCAAATCTCAAATCTGTTACTACTCTGATCCGATGTCTACTTCGTCCTCGGCTTTCAAACCCAAACCTGAAGTAATCTTACTTCCTACTATTTTATCCTCGGGTTTCAAATCTTCTACTTCTTCTACCAGATCCAGGAATTCTCTTCCTTGATCTGAAATTTCACTAGTGTATAATCTATCTAACTCCTTATCTCCCGACCCACTCTTCTCTAATGTCTCTAACGGCAACTCT
Organism: Lunularia cruciata; assembly: GCA_948567375.1. Classification (NCBI taxonomy): domain Eukaryota; kingdom Viridiplantae; phylum Streptophyta; class Marchantiopsida; order Lunulariales; family Lunulariaceae; genus Lunularia; species Lunularia cruciata. The sequence continues at coordinate 16,320,535 of OX419759.1, forward strand.
AAAGACATTTGGACCCCTATGTTATCTACTTTGGGTTTTGCTCTAACATCTTTCCAAAGTTTTTCTAGCTCTATTTTCACTAAGTCTAGTCTAATTGAAATGTTATCCTCTACCTCTAAAACCTTTCTGTCTACACGAGTTCTTAATTTGATCAACAAGGCATTCATCTTGGTGTCTTTTGCTTGTCTTCGCCTCGTCTCCTGCACCAACAACTTCAACTCGTGCAGTCGTGCTTCTTCAATTTGAACGCTAGCTTCTGTACTTAACATTGCGTTCATCCTGAGGACTATCTCCTTCAATGGCTCCAATCTTTTCTTCCTTTCTCGTTCCCGATCTGCAAGCCATTCCTCTCGGTACATCTCCAACTCTGCCTTGAACTCGGCTTTCACCGTCTCCTTCTCCTTCTCCTTCTGTACAACTTTCTCTTCCTGATTACGAAGTAACTCTCGTAATCTCTCTTCTTCTCTATACCGCGCAGCCAACTCTCTTTGCCAGAGTTGCTTCTTCTCCTCCATACTCTCCATCACTCTATCGAACTCTTGATCCTTTGCTGCTACCCTTGCCATAGCATGGATAAGTTCTACTCTTGAATCAGCAAACTGCTGCTTCAAGATTTTGTGTTCAGCTACCTGTCTCTCTCTTGCTATGTCACTCTTCCTCGCAAGATCCTCTCAATAGCTCACTTCCCTCTTCAGGTCTTCAATTACCTGACTTCTCTCTATTGCCTCTGCTTGCAGTACTTCTCTCTCCTCCTCACCTCGGGTTAGACTCTTCTTCAACTCCGAGTTCTCTTCTTCTAATCTTGATAAGACCTGCAAAACAGTCTTCACCTTTGGACAAGTTGACTGCATCTCCTTCTTCTTGTGCTCCAACTTCATCAGCAATGGACACACAATTTCTTGCAGGTACTCTACTCCATTTCTTGCACCTACATCTTCCTGCAGAGAAATCTCCTTCCTTACCTCTTCTTCACCCGATACTCGCCTTCTTCTCTGGAGTCTTCGTATCGGGATGGATGCCTTGCTTCCCGAGCTTTCTCCTACCTCTTCCTTCACTCTACTTGGCCCTGCTTCACACTTCACCTTACGTCTCAAGCAAACCCCTCACTGCACTGTGATCTTCCTTTCCTCGGACACCGGGACTTTGTCTTCCAACGGCGAGTTGTCTTTGGCCTCCAACTCGGCTTGCACTTCTTCTTCTTCTTCATTAGCTGCTGGTACCAATGTCATCTCTCCTCCTTCTTCATTGTCACTGCTCGTATCTCCACTTTGCAATGTCAGCTCAGGTTCCTCCTCATGTTCCGAGTCTTCCATCTTCAGCTTGGCCTTGCCTTCTGAGTCTTCATCTTCCAACTCAATTACCACCATACTTTGCCTCGGGTTACTTCTCTGCATCTTCCGAGGTTTCTTGGTGTCTTTGGCTTCTCCGTGCCGACTCCTCTTCTTCATCGGGGTACTCACTACGACCTCCACGTTCTTCCCTGTCTTCGCGTAGTAGTCATCCGTGCTCCGGATTTGGAGAATGTACTGCTGCTCCTCGACATTGACCTCCTTTCGCACATCAGGATGGAAGTGCAACACCATCCGAGTCCGCTCCGCCAAGTTCAGCAAATTGAGCCCGAGGAAGAAGTGTGCTGCAAATGGCACAATGTAGTGTAGAGGCAACTTATCCCGCAAATTCCACACCATTTGCCTTGTTCTCCCGTGAAAACACCTCGCCCAATTTATAGGTTATCCTGCAAACAACTTATGGAAGAACACCGCTTGGTGTTTCATCACATAAGTCGTTCTCTCCGGCTTCAAGATTGCCATGAGAGCACTCACGATCCCTCTCTTCACTAGATCCTTGAAACTCTCAACTTTGTACCCATTCTTTGTTCTTTTCGACAAGAAGGCATCTCTCACCTCCTGCGTCTCCTGAGCTATCTCTCCTTTCCCCAAGAACGTGGCTCCCTGCTCCGAGCCTGCCTCCTTCCCAAGTACAAGTCTCCAATCCGACTCTGTCCAGCAAGCTGGATTTCCTCTCGTCCCTTCTTCCTCGGGTCCATCGAGACACTTACTCTCAATGATTTCTGTCATGAATCCTGGAAAACTCACATTCTAGTTCCATGCCAAAAATGTGATCCAAAGTCGGCTCAAGACTTCAATCCTCGCTATCACATCTAATCTCCGAATTGCATGATTTCTCACTACAAATTTGGAGTTCTTCTTCCCTCCTCCCATCTCTTCTACTTTCTTACTTTCTCTCGATTTCACTCTTGTGACTTCTCCTTTGCGCACTAACACAAGGCCAACTCTATTTCCCTTTCCCCGATCACCTACAAGACGACTCCTCAACGGCAAAGGAAAATTACTCGACATTTTGTCGTTGCAATTTTGATTTTTATAGAGTTGCGCTTCTTCGTCTTCTGTCACTTCAAGTTCCTACCGAGAAATCACACCTCCAACATGCACTTGTCACTGTCAATCAACCTTCGTGCGTATGAGCTGCAAGGTTTCAAACGGCCCCTTCTTGAATTTCTCGCCCAGACAAAAGGTTGTTAGACTGTCTTTGCCTCGGGTGGAGCTCCCCCCAATCCAAAGACAATTTACTTTGGGTTGTATGCTGATAGGGCATTTCTGAATACTTTGCCTTATGACCCAAAGTCACTTTACTTTGGGTTTCATCCCGACGACTCTTTTCTTTGCCTTCTTCGGCCATACAAGCGCAATCTGATTTCTCTATACACTTCTTCTCCTTTATTCAAAAAAAAAACAAAAAATGTGGGTGCCACACTCTCCATCACCCTATCGATCTCTTTTTCCTTCTCTGCTACTCTTGCCATAGCATGAATAATTTCTAGTCTTGAATCAGCAAACTACTACTTCAAGATCTCATATTCAACAATGTGTCTTTCCTTTGCTATGTCACTCTGCTTCACAAGTTCCTCTTGATACCTTGATTCTCTCCTCAAGTTTTCTACCACTTGACTCTGCACTACTGCATCCACTCGCAGTACTTCCCTTTCCTCCTCACCTTGGATTATACTCTTCTTCAACTCTGAGTTCTCTTCTTCTAGTAGGGCTAAAACTTGCAATATAGTCTTCACCTCTGGACACTTTGACTACATCTCCTTCTTCTTGTGTTCCAATTTCACCAATAGTGGATACACAACTTTGCCCAGGTACTCCACTCCGTCACTTGCAACTACTTCAACTTGCGGAGTGATCTCCTTATTTACCTCTTCTTCTCTCAATACTTGCCTTCTTCTTTGCAGTCATCATATCGGAATGGACACTTCACTCCCCAAACTGGCATTCTCCTCTTCCCTTACCTTGCTTGGACCCGCTTCACACTTTGCCTTTCGCTTGGACCAAACTCCTCTCTGAATGGTAACTTTCTTCTCCTCCGGCTCTGGCACTTTGTCTTCTAACTTCACGTTATTCTCCTCCTTGAGCTCCATCCGGACTTCTTCTTCTGCTGTGGGTACCAACGTCATCTCCCCGCCTTCATTGTTGTCACTACTTGTGTCTCCACTCTGTAGTGTGAGCTTGGGTTCTTCCTCGCGTTCTGAGTCTTTGGACTTGCACTCGGCTTTGCCTTCCAAGTCTTCTTCCAATGACACGATCACCACCATACCTTTCCTTGGGTTTACTCTTTTGGTCTTTTGAGGTCTTGTTCTCTCAACATCTTTGCCTTCTCCTCGTCAACTCCACTTCTTCAACTTTGGAGTACTTATGTCTACCTGCACACTCTTCCCCATCTGTGCATAGTACTCATCGCTACTTTGGATCTGAAGAATGTACTATTGCTCCTCTATGTTGACCTTTTCTTAAGTCGGGATGAAAATGCAATACCATTATGTTGCACTCTGCCGCATTGAGCAGATTCAGCCCAAGGTAGAAATGTGTTGCAAATGGCACAATGTAATGTGGAGTTGATTTATCCTGCAAGTTCCACACCATTTGTCTTGTTTGCCCATGAAAGCACCTCGCCCAATTAATTGGCTCTCTTGCAAACATCTTATGGAAGAACACCGCTTGGTGCTTCATCACATAAGTTGTTCTCTCTAGCTTTAGGATTGCCATGAGAGCACTCATAATCCCTCTCCTGACCGGATCTTTGTAACTCTCTACTTTGTACCCATTCTTGGTACGCTTCAAAGAGAATGCATCCCTCACTTCTTGGGTTTCTTTGGCTACCTCTCCTTTCCCCAAGAACATGGCACCCTGCTCTATGCATGCCTCTCTTCCGAGTACTAATCTCCAATCCGACTCCGTCTAGCAAGCCGGATTTCCTCTCTTCCCCTCTTCCTTGGGGCCATCGAGACATTTACTCTTGATTATCTTGGTCATGAATCTTGGAAAACTCACATTCCAATTCCACGCCAAGAATGTGATCCAAAGTTGGCTCAAGACTTTGATCCTTGCAATCACATCTAACCTCCAAATTGGATGATTTCTCACTGTGAATTTGGAGTTCTTCTTTCCTCCTCCCATCTTTCTTTCTTCCTCACTGTCTCTTGGATTACCTCTCTCAAATTTCCCTCTACACACCAGTGCGTCTTTGACTCTACTTCCCTTCCCATGATCTCCTACAAGACAACTCCTCAACGGCAAAGGAAAGTTGCTTGACATTGCTTCATCATTAACCCAATTTTTATAGAGTCACACCTTCTTTGTCTCTCTTCAATTTGAGTTTCTACCAAGAAATCACACCTCTTACATGTGCCTATCACTATCAAGTGTCCTTCATGCGTATGACGGCCGGTTTTTGAACGGTCTCTTCTTGAATTTCTCACCTCAAAGAAAATTTGTTACACTATCCTCGCCTCGGGTTGAGCACCCTTTGATACAAAGACTTCTTACTTTGGGTTGTATGCTGACAAGGCAAGTCTGAGTACCTCATCTTATGACCCAAAGCCATGTTACCTCGGGTTTCATCCTAAAGACTCGTTTCTTCACCTTCTTTGGTCATACAGGCGCAATCCGACTTCTCTATACACTTCTTCTTGTCCATTTCAAGAAAAACAAAAAATGTGGGTACCACATATGGACCAAGGGAGTTTAGCAATAATGCTCCTCCACAAAGACCACCGATAGGTGGCCAAAATAGGCCTCAAAATGTTGCACCAGGTGCTTGTTATAATTGTGGCTCGATAAGATATTGGTCTCCAAATTTTCCGGAGCCAAGATGACAAATTGGGCACATTCCAATTTGTGAAAATTGTAAGGGATCAGAGCATCCAAGAAACTAGTGCCCGCAACCCAAAATCAACTCAAGAGTTTCTTGGATTGATTAGGTTCTATCATCAATTTTTCAAGGACTTCTTTAACACAACCCCTAATGGCACTACTTAGCAAAGGAAAGAAGTAGATGTGGGAACCACATAGGAATTAGCCTTTTAAAAATTGAAAGATGCTTTACTACATACACAAATCTTGAGACAATATGACCCAAAACATCCAATCAAGTTGGTTATAGATGCATCAAGCATTGCCATTTGAGAGTCCTATAATAAGAATGGAATGAAAAAATGGCACCCTATTGCATATTTCTCTTGGAAGTTATTACCAATAGAGTGCAACTATCACACTATCAAACAAGAAGAGTTAGCTAGTGTCCTTGCAACCAAGCATCAAAATCACTATCTTGGTGAGGAGACATTTATAGTGGAGATAGACCACAAACTTCTAGTCTACCTTAACATATAGATAGATCTATCCCGTCAATAGATTTGTTGGGTAGAGTGGAGACAAAGGTTAAATATGATAATCACATATGTGGAAGGCAAGAAGCAACTTGTAGATGCATTTACCTAAATGCCTCTGGTGAACATTTTGTTGATAGAGATCAAGATGAACTTAAATTTTGGCCAAGGATTCTTACTACTATGAAGACTGACCTATAGATTATAGAAGCTCAATCATCCAAAGTACCCAAGGACACACTGTGGTGCCCACATTTTTTGTTTTTCCAAAATAAAGGAGAAGAAGTGTATAGAGAAGTCGGATTGCGCCTGTATGGCCGAAGAAGACAAAGAAAATTGTCTTCGGGATGAAACCCAAAGTAAAGTGACTTGGGTCATAAGGCAAAGTACTCTGAAATGCCGTGTCAGCATACAATACAAAGTAAATTGTCTTCGGCTCGGGGGGAGCTCAACCCGAGGCAAAGACAGTCTAACAACCTTTCGTCGGGGCAAGAAATTCAAGAAGGGGCCGTTTCAAAACTGGCGGCTCATACGCACAAAGGTTGAGTGACAATGACAGGTGCATGCCGGAGGTGTGATTTCTTGGTAGAAACTCAAAGCGACGGAAGACGAAGAAGTGCAACTCTATAAAAATCAAAACTACAACGACAAAATGTCGAGCAATTTTCCTTTGCCATTGAGAAGTCGTCTTGCAGGTGACCGGGGAAAGGGAAATAGAGTTGGACTTGTGTTAGTGCACAAGGGAGAAGTCGCGAGAGAGAAATCAAGAGACAGTAAGAAAGCAGAAGAGATGGGAGGAGGGAAGAAGAACTCCAAATTTGTAGTGAGAAATCATGCAATTCGGAGATTAGATATAGTAGCGAGGATTGAAGTCTTGAGCCGACTTTGGATCACTTTTATGGCATGGAACTGGAATGTAAGTTTTCCAGGATTCATGACAGAAATCATCAAGAGTAAATGTCTCGATGGTCCTGAGGAAGAAGGGAAGAGAGGAAATCCGGCTTGCTGGACAGAGTTGGATTGGAGACTCGTACTCAAGAAGGAGGCAGGCTTGGAGCAAGGAGCCACGTTCTTGGGGAAAGGAGAGATAGCCCAAGAAACGCAGGAGGTGAGAGATGCCTTCTCGTCGAAGAGGACGAAGAATGGGTATAAAGTTGAGAGCTACAAAGACCCTGTGAGGAGAGGAATTGTGAGTGCACTAATGGCCCTCCTAAAGCCGGAGAGAACTACCTATGTGATGAAACACCAAGCGGTGTTCTTTCACAAGTTATTTGCAGGAGAACCGATCAATTGGGCAAGGTGCTTTCACGGAAGAATGAGGCAGATGGTGTGGAATCTGCGGGATAAGTCACCTCCACACTACATCGTACCATTTGCAGCACATTTTTACCTCGGGTTAAATCTGCTCAATTTGGCGGAGTGTAATCAAATGGTGTCTCATTTCCATCCTGATTTGAGAAGAGAAGTCGACGCGGAGGAGCAGCAATACATTCTCCAAATCCGGAGCACGGACGATTACTACGCGAAGATAGGGAAGAACGTGGAGGTCGTTGAGTGTACCCCGACGAAGAAGAGAACTTGGCAAGCAGAAGCCGAAGAAAACAAGAAACCTCGGAAAATGCAGAAAAATAACCCGAGGCCAGGAATGGTGGTGATTGAGTCGGAAGATGAAGACTCAGAAGGTGAAGCCGAGCTCAAGACGGAGGACTCGGACCGTGAGGAGGAACCTGAGCTGACATTGCAAAGTGGAGATACGAGCAGTGACAGTGAGGAAGGAGGAGAGATGACATCGGTACCAACGGCTGAAGAATACAAAGAAGAAATGCAAGCCGAAGTAGAAATCGAAGACAATGCAGCGCTGGAAGACAAAGTACCAATGCGCAAGGAGAAGAAGATTGCAATACAACAAGGAATTTGCTCAAGACGTAAGGCGAAGTGTGAAGCGGGACCGAGTAGAGTGAAGGAAGAGGTAGAAGGAAGCTCGGGCAGTGAGGCATCGATCCCGATACAAAGACTCTAGAGAAGAAGGCGAGTATCGGGAGAACACGAGGAACGAAGAGAGACCACTCCGCGGGAGGACGAAGTTGCCAGTCATGGAGTAGATTACCTGCAGATGGTAGTATGCCCGCTGTTGGTGAAGATGGAGAAGAAGAAGAAGGAGATGCAGTCTACATGTCCAGAGGTAAAGACTATGTTGCAAGTCTTATCAAGATTAGAAGAAGAAAACTCGGAGTTGAAGCAGAGTATAACCCGAGGTGAGGAAGAGAGAGAAGTACTGCAAGCGGAAGTAGTCGAGAGGAGTCAGGTAATCAAAGACCTGAAGAGAGAAGTGAGTTATCGAGAAGATCTTGCGAGGAAGAGTGACATCGCAAGGGAGAGACAAGTAGCGGAGCATGAAATCTTGAAGCAGCAGTTTGCTGATTCAAGAGTCGAACTTAACCATGCTATGGCGAGGGTAGCATCGAAGGATCAAGAGCTCGATCGAGTGATGGAGAGTATGCAGGAGAAGAAGCAACTTTGGCAGCGAGAGTTGGCTACGAGATATAGAGAAGAAGAGAGATTACAAGAATTACTTCATAATCAGGAAGAGAAGGTTGAACAGAAGGAGAAAGAGAAGGAAGCGGTGAAGGCCAAATTCGAAGAAGAATTGGCGATGTACAGAGAAGAATGGCTTGCAGATCGGGAACGCAAACGCAAGACAAGATTGGAGCCATTGAAGGAAATAGTCCTCAGAGTGAATGCGATGTTAAGTACAAAGGCCAACGTTCGAATTGAAGAAATGAGATTGCATGAGTTGAAACTGTTGGTGCAGGAGACGAGGCAAAGACAAGCAAAAGACACCGAGATGAACGCTTTGTTGATTAAATTGAGAACTCGTGTAGATAGGAAGATATTAGAGGTAGAAGACAATATTGTGATTAGATTAGACTTAGTGAGAATAGAGTTAGAAAAGCTTCGGCATGATGTTAAGGCAAAACCCGAGGTAGATAACATAGGGATCCAAATGTCTTCAGAGTTGCCCTCAGAGACATTAGGGAAGAGTGGGTCCAACGATGAAGAGTTAGATAAACTACCCACTAGTGCAATTTCAGATCAAGAAAGAGAATTGCTGGATCTGGTAGAAGATGTAGGAGATCTGAAACCCGAGGAAAATGTAGTAGGAAGTAAGATTACTTCGGGTTTGGGTTTGAAAGCTGAGGAAGAAGTAGACATCGGATCGGATTAGTAACCAATTTGAGATTTGAAGGGGCAGATATGAAGAGGTGCATTGTCATTTCGGATCTGCAGGTTAGAACAGTTGTGGTAGAACGGTATAGGTGTTAGAACTGTCGATTGCTTCACTATTTAAGAGTGGCATTCATAGGAAAATGTTGTTCAGTGCTCATTATTTCTGAGAATAGATAAAGCAAAGTGCTGTGAAGCAGTGCTCGTCGCTTGAGCTTGATTCCGAGTATCAACTTTGCAATTGTGTTTGTGAGTGTTTGGAGAAATTTGAAGTGCAAGTCAGTGTGCTTGTTGGATGTTGGATTCCACAGCCTTGATCTTCATTCTGTGTGTTTGATCCTGAGTGAAGTGCAATCAAAGCAATGCCTTGACAGATCTGAGAGGAATTGTAGTGTTGGTAGTATTTTGCATTTGTGAGTGCAGTACGAAGTTGATGTGAAGCAATTTTGATCGAGGAAGTTGTGCCTTCAGTGGAGGAGTGGAACACAATTCTGAGGTGAAGTCGTTTTGCAGTGAAGTGCCATTTTCGGGAGAGCCTGAATCATCACAATCAAGATTGTTTGGAAAGATTTGATGGAGTTGTGATTATGGAGTGTTAATTTGTGACAAGACTGCGAGTCAGTGCTTGTTACTCTCTTCTGGGTGTGGTTTCTACCTGAGAGACTAAAGAAGAACTCAAGAAGAACTGAAATTGTTACTTTGCTTCGTATTTGGACATTTCTGACTCGTATCTCTAGGGGAATGAACTTTACTTACCCGATTACCGCAAAAGTGATATTTGCCGGGTTGTCATACACACCTTTCTTGATGATAACTTATGGATCTTGGATGCTCCAGATTTAAGAACCACCACCCTTGAAAAATAGCATGATTTTGTCATTGCAAGTCACATTGGAATAGACAAGACCTTAGATGCAATCAAATGCCATTACTATTGGTCCAATATGAGCAATGATGTGATGGAATATGTTCAAAGTTGCCTACTCTATCAAAAAAAGAGCATCTTATCAAGTTCCCATAGGACTCCTTCAACTCCTCCCTACTCCTACACAATGTGCGGAGTTGGTAAGCATGGATCTAATTTGTGAATTTCCCAAGACCACCTCAAGTTTTGCTCCATTATAGTCTTTGTAGACCAACTCAAAAAAATGATTCATGTGTGTCTTACAACCAAGGATGTGATTGCTCCACAATAAGCTCAATTATACTTAGTGCGTCAACTCATCAAGTATCACTTTTGCAATAATTGATAGGTAATCTTTTATTCCCATAGAGATACAAGTTAGAAATGGTCAAAGATAAAGTAAAATATCACAAATAGATTCTTCTTGATTTTGTCTTTAATCTCTTGGTTAGAAACCATCCCCAAAAGAGAATAAAAAGCACTAAATCATAGTATTGTTACTAATAAATCACACCCATAATCACATTCATCACATCTTTCCAAAGCAATCTCAAGTAAGATGATTCAATTTTTCTTGAAGAAGGCTACTTCACCTCGGAATTGTGTTCCACCCCTCCACTAAAGGCATAATTTTCTCAATTGAAATCTCTTCACATCAATCTTGAACTATGATCACAAATGCCAATTACTACAAACACTATGATTCTTCATAGATTTGTCAAGACATTGCCTTGATTGCACTCCACTGAGGATCAAACACACAAAATGAACATCAACAATGTAGAATTCAACATCTCACACTCACTAATTGCAATTTGAACTTCTCAAAACAATCACAAACACACACATACAAGATTGATACCCAAAATTAAGTTGAAATAACGGTATTGAGTTATAGCACTTTGCTTTACTCAACTTCAAAATAACATTACTGAATAACAACTCACTACAAATGCTTCTTTTAATTAGGCAAAGCACTCAACAATTATCTAAACTACCTAAACCATTATAATTGCTAATTTACCAACTTGCAAATCCAAAATCATATTCCACTTCTTCATATATGCTCCTTCAAATCTCAAAACTATTACTAATCTGATCTGCTGTTTACCTCTACTTTGGCTTCTACACCTAATGTAACATTAATTTTCTCCTCTACTTTGGGTTCATCTACTATTGATATTTTTGTTTTTGTTTTTATCTTTTCTTTAGTCTAAATTAAAACTAAAGTCATGGGTATCCTAATTACTTCTTCCTTTCCTATCCTAAATTCTTCTACAAATGCAAGTAACTCATGCAAAGCAACTTGCACTCCTACTTCAAGAACTTTGCATTTAATTCCTTCCTTCACATTACTTCAAATCTCATCTAACTTTGATGTAACTTAATCTAATTTGAGACTCACATTGTCTCCTACTTTTGTCATCTTCCTATTTACTCTCTCCCTCAAACAGATTAACAAATTGTTCATATCCATGTCCTTTGCCTTCTCTTCCTCATCTCTTGCACAAGTAATGTCAATTTGTGCAATCTTACTTCCTTCAATGTTGCCTTCAACATAGTACTCTCTATCGCCTTCATCCTTCCAACAAACTCTTTGTGGTACCCACCTTTTTGGTTTTTGTTGTTTTACAAGAAGTGTATAGTGGAAGATGAATTGAACCCAAATGGCAACAAAAGAAGGAGAATTGTGTCTTTGGATCAAACCCGTAGTAGTTAACTTTATGTCAAAAAAGGAAGAACTCAAATTGGACTTGTCAATGGAGAAACCCAAAGTAAAGGAACTTCATCTTGGGGTGATCAACCCAATGCAAAGACAGAGTAAAAACTTTCCTTTGGGTTTGCTAGCCAAGAACATACAAGAAAGAAAATGGCTAAGGCATGAGCAAGATAAAATTGATAATGACAAGAGGAATGGATGCAAAATGTGTGAGTATGAAGTGAAGAGTGATTGAGGAATGATTGTGCAACAAAGAACTATAAGATTGAGACTTTGTCAAGGGACTTTTGAAATGCCATGCAAGTATCTAAGCCACTAATTAGTTTTCCTGAAGGAGTTTCTATTGTGAAGCCAACCAAGAGTTTGATTTTTAATAATCTTGAAGAAGTGAGGATTTTGCATCAAGGAGACGGAAGAATTATCTTCTAAAGACCACAAGCAAGAGATTGCATGATGCCAATGAGGGGTGGAAAGAAGAGTCCCTCACTCATAGTGAGGAATCTTGCAATTTGGAATATAGATGTCATAGCAAGGATCAAAGTTTTGAGTAGACTTTGGATAACTTTTTTGGCATGGAATTGGAACTTGATGCAACTTGAACTCCAATCCAAGCTTCATGGCAAAACAAGCTGCAAATAATTGTGAGGAGGGTCTAGAAGAAGAAGGGAAGAGAGGAAATCTGGCCTTAATGGATAGAGTTAGATTGGAGACTAGTCCTAGGGAAAGAGGTTGGTGAGGAAACCAGAGCTATATTCCTTAGGAAGGAAGAGTTCGCAAAAGAGACTGCAAAAGTTCGCAATTTCTTTAGTGCTTCACGTACAAGGAATGTGTACAAAGTGGATCCTATCAAGACATGGTAAGGAAAATTATTGTCAGGTCATGATGGCAATCTTCAAGCTAGATCAAACCACTTATGTGATGAATCACTAGGCCGTGTTAATGTAGAAGCTCAACTTGCACGATACATGGAAGAGAAGCATTGAAGGCCGAGTTTGAGGATGCATTGAAGATGTATTGTAAAGCATTGCAAGTAGAGAGAGCTTGAGATCATACATCAGAGCAAGTAGGAAGAGTAGTAGAAAAGCTCAATGCAATGCTAAAAACCAAAGCCAAAGTGAAAGTAGAAGAAGTACGCTTGCATGAGTTGAAGTTGTTAGTGCAAGAGACGAGAAGGAGAAAGGCAAAGGATATGGATCTGAATAATTTTTTGATTTGCCTAAGAGATCCAATAGATAGGAAGATGATAGAAGTATGAGATAATGTTTGTCTTAGATTAGATTTAGTTAAATTTGAGTAAGAGCAGATTTGGAGTAACATGAATGTAGGAACCCGAGGCAAAGTACAAGAAGTAGGAGTGCAATTGTCTTTGGAGGAGTTATCTAAGAAATTAGGAGTAAGTGATGTGGTACCCACAATCTTTTTTTTTGGATAGTTTTAGGAAAATTTGAAGAAGAAGTACGTGGATAAAGCCTAAAGAGGGCTAAACGGGATTAAAAAAAACGTGTGTTTGGAGTAAACCAAAGTTGACCTCAGGCCAAGATCAAAGGAGACATAAAGACAAAGATGAAGAAGAAGAAGTCGAGACTTTGTATTGGGCAGTGTGGTCTGATCCAAAGAACCTGTAACAAAATTCTTTGGAGGTGGCTTAATCAAGAAAGTACACGGGAAGAAAGTAATGATCTCAAGATCAAGAAGTTCTTGATAGTGACAGGAAACAACTTCACCGAATTGGAGATTGGAGAGGAGGAGCAATTGAAGAATGACCAATTGGTGCATGACTATAAAATCACAAGTTGTGCAAGGAAGTAGCGCAATGTCCAGTCGCTACCCTATCCCTATTCAGAGTCAACCCAAAGTAATGCAAATTGCAAATCCATAGGAAGAGGAGTGGGTTAGGATCTTGGGAACGATCTTCCACAAGAAGAAGGCAAGGAAGCACACAATGACCCCAAAAGTGAGTAAGCAGAGTGTAGTGAGGAGGCTTGAAATTTTCAGATTAGAAGTAATAGCACAGATCAAAGTCTTGACGAGACTTTGTATCACATTCTTGGCCTGGAACTAGAACTTTGGTTTTCTAGGTTTCATGGTAGGAATCATAGCAAGCAATTGCAAAGATGGACCAAAGCACAAGGGGAAGAGAGGAAATCCAACTCAATGGACAGAGGCGGATTGGAGAGTAGTTTTGGGGAGAGAAGCAGGTGAGGTAGGAGATATCACCTTCTATCGGAAGTGTGAGGCTTCAAAAGAGACTGCTGAAGTGAGGAATTCATTCAATCAACCCCGCACCAAGAATGGCTATAAGGTGGAAAGTTATAGAGAACCCGAGCGGAGAGGGATAGCAAGATGATGATAGCAATGTTCAAGCCAGAGTGAACCACCTATGCTACAATGCATTACGCGGTGTTCTTTCACCAAATGTTTGCGGGAGAGGCAGTAGACTGGGTGAAATGTTTGCATCAGAGAGTGGGGCAAATGATTTTGGGGTGGAGAATGGATATGCCACTGCATTATTTTGTGCCCTTCACAGTGCTTTTTTTATTTTGGGTTGAACTTGCTAACTTTGGAAGAAAGAAATTGAATGTGCTTGCACTTTCATCCGGATTTGCGGAAGGAAGCAAATGTAGATGAGCAATATTATATGGAGAGATTGCAAGATGGGGATGAGTACTACAAGAAGAGTGTGAAGGAGAAAATTGAAGCAATTGACATTCCAAGGGCTAAAAAGAGAGCCAAACCTGAGAGTTGTCTTGCAACAGTCCAGCCCCAAAAAGTGCCAAAGCTTAACCCAACGGCAATGATGGTGAAGATGAAAGAAGCCACGCCGGAATTGGAAGAAGAGTCAGAAGGAGAAAAAGGATCAAAGGACAGAATGTTAGGAAAAGAAGAGGAGTTTATGCTGCAAAGTGAAGAATTGAGTAGTGACAGTGATGGCAAGGTGGAGGTCTAGCAAACACAAAGGCTGATGGTGAAGGCAAGGAAGTTGAGTCCCAAAGTTTTGACGGTTGCATGAGGAAGTGAGAAGAAGAAGGAAGAGGAAGTCATGGCACAACCTTGGACTACCAAGGGGAAGAACATTATGGCTGCAGCCAAGGTGGGCCCTAGTAAAGTTGCCATTAAAGAGGAAGAAAGCTCAGATGAAGAAACCTTGAAAGTATGAAGATCACGACTTCGGGGCAAGGTGCAAGAAGTAGAGTGGTCGGAAAACGGAGTCCAAGCCAATGAAAAGAAGTGCAAAGGAGTGGACTATTTGTCAAAAGTAGTATGTCCACTATTGGTGTTTCTACAGCAAAAGAAGATGGAGATGGTAAGTGCCAATCTTGAGGTGCACGATGAGTTGGCCATAGTGAAGACCTGGAGTGCAGAAACCTTGTTGTTTCAAAGTAAGTTGACAAGGGTGAAGATGGAAGCCAAAGAACTTTGGGTTAAGGAGGTTCTTCGGAGTAAGCACTTTGAAGTGAAGTGATGAGAGAGGATCTAGTAAAGAGTTGCGAGGAGGCAAAAGAGATGAACACATTATTTGTAGTG
The DNA here is from genome assembly GCA_948567375.1 of Lunularia cruciata. Taxonomy (NCBI): domain Eukaryota; kingdom Viridiplantae; phylum Streptophyta; class Marchantiopsida; order Lunulariales; family Lunulariaceae; genus Lunularia; species Lunularia cruciata. Next base: position 16,335,598 of record OX419759.1, read on the forward strand.
TTGAAGGGGGAAATTGCAGATACCCGAGTAGATTTAATCCACTCGAAAGCAAGTACAGTGGTGATGGAGCAAGAGTTGGAGAGTCTTAAGAAGAAGGACATTGAGATAGATCAAGCCTGGCAGCAAGACTAAGCAGAACATGGTAGAGAAGAAGATCGATTGCAAGGATTGGTGCGGGTAGCAGAGGAGAAAATCTCTATGAATTGGAAGGAGAAGCAGGCATTGAAGGCTGAATTTGAAGACAAGCTCCAAATGTATCATTATGAATTGGAGGAAGAAAGGAAGAAGAGAAGCTCGTGGATGTAGGAGAAGTTGATGCAGTAGTCAATGAAATCAAGGCAATGCTTAGCACAGAGGTGGAAGGCAAACTCGAGGAAGCAAGATTGCATGAGCTGAAATTATTGGTGCAAGAGACGCACAAGAGAAGGGCAAAGGACACAAGATTATCATGATCACTTTAGTTAATCATGACATTAGTCATGATAAGCTAAACTTAGTCTTCGCTAAGATAGAAGGAACCTTAATTTAGAAGAAGTGGAAAAGATGAGCACCACTATTTTGGATTCTAGTGTGTTGGCTTGGTATTATTCCTAGATTTTTTGCTTTGAGGAACAAGTTGAGAACTCTTATGCCCGCAAGCCTTTTTTGGATTCTTCTATAGTCCAAGGATAGCCCATATGAAGGAATCCTTGACTTAGTGGTTGGGTCAAGATAAGATCACATGCTAGTGGAATATGCCCATGTGAATGGATATTCTTTTCTACTTTTTGACTTTACTTGACTTTCAGTCTAGTAACTTGAGTTACTACGGTAATTAGTAACTTTGGTGCGTAACTATTTCACAAGTATATAAACAAGGAGTGAGAAGGCACTCATCATCCTTTCATTTGCAACTATCTCTCTTTCATTGAGTTCTCTAGTGAGCAATGTCTTGAGTCTTGGAGTGTTAGCCTTGGGAGAGTATGATAGAGTTGGGGTTCCTTGCTTTCTTAGTCCATGGTGTGCTACCATAATAGCCATCATAGGTTCATCCTAAGTGAAAGACAGGCCGGCTCACAAGAAAAAAATCCAGCAAGCTTCACCTGGAGTCTCTTAGCTAGAGTGGGTGTGGCTTGACTGTAATAAGTGCCTAATTGTTGGCAAGTTGTTGAGGATCAGATCAAGTATTGATCTGAATTGATTGATTTGAGTTGTAAATGATCTGATTATTGTGGCACTTTAGAGTTTATGTATGACTTATGTGTGAGTTGTGCTTCTATTGTGTATGTTGTGTAGCAATGTATATACGTACAAAAAACTCTTCCAACCTGTAGATCCAAAATGACAATGCACCTCTTCATATCTGCCTCTTCAAATTTCAAAATTGTTCCTACTGCCATCTGATGTCTACTTCTTCTTTGGCTTCCAAACCCAATCATACTCCTATTACTTCTCCATCTTTGGGTCTATCTAATTCTACTAAGTCCTTCACTATTTCTACTACTTCTTCACTATGAATTACAATTGAGGTCATGGGTAACCTTTTTAACTCTTTATCTCCCAACCCACTCTTCTCTAATGTCTTAGAGAACAACTCCAAAGACACCTGCACTCCTACTTCTGCAACTTCAGACTTCGTCTCCTTTGCCACACTACTCCTAATTCTCTCTAACTCCAAATTCACTAAATCTAATCTAAGACTTACATTGTCTCCTACTTCCAACATCTTCCTATCTACTCTCTCCCTTAAATGAGTGTTCATGTCTACATCTTTTGCTCTCCTCTTCCGAGTTTCCTGCACAAGCAATTTCAATTCGTGCAGTCTTGCTTCCTCCAAACTTCCTTCAGCATCAATGCTCAGCATGGCCCGTAGTCTCTTAACAACTTCTACTAATTCTGAGGCAAACCCCCAAGATTGCTCTGCCTTCAACTCTTCCTGGTACATCTTCAACTTGTCTTTGTACTCAGCATCAGGCATCTTCTTCTCCTCCACATACTGAGAATTTTGCAGCTCAACGCTTCTTACCAAGTCTCTTAGTCTTTCCTCCTCTTGATGTCAAATCGATAGCTCTCTGCCATGTTTGATCTTTCCCTGTTGCACTCTTCTCCATGCCCTCTAACTCTTGCTCCATCATTGATGCCATTGCCTTCACATGAATACTCTCAATGCAAGCTTCACTGACTTCCTCTTTCATCTTTGTCAGCAACATTGTCTACTCCTTCAACTCTCCGGCTTGACATTGCCTCTCTCTTCCCTTCTTCTCAAAACTCTCTTGCAAATCCCTTAAAGCCTTTGTCTTAAAGATTGTATCCACCCGGAGCTTCTCAACTCTTTCTTCTCTTTGGGCTACATTTTGAGATCTTGCAATCCCTTCACGTCATCTAGCAGATACTTCACCACTTGCAACCTCATTCGTCACCTTTATACAATCTTGCGGGATTACCTTCTATTGCATCTTCAACAGTTCAAACAATGGAGTCACAATCTGCATTAAATATTGTACTCCTCCAAACTTCTCCTTATCTTTAGCTCCTTCTTTGTACTTTGTCTTTTCCACCGGCTCCTTCTCTCAAAGTCTTGATCTTTGTACTTTGAGCGATATTGTGTCCAAGCCTCCTCCTTCCTTACCAGCTGAACTCAGGCCAGTAGGGTCTTCCATTGTGGCTTTCTTGTACCTGGCTCCCTTGCAATCTTCCTTCTTTAGCTCAGCCTCCATCTCCTCCAGTACCAGCTGAACTTGTCCCTCCATTCGGTCAATTGCTGCATGAAATGCTTCTTCTTCTTCCACTTCAGCCGATTGCTAAACTTCCCCTTCACCATCACTCTCACTTCTAGATTCTCCACTTTGTAGTGTGAGCTCTGCTTCTTTTGAGTCTCCTCCTCTATACTCTATCTCCCCTTCAAACTTTGTTTCTGAAGTCTCCTTCATCACCGCCTTCTTACCTCACATAGTAAGTCTTTGGGTCTTTCGTTGGGTTTGGGGCAACACTTCATCTTGGGGTTTAGTCCACTTCTTTTCTTTGGACTTCTTCCTTCTTCCCACTCTTGCTGTCCCGTTCTGATGAAGTGATCATCATTGGCTTGTAGGTGTGACATGTAGTGTTGCTCTTCTTCATCCGCTTCTTGTTGTAGGTCAAGATGGAAATGTGACACCATGCAACACCTCTCTTTTGCTATCATCAAATTCAACCCAAAGTAGGAGTGTGTTGCAAATGGCGTGAAATAGTGTGGAGGCAAATCAGTCCTCCAATTGAAAATCATTTGCCTCATTTGCTGGTGGAAGCACTTTGCCAAGTTCACCTTCACTTCTGCAAACATCTAGTGGAAGAAGATTGCCTGCTGCATGTTCACATATGTCATTTGTTCAGGTTTGAACATGGCCATTATTGCTCCTATGATGATTTGTCTAATTGAGTCCCGATAGGACTCCACTTTGTAACCATTAGTTGTACGTGGAGTGAAGAACAAATTTCAAATTTCCGTAGTCTCTTCTGCAACATCACATTTTTGATAGAAGGTGATCCATGTTACCTCTCTTGCTTCCTTCTCCAATACTAACCTCCAATCCAACTTAGTCCATCGAGCTGGATTTCCTATCTTCCCCTTGACTTTAGAGCCTTCTTCACAATTGCTGGCAGCTATCTCTGCCTTGACTCTTGGGAAACTAAAATTCCAATACCATGCTAAAAACATAATCCAAAGTCTATTCAAGACTTCAATTCTTGCTATGACATTTAACCTCCAAATTGCAGAATTCCTCATTGTGAATCGCATTCTTGACCTTCTTTGCCATGATTTTCTCTCTAGTTCTTTGGCATTGGAAAACTATTCCCTCTCCTAGATGCGACACTCTAACCTCTTTTGGACTTCGGAAAATTTCACTCTCAATTGGCTTCTTGACATGCATTATTGCATGACAAAAACTCAAAGGAACTGGATATCTACATGACATATTCAATTTCCCCTTGTGCAATTGCAATTTTATATTACCCCAAAGTGCAATCTTTCTTTAGTCAGATTCAAAATAGACTCCCCCTTCTTTTGCATGTTGATTTCGTGTCATTATCAAGGCTTGCTTCTTTTGCCTCCATTGTTTCTTGAAGTGTACTTTCTTGCCACATAGAAAGGTTGTTACACCATCCTTGTATTGGCCTTTGCTTCTTGGTCTGAAGATGACTTTCTTTGGACTTGTCTCTTTGTAACCCCATCCAAGTATTTTTGCTTTTTGACCCAAAGTCAACTTCTTCGGGTTTACCCTAAAGACACACCCATCCATTCTTTCCTTCTTAATTCAGCTTTCTTACTAACTTCTTCTTTAAAACTCTAACAAAACAAAAGACAAAACAAAACAAAAAATGTGGGTACCACATACCTCTTCCCTCAAATGAGAGTGTCCCCTCAAACACCAACAACCGGTTCTTTATACAACGTCTGGTCCGTGGTCCAATATTTTCTAACTCTCCACTTGTTTACTTGAGTGGCAAAAGGATTGCCTTCCAGGTCTGCAAGTTGAATAGAGCCATTGGCATATATGTGCACAACAAAGTATGGCCCCATCCACCTTAAATGAAATTTTCTCAAAAAAAATATCTGGTTTTGCTCGGAAAAAATATTTGGTGATTGTTATATAACAACACCAAATCACCCTCTTGAACAGTCATAGGCTTGATTTTCTTATCGTGCTTGACCTTCCCGTATTCTTGCACTTCCTTTGTGGTTTGCATTGCATAGTCCCTTTTTGCTTCTAGCCACATCAGTTGATGGATTCGAAAATCCTGACTTTCTTCCTCTGACAATCATTCCTCACAAAGAATTTGATATGACAATACTTCAAATTCAACTGGTAGTATGGGATGCAATCCATATGTCAAGAAATATGGAGTTTGCTTGGTGGTAATCTTTTCAGTCATTTTGTATGCCCTTTGCTCCGGGGAAGACTGCCCTCTGCTCTAGGTCTAGCCCCTTAGGACAATGACAAGTATGCAAATAATGATAAAGGCCACATACCTTGTACTTCACATAGCCATTAAATGATACAGCTCTTCATCCAAAAACTGATCATTGACTTCCAAGTCTTGGTCTTGAGTTTCTAACCTGGATAGGAAGTACGCATTTGAATGCCAGGCTCTCTTCCTTACTTATACAGTGTATGTGAATTCTTGTATTAACAAGATCTATCTTGCAATTTGCCCAGACAAATCTGCCTTCTTGACCAAATATTGCAATGCATAATAGTCAACATAGAAGACATTCATATCCCAACATATAGTGGCAAAAATTTTTGCAGGCATAAACCATTTCAAGTGCTTCTCTTTCAATTGTCAAATAGTTCTTTCAGCTGAAATTGATAATTGTCAGCTGGCATAATAAATCGGGTAGTCCTTCTTCTTCTTGTCCTTCTGACTTAAGACGACTCCAATTGCCATGGACAAAGTGTCCACATAAACATGAAAAGAGGCATCCCAATTTGGGGCCCTCATAACTGGTTCTTCAACCAGTTTCCTCTTCAATACTTGGAAAGCTTCTTCTTGTTCCACTTCCCATAAGCAGTCTTCAGACTTCTTTAGAAGCTTTGTAAGGGGTGCCAAAAGCACCTCATAGTTTGAAACAAAGTGTCTGTAGTATCCAACATGTCCTAAGAAGGCTCTTAGCTCCCAGATATTTTTCCGGGATTCCAAAGCTGAGATAACTTTTACCTTCTCAACATCAACTTCAATATCTTGGTTGGACATCCAATGTCCTAGAAGAATTCCCTCTTCCATTCCAAAGAAGCATTTCTCTGGGTGTAATGACAAATCGGCAAAACAACACCTTTCAAAAGTTTGGCAAAGGTAATTCAAATGTACTTTTCTGCGCCCAAACAGACAAAATCATCAATGAAGACTTCCACAAATTTGCACAAAAAATCCTTGAAGATTGTATTCATCATCCGCTAGAAAGTAGCTGGAGCATTACACAACCCAAAGGGCATTTGATTGTAAGTGAAAGTGCCACAATCAATAGTGAATGTAGTTTCATCCTTGTCCTCTTATCAGATGGATACTTGATTATACCCTGAAAATCCATCAAGAAAATTATAGCAAGGATGAATAGCTACTTGGTCCAAAATGGTATCAATAAATAGCAAGAGATGATGATCTTTCCTTGTGATTGCATTTGACTTGCAAAAATCTTGGCACACTCAAATCTTCCCATTCTTCTTCTTTGGAACAATGACTATGGGGGAAACCCACTCACTGCTCAATATAGGAAAGATTATTCCGACCCTTAAGTACTTGTCAATTTCAACTTTCACCAAGAGCGAGTACTTTGGGTTTAGGCAATATTGTCTTTGCTGAACGGGAACTATGCCTTCAACCAGATCAATCTGGTGCTCTCCAAATTCTTGTGGAATACTTGGCATTTGATCAATAGACCAGGCAAATACATCCTGGAATTCTATAAATAGGGTAGTGTATCCTACTAATTCCTCCAAAGTGATTGTCTTCAAAAATTTAGGATTTTTCCTTCAATCAAGACAACATCTTGACAATCATCAAGATTGATGACTCTTTCAACATGACTCACTCAGCTTAATCCAAGTCAAACAGCAATCAACCCCTTCTTCCAAGTCATTTTCACCCGAGGCAATGTCATATGGTTCTTCATCTTTGACCTCTACCTCGTAGCATTCCAGGTAGTTGACTTGGACTTTGTTTTTAGAGTCTCCTGAAGACGAAGATGATGAATCTTTGGATTCATCTTCATCTTTTGACAACTTTGTTTCTTGGAGGTGGGTAACCTTTGTCCAACTCACCGTCACCAACTTCTAATCTTTGGACAAGATGTCCTTGAATCTTAGTTTTTGTTGGTGCCGATCCACAATAACCTAAGCATTATACAACTAGGGTCTTCCAATCAAACATGGGTAACCAATTTTGGTTACTGGTCACAACACAATGTAATTTAACTTGAAGGACATCCCTCCAATGATTGTAGTAATATTTGACAGCATGCCCAAAGGCCATCTCTTGTTTTGATCCACAAATTTCAGAATTCAGGGTGTTGGTTCAAACGTCATATACCACAACCGATGTCCAGTGTCTTTTGTCATGACATTCATACCCAACCCCAAATCAATGGGTATGGATGTGATCATGCAGCCTATGATCTTTGCGTCCACTTTGGGAGATCTCAAATCTTCTTGTTCAATACAATAAATTGTGGGTAAGTCTTTCTTGGTCATTGCCCTTACTTTCTTTAGGGCTAAACTCAACTGCTTCTTATATAGCTTGTTGCCCTCCCACAATTGCTTAAATATGACATTAGTGCTTGTGGATACCAAATTGGCCACAATATCATACTGAGGGACTCCTCCCAACTTCACCTTCTTCACCTTTGTCCTTAAGTCCAAAGTCTTTGGGGTGTTTCAAGATGGTGATTGGAGTACCGGTGGTCTTGACTTGATGTTCTTTGGGTTGACCAACTTTGGCTTGGATCAAGTCCTTCACTTTGGATCTCATATCCACCAGAAAAATAGGAGGCTTTGTCTTCATGTCCTCCTGCAAACTTATCTCCCAAGTTCTGAGTACTACTTCCTTGATTTCTTTCTGCAAAGCTTTAGCTTAAGCTTTTGCTAGAATCTTTTCCTCCTTAGCAAAAAGAATAGCTTTTGGGCACAACCTCTTTGCCTTTTGTGAAGACAAAGAAGTAGTACTTGCTTCTTTGGGATCACACTTCTTACCCGAGCGTGTCTCAACCTTCAAAATTTTGAGGTCTGTCCATTCTCCTTCTTAAGCCGGACTCCTTTCTTGAGGCCTCTCCTCCTCAAGTGTTATACAATTTACATTGGTATCCCCCTTTGCCTAGAGCACAACACGCTCAGCTGGACTCTATACATATTTTACAAGCGGATTTGGGTTTGGTAGTTGCAGGCACTGGTTTCCAATATGCCCCAATCCCTTACAATTTCCGCACAGTGGAACATACCCAATTTGCCGTCTTGGCTCCAGACAGTCTAGAGACCAATAGCCCATCTAGCCACAATTATAACAAGCACCTAATGCAACATTTTGAGGCTGATTTTGGCCGCCCATTGGTGGTCTTTGTGGGAGAGCATTGTTGTTATACTCCCTTGGTCCATACCTTGGACCTTGATACGATGTGCTTGCTTGAGGCTGCACCTATTGGGTCTGGTACACAACTTCATCTTCCTCACTTTGGTCCCAACCTAGAACCCAATCAATTTGTTGCATTGGAAATGCAATGCGTGTCAAACACTTCATATTAGCATGGCTGGATTTACCACACACAATGCACCATACATTTTGTCTACCAAAAGACAAAGGCTTTCTTTGGTCATTTGGATCTTGAAATCCGTAAACACTTTAATAAGAGTCTTTAGCTTTTGATCCACCTTATATACATTCTTTGCTAGTGGTGTTGCTGGTTTCTTTCCCACATGTCTTTGTATTCTCCTTGGCTTTGAATCTTCTTTGGACTCCAAAGAAGAATCAAAGAAGAATTGGAAGACATGGAGGATTCCTCCAAAGAAGGGGATGTGCTGCAAGAAGCTCTGCTTCTGGGCTTCTTGCCTTTCTTCTCCTAATCTTTGGTTACTAGACAAGTGTTAGTGGGCCATCTTATATCGGGTGACATGTTTGAGTACTTTGTCCAAGGAAGTTACATTCCTCTCCTTGGCAAAGATACAAATATCTGGTGAGAGTCCTCCAAGGAACCAAGTAATGGCCTGGGCATTGGAGTAACCCACCACACCGGATTGCATCAAAACTTGGTTCAAGAGAGCCATGAACAGCTCAAAGTAATCTCTCAAATTTTCCTTCTTTCCTCAATCCAAATCATTGAGTGCCACAAAGACACTTGTATCATAGTCAACTTCATGAAATAATTCTAGGAAGCCATTTTGCAAGTCTGGCCAATTGGCTGGTGTGAACTCCTTCTGGGTTACATGGCTATACTACCTCAGGGCTTTCTTCTGGAGCAGACTTGGAAAAATTTGCAGCTGATCCATAGAGTCATGTTCTTTGTTAGCAAAAGAAATGACTTTGAATTCTTCAATGAATTCATGAGGGTCTTTGTCTTGTTTTGTCCCCTTGTACTTTTGATAGGTATGTCGGGTGACAGGTAATGATGTCATTGTTCAACTCGGTGGAATTGGCTGAGGTAAGGTTGAACTTGATGGAATTGAGGAATTAGCTAGTATTGACACCGTGTTGACAGCCCAGGGATTCCAATTGGTCAAGTTTAATGCCCGGTCTTCTTTGACAATTACTTCTTCTTTGATTGTGTCGACTTCAACATGAATAGAAGAACAAGGTTCAACACCCTCAGAGCGTTCATCAAAATTCCTTCAAGACAATTGCGGAATCATCTGTAGAAGATGTTGACACTCTTCTTCCGCTAGGATTTGTGATGTCTTTTCACAAACAAATCTCTTTATAAATTTGACTTCTTGTGACAACCCGGCAAATATCACTTTTGCGGTAATCAGGTAAGTAAAGTTTGTTCACGCAGAGATACAATTCAATATTGGTCAAATATGAAGTCAACATTAACATGTAGTTCTTCTTGAGTTCTTCTTTAATCTCTTTGGTAGAAACCACATCTAGAAGAGAGTAACCAGCATTGAATTGCAGTCTCGTCACAAATTCACACTCCTTAATCACAACACCTTCAATCCTTTCCAAACAATCTTGATTGTGATGATTTAGGCTCTCCCAAAAACAACACTTCACTGTAAAACGACTTTGCCTCAGAATTGTGTTTCATCTCTCTACTGAAGGCACAACTTCCTTGATCAAAATTGCTTCACATCAAATTTGCCCTGCACTCACAAATGTAGAATACTACCAACACTATAATTCCTCTCACATCTATCAAGGCATTGCTTCAATTGCACTTCACTCAAGATCAAACACACAAAATGAAGATAAGGATGCGGAATCCAACATCCAACAAGCACACTGACTTACACTTCAAATTTCTCCACACACTCACAAACACAAACACAAAGTTGATACTTGGAATCAAGCTCAAGCAATGAGCACTACTTCACAACACTTTGCTTTATCTATTCTTAGAAATAATGAGCACTGAACAACATAAGACTGCAAAGGCCACTCTTAAATAGTGAAGTAATTGACAGTTATCTTCCTAATGTACCTCTTCCTAACAACTCTACAAACCTACAAATCCAAAATGATAATGCACTTCTTCATATCTCAAATTGGTTACTAATCCGATCTGATGTCTACTTCTTCTTTGGCTTTCAAACCTGAACCCAAAGTAACTTCACTTCCTACTACTCTATCTTCAAGTTTCACAACTCCTAATTCCTCTACTAAATCTAACAGTTCTCTTTCTTGATCTGACATTTCACTAGTCGGCAATCTATCTAACTCCTTATCTCCCGACCCACTCTTTTCTAATGTCTCCAATGGTAACTCTGAAGACATTTGCACTCCCATTTCATCTACTTTGGGTTTTGCTCTAACATCTTTCCAAAGTTTATCTATCTCCAACTTTACTAAGTGTAATCTGATTGTGATATTGTCTTCTACCTCCAATATCTTCCTATCTACATGAGTTCTAAGACTAATCAACAACGCATTCAAATTGGTATCCTTCACATGTCTCCTCCTCGTCTCTTGCACCAACAACTTCAACTTGTGCAGCCTTGTCTCCTCGATATGCACATTGGCCTCTGTACTCAACATTGCATTCATCCTAATTACAATTTCCTTCAAGGGCTCCAGTCTCATCTTCCTCTCACGCTCCCAATCTGCAAGCCAATCCTCTCGATACATTGCCAATTCTGCTTCAAACTTGGCTTTCATAGTTTCCTTCTCCTTCTCCTTCTGTACAATCTTCTCCTCCTGATTACGAAGTAACTCTCGCAATCTCTCTTCTTCTGTATATCTCATTGTCAACTCTCATTGCCATAGGTGCTTCTTCTCTTCTACACTCTCCATCACCCTATCAAGCTCTTGTTCCTTCTTTGCTACTCTCGCCATAACATGAATAATTTCTAGTCTTGAATCAGCAAACTATTGCTTCAAGATCTCATATTCAGCAATTTGTCTTTCCTTTGCTATGTCACTCTGCTTCACAAGTTCCTCTTGATACCTTGCTTCTCTCCTCAAGTTTTCTACCACTTGACTCTGCAATACTGCCTCCACTCGCAATACTTCCCTTTCCTCCTCACCTCGGTTTATACTCTTCTTCAACTCCGAGTTCTCTTCTTCTAGTTGTGCTAACACCTGCAATACACTCTACGCCTCCGGACACTTTGACTGCATCTCCTTCTTCTTGTGTTCCAATTTCACCAACAGTGGACACACAACTTCATGCAGGTACTCCACTCCGTCACTTGCGACTACTTCAACTAGCAGAGTGATCTCCTTCTTTACCTCTTCTTCTTTCAATACTCGCTTTCTTCTCTACAATCATTGTATCAGAATGGACGCTTCACTCCCCAAACTGGCATTCTCCTCTTCTTTTACCTTGCTTGGACCCGCTTCACACTTTGCCTTTTGCCCGGACTAAACTCCTCTCTAAATGGTAACTTTCTTCTCCTCCGGCTCTGGCACTTTGTCTTCTAACTTCACGTTACTCTCCTCCTTGAGTTCCATCCGGACTTCTTCTTCTATTATGGGAACCAATGTCATCTCCCCGCCTTCATCACTGTCACTACTCGTATCTCCACTCTGTAGTGTGAGCTCGGGTTCTTCCTTGCGTTCTAAGTCTTCAAACTTGCACTTGGCTTTGCCATCCGAGTCTTCTTCTGACAACGCGATTACCACCATACCTTTCCTCAGGTTTACTCTTCTGGTCTTCTGAGGTCTTGTACTCTTGACATCTTTGCCTTCTCCTTGTTGCCTTTGCTTCTTTGACTTTGGAGTACTTACATCCACCTATGCACTCTTCCTCGTTTGCGCATAGTACTCATTGTTGCTCCGGATCTGAAGAATGTACTGTTGCTCTTCCGTGTCGACCTCCTTTCTTAAGTTAGGATGAAAATGCGACACCATTCTATTGCGCTCTGCCGCATTGAGCAGATTCAGCCCGAGGTAGAAATGTGTTGCAAACGGCACAATGTAATGTGGAGGTGATTTATCCCACAAGTTCCACATCATCTGTCTTGTTCAGCCATAGAAGCACCTCCTCCAGTTGATTGGCTCTCCTGCAAACATCTTATGGAAGAACACCGCTTGGTGCTTCATCACATAAGTTGTTCTCTCCAGCTTCAAGATTGCCATGAGAGCACTCACAATCCCTCTCGTGACCGGAGCCTTGTAACTCTCTACTTTGTACCCATTCTTCCTATGCTTCGAAGAGAATGCATCCCTCACTTCTTGGGTTTCTTCGGCTACCTCTCCTTTCCCCAAGAACATGGCACTCTGCTCCACGCTTGCCTCTCTTCCGAGTACTAATCTCCAATCTAACTCCATCCAGCGAGCCAGATTTCCTCTCTTCCCCTCTTCCTCGTGGCCATCGAGACATTTACTCTCGATTATCTTGGTCATGAATCTTGGAAAACTCACATTCCAATTCCACGCCAATAATGTGATCCGAAGTCGGCTCAAGACTTTGATTCTGGCAATCACATCTAACCTCTGAATTGCATGATTTCTCACTTCAAATTTGGAGTTATGCTTTCCTCCTCCTATCTTTCTTTCTTCCTCACTATCTCTTGGATTAGCTCTCTTGAATTCTCCTCTACACACCAGCACGTCTTCAACTCTACTTCTCTTCCCACGATCTCCTACAGGACAACTCCTCAATGGTGAAGGAAAATTGCTTGACATTGCTTTGTCATGAGCGCAATTTTTATAGAGTCACGCCTTCCTTGTTGCTCTTCAATTCGAGTTTCTATCAAGAAATCACACCTCTTGCATACTCTTGTCACTGTCAAGTGTCCTTCACGCATATGACCACCGGTTTTTGAATGGTCTCTTCTTGAATTTCTTGCCCCAAAGAAAAGTTGTAACACTATCCTCACCTCCGGTTGAGCAACACCTCGATACAAAGACTTCTTACTTTGGGTTGTATGCTGACAAGGCAAGTCCGAGTACTTTGCCTTATGACATGAAGCCACGTTTCCTTGGGTTTCATCCTAAAGACTCTTTTCTTTGCCTTCTTTGGCCATACAGGCTCAATCCAACTTCTTTATACACTTCTCTATACTCTTCTTTATACACTTATACACTTCTCCATTTCTTAAAAAAAAAAACGTGGGTACCACATACTCCTTCCCTCAAATATGAGCGTCCTCGCGAACATAGACTTTGGGTGTCTTAGAAACTTCAGAGTCTATGGTCCAATATCTTTGAACTCTCCATCCATTTACTCGAGTGGCAAAAGGATTTCCTTCCAGGTCGACAAGTTGAATGGACCTATTTTCATGAAGATGAAGAACTTGATAAGGCTCCATCCATCTCAAATGCACCTTGCATGGAAAAAATATTTGGCAATTGTCATATAACAAAACAAAATCTCCTTCATGCATAGCCATAGGCTTGATATGCTTATCGTGCCTGACTTTCCTCTGCGCTTGTACTTCCTTTGTGGTTTGCATTGCATCGTCTCTTTTCTCCTCTAACCACATTAGTTGATGGATCCAAAGATCTTGGCTTTCTTCCTCCGACGGTCATTCTTCACAAAGAATCCAATATGTCGGTACTTCAAATTCAACTGGTAGTATTGGATGCAAGCAATATGTCAAGAAGTATGGAGTTTGTTTGGTTGTAATCTTTTCTGTCATTTGACATGCTCACAACGCGGCTGGTTATTTTGTATCCTAGTCATAAGCATAATTGACAGTCACCTTATTCAAAATTTTGCAAAGTAACTCATTTGCTTTTGGATTATAAGGAGTCATCTTTCGATGTTTAATCTAAAAGTACTTGGTTAATGCTTCCATTACAGAGTTCAAAAAATGTATCCCTTGTTCACTGACCAATTCCAGAGGATACCTATATCGGGAGATGATGTTTCAAAAGAAAATTCCGCCATGGTTTTGGCATCATCTCTACGAGTTGCTTCAGCTTCGACCATCTTGGTAGCATAGTCAATGCAAACCAAAATGTATCTCTTCCTTGTGATGGGTCACTGGTTGAATGGGACCCACAAATTCAATTCCCCATTTCTCAAATGGGGCCAAGGGCAAAATTGGTCTCAAAGGCCATTGAGAAGTAGCCATTGGCTTCCCCGTTCTCTGACAAGCATCACAGCTTTGGATATGAGCATGCATGTCTTTGTACATCATAGGCTACCAATACCCCGCCAAAAGAATCTTCTTTACTATATTCTTCAGAGCATAGTGTCCTCCTGATGCTTTGGAGTGTAAAGACTCAATCATACCTCCTACTTTGTATGACTCCAAGCATTGCCAAAGTACTTAGTCTTTGCACATCTTGAATAGAATGTTGTGTTTGAGCTGGTATGGCCCCATTTTCCTAAAAAAGACTGTCGTCTGCTCCGGGTCCATCCCTGCAGCACAATGGAGAGTATGCAGATAATGATATTCTACTACATACCTTGTACTTTGCATTGCTATTAATTGATATAACTCTTCATCAAGGAACTGATCGTCAATTTCCCACTCTTGGTCTTGAGTTTCTAACCTCGACAGGAAGTCCGCATTCAAATGTGAAGCCCCCTTCCTCACTTGTCAAGTATATGTGAATTCTTGTAACAACAAGATCCATCTTGCAATTTGCCCGGACAAATCTGCCTTCTTGACCAAATGTTGCAATGCGTAATGATCAACATAGAAGACAAACTCGTATCCCAGCAGGTAGTGGCAAAATTTCTTGCAGGCATACACCATTCGGAGTGCTTCTCTTTTAGTCGTCAAATAGTTCTTTTCAGAAACTGAAAGTTGTTGGCTGGCATCATACACCGGGTAGTCCTTCTTCTTCTTGGCCTTCTGACTTAAGATGATGCCGATGGCCATGGACGAAGTGTCCACATATACATGAAAAGAGACGTCCCAATTTGGGGCCCTCATAACTAGTGCTTCAACCAGTTTCTTCTTCAACACCTGGAAAGCTTCTTCTTGATTTACTTCCCACAGATAGTCTTTGGATTTCTTTAGAAGCTTTGTAAGGGGTGCAACAAGAACCGCATAGTTTGACACAAAGCGTCTATAGTATCCGACATGTCCCAAGAAGGCTCTTAGCTCCCGGATGTTCTTCGGGGATTCCAAAGTTGCGATTACTTCAACCTTCTCGACATCGACTTCAATACCTTGGCTTGACACTTGATGCCCTAGAAAAATTCCCTCCTTCATTGCAAAGAAGCATTTCTCCGGGTGTAATGACAAGCCAGCAAAACGACACCTTTCAAAAGTTTGGCAAAGGTAATCCAAATGTACATCTCTTTGCCCAAATACACAAAAATCATCAATGAATACTTCTACAAATTTGCACAGGAAATCTCTGAAGATTGAATTCATCATCCGCTGGAAAGTAGCGGGAGCATTACACAACCCAAAGGGCATTTGATTGTAAGCAAAAGTTCCCCAATCGGTCGTGAATGTAGTTTTATCCTTGTCCTCTTCTCGGATGGATACTTGATTTTACGCTGAAAATCCATCAAGAAAGCTATAACAAGGGTGACCAGCTACTTGGTCTAGAATTGTATTGGTAAAAGGCAAGGGATGATGATCCTTCCTTGTGACTACGTTCAACTTACAAAAGTCTTGGCACACTTGGATCTTCCCTGTTTTCTTCTTCGAGACAATGACAATGGGGGAGACACATTCACTGCTAAAGACAGGGAAGATGATTTTGGCTCCTAAGTACTTATTGATTTCATCTTTCACCAAAAGAGAGTACTTTGGGTTTAGACAGTATTGTCTATGCTAAACTGGAACTGCACCTTCAACCAGATCAATCCAGTGTTCTCCAAATTCTCATGGAATACCCGGTATTTGATCAATAGACCAGGCAAATACATCTTAGAATTCTATAAACAGGGCAGTGTATCCTACCAACTCCTCCAAAGTGATTGTCTTCAAAAATTTTAAAATTTTCCCTTCAATCAACACAACGTCTTGACAGTCATCGGGATTGATGACTCCTTCAATGTGGCTTACTCGGCTTAACCCGAGGTGAACTGCCATCAAACCTCCTTCCTCCAAGTCAGGTTCACCCGAGGCAAGGTCATATGGATCTTCGTCTTTGACATCCACCTCGTAGCATTCCAAGTAATTAACTTGGACTTTGTCTTCGGATTCATTTGAGGACAAAGATGATGAGTCTTTGGATTCTTCCTCATCTTTTGAGGAACTAGTTTCCCTAAGATGAGGAACTTTTGTCCAACTCACAATCACTAGCTTTTGATCTTTGGACAAAATGTCCTTGAATTGTAACTTCTGCTGATGCCAATCCACTACAACTTGGGCACAATACAACTAGGGTCTTCCGATCAATAGAGTGTAACCAATCTTAGTCACTGGTCGCAACACAATGTAATTCAACTTGAAGGGCACCCCTCCAATGATCGTGGTAATGTTTGACAGCATGCCCAAAGGCCATCTCCTGGTTTGGTCTGCAAATTTCAAAACTCGGAGTGTTGGCTCAAACGTATGATACCCCAGTCAATTTGCAATATCCTTGGTCATGACATTCACACCAGAACCCGAATCAATGGGTATCAATGTGATCATGCATCTTGCAATCTTTGCATCAACCTCGTGAGATCCCAGATCTTCTTGTTCAATACGATAAATAGCGGGTAGGTCCTTCTTTGACATCAACCTTACCTTCTTAAGGGCCGAATTCAGCTGCTTCTTGTACAGCTTATTGTCTTCCCACAATTGCTTGAATGTAATGTTGACATTTGTGGCTGCCAAATCCGCTACAATATTGTATTGGGGTACTCCTCCCAATTTGACCGTCTTCACCTTTGGCTTTGAGTTCAAAGGGTCTCCATGTTTGATTTTGACTTGGGGACATTTTAGAATGGTGACGGGATTGCTAGTGGCCTTAACCCAAGGTTCCTTGGGTTGGCCCACCTTGGCTTGGATCAGACCCTTTACTTCAGATCGGATGTCCGCCTGAAAAACTGGAGACTTCTTCGTCTCCTCCTCCAAACTCAGTTCCCAAGTTTTGAGTATTGCCTCCTTAAGTTCTTTTTGCAAGGCTTTAGCTTTGGCTTTAGCAAGGATCTTTTCCTCCTTGGCAGAAAGAATTGCCTTTGGGCACAGTCTCTTTGCCTTTCTGGAAGAAGATGAGGTCATACTCAGCTCTTTGGGATCACGTTTCTTCTTACTTGCGTGTGTCTCAACCTTCACGGTCCGGCCATTCTCCTTTCAAGGCCAAACTCCCTTCCTAAGGTCTCTCCTCCTCAAGTGTGATGCAATTTACATTGTATTCCCCTTTGCCTGAATTGCTGCATGTTCAGCGGGGGTCTGTACATATTTCATAGGCGGCTTTGGGTTTGGTGGGTGAGGGCATTGGTTGCTCGTATGGCCTGAACCTTTACAGTTTCCGCATAGGGGAACGTACCCAATTTTCCGTCTTGGCTCCAAATAGTTTGGAGACCAATGTCCCATCGAGCCACAATTGTAACATGCTCCGGATGCAACATTTTGAGGTCGATTTTGGTTGCTCATCGGTGGTCTTCGTGGAGGAGCATTGGGGTTATACTCCCTTGGTCCGTACCTCAGACCTTGATACAATGTGCTTGCCTGAGGTTGTGCCTCTTGGGTGTGGTACATAGCCTCTTCTTCCTCTTCTTGGTTCCATCACGGAACCCAATCAATCTGCTACACCAGGAATGCATTATGAGTATTGCATTCCGTGTTTGCATGGCCTGACTTGCCACATGCGGTGCACCATACGTTTGACTTGCCAAATGCTAGGGCCTTCCTTCTATCTTTAGCCCCAATCATCTAGATCTTAAAATCCAAAAACTCCTTGATGAGGGCGTCTAGCTTAGTATCCGCCTTATGTACACTCTTTGCTGGAGGAGTCACTAGTTTCTTACCTCCATGTCTTCTTACTCGTCTTGGCTTTGATTCTTCTTTGGATTCCAAAGAAGAGCTTGAAGACGTGGAGGATTCCTCCAAAGAAGGAGATGTACTACGAGAAGCTCTCCTTCTAGCTTTCTTGCCTTTCTTCTCCCGATTTCTTTGATTGTTGGCAGAGTGAGAGTGGGCCGCCTCGTAGCGGGCGACATGTTTGAGTACCTTGTCAAGGGAAGTTACGTTCCTCTCCCTTGTAAAGATTTGAATCTCTGGTGAAAGTCCTCCCAAGAACCAGGTAATGGCTTGGGCATTGGAGTAACCTACCACCCCTGATTGCTTTAGGACTCGGTTCAAGAGTGCCATGAACCGCTCAAAGTAGTCTCTCAACTTCTCCTTCTTACCTCAGTCTAAATCATTGAGTGCCGCAAAGACACTTGTATCATAATCAACCTCCCGGAATCGTTCCAAGAAGTTGTTTCTCAAGTCCGCCCAATCTGCCAGAACAAACCCCTTTTGGGTCACATGGGTGTACCAGCTCTAAGCTTTCTTTTGGAGTAGACTTGGGAAAATTTGCAGTCGATCTGCCGAGTCATGCTCCTTGTTAGCAAAGGAGATGACTTCAAATTCTTTGATGAATTCATTGAGGTCTTCGTCTTGTTCTATCTCCTTATACTTTTGATAGGCGTGTTGGGTGACAGGCAACAAAGTCATCATTTAATGCAATGGGATCGACTGGGGTAAATTTGAACTTGATGGAACCAAGGAATTAGCTAGAATTGACGCCATGTTGTCAGCCCAGGGATTCCAATTTGTCAAATTCAAAGTAATGTCTTCTTTGACAATTTCTTCTATGAGGGTGTCGACTTCAACCCGGTTGGAAGACTCAAGCTCAACACCTTTGATGTGTTCTTCAAAATTCCTTCGAGACAACCGAGGAATCATTTGTAAAAGATGTTGACACTCTTCTTCCATTAGTGTCCGTGCTGTCTTTTCTCGAACAAAGTTCTTTAAGGATGTGACTTCCTTTACAGCTCTAGGGGAAGTTGGTGTACTAGGCCGTAATGCATATGTCTGGCCACTTGAGTCTTTCTTCTTCTTGGAGGAAGAGGGAGATGCGAAGTAGCCTTGCCAACCGCCTTTGTGTTTCTTGTGGTCTAGTTCTCATAGGGCTAAACCCTAAACCCATAGGGCTTCTTGCACTTTCTGAAGGAGTTAAAAGTGCAATGCCTCTTGTTTGGTTTTGTCAAAAGTGGATTGGACTTTCAGACGTTCATCTTCTTCACGCTGCAGCGCTCATCTTTGAACTCTCTCTTCTCATTGTTCTCTCGATGCAGACATTCATATTGCTTTGATACCCAATTTTGAATTTGGCTTGGTATTCTTCCACTTCCAAGATTTTTATCCCCGGCAAAGGCGCCAAAAATCATGTGACAACCTAGCAAATATCACTTTTGTGGTAATCAAGTAAGTAAAGTTTGTTCCCACAGAGATACAATTTAGAATTGGTCAAATACAAAGTCAAACATTAACATGTAGTTCTTCTTGAGTTCTTCTTTAATCTCTCGGGTAGAAACCACACCCACAAGAGAGTAACAAGCACTGCTTTGCAATCTTGTCAAAAATTCACACTCCTTAATCACAACACCTTCAATTTTTCCAAACAATCTTGATTGTGATGATTCAAGCTCTCCCAAAAATGGCACTTCACTGTAAAGCGACTTTGCCTCAGAATTGTGTTCCACGCCTCCACTGAAGGCACAATTTCCTCGATCAAAATTGCTTCACATCAACTTTGCTCTGCAATCACAATTGCAGAATACTACCAACACTACAATTCCTCTCAGATCTGTCAAGGCATTGCTTTGATTGCACTTCACTCAGGATCAAACACACAAAATGAAGATCAAGGCTATGGAATCCAACATTGAACAAACACACTGACTTGCAATTCAAATTTCTCCACACACTCACAAACACAAACACAAAGTTGATACTCGGAATTAAGCTCAAGCAACAAGCACTACTTCACAGCACTTTGCTTTATCTATTCTCAGAAATAATGAGCAATGAACAACATAAGACTACAAAAGCCACTCTTAAATAGTGAAGCAATCGACAATTATCTTCCTAATGTACCTCTTCCTAACAACTCTACAAACCTGCAGATCCAAAATGACAATGCACCTCTTCATGACAATCACACCTCTTGCATGCTCTTATCACTGTCAAGTGTCCTTCACACGTATGACCACCGGTTTTTGAACGGTCCCTTCTTGAATTTCTTGCTCCAAAGAAAAGTTGTTACACTGTCCTCGCCTTGGGTTGAGCACCCCCCAATACGAAGACTTCTTACTTCGGGTTGTATGTTGACAGGACAAGTCCAAGTACTTTGCCTCATGACCTGAAGCCACGTTTCCTTGGGTTTCATCCTAAAGACTCTTTTCTTTGCCTTCTTTGGCCATACAGGCGCAATCAGACTTCTCTATACACTTCTTCTTCTCCATTTCTAAAAAACAAAAAATGTGGGTACCACACTTCCTTTATAGCTTTAGGAGAAGTTGGTGTATTGGATTGTAATGAGTATGTTTGCCCATTGGAGTCTTTCTTCTTCTTGGAAGATGGAGACAAGAAGTAGCCTTGCCACCCGCCTACATGTTTCTTTTGTTTGAGTTCTCACAAAGCTTCTTGCACTTGATGAAGAAGTTTGAAGTCCAATGCCTCCTGTTTGGTTTTGTCAAAAGTAGGTTGGATCTTTTGGTGTTCTTCTTCTTCATGATGCAACGTTTGTCTTTGAACTCTCTTTTCCCATTGGTCTCTCAATGCAGACATTCATATTGGTTCCAAAACTAGTTTAAAGCCTAGCTTTGTATTCTTCCACATCCAAAATTTGTATCCCCGACAGCGGTGCCAAAAATCATATGACAACCCAGCAAATATCACTTTTGCGGTAATTGGGTAAGTAAAGTTTGTTTCTTCAGAGATACTGGTCAGAAATGTCCAAATACAAAGCAAAGTAACAATCTTAGTTCTTCTTGGTTGCATCTTTAATCTCTTAGGTAGAAAATTCACCCAGAAGAGAGTAACAAGCACTCAATCTCAACACCTTGTCACTAATTCACACTCATAATCACAACATAGCAAATTTTGTCCAAAAAGATCTTGATTGTGATGATTTTGTCCATCCCAAAAATAGCTTCTTCACTATAAGATGACTTTACCTTAGAATTGTGTTCCACCCCTCCACTAAAAGCACAACTGCCACAATCAAAATTGCTTCACATCAACATTGTGCTGCACTCACAATTGTAGAATACTACCAACACTACAATTCCTCTCAAATCTTTCAAGGCATTGCTTTGATTGCACTTCACTCAGGATCAAACACACAAAATGAAGATCAAGGTTGTGGAATCCAACATCCAACAAGCACACTCACTTGCAGTTCAGAATTCTCCAAACACTCGCAAACACACACACACACACACAAAGTTGATACTTGGAATCAAGCTCAAGCAATGAGCACAAAAGTCAGCACTTTGCTTTATCTATCTTCAAAAATTATGAATACTAAACAACAACATATTGTGAATGCCACCTTTAAATAGTAGAGCAATCGATAGTTACTAACAAAAATACCGTTCTACAACAACTCTTCTTACCTACAGATCCAAAATGACAATGCACCACTTTATATCTACCTCTTCAAATCTCAAAATTGTTCCTACTTCAATTTAGTGTCTACTTCTTCTTTGGCTTCCAAACCCAATGATACTCCTATTACTTCTCTTTCTTTAGTTCTATCTAATTCTACTAAGTCCTTCACTATTTCTACACTTCTGCACTATGAATTACAATTGAGGTCATGGATAACCTTTCTAACTCTTTATCTCCCTGCCCACTCTTCTCTAATGTCTTGGAGAACAACTCCAAAGACACTTGCACTCCTACTTCTCTAACTTTAGACTTTATCTGCTCCACCACACTAATCTTAGTTCTCTCTAACTCCGAATTCACTAAATCTAATCTAAGACTTACATTGTCTCCTACTTCCAACAGCTTCCTATCTACTCCCTCCCTTAAACGAGTGTTCATGTCTACATCCTTCCCTCTCCACTTCCAAGTTTCCTGCACAACCAATTTCAATTCATGCAGTCTTGCTTCCTCCAAACTCTCTTCAGCCTTTATGCTCAGCATGGCCCTTAGTCTCCAAACAACTTCTCTTGCTGATTATAAGGCATACCTCCAAGATTGCTCTACCTTCAACTCTTCCCAGTACATCTTCAACTTGTCTTTGTACTCAACAACAAGCATCTTCTTCACCTCTACATATTGAGAATTTTGCACCTGAACACTTCTTACCAAGTCTCTCAGTCTTTCCTCCTCTTGATGTCAAATCAACAGCTCTTTGCCATGCTTGATCTTTCCCTGCTGCACTTTTCTTCATGCCCTCTAACTCTTGCTCCATCACTGATGCCATTGCCTTCACATGAATACTCTCAATGCAAGCTTCATTGACTTCCTCTTTCATCTTTGTTAGCAAAGTTGTTGCTCCTTCAACTCTTTGGCTTGACACGACATCTCTCTTCCCTCTTCTCAAAACTCTCTTGCAAATCCCTTAAAGCCTTTGTTTTCAAGACTATATCCACTTGGAGCTTCTCAACTTCTTCTTCTCTTTGGACTACATTTTCCCGCAATCCCTTCACATCGTCTAGCAAATACTTCACCACTTGCAACTCATTTGTCACCTTCATATAATCTTGTGGGGTTACCTTCTGCTGCATCTTCAACAGCTCCAACAATGGCATCACAATCTATGCTCAATATTGTACTCCTCCAAAGTTCTCTTTGTCTTGAGTTCCTTCTTTGTACTTTTTTTCTTCCACTGGCTCCTTCTCTTGAAGTCTTGATCTTTGTACTTTGAGCAATATTGCGTCCAAGCCTCCTCCTTCCTTACCAGCTGAACTTGGGCCGACAAGGTCTTCCATTGTGGCTTTCTTGTATCTGCCTTCCTTGCAATCTTCCTTCTTTGGCTCGACCTCCATCTCCTCCAGTACCAGCTGAACTCGTCTCTCCATTCAGTCAATCACAGCTTCTTCTTCTTCCACTTCAGCCGATTGCTGAACTTCCTCTTCGCCATCACTCTCACTTCTGGATTCTCCACTTTGTACTGTGAGCTCTACTTCTTTTGAGTCTCCTCCTTTGGACTCTTTCTCCCCTTCAGACTCTATTTCCAAAGTCTCCTTCTTCATCGCCTTCTTACCTCGCACAATAAGTCTTTGGGTCTTTTGTTGGGTTTGAGGCAACACTTCATCTTTGGGTTTAGTCCACTTCTTTATCTTGGAACTTCTTCCTTCTTCCCACTCTTGCTGTCTTGTTCTGATGAAGTGATCATCACTGGCTTGTAGGTGTGACATGTAGTGCTCCTCTTCTTCATCCGCTTCCCATTGTAGGTCAGGATGGAAATGCGACACCATGTAACGCCTCTCCTCTATTGTCAGCAAATTCAACCTAAAGTAGAAGTGTGCTGGAAACGGTGAAAAATAATGTGGAGGCAAATCAGTCCTCCAATTGACGATCATCTGCCTCGTTTGTTGGTGATCACTTTTCCCAATTTACCTTCACTTCTGCAAACATTTGGTGGAAGAAGACTATTTGTTGCATGTTCACGTATGTCGTTCATTTAGGTTTGAACATGGCCATTATTGCTCCTACAATGCTTCATCTAATCAGGTCCTGATAGGACTTCACTTTGTAACCATTAGTTGTACGTGGAACAAAGAATGAATTTCAAATTTCCGTAGTCTCTTCTACAACATCACACTTCTGATAGAAGGTGATCCTTTTTACCTCTCTTGCTTCCTTCCCCAATACTTACCTCCAATCCAACTCAGTCCATCAAGCCGGATTTCCTCTCTGCCCCTTGACTTCAAGGCCTTCCTTACAATTGCTGGCAGCTATCTTTGCCATGACTCCTAGGAAATTGAAATTCCAGTTCCATGCTAAAAACATTCCACTGACTTGCACTTTGAAATTCTCCCAAGACTCACAAACACACACACACACACACACACAAAATTGATACTCAAAATTAAACTCAAGTGACAAGCATGGCTTCATAGCACTTTGCTTTATCTATCTTCAGAAATTATGAGCACTAAATAACATATGACTGCAAATGCCACCTTTAAATAGGCAAAACAATCAATAGTTACTAAAAACTATACTTTTCTACAACAACTTTTCTAACCTGTAGATCCAAAATGACAATGCACCTCTTCATATCTGCCTCTTCAAATCTCAAAACTATTACTACTCCGATCGGATGTCTACTTCTTCCTTGGCTTCCAATCCCAAACTAACCTCACACACTACTCTATCCGTGAGTTTCACAACTACTAATTCCTCTACCAATTCTAACTTTTCTCCTTCCTGATCTACAATTCCCGTTACAAGTATTCTTTCTAAATCTCTATCTCCTAACTCACTCTTCTCTAATATCTCTAATGATAATTCTAAAGATATTTGTACTCCTATGTCATCTACTTCCGGATTTGCTCTTACATCCTTCCAAAGTTTATCTATCTCAAACTTCACTAAATCTAATCTAATTGTGATATTATCTTCCACTTCTAATATCTTCCTATCTACATGAGTTTTGGGACTACTAAGCAAGGCATTCAAGTCCTTATACTTTGCA
The DNA here is from genome assembly GCA_948567375.1 of Lunularia cruciata. Taxonomy (NCBI): domain Eukaryota; kingdom Viridiplantae; phylum Streptophyta; class Marchantiopsida; order Lunulariales; family Lunulariaceae; genus Lunularia; species Lunularia cruciata. Next base: position 16,360,249 of record OX419759.1, read on the forward strand.
TTTCTCCTCCTCATCTCTTGCACTAGCAACTTCAACTCATGCAGTCTTGTTTCTTCAATCCGCATGCTAGCTTTTGTACTCAACATCGCATTCATCTTTGTTGCAATCTCCCTTAATGGCTCAAGTCTCATTCTTCTCTCCAATTCTTGATCTGCAAGCCAATCTTCTAGATACATTGCCTGTTCTGCCTCTATGGTACCCACAAAAAAAATTTGGATAGTTTTAGGAAGATTTGAAGAAAAAGTATGTGGATAAAGCTTAAAGAGGGCTAAACGGGAAAGAAATAAGAAGAAGCATGTGTTTGGACCCAAAGTTGACCTCGGGTCAAGATCAAAGGAAACACAAACACAAAGACAAAGAAGAAGAAGGCAAGACTTCATATCAGGCGGTGTGGTTTGATCCAAAGAACTTGTAACATACTTCTTTGGAGTCGGCCCAATCAAGAAAGTATGCGGGAAGAAAGTAATGACCTCGGGATCAAGAAGTTCTTGGTAGTGAAAAGAAACAGCTTCACCGAATTGGAGATTGGAGAGGAGAAGCAATTGAAGAATGACCAATCAGCACATGACTATAAAATCACAAGTTGTGCAAGGAAGTAGCGCAATGTCCAATTGCTACCCTGTCCCTATTCAGAGTCGACCCAAAGTAATGCAAATTGCAAATCCATAGGAAGAGGAGTGGGTTAGGATCTTGGGAATGATCTTCCAAAAGAAGAAGGTGAGGAAGCACACAATGACCCCGAGAGTGAGTAAGCAAAGTGCAGTGAGGAGGCTTGCAATTTGTAGGTTAGAAGTGATAGAGCGGATCAAAGTTTTGATGAGACTTTGTATCACGTTCTAGGCTTGGAACTGGAACTTTAGTTTTCTAGGTTTCATGGTAGGAAATCACATCAATCAATTGCAAGGATGGACCAAAGCATGACGGGAAGAGAGGAAATCTAGCTAGATGGATGGAGGCAAATTGGAGAGTAGTTTTGGGGAGAGAAGCAGAAGAGGTAGAGGTATCACCTTCTATCGGAAGTGTGAGGCTTCAGAAGAGACTGCCAAAGTGAGGAATTCATTCAATCAACCTCGCACCAAGAATGGTTATAAGGTGGGAAGTTAGAGACCCCAAGTAGAGAGGGATAGTAAGCACAAAGATGGTTGTGGTGCCCACAATTTTTGTTTTTTCTATTTATTAGCATTTGAGGGAAGAAGTAAATACAGAAAGCTGAATTGCAAAAGAAGGAATGGACGGAAGTGACTTCAAAGGAAATCCAAAGAAGTCAAGATCGGATCCGATGATGGAAGTACTCACAAGAGGGGTACAATAGAAGAAGTCCAAAGAGCATTGTCTTCCGGAGTGGGAAGCGCAAGTGATACAAAGACCGTCTAACAACCTTGGTACGTGGCAAGAAAGTACACTTCAAGAAACGGCAGAGGCAAAAGAAGCATGTCTTGACAATGACAAGACAGCAACACGCAAAAGAGAGGAAGTCAACTTTGAAATTGATTGAAGAATGACTACAATTTGGGGTAATATAAAATTGTGATTGCACACGGACAAGTTGAATATGCCAAGTAAATTTCCAATTCCTTTGAGTAGTTGTCTTGCAATAATGCGTGTCAGGAAGCCAATTGAGAGTGCAATTTTGGAAATCCAGAAGGGGTTAGAGTGTCTCGTCCAAGGAAAGGCAAAGTCTTTTAGTGCCAAAGAACAAGAGAGCATATCATGGTGAAGAAGCTCACAAATGCTCTAGCGGTGCAAAGTTTTGCAATTCATAGGTTAGATGTTGTAACCAGAATCAAAGTCTTGAATAGACTTTGTATTACATTTTTAGCATGGAATCGGAATTTCAGCTTCCCATGAGTGATGGTAAAGATAGCTGCCAGTAATTGTGAGGAGGGCCCCAAAGTCAAAGAGAAGAGAGGGAATCCGGCTTGATAGACTAAGTCGGATTGGAGGTTAGTGTTGGGGAAGGAAGCAGGAGAACCAATGGGGATCACCTTCTATCGGAAGTGTGATGTTGTAGAAGAAACGGTGGAGATCCAAAATTCATTCTTTGCTCCAAGAACAACAAATGGTTACAAGGTGGAGTCCTATCGGGACCCGATTAGACAAAGTATTGTGGGGAAAATTATGGCCATGTTCAAACCAAAACGGACAACTTGTGTGAACATGCAGCAAGCGGTCTTTTTCTACCAGATGTTTGCAGGAGTAAAGGTGAATTGGGCAAAGTGTTTTCACCATCGAATGAGGCAGATGGTGATCAATTGGAGGACAGGTTCACCTCCACATTATTTTGTGCTATTTGCAGCACATTTCTACTTTGGGTTGAATTTGCTAACAGCAGAGGAGAGGCATCGCATGGTGTCACATTTCCATCTTGATTTAAGATGGGAAGTAGATGAAGAAGAGCAACAATATATGACACACCTGCGAGCTAATGATGATCACCTCGTGAAGACGGGACAATGGAGGATGGAAGAAGTCACAAGTCCAAAGAAGAAGAAGCGTAGTAAACCCAAAGAAGCAAAGTCACATCTAGCTCAAAGGAAGACCCAAAGACTGGTTCTGTAGAGTAAGAAGATGGTGAGAGAAGCATCATTGGAATTAGAGTTTGAAGGGGAGACAAAGTCACAAGGAGTGGAATCAGAAGAAGATGAACTCACTTTACAAAGTGAGGGATCTAGAAGTGAGAGTGAGGGGGAACCTAAGGTTCAGCAAGCGGTTGGAGTAAGTGAAGCTTGTCATGCAATGATTGACATAGTACTTGGAACAATGAATGATTGCATAGCCCTGGTGGAGGACAAGAAGAGGCCAGAAAAATGGAAGGAGTACCCTACGGAGCCAAGTTCAATTGGTAAGGAAGAAGAGAGCTCGGAAGCAGCGTCTCTGAAGATACAAAGATTGCGACTTTGGCAGAAGGAGCCGATGGAAGAGCCAAAGTACAAAGATGGGGACAAATACAAAGAGAACTTTGGTAGGATACAATATCTAATGAAGGTTGTCACCCCATTGCTAGAACTACTAAAGGAGCATCAGAGGGTTCCCCAAGATTGTAGAAAGGTAAAAAATGAGTTGCAGGTGGTGAAGTATCTGCTGAGTGAAGTGAAGGGGTTGCAAGAAAGAGAAGTCCAAAGAATTGAAGAAGTTGAAGAACTTTGGATGGATGAAGCCTTGAAGAAGAAGACTTTTGAGATGTTGCAAGAGAGTGATGAGTCAAGAGGGAAGGAACTGCAAAAGTAAGCTGAGGAATTGAAGGAGCAGGTAATGTTGCTGAGCAAAATGAAGGAGGAAGTCAATGATGTGCACATCAAGAATATTCATTTGAAGGCGACGGCAGCGATAATGGAGCAGGAGTTGGACAGCTTGAAGAAGAGTGCAACCGGGAAGGATCAAGCATGGCAGAGAGAGTTAACAATCAGGCATGAACAAGAAAGATTGCGCAAGCTAGTACAAAGTGTTGAGTTACAAAGTTCACAGTTTGCGGAGGAGAAGAAGATGCTTGCTGCTGAGTGCGAAGATGAGTTGAAGATGTACTGTGAAGAGCTGAAGGTAGAGCAATCTCGAGGGTATGAGTCGGAATTTGTAGGAGAAGAGGCAAGAAAGTTGCAAGCAATCTTGAGCACGGAGGCTGAGGGGAGATTGGAAGAAGCACATCTACATGAGCTAAAGTTGCTTGTACATGAAACTTGGAAGAGAAGAGCTAAAGATGTAGATATGAACACTTTGCTGATACAAGTAAGCGAGCAAGTAGATAGGAAAATGTTAGAAGTAGGAGACAATGTCAGTCTCAGATTGCATTTAGTTATAATAGAGTTAGAGAGAATTAGGAGTAGTGTGATAGCAGAGAGGAAGTCGATGTTGCAGAAGTCGAAATACATGTGTCATTGACTTGTTATTTGACACATAGAGAAGAGTGGGTCCAAAGATAAGGAAGTAGAAGGATTACCCATGAGCTCAATTGTAGATTGTAGTGAAGAAGTAGTAGAAGTAGTGAAGGATTTGTTAGAATCAGACATACACCAAGAAGGAGAAGTGATAGGAAGATCATTGGGTTTGAAAGCCGATGATGAGGTAGACATCGGATCGGGGTAGTAACAGTTTTGAGATAGGAAGAGGTAGATATGAAGAGATGGATTGTTAGTTTGGATCTACAGTTTAGAAGAGATGTTAGGAAGCGGTGCATAAGTAGGAAGAACTGCCATTTGCTTCAATATAAGGGGAGCATTCATAGTACTATGTTGTTCATTATTCAAATTTCTGAAGATAGATAAAGCAAAGTGTTGTTTTTAGTGCTTGTTGCTTGAGCTTAATTCCTATTGTCAGTTTTGTGTTTGTGTTTGTGAGTGTGTGGAGAATTTCAAAGTGCAAGTCAATGTGTCTGTGGATGTTGGATTCAGCAGCTGTGACAACCCGGCAAATATCACTTTTGCGGTAATCGGGTAAGTAAAGTTCATTCCCGCAAAGATACGAGTCGAGTTGGTCAAATACAAAGCAAAGTAACAATTTCAGTTCTTCTTGGTTGCGTCTTTAATCTCTCAAGTAGAAACCACACCCAGAAGAGAGTAACAAGCATTGACTCACAGTCTTGTCACAAATTAACACTCCTTAATCACAAATCCTTCAATTCTTTCCAAACAATCTTGATTGTGATGATTCAAGCTCTCCCAAAAACGGCACTTCACTGCAAAACAACTTCACCTCAGAATTGTGTTCCACCCCTCCATTGAAGGCACAACTTCCTCGATCAAAATTGCTTCACATCAACTTTGCACTACACTCACAAATGCAGAATACTACCAACACTACAATTCCTCTCAGATCTGTCAAGGCATTGCTCTGATTGCACTTCACTCAGGATCAAACACACAGAATGAAGATCAAGGTAGTGGAATCTAACATCCAACAAACACACTGACTTGCACTTCAAATTTCTCCAAACACTCACAAACACAAGTACAATGTTGATACTCGGAATCAAGCTCAAGCAACGAGCACTGCTTCACAACACTTCGCTTTATCTATTCTCAGAAATAATGAGCACTAAACAACAATTTCATGCGAATGCTACTCTTAAGTAGTAAACAATTGATAGTTCTAACAACTATATCGTTCTACAACAACTGTTCTAACCTGTAGATCCAAAATGACAATGCAACCTCTTCATATTTGTCTATTCAAATCTCAAATTGGTTATTACTCCGATCAGATGTCTACTTCTTCCTTGGCTTTCAAACCCAAACTCGAAGTAACTTTACTTCTTACTACTCTATCCTCGGGTTTCACAACTCCTAATTCCTCCACTAATTCTAACATTTCTCCTTCCTGATATGAAATTCCTATCATAGTTCTAGCCTTCTATCTCCCGACCCACTCTTCTCTAAAGTGTCAAATGTCAAATCCAAAGACACCAACACTCCTATCTCTCTTACTTCGGGTCTAACTACTATCAATTCTTTTGCTAATTCTACTATATCCTCATCAAGAATTGTAATTGAAAGCATGGGTACACTATCTACACCTTCAATTTGTAACCCACTTTCCCCTAATCACTCATGTTACTAACCTGAAGACACTTACTGTCTGATCCTGCACTTTGGGTTTATTCACTACTACTACTTCTCCTTCAATTCATGTTCTATCTTCAATTAGAACTGAAATTGAAGTCATGGGTATCATAACTATCTTCTTTCTCTACTCTAACTTCCTCTGATCACTCCCGCAAAACTCCCAAAGTCACCTTCATTGCACCCCGAGGTCCGGCTATCTCTAATTTAGTCATCTTCTTCTTGAGGTAAAGTCTTTAGACCCGAAGTCATGTAAACCCGAAGTCCGAAGTACAAAATCTGAAGTCACATTGACCCGAAGACACTTTGACCCGAAGTACATCTACTCCAGAAACTTCAAATACTTGTAACTTCTTCTATTGACCTTTAAACTTTACGATTTTAGTGGCAATGAAAAGCCCTGAACAAGACGCTTTCAACAAGATATAACATGCTTGATTTAGAGTTGTAGTCACTAAGATATGGCTCCCGCAAGAATCCTGACCTGCAATTTCTATTTCTCTTTTGGCGTCTGCCCTCCTTAACGTCTGATCCGAGTTTTTCCCTCCTCTGCAACGAAATAAGCTTCTTCGGGTCTGATCCAAACCAATCCATTCTTCCTCTTACATGAAGTCGACTTCCTCGGGTCTGATCAAAACACAAGTTTGCATTCATTTCTTCTCCATTTGGTTTCAATTTGGTTTCAGCAAGGCATTTCTTCTTCTAAACTCGTCCAAAATGAAAAATGTGGGTACCACAGTAGCCTTGATCTTCATTCTATGTGTTTGATCCTGAGTGAAGTGCATTGGAGCAATACCTTGACAAATTTGAGAGGAATTGTAGTGTTAGTGGTATTCTGCATTTGTGAGTGCATCACGAAGTTGATGTGAAGCAATTTTGATCGAGGAGCCTTTAGTGGAGGGGTGGAACACAATTTTGAGGTGAAATTGTTCTTCGTAGTGAAGTGCCATCTTCAAGAGAATCTGAATCATCACAATCAAGAGTTGTTTGGACAGAATTTGCTATGTTGTGATTAAGGAGTGTGTATTCATGACAAGTTGTCAAGATCGTGAGCTTGTTACTCTTTTTTGGGTGTAGTTTCTACATGAGAGACTAAAGACATAACCAAGAAGAACTAAATTGTTACTTTGCTTTGTATTTGACCAATTCTGAATCGTATCTCTACAAGAACAAACTTTACTTACCCGATTACCGCAAAAGTGATATTTGCCGAGTTGTCACAATGGCAATGTTCAAGCTAGAGCAAACCACCTATGTTACAATGCAACCGGCAGTGTTCTTTCACCAAATGTTTGCAAGAGAAGTAGTAGATTGGGCAAAATGTCTGCATCAATGAGTGGGGCAGATGCTTTTGGGGTAGAGAATTGATCTACCACCGCATTATTTTGTGCTCTTTGTAGCGCACTTTTATTTTGGGATGAACTTGCTGACTTTGGAAGAAAGAAATCAAATGCGCTCACACTTTCATCCGGATTTGCGAAAGGAGGCAAAGGTAGATGGGCAATATTATATGGAGAGAATGCAAGACGAGGATGAGTACTATAAGAAGAGTGGGAAGGAGAAAATTGTAGCAATTGACATTCCAAGGGCTAGATAGAGAGCCAAGCCTAAGAGTCATCTTGCAATAGTCTAGCCCCAGAAAGTAACAAAGCTTAACCCACCAGTAGTGATGGTGAAGATGAAAGAAGCCATGCCAGAATCGGAAGAAGAGTCAAAAGGAGAAAGTGGATCGAAGGAAGATATGCTAGGAGAAGAAGAGGAGTTCACACTGCAAAGTGATGAATTGAGCAGTGACAATGGAGGTGAGGTGGTGGTTTAGCAAACACAAAGGCCAATGGTGGAGGCAAGGAAGCCAAGTCCCAAAGTTTTGATGATTGAATGAGGAAGTGAGAAGAAGAAGGAAGAGGAAATCATGGCATGATCCTGGACTGCCAAGGGGAAAAACGTTATGGCTGTAGCCAAGGTGGGCCCCAATAAAGTTGCCATGAAAGAGGAGGAAACCTTGAAAGTACAAAGATCACAACTTCAAGGCAAGGTGCAAGAAGTAGCGTGGTCAGAACACAAAGGCCGAGCCGATGACAAGATGTGCAAAGCAATGGAGTATCTATCCAAAGTAGTATGTCCGTTGTTGGTGTTCCTACAGCAAAAGAAGATGAAAATGGTAAGTGCCTATCTTGAGGTGCACAATGAGTTGGCCGTAGTGAAGACCTGGAGTGCGGAAACCTTGTTGTTGCAAAGTAAGTTGACAAGGGTGGAGATGGAAGCCAAAGAACTTTGGGTTGAGGAGGTTCTTTGGAGTAAGCACTTTGAAGTGATGAGGGAAGATCTAGTAAAGAGTCACAACAAGGCAAAGGAGATGACCCCATTAGTTGCAATGTTGAAGGGGGAAATTGCATATGCCCGAGTAGAGTTAATCCACTTGAAAGCAAGTACAGCAGTGATGGAACAGGAGTTGGAGAGTCTCAAGAAGAAGGCCGTTGAGAAAGATCAAGCTTGGCAGCAAGAGTTAGCAAAGCGCGGTAGAGAAGAAGATCAATTGCAAGGATGGTGCGGGTAGCAGAGGAGCAAATCTCTGTGAATTGGAGAAAGAAGGAGGCACTGAAAGCTGAATTTGAAGATGAGCTCTAGATGTATCGTAATGAATTGGAGGAAGAAAGGAAGAAGGAGAAGCTCACGGATGTAGGAGAAGTCGATGCGGTAGTCAATGAAATCAAAGCAATGTTGAGCACGGAAGTTGAAGGTAAACTCAAGGAATCAAGATTGCATGAGCTAAAATTATTGGTACTGGAGATGTACAAGAGAAAGGTGAAGGACACAAAGTTAAATAATTTATTAATACATTTGCAAGAACATGTAGATAGGAAGATGTTAGAGGTAGGAGACAATGTGTGTCTTAGATTGGATCTTGTTAGGACAGAGTAAGATAAACTTTGTAGTGAGGTACAAGAAGTAAGAAGACTTGATGTTGTAGAAGTTGGAATTTAGGTGTCTTTAGAGTTGTTCTCTGAGACATTAGAGAAGATTGGGTTGGGAGATAAAGAGTTAGAAAGATCACCCAAGACCTCAATTGTAGTTTGTAGTGAAGAAATTGTAGAAGTAGAAGAGTTAGGAGTAGGATTAGATAGATCCGAGGATGGTGAAATTATCAAGAGATCATTGGATTTGGAAGCCAAAGTTGAGGTTGACATTGGATCGGAGTAGTAATAGTTTTGAGATTTGAAGAGGTAGATATGAAGAGGTGCATTGTCAATTCAGATTTGTAGGTAGGAAAAGTTGTTGTAGAATGGTATAGTTGTTAGTAAATGTTGATTGCTTTACTTTTTAAGAGAGACATTCATAGTCATATGTTGTTTAGTATTCCTATTTCAGAAGATAGATAAAACAAAGTGCTAATTTTAGTTCTTGTTGTTTGAGCTTAATTTTGGGTATCAACTGTGTGTGTGTGTTTGTGAGTGTGTGGAGAATTTCAAAGTGAAAATTAGTGTGTTTGTTGGATGTTAGATTTTGTAGCCTAATCTTGATTCTATGTGTTTGATCCTAAGTGAAGTGCAATTGGAGCAATGCCTTGATAGATCTGAGAGGAATTGTAGTGTTGGTAGTATTTTGCACTTGTGAGTGCAACACTAAGTTGTTGTGAAACAATTTTGATCAAGGAAGTGGTGCCTTCAGTGGAAGGGTGGAACACAATTCTGAGGCAAAGTCATTTTGCAATGAAGTGCCACCTTTGGGAGAATCTAAATCATCATAATCAAGATTTGTTTGGACAGAATTTTGCTATGTTGTGATTATGGATGTGTGAATTCGTGGCAAGTTGTCAAGATTGTGAGCTTATTACTCTCTTCTGGGTGTAGTTGCTACTTGAGAGATTAAAGACAAAACCAAGAAGAACTACATTGTGACATTTGACTTTGTATTTGACCAATTTCGAAGTGTATCTTTGCGGGAATAAACTTTACTGACCTGATTACCGCAAAAGTGATATTTGCCGGGTTGTCACAGCCTCAAAATCAGCTTTCACTATCTCCTTCTCCTTCTCCTTTTGAACAATCTTCTCCTCCAGACTACAAAGTAACTCTCTCAATCTTTCTTCCTCTCTATATCTCTCTATCAACTCTCTTTGCCAGAGTTGCTTTTTCTCCTCTACATTTTCCATCATCCTCTCGAGCTCTTGCTCCTTCTATGCTACTCTTTCTATAGCATGAATAATCTCTAATCGTGAATCAACAAATTGTTGTTTCAAGATCTAATACTCAGCTATTTGTCTTTCTCTTGCTATGTCATTCTGCTCTATTATTCTCTCTCTATTCCCCACTTCCTTCTTTAAGTTTTCAATTACCTGATTATGTACTATTGCATCTACTTGTAGTACTTCACTCTCCTCCTCACCTTAGATTACACTCTTCTTCAACTCTGAGTTCTCTCCCTCTAATCTTGCTGACACCTGCAACACAGTCTTCATCTCTGGACACTTTGACTGCATCTCCTGCTTCTTCTACTCCAACTTTACTAACAATGGGCACACAACCTCCCACAAATACTCTACTCCTTCACTTTGGTTTACCTTGACTTGTGGAATTTTCTCCTTCTTTGCCTCTTCTTCACTTAATACTTGTCTTCTTAGCCACAATCACCTTATGGGAATGGATTCTTTGCTCCCCAAACTTCCACTCTCCACTTCTTTTACTTTACTCGGTCCCGCTTCATACTTTGCCTTTCATCTTGAACAAACTCCTCTCTGAATAGTCACCCTCTTCTCCTCTGGCTCTAGAACTTTGTCTTTGGGTCTTGGGTTACCTCTTTCTTTCATCTCCATGTTTACTTCTTCCTCCTCAAGTACCGACTATATCTCCACTCCATCATCACTTTCATTGCTCATTTCCCCACTCTGCAACATGAATTTGGGTTTTTCCTCCTTCTTTGAGTCTTCTGACTTGCCCTCGGCCTCCCCTTTTGACTCTTTGCCCAACGATGCAATTACCACCAAGTCTTTCCTCGGGTTTACCTTTCTGGCCTTCCAAGGTCTTGCTACCGCTACATCTTCTTCTCCTCCTTGTTGACTCCTCTTCTTTGACTTTGGAGTGGTCACCTTCAACTACACACTTTGCCTTGTCTATACGTAGTACTCATCACTGCTCCTTATTTCCAGGATGTACTATTGCTCCTCCACATCAACATCCCTTATCAAATTGGGGTGGAAGTGCAACACCATTTTTTGTCTCTCCGTTGCATTCAGCAAGTTCAGTCCTAAATAGAAATGGGCTGCAAACGGCACAATGTAGTGTGAAGGCGACTTGTCTTGCAAGTTCCACACCATTTGTATTGCACGCTGATGAAAACACTTTGCCCAATTGATTGGCTCTCTTGCAAACATCTTGTGGAAGAACACCGCTTGATGTTTCATCACATAAGTGGTTTGCTCTGGCTTCAAGATAGCCATCATTGCACTTATGATGCCTGTCCTCACAAGATCTTTATAACTCTCCACTTTGTAGCCATTCTTTGTGCGCTTTGAAGAGAAGGCATCTCTCACTTCTTAGGTTTGTTCAGCTACTTCTCCCTTCTCCAAGAATGTGGCTCCATGCTCCGTGCCCGCCTCTCTTCCAAGTACTAATCTCCAACCTAATGCTCTGTGCCCGTCTCTCTTCCAACTAATTCTTGGACTAACTCTCTTGACTTTCTCTTGACACACCAATGTGTCTCTTACTACACTTCCCTTTCCATGCACTCCCTCAAGACAACATCTTAACGGCAATGGAAAATTACTTGTCATCCCTTTGTCTATATCTCGAGTCTTATAATGGTGCACCTTCTCCATCTTTCTTCACTTTGAGTTTCTACCAAGAAATCACACCTCCTATGTTCTTGTCACTATCAATTTTCCCCCGCTTGTATGACAATCATTTTTTGTGTGTGGTACCTTCTTGAATGTCCAACCCCAAAGGAAATTTGTTACACTATCCTTGCCTTGGGTCGAGCACCCTATCACGCCATTTGTAGTGCCGCGTCTAGATGCTCAGACACTAGAGTTCCAGTGATAGTAGTTAGAGTTATTTCAGCCGTATCTCAGAGACTACTTTCCGACAATCAGATTTGGTGTTCGGGGTACTGACTTCACGGTGAGGCCCACCATCACTTTGCACCGTTCGCACCGTTGAGTGTGACGTCAATGGGACCGTTAGGGTTTTAGTGCTAGCTTGAGTCTAGGAGGTATAGTTTCAAAGTGAGCTCCAAAGAGCTCACTTCTTTGATGTTGAGCCTTCGAGTTCCTGGCTATGGTGGACAGAGGCCGGCGAGCGTCACTTGGATTCTCTATGCTTGAGTGGGTGTGGCTTGATTGTAATCAGTGCCCAGTTGTTGGCAGTTTATAGAGTGACAGATCAAGTAATGATCTGAGTTGAGTTGAGTTGAGAGTGGTAAGCAATCTGATTACATTAGAGAAGTGAAGTGAGGGGGAATTCGGGTGCAAGAACTGTGAGTGTTGGTGGTATCTCCAAGCTTGGTGGATTGTTGGTAGCTCGATTCAAGTTCAGTGTTTCCCTAGTGTGCAGAAGCTCGTTTAGTTGATATAGATTTGGTAGTTAGGCGGACGGTGTGCGGAAGCGCTGGCCAAATTTTGAGCAGAGAAGGAGCAATTTTCGAGTAGTGTTGTGATTTTGAGCTCAAGAGGTGAAGGCAAGACTAATTTGCTACAAGTTGGGCTCCGAAAGTCAAATTGAAGGTGGAGTTGGGAAGCTCTTCTCATGAATTTGTGATTTGGAAAAACCCATTTTGTCAATTTGGCTTGAGTGGAAAGTAAGCGGGGGATTTGGCAAACAGCCATCTTTAGGGTTTACGTCAAATTTTGGCCAGATTTGGAGGAGTTTTGCAGATTTGGAGAAGTTTTGCCAATTTTGGAGGAGGTTCGAAGTGGCAACAAGAAAGGCCTGGGCTTTGAGGCTTTGAGGCATAGGGCTATGAGAGGCTACAAAGGCCTAGAAGGGCCAGAAGGGCCAGCAAGCAAGCTTGAGGCTAGCTAGTTTAGAGTAGATCTTGGTCACTTGTTGGCAAAATCTGCCTTTCCTGCTAGATTGTGTGCAATAGGGTTTGACCCCTAGATCTCTTGTTCCTAGACTGGTGCCCTAGCCAACTGGTCCACCCTCACTTGTTGTCATAGTGACTGTGCCATTGTTATCTATACACATGTAGCTTTGGCTAGGAGAGGCAGTTTGATCCCATTCTTGGTGATCCTGGTAGCTTAGGACTTAGATACAAACTGCTCTTATGTCAAATGCCAAATGATGGCAGAGTCAGTCCCGTGTTGTGTTATGAGATGGAGGGTTTTTGTTTAGATTTCTTGTGATTGGACCCCCTCCATTCTCTGCTTCCTGTTGTGCACCACGTTTGTGTGAGGTGCCCTCACTTTTGAGCGTTGGTGCTCTAGTGTGCTCTCGGTGGTGAGGCTAGAGTGATGACTAGTCAGACTACCTTTGTTTCTCTCCGGTGAGGCAGGAAGTGATGACCTGCAGACCATGAGAGTGCGTGTTATGATGGCAGGTTACAGGTTGCCCTTTCTCCTAGTGTAGTTATCTTGGTAGAGTTACATTAGTGGGTGGTGTTTTGTTGGTGTTGGCACGTGGTGGTGTTGGCACTTGGTGGGGTACTTGCAGTTGCAATTGGTGGTCTGGGTTTGCTGTTGTGGTTACTTTGTCACGATGGAGTTCTTTGGAGATTACAGAGGAGTTAGCCCTATAGTACATAGTGGGTTTACTCAAAGTGGTGCTTGGTATCAGCCTATATCTCAGGTCCCAGTGAGGGAGGAGATTGACTCTGAGTTGGAGTTTGACTTAGGAGCTGATTCAGTTGAGAGTGCACTTGGTTTGTCCGCACTGTTGTTGTGGGACATGGACGAGATTTATGGGGCCTCTAAAGGCCCTCGGCGTTACTTTGGTATAGTGGGTACCATTGAGTTGGATGACTTCATCCAAGAGTTTGATAGTTGGTGTGATCTGCAGTAGATGCGGAACCCGACTTTGTTCACACCCTTCATGGCATGGAAGGGGTTGTTTCAGCACTTGGAGGGTCCACCAATGGATGACTACCATGAGTTCAGGAGAGCTCATTTGGAGGAGATTGAGTTATGGAGACAGTATTGGTCTCCACACTATGTCTCCATCACTTCAGGCTTGGTGGCCAAGAGTAGATCAGCTGTACCTACGAGTTCTAGCTCGAGTAGTGTTGGTGGAGCTAGTGGAGGTGCACTAGCTGGAGATAGTGCTACTACGAGTGGAGGTACCGCTCCAGGAGGTGGTGTGGTACCGGGGTTTAACCCCATGGTGGAGTTCTTTCTATGTTTGAGGCAGAACTACCAGGGAGTGCGGATTGACAAGCTGAGGAGCTTGTAAGAGTTCCAACAAAAGGCTGGAGAGAGCCTATGCGAGGCATACACTCGCATGAGGCGACTGATCAGTTTCACTCGGGGAGTTACTGAGGCCCAAGCAGTCTAGTTTTGGTATGGGATACTGGACAGGGAGTTACGACGTAGAGTTCGTGATGCTATGTTGTTGCAGGCTACTTTGCCCACTTTGGCAGTAGTCTTTGGTTTGGCTGAGCATATTGAGCTCAATATGGTGGAGGAGAGAGTAGTGACATCTGGATTTGGTAGGGAGACCTCATCCATAGTTGTGACTTCTTCTAGAGTGCAGCAGAGTGCACCACGCCCAGTTGGTTTTCAAGAACAGGGTGGACAGCCCAGATCCTATGGAGCGAGTGGAGGCCTAGTGGAGTTAGACCCTTACCCTCATTTTTGAGTCAGCAGCTAGTGAGTGGTGGTGTTGCTTGTTGGACTTGTGGTGGACCTCACCATAGGAGAGAGTGTACTCAGGGCAGTGGACCTGATACCTCTGGTGCATCACTGCTAGCACAGAGGCAGTGTGAGCATTGCCACAGATTTGGTCACACTAGTGACCGGTGTTTTGACCTACACCCAAAGTTACGGAGTGGTAGGGCTGCTAGGGGTAGTAGAGGAGCTCCAGTTCATGGAGGACGAGGTGGTAGAGGTAATGGTAGAGGATCTACACCTAGTAGAGGTGCAGTACCTGCCCTTACTTCTGACACAGCTATGGCTACTCGGATTGAGCAGTTGGAGCAGAGATTGGCTAGTATGGCGATTGCTCAGAGGAGATCAGATTTGGGTGATGAGGCTTCCACCTCATATGCTGGTGATAGAGATGCTTTGGACTTCATGTGCGGAGCAGCACAGGTGGATGCATTTGCAGCAGTGACTAGGAGTGCAGTACGTGCTCTAGAGCCTAGAGGAGCATTAGTGGAGTTGGACCCACAAAGAGGAGAGGTTGGAAGACAGGTCAGACTTCCCCAGTCTTTCATGCTATCTGAAGCATTGCAGATGATATCCATGGTTTCTAAACGTCCTAGTGTAGGTGTGGTAGGTGGTGATGGAGTACATGATAGACTACCTGCTAGTCAGCCACCTGCTACTACAAAGACTGAGTCTAGCATGATGTTTGGGGCGGCTCAGCTGATTATGCGACGTCCTTTGTTTTTGGCCAGTGATATGTTTACATTGGGAGTTGACCCAACCCCAGTATTCCGGTTGGCTGCCACGTTGTGTAGAGTAGGCATGGTGCAGTTCCTACTACTAGAGCAGAGGTGGTTGGTAGTAGAGCTGACTAGGTTGAGGAGCATGAGATCCGTCAGCAACTAGTGGTTTATGGCAGGCAATAGCCGCTAGACGGGAGGAGTTGCCAGCTAGATCGGCCTTTGAGAGAGCGTGGTTTACACCTGGTGTTGTCCTATTGGATAACCAAAGGGGGATTTTCCGTTTGGTGGGACCTTCAAGGAAGGTCTATACACCAGTCTTGTTAGACTCTGGTGCGCAGCCCCTTATGTTGGGGAAGGCTGTAGTTGTCGGTCTGGAGTTACAAAAGACCGATGTGGAGAGGTGTCCATTTCAGATCCAGGCATCTCTAGGTGGTGGTTTGACACAATACATCACACGTGGGGAGCTTGTTGTCCAGGTTCAGCCTGGTCATCCGATTGATAGCTTGGTGGTGAGAGCTCAGGCTATTGCAACGATAGCTGAGTCATATGATGTGCTAGTTGGGGGAGCAATGTTATACCCCATGGGTTTAAGCATTGACTATTGGGAAGAGACAGCCTCTTATAGACCTGGTTGGCAGTCTGGTGAGGGACGGGTATATCGCCTACCAATACGCTTTAGTAGTGACAATCTTGACTCACTACAGTCCGGGACCATGGCAGCATCAGTTTTAGCTTTCAGTGGTGCAGTTACTTGGCCAAGTGACTTGTTGGAGGGGAACGCCCATGCAGAGGATACTCTAGTACCAGAGGAGATCACTCGGCTTTGGAGTACAAGTGGGATTGTTCCATCAACCTTGGATGTTCCATTGTGGAGTTCAGAGGAGGCATTGCAGCAGCATGCAGATCAGTTGGTGCAGCAGGCTTGGAGTGGAACCTTCGTACCATCAGGAGATGAGTGTGAGGATGAGCCTCCAAAGGCAATTGCTTTGACACCTATGGATACCACACTCATTGCTTGGTAGTATCCAGTAGAGGGGATATGCCTATTGGAGTTGTTTGGTGGGATCAACACCGGACTAGCTGCGGTGTTACAGGCGGGTATCCAAGTACAAAGGTACTTGTATGTAGAGAGAGATGAGACTGCTAGGCAAGTCTCTCTACATCATGTAGCACACCTGGCCTATTGGTATCTGGAGTTATTACCGATGTCAGCAGTCAAAGGTTACCAGAAGGCCTTACCAAGAGACATTTCCTTATTGGGGGCGCATGACCTAGAGAGACATGGGCCTATTCACTTGGTGATTTTTGGATGGCCATGTCAGGGACATACACGTGCGGGCTGCGGTTTGGGTCTTCAGGATCCTTGTTCTGGTGTGTTTTGGGAGATGTTACGGATATTACGACATCTCCAGGTTCATCAGTCTGTTTCTCCAGCTTACCTTCTGGAGAACGTTCCTTTGTTGGGTGATTCTTGCACTAGAGTGGTGGCGAGTACACATCAGGTCTATTCTTGGATGGGACCTACTGTATTGTTAGATGCAGCCAGAGTGGGATCACGGGCTCATCGTCTTCATCTTTGGTGGACGAACCTCTTACCTAGAGAGGTTCTACAGTGTGCTTATGATGGGATTCAACGACTAGACCACATTCTTGTTGATGATATCTTGGATGTTGGGCGTCAGTCTCAGACAGTGGTAGTGGTTGATAGGTCACCTATGGTAGTGGTGAACCTAGTTGGACAGCCTAGAGCTGCATTTCCCACACTCATGAGTTTACTAGGGTCTCATGCTTTTTGAGAGGGAGGACCTGGACTTGTTTGGGACTCACAATTACAGCAGTTGGTGGAGCTCAACGCTAATGAGAGAGAGCAAGCGATGGGTTTTTGCACCGGTATTACCGCTGTTCCAACAGTGTCAGAGGCATCCAGGCGTCAGGTGTGAGGTCAGGCTATGGACCTGAACTATTTGACCTGGATTGTGAGCCTTGGCTTGGCAGAGCAGCATAGGATGCGCTTGATAGGCATCACCACTCGGACACTTGTGAGCCCTACGCCTATCAAGACATTTCAGGCGCATGCTGGGGGCGATGGACCGAGTGGACATGGTATTCTTGGGACACATCCAGTAGCTACTAGGGAGAGTGGTCTACTTGGAGTCCATCCAGGTGAGCATGGGCTACTTGGATTACACCCTTGGTCCACATGGGATGTAGCTAGAGGACGTGTGGAGCTTGCAACCAGAGTGGAGGGAGTTTTTCACATAGAGGTTGGGACCTCTAGTGGCCGGGAGCATGACACTATTGCTCCCAAGGGCCCAGTGTAGCAGTCTATCAGTACGTCTTCCACTCCTACTACAGTTACAAAGGATACTTGGGAGCCAGATCTTGGACCCAAGCTTACTAGAGAGGAAAGACGGAGGGTTTGGAGGTTCTTGAGGAGTCACACAAGTTGTTTTGCCTTCAGTATGAAGGATTTGGGTGCTCTGAAGGGACTTGGTATACAAATTGAGCTGACTAGCGACACACCAGTTTTCCGACGTCCTTATTGATATAGTGAGATGGAGAGGACATTGATTCAGAGCCGGAGTAGTGACCTTTTTGAGGTTGGTTTGGTGGAGATTTCACAGGGAGAGTATGCATCAACAACAGTGATGCCAGCCAAGAAAGATACGCATGGCAACTATACAGATAGGCGGATGTGTGGAGATTACCGTCCTATCAACCGACAGACCAGGGCTGATTGGTATGCCATGCCTACACCGGAGGACATTTTTGATGCGATTGAGCATGCAAAGGTCTTCAGTACTTTGGATCTTTGAGCGGGATATCATCAATTGCCAATCAAGGAGGAGGATAAGTCCAAGATAGCATTTTGGGCTATTGATCCTCACGGCAAGGATGTGTTATATCAGTGGAGGTTCTTACTATTTGGGTTAAAGAACACTCCTGCTGAGTTCCAGAGGGTCATGGATAGGATCCTAGCTGGATTGGATTTTGCTCGGTGCTATATTGATGACATTTTGGTTTATAGCACTACTGTGGAGGAGCATAAGAGACAGTTGTTGGAGGTGTTTGAGAGGTTGAGATCTCATGGCCTCAAACTACATCCTGGGAAGTGTAGGTTCTTCCATGAGCAGGTTGAGTATTTGGATCACACTATCTACCCCGAAGGACTTGGTGTTCAGCAAACCAAGGTGGAGGCTATTGCACGTATTCCTTGGCCTACGGATGTGAGCAGAGTGCAAGCATTCCTTGGGTTGGCAAACTTCTATCGCCGCTATGTTAGAGGATTTAGTGCCATTGCCAAGGCCTTGACGAAGCTGACCAAGCTTACACAGGAGTGGTGTTGGGGAGATGAGCAGGAGAGAGCTTTTGTAGAGCTCAAGGAGAGGTTGACATTTGTTCCTATTTTGAGGAGACCGATTAGGGGATGACCATTTCAAGTTCATACTGATTGGAGTATGTTGGGGCTTGGAGCGGTGCTCACCCAACATGATGATGAGGAGAAGGAGTTTGTGGTGGCCTATGCTAGTCACTCCAACAATTCAGCGGAGGCAAAGTATAGTTCATATGAGGGAGAGTGCTTGGCAGCAGTTTGGGCAGTAGCACATTTTTGATGTTACCTATTTGGTAACCCCTTCACTCTCATCATTGATCATCAGCCGCTGAAGTGGTTGATGGAGTCCGACAAGCTTTCAAGGAAGCTTGCACGATGGGCTCTGATTTTACAGGAGTATGATTTCACGGTTGTTCATAGACCTGGAGTGGTGAACCGTGATGCAGATGGGTTGAGTAGAAACCCATGTCCCAGCCAGCAGGATCAGACCGGAGCACGTTGGCATGGTGAGACAGATGAGGAGATGGTGCCAGGTTGGCATGCATCGGCCTTTCTGTGTTTATTTGCAGAGGCTTTGGTGGTATCTCTCTCAGCGCATATAGGAGGAGTTATTGAGGTCACAGATCCAGAGAGTGAAGATATTGGTATAGTTCAGCGAGACACTCATGATGATGTCTTAGTGATGGACTATCTTTGCACTGGTGTTGTGGGTGGCACAGTTGGGGCCAAGGAGAGAGACAGTGTTCTTCAGCAAGCTAGACGGTTCAGATTGGACGGTAGACACCTTTTGCGTGTATGGGAGGATGGTAGAGTGCGAGTAGTACCACTTCTAGCATAGAGACCACAGTTGGTCCGTCATGCTCATGAGGAGCTAGGACATTTTGGAGTAAAGCATACATATAGCTTACTCTAGAGTCATTATTGGTAGCACGGTATGCAAACCGAGGTATAGCAGTTTGTTGCCAGATGTTTGGTTTGTGACCGAGTTAGAGCATCATTCAATGCTCCTACGCCACAGTTACACCCATTACCTATCATGGGATTGGGTTACCGTTGGAGTTTGGACTTTGCCGGACCTTTACCACTGACTGTGAGACATCATCAGTATGTTTTGGTGATGGTGGAGCACTTCTCCAAGTGGATTGAGTTGGTGGTACTTCCTGACAAGTCTAGTGAAGGGACAGCTTACTCATTCTTGGATCGAGTTCTTAGTCATTTTGGTGCACCAGCTGAGGTTTTGACTGATCAGGGTACAGAGTTCTTGGGGGAGTTTCAGGTCTTGTGTGACAAGGCTTTGATTGATCATCGTACTACATCCCGAGATCACCTTGAGGCAGATGGCTTAGCAGAGAGAGTGGTTCAGACGGTGAAGAGAGGATTGCAAAAGTATAGTTTGCAGAGAGGTCACTTGGGAGATTGGGAGATTGGGATCTCCAATTACCTTGGTTAGCCATGGGCTATCAGTTCAGCCGGTAAGCCTCCTTAGCATCCTTCTCTCCATACTTTCTACTCTATGGACGAGATCCAGATTTACCTACAGCCATTCATCGAGATGCTACTGTAGTTTTGGACTTGGATGACCCCGATGTATGGATGAGCGCATGTTCTCAACGGGCAGAGATCTTTTGGAGAGTGATGTCGATGGCCTTTGAGAACTTGGCAATTGCTCAGCATAGAGATACTTTACGCTATGCTACCATTCAAGGAGGAGGTTATAGACCCTTGATCCATCCATTTCATCCAGGCGACTATGTATATCTATAGTAGACAGCACCGACGACACTTGATGTTTCTACAGGCCGCTCTATCTTGAGAGTGCGTGAGGTTTTGCCATCTGGAGTCCTTGTGTTAGAAGGACATGATGGTATTGTTTGGAAGGATAATGTGCGCAATTGTGCGCCATGCCACCTTCCAAACATTGATGGTACTATGGACGCAAGCTCGGCACTTGTACGTGCAGGCTTGAGGTGTATGTTATGTGGCTCTTCTGGTGGAGTTGCTACTATGTTAGTGTGTGATAGCTATTCAAGAGGATGGCATATGGCATGTATGACTCCTCCCCTCACGGTGGTTCCTCAGGGATAGTGGTTATGTCTTAGATGTACTTGACCTATAGCTACTTCATTCTTTATATGGTATAGATTGCAGATAGGCAACTAACGATGGGGCTCCATAGCACCCGACCTCTTGATCTTTGCCCATTAGAGGGTATACCATATACTTAGAGTAGATGGCTATCTGGAGTTAGAGAGACCTAACCGCCAGCTAGGGGGGCGATTGTGGCACTTTAGAGTCTATGTATGACTTATGTGTGAGTTGTGCTTCTATAGTGTATGATGTTGACAGCAATGTATGTTGTGCAGCAATGTATATACGCACAACAGCTGTCACGCTATTTGTAGTTCCGCATCTAGATGCTCGGACACTGGAGTTCCAATGATAGTAGTTAGAGTTATTTCAGTAGTATCTCAGAGACTACTTTCCGACGGTCAGATTTGGTGTTTGGGGTACTGACTTCACGGTGGGGCCCACTGTCACTTTGCACCATTTTCACTGTCAAGTGTGCCATCAGCGGGACCGTTAGGGTTTCAGTGCTAGCTCAAGTCCAAGGAGTATAGTTTCAAAGTGAGCTCCAGAGAGCTCACTTCTCTGATGTTGAGCCTTCGAATTCCTGGCTATGGTGGACAGAGGCCGGCGAGCGTCACCTGGATTCTCTATGCTTGAGTGGGTGTGGCTTGACTGTAATCAGTGCCCAATTGTTGGCAATTTATAGAGTGACAGATCAAGTACTGATCTGAGTTGAGTTGAGTTGAGAGTGGTAAGCAATCTGATTATTGTGGCACTTTAGAGTCTATGTATGACTTATGTGTGAGTTGTGCTTCTATAGTGTATGATGTTGACAGCAATGTATGTTGTGTAGCAATGTATAGACACATGACAAGTACAAAGACGAGCTGAAGATGTATCGTGAAGAATTGAAGGTAGAGCGCTCTTGAGGATATGCATCGGAATCAGTGGGAGAAGTTGCGGGGAAGTTGCGGGTTAAGAGCAATTCTAAGCACGGAGGCTGAAGGGAGATTGGAAGAAACCCGTCTACATGAGTTGAAGTTGCTTGTGCAAGAAACTCAGAAGAGAAAGGCCAAGGATGTCAACATGAATACATTGCTGATTCGATTGAGAGAGCATGTAGATCGAAAGATGTTAGAAGTAGAAAACAATGTTAGTCTTAGATTAGATTTAGTCAATTTGGAGTTAGAGAAGATTCAGAATAGTGTGACAGCGGAGAAGAAACCCGATGTTGTAGAAGTAGGAATTCAGGTGTCATCGGACTTGGTATTTGACACATTAGAGAAGAGTGGGTTAGGAGATAAAGAGTTAGAAAAGTCACTCCCTAGTGCAATTGTAGTTCCTAATGTAGAAGTGATAGAATTAGTGAAGGAATTAGTAGACTTAGCTATACCCAAAGAAGGAGAAGTAGTAGGAAGATCATGGGGTTTGGAAGCCGATGATGAGGTTGACATCGGATTGGGATAAGTATTGATTTTTGAGATAGGAAGAGGCAGATATGAAGAGATAGATTGTCAATTGGGATCTGCAAGTAGGAAGAGATGTTAGGAAGCGGTGCATAAGTAGGAAGAACAGCCATTTGCTTCAGTATTTAAGGGGAGCATTTGCAGTACAATATTGTTCAGTATTCATATTTCTGAAGATAGATAAAGCAAAGTGATGTGTTCAATGCTCGTTGCTTGAGCTTAATTCCAATTTTCAATTTTGTGTTTGTGTTTGTGAGTGTCTAGAGAATTCCAAAGTGCAAGTCAATGTGTCTATGGATGTTGGATTCTGTAGCCTTGATCTTCATTCTATGTGTTTGATCTTGAGTGAAGTGCATCGGAGCAATGCCTTGACAGATTTGAGAAGAATTGTAGTGTTGGTAGTATTCTTTGTGAGTGTAGCATGAAGTTGATGTGAAGCAATTTTGATTGAGGAAGTTGTGCCTTCAATGGAGGGGTCGAACACAATGTCTCTGAGGTGAAATTGTTCTTCGTAGTGAAGTGTCGTCTTCGGGAGAATCTGAATCATCACAATCACAAGTTGTTTGGACAGAATTTGCTATGTTGTGATTATGTGTGTATGTATTCATGACAAATTGTCACGATTGTGAGCTTGTTACTCTCTTCTAGGTGTAGTTTCTACCTAAGAGATTAAAGAAGAAATCAAGAAGAACTACAATGTTATTGTTTGACTTCGTATTTGACCAATTCTGAATTATATCTCTGCAAGAACAAACTTTACTTGCCTAATTACCGCAAAAGTAATATTTGTTGGGTTGTCACAAGAATTTTGTTAAGGAGGCTTGCTAATTGAACCAATAGCCCATGGCCAACCAATGTAATTGGAGATCCCAATCCCCCAAGTGGCCTCTTTGTAAACCATACTTTTGCAATCCTCTCTTTATTGTTTGAACCACTCTCTCTACTAAGCCATCTGTCTCAAGGTGATCTCAAGAGGTAGTATGATGATCAATCAAAGCCTTGTAACACAAGACCTAAAACTCTTCCAAGAACTCTATACCTTAATCAGTCAAATTCTCACCTGGTGCACCAAAATGACTAAAATCTAGAAACAAGTAAGTCGTCCCTTAACTGGACTTGTTAGGAAGTACCACCAACTCAATCCACTTGGAGAAGTGCTCCACCATCACCAAAACATACTAATAATGTCTCACTATGACAACCTGGCAAGTATCACTTTTGTAGTAATCGGGTAAGTAAAGTTAGTTCCCACAGAGATACGATTCAGAATTGGTCAAATACAAAGTCAAATAGTAACTTGTAGTTCTTCTTGATTTCTTCTTTAATCTCTCAGGTAGAAACTACACCCAGAAGAGAGTAACAAGCTCACAATCTTGACAACCTATCACGAATACACACACACATAATCACAACATAGCAAATTCTGTTCAAACAACTCTTGATTGTGATGATTCATATTCTCTTGAATACGGCACTTCACTATGAAGAACGATTTTGCCTCAAAATTGTTCTGACAACCCGGCAAATATCACTTTTGCGGTAATCGGGTAAGTAAAGTTTGTTCCCGCAGAGATACGAGTCAGAAATGTCCAAATACAAAGCAAAGTAAAAATTTCAGTTCTTCTTGAGTTCTTCTTTAGTCTCTCAGGTAGAAACCACACCCAGAAGAGAGTAACAAGCATTGACTCGCAGTCTTGTCACCAATTCACACTCCTTAATCACAACTCCATCAATTATTTCCAAACAATCTTGATTGTGATGATTCAGGCTCTCCCGAAAACGGCACTTCACTGCAAAACGACTTTGCCTCAGAATTGTGTTCCACCCCTCCACTGAAGGCACAACTTCCTTGATTGAAATTGCTTCACATCAACTTCGCACTGCACTCACAAATGCAGAATACTACCAACACTACAATTCCTCTCAGATCTGTCAAGGCATTGCTTCGATTGCACTTCACTCAGGATCAAACACACAGAATGAAGATCAAGGCTGTGGAATCCAACATCCAACAAGCACACTGACTTGCACTTCGAATTTCTCCAAACATTCACAACCACAAATACAAAGTTGATACTCGGAATCAAGCTCAAGCGACGAGCACTGCTTCACAGCACTTCGCTTTATCTATTCTCAGAAATAATGAGCACTGAACAACATAAGACTACGAATGCCACTCTTAAGTAGTGAACAAATCGACAGTTCTAATAACTATACCGTTCTACAACAACTGTTCTAACCTGCAGATCCAAAATGACAATGCACCTCTTCATATCTGCCCCTTCAAATCTCAAATCGGTTACTAATCCAATCCGATGTCTACTTCTTCCTCGGCTTTCAAACCCGAACCCGAAGTAATCTTACTTCCTACTATTCTGTCCTCGGGTTTCACAACTCCTACATCTTCTACCAGATCCAGCAATTCTTTTTCTTGATCTGAAATTGCACTAGTGGGTAATCTATCTAACTCTTCATCTTTTGACCCACTCTTCTCTACTGTCGCTGAGGGCAACTCCGAAGACATTTGGATCCCGATGTTATCTACGTCGAGTTTTGCTTTAACATCATGCAGAAGCTTTTCTAACTCTATTCTTACTAAGTCTAATCTAATCGCGATATTGTCTTCTACTTCTAAGATCTTCCTATCTACACGAGTTCTCAATTTAATCAACAAGACATTCAAATCTGTATCTTTCGCTTGCCTTCGCCTCGTCTCCTGCACCAACAGCTTCAACTCGTGCAGACGCGCTTCTTCAATTTGAACGCTGGTCTTTGTACTTAACATCACGTTTACCCTGAGGACTAACTCCTACAATGGCTCTAATCTTGTCTTCCTTTCTCGTTCCCAATCTGCAAGCCATTCTTCTCTATACATCGCTAATTCTTCTTCGAATTTGGCCTTCACCGCGTCCTTCTCTTTCTCCTTCTGTGCAACCTTCTCTTCCTGATTACGAAGTAAGTCTCGTAATCTCTCTTCTTCTCCATATCTCACAGCCAACTCTCGCTGCCAGAGTTGCTTCTTCTCCTCCATACTCTCCATCACTCAATCGAGCTCTTGATCCTTTGATGCTACTCTCGCCATAGCATGGATGAGCTCTACTCTTGAATCAGCAAACTGCTGCTTCAAGATTTCAAATTCAGCTACTTGTCTCTCCCTTACGACGTCACTCTTCCTCGCAAGATCCTCTTGATAGCTCACTTCTCTCTTCAGGTCTTTGATTACCTGACTTCTCTCCACTACTTCCGCTTGCAGTACTTCTCTCTCCTTCTCACCTCGGGTTATACTCTTCTTCAACTCCGAGTTTTCTTCTTCTAATCTTGATACCACCTGCAATACAGTCTTTACCTCTGGACAAGTCGACTGCATCTCCTTCTTCTTCTTCTCCAACTTCACCAACAGTGGGCAAACTACCATCTGCAGGTAATCTACTCCATTACTGATACCTTCGTCCTCCCACGGAGTAGTCTCTCTTCTTTCTTCGTGTTCTCCCGATACTCGCCTTTTTCTCTGGAGTCTTCGTATCGGAATCGATGCCTCACTGCCCGAGCTTCCTTCTACCTCTTCCTTCACTCTACTCGGTCCCGCTTCACCCTTCGCCTTACGTCTCGAGCGAATTCCTCGCTGTACTGCGATCTTCTTCTCCTCGAGCACCGGTACTTCGTCTTCCAGCGCCGCATTGTCTTTGGCTTTTACTTCGGCTTGAATTTCTTCTTCGTATTCTTCAAGCGCTGGTGCCGAGGTCATTTCTCCACCGTCTTCACTGTCACTGCTTGTATCTCCACTCTGCAGTGTCAACTCAGGTTCCTCCTCACGTTCCGAGCCCTCCGTCTTGAGCTCGGCTTTGCCTTCTGAGTCTTCATCTTCCGACTCAATCACCACCATTCCTTGCCTCGGGTTATTTTTCTGCATCTTTCGAGGTTTCTTGTTTTCTTTGGCGTCTGCTTGCCGAGTTCTCTTCTTTGTCGGGGTACTTTCAACGACCTCCACGTTCTTCCCTGTCTTCGCGTAGTAATCGTCTGCGCTCTGGATTTGGAGAATGTATTGCTGCTCCTCCGCGTCGACTTCTCTTCTCAAATCAGGATGGAAATGAGACACCATTCGATTACGCTCAGCCACATTGAGCAGATTTAACCCGAGGTAAAAGTGGGCTGCAAATGGTACGATGTAGTGTGGAGGCGACTTATCTCGCAGATTCCACACCATCTGCCCCGTTCTTCCGTGAAAGCACCTTGCCCAATTTATCGGTTCTCTTGCAAATAACTTGTGAAAGAACACCGCTTGGTGTTTCATCACATAGGTAGTTCTCTCTGGCTTCAGGAGGGCCATTAGTGCACTCACAATTCCCCTCCTCACTGGGTCCTTATAACTCTCAACTTTATACCTATTCTTTGTCCTCTTCGACGAGAAGGCTTCTCTCACCTCCTGCGTTTCTTGAGCTATCTCTCCTTTCCCCAAGAACGTGGCCCCCTGCTCCGAGCCTGCCTCCTTCCCGAGTACGAGTCTCCAATCCGACTCTGTCCAGCAAGCCAGATTTCCTCTCTTCCCTTCTTCCTCGAGACGATCGAGACATTTACTCTCGATGATTTCTGTCATGAATCCTGGAAAACTTACGTTTCAATTCCATGCCAGAAAGGTGATCCGAACTCGGCTCAAGACTTCGATCCTCGCTACTACATCTAATCTCCGAATTGCATGATTTCTCACTGCAAATTTGGAGTTCTTCTTCCCTCCTCCCATCTCTTTTGCTTTCTTTCGGTCTCTCGATTTCTCTCTCTCAACTTCTCCCTTACGCACTAACACGAGTCCAACGCCATGTCCCTTTCTCCGATCACCTGCAAGACGACTCCTCAACGGTGAAGGAAAATTGCTCGACATTTCGTCGTTGCAGTTTCGATTTTTATAGAGTTGCACTTCTTTGTCTTCCATCACTTCGAGTTTCCACCGAGAAATCACACCTCTTGCATGCACCCATCACTGTCGCCCCACCTTCGCGCGTATGAGCCGCCAATTTTGAAACGGCCCCTTCTTGAATTTCTCGCCCCGATGAAAGGTTGTTAGACTGTCTTTGCCTCGGGTTGAGCTCCCCCCGATCCAAAGACAATTTACTTTGTATTGTATGCTGACACGGCATTTCAGAGTACTTCGCCTTATGACCCGAGGTCACTTTACTTTGGGTTTCACCCCCGAAGATAGTTTTCTTTGTCTTCTTCGGCCAAACAGGCGCAATCCAACTTCTCTATACACTTCTTCTGCTTTATTTTGAAAAAAAACAAAAAATGTGGGCACCACAATTGTGTTCCACCTCTCCACTGAAGGCACAACTTCTTTGATCAAAATTGCTTCACATCAACTTCGTATTGCACTCACAAATGCAGAATACTACCAACACTACAATTCTTCTCAGACCTATCAAGGCATTGCTCCGATGCACTTCACTCAAGATCAAACACACAGAATGAAGATCAAGGTTGCAGAATCCAACATCCACAAACACACTGACTTGCACTTTGGAATTCTCCACACACTCACAAACACACACACGGAATTGACAATCGGAATTAAGCTCAAGCGATGAGCACTAAAAAAAGCACTTTGCTTTATCTATCTTTAGAAATTTGAATACTGAACAACATAAAATTGCAAATGCTCCCCTTAAATACTGAAGCAAATGGCAGTTCTTCCTACTAATGTACCGCTTCCTAACATCCCTTCCTACCTACAGATTCAAACTAACAATCCATCTCTTCATATTTGCCTCTTCTTATCTCAAAATCTATACTTATCCCGATCCGATGTCTACCTCATCATTGGCTTCCAAACCCGATGATCTTCCTAGTACTTCTCCTTCTTTGGGTATAGCTAATTCTACTAATTCCTTCCCTATTTCTGCTAGTTCTACACTAGGAACTACAATTGCACTAAGGAGTGACTTATCTAACTCTTTATCTCCTAACCCACTCTTCTCTAATGTGTCAAATAACAAGTCCGATGACACTTGAATTCCTACTTCTGCAACATCAGGTCTCCTTTCCGCTATCACACTATTCCAAATTTTCTCTAACTCCAAATTGACTAAATCTAATCTGAGACTAACATTGTCTTCTACTTCTAACATCTTCCGGTCTACACGCTTCCTCAATCAAATTAGCAATGTGTTCATATCCACATCTTTGGCTTTTCGCTTCCGAGTTTCTTGCACAAGCAACTTCAACTCATGTAGGCGAGCTTCTTCCAATCTCCCTTCAGCCTTTGTACTTAAGATTGCTCTCAACTTCTCCTACTGATTCCGACGCATATCCTCGAGAGCGCTCTACCTTCAGTTCTTCACAATACATCTTCAGCTCATCTTTGTACTCCACAGCAAGCATCTTCTTCTCCTCCGCATACGGTGTAACTCAGCACTTCTAACTTGCTCTTGTAATTGTTCTTCTTCTTCCTGCTTGGCTGAGCTAACTCCCTCTGCCATGCTTGATCCTTCCCCGCTGCACTCTTTTTCAAACTGTCCAACTCCTGCTCCATTACGATTTTCATTGCCTTCAAATGAACATTCTCGATGCGCACATCACTCACCTCCTCCTTCATTTTGCTCAGCCACATTGCCTGCTCCTTCATTTCTCCAGCTTGCCTCCGCAATTCTTTCTCTTTTACCTTGTAGCTCTCTTGTAACATCTTGAAAGTCTTCTTCCTCAAGACTTCCTCCCTCCGAAGTTCTTCAATTTCTTCATTTATTTGGACTTGTTGCTCCTGCAACCCCTTCACTTCACTCAACAAATGCTTCACCACCTACAACTCATTCATCCCCTTCCTACAATCTTGGGGAATTACCCTCCGATGCTCTTCTAACAGTCCAGCAATGAGGTGACCACTTTTGTCAGATATGATATCCTACCAAAGCTTTCTTCATCTTTGTCGCCGTCTTCGTCTTCGGACTTCACCTCCTTCATTGGCTCCTTCATCCAAAGTCACAATCTTCATATCTTCAAAGACATCGTATCTGCACTTTCTTCTTCTTTGCCTATTGAACTTGGCCCCGCTGGATACTCCTCCTTCTCCTCTAGTCTCTGCTTATTCACCATCATGGTTGCGCAATGACTCGTTGTTCCAGGTTCTCTGTCAACCATTGCCTAACAAGCTTCCCTGACCGCCACCAATTGCTGAACCTTAGGTTCCCCCTCACTATCACTTCCAAACTCCTCACTTTTAAGGTGAGCTCTTCTTCTCTAGATTCCTCCTCTCGCGACTCGATTTCTTCTTCTGACTCTGATTCCAAGGATGCTTCTCTCACCATCTTTGTATTCTGCATAACCAGTCTTTGAGTCTTCCTTTGAGCGGGAGGTGACTTTGCTTCTTTGGGTTTACCATGCTTCTTCATCTTTGGACTTGTGACTTCTTCTATCTTCCATTATCCGGTCTTCAAGAAATGATCATCATTGGCTTGCAAGTGTATCATATATTGTCGCTCTTCTTTGTCCACTTCCCGTCTTAAGTCAGGATGGAAATGGGACACCATGCAATGACGCTCCCCTATTGTCAGCAGGTTCAACCCAAAGTAGAAGTGCACTGCAAATGGTGCAAAATAATGCGGCGGAGAACCTGTTTGCCAATTGATCACCATCTGCCTCGTTTGGTGGTGAAAACACTTTGCCCAATTCATCAGAACCCTTGCAAACATCTGGCGGAAGAAGACCGCTTGTTGCAAGTTCACATATGTCATTTGTTTTGGCTTGAACATGTCCATCATTGCCCCCACAATACTTCTCCTAATCGGATCCCGGTAGGACTCCACCTTGTAGCCATTTGTAGTTCTCGGAGCAAAGAACGAATTGCAAATTTCCGTCATTTTTTCTGCAGCATCACACTTCCTATAGAAGGTGATCCCCATTGGCTCTCTTGCTTCCTTCCCCAATACTAACCTCCAATCCGACCCAGTCCATCAAGCCAGATTTCCTCTCTTCCCTTCAACTTTGGGACCCTCCTCACAATTACTGGCAACTATCTCTGCCATCACTCCCGAGAAACTGAAATTCCAGTTCCATGCTAAAAAGGTAATGCAAAGTCTAGTCAAGAATTCAATTCTGGCTACTACATCTAACCTACAAATTGCAAAACTTTGCACCGCCTGCGCATTTGCCACCTTCTTTGCCATAATTTGTTCTTGCGTTCTACAACACTCAAAGATGATGCCCTCTCCTGGA
This sequence comes from Lunularia cruciata, assembly GCA_948567375.1. Classification (NCBI taxonomy): domain Eukaryota; kingdom Viridiplantae; phylum Streptophyta; class Marchantiopsida; order Lunulariales; family Lunulariaceae; genus Lunularia; species Lunularia cruciata. The sequence goes on from OX419759.1 coordinate 16,390,401, forward strand.
CAAGACACTCTAACCCCTTTGGGATTTTGGAAAATTTCACTCTCAATTGGCTTTTGGACACGCATTACTATAGGAAAACTACTCAAAGGAATTGGGAATTTACTTGGCATATTCAACTTGTCCCTACGCCATCACAATCTTATATTACCCTAAATTGCAGTCATTCTTCAATCAATTTCAAATTCAACCTCCTCTCTTCTGCATGTTGATGTCCGGTCACTGTCAAGACATGCTTCTTCTGCCTCTGCCGTTTCTTGAATTGTACTTTCTTGCCACATACCAAGGTTGTTAGACGGTCTTCATATCTCCTATGCCTTTCGACCTGAAGACGGTGCTCTTTGGACTTTTTTTGTCATACTTCTCTTCTGAGTACCTCCATCATTGGATCCGATGTTGCCTTCTTTGGATGTCCTCCGAAGTTACTTCCGTCCATTCTTCTTCCGCAATTTGGCTTCTAGTGCTTACTTCTTCCCTTAAAAACTAATAAACAGAGAAAAACAAAAAATGTGGGCACCACACTCACAATCAATGGTAAAGGTCCAATGAAGTCCAAACTCCAATGGTTACCCCATGATAGGTAATGGGTGTAATTGTGGCTTAAGAGCATTAAATGATGCTCTAAATTGGTCATAAACCACACATCTAGTAACAAACTACTATACATTGGCCTATATATAGTGACACCAATAATGACTTTGGAGTAAGAAATATGTTCTAAGAGCCGGCATATCTCTCACTCAAGATGAACCTCTGATAGCTATTATGGTAGCGCACCATGGACTAAGAAGGCAAAGAACCCCAACTCCATCATACTACTCCAAGGTTAACACTCCAAGACTCAAGACATTGCTCACTAGAGAACTCAAATGAGAGAGAGATAGTTGCAAATGAAAGGATGATGAGTATCTCCTCACCCCTTGTTTATATACTTTTGAAATAGTTACGCATCAAATTTACTAATTACTGTAGTAACTCAAGTTACTAGACTAAAAGTCAAGTAAAGTCAAAAAGTAGAAAGGAATCTCTATTCACATGGGCATATTCCACTAGCATGTGATCTTATCCTGACCCAACCACTAAATCAAGGGTTCACTCACATGGTTATCCTTGGACTATAGAAGAATCCAAAACAAAAAGGCTTGCGGGCCCAAGAGTTCTCAACTCTTTCCTCAAAGCCAAACACATAGGAATAATACCAAGTCAACACACTAGAATCCAAAATAGTGGTGCTCATCTTTTCCACTTCCTCTAAAGTAAGGTCTCCTCTATCTTAGTTATGACTAACTTTGGCTAATTATGACTAATGTAAAACCATCATTTATCTCTATATAATAATATCTCTCAAGTACTTGTAATACCAAGCTAAATATCACAATACCACACACATGCACAAATGGGTGTTACAATTCACTTTACTCTAAAATGTCCTAGCTCCTCATAAGCATGATGGACCAACTATGGTCTTTGAGATGGAAGTGGTACTACTCACACTCTACAATCCTCCTATACATGAAGAAGGTGTCTACTCTCCAATTTGGACCATTTGGCTTGTTGAAGAACACAATTTGTGAGCTAGCATGTCTCTCACTCAAGATGAACCTTTGATGGTTATTATGGTAGCGCACCATGGACTAAGAAGGCAAAGAACCCCAACTCTATCATACTTCTCCAAGGTTAACACTCCAAGACTCAAGGCATTGCTCATTAAAGAACTCAATAAGAGAGAGATAGTTGAAAATGAAAGGATGAGGAGTACCTCTTCACCCCTTGTTTATATACTTGTGAAATAGTTATGCACTAAAGTTACTATTTACCATATTAACTTGTTACTAGACTAAACGTCAAGTAAATTCAAAAAGTATAAGGAACATCCATCCACATTGGCATGTTCTACTAAGCATGTGATCTTATCTCGTACTAACCACTAAGTCAAGGATTCTTTCACATGGGCTATCCTTGGACTATAGAAGAATCCAAAACAAAAAGGCTTACTGGCCCAAGAGTTCTCAACTCTTTACTCAAAGCCAAACACTTAGGAATAATACCAAGTCAACGCACTAGAATCAAAATAGTGGTGCTCATCTTTTCCACTTCCTCTAAATTAAAGTCCCCACTATCTTATCTATGACTAACTTTAGCTAATCATGACTAATGTAGAACCATCCTTTACCTCTATATAAATAATATCTCTCAAGTATTTATAATACCAAGCTAAATATCCCAATACCACACACATGCACAAATGGGTGTTACAAGTCTCTCTCCTTGGCCCATGTTGTGCCACTTACAACACTAGTGCAAAGATAGTCCATCACTAAGACATCATCATGAATGTCTTGTTGAACTATACCATTATCTCCACTCTTTGGATCTATGACCTCAATAACTATTCTTGTTTGCACTGAGAGAGATACTACCAATGCCTTAAAAATATGCAGAGAAAAGAAAATGCATGTCAACCATGCATCATCTCCTCATGTATCTCACAATGCTAATGTGCTTTGGTCTGATCCTATTGGCTGGGACATGGGTTTCTACTCAACCCATTTGCATCATGATTCACCACTCCAAATCTATGAATAACCATGAAATCATACTCCTATAAAATCAAAGCCCATCATGCAAGCTCCTTAAAAGCTTGCCGGACTCCATCAACCACTTCAATGGTTGATGATTAGTGATGAGAGTAAAAGGGTTACCAAATAAGTAACATTGGAAATGTGCTAATGCCCATATTGTTGCTAAGCACTCTCCTTCCTTCTCGAAGGTGAACTATATTTCACTTCCGCTGAATTGTTAGAACAACAAGCATAGGCCACCACAAAATCCTTCCCCTCATCATCATGTTGGGTGAGCACTGATCCAAGCCCCAACATACTCCAATCAGTGTAAACCTGAAATGATCATCCTCTGATTGATCTCCTCAAAATAGGAGCAAATGTCAACCTCTTCTTGAGCTCTACAAAAGCTCTCTCTTTCTCATCTCCTCAACACCACTCCTATGTAAGCTTGGTCATCTTTGTCAAGGCCTTGGCAATGGCACTAAAACCTCCAACATAGCTGTGATAGAAGTTCACTAATCCAAGGAATGCTTGCACTCTACTCACATCCATAGGCCAAGTAATACATGCAATGGCCTCCACCTTGGTCTGTTGAACACCAAGTACTCCAAGGTAGATAGTATAACACAAATACTCAACCTACTTGTGGAAGAACCTACACTTTACAAGATGGAATTTGAGTCTATGAGATCTCAACCTCTCAAACATGTCCAACAAATGTCTCTCATGCTCCTCCACTATAATATATAGACCAAAATTTCATCACTATAGCTCCCAACAAAATCCAATCCAACTATGATCATGTCTATCACCCTCTAGAACTTGGTAGGAGCATTCTTTAACCCAAATGATAAGAAATTCCATTGATATTACACATCCTTACCATGAGGAACAATAGTCCAAAATATTATCTTGGACTTGTCCTCCTCCTTGATTGGCAAATATGATATTTGCTCAAAGATCCAAAGTATTGAAGACCTTTGTATGCCCTATAAGCAAGCATGTCTCTCACTCAAGATGAACCTCTGATGGCTATTATGGTAGCACATCATGGACTAAGAAGGCAAAGAACCCCAACTCCATCTTACTTCTCTAAGACTAACACTCCAAGACTCAAGATATTGCTCACTAAAGAACTCAATGAGAGCAAGATAATTGCAAATGAGAGCAAGATAGTTGCAAATGAGAGGATGATGAGTACCTCCTCAACCCTAGTTTATATACTTGTAAAATATTTATGCACCAAAGTTATTAATTAATGGAGTAACTCAAGTTACTAGGCTAAAAGTCAAATAAAGTCAAAAAGCTAAAGGAATATCCATACTCATGGGAATATTCTCCTAAGCATGTGGTCTTATCTTGACCCAACCACTAAGTCAAGGATTCCTTCACATGGGCTATCCTTGGTCAATAGAAGAATCCAAAACAAAAAGGCTTGTAGGTCCAAGAGTTCTCAACTCTTTTCTCAAAGCTAAACACTTAGGAATAATACCAAATCAACAAACACACTAGAATCCAAAATGATGGTGCTCATCTTTTCCACTTCCTCTAAAGTAAGGTCCCTTCTATCTTAGCTACAACTAATTTAGCTTAGCATGACTAATGTATAACCATCCTTTATCTAAATATAAATAATATCTCTCAAGTACTTGTAATACCACACATATACACAGATGGGTGTTATAGCCCAATCACATCAAAAATCTCTTCTAATGTAGGCATGGCATACCAATAAGCCATAGTCCATTAATTGATAGGATGGTAATCTCCACACATCTGCCTATTTGTGTAGTTTCCATGCATATCCTTCTTGGCTAGCATCATTGTAGCTAATGCATACTCTCCGTGTGAAATCTCCACCAAACTAGCCTCAAAAAGGTCACTACTTTGGCTCTGAATCAATGCTCTCTCCATATCACTACATTGATAAGGATGTCAAAAAACTAGTGTATTGCTAGTCAGCTCAATCCAAATACTAGGTCCTTTAAGAGCACCCAAATCCTTCATACTAAAGGCAAAACAACTTGTGTAGCTCCTCAAGAACCTCCAAACTCTTTGTCTTTCCTCTCTTATAAGCTTGGGTCCCAGATCTGGCTCCCAAGTATCCTCTGTAATTTTCATAGGAGTGGAAGATGTACTGATTGGTTGTTGCTCTTAGGAGCAGGAGTGTTAATAGCAATATTGCCAAGCACTAGAGATCCCAACCTCAATGTGAAAAACTCCCTCCACTCTAGCTGCAAGCTCCATAAGTCCTCTAGCTACATCCCAAGTAGACCAAAGGTGTAATCCAAATAGACCATGCTCACATGGATGGACTCCAAGTAGACTCTCTCCCTAGTAACCATTGGCTATGTCCCAAGAATACCCTATTTACTCAGTCCATTGCTCCTAACATGTGCATGAATCGTCTTAATAGGCATAGAGCTCACAAGTGTCCAAGTGGTGATGCCTATCAAGTGCATCCTACATTGCTCTGCTAAGCCAAGGGTCACAATCTAGGTCAAACAGTTTAGGTAGCACTTGATGCTTGGATACCTTTGATACTACTATAATAACAATAATGCTTGTGCAAAACATTAGTGTTGGGCTCCACCAACTGCTGTAAATGTGAGTTCCAAATTAATCTAGGACCTCCTTCTCAAAAAGGATGGGAGCGTGGGAAACTCATAAGTGTGGGAAAAGAAACTCTAGGCTGTCCAACTAGGTTCACCATTCTCACAAGTGACCAATCAACCACTACCACTATTTGAGACTAACACTCAGCATCCAAGATGTCATCAACAATTATATGGTCTAGTTGTTTAATCCCATAATAAGCATGATTTAGAACCTCTCTAGGTAAGAGGTTTGTCCACCAAAGATGAAGATGATGTGCCCGTGATCCCACTTTGGCTATATCCAACAACATGGCAGGTCCCATCCAAGAATGGACCTAATGTGTGCTTGCCACTACTTGGGTGTGAGAATCACCCATCAAAGGGACATTCTCCAAAATGTAAGTTGGAGAAATGGACTAATAAACCTCAAGATGTCATAGTATCCGTAACATCTCCCAAAACACACTAGAGTAGGGATCCTAAAGATCCAATCCTTGGCAAGCACATGTTTATCTCTAACATGGCCATCCAAAAATCACCAAATGAACAAGACCATGTCTCTCCAAATCTTGCATCCCAAGTAAGGAAATGTTTATTGGTAGGGTCTTTTGGTAACCCTTGACTATTGATATTGATAATAACTTATGATACTAATAGGTCAAGTGTGCCACATGATGGAGAGAGACTAGTCTAGTCTCATCTCTCTCCACATACAAGAACCTTTGTACTCATACACTTGCATGTAGTACCATAGCTAGTCCAATACTAATCCCACCAAACAACTCCAATAGACATATTCCCTCTATTGGATATTGCCAAGCAATGAGTGTGGTATCTAGGGGTGTCTAAAGGTAATTAACTCGAGGCCCATCCTCACACTGGTCTCTTGGTGGGACAAAGGCTCCACTCCAAGCCTGTTTGCACCAATTGATTTGCATGTTGTTGCAATGCTTCCTTTGAACACCACAAAGGAACATCCAAAGTGAATGAAACAATCCCACTTGTACTCCAAATCCAAATGATCTCCTCTGGTATTGGAGTATCCTCTACATGGGTGTTTCTCTCCAATAAATCACCAGGCCAAGTAACAAAATCACTAAAAAGCTAAAACTGATGTCGCCATGGTCCCATACTATAGTGAGCCAAGACTGCCACTATTAAAGCATACAAGTAGGCAACATACCCATCCCTCACCTAATTGCCAACCTGGTCTATACGAGGTTATCTCCTCCCAATAGTTGATATTGAAACCCATGGGGTACAACACTACTCTCCCAACTAACACATCATATGACTCAACCAATGTTGCAATGGCCTAAGCTCTCACAATAGATCTATCAAATGGATAATTGGGTTGAATCTGAACAACAAACTCTCCACATGTGATGTACTATGTAGAACCACCACCTAGAGATATTTGGATCTGAAATGGATACCTCTCCACATTGGTCTTTTGTAACTCCAGACCGACAACTATAGCCTTCCCAAACATGAGGGGCTGCACACAAGAGTTTAGTAAGACCCTCTATGGTGTATAGACCTTCCTTAGATGTCCCACCAAACAAAAAATCCCCTCTGGTTATCTAGTAGGACAACCCAAGTGTAAACCAAGCTTGCTCAAAGGCCGGTCTAGTTGGTAACTCCTCCAATCTAGCTGTTGTTGTCTGCCATAAACCACTTGTCATTGAGCGGATCCCATGCCCCTCAACCAAGTTAGCTCCACTATCAACCACCTTTGTTCTAGTAGTAGGAGCCACATCATCCCTACTATCATAAAGCATAGTAGCCATTTGGAATATTAGGTTTGGGTCAAATCCCAATGTACACATGTCATTCATTGGTGGAGAATTATGGAAAGTGCATAATTAGCTAAGCCGCTCCTAACATCATGCTAGACTCAATTTGTGTAGTAGCAAGTAGCAGACTAGTAGGTAGTCCATCATACACCCCATCACCACCTACCACACCTACACTAGGACATCTAGGAGCCATGGATGTTGTATGTAGTGCCTTAGAGAGTGTAAAAGATTAGGGAAGTCTAACCTATCTACCAGCCTCTCCAATCTATGGGTCCAACTCCATTGATGCTCCTCTATGCTCTAGAGTATGTATTGCACTCCTAGTCACTATGGCTGATGCATCCACTTGTGTTTCTTTGCACATGAAGTCTAAGATGTCTCTATCACTTGCATATGAGGTAGGAGCCTCAGCACCCAAATCTTATATCCTTTGAGCTAAGGCCGTGCTAGCCAATCTCTACTCTAACTACTCAATCCAAGTAGCCATGAATGTATCAGAAGTAAAGGTAGGTACTACACTCCTATTAGGTGTAGATCCTCTACCACCACCTCTACCACCTTATCATCTATGACCTAGAGCTCCTCTACTTCCTGCCACAATAGCCCTACCACTTCGTAACTCCGGGTGTAAGTGAAAGTATCAATCACTAGTGCAACCAAATCTGTGGCAATGCTCACATTGTCTCTGTTCTAGCTATGATGCACCAGAGGTATCAAGTTTGCTACCTTGAGTTCACTCTCTCCTTTAGTGAGGTCCACCACAAGTCCTACAAGCAACACCACCACTCACTAGCTGTTGCTAACCCAAAAATGAAGGTAAAGGTCTAGCTACAATAGGCACTCCACTTGCTCCATAGGATTTGGGCTATCCACCATGTCCTTAGAAACCAACATGGCATGGTGCACTTTGTTGCACTCTAGAAGAAATAATAATTGTGGATGAGGTCAACCAAATCCAGATGTCACCATGAATGCACTCTCTCCTCCACTATGTTGAGATCAATATGCTCAACCAAACCAAAGACCATTGCCAAAGTAGGTAAAGTAGCCTGTAACAACATAGCATCACATACTCTACATTGCAACTCCTTGTCTAGTATCCCATACCAAAATTGGACTGCCTAGGCCTTAGTAACTCCCTGCGTAAAACTATTCAGCCGTCTCATACAAGTGTATGCCTTGCATGGGATCTTTCTAGCCTTCCATTGGAACTCTTGCAAGCTCCTTAGCTTGTTAGTCCGCACTCCTTGGTAGTTCTACCTCAAACACTAGAAGAACTCTACCATGTAGTTAAACTCCGGTACTAAACCACCTCTTGTAGTAGCACCTCTACTCACAGTACCACTTTCTCCAAGAGATCCACCAACGCTCCTAGAGCTAAAACTTGTGTGTATTGCCAATCTACCCCTAGAAACCAAGCTTGAAGTAATGGAGACATAGTTCAAAGACCAATACTACCTCCATAGCTCAATCTCCTCCAATTGAGCTTTCTTGAACTCATGGTAGTAGTCCATTGGTGGACTCTCCAAGTGTTGAAATAACTCTTCCCATGCCATGAAGAGTGTGAACAAAGTTGGGTTTTGCATTTGTTACAAATCACACCAACTATCAAACTCTTGGATGAAGTCATCTAACTCAATGGTATCCATTACTTGAGCATTACTTGAGTAATGCCTAGGACCTTCAGAGGCCTCATAAATCTTATCCATGTCCTACAAAAATGGTGCAGATACACCAAGTGCATTCTCAATAGAATCAAATTTTGTGCAAACTCCAACTCATAGTCAATCTCCTCCCTCATTGGGACCTAAGATATAGGTTGATATCGAGCACCACTCTAAGTAAACCCATTGTGTATTGTAGTGTTATCTCCTCTAGAATCTCCAAAGAATTCAGTCATGACAAAGTAACCAAGAATTGCAACTTGCAATCGGAAACAAGAACCACCGCAAGTACTCCACCAAAAATCACCACTAAGTGCCAACACTTCCAATTGAACATCACCAACTAATGTAGCTCTAACTATGACAACTACACTAAGAGAAAGAGTAACCTGTAACCTACCATCACAACATACACTCTCATAGTCTGTAGGTCATGGTCATCACTTCTTGCCTCACCATAAAGAAACATAGGAAGTCTGATTGGTCATCACTCCAACCTCACTAAGTGACGGTGGGCCCCACCATGTAGTCAATACCCTAAACATGAAATCTAACCATCGACAAACAGCCTATGAGTAACTACCAAAACACTCCTCACTACCAAGACTACTACTTTAGAGGCCGAGCAATCTAGGTGCAACGTTACAAATGGTATGATAAATGGGATTTAACCCATTTGGAAATTCCTACTGCAACACAACTCCAATGGAAAAGTTAGAAGCATCAAAGTCAACCACACAAGATAGTTGAGGATCATATGGTTGAAGAATGGATCTTGAGGACACCATATGTTTCAGCTTTTGGAATGCTTCTTCATGCTTAGTGGTCCATTGAAAGCTTGAGTTTTTCTCCAAGAGTTTGATCAATGGTGCTACCATGTGTGCATAATAGTGGATGAACTTTTGGTAAAAACTTGCCAATCCATTAAATTCTCATTCCTCCATGGCATCTATTAGAGTAGGTCAATGAATAATAGCCTTGATTTTCTCCTCTTCCATCTTGATCCCTTTCAATGATTTTGTAACCCAAGAAGGTAACTTCCTTTTGCCAAAAGGCACACTTTGACTTTGGCAATAAAACTTCCATTAACATAGTTGCCATAGGACTTCTCACACATGATTTGCATGTTTTGCCTCCATCTTGCTATAAATTAAAATAACATCCAAGAACACCACCTCATACCGATCCAATAGTCCATCCAACACCTAATGTATCGGATCCATGAAGATTACTATCTCATCAGTGAGCCTAAAAGGTAGAACTCTCTATTCAAAATGCCCATACCTTATGCAAAAGGTAATCTTTTGTACATCCTTCCTATTAATGAGGATTTTCCAATAACCACTACAAAGATCCAACTTGGAGAAGTATCATGCTTCACTAAATTGATCAAGCAAGTCATCAATTTGAGGCAAGGGATATGCATTCTTCACTATTTGTTTATTGAGCCCATGGTACTCAATAATAAAATGAAGTCTTCTATCCTTCTTTGGAACAAATAATATCGGTGCTCTCCAAGGAGATGTATTATGTCATATGAAATCCTTCTCCAACAACTTTGTAAGTGTTATTTGTAACTCTTCCAACTCCTTTGGTGAGAGCCGATAGATTGGTCTACTCATTAAAGTACTCTTTGGCAATAACTCAATCTTGAAGGGCATATAATAATCAAAGTGTAATCCCTTTGGTAGATCATCCAAAAGCAGGTCTACAAACTCTTGAACTATCAAATCAACCATTGCTTGATGAGGCTTTTGACCTTCCTCAAATTCTCCTTATGCAATCGACTTGATCCACATCACAAAAATAAACTTATCTTCCTCCAAAGCTTGCTCTATAGCTATTTCATTAACAAACTTCCCATCTTGGGACTTATCTTTCTTCAAAGCTTGCTTTATGGATGCTTTAGTGATAAACTTCTCATCTTGGGACTTATCTTCTTTCAAAGCTTGCTCTCTAGCTGTTTTCTTGATAAACTTCCAATCTTGGGACTTATCTTCCTTCAAAGCATGCTTTATGACTACTTTCTTGACAAATTTCCTATCTTGGGACTAACTATTCGTAGGTGTCTTAATCAAAGGTGCCAAACAACCTAATTGGAAATTCTTACCTTAATGTTGTACTTGAATTTATCATTGAGTCCAATCAAATTGAACCTTATGACGTTCAAGCTAAGGCAACCCCAAAATGACATTATAATGTAGAGAGACCACTACAAACCTCATACACTCGAAATACTCCTTCCCAATCCTAAATGTAATAAGGTGTGAGGTACAAGTTGCAAAACTCTTTCTATTTGTTATCATCAATCTACTTCCAATTACTAGCTTGATAAGAATATATAATTCCTTTACTAATTTCATGGACATGCAATTCTTTGAACTTCTTGAATCAACCAAAATCTTACAACCACAATCAAATATCATACCTTGCAAGTGAAGCAAACTTGCAAAGGTCAAGCCTTTGATCTCATTGGAACTAGTCAAGTTCCCAATAGGTGGCTCAAAATCTCCTCGTAGGACTCCTTGTTTCCTTGATCATTTTTCTTCATAAACTCCATCTAGGTGACTTGTCAAGGTTGCACATTCTTGAGTAGACATTTAGCAATATGATGTCCAATTTTGCAACAATAAAAAAAACCACCATTTTATCACAATTTTTCTTTATCCACAATGCCAAGTGGTCTCCATTGAATGGCATCAATCTCCATTGGTGTTGAATCTTCCACCTATGTGTAGTTGTATTGGTAGGTTTTGTGGAGGTCAAGGTCAAAACCAAGTTGTTGCAACCAAGGAATCAAAGTGTTTGGCCAACAGCATAGCTTCCTCCAAGTGTTGTGGCTCTCACATAGTGACCTCTAATTTGGTTTGTGACTTCAAGCCTATCACAAATTGATCCAGAGCTTCACCTTTGATCCAGAGCTTCACCTTCTAGTATATGTAGAATTTTCATGATGGTGTTTTGGAATTGTGTGATGTAACTTCTAATAGAGCAAGTCTGCATCAACTTTGCCAACCTATCTCATGTAGCTTGTGTGGCATTTATAGCTTGGAATCGATCAATTATTGCACTCTTGAATTTTTCACATTTCAAGATTGGTGCAAAAATTTGTCATTTGGCTCATTCCACTCAAAATTGCCACCATAGCTTTGCTACTCCATTCTCTTGGCTAGAAGCCAAGAGAATCTATTTTTGTTCATCTTGAAGATTGGTAGCTTTGTAATAACATTTACAGATAAACACAAAATTCTCCACTACACTTGGGAGATTCTTGCCTTCAAAAACCTTGGGTTTTGGAAATTGGATTTGGTCTTCTTTTCTTGAACTAGTACTCTCTCTATATGTTCTTGTCATCAATGATCTCGTTCATCTAAAAATTGATAAGGTGCTTGCTTTGTTACTGGATAGCAATAATAACCTTGTGCATTGCCACCATGGATACTACTCTATCATACCACTCCCAATCTATCTAATTTATTAACACATAGATGCAACACATCCATTGTTCTCCATAAGTTACAATCGGAACTACCAAGGGTTCCTTGGGCAAAGTGATTGTATTCAAAAAATCCTGCCCAAAGCGTGAGGTGATGAATTGTGTGAAATGATGCTTGGGTAGTATCCGGATGAAAAAATTCTAGTGACTTGGTGGAAACGGATTTGGTGGTCCATAAATTTCATCCATCCTATTCTTGCTCTGATACCAATGTAAAAGATCAAGACCAAGGAGATAAGTAGGAGAATTGAAGATCACATTGGGACACTCAAGTGTAGGAAACTCCAAATGCCTAGCATGAGCTTCAGCTTTGGTATTTATAGAGAGCATACAAGGCTCTTAAGAAGCTTCTAAAGAAACTTCCTTGAGCTACTTTCTTGGAGTGCAAGCCAAGTTTACTAAGAAGCTTCTCATAAGCTTCCTTCTAGAAGCCATCTACTTGGCGTGCAAGCTAAGCTAGTTGAAAGCTTCTAGAAGCTTCCTTCTAGAAGCTACCTACTTGGAGTGCAAGCTAAGATAGCCAAGAAGCTTCCCAAGAAGTTTCTTAGATGCTTTTAGAATATTCTAGGCTAATTTGGCATATTTACTACTTTGTTAGCCTTGACTAACTTCATCACTAAACTCTATATTTTTATATTGCCTCTCTTAGTCAAAGCTACATGTGTATGGGTATCAATCAACCAATCACTATGACAATAAGTGCAGGTGGACCAATTGACTAGAGCACTAGTCTAGGGGTCTATCTAGGGTTTAAACCATATTGTACATAATCTAGAAGAGTGGGCATATTTTGCCAAATAATGACTAAAACCTACCAAAAATTCAACTAAATTAGCTAGACTCACGCCAACAAGCTAGTTGTTTTAGGCCTTTGTAGCCTCTCTAGCTCACAAACCTATGCCTTGAAGCCTCTAAATGCCAAAATTCAAAAAAATGAGTCTTTTTTTCTTGCCAATTCAAACCCTTTCCAAATCTTGGCTTCACCAACTTGAGCACTAGCTAGGGCAATTTGTGCAACTTCCAACTTTGGACAACCTCCGCCAACTTAACCTCCAATTCTAGACAACCTCTATCAATCTAATGCACTTCCTCTATAATTGGTTGACCGCCAAATCCTTTGCTAACTATCAACTCAAGCCAAATTGAGAGGATAGGGAGCTCCAAATCCTTAATTCAATGAGATCAAGTGCTCTAGGAATGCTGGACCCAAATATCAAAGGCTATAACGGGGATTTGGACCTAAAATTCATCACAATGGAGTTTGGCACGAAGAAGAATGAATATTGGGACAACAACAACACTCATATAGGAGGGAATGTGAACTCTATAAAATCCACCAACAAAACTGATTTGGGCCTGTTTGGAATCAATCTTTGGGGATAGAAAAAGTTTTACCGCTTGGATTGCCTACTATGGAGACATGAAAGTACTAATTGTATGTATAGCAACACTCTCGTATAGCCAAAGCCATGAGTGGGTGGCTTGATCCTAAATCCACCTTCAATTTTGCACTCTTGGCTCAATTTGCACCAAATCAACCTTTATTGCACCTCTTTGAGCTCAAATTGAAAACCCATTACTTCAAATTGACTCAATTCTCAAAAATTTGGCTAGCACTTCCATACATTTTTTGCCCTACTTCCATACATTTTTTGCCCTACTACCAAATCTACATCACCTTGAATAGTGCTTTTGCACACTATCAATCTAAAGGAAATCTAGGACCATGATTAAATGTACCAACGATCAACCAAGTTTGGAAATACCACCAACACCCTTAGTTCCTACACCCAATTTCCCCTTGACTTTCTCTTTTATGATATAATCAATTCATGCTTCCATTCAAATCACACTCAACTCAAATTTGTACTCAATCCTTCTCTCAACAATTGGCCAACAATTGATTACAATCAAGCCACACCCACGTTAGCTAAAAGACTTTAGGTGACACTCGTCGGCCTTTATCCATCGTAACCAAGAACTCGAAGGCTCAACATCAGAGAAGTGAACAATCTAGAGTTGCACTTCAAAAGTATAACCCTTTGCTCGACCTATGTCTCCAGCCCTAACGGTGCCATTGACGGCAAATCTGATGGTGCAAACATTGCAAGTGATGGTGGGTCCCACCATGTAATCAGTAGCCCTAACATAAAATCAGATCACCAACAAAGAGTCCATGAGTAACTACCAAAATCACTATAATTGCCAACACTATCACTCCAGCGTCAGAGCAAACTAACTTTGACGTTACAAATGTCATGGCAAACATTATATAGATAAACAAGACTAAATTATTTTTTCACTTGCTAAACAAACCACAACAAGACACTAAATATTGCAAATGTCTTCTTATCTCGGATCTCAAACCTCAAGACATTTGAACCAAGACTAGAGAGTGCATAAAAGAGAGAGAGAAGATAGAGTAACACTTAGAGCCTCTCACAGCATGAGCACCCGTGGTAAGAGAATATCAAAGAATGTGAGTGAGACCAGATCTAATTTAATGTATGCAAACTTAACATTATGAGTAACATTGGCTCCAAATATCTAGGTTCCCACCACATCATACTTTTCCCATTGTAACATGTTAGAGTTAAAAATGAGACTTGTGTGAAACCAAGGAGGGGAAGACCTCTTCAAGCCACCCACGGAAAACACAAGGGGCAAAATGGAACTAAACCCCAATAATAACAAGAAGAGGAATCTGCACTGCAACACCTAAGATATCTGAACTATGAAACTCTTCTGGTCTACAAACCAACCATATGTTAGAGTTGTTAGAGGAAACAATAATACATCGGAGGAGATCGTGAGGGTCTACATATCAGGTATTTGGGCCCACTTTGGCTCCTTGCGGGTGCTATTCTTGTCTTACTTTTGTTCGAGGCTGCGCTGGATAAAAAGGGAGCCGGAGAATGGATGCAGCTTTTGTTGTTTGACATGTACTGTAGTTAGTTGAGATCTTACAGAATTTTGAATAGTGGTCATGTCGAGGGCCCCTTAGCAAGTGAGGCAGTCGTTTGAATTTTAACGAGGAAGTGGAAGACGTTATTGTATGTAGTGTTTTAACCGTTGATCGATTCCTGAAATCGATCGATTATCGTTCGTGTAGTCTGGAAGGATTTGTCTCGGACTGGAAGGCCTTGTCTTGTTGGTTAGCGGATGACGTTCGGTACGTGGTTTACTCTTACCGTCGTGTGCTTAAGGAGTCAAGCAAAAATACTGAACACAAAAAGATGGCTATAAATAATAATAAGAGCTATAATATTTTCTGCTGAAAGGACCATCTACGGCTCAGAGAGTCCACGTGGTGCCCCTATATAGTTAGGGTGAAGAGATAGTTCGGCCTAGTTAGAAATATCAAGGGATACTCCCTTACGCACCTACGTGACGATTTCCGCGCGCGAGCACTTTAGGGAGAGGCGCGGGCACGGAGTGTTGTCGAATTCCAATGTGGCGTAGTTCTGAGCACCATCCCCCAAGAAAGATTCTCGGGGGCGGGCGCCCGACTGAGGGAGAGAAGCACAGCACTCGAGCAGAGGAAGGGCGCTTTACGACTGAAGGACTTGTAGACTGAAGGTGCTTAAACACTTTCAGCCAGGAGACTTCGAAGGAGTAGATTGTGAGTGGGTGAGGGATCCGGTTGGGCATGCAGCAGCAAATGGCTTCGTATGCGGGTACATCGATAACCACTGAGCTCATTCAAAAGGTGAGACATAAAGTGACCGGTGGTACTGGTGTTTCCTAACCTTAATGCGAGTGGAAAATCCGCTGACAGTTCTTTCCCGTTTGCAGTATTTGGACGAGAACAAGCAGCTCATTCTTGGCATACTGGACAACCAAAATCTTGGAAAGCTCAATGAGTGTGCGACGTACGTTTTCTTGCTTCTTCCTGTCATTTCACATCGGACGATGTTACCGGGCTTTTGATTCGTTCTTAGACAGTTCTACAAAAGGCTGCGAAGGATGGTACCCTGAGGATTCCTGTCCCATTCACTACTTTTAAGCTGAGGTTTTTCGAGTCGCCAATTTCTTCCTTGTTGACTCTGTAGATATCAAGCAAAACTGCAGCAAAATCTCATGTATTTGGCTGCTATCGCCGACGCACAACCTCAGGGGCCGCAGCCGCAGGTTCGCCCTTCCCTCCTGGCTTACAATCTCATGCCGTGATGTACATATGAAGGGCTGGGTTGTTGTGGATAGAGTTTTCGACAACATAGGTCAAGTTCTACTGTCTCACCAACTCTTATACTTATCTAATCACGAGGTCGGTGATTTCTTGTCCGCCCTCGGTTCAAACACTGAAATTTGTACGAATAGTTGTTGCCCGTTGCCAAGGTCCGTGGGTGGGTGTGTTGGCACCAGTCTTAGTCGATATAGGCCGACTTGAACCGGGAGGTGCCTCGACTGATTTCCGTGAACGCTATTTTGGAGTCAAAACATGCTGTCTAAAGTACCCTCCAACAATAGGTGCTAATCTCTGATAAGTATTGTGAGTCGAGACTTCTGCTTTCACTATGTACGTGGGCTGCGGAAGATCTCGTGACATTGTTCAAAGAGCTGGAATTGGTGAACCTGATTGAAATACAGGTTTATTGTGGCGAGTCTTTCGAATCCCTGTGACTTTAACAAGAGAGCCTTACGGATCAATGGAGAAGAGAGTTGCATTCTCAACATTGATCGACTAGCCCGAGTATGTTCTCTCTTCCTCGTCGACGCTTCTGAACCGGCAAATTATGTCTGGAAGAGGAAAGTTTGGTTTTAGTACAGGTGAGCAGCACCATCATTTAATTTCAATAACATAACATTAGTTGAAATGACGTTCGGGTTCCGCGACCAATTATTTCCTTGGGGATCCGATGATTGCAGCAGCTAGGTTGGACTCACGGTTTCGATGAATGAATTCTCCTATAGGAGACTGGTGCTGTTCTTAATCGTGAAATTTAGGTATATGTACAGCAAGTTTCTCGGTGAGCGTATATGCTTCAAAGTAATAATTTTTGCTTGAAGATCATGAAGATGCTACATGTCCATCCGTCCTTCATTCAGGGTTTCGTGTACGTCGTGGCAATTGTTGGCCCAGAGATGTTGACGCGGGTGACCATGAAACATTAAGATTTAGGATTAGTGGTAAATGACGGGTTCACTGTCAGTTATTTCGGCAAGGAAGTAGTTTATCGTCCCGTGATGATCGACAGACGTAAGATGTTAGTATGCACGTTGGATTAAGGCTTTAACTCTTGCTTGGATTCCCCATGAAGATGAGTCATAGACTTCCTATGGACATTACATGTACAGAGTTTTCAATTACGTCATTTGGCTGCAATGCAGCTTTAATCTCCCTGACGGGCAGCAGACCATCGATCCTGACTATCACCCTATTTCAGAGGAGCTTGCTCTTTAGGTTCCTGGGAATGATCTATGTTTTGCTGCTCATGTCTTGTACATAGTGTCGTGTTCGTAGGGTGATTACGGGCCCTGTCCATAGTTGGGTCCGCGGTAATTGTAGTTGGCTGGGTTCGCGCTCGAACCGCGTCAAACTAGTGGAGACGAGCTGTACAGATCTCTCATTTTAATCAGCGGCTGAGCTCCCAACGTCAGCAGTTTTTATGTGCACATTACTCTCCCTGTAAAACGCTTATCTTTGTTGTCTCCCTCGTCTTTTGACCAAAGGTCGTGGCTACGGAACGTACGACTTGAACTTTTCGTTAGGTCGAAGCCAACATGGTTCAGTCCCCTGGTGGAGCACTCCTCTAGAAACGTTCTGATGTGAGTCCTGCAACATGTTTATTGCAGGCCGTGGCCTCCAATGCGATGCCTGCAGCCCAGCAGCAATACATGCAGCAACAGCAGATGACTCACCAGTCCGTCCTGGGACAGCGGAGTGGTTCCTCGCAGTATATGGGCCAGGGTCAAGGTGCAGCCCATCAATCCGGCCAGCAGCAGTCGCTCCATAGCTCGCAGCAGGGCATGATGTCAGGGGGCAACACCGGTCTGCACATCATGTCAGGTGAATCAGGGATGGGTGGGAATGGTCCTCCCTCTGGTAGTTCTGGATTTGGTGAGTATGGTCACGGGAAGGGTGGAGGTTCAAGAGAGGGAGGCATGCAACAAGGGGTGGGAATGAGGGGTGGAGGAGTTTCAGATATGCAAAACTTAGGAGGTCATCAAGGTGGCAGGGATGGAGGGAATTCTGGGTCTGGGCATGGGCACGGGCACGGGCACGGAGGCGATGATTCTGAAGCTTCTTATTTGAAAGGATCCGATGAGGACGGGAGTTAAGCATGAGAATGCGCGGGACGTTGTGGGTAGCGGCAAAGTCTTGAGGTCCCTTATTAAACTTGGCTGAGAACATAGATCCCTTGCAATATCATTACTCACAAAGGATCTGAAAGGAGTTACTCATCCTTCAGACGAGTGAGTTCTGTTACTATTGTCAACTCAGGCATGGGGCTTAATATTTGGGGATTTGAAGGCGAGTTTTATTTGTAGTTTCGGATGTTAAGTGCATGCTCCATTTTCCTGATGAATCACTGCTTCTGGAATCTGATGTCAGGCAGGCAAACCTTAAGTAGACCGGAGGAGGTGCTTTGATTTGCATCCCTTTAGCATGCTGGCATCTTTGAGATTGGGGAATCGAGATTGTGTACCAGGTAAACTCCGTGCTACACCGCGTTGAGCTCTTGTCATCTCGAGAGAACGTAGGTCAGTTGCTAGTTGCACTATAGTTGCTGGTGGGCTAGATTCCTGTCTTGAATATTCACTGTTTGAATTTACGTAGTGACCAACAGGCAGGCCCATAGTGCAACGGAGCAGTCTGTGTAACTATGGTAACTTCAAAGTGGGTGTTGTCCGAAGGTTGCCATTTTGGGGTTGGTCAAGCAGCCATTGGGTCGGAGCACCTTAAGCACTCTGCGTTTTTGTAGCACGTAGTGTAAGTTTGATAGAGTAGCATCTGATCCAGCAAGTTAGGAAACTCCACGCGCAACACCCTGCCAACATTTTCGACATGCGCTTCTAACCCTTTCGATGAAGGACGCGACACGAGACTCTGTTTTTGTTAAGAAAAGCTCTATTTTGCACTTGCCGGATTGTTCCTCCGTCTGCTTATTAGCCTAATGATACAACGTCTGTCAATCAAGACGGCATGTGGAGAGACCTGCTCAGTTCCTGGCAAAGTCTAGCAAATTGACTAGGATCTGTAATGGACATGGTGGCCTGCCTGTTATTACATGTCTATTTGCTTCCATGATTTGTAACTATGCTCTACACACTCGCCTCCAAAATATGGGAAGAAGAAATATTGCTGCAGACCATCTTGAGTAGAGTTTCCAGATTGTTGCGTATCAAATTGAGGATTTCCCTTACGTTCTTTCCTGCTCGTGCAGCTGGATATTGCTAGACCACATTTCTGACTCGGGAGTAATAACAGTCTTTAAAGCCTCTTTAAAGCCCGATTTTCACAAGATGTATGTGAACCTTTTAGTGGTCCCATTACTCCGTCGAATAATTTGTAACAAACGTGGAGCCTAATACAGACTAAGCGCAGTAAAACGGTCTCCAAGACATGAGGTAAAACGCCAGCGCGAAATCGCGCCTACACTTACATACTAATTGTTGTGAGACGACGTGTGGTGTCTACCTCGGAACCGAAACAAAATATAGACAGCACTGCCGTTTGAGAAGGTGATATTCCACCATTTTTGAGACGAGGAGTGGAGGACCGGATCCCGATTCACCAATTTTGCTGTGTGCTGGAGGTCATGAAATCTTCTACCAGCTTGTTATGGTTGTCACCTCTTAGAGCAGTCACCTAACTATAGACCCAACTAAAGACCCAGCTGATGATCTACATTAACGGACATTCATCTACCTTCTGCCATGGGTGAATCAGATCTGCCCATGAGAAACTGGTTCCCTCATTTTATCATTGGAACATCTTGTGACATCTATATGTCCCAAAGCCACAATTACAATCACGAAATGCCCTTGTCAATCCAGCTAGGGCTCCTGATGACAAATCATGCTGCGAGTGCTTGAGACTCTTTGGTGTACAATCATGACTTTTCTGTTCTTGTGGTGTACGTACATACCCCGGCCCGATGGCTTTCCTTTCTGGGGCGCTGTAGACAATCATCCAGTTTATTCTACTAATAGTGGATACTATGTTTGGCTCCACTTATCCGACAGTACGGCACGGTCCTTTACTGCGCGGAAGATTGCTGGCGATGAGCTCGCGCAATAGCACCTAAACATCCAATCTAGAAGTCTTTACGAACTTCTACCATCGTCTTTATTGGAAATTCGGGCCGTCTCAATATTATTCTCTGGGACAGTGCACTCTCTTGTGGGTGGACCCATAAATCCTAAACAATAACCCATAAGGTGATTGTTAAATTCACTTAACGTGCTCAGATTTCTGACTACCTGTCCTTAGTGACGCAAAGGATGCCAGTCGACTTTCTGGCTAGTCAGTACGAGTCTATTCCTTCGATCACAGTCGAGCGAACACAAAACGTAATGTGTTTTAACGATTCAGTCCCGATTCAACTTCGCACATTAATCATTCGCTCACTCACGGAAAGGTCGAGTAAACTAATCGTATTGATTTGATTCGTGTCACTCATCTTATTATAAAATATAAAAATTTAGTACGTAAGGACGTAAGGAGGTTTAACGTGATTAGTATCACAAATTTGAAGAAAAGCGATCTAACTTGCCCATCCAAATTCATGTCCAATTTGACTAGGTTTGCTTGTTCACAAGATTTCGTGTCAATTTCGTGAATAGATAGTTACCATGGTGGTGAGCCGAACTCTTCGTGAGCGAATTGTCTCCAAAGTAAGAGATTTTATAATCTTCCCTTATTAACTTAGTAACTAGGGTAAGCCCCACCCATCATGCATAGGGCAAAAACACCTGTGCGGTGGAGGTAGTTGTGTTCATCACCCGTCGTCCCAAGAGGCAGTTCCATTCATCACCCGTCGTCCCTGTCCCTAGTTCCGTCCCCCCTCCGTCGTACCCATTCCATCTGTTGTTTTGGTTTCCTTAGGCAGTTTCATCCGTCATCACCATCTTACTTACCTTTAAAAGAAGATGGTTGTATACTATAGTCGTGTAGGTACCTAGGGGAAGGGGAAGGGACTAAGGATGAAATTGCCTCAGGGGACAGGGACGACGGACGGGGGTGGGAATGATAGATGGAACTGCCTCTAGGGAGGATGGGACAATGGATGGGTGGAGATAGGGACAAACCACAACTGTAGTGGCAACCACCAAGATGAGACTGCATTAGCGCGTTTTTAGTTTTAGTTTTAGGTTTTTCACCTCCCATAAATATCCTGCAAATTTTTTTACAAGTATCTCTAAAATTATTTATGGCTAGAGGGGCAGAGGACTCTAAACTTTTACAAGGAACATGCCATTTTTGTAAAAGTTTTACAAGTCATATTTTGTGTGGCTCATAGGTTTTTATAGGGTCTCTCTTATAATTATTACTCTTAAAGAACCCATAACTTTTAATTGGGTGATTAAAGGGTCTAATTTGAATTTGAATGTAGAGTACATGTGTCAATGTAATGCTTTGGGAGATTTGAGTCAAGTAAGCAATTTATTTTCCTCTTAGTGTGCCCAAAAATTGCATCAAGAGAGTATGTGAGATTTCACTTCAAGATTTCACTTGACAATTCCATGCCATTTCTCCAACATTGAGATGCATGAATGACGTGTTGTAGTGCATACTAACTTATCATGAAGGAATGTTTGGAGAAGTGGATTTTAGAGATGGAAAGAAATAGTGAAGAAAACATCCTTGAATGGGAATTGGATAAGTGGGGTTTGATAGAAGTGTGGAGTGATTATGAGTTAAACTTGGAAGGAAATGAGTTAGCAATGAGATGGTGGGCGTTTCTACACTCACCATCTCATTGCTAGCTAGTTTAATATTTAGTAATAAAGAGTTAAATGCATCACAATATAGAATTTTTGCATTGGTTATTTAGAGGTCTTGACACTCTTTCATTTAAACAATTAGTTTGGATGGACTTGCAATCCTTTCATACTTTGTGAGAATTGATTGGAGAACATGAGGTGTTTAGAAATGACTCACTTAATATTCCCTTGTGTGTGTACAACTTGCCATAGCACTTGATAGGTTTGGATATAATAGAAATGAAGCATGTGTGTCTAGGGGCATGAGATTATGGGGTAATAGTTCAAGTTCAACTATCAATTTTATAGAGAGAGTCATGACTGCAATTGTGTCTATTCTTGGGAAAGAGGTGGTATGGCCCGACCAAGAAGAGATCTAGAATTTTGAATGTTTTTGCCCTCAAAGGGCTCTTAGGGTTATGTAGGATTGGTGGGTAGGACATTGTTCTGATTAGCATAGAGATCAAAGGTGGATTGAGAAATATATTTGAGTAGAAAAGGCTCTTATTCTATCAATGAGCAAGTTGTATGTGATGACATGTAAAGGATTACTCATTTTATAATAGGTAAGGGCTTCCATGCAAGAAGGATTTTATATGTGATTTTGTGAGTTCACGGGAGAGGTACTCAAGGTGTTTAAAGTTATTTCTTTTAGTGCTTGAGTTTTATGCTTGCTTGTGTGAGATTATAATTTCACTAATTGAACCTTTGATTTCAATCATTTCATAGGGATATCAAGCTCTTCTCATGACATGACATGCATAAAAAGGTCACCATTACAGAAATATCAAGCAAGGAGTGGAGAATAATTATTTTGAACACCAACAATGTTTGTTAGGAGATTCAGGTTATGCTCTTATGAGTCACTTAGTGCATTTGTTCAAATAGTCATAGACAGAAGAGAGTGGAATTCAATAAATATGTTGCAAAAGCTTGTGTACTCAATGAGCACTTCAAAGGTTTCTTGAAAGCAAGATGGCATTCTTTGCAATAACTAAGAGTCCAACTCAAAAGCAAGTACAAAAATGCATTCCTATTGAAGTGGACAAGCTTGTACATTATTCTGCACAACTTTCTGATTGATCATTTGGACATGTGGGTTGAGGAGTATAGCAAGATTGTAAATGAGTTAGATGAGATCAAGATGTATTGGATGATCCTATTGGAATCCCACCTAGAGAAGAGACAAGATCAAATTTTTTGGGTCAAAAATGTGTATTACATTCCATAGCCAACCTGGTGTGGTTTTGAATCTTGAAAATATGTAATAAATATGTATATATATATATATATATATATAACACTATATTTTTACATCAATTTTCAATAAATAGACTATTTGCAATTTATGGATAGATGAGAGTGGGGTGTATTTTGGGTGTCCTTTTTGGTCATGAGTTGTTTGCTAGGGTTTGTTCTCTAGAAGGGATGTCACTTTCAATGAGTGTGCATTGAAGTGTCACGTCATTTGATGGAAAAAATATGTATAAATCTATCAAGGAATATCTGAATTTGATGGATGTTTGATCTGAATTTGATGTTTAATTTGGCTTTATTAGAGGAGCAAATTGGGGAGCATTAGTGGATGGGGAGGCACATAAAGAAGAGAGCAAGGAAGGCACCTTTGATAAGAGCAAGGAAAAGCATAGAGATATATATTGATACGAAAGAGAGTTTATATTTGAATGATTACATGGAAAAGAAGAGACATTCAAAGGATTTCACAAGAGAGCAAGGAAGAGAAGAGAGTTTACTTTTGATAGCGGAAGTGAGTATAGAGGAAGAAAAAGAGAGGCCAAAAGAATACAAAGAGGTGAGTCAGAAGGAAGACAAAAAGAGAAGGAGACATGGCAAGTAAAATTGAAGATTACCAAAAACTATGAGACATGCCTAACATGGAGGATTTCAACAAGGGAAATTGGTTCATAGATTTCCATATCAATGAAGATAACTATACTTGGGTCAAGAGGAATTGGTTGGATAAGCACCAAGTGAAGAGAGAAATGGGGATAATTCATGAGGTGGACTTGGATGCTCTTGGTGTCAAAGTGTCTTTGTGGATTGAATGCCTTACCCTTGATGTAAGTAATTCTATCAAATCTCCTTCAATTACATCAATTCTTTCAATTTTGTGAATTCCTTTCAATTTTAGTCTTCAATTTTTTGAAATCAATTGTGTTTGTTCATGTATCCTCCCCCAAACATTATCCCAAATCCTTGATAAAACCTCTTGGATGACCCTAAATTTCTAGGGATTTAGGAATCCCTATAGAGCAAACCCCAATTGATCCCTAGATGAAACACCAATTGACAATGAACACATAGATGAAACCTTAATTCTAGCAAAGGTTTCAAACAAACTCTATAAGCTTCCAAACAACCTTCTTTTGGGATTTCACCATAGTGAGCTCTTACCTTTAGTAGAAAGTTCTGAATTATCCCCAAATCCTATCTAATGATCCCTAGAGCACTCTAAACAATCCTTGATGCCCTCTGAACAACCCATCTTTTTGGGTTTTCCCTCGAAGTGAACCCTTATGTCTAGTATAAGTTCCAAAAAACCCTAAAGCCATTTGAATGACCTTCCATTTTGGTGTCCCTATGAGGAAACCCTTGGGTTGAGTAGAAGGTTGTAAACACACTTAAAACCCTTTGAACAAACCCCCATTTTGGGGTTTCCCTCCAAGCAAACCCTTGTGTCCTACTAGTAGGTTCCAAATGAATTCTATAGCCTTGTGAATGATACCACATTTTGGGGATTCACCATGAGCAAACACTCAAGTTGAGTAGCAATTTTGAGCAAACCACTTCATTTATAGAGAGTTGTGATACGTTATGGTTGCTTTGTAGGTCATTTTGTGCACTGAGTTTGCAAGCACATAGGATGCATGGAATTTCATGGGCAGTATTTGAAGGAGACCATATACTTTGATTCTTGAGGGTATTTATGAAGCCTTTGCTTTGCAAAGGAGTTTGGATAAATGAAAGTTTATTCCATATTTGTAGATACAAGATTGGTTTTTGGTTAGAGATCCCATGAGAAGTAGATATCTTGCATGGCTATGTATTAACCTCTCATGGAGGCTCTCCTTCTAGTTGTTGAGTTCACTCCTTGTGCCTGCTCATAGACCAAAGGTGGTGCATGGGCATCTTGCTCTTAACGTGAAGAGCAAGGTTGAGCTATATGCAAAGGACTATAATCAAGTGAAGCTTATGCTAGTGGGTTTTAAGGCAAAGTTGGTGTTCTTGTAGATGCAACTTTGGCATCGTGATGGGAAATTAATCAAGATGAAAATTTTTGGACAGTTCCTTACTTGTCTTTTTTGGAGAGTGGTATCATTGAAGAAGATGAAGTTCTTATGGTATCACTTTGTGAAGAGAGGAGGTTGGTATCCATGGCGCACATGAGGATGAGAATGAATATGAGGGTGAGTGAGACTAGTGTCTTCATTAATTTTGAAACTATATATTTTGAAAACTATGAAACTATACATTTCCTTCTATTTGTAAGTGTCTTTAAACACACAATAAATGACTTTGCTTAATAGTTTCATTCTTTGAGTATCTTAAATCCTTTAGATATGTAATAGTTTGCATTCTTTGATTAAGTTGAATGCTTGAGATATGTTGTGTTGGTATTTATCTTTACTTGTGAAGAAATATGTTGTGAAGATATTTATCTTTACTTGTTGTCAATCTACTCATGTTGTAGGTGGCTCTCCTCCTACTCAGGTTGTAAATGATACTCTCTCAATAGAGGACTTTATTTTGCTAAGGACTATCCTCATGTTGTTTCTAGCAACAACCCTCCTTTGGCTATTCCTTTATAGGATCTTGTCCTTGAAGATGGAGATGTGAGAAGGGGTGAGGATATTTCTTGGTTACCCATTGTGAGTGTAGGATGTGAGAATAGTCTTGTGAGACCTAGAAAATTAGGGCTAGAAGAGGAGAAGACTTCTGTAAAGTGGCTTGAGGGGAGAAGGATGACCCTCTAGTGTGAGATTTTGAGACTTACTATGGTGAGAGAGACTATGACCTTATCTAGACTATTCATTCCTTGTATAGTTAATGCTGACTAAAGATGGAAGAAGATTCTAGTTTTGGTTGCCTTGTAGACATAATATGGCATATAAGTCCTCTATACATCTAGTGGAGAGCCTCAATGGAGCAATTAGGATAGTCACATTATAGAGGAAACATTACGTTTGCATATATACCATTGCTTGGAGTTTGATAGTTCTTGGACTATTGTCTTATATGCTTTGGGGTTATCATTTGGACTATATGATCTATGTGTGAAACCTCTCCTAGTATTCCAAAACCCATCCTCTCCATCAAGCAAGGCTATAAGGTACACCTCTTGTGCATACTCTTAAGGGTGGAAACACTCATCACAGGGACCAAAGGAGGTGCTCTACTTCTATGCTCATGCTATCAGTCCAAATGATAACCCCAAGCCATATAAGATAATACTCCAAGGACTCTCAAACTCTGAGCCTATTGGTCTTATCACTACAAATATATTGATAGTTGATAGTGCACTCTAAGCCATATTAGCCTTACATCTATCACTAAAGATATATTGGTAGTTGATAGTGCATCCCTTCTATATTATTTGAACCATCCCTATGGTACTATCCATCTTCTTTTATTTACTCCCTTTTTTAACAAGTGTAGGAGATTTATATACTTCATTAGGGGACCTCTTGAGAGCTTCCCTAGATAGATTCCAAGCTGACACACACTCAGCTATTGATTTTATGATCGAGGAGTAAACTTTGAGTCATCTTAGGGATTATAGTGCAAATCTGTATAGCACTCTACTGGCATCTTTCAAGACCCTCATATGCACAAATAAGAGTGGGATTGGATGTAGATATATAATATTATATTCTTCCATGCACATCTATATAGGCACCTTGAGGAAGCACTAACACTTAGTGGATATAGGCATCATCAGGATATCCCATAGATCACTACTCTATCATATGTCATATGGTGATATGATCACTTGTACATTGCATTGCCATCTTTATATATGTCTTAAACATTGAGTTTGCATTCTTACTTGTTCTTCTTGCTTGTTTAGAATGGAGTATCCCCATAGATTATTACTCTATTATATGTTATATGGTGTTATGATCCCTTATAGATTGCATCTAACCCTTTGTACATATCTTATCCCTTGAATCTTCATATCTTATACATTTAGTTTTCATTCTTGGTTGTTAAAGAGCTTACAATTAACTCTACTGATTCTATATCATTAGCATGCCTTGAACATTTATATACATTCACTTGTCTTTCATTGATATTTATACATATGAATTTATACTCTACTACCATTATAATAATAAACTCTACTCATACTATATCATTAGCATACCTTGAATATTTATTTACATTCACTTGTCATTCATTGATATTTATATGCATTGACTTGACTTTTTACACAAGTGCATATGCCATGATATACATGAACCCTTTCCAAGCACTAAAAAATTCCCCCTTCCCAGCCCAGCCAAATATTCTAGGCCTGAAAAAAACCCCTTCCAACCTTGGCTAAACCTATTCAACCCAACAGAACCCCTTATTTGGGAGCCAAACCCCATCTAAGTTTGATTGAAACCTTGGCAAGCTAGAACAAACATTCAATCTTCCAAGAAACTTTCACCCTACTTGAGAATTCTTTGGGAAAAAAATAAACCCTATACCATAATCCCAAAGACCAAGCAACTCCATGAGCAAGCCACACCAACCAAATCTTAGCCGACACTCTAAACCAAACAAACCTCCAAAACCTTAAATTTCTAGCCTTGAATAAACCCTTATCCAAGACTGTAATCTTACTATAAACAAACCCTATACCAAAAATTTTCAAGCCAAACAAACCTTGGGACAAAACCTTTAACTTATAACAAACCTTGCACCAAAATCCTTAAATCTTGATGACGAACCAATCAACAAATCCCTATACCAAGCAAATGAATCCCTTGCTAAATTAAAAGAACCTCTTGCTAAAACCATGCAAAAACCTAGTGGAATTCATCCCAAGGCAAAGCATTTTTTTTGTGCATGCAAACCAAAAGTGTATCCAACTAAAATTTGAAAACAAAAACTTTATTAATAGTAAAGTATACCTTTCAATTCTCAAAATTTTTATGCACAGTAACATGTACAAAACATAACGTGATTCCAACATTTTGAGTCTGGAATTATAATCATTATCATTTGAATAAGAAGGAGTAGTAGAGTAATTTGGCTTGCAAAGTTTTGGGTCATGCGTGTAGCTCCCATAAATCCCACAAGGAGGAGTGTCTAATTCCCTTAGCATGTTCATAACACTTTTAATCTCATCAGCTGTTTTCCCTACTAGGGCTAATTTTAAATTCATATAGTGCAAAAATTTAGATTTAGAACTCTTTTCTTTTATTCTTAAATTTTCACTTTTGTGCCCCATTTTTTCACTACGTAATCTCTTTTCAACTTCTTCTTTCACTTAAAGTTTCTCAATCTTTGCTAGTGGCTAAGCCTCTATTTTTGCCAACTTTCATCTCTCCTTAGCTTCAAGTTAGTTATTCATAAGCTTGAATTGATTACATAGATCTTACAAAGAAGTTGACAATGTGAGAGTTAGTTATCCTCTTGAAAATTTTATCCTTTCCTTGTTTCTCCTTCTTGCACTTTATCAACCACCTCCTCATGCTCTACTTCTCATACCCCCAACTCCTCCTCAATTGAGGTAGTATTTATAAGCATATCATCATCATGCAAAACTAATAGTAGAACATGATTAGAATGGTGTAAGATTGTGCATTGGAATGTGAGGGGATATACTTGGCATGGGATCAACTCTATTATCTAGAAAGTCTCTTCTACTACTCTCATGCAAAAATGGTTGAGTGCTTGGAATTACAAAAGGATTTATAAATGACTAATTACTAGTATTGGACAATGGAGGAGCATCCTCTCCACTAAACTCCCATCCTCAAAGAAAGTTCCCATTTCTTGTTGAGGGTATGATCCCCCACCCCTCCAATCCATGCTTACAAGCAAGGAGAGAAATTTTTGCTCTACCTCCAAACATCATATCCATGATGTTATAATGTGAGCACATGTGCTTCAACTTATTGTTGATGGTTTTCCACCCTCATTTAGCTCCCTCTCTGTCAAGCATTCCCCGGTCCACTTATCCTTCCATGCTTGAGCATTCTTGTATGAACTCATATACCTAGCTCATTTCTTGTATAACGTATCACCATTCATAGACTTAGTAAATACCTACCCAAATTTCACAAGATAGATGGTCATGTAGCTGAATGTAGTGCTCTTTTGAACATGTTTCTAACTATTGCACTCATGAATTTGCTTGATTTGAGTATAATGGAAGGGGATCATTCTAGATTGGTCTTTGTCTCCTTTTCCTTTAGAAATTGCAAAATCTCCTTTTCCTTTAGTCCCTAAACCTGCTCTTCCTTTTGCCATTGTCAACAAGGAAACCATTTTCAACAAGTACTAGAAGCTAAAGCTCTTCAATGAATTGAGACCAAGAAATGTGGAACTTGATTCAGGCTAAGGAGAAACTGCATTGGACATAAAAGATATTCCAAGCTCAATGGAAGTGCCTATTCCTTCCATACCCACTCTAATTCTATATTTTTAAACTTCTCAAAAGTTGTGTTCTAAGAATTTCTCAAGATCATGATTCCTCTAAAAGGCGGTGCACATAACTTCCATCTTTGCACGTTCAACACATTTTCTTCAAATTCTGAATTGGTGTTCATCTAAGAATCTGGATATTAACACACTCGAGCCCTATATCCTTGAAATCTGTCATCGCTTTGGGGAATTGTGGAATGTGCACAATCTCGAGCTTGTGCTCAAACAGGATAAATTCAAACCCTGAGCTCACTTCATTTGAGAACAAGTAGTATATATGCTCTTGTGATACATGGCACTTTTTCTTGGTTCTTCCCTTTGATAAGTACCCCTTGATTAATACCATGCACGAACCTAATTCCACCATTAAACTTACTAATCTAACTCGTGGCCTTCCTTCTCAAAAGCCGCAAGGGGATATTGAAACATCCTATAAAGTCTGACAGTAACCAAAAATATTTTACAAAGGTGTCATTTTCAGACGACATTTGCTTTTAGGGGAATCCATAAAACCTTTTATGGGTAACCCTAAAGTTCCATAACTTTCTCATGATTTTTGAAACTGAAACCGCCTATCGTTGCTCGAAAGTTCAGTGTTTATCAAGGTCTTCAATTGTACTTTGAATATGTATATATATCGTTATTGACACGTTCTGTACAATGTATTATTAAACGATTAACATAAACCATCTTTAGCGACGGTTGTGTATGATTTTGTTGAAGGTTTAGCACAATGGATGTATCGGCATTCTGAATTGCATACAATTTCAAAAATCAGATCGTTCATATATCTGTAATGATTCGTCAAATGAACTTCAGATATCCGATCGGGAACTTACTAATCGATACGTATCACTGTTCTGTGGTTTTGATATGACGGTCCTCTTCGCTGTACTCGTACTTCCACTAGTGGGGAGTTTGGGAAAGCAGACATGAGAAAGGCGACAATACTGAGATAGCCGGCCGTTCCCCGTACGTACTCGACCACGTGAACATTAAATAATGAATTGGGCAAGTTCAGGAACTGTCACGGACGACTTATTTTTGTGGATGCGTCCCTACAACCACCTTACCGTAGGCCACTGACCACAAGGAAAGGGAGCCACTGTCTCAACTTCGATGTAATGAACGAGAAATAATCTAACACATATACGGTGGTACAATAACTATCGCATTGTATATTCCAGTATTTTAAACACCAGATCTTTGATCCTCCGGTATAAGTTTCCTGTCAGTATGTTACGGTCAATCACGGATTGCTTCTCACATGTCATGTATTCAACGTTTAGACTGGTCGGCCTGTTGGCTTTCTCTGCCTTTTCTTTGCCCAAAATCACTTTTGTGCCAGGAGTGTTCAAAACCAACCCATCTACCCAAAGATAGAGCTCTGTGCTGTTACCTCCCGATCCCTCAGGTGTACTCTAAAAATTTTGTAGTTTGTGCAGTCTGGTAATAAGGAGATAAAAGACCATGGTGATTGACTTTTGGTGCAGAACACAAAGTGGCGGGTAACAAAAATAGGTCAAAAATGTAATTCGATACTTGAATCCTAAGCACCTCATGCACCTTCTGTATCAATTCTACATAACTGGAGCTCATGTGAAAAGAGATCGTTACTTTACCAAATATTACTAATCAACAATGTAATATTCAGACGCACAGTGATAAGACTCCCTTGCCGTGATTCGACGGACGGATCAATTAAAGTTCGAGTTCATGAATCATTAACCCTACGCGTAGAGAAAGTTTTTACTTATGGAAGGATGTCAAAGTAGAAACCGAGCCAAATAAAAAATAGTATACCCCGAAGGCAACGAGAGAGAATACAAGGGACTGAAAAGCGGTAGTTACGCGTTACCTCCCAGTCTCCTTGCAGACAAGCTACATCTTGGAAGTTGGATCTAACTCTAGGCTCTTGATAATTCCTCCGGCTAAACCTCGAGTCTCCTCGACACCACACGTACCATACTCTTGTTTCCATGCAATTGCCATTTCTTAACTTGACTCGAAGATATTGTTCTCATCACTGCATGGCTTCCGCATGATCGTCGATGTCGGCCGATTTTGAGCAAGTGCTACAGTACCTTCTGCGAGGAAATCCTAACTAACAGTAGTGTCGTCTACATCCAGTTTCCAGAAACTGCGATGCCGCGCAGTAAGAAGCTGTAAGCTGCACAAAAGACAGCTTTACAGGACAACGTTCTCTTACAAACTGTTTCACATCAGCCGAACATTGAACGGTGTATCCGTCACTTTACAATGATCATAGATCCATCAGTCCCTTCCCATCTACCAGACATACTTTTGTAAAATTTGTAGTATATAATTCAGGAATAGATCATTTTGCTTATTTTTCTATATAAAATTTGGATCATTGTTTCTCATAGGCTTTTGGCTCTTTTGGTTTAGATCGGACTCGGTTTCTCCATTTACATTTTTCAATGCGTTTGTACTCTTCCTTTTGACCCGTTTGATTTAGATTTTTGGCTAAATTTTTCCTTTTGCATTTTTGAATGCTTTTGTACTCTTTCTTTTTCCTTTCGGGGCATACCATTTAGCTTTCTAGTCATCTTTCAAATGTTCTTAGGAATGAATTGAATCAGATAATCTTTTACAAAATATGATACATAAAATGAAACCATAGAACACAGTAATTACACCTGAATAGTCTATTTTAGAGATTAAATTATTTTATCGCTTTAAATTATTTTAAGGATATTGTTAAATCTACCCTTCATTTCGTTGAATCGATCTATTCTAATCTTCGCGCTTCTAGTAACGGTACTGCCAGAGATTCACACGAAAATTACTCTGATTTCACCCGCCTCAAACTAAGGTGGGATATTTTAATAAAATGAATGGGTCAATTTAACAATGCCCTTCTTGAAATGGTATACTCTCGTTGTATAGTCTATCTTATATAAATGGTATACTCGTGTTGTATAGTCTGTTTTATAGTCTACGAGGGGTATCTAAACCTTGAATGTTTGGCAGAATTTCCGGAAGGATTAATTCTATTTCTTGTATGAGAAGACGAGGGTACTAAGATTGGTTAAAGGGATAAAGTCGAGAAATTCAACAAGCAAGTAAATTTACCAATAGAAGATCCACATTAGTCGGTTAATCAGAAAGTAGATATCATAACTAATAAGTCCGTTGTTATATCCACACCAGAGTTGAGAGCACATGTAAGAAAAAGGTTGAAGATTCTACAAAATGGTCACAACCGAAGGAAGATCGGAGCTTATCCAATTTAAAGCAAATTTCTTGGAAGTTTGGTGCAAACTCCTTGGACTTCAGTGTGAAATCTTCAGAAATCTGGGAGGTTTTCCACAAACTTCATGATAATCCTCCACTCAATAACTTTGAATAATTAAAATTTTAAATTAAAATTAAATATTAATACATGAAAAACATTAACTTTGAATATTTAGATTTTTTCTAATTAAAATCATTAATACATGAAAAGCATTCATTTTTATATCCTCGCAAGGAGGTTTTACTTGTCTTTGTGAGTAAAATAAATTTCAAACCCTCACAATGAGCATTTGACTTATCTTTGTTGTTCAATAAGTAAGCAAAGACTGTCTTATTCCCGTATGAGGGTGAAATCAGTAATGGTTCTAACACAACGAAGTCTTGGAGAACCCACATATATACTTAGTCTCACCTCACCTCAAAGGTTGCAGATTTACGTGATCACTGACATTGCTTGAAGCTGGATACTTTGGCAATTTATTGTCTATGCTTGCGCAGATGTGTTAGATTTCAATTTCAATTTCAATGTTATTGTGTATGAATATTAGCTACATAATTCTTGAACTATGTGGAACAAAATCATAGAACTAGAT
Source organism: Lunularia cruciata (assembly GCA_948567375.1). Taxonomy (NCBI): domain Eukaryota; kingdom Viridiplantae; phylum Streptophyta; class Marchantiopsida; order Lunulariales; family Lunulariaceae; genus Lunularia; species Lunularia cruciata. Next base: position 16,423,958 of record OX419759.1, read on the forward strand.
GATAATAGGCAATATTCAACTATGATTGATTGGTCCATTTATTGAAGCTACCTACAATTTAAACAAAGATGAGTTATTGTAATAACTAAAACTAATCAATTTAACAAATAAATTAAGGTTACTATGGTTTGCTTCAATAGGAGTAAACTCATCATGTGCATTCAAGATTATAGAAAATGGTTTGAGGTCAAAGAAAATCTAGATGCTTTGTCAAACTAAATAAAAATTTAAGATGATGTAAAACCACTTTGTGCATTGATTGCCAAAGTGGTTAGAATATTTCCACTTCAGCAAAATAGATTTCTATACAAAGGATACTTGTATAAGTCCAAAAAGACTTTTCAATTATGTTTGAAGTCTATCAATTACAATAGATACTATAAATACCATGCTCAGGTTTTTTTCTTTCTATTAGGTGATCATGTCTAGGATGTTATTGTTTCTTTTTGGACATGCCTTTTTTCTGTGAAATTATCAGACCTGAAATGAATTACGATTTTAAGAATGCAGGATGTGCACAAATAGGTTATATTGAAGTGAATGCAATTTAAAAAAAAGAGTACATGAGTTCTTTTAATAACAATCCATCAAATAGAGAAGGTATGATCTAAGAGAGTATAGGTTACCATGCATGTAATTTTCCATGCTAATAAGAGTTTGGAGTTTGGAGTTTGGCAATTCAATTGGAACAAGTAGCACTCACTTTTATGTTTAGTCATTAAAAGTACTGCCTATTGGATTCCACCAAAAAATACATTGGAAAATAAAAAAGAGATTGATATTGAAATTAGAGATTGATGTTGATACCAAATATGGCCAAAGAACTGGAGTCTTGCTTGATTTTGTGAGTGATGCAAGCTTCAAGCTTCAAGCTTCATTTTTTGGTGGAAGCTTCAACTAAATTCAAATTAACATTACTCAATTGAAAAATCATTTTCATGAGGCATCAAAATCTAGAAGAGAAAAGCTATCTCAAAAAAGAAAAGATATATAGTATTATATATGGAAATAGAGTTCAGATATTATTTTTTATTGATTTCAATATTACAAAAATTATATGTAGAAGTTATAGAATATATTAATAAAGTGCTAAAGCTAGAATGATTCATTTAAAGCTTTTTTTAAACTTATTTTATAATTGATTGCTTATGATCCATTTTGCCCAAATTGCAAGATCATGATCCCAAAGTTCTAGATGTGACCTTGGAATTTTAGCCAAGGTTTGCCATAAGGCCCAAAAGATGAAGAATCCTCAAAAAATTTGGATGATTTTTCCCAACTTTATAGGAGTTAGTCCTAAATTTTAGGCAGCGTGGCACAAATTTCATTTAGAATTTTGGACAAAACTCTTTATTTATGCAATACATATCCATTTTGTTAATTTCAGGTTTGCAAGACTAGAAGATTGGAAAATAAGTTAGTCATTGTTGTGGAGAATCAATGGTGTTGTCTAGATTTAGAGTGTAGATTGCTTGTTAAGGATTAAGAATTAAGCTAAAGAGATTGCAGATTAAAATAAAAATGAGATTGAGATAGAGGGGATCAAGAAACTTAAACCAAGGTTCATGATAAGCAAAATAACCAAACAAAGAAGAGAGAAGCAATGAGAAGTGAGATAATTTAACATCTTAACAAGAGGTAAGAACTACAAGCGTAAGAACTACAAGCATAAATTGAGGTAATGAACCAAAAAGGTTCATGTTGTAGCCTTTGGTATACAATTTTTCTTATTTGTTAAGAACCTAGTACTGATTTTGATAATTTCATAACAACAACCATGCAATTTATGAAACAAGATATACTTTGTATGTGCTAAATAAATTTAGTATATTTTATAATTAGCATAATGTAATACCATAGCTAGACAAATTGTCTAGAGGTGGAAATTGGGTTGGTAGTATCTTTACTGATGTTTTATATGATGGTTTAAGTAGATCAGATAGAGGTGTCACCACAAGAGTACTTCAACTAATAAAGAAGAGGTCAAAAATACCCTAAAAACTTCAAAGTCAACTTTAGAGGCCTAAATGGATGAATTAGGCCTTCAATAATAAGAAAAATCCTTTCCTCTTTGTGATGAAAGGCATTGTCTTCTCCCCCCTTGTTTTTCTTGTGGAGAGCTTTCCAATGGTACCTCACCCATGCTATTTTGAGCTTCATTTAAGAATATTCCCCAAAGATTCCCTTAGTCAAACTTGTTTGACTAATTAAATGGGGAAAAAGGCGACCACGTAGGAAAAATGAAGGATGTGAAGACCCCATCAAGCCATACAAGAATTAATTAAATAGGACAAGGATCTACATATCACCAATCCATGTAGCTAATCTATTGGTAGTTGGTCATGTACAAGCACTACTTGTGTTACCATATACAGACCCAATGCATTAGGGAGAATTCCCCCATAGAAATAGTTTAGATTGAGGAACACCATGTGTATCAACATAAGGATTATGAATTACACTTCTTTTGAACTCCGATATGATGGAGTGGTGTCCTATAAAGCCATATCTTGCTTGTAAGCTTGAGCCCAATAGTGTGCTTCCTTGAAAGACTTGGTTAGATTTGCAGCCTTGTTGTACATGAGAAACTCTTGAATAATTTCAAGTAGAACATCCTTAAACCAATTGAGGGTTTTTGTAGGATCTAGAGTTGGGGTTACCATGGATGCTATCTATTGGAATCTTTCAATAAACACTTACATGGTTTCATTGTGTCCTTTGCATAATTGGTTTATTTTGTCCCTTAGTTGTTCTTGTTGATTGTGCAAAATGTATTCATTTTGCATATTTGCTTGTACAAAGCATACCTTGTCCTTGTGGTAGGGGCAAGGCTTCTGAACCACTATTGTGCAATTGCAACAAAGCATTGCCTGATCTGTCAAGCCATTGTTGCATTGTCTATGATGTTCCATGCCATACATACATTCTCAAACATTAGAATGACTTGAAATCTTCTTGTCCTATCAACACTATTGTACCCAGAGGTATGCAATTTTTCCACCTCCAAAGGTCAAAGTCATCATGGCCGGGGCTGCCAACAATTGTAAGCATTGGGATTGGGATTGAGGGTGCCATTGATTGGGATGTCAAAGTAGAGAGGATCCCTTGTATAGAAGTACTTGCCATCAGCTAAAACATTGATTGAAGTTGGAACTTTGCAATGTTATTGGTAAACTATGGAGGTGATGTTTCTCTTTGATTCAGAACTGTCTTGGAAGGTAATGCATCTTCCTGATTGAAAGTAATAGGATTTCTACAAATAAGTTGTGGTACTTCTCTTTGTGCCATGCCTATATTTCTTGAGGTGCAGTGAGGTAATGCATTTCTTGAACCATAAATTGCGGCACTTGTAGATGTGAGAGATAATGCATCTCTCAAGTCAAAAGTAGGTACCATAATTAACATAGGAGGTAATGCTTCCCCTGAACAAAAAACCGTAGTGTCCTTCTAGGGTAGTAATGAATATTGGCAGTCGGTACAAGCTGTAGAAGGTAGTGGGGAGGACATGCAAGTCAACTAGCAATGGCACCAAAAAGTGACCCATAGTCTATCTACAAGGCACTATGGGACAGCCGTTACATGGCTGGCCCTTCTGCAAGCTCAGGGAAGAACTACGAGCAAGATCCCTATAGTGCATATAGCCATATCGCAAGAAAAGGTCTACCTTAGGATACTTAAGCTTGGAGATAGCTTGCAAGTCTATCACCCCTAAGAGCCCATTGGCCTCCTTAGTTATCACTCTCTACTCACCAATCCCCACGTTGACAAGAATACTACATGATATCCCATAGTGAAATTATAGGTTAGCAAGGATCAATCAAAACATCAAGTTTATCAATCACAACATCAAGTGAAATTATAGGTTAGCAAGTATCAATCAAAACATCTTTATAACCCCTAGGTGTGGGCTATCACTTTATAGTACATGGCCATCCTTGGCTTTACTTGGCAAAGAGTGCCCTTGTTGCTCTTGGCTCCTCCTCTCCTGGTGCAAGTCCTACTCCTTATTCTCTATTAAGCAACTCTTCATTGACTTAAGACTCTTGTGACTAATGCAAACCACCTTCATTAGTCAACCAACCTCACTATAATAGACTGAGCTCTCTTTTATACTTGGAGTCAAACACAAAAAGAGTAAAATTTTCTCCTCCTTAATCCTTCCTTCACGGTGGCCATCTCCTTCCAATGGCATCCTATTAATGCAAATTGGCTCCTAATCCTTGATTCTAATCTAGACTATTCTACATACCCATAACATTCTTGCATATTCTCCCATTCTTCTAGTAGGGAGAACCCTATAGTTGAAGTACCATAGCAATTTGCCTATAACCAAAATCCCATAATATATATCCCATAGCACAAATTTAGCCATTGCCTACAATGCCCTTAGTACTTATTTTTGCTTGGAGGACAAACTAGACAATCGGTCAGTTTGTCTTTGGAGCCATCCAATGCATCTTCATCTTTGGAATCTTTCTTGGAGGAGGAGGAGGAGTGATGAAAGGAAAAAAAGGTGTTTATAGGACCAAGGTGTAGAATAGGCCAAAGACCCCCCCCCCCCTACATAGTTAGGATCAAAGTTGGAAGATCTCATGAAAATTTTCATTAACTTCAAAGTGTAAATGGGTGGTGCAAGAGAAAGATGGAAGCTCCTTTGTATGCTTGGCCAAATGTCTAGTTCACTACATGTTTAGTTCTAGTTTTAGTAGGTGTCTAGAGTTGTAGTTCACTACATGTGGAAAGCCAAGACATGCCAACAAAAAATGCTTCTCAATGTGGCTATCTACATCAACAAACCAGGTAGAGTAGGCTCCTACAGGGGGGACTAGGAGTACTTTGTAGGAAGAAGAAGAACATGTGCCTAGAGCTCAAAATGAAATAACCCAACCTCTTCATGTAACTATCAATAGATATGGTCCTCTAGATGGTGCTACTAACAAGCCACCACAATGAACTCCATCTCTTAAGAAAAATCCATCAATAAGAGTGTATTATAACTATAGAGCATTTGGTCAATGGGCATCAAATTGTCTAGAATCCAAATAACCAACACCATATAACTTGTTGTATGGTAATTGAAGGTCACTAGGGCATGTGATATTGAATCTTGTCCTGAGACCACCAGTGAGGTTTGTACCTTTTCCACTTCCTCCCAAAGGAGATACAAACATCTATTGTGTGAACTTGAAAAAAATCCAAGAAGAAAATATACCCTTATTTGACAAAGATAGATGGCCTGACTTAGAGGTTAATAAATTTCATACTCAATCTCACAAGAAGAAGACAAGTGCCACTTTGTCATTTAAGGAGTAAATATTGTAAGTTCACTATCCAAGAACTCAAACTATTTGAAAAGATCAAGCAAAGAGAAGATAAGTAAAATCACAAAGTGAAGTGCCTCCTACTTAGAGAGAGAGAGAGAGTCCCTCTATTCCAAGTTTAGTTTCCCTTGAAGATAGCATTCCAAGTGCTTTACTTGATTGAACTACCTCCAAATTCCCAATCAACATTTATAGAGAGGTAAACTTTTGCAACGACTTTTGCAAACAAAGACCAGAGCCTTGCAAGAAGAAGCCAAGAATAGAGCAAACAAATAAGAGAAACCATTGATAATTGCCAATACTTCAATGAGGAGGAGATAAGCTCCTAGCTTAAGCAAACAACTTGGACCCAAAAGGTACCAAGATAGAAGATGAAACGGCAAAGAAGGAGGTGCAAGGGAAGAAATGAAGGAAAGTGTTGATATTGAGTGACACACATTGATGTGTGTCACTCAATATGATACCATAGCAAATTTAGCTTTGGCTAAAGTAGATGTCACCTTCAAGCAATTATGGAGGATAACCAACTCTACAAGCATCAACTAGCTCTGGCATCCCAAAAGGTATAGAAACAAAAATAACCCAAATTGCCAACCCTCTATGTGATAAAACTACAAGATTTGGGATCTCCAAAAGTGGAAGTGGATATCAATGGGTGCATGATCCAATCAATCCCCATTAATTTAGGACCAAGAGTCAATGTGATGACAAAAGAAATTGGTCATAAACTAGGATACACCACCTTTGAACCTACCTCTTGCACCCTACAATTTGATGATCAAATACAATAGAGACCTCTAGAGATGATATCAAAGATTCTTATCACTATAGATGGAGTAACATTTCCTTTACACTATACAATCCTTTGCACTATAAAAAAGTCAAGATATACCCTATTGGGAGGCTATGGTTGTATGGTACTCATGTTAGCATGGATTGGCTTCAACATACCTTCCACTTTTAGGAACCAACTATTTTAGATTCAAAATCAATGATAGTATGTCGGAAGGAAATCCAACATCTAAGAGAAGACCCAATCATTAGAAAAGACTACACTGATTGCAATTCAAGTCCTTCCAAAGTGACTTCAAAAGAGGAAGTGGTAGTGCACTACTTAGAGTGTTATGAGATTGAAGAAGAAGTAGAGGGTACCTTGCACTCAAGGAGACAATATAGCTGTACTCAAAATGAGCTAGATAAGTCATGTGGACGGGATTGTCACCCAAAATGACTACAAGAGGTGTTAGTCTCAAAGGAAGGATCTTGATACTCTCCAAGTATGTGTCTAAGGAAGGAAGAACTTGGAGGATATGTGGCACTATCCATGGAGTATCAAGATGTATTTGCTTGGAAGATCAAACAAATGCCTAGGATCTCATGCCAATTTGATGAGCATTGAATTGATTTAGAAGAAGGTGTAGTGTTGGTCTATGAATTGGCATGTCTCTTAATTAGCATGAACCTCTAATGGCTATTAAGGTAACACACCATGGACTAAGAAGACAAGGAATCCCAACTCCATCACACTCCTCCAAGACTCAAGATATTGCTCACTAGAGAACTCAATGAAGAGAGATAGTTGCAAATGAAAGGATGATGCATACCTCCTCACCCCTAGCTTATATTTTTGTGAAGAAGTTACACACCAAAGTTACTAATTATTGGAGTAACTAAAGTTACTAGGCTAAAAGTCTAAAAGTCTAAAAGTATATCCAAGTACATGGTAATAATCTGATGGGTAGGTGATCTTATCTTCACCTACCAATTGAGTCAAGGATTCCTTGAGGAGAAGACCATACCAACAAGGCTTGTAGGCCCAAGAGCTCTCGACTCTATAAAGTTGAATAACTAGGAATAATATCAAGTCAATATACTAGAAGACAAAATAGTGGTGCGCACTCGTTTCCCTTCCTCTAAAATGGAGTCACATTTATCTTAGCTAGGACTAACTCTAGCTGATCATGACTAATGTAGAAGCTAAGCTAAACTCCATATAGATAATATTTCTCCACTACTTGCAATACCAAAATTAATATTCCTATAGAGTGTACATGCATCAATGGGTGTTACCCATCAGACAACACCAATACAAACTAAACAAGTATTCATTCTTAGTGAAGGAGGAAACAGATAACTACCTTGAGGCAAGTATTAATTTTCCTATATTTAGTAGTGAATGGTTGTCACCCATTGTTGTTGTGCCTAAGAAGAAGACAAGCAAGATCCAAGTTTGTCAGGATTTCCAAAAACTAAATGCAACAACAAAGAAGGATCATTATACCTTGCTCTTCAGCAATAATCTCTTAGATCAAGTTGCAAGACATGAGTGCTATAGTTTCTTGGATGGCTTTTCAAGGCACAATTAGGTTTCCATTCAAGAAGAAGACAAAAACAAGACCACATTCACTACCAAATGAGTGACCTATTGTGGTACCCACATTTTTCATTTTGGATGAGTTTTGAAGAAGAAGTGCCTTGCTGAAACCAAATTGAAACCAAATGGAGAAGAAATGAGAGGAAATTTGTATTTTGATCAAGCCCAAAGAAGTCGACTTTGTGTCAAATGAAGACGGATTCAGCCATGATTGAAAGAGGGCAGACCCGAAGGAGGAATGGAAGTTATAGGTCGAGATTCTTGCGGGGGCTATATCTCAATGTTCACAAGTCCAAATCAAACATGCTATATCTTGTTGGAAGCGTCTTGTTTAGGGCTTTCCGTTGATACCAAAATCGCAAAGTTTGGAGGTCTGTAGAAGAAGTGACAAGTATTTAAAGTTTTGGGAGTAATTGTAAAAAGTAGTTTAGTGTCTTCGGACTTCAGACTGGCGTCTTCGGACTTCGGATGGGTATCTTCGGACTTTGGACTGGCGTCTTTGGACTTCGGGTTGGCGTCTTTGGTCTTCGGACTTTGGACTTCAGGTGTACACAACTTTGGGTTAGAAGCTTCTTCGACTCAAGACGAAGATGACTGTATCTGAGATAGTTGGACCTCGGAGTGCAATGAAGATGAATTCGGGAATCTTGCCAAAGGCATTAGAGAGAGTTAGGATAGAGAAAGAATAGATAGTTAGGATACCCGTGACTTCAATTTCAGTTCCGATTGAAGATGGAACAGGAATTGAAGGAGAAGTAGCAGTAGTGAATAAACCCGAAGTGCAAGATCAGATTGTAAGTGTCTTCGGGTCAATAACATGAGTGATTAGGGGAAAGTGGGTTACAAATTGAAGGCGTAGATAGTGTATCCATGCTTTCAATTACAATTTGTGATGAGGATATAGTAGAATTAGCAAAGGAATTGATTGTAATTAGACCCAATGTCGCAGATGTAGGAGTATAGGTGTCATCGGACTTGATGATTGACACATTAGAGAAGAGTGGGTCAGGAGATAAGGATGTAGATGGATTACCCATGAGCTCAATTGTAGATTGTAGTGTAGAAGTGGTAGAAATAGTGAAGGAATTGGTAGATGTAGATATACCTAAAGAAGGAGAAGTAGTAGGAAGATCATCGGGTTTGGAAGCCGAAAATGAGGTAGACATCGGATCAGGATAAAAGTCGATTTTGAGATAAGAAGAAGCAGATATGAAGAGATAGATGTCACTTGGGATCTGTAGGTAGGAAGAGATGTTAGGAAGCGGTGCCTAAGTAGGCGAGTCTGCCGTTTGCTTCAGTATTTAAGTGGAGCATTTGCAGTACAATGTTATTCAATATTCAAATTTCTGAAGATAGATAAAGTGAAGTGCTGTTCCCAGTACTCGTCGCTTAAGCTTAATTCCGATTATCAATTTTGTGTTTGTGTTTGTGAGTGTGTGGAGAATTCCAAAGAGCAAGTCAGTGTGTTTGTGGATGTTGGAATCTGTAGCCTTGATCTTCATTCTGTGTGTTTGATCCTGAGTGAAGTGCATTGGAGCAATGCCTTGATAGGTCTGAGAGGAATTGTAGTGTTGTTAGTATTCTACATTTGTGAGTGCAGCACGAAGTTGATGTGAATCAATTTTGATTGAGGAAGTTGTGCCTTCAATGGAGGGGTGGAACACAATTCTGAGGCAAAATTGGTCTTCGTAGTGAAGTGCTGTCTTCGGGAGAAATCTGAATCATCACAATCAAGAGTTGTTTGGACAGAATTTGCTATGTTGTGATTATGTGTGTGTGTATTCGTGACAAGTTGTCAAGATTGTGAGCTTGTTACTCTCTTTTGGGTGTAGTTTCTACTTGAGATTAAAGAAGCCATCAAGAAGAACTGCAATTGTGACTTTTGTCTTTGTATTCGACCAATTCTGGATAGTATCTCTGTGGGAACAAACTGTACTGACCCGATTACCGCAAGAGTGATATTTTCCGGGTTGTCACACCTATCCATATATCCAAATGGCATTTGGATTATGTAATGCACCTATGTGGTACCTACATTTTTTGTTTTTTTGGTAGAAATTAAAGTAAAATTAGTTATTAGAAATAGAAAGATTTAGAAAAGGAAGTGTGTAGGTTAAGTCTAGATAAGTTCATAGAGGAGTAGAAGTAGAAATTGGATTAGTTTATGTAGACTTTAATCTGGGTATACCTCACATTAGGAAGGAGTTGCAATTAGAAGAGCAGAGTCTTATCCAAATCACTTCAACTTGAGCATCTAAACCTTCCAATCCAAGATGTTAAGGTTTGAGCATCAAAGCAAAGGAAGCTCAACTTGGGATTGTTGAGGACCAATCCGAGTCAATCTAAACTGAGTTAAAGTAGGTCAATTGAGGAGTTACCTTGGGCTGTACAAGGTTGAATTCAAGGCACCGCTACAAAATGGTTGATGTGTGAACTTCAATTTGAAAGTAACTTGTTGAGTGTAATATATAACTCTTGTGAATTGGTGATTGAAAAATGAACAAAAATCATTGCATGATAAATTCAAAACAAAGTTGTATCAATTTTATAGTAACCAACTCAGGTAAATTCAAGTTAGCTCAAGAGCACATACAATTTCAAGAATGCAAAGCTAGGCTACTCTTTATGAGAGCTTGCAAACTCAAGAGAAGCACCATGCAGATAAAATGCAAAAGAAGAATGCCTAAGATTTTGGTTAGGAATCTTGTGATTCATAGGTTGGACATGCTTGCTTGCTTCTAATTGTTAGTGAAGCTAAGAGTTACCTTGTTGGCCTAAAATTGGAACCTTAGTCTACCATGGCTCAAGATTGAGATCCCAGTTACCAACTATGAGGAAGGGGCTGATAGGGAGTGCAAAGAGGTAATCTTGTAAGCTGGACAAGGAAGGTTGGAAATTTGTGTTGGGGTCAAGGCAAATGAGCCATCTAGGATAACTTTTGATAGGAAGTGTGATGCTTTGCACGAAATAAAAGAGGTGAAGGTGTCATTATGCAAGCCAAGGAAAAAGATAGTATTAGATGGAGATGTTCATTGATCTAATGAAGAGAAGCATTGTAAGCTCCATCATGGCTATGTTGAAACTATATAGAATGACCTATGTTAGTAAAAAATAGGTGGTGTTCTTTCATTTAATGTTTGCAAGAGTTAATGTGAATTGGGTAACATGTTTCTATCAGCATATGTGGCAAATGATGTTGCAATGATGATTGAACTTACCTCCATACTATTTTGTGCCATATGTAGTGCATTTTTTATTTAGGTTGAATCTTTTGATAGCCAAGGAAAGAAAATAGATGGTATCATATTTCCATCTAAATCTTTGAAGAATAGCTAATTCTAATGAGTTAGATATATCCTAGAGATGAAGGCAAATGGTTAGCATTTTTTCAAGAGAAGATGAGAAAAGGCAATGGTAGCAAAAGTTCCTAAGTCAAGGAAGTAAGTTGTATAACTATGGTACACACATCTTGATGAGTTTTAAGGAAGAAGTGAATTGTTAAAGCCAAAGGAAGGCTAAATGGGGAAGAAACAAGAAGAATAGTTTGTTTGGCATAGACCCAAAGTTGACCTCAAGTCAAATTCAGAAGGACTTGGGGTTGGATGGATAGAAGTATGGACTCAATGACATAGGACTTTGTATTGGAATGTGCAACCCAATCCAAAGAACCTATAACAACTTTTCCTTGAGTCTAGCCAATAAAGAAAGTATGGGTAAAGAAAGCAACTACCTCAAGATCAAGATGACATTGAGAGTGACAAGAAACAGACACGCAAAATTGGTGTGTCAATTGAAGATCAACTAAAGAATGACCAATCAGCAAAAGATTATAAGATTGAGACTTTGTTGAAGGCATGACAATATCACATACTTCTTAATAGTTGTCATGATGGAGTTAGAATCTTGGGTTTTGGGGAACAATTGATCTTTTAGAGACCAAGAGTGAGGAAGCACACAATGACCCCAAAGGGAAGTAAGAAGAATGTGGTGAGGAGTCTTGCAATTCATCAATTAGATGTAGTGTGTGATACCTACATTTTTTGTTTTTTGAGTTTTAAAGAAGAAGTGCATTGGTAAAGCCAAAGGAGGGCTAAACGGGGAAGAAACATGAAGAATCATGTGTTTGGCATAAACCCAAAGTCAACCTCTAGTCCAAGTCCTAAAGACTCAGGTGGACAAAATGAAATATGGAGAAGAGGACTTTGTATTGGGTAGCACAACCTGATCCAAAGATCTTGTAACAAACTTCTTTGGGCTCCACTAATCAAGAAAGTATGCAGGAAGAAAGTGACTACCTTGGGACCAAGATATTCTTGAAAGTGATAGGAAACAAATTCACAAAATTGGTGAGTGACACGAAGAAGCAACTAAAGAATGACCAATCAGCAAAGGACTATAAAATTGAGATTTCAGCAAGGAAGTTGTAATACCAGAGCTAGCCATATGATCTAGATGTGAAATTTGGTTTGGTAACATCTAGAATGATGTTATCCATGATGGTAAAAATAGATCAGATAGAAGTATCACCAAAAGAGTACTTCTACTAATAGAGCAGAAATCAAAATAGACTTGAGAACCTTAGAAACAATAGCTAGACATATGATTTAAAGGTGATAAATTGGTTTGGTAATATCTAGAAGGATGTTACACATGATGGACTAAACAGATCAGAAAGGGGTATCACAAAAAGGGGACTTCTACTAATAGAGTAGTAACCAAAATATGCCTAAAATCTTTGAAGACAATTTTGGAGGCCTAAACGGATGAATTGGGCCTTGAAAATGTATAGATGCCCCCCCCCTCAATAGAGAAAAGGCTGCCCTTCCTTCCCCCTTGGTTTTTCTTGTTAAGAGCTTTCCAATGGTACCTTACTCACGTGATTCTAACACTCCTACATGAAGATTCCCTAAAAGATTCCCTCCAGATAGGACCTAGACCGAGATGTCACCCATCCAAGTAAGTAATCCAAGGGTGGAGCTTGTTGACATGTCACCTATCTATGCGCCTTATCCTATGGTGGAGCTTCCTTGGAGGAGATCCTCTCTGTCTAGATAATAAAGAGAAGGTGCTCCTTTGGGGCACCAAATGTTGAGTGTATAATTTGTGTTTCTCTCTCTTCTCTTGTCCTCGGAGTATTACAATGGTAACAGAGCAAGTGTCTTAGTCCAAGAGAGTGGATCACCCCTCTTGGAAGAGCACAAACTACTGAAACTGAGTAATTTGAGGTGGAGAACATAGAGTAGTTGCTAGACTTAAGAAGGACTTTAGAGAGCGGACAAGATGGATGTATTGGGAGGACAATTTCTCGTACCTAGCTTTCCATTCCTAAATCCATTCCTAAATCCATTCCACATCAAGGTTATGTACATCTAGCATGAGCAAATGAGGGTATCACTAGTTTATCACTTTGGCACAGAATTCATGGACAAGGTGATGAACTCACCAAACCCGGTGATTCTCCCTATGGTGATATATGACAGAGAGTGGGATTTGAAAATCTACCTTCTACTATGATGATATGGATATGAATGTCCCAAATCCTCTCCCTTTAAACACTCAAGTAGAAATATGTTATGTAGTGAGACCAAAAGTGATGGTTAGAGATTTTGTGGTTTAGTGATGTTTAAAAATTTTGGCAAGGAGTGGTCAACGAGTGATAGCTTCTTAGGTCCCAATGGTAGTTCCGATAAATTATGTGCCTTCCAGAGTGATCATATTGACTCTGTATTGAAGTAGACATTAGCAATTGAGTGTTGTAGGAACCATGGATCCGCAATTGCAAGAGCTGGTGCAAGGAATGCAAGGGATGTTGAATGAATTTCAAGAGATTAAGATGACCATGGAAACATTACAAAGTCAAGTGCAGATCCTCAGGAACAATCAAGCCATGCAAGAAGAAGAACCGTCTCAAAACCCAATACCTGCAACTAAAGTGCTTGGAGAAACACCTGTGCCTACGAACCCAATCAACGATGAGGCCACATTGCTACTCCGGATGAAGAAGACCTGCAACATTGAGCCTTACAAGGAGTAGCGTATGATGGGAGTAGTGGAAAATTGGATCTTGAGAATGAATTGATATTTCCGATTGTTCTTAATAGAGATCACGGAGCATGCTGCAAGCATGTTTGCATGTAGGTACTTGACCGATAAAGCCCTCACATGGTATGATGCTTGGGAATGATCCATGTCGGCAGAGAGAAGGGAGGTCACATGGACATCAATGCAAGAAGGATTGTTGAAGAATTTCCAATTGGTAGATTCTATGCAGATGGCTCAAACCCGACTATGAGGATTGAGACCTTAGAACAACATAAAGAGTATGTGGAGGCATTTCTAGATCTACAAGTTGTAATAACCAACATGAGTCCAACAGAGGCTCTCGATAATTTCAAACAAGGGTTAAAGGAGCGGATTTGCCAAGAAGTCATGGTGTAAAATCCCCACACGATATTTGAAGCCATTGCTTGTGTACAAAGAATAGGAGGACCATTGGGTGGAGGTGAAGGAGTAGTTCCACCTCAACATTATTGGGTAGAAATGCCACACATGGGTAGATCCGTACCAAAAAAATTGGGCAACCTTCTATTTTGAGATTGAGGAGCACAACCGCTTCAAGAGGAGCATGGATGGGTAGAAGAACAAAGAGATGGAGTCCCACAAGGAGAAGGAACTCAAGGAGAACAACGCCATTGTTACAATTGTGGTTGTATTGGGCACATATCTCCCAACTATCGCACTCGTTTCCCTAAAGGCCTTCGGCCTTCATACATGCAATCTTTGAACAACATGGAGAGGCGCATTGAAGAGGAAGAGGTGGAAAACACTTTGGAAAATGAAGATTGCCAAAAAATGTACCTTGCGGCCTTACTAGCTTAATAAGGAAGAAGAGAAGCAAGAGAAGGAAGAAGACTAATGTGCAAAGATCCCAAAAGGCAACCTCACAATTGATTGTCATGAATAGAGTCCTAGAAGGCAATCAAGTGAGAGTATTAATCGATCAGAGAGCAACAGAGAATTTCTTATCTTGCTCTGTTGCAATAAGATTAGGAATGGATCTAGAGAGATGAGAGTGAAGAAGTAGAGTTGCCTAACGGGCAAACAGAGAGGATTGAATCACTACTTAGACGGGTCACACTCTCTATAGGAGAATATTAGGAAGCAATTGAGTGGTGAGTGATACAATTAGCTCGTTATGATGCAATCTTAGGCATGCCATGGATGGAGCATTACAACCCTATGGTAGATTGGAGGAAGAAAGTAGTGAGAACCCACCAATGGTCAATCATTGGGATTAAAGAAAATTCACCCAAGCAAGATCTACCTCTATGTGTCATAGCGACGACAATTTCTGTAAGACCAATAGATGTTTCATGGGTCTAATCAGAGAAGTCTAGAGTGCACAACTTGATGGAAAAATTCTTGAGAAATTGAAGGCTGTGGTGGATGAATTTCAAGATTTTTTACCCGATGATCTACCTTCAAGATTACCCCCAAAAAGGAGAGTAGATCATAAAAGTGAGACACTCCAAGGGAAGACACCTCCTTGTAAGGCCCCATATCGCCTATCATCTCATGCGTTGGAGGAGTGTAAGACTCAAATTCAGGAGATGCTGTAGAAGGGGTTCATCCAACCTAGCGTATCACCATATGGAGCTCTTGTCTTGTTTGTGAAGAAGAAGGATGGTACAATGCACATGTGCATTGACTATCGAGGTCTCAATCAACAAACAATAAAGAAGAAATACTTCTTACCTTGCATGGATGACCTATTTGATCAACTCCATGGAGCAAGATACTTCACCAAATTGGACTTGCGGAGTGGTTACAATCAAATCCAAATTGCAAAGGAGGATGTGTACAAAATTGCCTTTTGAATCGGGTATGGCCACTTTGAGTATCTTGTGATGCCTTTTGGCCTCACCAATGCACTTGCCACTTTCATGAGTCTAATGAATGACATATTTTGTCCATACTTAGATAAGTTTGTTATCATCTTCTTGGATGATATCTTAGTATACAGTAGCACAATGACGGAACACAAGCAACATCTATGAGAGGTCCTCTAGATTCTAAGACAAAATTGATTGTATGCCAAAATTTCAAAGTGCAAGTTTGGAAAGTCTAAAGTAGACTACTTGGGGCATAGAGTAGTGCAGAGGGCATTCAAGTATTGACAAATAAAATAGAGGTCATTCAAAAAAGGAGTGCCCCAGAAGATCAGACTCAACTCAAGAGCTTCTTGGGGTTGACGAGATTCTATCATAGATTTGTCAAGGACTTCTCCAAGGTTGCACAGCCTTTAATAGCACTACTTGGCAAGGGGAAGAAGTGGACATGGGAAACCGCACAAGAGTTGGCTTTTCAAGAATTGAAAGCCGCCTTGCTACATGCACCAATCTTGAAGTGGTATGACCTAAAACATCCAATCAAGTTGGCTATAGATGCATCAGGCGTAGCAAGAGGAGCAGTCCTACAACAAGAGTGGCATGATGGATGGCATCCAACGGCAAATTTCTCTTGAAAGTTGTTACCGGCAGAGCGCAACTACCACATCATAGGACAAAAAGAGTTGGCTATCGTTCCGGCAACCAAGCATTGGAAGCACTATCTCGACGAGAAGGCATTTGTAGTAGAGATAGACCATAAACCTCTAGTCTACCTCAAGATGTAGAAGGATCTATCGTGTCGGCAGAGTGGTGACAATGCTTCAACATGACAATCACTTATGTGGAAGGTAAGAAGCAACTTGTAGATGCATTCACCAGCATGCCAATGGCAAACAACTTGGGAGCAGAGGTTAAGATTAACCTTGAATTTTGGCCAGAGATTCTGGCTGCTACAAAAACTGATCCATAGATTGTAGAAGCACAATCATCCAAAGGTGTCACTAGCACCCAAGGACTCACCTTTTGTAATGGTAGATTATGGATCCCAAATGTCCCAAAATTACGCACCATCATTCTAGCAAAATGTCATGATTCGGCCATTGCAGGTCATGTCAGAGTGGATGACCTTGGATGCAATCCAACGCCATTACTTTTGGCCTAAGATGAGCAATGACGTGATGGACTACGTGTGCAGCTGCATACTTTGTCAACAGAACAAAGCTTCTAGTCAAGCTCTTGTAGGGCTCCTTCAACCTCTCCACACGCCTACCCAACGTTGGGAGCAAGTGAGTATGGATCTCGTATGTGAATTACCCAAGACCACCTCAAGGTTTGATTCCATTGTGGTCTTTGTGAACCAACTTAGAAAAATGATTCATGTACGGCCTACCAAGGATGTATCCACCAAGGATGTATCCACCAAGGATGTGTCCACAACTAGCTCAATTATACTTAGATGCAGTCTTCTCTCAACATGGCTTGTCTAGAGTACTTATCACTGATAGAGGCACTCAATTCATCAATTTTTTTTGGCAAACACTCTTTGATTTCTTCAAAACCAAGTTGGCCATGTCCACAGCTTACCACCTACAAATAGATGGCCAAACAGAGTGGGCTAATTGCACAATTGAAGACATGTTACGCGGCTTCACCTTAGAAGAGCAACAGAGGCGGGACACCCTACTCCCGTTGGTGGAATTTTCTTACAACAATTCAGTGAATGCATCCACCCAAGTCACTCCATTCTTCCTCATGTATGGTGAGCATCCTTTCACACCTTCTAGCTTGATGAAGATCCGTCCAATGGCTACCAAGGCCGATGCAGTCAACACGTTTGTTTCTAGAATCCAAGCAGAGATTACAGATTGCACAAAATGGACAGAAGTAGTATATTGATGCACATTGTAGGCACATGGAGTTCAATGTTGGGGATCAAGTGTGGCTATCAACAACCAACCTTGCATTAATTGGACCTCGTAAGCTCAGACCTTGTTTTATTGGGCCTTTCTCGATTCTTTGTCGCATCGGCACTGTGGCCTATCACCTTGAGCTACCACCACACATGAAGATCCATCCCGTGTTCCATGTTTCTCTACTATGCAGATATACTCCTTTCTCAGGCCAGGGTCATTCCACCCAAGACATTCGACCTTGTCCAACACTCATTGATGGCATAGAGAATATGAAGTGGAGCATATTCTCCAAAAATGCATGTGTGGTACTTGCCATCCGCAGGTGGACTATCTAGTAGAGTGGAAAGATTACACTCTCTATGAAGCAACTTGGGAGCCTACTACCAATTTGACACATGCACTGGTGTTGGTACAAGCATTTGAGCAACAATTGCACAATGAGGACATTGTATCTTAAAAGGAGGGACGTCTGTAATACCAAGAGCTAGCCATATGATCTAGATGTGAAATTTGGCTTGGTAACATCTAGAATAATGTTATACATGATGGTCAAAATAGATCAGATAGAAGTATCACCAAAAGAGTACTTTTACAAATAGAGCAGAAACCAAAATAGACTTGAGAACCTTAGAACCAATAGCTAGACATATGATTTAAAGGTGAGAATTGGTTTGGTAACATCTGAAAGGATGTTACACATGATTGACTAAATAGATCAGAAAGAGGTATCACCAAAAGGGGACTTCTACGTATAGAGTAGGAACCAAAATATGCCTGAAATCTTTGAAGGCAATTTAAGAGGCATGAACGGATGAATTAGACCTAAAAAATGTGCCGATTCCCCCCCCCCTTGGTTTTTCTTGTTGAGAGCTTTCCAATGGTACCTTACTCACGTGATTCTGAGACTCCTACAAGAAGATTCCCTAAAAGATTCCCTCATATCAAAGCTTGTATGACCAACCAGATAGGACCTAGACCAACATGTAACCCATCCAAGTAAGTAATCCAAGGGTGGAGCTTGCTAACATGTCACTTATCTGTGTGCCTAATCCTATAGTGGAGCTTCCTTGGAAGAGATCCTCTTTGTCTATATAATAAAGAGAAGGTGCTCCTTTGGAGCACCAAATGTTGAGTGTGTAATTTGTATATCTCTCTCTTCTCTTGTCCTTGGAGTATTAAAGAATTGTTGCAATGTCTAGACACTACCTAGTCTCTATTCAGAGTCAACCCAAAGGAATGGAAATTGCAAATACCCAAGAGGAGTGGGTTAGAATCTTGGGTTCAATCTTTCATAAGCGAAGAGTGAGGAAGCACACGATGGACCCAAAAGTGAGTAGAGTGTGGTGAGGGTCTTGCAATGCATAGGTTAGATGTAGTGGTGAGGATTCAAGTCTTATTGGAGCTTCATATCCCATTTCTGGCATGGAATTGGAATTTGAGCTTTCCAAGTTTCATTATAGAGATTGTCGCTAGTGATTGCAAGGATGGGCGGGAGCATGAAGGGAAGAGAGGAAATCCGGCCCATTGGACTAAGATGGATTGAAAAGTATTCATGGGTAAAGAAGCAGGCAAGGTAGGAGGTATCACCTTCTATTGGAAGTGTGATGCATCGGAAGAAGCTGGTGAGGTTAGGAATCTTTTAACAGAGCTCGCACCAAGAACGGGTATAAGGTAAATAGTTATAGAGACCCAATGCAAAGAGGGATTGTGAGTGCAATGATGGCTATGTTCAAGCAAGAGCAAACCACCTATGTCATGATGCAATAGGCAATATTCTTTCACCAGATGTTTGCAAGAGAAGTGGTGGATTGGGCAAAATGTTTGCACCAACATGCGGGGCAGATGATTACGGGTTAGAGAATGGATATGCAGCCTCATTACTTCATACCCTTTGCAGCTCATTTCTACTCTGGGCTAAATCTGCTGACTTTGGAGGAGAGAAGTAGAATGCGGTCCTACTTTCACCCCAATTTGTGCAAGGAAGCTAATATGGATAAACTCTATTACATGGAGCTGGTCCATGAAGGGGATGATTATTACATGAAGAGTGGGAAGGAGAAAATAGTAGCATTGGATATCTCCAATGCTTAGAAAGAAAAATAGACCTAAAGGACAAATTGCGCCGATGCAGCCTGAAAAGACACAAAAGCTGAGCCCAAAGCCAATGTCGGTAGAGGTGAAAGAATCAACTTTGGAGGAGGAATTAGAGGGAGAAACCAAGTCAAAGGGAGAAGCCTTGGGAGGAGAAGAAGAGTTCACACTGCAGAGTGAGGAATCGAGCAATGGCAGTGAAGGAGAAGCTAAAGTCCAACAAGCTAGGGGAAGGGTTGTGTAAGCAGAGAAGCCAAGTCTAGAGATGCAAACAGCCAAGCGTGAGCATGAGAAGGAAGAAGAGGGTATCTTGGTATGTCCAAGAGGTGTTAGGAGAAAGAGAAGTACTGAAATTATCATTGTTGGACCAAGCAAAGCTACGGCCAAGGAGGAGGAGAGTTTGGATGAAGAAACATTGAAGATACAAAGATCACATCTTTGAGGTAAGGCACTAGTCAAAGAGTTACCTGCCAAGGGTGAAGATAGCAGAGACAACAAAAAGAAATGTGATGGAGTGGAGTATTTGTCAAAGGTCATGTGTCCTCTATTGGTGTTTCTACAACAAAAGAAAGTGGGGATGGTGAGTGCTAATCTAGACGTGAAGGATGAATTAGTGGTTGTGACAAAGTGGAGTGTAGAGACCTTGTTGTTGAGAAGCAAGCTAATGCAAGTAGAGATGGAATCCAAAGAACTTTGGGTGGAGGTAGTTCTTCAGAGCAAAAACTTAGAAGTGATGAGGGATGACTTGGTGAAATATAAAGAGGACGTAAAGGAGAAGATGGCATTGATCAAGGTACTGGAGAGGAAAATTGCTGATGCACGAGTGGAGGTGATACAATCAAAGATGAAGGGATCACAAGATAGACCTATGAGTCATTTCTTTGGTTAAGTATCCAAGAGTGAACCATATCTCATAGTCAAGCTAAGATCACTATGGGAACTCTACCCAAAAATTGCTATAAGAATGCTACTTGTAGACCATTACAAAAAACTCTACCCATAGTTCCTCTCCAAGCCAAGGGGAAGGCTAGCCATGTAAGGACTATCCTATAATCCCATTGTCCCATAACATCCCATACACTCACCTATGAGATTGGACTAAGCCACCAATACATTGATCAAGTGCTTAGAGTGTTGCTCCTTGCTCCAATAGATACAAAAGTCATCAATGAAATATCTCATAAATTTTCCAATGAAAGGTTCAAACACTTTATTCTTAAACCATTGAAATGTAGCTAGAGCATTACAAAGTCCAAAATGCATGACCTTGAAGCATAAGTCTTCCAAGGTGTGGTGAATTTGGTGAGTTGTTAATGCTTTGGTGCAATCTTGATTTGGTTATAAACATTATAACCATCTCCAAAACTAGGCCTCTCATGACCAAGATTGGCCAAAATCTCATCCATGAATAAAAAAGAGTAGAAGTCTTTCTTAGTAATAGCATTGAGCTTCTTATAATCCACATATACTCAAAGCTTGCAAGTCTTCTTCTTCATAATCAAAATTGGAAACACCTATTCTAAATTCTCCACCTCAAAGATAAATCTGGCTTCCTTAAGCTTATCAATCTCTTCTTTCACAATCAAAGCTATTAGTAGGATTATGAGATGTTGCTTTTGTTGGACTGGTGTGCATGTGATTCCACCTTTATTAGATACTCCTCCAAGGTGACTTCCTAGAGATCCCTTGTAATTAAAAACAAACACATGGATAAACTTGCAAAAATATTTCCTCAAATCTTACCTTCTCCTTCTTGGTAACATTTGGACCATACTTAAGGGTAGATAGTTACTTCTCTATCTTGTCAAGTATCATTGGTGACTCATCAAGGTCCTTAAAAGTGTCTACCTTAGGCACAACATCCATGGCATACAATAGATACACATCTAAATCAGATTCATAGTCATTTTCCTTGATGAGGTCTCTTTCTCTATACTTGTGTCCACACTTAAAAGCTCCTTTTGAACTTGATATCCAATAATCAAAAGATGGTGCATCTAAATGTGAAGAGTTGTTGGGATTAGTTACAAGAACTATACCTTGATGGTTTGATGGCCCAATTCTCAAGTATTCTTTGTACCATCAATCCATTGTGAAAATTGCTCTCAACCATGATCTCTCAAGTAGAAAATCATAGCTTGAATCCTTCAAGACTTGGAAAGTCATGAGATTTTGAACCTTTATAACCAAAAGTACCACCTTGTCAATTACATCTATTGGTTGAACTTATTGCTTGTTTGTCATGCTCACCACAAATTTTGAAGGTCTACAAGGATCTATGGTGAATGAACCATAGATCTTCCATCAACAAGTGCATCCTTGATGTTGTGACAATTCATCCTCACATCAATCTTGGAGGTATATTCACAAGCCTTTCATGGTGCTTGTTTTTCATCCACCACCTCCCATTAATACTAGAGCCTTCTCCTTTGTCGTCTTCTTTATCTTGCTCCTCTTGTAGAACTCAAACCACTTCTAAGTTCCTTTCTCAAGGTAGGATTCAAAATCAATGAGTTGGACTTTTGTGATGTTTTTCTTTGTGATTACCAACATTCTCCAACATATTGTAGTCCCATTGTTACTTTGAGATCAAGAAATTATCCATTCACAATTTCTTCCTTGAAACCTTTATTGTTGATGGTGTTGAAGTGGTAGTGCAAGTACTCCTTGTGTGCATTAGACTAGGAGTGAATTCTTGAGAGGAACGTGTATTATCTGCAAAATGAGCTCTCTCCTTCTCTTGAACCAAACCTCTAAGTTTAGACTTTTGGAGTTTGAGCACTCTTCCTTCTAATACTTGCTCTCAACCACATCTACCAATGTTATCCCCTTACTTCTATTTGGAGTAGGAGCTACTTGGGATTCACCATCTCACTCCTTCTCTCTAATGGCTTGCTCATAACCCCTTCTTCCATGGTAAGTAGAATTTGGACAATTCTTTTAGATATGATAGATTCTTTTACCTCAAACCAAAACAAATTCTATCATTGAAATTGTTGGTTGGTTGGCCTCCTCTATATGGATAGTTACCATAACTTCTAGGCTCTCTCCTAATATTCTGATCCACCTCACTCTTCTCCCATAGTTGTACTACATTGATCTTAAGATTTGCAAGTTGCTACGTGATGGTTTGAAGTTGATCTTTGGTAGAGGTGCAAGAACCAAAACAACTACTACTTGTGGTGCAACCCTTACTACCAAAAGATCATAAGCCCTACCATACTTATTGAGAATGTATAACCTCCTTCACCACTAAATCACTCTCATCTACTTCCAAACTCTAACCTTGATAGTTTCTACCTTGGAAGAAGGTTTCTCATATCTCATCTTATTTCAAATCTATGGTTTCAACCCTCCCACAAAAGTCTTGGTAAGCATGGTTACTATCTCAATCATATTAGTCTCTACATCATTCCCACTCTTTCTCAACACTAAATGAAATCAAGACTCTAACTTCTCCACTCTTTTTACATATGGTCTTGTTTTCTTTCCATCTCCTTGTTTGAGGAAGATTACTTCACTCATCAATCTCTCATAACTTTCATCTAGAAGAAATTCTTTGGTGAGTGTTGTAATCAAATTCTCCCAAGACTCCTCTTGACCATCTTTCCTCTCTTTTTATTTGTATTTTGATTCATACCATATAAGAATTGTATCCTCACAAAAATCCAGCAATAATGATGCCCACTCATTCTTCCTCTTCTTATTGTTTCTTATGTAGGCTCTCTTGAAGTCTCTTACAAAGGGTTCTATATTTTCTCCATGCTTGCCAAAGAAGATTGAAAGTGTCCCCATCTTAGCTCCTCACTACCTTTCTTTTCTCTTTATGTTCTCGTTAAACACCATTTGAGAGTAGTCCACCCTAGGTAGTACAAAAGGTTTAAGCTACTCTAGGATTCGATGGCACAATCAAATCCAAAGGTGCAAATTAAGAAAAATTTCATGAATAATTTATCCATCAAAGGAAATATTATCTTTCTCACAAATTTTGAGAATTATCTATGAAGGTAGTTTCTCTATAGTGGTACTAAGACTCTCTCCAAGATCTTTAACCAAGGTTTCCAAAAGTGATATTATTTCACTACACTCATGGTTCTTTGGAACTCCTTCCACTCCCACAAACCTCACACAATTCCTTAGTTTTAGATATTCTCCATCCCAATCTTGGTGAAGAATATCACATCCAGTAAATCTCTCCTTTCAATCAATCTCTTGCTCTCAAATATCAATGGACATGAACTTGCTTTATGATTCTTCTCTCAATATAAAAAGAATTTAGAAACAATCTTTCTTCCAAATGGCATAGGTTTTTAGATCCTCTCAAAACTCTCTTTAAATCTATTCTAAACCCTCCTTTTCTCAAATCACCCACTCTTATCACTTCAAACCCATGGAGAACCTTAAATTACCTTAATTCCACTCCTTATGACCCTCTATGCACCCAAGATGAGCCTAAACACTCAAACATGATTTTGGTTTTTCCTTCACTCCTTGTTCATGAGAACTAAACTCTTTAGAAATAACCACTCCTCATAATGTCAATCAATGCTCCCAAATCGTCACTCACATCCTCTAAAAAATTTCCTGCCTAATCAGCACTTTAGGGCTTCCTCCCCTAAATTTTTTTTTCTTTTTCATTAAGACATTTGACCTAGGCACCTCTATACAATATTTAATACATATCCTCCCAAATTTGGTATAAAAACCACACCCAACTTCAAACATTCATAAATCTCTCTCCAAAAGTTATCTCTCTTGATTCTTGGGCTAGAAGGCAGCCTATCTACCACTTATTTCTTTTAAAGATTCCAAAGTAATCTAGTGTGAAGAAATGGTGAACTTTGTATAAATTTCCAAAGAGCATGCAATTTTTGGGGAGGAATTTACCCTACCAACTCTCAAAAACTCTAGCTCAATTCTCATAATAATTTCAAGTAACCAACTAAAAGATTAACCAGAATATCATGTATAAGATTTCAAGTGCAAATCTCAAACTTGAAGCTTTGCAAAAAATGATCAATTTCTCCAAAAACTCACAAAATCTCTTCAAATTCTCTCATGTGTACAAGATATATAATATCATCTCAAAAACATCATAATAAACTACACGGTATAAAAATAGACTTAGGTTCTCTCACATAGTTTTAACACAAAATGAAATCAGCAATGTGGAATCCAACATCAAACACTCTAACTTCACTTCAAAATTCCTCAAACACTCACAAACACACACAAGATTGATACCTAAAATTAAGCTAAAACAACAAGCACTAAGATACAACACTTTGCTTTACTCAACTTCAAAAATAAAAATATTGAACAACATAACACTAAAAATGATTCCTCTAAATAGGCAGAGCAATCAATAGTTATCTAAAAAGAATACCATTCTACAACAACTTTTTCAACCTTCAAATCCAAAATGACAAACCACCTCTACAATCCTCAGATCTGTTACTAATCCAATCCAATGTCAACCTCAACTTTGGCTTCCAAACCCAACGTTCTTCCAAGAATTTCTCCTTCTTTGAGTCTCTCTAATACTACTCCTACATCTCCTACATCTACATTTCTACTACTTCACTCTAAACTACAATTGCAAACATGGGTATTCTATCTACTTCCTTATCTTTTCACCCACTTTCTCTAATATCTCAAGTAACTCACTCAAAGACACTTGCACTCCTACTTCTACAACTTTAGACTTTGTATTCATCTTCATCTCATTACAAAGTCTATCTTAATCTGATCTAACAAAATCTAATTTGAGATATACACTTTCTCCTACCTCTAGCATCTTCCTATCTACTATATCTCTCAAGCGAATCATCAACCTATTCATATTCACATCTTTTGCCTTGCTCTTCTGAGTTTCTCGCACAATCAACTTCAACTCATGCAGTCTCATTTCCTCTAGCTTCCCTTCAAATCTATACCTAGCTTCCCTTCCAATTCTGTACCCAACATTGCTTTCAATTCCTTCACAATTGCTACTACTCCATCCGATTCCTTCCTTGGAACTACCTTCTCCTTGCTTCTAACTTGTTCCAATATATCATCAATTTGCTTTCAAATTCAGCCTTTAGTACCTCTTTCTCTTGCACATACTGGACTAATTGACCTTCAACTCCTCACAACAACCCTTGCAATCATTCTTCCTCCCGAGTTTGTTCTGCCAATTCTCGTTGCCAAGCTTGGACCTTCTCCGCTGCACTCGTCTTCAAACTCTCTTGTTCCATCACTACGGTAATTGCCTTCATGTGTATGACCTTGACTCATACATTAGCAACTTCTTGTTTCATAGTCTTGACCAGTGCTCTCTGTTCCTTCAATTCTTTGCTACATTTCATGAAATTCTCTTGCAAGGCATCTAAGATTTTCTTCAAAAGAATTGATTCAGCCCAAAGGTCTTCTGCTTTCTTCTATCCTCAGGTTAGCTTACTCCTCAATGCCAAGGTCTCCTCACTCCGCTTTTCACTACATCCAACTCATCCTTCACTTCCGGATGTTGGCTCCTCAAATCTACTCTCTTCTGCTGCAAAAGCACAAACAAAGGACGGATAACCTTCAAGAGGTACTCAACTCTAGCATCTCTTCCTTCCTTGTCCAGTCTACCTTTGTTGTTGGTAGGCATCTCTTCCGCTGGTGCCTTACTCTGAAGATGTGATCTTTGTATCTTCAATGTCTTGCACTTTGAGCTCCCTTCTTTGTTCTCAACTTTATTGGGTGTCCGGCATCCACTATGTGAGCACTCCTCTTTGTTCTTGCTGCTCTTGGGAAGATCAAAGCACCCTCTCCTACACTGCCATCTCCTAGCTTGTTGGCTAGCAACTCCAAACACAGCCTATCTCCTCCTTCCATGCAGTCAATTGCCTCATAGAACTCCTATTCTTCTTCTCCAACAATACCTTTTCTTGATTGCTGAACTTCAGCTTCTCCCTTGGTGCCACTATGTGACTCTTTTCTCTGTAATATAAATTCTTCTTTGGCTCCCAAGGCTTCTTCCCTCAACTTATTTCTCCTTCTGACTCTTCCTTTGGGGTTAATTCTTTCACTTCCACCGGTGTGGGCTTTGGATTGGATCTTTGTATCTTCTGAGGCTGCACCAACATGATTTGTCCTTTGGGTCTACTTCTCTTTCTTGACATGGGGATATCCTTTGCCAATATCTTCTCCTTCCCACTCCTTAGGTATTAGTCATTGCCTTCAAAAACCCACTTGATGTAATATAGTTCACCCCCATCTACATCTCTTTGCAAATTGGGGTGAAAATGTGACACCATCCATCCCCTCTCCTCTAAGCTCAATAGGTTTAGCCCAAAGTAGAATTGGGCTGCAAAGGGTACAAGGTAGTGGGGCGGCATATCCATTCTCCAACTAGTGATCATTTGTCCCACTCATTGGTGCAAACACTTTGCCCACCGCTTCTCCTACAAACATTTGATGGAAAAACACTACTTCTTGCATTTTTACATAGGTAGTTCACTCTAGCTTGAGCATAGCCATCATTGTGCTCACAATCCCTCTTCACATTGGATCCTTGTAACTATCTAACTTGTACCAATGGTGCAAGGTCTACTAAAAGAGTTCCTCACCTCAGCAGTTTCATTTGAAGCATCACAGTTTTGATAGAAGGTGACACTGCCTACCTCTCCTACTTCTCTTCTTAGGACTAATCTCCAAACCATCAAACCAGATTTCCTCTCTTTCCCTTGTGTTGGGGCCCATTCTTACAATTTCTAGCAGCAATCTCTACTGGAAAACTCAAATTCCAATTCCAAGCCAAAAATGTGATGCAAAGTTTGGACAAGACTTTGATCCTTGGCACTACATCTAATAGGCAAATTGCAAGACCGCCACTACACTCTGCTTATTTCCCTTTGGGGCCATAGTGTGCTTTCTCACTCTCTACTTATGAAAGATCAAACCCAAGACTCTAACCCACTCTTCTTTTGTATTCACAATTTGCATTCCTTTGGGTCGACTTTGAATAGAAACAAGATACCTTCCCTTCTAGACATTGCACCACTTCCTCAACAAAATCTAAATTTTATAGTCCTTCATTGATTGGTCATTCTTTAGTCGGTTCTTTGTTTACTCACCAATTCCATGAGTTGGTTTCTTATCACTTTCAAGATTATCTTGGTTCCAAGGTAGTCACTTTCTTCCCATGTATTTTCGTGATCAGCAAAACCTAAGGAAAATTTGTTATAGATTCTTTGGATCAGGTTGTGCATCCCAATGCAGAGTCTTATGTCTTTGGCTTCAAAATTCCATCCGTCTGCCCTAAGTCCTTCTAACTTTGACCCAAGGTCAATTTCAGATTTGCACCAAAACACACAATTCTTTATGTTTCTTCCTTGTTTAGCCCTTCTTTTGCTTTACCAATGCTTTTCTTCCTTAAAACTAAAAAAAGCAAGCAATGTAGGTACCACATTGTAAAACCCATATTTTTGTTTTTGATTAGTTTTAAAGAAGTGTATTGTGAAGAATTGTGTGTTTGGTTTAGACCTGAAGAAGCTGACTTTGTGTTAGAGGAAGAAGAACTCAGATCAGACTTAAAGGGTGGTAGATCCAAAGGAAGGCTACTTCACATTAGGGTGATTTGAAGAAACTACAACCACTTTCCTTCAAGCCAAACAAATCAAGAAGGTACATTCAAGGAAAATAGATAGTTTGAGATGAAACTAAAATTGAGAGAGATAGGAAAAACACATAGAATCTATGAGTGTCAATTGTGGATAGACTAAAGAATGACCACATAATGGAAACACTTTAAGATTAAGACTTTGTCGAGGAAGTTTTGAAATGCAATACAATATCCTATGCCTCTCAATTGTTGTCCTAAAGGAGTTAGAATATCGGGCCTAGGTGAGGAGTAGATCTTTCAACGACCACCAGTTAGGAAACCCACAATGCAAAAAAAGGGCAGTAAGAAGAGTTCTTCACTTACAGTGAAGAATCTTGCAACTTGGAGACTAGATGTAGCGCCAAGGATCAAAGTCTTGATTAGACTTTGGATCATATTTTTGGCCTAGGACTGGAACTTAAGTTCTCCAAGTTTCATGGTAGAATAGCTGCTAGTAATTGCAAAGATGGTCCCAAGACAAAGGAGAAGAGAGGAAATACAGCTCTATGGAATGAGTTGGATTGGAAATTAGTCTTGGGGAGAGAAGTTGGGGATGCAAGAGGAATCAGCTTCTATTGGAAGTGTGATTTGTCAAAAGAAACCACAAAGGTGAGGAATTCTTTCAATGCTCCTCACACTAAGAACGGGTACAAGGTAGATAGTTATAGAGGCTTAGTAAGGTGAAGTATTTTCAAGGCATTGATGGTGATGTTTAAGCTACAATGAATCACCTATGTAACAAAGTAGCAAGCAATATTATTTTACCAAATGTTTGCATGAGAGAAGATGAATTGGGCAAAGTGCTTTCATCAAAGAGTGGAGCAAGTGATTGGGAATCGGAGAATGAACCTGCCACTGCACTACTTTGTGCCATTTGCAGCCCACTTTTATTTGGGCTTGAACTTGCTTAGCTTGGAAGAGAAGGCAAAGATGGTGTTGTACTTCCACCCCAATCTGCATTAGGATGCAAATGCAAATGAGCAATATTACATAAGGCAGATCCATGATGGCAATGGATACTTTACCAAGATGAAGTAGGAGAAGGTAGTGGTGGTAAGTATCCTAAGGCCAAGGAAGTAGGGTAGATCCAAGAAGGTGCTCTCACTAGTCTAGCCATGAAAGACTAAGAGACTTAACCCAAAGCAAGAAATGGCAGTAGTGGACCTATCATTGGGTGCTGAAAATCTAAAGAAGAAGTTGAGTCAAAGTACAAAGACAAAGAAGAAGAAGAAGAAGAAGAGCTCACATTCTAGAGTAAGAAGTTGAGCATTGAGAGTGTGACAACCCAAAAAATATCACTTTTGCGGTAATCAAGTAAGTAAAGTAAAGTTTGTTCCCGTAGAGATACAAATCAGAATTGGTCAAATACAAAGTCAAATGATCACAATGTAGTTCTTCTTGATAGCATGTTTAATCTCTCAAATAGAAACTACACCTAGAAGAGAGTAAAAAGCATTGACTTGCAGTCTTGTCACAACAATTTGTCACCCATAATCACAAATTTGTCAAATCTTTCCAAACAATCTTGATTGTGATGATTCAATCCTTCCCAAAAATGGCTACTTCACTGAAGGCACAATTTCCTTGATTGAAATTGCTTCACATCAACCTTACATTGCACCCACAAATGCAAAATACTACCAACACTACAACTCCTCTCAGATTTGTCATGGCATTGCTTTGATTGCACCTCACTCAAGATCACACTAAATGAAGATCAAGATTGTGGAATCCAATATCTAACAAGCACACTGACTTGCACTTTAAAATTCTCCACACACTCACAAACACACACACATACAAAATTGATGCTCAGAATTAAGCTCAGGTGACGAGCACTGCTTCACAACACTTCACTTTATCTATTCTCAAGAATAATTTTCACTAAACAACAATTTATTGCAAAGGCCTCCTTTAAATAGGCTTAGCACTAAACAATTAACTAACTTCCTAAACTGCTTCCTAACAACATTACCAACTTGTAGATCCAAAATGACAAACCACCTGTTCATATTTGCCTCTTCCTATCTCAAAATTGGTCCTAATCCAATCCAATGTCAACCTCAACTTTGGCTTCCAAACCCAAAGTAACTTCCTGCACTCCCCTATCTTTGGGTTTATCTATGATCACTAAATCTTCTACCAATGCTCCTACCTCTTCACACTGAATTGCAATTAAAGACATGGGTTCCCTATCTAGATCTTTATCTTGCAACCCACTCTTTTCTTATATATTAGACAAGTAATCCAAAGTCACTTGCACTCCAACAACTACTACTTCGGACTTCTTCTCTAACTTCATGGTATTATGAAGTCACTCTAATTCCAAATGTACTAAGCCCAATCTAAGACATACATTGTCTCCTGCCTCTAATATCTCCCTATCTACTCAACCTCTCAAGCAAATCAATAACTTGTTCAATTCAATGTCTTTTGCTTTCTTCCTTCTCATTTCCTGCCCTAGTAATTTCAATTCATGTAGTCCTGCTTCCTCCAATTGAGCCTTAGACATCATACCTAGTAGTGCCTTCACTCTTACTGTGACCTCTTTGACTGCCTCCTTCTTTGGCGTCTATAGCTTCTCTCTCTCTGCTAATAACTCCTCACGATACATCTTCACCTCATCTTCCAACTCGGCATTCAACATTTCTTTCTCCTTCACACTCTATCTAAGCTGTTCTTCCATTCCTCTGACCAACCCATGCAATTGCTCCTCTTCTCTATCTTGCATGGCTATCTCCCTTTGCCAAGCCTGATCTTTCTCTGCCACACTTGCCTTCAAGCTCTCTAACTCTTGTCCCATGACAATAGCCATAGTCTTCAAATGGATAACTTCCACTTGCATATTATGCACTTCTGCCCTCAAGGCCTCCGTCTTCACCAGCTGCTCCTTCTGATCTTCTTCTTACTTTTCCATGGCTTTGCCTCTCTTCACAAAGTCTTTTGTTAAGCTCTCAATCTCCTTCCTCCTTAACTCTATATCAGTCCGGATTTTTACTAATTCATGCTCTCCATGACTTAACTTTTTTCTCAACTCCAAATTTTCATCACTCATATATTGCACTATTGCAAATTCATCTTTCACTCCCAAGTGGTACCTTTTCAATTCTTCTCTCTTCTTCTACAGTTGGAACAGTAAGGGACAAACTATCTATGACAAGTAATCTACACCATCAAAGACTTGTAAGCTCTCAGATGGCTTAGGTTCTACTCCTCTCACTTCTTCTACTGGAGGTCTACTCCAAAGTCTTAATCTTATAACTCTCAAAGGTACTTCATCTAAGCTTTCCCACTCCTCCACTACCGGGCTTACATTACTTGCTTCTACCCCCGCAATAGTAACACTCCTTCTCCTTCTTTTACCCCTCTAAGCTTCCGACTTTGGCTCAGCCTCCAAAGTTTCTTCTATCTCTGGAGTGGGCAATTTGTGACACAAGTTTCCTTCATCTTCCATACAATCAATTGCCGCATGGAACTCCTGCTCTTCCTTGTTAGCATCATCTTCTCCTTGTTGCTTCACTTCCACCTCCCTTCACTTCCACTACTTGACTCTTCACTTCATTGTATCAACTTTAGTTCTTCTTCTCCTCCCTCTTTTACCCTTTGATTCTTCTACTCCCAATGACTCATTGAGCATTATGACCTCTTGCCTCGGGTTCACCTTCCCCACCTTCTTTGGCTTAATTGGCAACAAACTCTCCTCATGATGAATTTGCTTCTTCATCTTTGGGATGGTCACTAATACTCTCATATATTGCCTTCTTCTCACATAATATTCATCACTACTTTGGATGTGGCAGATATACTGTTATTCCTCATCATCAATAATCTTTTGTAAGTTTGGATGAAAATGCAACACCATCTTTCTTTGCTTAGTCTCCCTCATAATCCAAAGTAGAAATGGGCAGCAAATGGCACCAAATAATGAGGAGCATCTTGATCTCTCCAACACTACATCATCTGCTATATTTGTTGGTAAAAGCACTTTGTCCAATTCATTGGCGCTCTTGCAAACATTTGATGGAAGAAGACCACTTGATGCTTCATTACATATGTTGTGCAATCAGGCTTGAATAGTGCCATCATTGCCCCAACAATGCTTTGCCTGACCGGGGTCTCGATAGGATCAACTTTATATCTGTTCTTTGTGTGTAGTACCGTGAAGGAATTTTGAATCATCCATCTCCTCCGTAGACTCTCCTTTCTTGAGAAATGTTGCCCCAATTTCCTCACCGGCCTCTCTTCTCAATACCAACCTCCAATCTGACTCTATCCATTGAGCCGGATTGCCTCTCTTCTCTTCATTCTCAAGTCCCTCCTCACAATCACTCAATGCTACCTCTGCCATGAACCCTGGAAAACTCAAATTCCAATGCCATGTCAAAGAAGTGATGCAAAGTATACTCAGTACTTCAATCCAAGCTGTCATATCTAACCTTTGGATGACCGGATTTCTGATTGCAAATGAAGGACTCTTCTTCTCACCCTTCTTTGGCATTGTGCAATCTCTAACGGGTAGTATCTGAAAGATAATTCTAAAGTCTCTTGGTCTCAAGATCCTAACTCCTTTAGAGTTTTTAAGCATCAAATGCTTGACTTGCTTGGCTACAAGCACTCCTTTGGGTTGACCACTCAACGGCTTAAGGATACTTGTGCGACATTTTGAAATCCTCTCAATGAAGCCCCAATTTAGAGTTGTTTGTTGATCAGCCATTTCTCCATCCCTCTTCATTGAGACTCGCCCTTTTTGCATGAATTCATCCTGGTATTATCCAAGTTAGTAGTTTGTGCCTTGTCTGCTGTTTCTTTGCATGTCCTTTCTTGATTGACCCATCCAAAGGGAAGTTGTTATGCCATCTTTG
The DNA here is from genome assembly GCA_948567375.1 of Lunularia cruciata. Taxonomy (NCBI): domain Eukaryota; kingdom Viridiplantae; phylum Streptophyta; class Marchantiopsida; order Lunulariales; family Lunulariaceae; genus Lunularia; species Lunularia cruciata. The sequence goes on from OX419759.1 coordinate 16,457,037, forward strand.
CATTGGGTTACTCACCCCGAGACAAAGTTCCCTTACTTTGGGTTTCTATGGCTGGATCTGAACCAAGTACTTTGCTTCTTACCTAGAGTCACATTACTTTGGGTTTACTTTGGGTTCCCTTACTGACCCTTTGGGTTTTTGACCCAAAGATACAATTTTTCTTCTTCCAATGCCATTTGGGTTCAATACGACTTTGTATGTACAGTTCTTCTTCAAAATAGAACAAAAACTGAAAAAATGAAAAATGTAGGCACCACAAAGAGTGAAGGAGAACCCAAAGTCCAATAGTTGGTCAAAAAAGAGGCTAAGGAAGACAATCAAGAGTTCCATGCATATATTGCATTCATGAAAGGAGGAGATAGCCAATACTTGGAGTTGCCCAAGGTAGATAATCCAGAGGGAAGAGAAGAGGAGCTAGTTTTGGTGTTTCTAAGAGGAGCAAGAGCAAATAGAAGTCTATAGCTTGCAATTGTAGGGATGAGCAAAGTGGAGGAAGGAGAAGAAAGCTTAGAGGGAATCAATTTGAAGATACAAAGATTGAGACTTTGGACTAAGGTGCCTATGACAACCTAGCAAGTATCACTTTTGTGGTAATAAGTAAGTTACAGTTTGTTCCCATAAGATATGAGTCAAAAATGGTCAAATACAAAGTAAATATAATTAACAAATCAGTTCTTCTAGGTCATGTCTTTTATCTCTTGAGTAGAAACAACACTCAAAAGAGAGTAACAAGCACTTAAATCATAATCTTGTCACAAATAAACCACACTTATAATCACATTTCATCAATGTCTTTCCAAATCAATCTTGATTGTAATTATTTAGTTCTTCCTAAAGAAGGCTACTTCACCATGAAACAGATTTACCTCAAAATTATGATCCACCCTTCCACTAAAGACACAACTTCCTCAATCAAAATTACTTTGCATCAATCTAGAGTTTCATTCACAATTGTAGAATACTACCAACACTACAATTCTTCACAGATTCATCAAAGCATTGCTTCAATTGCTATCCACTTAAGATCAAACACACAAAATGAAATTGAAGTTGTAGAATCCAACATCTTACACACTCAAACTTACAATCTGAACTTTTGCAAACACTCACAAACACACATACAAGATTGATGCTTGAAATTAAGCTGAAATCATGAACACTAAGTTCCAACACTTCACTTTACTCAACTTCAAAATTATAGTATTGAATAACAGCAACACTGAAAATGCCTCCTTTAAATAGGCTAAGCATTCCAATAGTTATCTAACAATATACCACTTCAGCTGCTACTTTACCAACTTGTAGATCCAAAATGATAATCCAACTCTTCATATCTCAATTTTGGTACTACTCCAATCTGATGCCTACCTCAACTTTAGCTTCTACACCCAAATTACCTTCAATCACTTTTTCTACTTTGGATTCATCTACTATTGCTACATCTTCTTCTATCTTTGTCCTATTTCCAATTTGAACTAAAATTGAAGTCATTATGATGCTATCAACCTTCTACTTCTCTCCTTCTAATGTCTCAAGTAACTCACCCAAAGATACTTGGACTCCTACTTCTGCTACATTACAATGGGTTTCAACTCATCCTAAAATTTTGCCTTCAATGCTTCTTTCTCCTCCACATACTAAACAAGCAAAGTCTCCACACTTCTGATCAGTCCTCATAACTTCTCGATTTTGATTTGTCAACTCATGTTGCCAGGCCAATCCTTCTCCTCCGCAGTCTTTCTTAAGCTCTCCATCTCTTGCTCCATCACAACTATCATTTCCTTTGAATTTATTACCTCCAAGTGTGCATCAACAAATTCTCTCTTCAATTTCTTGAACACTACCTTCTACTCCTTCAATTTTGCAGCTTGTTATTCAAGTTCCTTGCCATGCTTCACAAAAATCTCCTTCAAATTATCAAAGCTCTTCCTCCAAAGACCTTTCTTCTCTTTGGGTTTATTTTCTTTCTTAACTCCAATTTTTCTATACTCAAGAGATTCACTACTGTGACAACCCCGCAAATATCACTTTTGCGGTAATCAAGTAAGTAAAGGTTGTTCCCATAGAGATACAATTCAGAATTGGTCAAATACAAAGTCAAATAGTAACGTGTAGTTCTTCTTGGGTTCCTCTTTAATCTCTCAAGTAGAAACTACACCCAGAAGAGAGTAGCAAGCTCACAATCTTGACAACTTGTCACAAATACACACACCAATAATCATAACATAACAAATTCTGTCCAAACAAATCTTGATTGTGATGATTCAAATTCTCACAAAGACGGCACTTCAATGCAAAACGACTTTGCCTTAGAATTGTGTTCCACCCCTCCACTGAAGGCACAACTTCCTTGATCAAAATTGCTTCACATCAACATTGCACTGCCTTCACAAATGCAAAATACTACCAACACTACAATTCCTCTCAAATCCGTCAAGGCATTGCTTTGATTGCACTTCACTTAGGATCAAACACACTAAATGAAGATCAAGGTTGCAGAATCCAACATCCAACAAGCACACTGACTTGCACTTTGAAATTCTCCACACACTCAAAAACACAAACACAAAGTTGATACTCAGAATCAAGCTCAAACAACAAGCACTACGTTACAACACTTCACTTTATCTATTCTTAGAAATAATGAGCACTAAACAACATTTTACTATGAATGCTCCCCTTAAATACGGAAGCAAACAACAATTACTAACAACTATACCGTTTTGTAATAACTCTTCCTACATGCAGATCCAAATTGACAATCCACCTCTTCATATTTGCCTCTTCAAATCTCAAATTTGTTTCTACTCCAATCCGATGTCTACTTCTTCCTTGCTTCCAATCGTGAAGTAACTTCACTTACTACTCTGTCCTTGGGTTTCACAACTTCTAACTCTTCTACCAATTTTACTACTTCTTTGTTCTGATCTACAATTCTTATCATAGTTAAGCCTTCTAAATCTCTATCTCTCAATCCACTCTTCTCTAAAGTGTCAAATGTCAAATCCAAAGACACCTGCACTCCTAATTCTCTTACTTTGGGTCTAACTACTATCAATTCCTTTCCTAATTCTACTATATCTTCATCAAGAATTGTAATTGAAAGCATGGGTACACTATCTATGCCTTCAATTTGCAACCCATTTTCCCTTAATCACTCATGTAACTAACCCAAAGAAACTTATTGTGTGATCCTACACTATTGGGTTCATTCACTACTACTGTTTTTCCTCTATTTCTATTCTATCTTCAATCAGAACTGAAATTGAAGTCATGGGTATCCTAAATATCTTCTTTCCTTACTCTAACTTCCTCTAATACCTTTGGCAAGATTCCTGAAGTCACCTTCACTGCACTCCAAGGTCAAACTACCTCGGGTTGAATCATATTTTTCTTGAGGCAAAGTCTTTAGACCCAAAGTTATGTAAACCCAAAGTCCAAAATCCGAAGTTGTATAGATCCCAAGACACCAACCCGAAGACACTGAACTACTTTGTACATCACTCCCAAAACTTCAAATGCTTGTAACTTCTTCTATAAACCTTCAAACTCTGCGATTTTAGTGGCAATGGAAAGCCTTGAATGAGACGCTTCCAACGAGATATAGCACACATGATTTGGACATGTTGTGATTGAGATATAGCCCTAGCAAGAATCCTGACCTACAATTTCCATTCCTCCTTCGGGTCTGCCCTCCTTCAGCATCTAATCCAAGCTTTTCCTCCTCTAACACAAAGTAAGCTTCTTTGGGTTTGATCCAATCCAATTCCTTCTTCTTCCAACACAAAGTTGACTTCTTTGGGTCAAATCAAAATACAAACTTCTCATTGTTTATTCTTCATTTGGGTTCAATTTGATTTCAGTAATGCATTTCTTCTTTAAAACTCGTCCAAAATGAAAAATGTGTGTACCACAACTACATCAAGCTCATCCTTCACTTCAATGTGCTCTCTCTTCAACTCTTCCTTCTTATTTTGTAGCTCCAATAGCAAAGGATAGAAAATCTTCAATATGTATGCAACTCCATTGAACTCTCTTGCATTTTCTTCTCTTCCTTTGGCTTTGGTTGGTGCTTCTTTGGCTGGTGCCTTACCCAAAGTCTTGATCTTTGTACTTACAATGTTACCTCTTCCAAGCTTTCTTCTTCCTCTTGGCTTTACTTGATCTTGCAACTATGACCTACATCTCCTCTTTGATCTTGCTACTCTTGGAAAACACCAAGACTGGCTCCTCTACTCTTTCTTTCTCTAGCTCCATTGTAGATCATTCCAAATAGGTCACATCTCCTCTTTCTATGTGATCAATTGCCCCATGGAACTCCTCATCTTCTTCTCTCGCCACTTTGTCCACCAATTGTTAGACTTTAGGCTCATCTTCACTCTCATTGCTGGACTCCTTACTCTACAATGTGAGCTCTTCTTCTTCTTTTGAATCTTCACACTTTGACTCAGCTTCTCCTTCTAATTCTTCCTCCAATGAATGGTCCTTCACCACTGCTATCTCTTGTTTTGAATTCAGCCTCCTTGTCTTTTGTGGCTACAAAGGCAATACTCTTCCTTCAAGTCTACACCTCTTCCTTAGCCTTGGGATTTCCACTAACACTATCTTCTCCTTCCCATTCTTTATGTAGTGGTCATTGTCTTCATGGACTTACCTTATGTAGTATTGCTTATCCGCATTTGCTACTCATCATAAATTGGGATGGAAGTGTGATACCATCCTTCCTCTCTACTCTGAGCTAAGTAGGTTTAGTCTACAATAGAAATGGGCTACAAAAGGTACAAAGTAATGGAGTGGTAAGTCCATTCTCCAACTATTAATCATTTGACTTACTTGTTGGTGAAAACACTTTGCCCAATTCACTACTTCTCCTATAGACATTTGGTGAAAGAACATAGTTTGTTGCTCCATCAAATAGGCGGTTTGCTCTAGCTTAAACATGGTCATCATCATGCTAACTATACTCTTTTGTATTGGGTCCATATAGCTATCCACCTTGAACTCATTCTTGATATGAGGAGCACAGAAGGAATTCCTCATATTCCCTTTTATCAAAAGAATCACACTTTTGATAGAATGTGATTCCTCCTACTTCTCTTGCTTTTCTTCCCAAGACAAATCTCCAATTTGACTTAGTCCATCAAGCCGGATTTCCTCTTTTTCCCTTTGTTTTGGGACCATCTTTGCAATTGCTGGCAATAATTTCTGCCATGAATCTTGGAAAGCTCAAATTCCAATTCCATGCCAAAAAGGTGATGTGAAGTCTACTCAGGACTTCAGTCCTCACCAATACATCTAATGTATGAATTGCAAGACTCCTCACTAAACTCTACTTATTACCCTTTGGTGGCATCATATGCTTTCTCACTCTTGGTCTCCAAAGATCAAACCCTCTCCAAAACCGAGATCATGATCCTAACTCCTTCAAGACAACTATTGAGAGGCATAGATATTGTCATGAAATTTTAGAACTCCCTTGATGAAGTCTCAATCTTATAGTATTTTGCTGCTCTGGCTATAAAACCCATCTGTACATGTATGTGTTAGTGTGATATTTAGTTTGATATTATAAGTACTTGAGAAATATTATTTATATAGAGATAAAGGATGGTTACATTAGTTATGATTAGCTAAAGTTAATCATACCTAAAATAGAGATGACCTTTTTAAGAGGAAGTGGAAAAGATGAGCATCAATATTTTGGATTCTTGTGTATTGACTTTGTATTATTCCTAGGTGTTTGGCTTTGAGAAAAGAGTTGAGAATTCTTGGATCCACAAGCCTTTTTGTTTTAGATTCTTCGGGACGATCCAAAGGGATAGCCCATTTGAAAGAATATTTGACTTAGTGGTTGGGTAAGACCACATGCTTAGGAGAATATTTCCATGAGTATGGATATTCCTTAGACTTTTAACTTTATTTGACTTTTAGCCTAGTAGCTTGAGTTACTCTAGTAATTAATAACTTTGGTGTGAAACTATTTCATAAGTATATTAATTAGAGGTGAAGAAGTACTTATCATCCTTTCATTTGCAACTATCTCTCTCATTGAGTTCTCTAGTGAGCAATGGTTTGAGTCTTGGAGTGTTAGCCTTGGAGGAGTATGATGGAGTTTGGGTTCCTTGCCTTCTTAGTCCATGGTGTGCTACCATAATAGCCATCAGAGGTTTATCTTGAGTGAGAGACAAGCCGGCTCACATTTTTGGTTCCATTGTCAAGACCTCTCTAGAACGTAAGACAATGTTTGGCATACAATTTTATATTAGATAGAAGAAGGCTGTGAGAGCTCACTTTAAAAGAACATTAGGAGAGGAGAGGATATAACTTAGGTTAGAGAACTTGGACCTATTTTTATACCTTGTAATGTATTATGATGTTTTTGAGGTGATATCGTACATATTATTGTAGTACACACATTTTTTATTTTTTACAAGTTTTGAAGAAGTGCATTATTGATACCAAATTGAACCCAAATGGAGAAGAAACAAGGAGAAGCTTGTGTTTTGATTCAACCTAAGGAAATTGACTTCATGTTAGGGAAGAAGAACTTGGATTGGACCAGAAGGAGGGCAGATCCAAAGGAGGATTGGACCCCAATTAGGGGTACTTCATATCAAAATGAAAGTTGAAGGTTAGGATGACTGCAGGGCCAGTATTTCAATGATCACATATCCAAATTATATGCTATATCTCATTGAAATTGTCTTTTCTAGGGCTTTCTGTTGCCACTAAAATTGCAAAGTTTAGAGGTCTATAGAAGAAGTTACAAGCATTTGAAGTTTTTGTAATACATGTATAGAGTAGTTGAGAGACTTTGGGTGTAGTGACTTTGGGTATAGGTTCTTTGGGTTAGAAGGCTACTTGGCCTCATAAATAAAGTGACCCACTCCAAGAAAGTTAGACATCAAATTCAAGTGTCTTCAAGTTAGCTATTTGAAGCAATTGAAGGAGTTAGAATAGAGAAAGAGAAGGTAGATAGCATTGTAATGACTTCAATTTCAATCTTGATTGAAGATAGAATATAATTGGAAGAGAAAATAGCAATAGTGAATGAACCCAAAGTGCAAGAAACTCAGAAGGAAGAAAACAAAAGATGAAGAATTGAATAATCTTCTAATTTGCTTGAGAGATTGAGTAGATAAGAAAGTTAGTGAAGTAGAGATTGAGTAGATAAGAAAGTTAGTGAAGTAGGAGATAATGTGTGTCTCAGATTAGGATTAGTGAAATATGAGTTAGAATATATTTGGAGTAGCATGAAGATAGTAACTGTGGTACCCACATTTTTCATTTTGGACGAGTTTGAAGAAGAAGTGCCTTGTTGAAACCAGATGGAGAAGAAATGAGTGGAAACCTGTGTTTTGATCAAGCTCAAGGAAGTCAACTTTGTGTTAGAGGAAGAAGGGCTTGGATCGGATCAAAACCCGAAGAAGTTTAAGTCATGTCAGAGGAAGAGGAAGAAGGAGGTTAGACGACGAAGGAGGGTTTCTTCGCATCGGAATGAAGGTTACATGTTAGTATTATTGCAGGGGCTGTATCTCAATAACAACATTTTCAAATCACACATGCTATATCTCATTGAAAGCGTCTCATTTAGGGCTTTCCATTGCTACCAAAATCATAGAGTTTGAAGGTTTGTAGAAGAAGTGACAAGTATTTGAAGTTTTAGGAGTGGATATACAAAGTAGTTTGGTGTCTCTGAACTTCGGATTTAGGATTTCGGACTTTGGATTTAGGATTTTGGACTTTGGATTTACATGACTTCAGGTCTAAAGACTTCACCTCAAGACAAATATGATTCAACCCAAGGTAGTCAGATCTTGGAGTGCAGTGAAGGTCACTTTGGGAATCTTGCCAGAGGCGTTAGAGGAAGTTAGAGTAAGGAAAGAAGATATTTAAGATACCCATGACTTCAATTTCAATTCTAATTGAAGATAGGAGAGAATTAGAAAAGAAATAGTAGTAGTGAATAAACCCAAAGTGCAAGATCAGACTGTAAGTGTCTTTGGGTTAGTTACATGAGTGATTAGGGGAAAGTGGGTTGCAAATTGAATGTGTAGATAGTGTACCTATGTTTTCAATTAAAATTCTTGATGAATACATAGTAGAATTAGTAAAGGAATTGATAGCAATTAGACCCAAAGTAAGAGACATAAGAGTATAGGTGTCTTTGGATTTGACATTTGACAATTTAGAGAAGAGTGGGTCGGGAGATAAAGGTTTAGATGGATTACCCACTAGTGGAATTGCAGATCAAGAAGGAGAGATGTTAGAATTAGTAGAAGATTTAGTAGTTCTGAAACCCAATGACAAAGTATTAGTCAGTGAAGTTACTTTGGGTTTGAAAGCCGAGGAAGAAGTAGATATTGGATCAGATTAGTAATAGTTTTGAGATTTGAAGAGGCAGATATAAAGAGTTGCATTATCAGTTTGGATCTCTAGGTTAGAAGAGTTGTTTGGAAATTGTATAGTTGTTAGAACTATCATTTGCTTTACTATTTAAGAGTGGCATTTGCAGTCATATGTTGTTTAGTGCTCATAATTTTTGAAATAGATAAAGCAAAGTGTTGTGAAGTAGTGCTCGTTGCTTGAGCTTGATTCCGAGTATCAATGTTGTGTTTGTGTTTGTGAGTGTGTGGAGAAATTTGAAGTGCAAGTTAGTGTGTTTGTTGGATGTTGGATTCCGCAACCTTGATCTTCATTCTATGTGTTTGATCTTGAGTGAAGTGCAATTGGAACAATGCCTTGATAGATCTAAGAGGAATTGTAGTGTTGGTAGTATTCTACATTTGTAAGTGCAGCGCAAAGTTGATGTGAAGCAATTTTGATTGAGGAAATTGTGCCTTCAATGGAGGGATAGAACACAATTCTGAGGCAAAGTTATTTTGCAATGGAATGCCATTTTTGGGAGAGCCTAAATCATCACAATCAAGATTGTTTGGAAAGATTTGATAGAGTTGTGATTAAGAAGTGTTAACTCGTGACAAGACTACAAATTAGTGCTTGTTACTCTCTTCTAGGTGTAGTTTCTACTTGAGAGATTAAAGATGCAACCAAGAAGAACTACATTGTTATTGTTTGCTTTGTATTTGGAAATTTCTGACTAGTATCTTTGTGGGAACAAACTTTACTTACCCGATTACCGCAAAAGTGATATTTGCCGGGTTGTCACAAGAACCCAAAGTAAAGTATCAAAAGTAGGAGTGCAAGTGTCTTTGGATGAGTTATCTAAGAAAGAGAGGAGTGGTCAAAAGATAAGAAGATGGATGAATGCACATGAGTTCAATTGTTGTTGAAACTGAATAAATTAGAGAAATTAGGGAAAACATAGAAATTACTAGAGCCAAAGTAGAAGAAGCAAAGGAAGTTACATAAGGTTCAATAGAAGAGGAAGAGGTAGATAGATTCATAACCAATTGAGATTTGAATCAACAGATATGAAGAGTAGGTTCCTATTTTTGATCTGAAGATTGTTAGAGACTAGTCAATTAGTTACATAATTGTCAAAGTGCTCAACCTATTTTAAGGAAGCATTTGTAGCATTTTATTGTTCAGTATTCATATTTTTGAAATTTGATAAAGTGAAGTATTGTAAATTAGTGCTCATCATTTCAACTTACTTCAGAGTATCAATCCTATGTGTGTGTTTGTGAGTGTTTGGAGAATTTCAAAGTGCAAGTCAATATACTTTTTGGATGTTGGATTCCGTAGCCTTGATTTCATTCTATGTGTTTGATCTTGAGTGAAGACCAATCAAAGCAATGCCTAGACAAATTTGTGAACAATTGTAGTGTTGGTAGTATTTTGCAATTGTGAGTGCAACACGGGATTGATGTGAAGCAATTTTTCTTGAGGAAGTTGTGCCTTTAGTGGAGGTGGAACACAATTCTGAGGCAAAGTCATTTTGTAGTGAAGTAGCCTGCTTCGGAAGAATTTAAGTCATCACAATCAAGATTGTTTGGAAAGATTTGATGGAGTTGTGATTATGGGAGTTGTAGATTTGTGACAAGACTACAAATCAATGTTTGTTACTCTCTTCTAGGTGTAATTTTTACTTGAGAGATAAAAGATGCAACCAAGAAGAACTAAGTGTCACTATTTCACTTTGTATTTGACTATTTCTAACTTGTATCTCTGTGGGAACAAAATTTTACTTACTAATTACTACAAAAGTGATATGTGCCCGGTTGTTACAATTATACACATGAGAAGATTTGGAAAGATTGTGTGAGGTAGATTGCACATTTTAGAGATTATAGTGATTTTGAGCAAAACCTCAAGTTTGAGAAAGGGACTTGAAATTTTCACAAAGGATAGCTTGGATTATGTGTTAGGTGAGATACATGAAATTATTATAAGGGGTTGATACATGCATTGAGCTAGAATTTTTGGAAGATGGTAGGGTAAACTATTCTTGCAAACTACATGTTCTCTCTGATTTTGTATAGAGTTTGTTATTTTTTCATTCTTTATTGGATTTTTCTGAAAATTTTCAAGAAAATTCAATACATAGTATTTTACCTTTTGGCCTAAGAATTAGAGAGAGATCATTCTTGCACAAGAAGTTTAAGAGTTTTTAAAGTAAGGAGGTGGTCTTTAGACCAAATCTGAAGTATATGTGCTAAATAGAAGGTGCATAGGCCAAATGGCCCAATAAGAAGATTTAAAATTTTGCAAGGGAGGACACCTTAAGACTATGATCAAGTGTGCAAAATTTCAAAGGACTTTGATTTACAAATAGAGAAAATTTAGTGATATTGTGAGGAGTGGTCAATTTTGAAGAGTTGAGATCTCATGCATGAGGAGTGTGAGAGCAACCAAAAGCATGTTTGAGTGCTTAGACTTATCTTGGGAACATGGAGGGTCACTAAGAGTGGAAGTTGAGGCTATGCAAGGTTACTCAAGGGTTTGAGTTCATTGTAGGGGTGGATTTGAAGAAAAGAGAGTTTATAATATAATTTGAAGAGAGTGTTGAGAGGATCCAAAAACATACACTACTTAGAGGAAAGAGTGATTCTAAGTGCTTTTTATGTGGAGAGAAGAGACATAAGGCAATTTCATATCCATTGACCTTTGAGAGCAAAGGTTTGAGTGAAAATAAAGGCTTACTTGACTTGGGATTGCATTTTTTACCTTCTTCACCAAGATTTGGAGGGAGTAGATCTAAGACTAAGGAGTTGTGTGAGGTTTGTGGGGTGGAAGGACTTCCAAAAGGACATGAGTATAGTGGAGTAATAGCACTTTTTGAAATGTTGGTGAAAGACCTTGGAGAGAGTCTTAGTATAGCTACAAAGAAATTACCACCTTCATCAACTAGCTCTCAAGATTAATGATGGAGATATTCTGTAATCTTTCAAGGATAAGAGACCTTAAGAGAAACACATGACAAAAAGTACAAGCTTCACACTCAATCCTCTGATGCCACAAAGGATCACCTTGACTATATTATATAGCAAAGGGGACTACCTTAAAGGAAGCTCTACCAAGGAGGAGAAGGTAAGATTTGAGGAGATTTTCCGCAAGTTCATCCATGTGTTTGCTTACAATTACAAGGATCTAAAGGAAGTTACTTGGAGGAGCACAAGATAGAGGTGGAGTCACATGCAAGACCAGTCTGCCAAAAGCAACATTGCATTAGCACACCAATAACTTTGGTGTGAAGGAGAAGATTGATAAGCTCAAGGAGGTCGGATTTATCTTTGAGGTGGAGAATTCAGAATGGGTATCTCCAATTGTGATTGTGAAGAAAAAGCATGGCAAGCTAAGGGTATGTGTGGATTACAAGAAGCTCAATGCTACTACTAAGAAGGACTATTATCTTTGTCGTTCATTGATGCAATCTTCAAGGAGGTTGTAGGTCATGAGAGGTATAATTTTGGAGATGGTTGTAGTGGGTATAACCAAATCAAGATTGCATCATAGCATCAATAACTCACCACATTCATTACACCTTGGAGAACTTATGCTTTCAAGGTCATACCTTTTGGGCTTCGCAATGCTCTAGTCACATTCCAATGGTTCATGAGCAAGGTGTTTGAACCTTTCATTGGGAAATTTATGAGATACTTCATTGATGACTTTTGTGTCTATGGGAGCAAGGAGGAGCACTTTGAGCACTTGATCAAGGTCTTGTAATGCTTGGATGAAGCAAATGCACCACTCAACCCAAAGAAGTGCATTTTTGGTTGTGAAGGTCTACTTTTGGGGCACATCATCTCCAAGGATAGAATAGCAATTGATCCAAAGAAGGTGAGGAAAATTGTAGACCATCCATTTCCTTCAAGCTTGACAAAGTTACATTAATTCTTGGGGATGGTTGGGTATTATAGAAGGTTCATCTTTTCATTTTCCAACAAGGCTTATCCATTGACCATCTATATGAAGAAGAGTATAAAATACATGGTGATTTTGGAGAACAAGGAGGCTCTCAAAGCTTTTAAGGAGCTCAAGCAATCCCTTGTTGTAGCTCTAATTTTTGCTAAACCTAATTGGAATAAGCCTTTCATCCTCTACAAAAATGCTTCTAATGCCGTAGGATGCACTCTTAATCAATTAGACCAAGATTACCATGATCATCAATAGCTTATGCTAGTAGAAAGATGGTTTCAATAGAAAATAACTACTTAGTCATGGAGAGAGAAGAGTTGGTAGTGATCTTTGGTCTCAAGAAGTTTAGATGCTACTTGATTGGAAAGAAAGCCATCATTTTCATGGATCATAAGGTTTTGAAGTATATCTTCAACAAGCCTTATGTTGAACAAAGGCTAGCAAGGTGGATAATACTCTTGTCTGAGTATGACTACACTATTGAGGATAGGCTAGGAAAGAAACATGCAAATGCTAATTTGTTATCTAAGGCCTATAACCATGATGGATTTGAACCAATGGATGATTCCTTCTTGGATGAGGAGCTCATGGCAATCTCAATCACTCAAGAGGTTCCGATGGAGTACAAGGAGATTGTGGAATTTGTTACAAGAGGTAATTATCTAGAAGAGATGCATGCTAGGGAGAGGAAAGCCCTTGCAATAAGCTCTAGACCTTACACAATGGTGGAGGATATTCTCTTTCACCAAGGAGCAGATGATCTACTTTGAAGAGTAGTGTGTAAAGAGGAGTCTATGCTACTCATAAAGGAGTTTCATGAAGATTTAGTGTGTGGGAAACACTTTGCAAGAAAGGTGACTGCTTTCAAGATTCTAGATGCAAGTTACCATTGGAAAGGGATTTTCAAAAATTGTGTTGATTTTTGCAAATCTTATCATGTTTGTCAAGCTTTTGCTAGAATATCTACTTCTACTCCTCTTCTTAATTCAAGAACCACTAGGACCTTTTGAGAAGTAGAGAATCAACTTTATAGGTCCTCTTAATAGAACCCCAAGGTACAATTGGTACATTGTGGTAGTTATTGATTTCCTTACCAAATGGGTTGAGACTAGACTACTAAAGGACAAGAATGAAGATGAAATTGGCAAATTTCTTTATGAAGACAATATCACTACATTTGGGTGCCCTTTGGAGTTGGTTTTTGATAGAGGAGGAGAGTTTATAAGAAGCATCACTATAGCCATGCTACATGTCTCTATCACACATATAGTAACTACATCCTATAAGCCAAACTCCAATGGTTTGGCAAAGAGAACCAATCAGACCTTGTGCATGATGTTTGCCAAAGATGTAAACATGGAGGGGGCTAAACATCATTAAGACAAGAGGATTCATGCGGTTTTGTAGGAATATAGGACAACCATGAAGACTTCCATTGGATATTCTCTATTTCATTTGTGATAAGTTGAAGATGTATCATAGAAAGTAGAGAGACCTTCACTCTAGGACAAAGTGAAATCTTAGTTTGGGGATAAATGTAACATCCATTTGTGCATGTATGTGCTATTATGATATTTAGTTTGGTATTATAAGTACTTGAGAAATATTATTTATATAGAGATAAAGGATGGTTCTACATTAGTCATGATTAGCTAAAGTTAGTCCTAAAGATAAAGATAAAGATAGAGGGGACCTTACTTTAGAGAAGTGGAAAGATGAGCAAAACTATTTTGGATTCTAGTGTATTAACTTGATATTATTCTTAGGTGTTTGGCTTTGAGGAAAGAGTTGAGAACTCTTAAACCCACAAGCCTTTTTGTTTTAGATTCTTCTATAGTCCAAAGATAGCCCATGTAAAGGAATCCTTGACCTAGTGGTTGAATCAAGACAAGACCACTTGCTAAGGAGAATATTTCCAAAAGTATGGATATTCCTTTAGACTTTAGAGTTTATTTGACTTTTAGCCTAGTAACTTGAGTTACTCCAATAATTAGTAACTTTGATGCATAACTATTTCATAAGTATATAAACTAGGGGTGAAGAGGTACTCATTATCCTTTCATTTGCAACTATCTCTCTCTCATTGGGTTCTCAAATGAGTTCTCTTGGAGTGTTAGCCTTGGAGGAGTATGATGGAGTTTGGGTTCCTTGCCTTCTTAGTCCATGGTTTGCTACCATAATAGCCATCAAAGGTTCATCTTGAGTGAGAGGTAGGCCAATTCACAAGTCATTCTTCAATCAATTTTCAATTGACACATAAATTTTGCATGTTGGTTTTTTGTCACTCTCAATTCATCTTGATCCCAAGGTAGTTGTTTTCTTTACACATACTTTCTTGATTGGCTAGATCCAAGGGAAAGTCATTACAAGTTCTTTGGATTATGTTTTGCATCTCATTGCAAAGTATCCTTACTTCTAGTCTATACTTATGTAGGTCTAACCCAAGTCCTTCTAACTCTAACCCAAGGTTGACTTCTTTAGGCCTATGCCAAACATACAATTCTTCTCTTTTCTTCTTCATCAGGCTTCAATTTGGCTTCAATTTGGCTTCAGCAATACTTCTTCTTTAAAACTCATCAAAAAACAAAAAAAAGTGTGAGTACCACAATGCCAGTAGAAGAATTGCTTACCAAAGTTGAGGACAAAGAAGAGGAAAGTAAAGCAGAAGAGTACAAAGGGGTGGATTATTTATCCAAGTTTGTCTATCCATTGCTTGTGGAATTGTAGAAGAAGAAGAAAGAGGAGATGCAACAAGATCATCACAAAGTAAAGGATGAGTTGCAGGTAGTGAAGTACCTGATTGCTAAAGGCTTGGAGTTGAGGGAAAATTTAACCGAAGGAGAGGAGGAAGTTGAAGTACTTTAGAAGAAGAGTTTTGAGAACCTACAAGAGAATTTTGTGAAGTGTGGTGGTGAACTTGAACAAGAAGATGAAGAATTCAAGGGCCAAAAAGTAGAGTTTGAGAAGATGAGGGGAGAATTGGATGTAGTGTCACTCAATGCAATGCACTTGAAAGCCATTTCCTTGGTGAGGGATCAGAAGTTGGAGAAACTAAGGTTGGTTGCAGCAAAGAAGGATTGGGGCTAACAATGCAAATTATCTACTAGAGAACAAGATGAAGAAAGATTGAGAGAATCTTATCAAGTATCTAGAGGCTCAGCTTGTTCACTAAGCAAAAGAGAAGGAAGAATTGAAGGTGGAATTTGAAGAAGAGTTGAAGATGTATCAAAATGAATTGGACATAGAGAGAAATTGGGAGGAGTTAGTTTTGGAGAAGACTTTGGGTTTAGTAAGAGAGATCATTGTGAGGATGAAATCAATCTTGAGTATTGAAGCCAAGGTATAGTTGGAGGAATCAAGGTTGCATGAGTTGAAGTTACTTGTGTGGGAGACTAAAAAATGGAAGGTGAAAGACACTGACATGAATAAATTGTTAATTTGCTTGAGAGAGAGAGAGTAGATAGGAAGATGATAGAACTAGGAGACAATGTGAGTCTTAGACTAGATTTAGTTGAATCAAAATTAGATGAGCTTCATAGTAGTGTGAAGGAACAGAAAGAAACCAAATGTGTATTTAAATTAGGTGTACATATGACTTTAGGTGAGTTACTTGAGTTCACTTAAGTAGTAGTAGTACAAGAAGATGCAAATGTTATAGATCGATCCAAAGTGTAGGAGGTGTTGATAGTTACATAGGATGTAGCCATCATGCCATTTGTAGTGTTGCATCTAGATTGCTTGGACATTGGAGTTGCAATGATAGTAGTTAGTGTTATTTCAACAATTTCTCAGAGACTATTTTCCGACGATCAAATTTGGTGTTTGCAATATTGACTTCACGGTGGGGCCTACCGTCACTTTGCACCATTTGCACCGTCAAGTGTGCCGTCAACGGGACTGTTAGGGTTTCAGACCTAGCTCAAGTCCAAAAGGTATACTTTTGAAGTGCAGCTCCAGAGAGCTTCTTTGATGTTGAGCCTTCGAGTTCTTGGCTATGGTGGATAGAGGCCAACAAGCATCACCTAGATTCTCTTAGCTAGAGTGGATGTGGCTTGATTGTAATCAGTGCCCAATTGTTGGCAGTTTATAGAGTGACAGATCAAATACTAATCTGAGTTGAGTTGAGTTGAGTTGAGGGTGGTAAACAATCTGATTACATCAAAGAAGTGAAATCAGGGGGAAATTGGGTGCAGGAACTTTAAGTGTTGGTGGTATCTCCAAGCTTGGTGGATCATTGGTAGCTCGATTGAAGTTTAGTTTTTCCTTGGTATGCAGAAGCTTGTTGCTTGATGCAAATTTGGCAGTAAGGCGGATGGTGTGTGGTAGTGCTGGCCAATTTTCAAGCAAAGAAGAATCATTTTTGAGCAATGGTTGTGACTTTGAGCTCAAGAGGTGAAGGCAGGACCAATTTGTTGTGAGTTGGGCTCAGAAAGTAAAATTGAAGGTGGGGTTGTGAAGCTATTCTCATTAATTTATGATTTGGAGAAACTCGTGTTTTCAATTTGGCTTGAGTGAAGAGTTAGCGGGGGATTTGGCGGTCAGCCAACTTGAGGGTTTATATCAGATTTTACATCAGATTTTGGCTGGATTTTATGTCAAATTTTGGCCAGAATTGGAAAAGTTTTGCTGGTTGGCCAGATTTGGAGGAGTTTTGCTAAGTTGGATGACTTTCATAAGTTTGGAGGAGTTTCACCAGATTTTGGAGGAGGTTCAAAGTGGCAAGAAGAAAGGACTCATTTGGTTGAATCTTGGCATTTCAAGGCTTCAAGGCATAGGATTGTGGGCTATGAGAGGCTACAAAGGCCTAGAAGGGCCAACAAGCCAGCTTGTTGGCATGAGGCTAGCTGGTTTAGAGTAGATCATGGTCATTGGTTGGCAAAATCTGCCCATCTTGCTAGATTATGTGCAATAGGGTTTGACCCCTAGATCTCTTGTTCCTAGACTAGTGCCCTAGGCAACTGGTCCACCCTCACTTGTTCTCCTAGTGACTATGCCACTGTTATCTATACACTTGTAGCTTTGGCTAGGAGAGGCAGTTTGATCTCATTCTTGGTAGCTTATGACTACAATACAAACTTCTCTTATGTCAAATGCCAAATGGTGGCAGAGTCAGTCTTGTGTTGTTTTATGAGATGGAAGGTTTTCATTTAGATTTCTTGTGATTGGACCCTTTCCATTCTCTACTTCCTGTTTGTGCACCATGTTTGTGTGAGGTGTCCTGACTTTTGAGCGTTGGTGCTCTGGTGTGCTCTTGATAGTGAGGCTGGAGAGATGACCAATCAGACTATCTTTGTTTCTCTTTGGTAAGGCAAGAAGTGATGACTTGCAGATTGTGAGAGTGCGTGTTGTGATGGTAGGTTACAGGTTGCCCTTTCCCCTAGTGCAGTTATCTCAACTAGAGTTACATTAATGGATGGTGCTTAGTTGGTATTAGCACTTGATGGTGTTGGCACTTGGAAGGATACTAGTAGTTGCAGTTTGTGGTTCCAATTTGCTATTGCTGTTACTTTCTCACAGACGGAGTTCTTTGGGGATTCTAGAAGAGATAGCCTTGCAGTACATAGTAGGTTTAAACAAAGTGGTGCTCAATATCAGCCTGTATCTCAGGTCCCAGTGAGGGAGGAGATTGACTCTGAGTTGGAGTTTGACACATGAGTTGATTCAGTTGAGAGTGCACTTGGTGTGTCCACACTATTGTTGTGGGACATGGACAAGGTTTATGGGGCCTCCAAAGGCCCTAGGCGTTACTCTAGTATAGTGGGTACCATTGAGTTGAATGACTTCATCCAAGAGCTTGATAGTTGGTGTAATTTGTAGCAAATGTAGAACCCGCCTTTGTTTACACCCTTCATGGCATGGAAGAGGTTGTTTCAACATCTGGAGGGTCCACCGATGGATGACTACCATGAGTTTAGGAGAGCTCATTTGGAGGAGATCAAGTTATAGAGACAGTATTGGTCTTTGAACTATATCTCTATCACTTTAGGTTTGGTGGCCAGGAGTAGATTGGCTATACCTACGAGTTCTAGCTCAAGTAGTGTTAGTGGAGCTAGTGGAGGTGCACTAGCTAGAGATAGTGCTACTATGAGTGGAGGTGCTACTGCATGAGGTGGTGTGGTACCGGGGTTTAACCACATGGTGGAGTTCTTCTAGTGTTTGAGGCGGAACTACCAAGGAGTGCGGACTGACAAGCTGAGGAGCTTGCAAGAGCTCCAACGAAAGGCTGGAGAGAGCCTATGCAAGGCATATACTTGCATGAAGCGGCTGACCAGTTTCACTTAGGAGTAACTAAGGCCCAAGCAATCCAGTTTTGGTATGGGATACTGGACATGGAGTTGCAATGTAGAGTTGTGATGCTACATTATTACAAACTACTTTGCCTACTTTGGCAGTGGTCTTTGGTTTGGCTGAGTGTATTGAGCTCAACATGGTGGAAGAGAGGGTAGTAGGGAGACCTCATCCACGGTTGTGACTTCTTCTAGAGTGTAGCAAAGTGCACCACGCCTAATTGGTTTTCAAGGACAGGGTGGACAGCCTAGATCCTATAGAGCAAGTGGAGGCCTAGTGGAGTTAGACCCTTACCTTCATTTTTGGGTCAATAGCAGCCAGTGAGTGGTGGTGTTGCTTGTTGGACTTGTGGTGGACCTCACCATCGGAGGGAGTGTACTCAAGGCAGTGAACTTGATACCTTGGGTGCATCACAACCAGCACAGAGGCAGTGTGAGCATTGCTACAGATTTGGTCACACTAGTGATCGGTGTTTTGACCTACACTTGGAGTCACTGAGTGGTAGGGCTGTTATGGTAGGTAGTAGAGGAGCTCCAATTCATGAAGACAAGGTGGTGGTAGAGGATCTACACCTAGTAGGGGTGCAGTACATGCTCTTACTTCTGATATAGCTATGGCTACTTGGATTGATCAGTTGGAGCAAAGATTGGCTAGTATAGCCATTGCTCAAAGGAGATTAGATTTGGGTGTTGAGGCTTCCACCTCATATGCTAGTGATAGAGATGCTTTGGACTTCATGTGTGGAGCAACACAAGTGGATGCATCTGCAGTAGTGACTAGGAGTGCAGTACGTGCTCCAAAGCCTAAAGGAGCATCAATGGAGTTAGACCCACAAAGAGGAGAGGTTGGGAGACAGGTCAAACTTCCACAATCTTTCACACTATCTAAGGCATTGCAGATAACATCCATGGCTCTTAGACGTCCTAGTGTAGGTGTGGTAGGTGGTGATGGAGTGCATGATGGACTACCTGCTAGTCAGCTACCTACTACTACACAAACTAAGTCTAGCATGATGTTAACGTTCGCTCAGCGGATTATGTGGCATCCTTTGTTTTTGGCCAGTGATATGTTTACATTGGGAGTTTACGCAGCCCCAATGTTCCAGTTGGCTGCCACGCTGTGTGAGAGTAGGGATGATGTGGTTCCTACTACTAGAGCAAAGGTGGTTGATAGTGGAGCTGACTTGGTTGAGAAGCATGGGATCCGTTCAGCGACCAATGGTTTATGGCAAGCAGCAACGACTAGACTGGAGGAGTTGCCAACTAGACCAGCCTTTGAGAGAGCACGGTTTACACCTAGTGTTGTCCTATTGGATAACCAGAGGAGAATTTTCCATTTGGTGGGACTTTTAGGGAAGGTCTATGCACCATAAAGAGTCTTGTTAGACTTTGGTGTGCAGCCTCTTATGTTGGGGAAGGCTGCAGTTATCGGTCTAGAGTTACGGAAGACCAATATGGAGAAGTGCCCATTTCAGATCCAGACATCTCTAGGTGGTGGTTTGACATAGTACATCATACGTGGAGAGCTTGTTGTCCAGGTTCAGCCTAGTCATCAGACTGATAGCTCAGTGGTGAGAGCTCACGCTATTGCGACAATAGTTGAGTCATATGATGTGCTAGTTGGGGGAGTAGTGTTATACCCTATGGGTTTCAACATTGACTATTGGGAGGAGACAACTTCCTATAGACCAAGTTGGTAGTCTGGTGAGGGACGGGTATGTTGCCTACCAATACACTTCAGTAATGGTAGTCTTGGCTCACTACAGTCCGAGACTATGGTAGCATCAATTTTAGCTTTCAATGGTATACTTACTTGGCCTAGTGACTTGTTGGAGAGGAACGCCCATGTAGAGGATACTCTAGTACCAAAGGAGATCACTTGAATTTGGAGTACAAGTAGGATTGTTCCATCCACCTTGGATGTTCCATTGTGGAGTTTAGAGGAGGCATTGCAGCAGCATGCAGATCAGTTTGTGCAACAGGCTTGGAGTGGAGCCTTCATACCATCAAGAGATGAGTGTGAGGATGAGCCTCCAAAGTTGACTACTTTGACACCTCTAGATACCACACTCATTGCTTGGTAGTATCCAATAGAGGGGATATGTCTATTGGAGTTGTTTGGTGAGATTAGCACCGAACTAGCTATGGTATTACAGGCGGGTATATGAGTATAGAGGTACTTGTATGTAGAGAGAGATTAGACTGCTAGGTGAGTCTCTCTATATCATATGGTACACTTGGCCTATTGGTATCTGGAGTTATTACCAATGTCAATAGTCAGAAGTTACCAGAAAGTCCTACCAACAGACATTTCCTTACTAGGTGCACATGATCTAGAGAGATATGGACCTATTCACTTGGTGACTTCTAGATGGCTATGTCAAGGACATACACGTGCTGGCCAAGGTTTGGGTCATTAGGATCCTCATTCTAGTGTGTTTTGGGAGATATTATGGACACTACAAAATCTCCAGGTTCATCAGTCCGTTCCTCTAGCTTACTTTTTGGAGAACGTTCCTTTGATGGGTGATTCTTGCACCAGAGTGGTGATGAGTACACATCTGGTCCATTCTTGGATGGGACCTGATGTATTGTTAGATGCAGCCAGAGTGGGATCACGGGCTCATTGTCTTTGTCTTTGGTGGAAAAAACTCTTACTCAAAGAGGTTCTATAGCATGCTTATGATGGGATTCAACAACTTGACCACATCCTTGTTGATGATATCTTGGATGTTGGGCATCAGTCTCAGATAGTGGTAGTGGTTGATAGGTCACCTATGGTAGTGGTGAACCTAGTTGGACAGCCTATAGCCGCATTTCCCACACTCATGAGTTTCCTAGGCTCTCATGCTTTTTAGGAAGGAGGATCTAGACTTGTTTGGGACTCACAATTATAGTAGTTGGTGGAGCCTAATGTTGATGAGAGAGAGCCGGGGATGGGTTTTTGCACTAGTATTACTACTGTTCTAGTAGTGTCAGAGGCATCCAAGCATCAGGTGCTAGGTCAGGCTATGGACCTGAATTGTTTGACCTGGATTGTGAGCTTGGCTTGGCAGAGCAACATAGGATGCACTTGATAGGCATCACCACTTTGACACTTGTGAGCCATATGCCTATCGAGACGATTTAGGCACATGTTGGGGGTGATGGACCGAGTGGGCATGGTATTCTAGGGACACAACCAATAGCTACTAGGAAGAGTGGTCTACTTGGAGTCCATCTAAGTGAGTGTGGGCTACTTGGATACATCCTTGGTCCACTTGGGATGTAGCTAGAGGACGTTTGGAGCTTGCAGCTAGAGTGGAGGGAGTTTTTCACACATAGGTTGGGACCTCTTGTGGTTGGGAGCATGACACTATTGCTCCTAAGGGCCCAATGTAGCAGCCAGTAAGTATGTCTTCCACTCCTACTATAGTTACAGAGGATACTTGGGAGCTAGATCTTGGACCCAAGCTTACTGGAGAGGAAAGACAGAGGGTATGGAGGTTCTTGAGGAGCCACATGAGTTGTTTTGCCTTTAGTATGAAGGATTTGGGTGCTCTAAAAGGACTTGGTGTATAGATTGAGCTGACTAGCAATACACCAGTTTTCTGACGTCCTTATCAATATAGTGAGATGGAGAGGATATTGATTCAATGCCAAATTAGTGACATTTTTGAGGCTGGTTTGGTGGAGATTTCACATGGAGAGTATGCATCAGCAACAGTGATGCCAGCCAAGAAGGATATGCATAACAACTATACAGATAGGTGGATGTGTGGAGATTACCGTCCTATCAACCGACAAACCAAGGTTGATTGGTATGCCATGCCTACAGCGGAGGAGATTTTTGATGCGATTGGGCATGCAAAGGTCTTTAGTACTTTGGATCTTCAAGCGGGATATCATCAGTTGCCGATCAAGGAGGAGGATAAGTCCAAGATAGCATTTTAGGCTATTGATCCTCACGGCAAGGATGTGTTATATCAGTGGAGGTTCTTACTGTTTGGGTTAAAGAACGCTCCTACTGAGTTCTAAAGGGTCATGGATAAGATCCTAGTTGGATTGGATTTTGCTTGGTGCTATATTGATGACATTTTAGTCTATAGCACTAATGTGGAGGAGTATGAGAGACAATTGTTGGAGGTGTTTGAGAGGTTGAGATCTCATGGACTCAAATTACATCCTGGGAAGTGTAGGTTCTTCCACGAGCAGATTGAGTATTTGGATCACACTATCTACCCCGGAGGACTTGGTGTTCAACAGACCAAGGTGGAGACTATTGCACATATTCCTCGGCCTACAAATGTGAGCAAAGTTCAAGCATTCCTTGGGTTGGTGAACTTCTATCGCCGCTATGTTAGAGGATTTAGTGCCATGGCCAAGGCCTTGACAAAGCTGACCAAGCTTACATAGGAGTGGTGTTGGGGAGATGAGCAGGAGAGAGCTTTTGTAGAGCTCAAGGAGGGGTTGACATATGTTCCTATTTCGAGGAGACCGATCAGAGGACAACCATTTTAGGTCCATACTGATTGGAGTATGTTGGGGCTTGGAGCGGTGCTCACCCAACATGATGATGAGGAGCAGGAGTTTGTGGTGGCCTATGCTAGTTGCTCCAACAATTCAGCGGAGGCAAAGTATAGTTCATATGAGAGAGAGTGCTTGGCAACAGTTTGGGCAGTAGCTCATTTTTTATGTTACCTATTCGGTAACCCCTTCACTCTCATCATTGACCATCAGCCACTGAAGTGATTGATGGAGTCCGACAAGCTTTCAAGGAAGCTTGCACAATGGGCTCTAATTTTATAGGAGTATGATTTCATGGTTGTTCAGAAACCTGGAGTGGTGAACCATGATGCAGATAGGTTAAGTAGAAACCCATGTCCTAGCCAACAAGATCAGACCGGAGCACATTGGCATGGTGAGACAGATGAGGAGATGGTGCTAGGTTGGCATGCATCAGCCTTTCTATGTATATTTTCAGAGGCTTTGGTGGTATCTCCCTCAACACATATAGGAGGAGTTATTGAAGTCATAGATCCAAAGAGTGAAGATATTGGTACAATTCAGCGAGACATTCATGATGATGTCTTAGTGATGGACTATCTTTGACTGGTGTTGTGAGTAGCACAGTTGGGGCCAAGGAGAGAGATTGTGTTCTTCAACGAGCCAGACGGTTCAGATTTGGAGAGCAAACACCTTTTGCGTGTATGGGAGGATGGTAGAGTGTGAGTAGTACCACTTCCATCTTAGAGACCACAATTTGTCCGTCATCCTCATGAGGAGCTAGGACATTTTGGAATAAAGCGTTCATATAGCTTACTCCAAAGTCACTATTGGTGGTTCGGTATGCAGACCAAGGTATAGTTGTTTGTTGCTAGATGTGTGGTTTGTGACCAAGTTAGAGCATCATTCAATGCTCCTATGCCATAGTTACACCCATTACCTATCATGGGGTTGGGTTACCATTGGAGTTTGGACTTTGCTGGACCTTTACCATTGATTGTGAGACATCATGGGTATGTTTTGGTGATGGTGGAGCACTTCTCCAAGTGGATTGAGTTGGTGGAACTTCCTCACAAGTCTAGTGAAGGGATAGCTTACTCATTCCTAGATCAAGTTCTTAGTCATTTTGGTGCACCAGCTGAGTTCTTTATTGATCAAGGTACAAAGTTCTTGGGGGAGTTTCATGTCTTGTGTGACAAGGCTTTGATTGATCATCATACTACATCTCGAGATCACCTTGAGGTAGATTGCTTAGTAGAGAGAGTGGTTTAGACGGTGAAGAGAGGATTGCAAAAGTATGGTTTGCAGAGAGACCACTTGGGAGATTGGGATCTCTAGTTACCTTGGTTGGCCATGAGCTATTGGTTCAGCCGGCAAGCCTCCTTAACATTTTTCTCTCCGTACTTTCTACTCTATGGACAAGATCCAGATTTACCTGTACCCATTTGTTGAGATGCTACTATAGTTTTGGACTTGGATGACCCCAATGTATGGATGAGGGCATGGGCAGAGATCTTTTGGAGAGTGATGTTAATGGCCTTTGAGAACTTAGCAATTGCTTAGCATAGAGATACTTTACGCTATGCCACCATTTGAGGAGGAGGTTATAGACCCTTGATCCATCAATTTCATCCAGGAGACTATGTATATCTACAGCAAATGGCACCAACAACACTTGATGTTTCAAAAGGTCACACTATCTTGAGAGTGCGTGAGGTTTTGCTATCTGGAGTCCTTGTGTTAGAAGGAAGTGATGGTGTTGTTTGGAAGGATCATGTGCACAATTGTACACCATGCCACCTCCCAAACATTTATGATACTATGGACCCAAGCTTGGCACTTGTACATGCAAGCTTAGGGTGTATGTTATGTGGCTCTTTTGGTGGAGCTACTACTATGTTAGTGTGTGATAGTTGTTTGAGAGGATGGCATATGGCATGTATGACTCCTCCCCTCATGGTGGTTCCTCAAGGACAATGGTTATGTCCTAGATGTATTTGACCAATAGCTAGTTCATTCTTTATATGGTATAGATTGCAGACAGGCAAATAACAATGAAGCTCCATAGCACCTGGCCTCTTGATCTTTGCCCATCATACGGTATACCATATACTTGGAGAAGATGGCTATCTGGAGTTAGAGGGACCTAACCACTAGCTAGAGAGGCGATTGTGGCACTTTAGATTCTATGTATGATTTATGTGTGAGTTGTGCTTCTATAGTATATGATGTTGATAGTGATGTATGTTGTGTAGCAATGTATATATGCACAATAACTATCACGCCATTTGTAGTGTTGCATCTAGATTGCTTGGACACTAGAGTTGCAATGATAGTAGTTAGAGTTATTTCAGCAATTTCTCAAAGACTGCTTTTTGACGGTCAAATTTTGTGTTTGGAATATTGACTTCACGGTGGGTCCCACCATCACTTTGCACCATTTGCACCATCAAGTGTGTAGTCAATGGGACTGTTAGGGTTTTAGACCTAGCTCAAGTCCAGGGGGTATACTTTTGAAGTGCAGCTCCAAAGAGCTCACTTCTCTGATGTTGAGCCTTCGAGTTCTTGGCTATGGTGGACATAGGCCGGCGAGTGCCACCCGGATTCTCTTAGCTAGAGTGGGTATGGCTTGATTGTAATTAGTGCCCAATTGTTGGCTGTTTAAAGAGTGATAGATCAAATACTGATCTAAGTTGAGTTGAGTTGAGAGTGGTAAACAATCTGATTATTGTGGCACTTTAGAGCCTATGTATGACTTATGTGTGAGTTGTGCTTCTATAGTGTATGATGCTGATAGCAATGTATGTTGTGTAGCAATGTATATATGCATAATAAAGCCAAAGTAGAGGTAGACATCAGATCAGATTAGAGTAAATGATTGAGATCTGAAGAAATAATATGAAGAATATGTGGAATTACACTTTGGATCTAAAGAATTGTAAGTAGCAATTGAAATGGCTAAGGTTGTTAAATAACTATTGAGTGTGTTGCCTATTGAAAGGAGGCATTTGCAGTGAGTTGTTATTCAATATTCATATTTTTGAAGTTGAGTAAAGTGAAGTGATGTAAGTCAGTGCTTGTTATTTTTGCTTAATTCCAAGTATCAATCTTGTGTTTGTGTTTGTGTGTGGTTGGAGAAGTTTGATCTGCAATCAATGAGTGTAAGATGTTGGATTCTACAATGTTGATGTTCATTTTGTATGTTTGATCTTGAGTGGAGTGCAATTGAGGCAATGCCTTGACAAATTTGTGAAGAATTGTAGTGTTGGTTGTATTTTGCATTTTTTATCAGAGAATTGGATTGATGCAAAGCAATTTGATTGGGGAAGTTGTGCCTTCAATGGAGGGTGGAACACAATTCCAAGGCAAAGTCATTTTGTAGTGAATTATTCTTGTTTGGGAGTCACAATCATATCAATCACAATCATATCAATTTGGAAAGGATTTGAAGAATTGTGATTATGGATGTTGGTAATTTGTGACAAGATTGCAAATTGAGCACTTGTTACTCTCTTTTGGGTGTGATTTCTACCCAAGAGGCTAAAGATGCAATCAAGAAGAACTACTTTGTGACATTTTACTTTGTATTTGACCATTTTTCACCAATATCCTTGTGGGAACAAACAATTACTTATTGATTACTACAAAAGTGATACTTGTTGGGTTGTCACATGATTTTTGTCACATCATTACCACGGATACAAATCTTTGGAGTGGAAGAATACAAAGCCAAATTGAACATTAACTATCCATCAAATATGAATGTCTACATCGAGAGAAAAATGAGAGGAGAAGGCTTGTAGACAAACTTTACAATGGGAAGAAGAAGAACATTAATAGAGCAAATTCACTAGCAAAGAATCTAAGGAGGCATTGGATTTACAACTTCTTCACAAAGTTTAAGAAGCCTTGCAAGAACTTGATCAAAAGAAATGAGAAGTCAAGTGGCAAGACTACTTTCCACCCTCTCATCCCAAGAGAAAGAAAAATTCAAGTGGATATACTAATTGCAATATAACACATCGACTTCTCCCAAAACTATCAAGGGAGCCAGTTACTTTAAGGATTTGATTTGTGAAAAGATAGCATGAACCTTGATTAAAGAAGAGTGTCAATACATCTCACATATGATCCCCTAAATATTTTTTCATGATCTTGAAGAGAAATTTGATGATATTGACTCTCTTTGCCAAACTCGGGTTGAAGTTGAAGTACCTTCAATCAAAGTACCTCTCGACAAAGACCCAATGTTGAATTTGGTACCTTGGGACCCTTAGCTTGAATTTGAAGCCCAATCATTGGCAAGTACCTTGGGTCAATTGGGTTTTGTACCTCAATAGCACTTTGATCAATCTTTTAACATGTTGTCTTTCCCCATTACCAAACAAGCTTACCAAAAATACAACGGTACAAAATGTGATGAAGATCCTAATGAATTTATTGAGGAGTTTGAAGTGGTCTCCTTTGCCAAAAAGAAACAAGACTCCATAAATTGGCTGCATATATTCCCAAGTCTACTTTGCAAGAAAGCAAGGAGCTATCTACTCACAATTCAAGCTAGCCAATTGGACAGATCTTTGGGATAACTTCTTGGAAAGATTCCAAGAAGTTGATTATGAAACAAGTGTCTTTGTGGCACTCAATGATTTGGATCAGGGCAAGAATGAGAAGTTGAGAGACTACTCTAAGTGGTTCATGGCTTTATTGAACCGAGTGCTGAAGTAATCTGATGTGGTGGGTTACTTCAATGCCCAAGCCATTACCTGGTTCCTTGGTGGATTGTCACCAAAAATTTGGATCTTTGGAAGAGGTATGTAAATTGACAAAGTACTCAAACATGTTGCCTAGTATAATGTGACCCACTCTCATTCAACCGGCAACAAAAGAAATCAAGAGAAGAAAGGCAAGAAGCCAAGACAAAGGGCTTCTTGCAAAACCTTCCCTTCTTTGAATCCTCCACATTGTCATGTTCTTCTTCAAAATCACAAAAGAAGATGTTAAGCCAAAGAAAAACAAAAGGCAAGGACAAAAGAAAATGTTGAATTCCCTAGCTAAAGGCATTAATAAGACAAATGCTCAGCTAGAGACTCTTATAATAGAGATTTTGGATTTTAAGATCTGGATGATTGGGGCAAAGGACCAAAGAAAACTCCCTTTGTTTGGAATCTAGTTCCACACAAATGTGTTGCTACACTCTAGTACTTTGGTTCATACCCTAGGATTCATCACTCCTAGATCTATTGAGCATACAATGATTCATTTAGTGGGCAGACTAATACACATACACCAACTCTTGAGTCTTGATGGTATAAACTTCATATTTACTTGCAAAAGAAGAATGCATTGAATGGACCCAATGAACGTCAAGCCTAAACCTTTTATATATTTCCTACTTGGTTGTGGAAAGATCCAATGGCTTCAATGGATAGAAATTTTCTAAGGGCATTTAAGCAACTCAGTCTTGATCATATCTTATCCCTAAACCTAAACCTAATGGTAGGTAGATATAGTTGTAATCAACTCAATCAAGGGTTAGATACCTCTATAAAACTAACACTACTTTATCTTGTTAGCCCAAGTACCTATTTACAAAGTATATACATCCACAAACTTCCTAAAAAATAAAAATGTTATAGTATGTACAAAGCAATATCTCATTGTTGGAAAATGAAAATGACCATGACTATTTTTGTAAAAATAGGCTCTAGTCTTTATTCCTTGGCATGAGGGGGAAGTGGTGCATGGGATGAACTATCAACCCCTTGCAAATGTGAATTAGGTCTGCAAGCTCCTTTCGATAGCCATCCACAATTTGTTCAAAGTTGGTTTGAGCCTTCTCAATCTTGGGATTAGTGTGGTTTTAGAGTTTTGT
Organism: Lunularia cruciata; assembly: GCA_948567375.1. Classification (NCBI taxonomy): domain Eukaryota; kingdom Viridiplantae; phylum Streptophyta; class Marchantiopsida; order Lunulariales; family Lunulariaceae; genus Lunularia; species Lunularia cruciata. Next base: position 16,486,005 of record OX419759.1, read on the forward strand.
AGACAATGCTTTGAGTTGCTTGTTTGTATAGTTCTTCCTCTCCAACACATCAATTTAATTGCAACAATATTTTTCCTTTATTTTTTGAGAAGTTTCATTGGCCATGTGCTCCAATTGGGTAAGTAGCTTGGTGGTCATATGCCTAATAGTCATGAGCAACCCTACTTGTTTGCTCTTTAGATCTGCTCATTCTGTGTTGATTTCATTGTTTATCTCCTTGGAAATCCACTTTTTCTGCTCTAGCACCTTCTTGTGTTGTTGTTTGAGGTTGGTAGATAGGTTGGAGATGCAAAAGTCAGTCAAATGTTTCAAATTGTCATATGTTGTCTCAACTACCTATGTATCAATCCGGGCTATTTTTAGCTTGTTTCATAATGTTAAGAGTTCATCTTCCCAATTTTGGATTTTCTCTTTGTGTGGAGTTTGGTGTCAAAAGACCTACAAGCTATAATTGTCAACCTCCTTCTCAATCCTTTTATGAGATTTTTGTACTCCTCTTGCCATTTTAGTTCCTCCCTTTGGAGCTCCTCTAGGTGCTCATTACTTTCCTTGTCCTTCTCATTTGTTTGGTTTAGACTAGTTGATGTAAGTGGTAAATGAGTGCCATTTGTATTTCATCTTTGGATCCAACTTTTAGCACATTGGCAAAATTGCTTCCAATACTTCTATCACCAAGGTTACAATATGGATAGTGTAGGTTACTATAAGCCAAGGTAGAGAATTGCCATCTATGCCTAATTGTCTTTGTAGGGCCTTCTTCATTTTTGATGCAAAGTTCTTGTTGTGGCTTAGAACACTTATCTCCTTTGCTCTATAAGCCAAAGTTGCTTCTTTGGCCATGCCCACCTCATTGTTGTTTGATGGGAGTTTTGCATCAACAATGATGTCATTTTTGTTTTTTTGTCCTTCCCATATTGGGGATACCGTCTTGCCAATTTTTTTGGATTAAGGTGCAATATCATTGCTTCAACATTGTTTGTTCCTTTGCAGAAATCCACCATTCTACAAGTCCATTTTGATCTCTCCTTCATCTCATAATGCAAGGTTTCTCCTTCATTAGGAATTGAACTATGGCTTGGAGTTGTGGTTGAGGGGCGGATTCTGCAATTGGCATCTTCTCCTTGTCCATTACACGTACTTCATGCTCAACAAACAAGAGTGATTATTAGGCCTCATTTTTTGGTCTTCCTTCTTTGTCATTTATTGTAGGTGATGAAATTGTGTGAAGGACTTCTTGCTCCCTAACTTTGTGCTTTGGGTAGCTACAAAAACTCTTTGTTAGGCACCTCTTGTCCTTGCAATGGACCTTCCTCCTAGGCCAACTTGTAAGTCTTGGCTTTGCTCTTGCTATCCTTTGATAAAGATTCTACCTCTTGAGGTCATTTTTGTTTCTTGGAGCTTGTACTTTGGCACGGGCAACAAGAGTCTTTCTCCAAATTCCAATCAAAAATATGTCTCTACCACTCATACAAACATCCTCATTTGAGCATACTCTTTGTACATGTTGTGATATTTGGTAATCTCCTCAGGCAAGCTGGGATCTTTGTTGAACTAAGTCAGATGGTGCCTATGGGATGGGAACTTATTCTTCTCTTTGTTTGTCAAAATATTCATGCTAATGTAGAAATGAACAATGAAGGAGGCCACAATGGTGGCGGAACCTTTAGCCATATGTTTCAATAGCTCAATGTCCTGATCACAAAACATCCTAGCCCAACTCATTAGCTTTTGCTTGTGTACTAGTCAGAAAAATATAGTCTGGTTTTGGTTCACATAGTTTGTTTGTTTCAAACAAAATGATTGCATTATTGTTTTTGTGATGGTTTGATAATAGAGTCCTTCATATCTTTGGACTTGTACCCATTTGTGGATTTCTCTCCAACAAATGAGTCATCAATTCTTCCCTTCAATTGCTTGGGGAGGCCATGTGGGGTGTCTATGTGAAATTCCCCAAATGGTGAGTAATCCGTGCCCAAAACCCACTGCCAATGATCCTTTATCCCCATCATGAGACATCCTTGTAGTGACTTCCCACTCAAGTTCTCTAACATTCATTTAAATTTCCTATGACATGGCTACATCTATGAGACCCCAATCCCATAAAAAGAAGTTTTTTCTCTATTTCTTGATGTAGTTGGTTTGATAGTACAATCTCCATCAGAAATCTCAAGAAGCTTGTTCAAGATTTCTAATGTTTTACCTCTTCTCAACTCAACTCAACTAAACTCAACTCTCCTCTCAAGAGTTCATCTTATCATGATTGAATATTTGAATTCTCTTGAATGTAATTCCTGATTTTCTCTCATAGTTCTACATCCTTAGTTCTTAACAGTCTCAAAAAAAATTTGCAATCCAAGTTGGAAATTCCTTTCATGATGTCACAAGAGATGTTGGTCATGGCGAGAGAAACATGAGAATTGAAAAAAGTGAAAAGTGAAAATGCAAAAAGATTCAACTTGTGGGGTAGTGGTGATCTTGTCATAGTCCCAATCGGGTGGGGTTCATCCTTGATCTATCATTGTGGTTGGTGAAGGTCACAATTGTTTGTCATATACATGAGCCTAAGTGCAAAATGGTCACCAATGGTTCTTAGGCGGCACGTGAATTGTTTTGCATGATCTTGAAATGGTGGCAAAAATTGGTGGAGTTTCATATTGTCAAATTATTATGTGCCTTATTGTCCTACATAATCTTGTGAAGTCAAGGCTTCCTTGTAGTGGGGTGGTTCATTTTGTTTGGCAGTCTTGTTTGTAGGCCCCATTGTAAAAGTCCAAGACCAAGGAGAGAAATAAGAGAATGGAAACTCACATTGGGACACTTGAATGAGGGAAAACTCCAAATGCCTAGCATGAGCTTTGGCTCTTGTATTTGTAGGGAGCATACAAGACCCTTGAGAAACTTCTCAAGAAGTTTCATTGAGCCGCTTTCTTGGAGTGCAAGCCAAGCTTCCTTCTAGAAGCTGCTAACTTGACATGCAAGCTAAGCTAGTTGGAAGCTTCTAGAAGCTACCTACTTGAGGTGCAAGCTAAGCTAGCCAAGAAGCTTCCCAAGAAGCTTCCTAGATACTTATAGAATATTCTAGGCTAATTTAACTTATTTGCTACTTTGTTGACCCTTCTAACTTTGTTGCTAAACTCCATATTGTTACACCCATGGAATGAAAACAAAATAGGCCCAACCATGAAATAGGTTTGGCATCATTCTTGTCAATTGATTTTGTGAGCCCATTTTGTTGAAGCACCTTGTTCCTCCATATTTGTGGATGTACAACTCCTCTTCAACCATTATTCCCTACAAAAAATGCTTATTGATACCTAAATTGGACTATTTACAATGAAAAACAACAAAAAGCAAAGAAAATTGGGGCTCATGAGGAAGTGAATCATGAAAAATTTCCTCTTTAAAGGCTACCCCTTTCATGATGCCACATGGAAACCCCTTTCCCATATCCAAAATGCTCAAATGGCCATAAAAGCGTTTAAAAAAATCCTTGGTGACAAGGATATCATCAACTAGCAATGGTGGAATATGTAATAATATAGAGTTAGTAGGAGCTATTGAGATAGTAGAGTTGGCTGATTATAGTTAGAAGGGGGTAGAACTAATATAATCTACGAATGCTAGGAAGGTTCTAAAGCATCTGGGAAAATCTTAGTTGAATGTCCTAGAAGCATCTAAGAAGCTTCTTAAAAACTTTCTAAAGTTTGAGTAGTTTGTACACTAAGTAGACAACTAGCTTGGCTTGCATTCCAAGAAAAGTGGCTTCTGGAAGGAACCTTTCTTGGAAGGTTCTTGGGAGTCTTGTACTTAGCTTCCCTATAAATATCAAATCCAAGCTCATACTAGGCATTTGGAGTTTCACTTATTTGAGAGTTCCAATGTGATCTTCTATTCTCATATTTCTCTCCTTGGTTGTTTATACTGGGAGATCATTTTTATGCTATACATAAACCCAAATTTGAAGTTTGCTCAAACTTTGAGTCTAACTCTGAAAGTTTAAGAATAGCACACAAAGTTAAGGAGAGATATGACTAACATTTGCTTACTTTTTCTCTCTACCCACAGTAATGGAAGACTTGGTGAATTTTTCCAAAAGTCCAATAACTTTGTTTAGACCTCATAATTGTGGGATGAGCTCATCCTTTCACTTGGAGTCTATGGACTCCATTACAAAACTTCTAGCTAGGAGCATAAATCTCAACCTAACTATGGGCTTAAAATTTGGGAAATTTCCTTAAACTTTACGCCTAACTTCTAACCTTCAAGTTCTAGGCCTGAACTTTATGGTCATTGGCACAAACAATGGAGCTTTGATCCAAAGTTTAGCCTAGTTCATAACTAAGAGAGAGAAAAGGTGACTGTGTAGCAAACACAAAGGAAGGGAAGACCCCATCAAGCCATACAAGGGACTGACAAAATCCAAAGTTTAGGGCTCATTCATAATTTGGTCTAAAACTTCAAAATAATTTGCAAATCAATATTAAAATTTGGAAAAATTAATGAAACATCTATGACCCATTTTTAACTTACTATATTAACTAGGACTAATGGAAAAATCTTGCTATAACTTCAAGTTTCATCTAAAAGAATTCAACTACATACAATTTTTTGGATTCATACTTGTTTCCTATTCTACAAAACACAATAAGGGCAAAAAGAAAGCTTTAGTTTGCTCCCCAAATTTGGTTTGTAAGTCAGTCTTCATCTATTATACATAACAATAATTAACTATGAAATATGATCTAGAAAACTTCAAGTTCTTTAATGGTATAGCCTTGTGCCTATTTGATATTATGATTCATTTTTGAACTTTTGACTGAATGAATTATTATTGCCAAGAGTTTGCAGAAACATGTTTAATTTTCTATGTTTTAATTGGCATAAAGACATGAAAAATATGATATCTATAGTTTTTAATCCAATGCACTGAAATTTTGAATTATAAGTTTGAAAAGCTTGTAGTAACATGCCCAATTTTCTTTGTTTTTGTTGGCATAATGACATATAGCAAACATATATATCTACAAATTTTATTAAAAGCACTAAAAATGAGAATTTGATATGTTGGTATAATCATATATACACACAAAATCTACAATTTTTATTAAAAATACTAGAAATGAGAATTTGATATGGATATCCAAAGACATCCACCTAGTATATTGGTTCCTGCAAAGTTCTCATGATATCTGAACAAAAAAAGGGCAACTGAATGCACATCGGAAATCTTAGTTTCTAGAATAGTTTCCAAATCCACCTCCTTCACAATCATTTTTAATTTGGTCAAATAATATAGGAATCATATAGAGTGAATTTCTTATATCTCCAATAATCAAATCCTTACAAAATTTTCTCATGCTAGATATTGATTGATATTTGGTGATTTTTCGTATTGTACAAGGAATCCTTTTTTTTAATGATTTGCTGCATCATATCTTTTTTTTATCCTATTCATAGGTTTCTTATATAAATATTTTTGTTTACTAAAACTTGATTGATTTGCAAGAGTTTACAAGACCGCAGCTTCTCTCTCTTTACAAGTATACGCCAAAGCAGCTGATATTATCTTTTATATAAATAAATAAATAAATAAATAAATAAATATTTATATTTATATGTGTGTGTGTGTGCAAATATTGCATTCTCGTATCTTCTCTTTTTCTTCCAAGCCAGTGCTTTTATATTGTTGTATGTATGGCGTGTAAGGCCTACAAATATTCTTGTGAAAGATTTCTTTACAGCCTTTGACATAACTCCTCCTGAGAGTATCCTTCTTCTCCATTTCCAAGTTCAAACTTGGTACAAATTGCAGTATCTCCAAGGAAACTTGAGCACAACTTCATATAAAACCAACAATATGACAAACCAACAATCCACATTACAGTCAATTCATCAAATCTTATAGAAATTAAGCCTACCTTTATGTTGCATATTTTATATATGCAACATATAGTCGTTGCAAACGGTGTATCCTATCAAGTTATAGCTTCATTCACATTGTTATAGTAACTTTTCAGGTTTTCCTTTAAGGTTAGAGCTTCATTCACATTGTTATAATAAAACCTCCAGTTCTCCTATAAGGTTTTAGCTTCATTCAGATTGTTATAATAATTATTCCAGTTCTCCTATAAGGTTCTAGCTTCATTCAAATCGTTAAAATAACTCTTCCAGTTCTCTAACGTTCTCGCCTCATTCCAGTTGTTGTGATAACTCTTCTAGTTCTCCAGTAAGGTTTTAGTTTCATTCACATCGTTATAATAACTCTTCCAATCTCTTTCTTATAAGATTCTAGCTTTATTCACATTGTTATAATAGCTCTTCTAATTCTCCTTGGCATTCAACTTACCCATATTTGTCGATAACTAAGGATATTCTGGAAATTCAACCGATTCTTACTAATATCTAAGTATTGTTCAAATTATTCTTAGAAACTAAATATTGAATATGAATCTGCCTCCTTGATCTCTTCTATATGGTTCTTCCACAAGTTCACTCACGTCAATGGTTGATTGCGTTTTTGATACCATCGCTGTCTCAAACTGAAAGGACGGTCGGATTTTACAAAGGTTCGTGACAATGGAATATTTATTCCATTCCATTGTCCAAACATCATTAATTTCTTTCACATCTTACACTCACGGACATAGATTGAAAACTCGGAAGTCTTACACTACACTCATTTTGCTCCTTATTACAATGAATATTTAGAAAAACGATGTTTAGAGGTTTGTGAATTTCGTAGTCGACGGCAACTAGGACTGACGTGACCCACCCACGTCGAGCAAACGAGGTTGTCGAACAAAACCTGTCAACTCGCGGTGCGGTTGAGTAAATCTTCAAACTTAGGGGTGTGGTCGAGTATAAATCTGAAGAGAACCTGATAAAAGTCTAATTCGACCATCGTAACGTGCTGATGCAGCTTACCAAACAGTGCACCAACTGTTAGGTGTCAATTTTATCCTAAAGTCGAGTCGTTAGACGTGCAGTGCAACTCACAGTTCACGGTTCTTGAGCTTTACTTCGTGATGGCTTACGTGACGAACGAGCCAAAATAGAGAGCACTCCGAAACTGAAACTCCTCTGAGCACACAAGCATGGCCAATAGTTGCAGCCACCTACGACTGAAGATGGAGGATATATAGAAGATGCGGAGTATCGATGTGGATTTTTCCCATGGTTAGGGGGAAGAAATCGGCCGTATGTGTAAACTTTAGCCGGAGATATGGAGGTCGTGCGAGCTAACATTGAAGCTGACCACCCAGCAAACAATCTCTGCGCACGTCTCAGGATGTGCGGGTTCGGCTGCGTGAAGAAAGTGGGACCCTGAACTACTATATATCTCTCTTTAGAAGTTTACTGTGGAGCCAAAAACAGTCCAAGTAGACGGAGCAGGAGAAAAATAGACTTTTCCGCAGGGCGAAAGATGAGACAAATTTGTCAAAACGTCAAGTCAATGATCATACGCCATCTTCATATTTCCTTTCAGAAGAGCACTGCAAACTGTACGTAGCAACAAATTAGATGTAACATCCATCTTGTTTCCTGTGGAAGTTCCTGGGAGTGGAAGAAGAGAGCAAGAGAGGCAAGACTGGAAAGTATTTTACTTGGCGGTGGTCGAGCTCGAGAAAAGCCTGGAAAGAGGGTTGAGGAATGAGGTGATACGTCATTACAGAGTTCGAGAATAGTTCAAGCGTTTTAGCTCTCAAAGAGGTTATTTAACTTACAAGTCCAGACCTGGGCTGCAAACTCAGTGTCACTATACACACTGTCAAACCTGAAAGAGGATACATCACAAAATTCACCGAGAGGAATGGGGTGATCCAAAGCTACGTCTACTCGCAATCAGATCACTGTCCAAGACATTCTCGTTAAGACGCATTTCATTATACGAAAGTTCCCTGAGAGCAACAAATTACTGCCTTTACTTTTTGAAATCTAAAGTAGTATTTAATCCATAGCAAGAAACCTTTTGTCACTTTCACCGAATAAACGCAACCATGTCCGAATAATGAGCTGCTGTTATCTTGCTGCACATTTCTCTTCAAAGAGGAGACTAACTGTCCCTCACAAAGAAGCTGCATAATTGTGGATTCAACGATGAGGTTGTACTTCCAAAACATCATATTATCCTGGTCCAAATTCATTGAGCTACATGACACAGCCGTCTTTTCCTAAGACTTAAGTACTGACTCTGTCTACACCTAGATTTAGTGAAGTATTATGATCCTCTGCTCACGATAAGTGTCGGAAGATAAAATTGACTAATAAGGTTTATGAGATGGATATTCATCTCATTTACTCACTGTACTTCAATGTGATATATGGATCTGTATAGTTTTTGACCTTCGCATGGTACAGAAAGTCGTCATGTTTGTGGAAAACGATGAAGACAAAACTTGAGAAAGATGACGTAACTTGTCAAATCAATCATGGAAGGAGTTTTATACTGTAATGATCGGCCCGCATCAACTCTGCCTCTAGATGTATCAGCTACTCAAAGAAAGAGGTGATTCGTCTTTCCGCGAAAACACGACTATTGTACCTTATATCTGCAATGCGCCAAAAACCATGTACAAATTTAGTACATGTAAGAAATGAAGAGCATAGAAGTAAAAGCGTCTACGTATACGTAGGCCAACACTAGTCACCAAATCTTTGCCTCTTAAATCTTGCACAATCTTTGCATGGAAGTATCGTTAGGGAATGGATTTAGTGAATCCCCAAAAACATCAGATAGCCAAAATTGCCCAGGAAAAACAGTTTCAATGTCTCCTATAAATAGAAGGTTGAAAAAGGTTGAGGTCTGCAGTTCGCTTTCTGCAGAAACTGCATCGCAGGTTCTTTCGCAGGTTCGGTCACTTTCTTTCAGCTGGTAAATCCTCCCCTCCGTGACTGTCACAATCCAGTCTAAAAACTCAGATGTATGGGCATGTAGATATATCCAGGTAGATGGAATTTTTTCGTGAAAAGGGCGACCGCGTAGAAAACACGAAGGATGGGCAGACCCCATCAAGCCGTACAAGGGTGAGAAAAAAAGGTAGATTGAAGTGCAAGCTTGAGTTAGTGGCGAAATTCCGGACTGATTCAGGTGAAATTACAAGACTGTACAATCTGGGTGAGAGTTCCATCCCAGCACTTGTGAGGTGAGCTCGCGTCACGAAGAACAAACTAATTAGCAGCTGACAATGAAAGAAAAATGTGCCAGTTTATTCTCTTTTCTTTCCTTGTAAGGAGAACAAAATAAGGAAAGGGAGGGGGTCTGGGGTTGCCTCCATTAAATTACAAAAGCCCAGTTTATGATATGGAGCTCAGAAGTCTTCTCTGCCCATTGAAGCTATGTAGCTGTTAGATTGTATGCTCTCGCGAGGACAGTACTTCCAACACAACCATCCATCCGCTGCGCTGGTAGTTGTGGGTCACCACAACATGATCCATTTAGTGTCGCCCGTGTCGGGTATGGATGGCTAGCTAGTGACGAATGGGGCCTTAAATATTGTAACTAAAAGTCTAGAACTTTCGTACGCGGCATGTAGAAGATGGCATCTGTGCTACGTACAGTACTTTGATATTCTTATCTCAGACGCGCATTGATCCGCAAACATGCAGCTGGTGCTGCATGCCTGCTTACCATTACAATGTTATCGTTAGCACCGAATGGCACCAGGTACGTGGTAATTGCAATAGACTAAACTCAACTTTCTCTATTCTGCAACCAAAGCTTCGTAGCCATTCATTTCATTTATCGAATCATATACTGAACTCCTCTTACTTCTGAGCTGCTCCATTGCACCAACTTCCAGAATCACCGCGTGGCCTTACTGACATGCCAATGCATACCGCAATAAGGCGTGTCAAACCCATCCTGAAAGTTGTTCGTTTTTGTGAAAGACGTCCATAGGCCTCTCCCCATCTCTGTGAAAAGGATGCAACGGAGTACCTTTCCGTTACTATGAGTTGCTATACATGGAAACAAAGGTGTTGGTGTGGTGTTATACGAAAGGCAACTTCTATTAATCTGAATTATTCCCAGCAACAAAGAGTTGAACAGATAGATCAAGTAAGGACCACCCAGACGTTTAAATGGAGAGCATCTTAGCTGCTTCATCACCACGCTTATAATGCGTGTCAAAACATTTCCTCTAAGCTCTAAATTCATCTACTGTACATCGTCTTCAACCTCACCAAACTCACCTCTACTACTGAGAACAATGAAATGCAAAACCGTTCCCTCGCTAGCAGCGGTGAACGGAGAAAGAAGGGCGTTGTGTCACGGTTTATCAACGAATCCAATAACACGAATACCGAGCGAGGCGGGTCTTGCTGGCATGGATGGATAGACGGCCGCCGAATTCGGAGCAGCATTTGGCGAGATGTATACACGTGGATACTCATTGACGTGGACTCATCTGAGCCAACCAGAAGCTGCCATGACAAGCGATAGGTAAGACTGGAACTACAGTAAACTGGACTGGACCAAGGCCACGGCGGAACAGACACAGCTCTTGCTCCTCTGACTTGTGAATTTGGTAGGGTTTTTGGAATGGAGATGCTTCTTCCTTTCTTCGTCGGGAATCAAAGGGACCGGGAAATGAGGGGGATCTGAGTCCTCGTCGATCTTCTTCGTCTTTTGTCACTTTTTCTTTTTTCTTTCCCTCTTTCCTCCTTCCCGTTTTAACTTTTTTATGACTCCTTGCCTTCCCTTTATGGCGCTTGCCCTCCAGAACCGTGTCACGTCCATACCTATACATCTAGACGGTGACATTCCGGAGCTTTTATGGACTTAACCTGGAGAGGCTCTCTTCCTGATATAGCTTTCCACTTTCTTCTTTTATTGTGGTTATATACTGGTGCTCCTGCAGGGATCGTGGTGCCGTGCCATACCTAGGTTTGTGTAGATTACTGCATTTTGTTATCTACCTCACGCTCGAGATCTGGCATCATCGAGGAAGCAAGCGTGCCTGCTGGATATTAAGAGAGATTGGTCGTTGACTTTGAGGGGGAGAAGCAATTCCATCTGAGATATGGCAGGTCCGTGACCGAATGATCGGAATTCGAAATTTGATAAGTAGACTGCACGCCTACAGGGATGTAATTATAGTTTCAGCAACTCTATTAAACTAGGTTTTACCCCAGGTTCTCCAACGCTTGTGCCTGCCACATACTTTTTCACCTTCTTCTCGTGTCATTGTATGATTGAACCCTGGGGAGGTTTCTTCACAGGTGTTGAGGAGAAGCATTCTCTTGTTGTAAATATGGGGATACTTCTATTGGGTATCGCAGTGTTCTGGATTCTGATGGCTCTGTCTCCGGACCCTTATTGTGTACTTTCACTCGGTACATGTCTTATAGCCTAGGTTGACCTGCATTTGATCTGATTCATAATCTTGAAGACCTTTGGGGCCCCTTCCCTCAAGGCCTTGTTTCTCCAATCTGTTGTCGCCGTGGTCCAAAGTATGTGATACATCACGGGCATGAAGTCAATGGGAAAATTCATGAACGGAAACATCCAGAGATTCAAAACTCATCACGCCTTTTCAACGTCTACCCATTATTTCTGGCCAGAAGCAGAGGTTTTAATTGTAGGCGTTCGTACACCAGCGGTCGGCTTGTTGGACGCCACTTTTGAGGACGACATGGTCCTGAGCGGGTGCGTATTCTCTTGGCAAAAGTTAAATTCATCTGTTCAACCAGTCTTTTAGGTGTCTGTATTTGCCGTGTTGTCAATTCATCCTTTTCCTTTGCCGCACAGGCAAAATCATGAAGCGACTTACTCCTCTAGAATTACTCTCAGCTTGGAGGGCCGCTACAGATTTCGCTTTGGCTATATTTTGAAAAGAAGTTCCGATGATCCTGTTGGATTGGATTTGAGTTTGGTAGTCTCAATTACACCTTTGTTGCAAGTCACTGGGAGAAAGCTTGACGTCTACAAAAGTATCGGGGGATAATCTATGAGAAGGCAGAAGGGGATCCAGTTCCCACAATTTGCTAAACAATATCAGAACAAGTTGCATTTATCGGTTTGAAACTCTCTTGGAGACAAACACATAAAACAAACTTTACATCCGTTCTCTGTCTTGACTGCAAGTTTTAGGTTCCAGCAGTTGCGCTGGTGGTTGTCACATTCTCCAAGAATTCAGGGCTTCTACAGCATTCCATCTTGGGGCTGTTGTTCCAGGAGGATTTAGAACGAAATCCTACCATCTCTTGACCGAGAAGCTGCCTGAAGTGCGCTTTTAAGTTATCTCTTTACTCTTCTAACTACAGTGCCCGGACAGTACGTTGACTTTTATAACCGTTCAACTTGTTTAAGAGAGAGGGAACTGGTAGAAGTAACTGATTATGAAAGAATGTACGAATTCATCAGTAATTGGAAGTCTAAGTTTCTACTTAACCTGCATATGGCGAGAGATTGATGGATGATGGTTCTATCTTTCTTGTGATGGACAACAGGTTTGAAGAACATGGAATTTGAAAGATTGGATCTCGTGTCCCTTGGAATTATGCGTGCTGGTCACGGGTTTCTACTTAGGCAAACTTCGCTGTACTATTGTAGCTTGGAGCTTCAGAGTCGTTTTTCGTCGTGTAACTGTGGACTCGATTTATGTAGAAGACAATCGCTATCAATCGTTGAGATCAATTTTTAAGATACAGTATTTAACAACTTCCAGAGTTTTTGTTCAAAACTTTTGAACTGTAGCTCAGCCTGGATTGAAGGCTAGCTGAGACGAGGGCAATTGGCATATCCGTACGTGACTCTAAAATTGGCTCTATTCAAACTTCACAGCCATTTTCATGAACCCCTTCCTGGACAAGATTCATTCATTGAGGATTACCACAGATGACGGAACTGTTCGGGTCTGCTTCGAGTATCTATGGAGGGAAGTGATTGGAATGGACGAGTCCTTAATTTATTAAAGCTGTCCTCTTATACATCAGATTTACGACTAGTTGCAAAGTCCGTTTGCTAAGCTACTTTCATTGTCTTACACATTTCAGACTTGGAGCAGTGGTTCCGAGCAACAAGGACCTGTAAATACTGTGGAGCTTAATTTGGATGCGTGCAGCTTCCAGCATGGCTACTGCAGCTATGGCTGGTGCGGCAGGAGCTGCAGTGGTGTTGTATTACACAGGTTGGGGGTCCGCATTGGGGATGTGGAACAAGCAAGAATCTGAACTTACGAAAGAGGACGATGCGGATAAAAGTCTAATAGGGTCAGATAGGCCGAGAGATATCAATAGAAGAAGAGTACTCATCCATAGACCAGCAAGGCCACCATCGACTTGGTATGAAGCTTTGTCGACTCTTTCGGAGACACTGAGGTTTACGTACTCCGAAACTCTTGGGAAGTGGCCTATCGGTGACCTTGCGTTTGGCATCAACTTTTTACTGAGACGTCAGGTACTGTATACTTCTGGATTTTGCGGTACATATCCTTCTATCTGATTTCGTGCACCTCTGGCATCTGGATCAGGCTAGCTGGTTCTGGAACTCTATCAAGAGGAGAGAGTCCAAATTAATATCATATGTGGTTCTTATATGCTGTACCTTTGTTGAAATTTCAGGGTCAATTTCATGTGGCAGGAGTCTTTGCCGGTGGAAGCAGCAAGCAGTTAAAAGGACCTGATGTTATTGTGGAACTGAAGGAGCTCTTGCGGCTGTTAGTTGTTTGCATGCACTTCTCAAAAAAGCCTTTTCCATTGTTCCTGGAAGCTACAGGATATTCTCAGAACCACGTTCTTCTCCAGGAAGGGAAAGCAGGGGTATGATCCTCTTATTTGCCATTGTCATGTGACAATGCCTGTAATTTGCTCGTAGCAATCAGGCACCTATAGCATGCTCCAATTCTTCTCTTTCTCCTTCTTGAGATGCCTTGGACCTTATAAGTGGACCTCACTTTTCCTCGGATTGTGTGTCTGCATGAAGCCCTTGGTACCCTGCAACTACAAGATTCCCTCTTCATTAAAGACGGACGCAATTTCTGCTTAGGCTTGGACGTAGGTTATCACACAACATGTCACAATTATTCACTAGTGACTAATAAACGATTTTCCTGCAGCTTCTCAAGCCAGCTTTTACAGTGCTGGTGGATGATACTTCACAATGTATTCTGCTGTTAATTCGAGGAACCCACAGTGTTAAGGATACTTTGACTGCAGTTACTGGAGCCGTTGTGCCCTTCCACCACACTGTGCTGGACGATGGTGGAGTGAAGAACTTGGTTCTTGGCTACGCTCATTGTGGCATGGTTGCAGCAGCACGTTGGATTGCACAATTAGCGACTCCCAAGCTTATGCAAGCGCAGAAGGACTATCCAAATTATAAACTGCAGGTACGTCTCTTCAACTACTGATGATTCTGTTGTGGCAAATTGCCGAATATTATTTGCCTCGTATGGATAGACTGACACCACTTTGATTTCTCTTTAAAGCTCTCGTCGTAACGAGTTTGACATCTTTTTGATACTTACCGATCGTAAAAAGCTTCTGACACTTAAATTCGTGTTCTTTAGTGTAGATTCTATATCAGGATAGTTGACGCAGCCTTCCCGGACCGTTCCATTTTATTAATCGTATCGTTATGTTTGCCAGATAGTAGGTCATTCGCTGGGTGGAGGCACAGCTGCCCTTTTGACATATATTCTTCGCGAGCGTGGAGAGTTTCAAGAAGCTTGTTGTGTTTCCTTTGCTCCTGGTATGTAGTTTATAATCTGGCTGATTCTTTAATGAGCTGTTACCCAACAAGTCGCTTTTAAGTTCTTTTGCTTTATGATCAGCTTTGTTCACAGACCATGACTCACCATGGAACTCTCCAGTGAACCAGATAGAAAGTACCAGTCTGTCTTGTTGCGATTTTTTTATCTCATGTTGAGCTCCTTCATCTCCTGCCTTCTCTCATGGATGAAGGCATTGATGGTTTTTCAGAAAACGATTTCATAACTGTAAGGAAGCGCTGAGCTTACTTACTTGCTTCTCACTCTTGACAGCTGCGTGTATGACGTGGGAGCTAGCAGAATCGGGAATGCCGTTTGTCACAGCAGTGGTGAATGGCTCAGATCTTGTGCCTACCTTCTGTGTCGCATCTGCAGACGATCTTCGTGCAGAAGTAAGGACTTCTATACTTGACCTACAATACGTTTAATTGTGATGCTTTTGTTGACTGATTTTCATGCTTATTTGTATCCTGGCTTCAGCCTGCGGATAACATACTGATGTGTACTGAGCTTTCTCCCTCCCATCTGATGTAAATGTGTGTTTAGAGTGATCCCTCCACGTAAGCTTAGGAATACAGGTTGTTATCCAATGGATAGCCCGTTCTGGGAACAGCTTCTGCTCTCATATACCTATATGTATACATATCAATATCGTTTCTCAATATACATATCCCTACCTTTTTCGCATCTGGATCTCGCGTTCATTGTACGGCTTCTGTCCTCATTTCTCTATATCCCTACCTTTTTGGCATGTACCTTTTTTGCATCTACTTTTCGCATGTACTTTTCATTCAGTTTTGCTTTCATGTTGTTGCCATACCATCTGCACTTCATATGCATTCAGTGAGTTCCCTTCCTTGAATGGCTTCTGCTCTCATCTCCTCATATCCCTTCCTTTCTTGAGCGACACTTTTGGAAGCAACCAAGTTTGCCTTCGCACTCATGAGCTTTTAAACTGAAACCCGGTACGAGGCGTACTGGCATTCGTTCAGCTACTTCAGCACTATGTTAGGTACGGATGTTGTTTGTGCTTTCATGGAGGCTTAGTATGACCGCTTTTCTGCTTCCTTCAGTGTCAAGCGTTACATGACTCATGCGTTCAGTTATACATTATTGTCAACAGTTATTGGCTAGTTATCATTCTGCAGTCGTGGTTATTCTGACCACTCCTATTCCTACACTTAATTCGTTTCTTTCCTTCCAGTTGCCTGATATTCGAGATAAGTCCTACTTGACACCGCTGGTCCACATATCATTTTCCACCGTTTTCTTTTCTCAGCCCGGTTTCTACTATGAGCGGCACTTTGGGGAGCAAACCAAGCTTGCCTTGGCACTCATGAGCTTTCAAAGAGAAACTTGGTACGAGGGGTACTGACATTTACTCAGCTAGTCATAGTACATGAGCTTTCAAAGAGAAACTTGGTACGAGGGGTACTGACATTTACTCAGCTACCCCGGCACTGCGTTAGGCACTGATGAAGTTGTAAGTGCTTTCGTGAAGGTTTACTATGGCTGCATTTTGCTTCCGTCAGTTGCTTAGCGTTTTAGGACTCATGCGTCCATAGTACATGCTGCAATATACTATATCCAGTCCTCTAACGTGCTTTCGTGGAGGCGTATTATGACTGCCTTTCTGCTCCCCTCTGTGTTTTTGGTGTTTTAGGACTCATGTGTTCAGAGCACATGCTGCGATATAATCTACAGCCAGTCCTCTTAACGCTTTGCTCTACTTCCCTTGGATCTCTGAGCAATTTCATACTTTCGGGCTGACTCACGGATCTTCCATGACCTACGATTTCCAGGCTGCTACATTGATTTTCGACATCGGTTTATCTGAATCTTTCTCGTCTAGCTTGTCAAGTCGATTTCATTTCTCTACATGCACTGTTGTTCTGTTTCCGCTTGTTCGATGCATACTACTTGTATATAGGTATTACTTTTGATATGTTTCCAGGTTATATCTATTTATGTTATCATTCGAGCAGAGGTTCGCTATCTTGTATACACCACATATCTTGCATTTTATTTGCATTCAATGAGTCCTGGATTTCCCGTTCCTCGAATGGCTTCTGTCCTCATTTCTCTATATCCAGTCCTCTAACACCTCTAACTCCCTCCCTATTGTTTTTCCTTCGCCCTTTGCCTGATTCTTGGTTCGACCTCCTGTGTCTACAGTGTTTACTAGTCCATTAGATATATGTTATACTCAAATTGTTGCAATTATGCCTTTGCTTCAGGTTACATTCGATGTCGTCTACTTTATGGATTTATCACTATTCTAGCATTGTGCACAAAGTACATCTTGGTTCCGATCATTTGCGTTTCATGAGTTCTGGATCACCCGTTCCCAGAACGGCTTCTGCTCTCATATACCTATATCCAGTCCTCTAACGCAGCACTCCGCTTCTCCCGTTCTCTGAACGGCTTCTACTCTCTTTTTTCTCATACCCAGTCCTCTACCGTTTCACTGCGACTCAGCCATAATACCATGCACTCCTCCTCTCCCACTTCGCTCCACACCACCCATCATCACCTGATGCTCCGGTGAATGTGGTCTGTTCCATGGTTCATCCCGTCTATCAACTTCATGGTTCTATATTTCTATACGGTTCTATCGTGGACAGCTCTCTACATCCAGTGCTCCAACGCTTCACTCTTCTTCCCTCGTTCTCTGAGCGATTTCAATATCGGGCTGCTCACCGGTTTTCCATGACTTCCGATTTTTAGGCTTCTACATGGCTTCTCGACTTTGGTTTATCTTAATCTTTCTCGTCTAGCTTATCAAGTTGTCGCTTTTCCTGTTGATTTTATTTCTCTACATGCACTGTTGTCTGTTTTTGCTTTTTCGATGCATTCTACTTGTATATAGGTGTTACTCTTGATATGTTTCCAGGTTACGTTTATTTATGCTATCATTCGATCAGATGTTCGTTATCTTGTATACGTTATATATCTTGCATCTCATTTGCATTCAATGAGCTCTGGATCCCCCGTTCATCAAACGGCATCTGTACTCATTTCTCTATATTCAGTCCTCTAACCCTTTGCTCTGTTTTCCCGTTTATCTGAACGGCTTCTACTCTCGTTTTCCTCATACCCAGTCCCCTATCGTTTCGCTCCGACTCAGACATTACACCAAGCACTCCTCTCCCACTTCGCTCCACTCCACACATCGTCACCTAATGGCCCCGGGAATGTGGTCTGTTCCATGGTTCCTACCCCTTTTTCACTTAATGGTTCCCCGCCCTTCCATTCATAGACTGTTGAAGGTTTCATATCCGTCGATCAGCCTGCGTTTACTAATTCTTTAGATGCTTTGCTTTGCAATTAGTGACAACGTGTAATCACTAATCGCAAATCACATTTCTCTATGGGTATTCGGTTACATATTGTCTCGATTGCCTCACATGAGTTATTCAGCGAGTTCTTTACATGCGTTGCCCAAAGCCTTCCGTTTACACGTTAGTCAACAGTGACTCTGCATGTTGTTATCTTCTGATCATTTTATGATGTCGGTGCTTTGCCTTACTTCCATTTGCGAGTTGCACTTCTTCTCTTTTCCGCATGTCCCTCTTATTTAGTTTAGTTTAATTTAGTTCCGGTTCCTCAAAATTTTCTGCTCTCATCTCTCATATCTAGTCCTCTCTCCGAGTTTGCGTTGGCACTCATGTTCCTTTTATTTAGTTTTGCTTTCATTCATTGTTATTCCATCTGCACTACACTTCATGAACTCCAAATCTCCCGCTTCTGCTCTCAACTCTCATATCCAGTCCTCTCTCCGAGTTTGCCTTGGCACTCATGAGCTGTCGAGCAGAAACTTGGTATGAGAGGTACTGACATTCGCTCAGCTACTTAGGCACTGATGAAGTCAGAAGTGCTTTCGTGGAGGCTTGTTATGACTGCCTTTCTGCTTCCTTCATTTGTTTAGCGTTTTGGGACATGTGTTCATAGCGCACGCCGCAATATACTCTATCCAGTCCTCTAACGCATCGTGATGCTTCCCCGCTCTCTGAACGGCTTCTACTCTCTTTTTTCTCATACCCAGGCCTCTATCGGCTCACTCCGACTCAGCCATAACACCATGCACTCCTCTCCCACTTTACTCCACTCCACCCATCATCACCTAATGCTCCGGTGAATGTGGTCTGGTCCATGGTTCCTCCCATCTTTCAATTTCGTGGGTAGGGACCATGAAGGCAGAAGACTTCATGATGGTTCCCTATCCGGCTCCCGTTCATAGACTGCTCAAGAGTTCATGTCCGTCTCAGTGGTTTGCGTTTACACGTTGTGTACTACTTCTTTACATGTGTTGCTTGGCCATTAGCGATTACATGTTGTTGTACATTTCTCTATTGGTCTTTGGTTACACGATGTTCTTGATGTCCTTACATGCATTACTTACCGAGTTCTTTACATGTGTTGCTTACACCTTTTCGTTTACACGTTGGTTAACAGGTTCTCTGCATGTCGTTATCTTCTGATAATTTCATGGTGTCGGTGCTTAGCCTTACTTTCTATTGGCGAGCTGCACTTCATCTCCTTTCCGCATGTTATTTTCATTTAGTTTTGCTTTCATTTTATTGCCATTCCATCAGCATTTCATATGCACTCAATGAGTTCTGGATCTCCCGTCCGAGGAATGGGTTCTGCTCTCATCTCCTCATATCCAGTCCTCTCACGCATCGCTCCGACCCAGCCAAGACACCATCCACTCCTCTCCCACTTTGCTCCATTCCACCCATCCTCAACTAATGCTTTGTGTAATACTCTTAGCCCGATGGTTCTCTGGTTCATGGTTCCTACCCGACTTTCTATTTCAGATGCTTAATCGGACACGTCTTGCTTGCTGGTCACACGATGTATACTAGTTCTCTGCAGGTGTTACTCATTAGATGTTTCAATTATGTCTTTACTTCGGCTTACCTTCGTATTGTTAGTTTCTCTTAATTTCCATTTCCCGAGTTACTATTCATTTCGATGTGCACATGTTCATGCTTATATTTTCTCTGCACTTAGTGGATCCTGGATCTTCCGTTCTTCGAACGGCTTCTGTTCTCGTATACCAATATATAGATTCTATAGAGTTCGCGATCCCCCGTAAACGACTTCTCCTCTCATGTCCTAATATATAGATTCTACTACGAACGAAGGGTTCAATTTTCATACACTCAATATTTGCATCAATTCTAGTAGATGATCCGTATTTTTTATGGTATCATCACGAGTGTGATGCTAGTGGGTCAGTAGATTGAACTGAGTTAGAATGAGTTTATGGTGCTACTTTATAACAATCCCTCCACTGATTGACCTTAGGTGACAGCTTCTGCGTGGATCAATGACTTCCGTGAGCAAATTGAACGGACAAGAATATTGAGCACGGTTTTCCGTTCAGCTTCAGCACTGGGCAGTCGTCTATCTTCTATCGCCAATATGTCACGAAATCCATCTCTTACAGTCGCAAGGGCTGCACAGTCTGGAGTAGCGAGTGCTGGGGCAATCTGGCGCCCTGTCTCAAACGGCACACAGGTCAGCGTCCATCCGCGACTTATGAAGACAACTATAAATGCAGTTGTACTAGTTCATTGTGCGTCTAGTCTTCAAAAAAGTCGAGATTACTTCAAGGCAGATATACACTTTCACTTAGTTAGATGCTTTCCCGAGTCAGCTCTGATGGTTGAACTATGATGTGAGTCCAATTCTTGTCTATGTAGTGGATGCTTGTTCCTTTCTGATCGCCTAAACTCGCGGTTAAGTTTACACGCAGTTTAAGATGGGCAAGAGAGTTGAATTGGAGCTAAATAATTGTTCAATATCGAAATCAATTTATCATTTGGGAACGGTGTTCAGCCTGTTTCTGAGGTCTGTGGTACAATAGTTTCCGTACCTTGCCTCTGTTCAAGGGTACTTTCAATCTCTGTGGAGACGGTTCATTCAAGGAACGAGTGGTGAAACGGTTGAAGTTGAGTAGTAGTTTTAGGTGCAGACTTGTATAGATCCTTGTGAATGGGCAAACGTCCAAGTTCTTGATACTGAAAACCTGTACGGTGATCCAGGTAGTCATGAAACAAGCTCAGAACGTGGCTCAAGCTGTGGTGCGCACTCGACCATCCCTGGGACTAGCAGGTTGGTCCTGCATGGGTGCAAGACGAAGGGTTGTATCAGCGCCAACAACGGTAGATAGTGAAATCGCTTCTAGTTCGTCATTAAGTAGCCAGGATACAGCTGAAAAGAGGATATTGTTGGGACAGGAGGTAAGATCAAATCCAGATGGCTTAACTACGTCTTCGTTCCACGTGGACATGGATGTGGATCAAGAGCGAAGAACACAGGAAGCAGCTCAATTCTGGATGCGAGAGGGTTTGAAGCACGTTGGTGAAGGTGCAGCGGAAGGTTTTGGGGAAGAGGATGAAGACAGTGAACTACCCCATCCAGTTGACGGAGAGGACATTGGGGAAGAGTATATATGGCAGCAACTAGAAGAAGAAATACAGCGGCAGAGAGAAGAGAGTAGACTTGTAAAAGAAGAAGAGGAAGCAGCTGCAATGGAAATCACTCGAGAAGAAGAGAGTATTGCATCTACAGCTGCACGAGAATCTGAGCACATCGTTAATGAGTCAGAAGACGGAGGACCTGTACATGAATCCAATAGGTTTTACCCTCCTGGGCGCATCATACACATCGTATGTCCTCTTCCTCTTCCAGAAGAGGTGGACAGCTCGGAGTCAATAGCAGACGAAGGGAGCCAGCGTAAGAGGGTTGGAATTTTTTTAACCGAACGCAAACTTTATGGCAGAGTTCGTCTCTCGCGCACAATGGTGCATGATCACTATATGCCAACATATAAACGCATGATGGAAGCTTTGATTCTACAATTGGAGGAAGAGGAAGCTCTCCCCTCGGATGAGTCAAGCAGTTCAGGTAGCGATATTGAGACTGAAAGAAGAACCCATGTATAATATTAGTAACTATCTCCGTAGTGCGGTGAAGACTCTATACTTCCTTCCCTTCTCCCAGTGCAGTGGAGTGCACTCCTAACTGCTGCTGTTGTATATTCTAAGTTCACACTCTTTCGATTTGTTACTTGGAAGTGTCTCAACTTCCGAGATATATAGATGATAGAATAGTTCTTGCTGAAAAGTCGTCACTACTATTCCCGTCTGTGGGTCGAATCATATTTATGCGCGGGACTGATATGTCATCTCGATCCTCGCCTCCCTCTGTAATTCCAGACACACACAAACTGATTAACTAACCAACCAATTTCTCATTCTCGTAGTGTATTAATCAATAAACGAGAGGTTTCCTCTAGGTCACCCTGTGGAGGTTCTCCTCTATCTATTTTTTTGCCTGTGTAGTCCTTCGCACATTGTCTAAATGAATGTGCCTTAGTAAATTTATTTTCAGCAATAATAAATTTAGTTTCAGTAATTACCGACAAACTTGTTCAGACCCGAAATATTTACGATGAATACATACAGCGCATCTCCAACAGTTGGGGTAGGTGGTCAATCTGACAACAATGGTTAGGAACAACACTGGGAGGTTTTGTTCGATTACCTGTCCTTCAAGGCATGTGCATGGGCGGCCTGAGAAGTTTCATATCTCCCTCACTCGGAAGTAACTACAATTTACATGATGTATACGACGTTGGATGGGCGCCATGTCGGCATTCTATGTGTCCTACACCAGCTTTCTTTCGGAAGGCTAGAGTGAAGGCTTCTCAAGAAACTTTTTTATTTGGTTCATTTCATTTCCTTGTTCTGCATGTCTACAGAGAACTAAAAGACATCGCTGCATAAGCGCAGCTTCAAAAGCCCAAGACTGGCCTGCGGGTTCTCAACGCTGGACAAAAACAGGTCAAGGTGTGGTCTAAGGACCTAGCAAAATTTGAATAACTGTTGAAACTATCGGCAGTTCTCCTTTTCTTTTCTTTTGGTGAAATTCCCACTGGGTGTTTTGTCGCGAGTTATTCGACAAGAAATGTGCAGCGACTGTCTTTGCTTCCTTTATTCTCGTGGCTATTTGTTAGTAGGTAAACATCAGAAAACATTAGAACTGTGACTTTGAGTCAAGCTAGACATTGAACTTGAACTCCAGGACATGATAAAGCAGCAATTTAGTCTTTAACACTTCATCTCTAGCTAGCGAAAGAGTCCTGAGCACTCAAAAGCTCATACTTTAGTGCCAATTTTGAACCACAAAACAGACTGCAATACCTTTAGTAGCGACTCTGGCAGAGCATATCGTGAGCAAGAAATGAATCGTGTCAAGATTAGAGGGGCAGTGGTTAGTAAACAAATATAAACGGTATATACACGGTATACGTCTCCCCCGGAAAGGTCCATATTGATTCTAGAAATGTGAATTAAGTGATCATGTTTTTCATAACTTTTTGTAAATCAAGGGTCCAGCTAAGAAAACATATCGTACCCTACTCTAAACAGTACCCTAAAACATATCGCTCCATAGGTTATAGAGGGATCCTCTACATCAATGATCATATAAAGTTTTCAGGTGTAATTTTTGCATAATTTGCTACATAAAATTGTTATGGTACTAAAATCTAGAACATTAAAAATCTTTGAAGTTTGAATTGTCATTTAATGGATATAATCAGTAATGTTGAATATAGACTTTTATTTTCTACATAACACTTCTTGTCTATCTAATATCCTAGTCACTAAATGATGGAGGGAAATGAATTCAAGTGATGCAATCACAATCTATTTTTCTTTTCTTTTTTTACTATTTATTGGGGATGTACCTAAACTAGGTGTATATTTTTTTCAGCAATATTTATATAAAATCATGATAATTTCTAATAGAGGTTTCTCTTTGGATATTAAAATTTCTATTCAGTGATAAAGTTTTTATTTGAAAATCCTAAGAAGATATATCATACTATCACAAATCTTCATATCTTAAAAAAAATTCATAATATATTTCATGATTTTTTTCCAAAATATTTATCCATTTTTCTGGTCTAACGCACTTGAGCTCTTTTGAGATTGGTTGTTCTTAGAGAGGACTAAAAGTTCAAAAGCCCATATACTCATGAGCCCTATCTTCTTATAGTTGAAATTTTTTAGCAAAGTTATTTCATATTTACCACATTATAATTATAATTGTGTTGGCTTATTGATTATTTATATATATAGAATTTGCATCAAATACATCAAAATTCTATATTGATCTTTTACTATATCTAGTATCTTAGTAATAATATCTACGGATATTAAGAGAAAAATGCAAGATACTTGTAGTGTTTAGAAACTTTGGTCATTCATTTCCTAGAAGTTCTATAATAATCAATGTACGGTTCTGAAATTGTGTAAATATGCTTGAAATGAAAAGAACCGAAGAGAAAAGGCTTCTACATTATTAGTCATGTATGTAGTAGGATAAAGAATCCAAGCACCAAGTAGATCAAGACATAAGGAAAAAGTATAATACAATCACAGAAATATCACATCTCTCTATAGTATCATAAATGATCAAAATATACATATAATATGCTATTTCAAGCTATTTTGCTTGCATAGTTTACAATATGAAGATCTCAAAAATAAAACAGAAGATTTTATTTTGTACCTTACTTAATTCATGCTTTGGATAGATTAATTAAGTAATAATTTAAGCTTGCATGGTAGATTGAGATCCTATCCTATAAGATACATCAAGAAGATATTCTTTCGGATGATGCATTGACATAGTATAAAAGAATTAAATATTCTATAATAGACTCAATAGAATATTAAATTTTGACTATAAGATATATATCATGATCTTATATGTAATGAAGAAAATTCGATTAAATTATCAGATATTTACTCAACCAAGAGTATATATATATATATATATATATATTGTCAAGGAAGGTAAGCAGCATAGAACCAAGTAGCAAAAACCAAGAAATATGAACAGAAGTAGGAAATAGATCTAGACTACAGTCATAGATATTATATTGAGATTTATGATTGAAATTTTAAGTTATAGCTTCTAAAATCAAAGGTATTATCAATTTCCTTTTAAGAATCCCATTAGAACATAAAGTATAAGAGGCAAAATGCAAGGTAAGATAGCGAAGGCTAAAATAAAGTCCAAATAAACATTGATCCTTAAGCATTACATTTCTTGAATCAAATGTCATAAAATAATTTATTTAAGGAAAAAAGTAATTAGATCATTTATTTCCTTATAGATTATATTATTGAGCTTTTTCTCTATACTTTTAATCTTATGGGATGCAAGATTCAAATACTACACAACCACTAAACTTTTCAATGGAATATGATATTAGATGGAAACATCACTAAAATTTCATAAATAAAATCTATTCAGTTGTTTGATCATCTGCAGATTTACTTGAATCTGACCTTTAGATATAAACATAACTCAAATTTCAGAACTAGATTCTATCAAATTTTCTGACTACTTGTGGATTTATACTCCAAATTGGTATTATCTGTTTCTAATTAGAATTTTTTCTATAATTTAATAGTCTAAAATTATAAAATAGGAAAATAAAATATTTATTGAGCATGCTTCTAATAATTGTTCAACTTAGGAAGACCTTGAATTGTATCGGCCGATTTTAATCTTTTATGTATAAGTGGTATTGAAGTATCTCCTTCTTGAATAAATTATTTATAAATAAAAAATAAAAAATATTTTTTTGTAATTTTTTGACTGATTAAAAGAATTTTATGCTCATATTTTCTTTTAAGAAAAGAAATTCTTGCCATTTTAAATTCTTGGGTATCATATTCATTCATTTACAATTCATAGAACTAATTTCATTTTATCACAATTTCATTCACTCAATGACTAATTTTTGTCTTGCATGAATAAACCTTTGCATATATAAAATGAGTATTCTAAGTACATAACAATCATCTTTGGTGGTATTGAAGTGGTATTGAAGTATCTCCTTCTTGAATAAATTATTTATAAATAAAAAATAAAAAATAAATTTTTGTAATTTTTTGACTGATTAAAAGAATTTTATGCTCATATTTTCTTTTAAGAAAAGAAATTCTTGCCATTTTAAATTCTTGGGTATCATATTCATTCATTTACAATTCATAGAACTAATTTCATTTTATCATAATTTCATTCACTCAATGACTAATTTTTGTCTTGCATGAATAAACCTTTGCATATATAAAATGAGTATTCTAAGTACATAACAATCATCTTTTTTATTCATCCTTAATCTTTCATATTTTATGACTTAGTATCATCAATACATGATTTGGAATATCATACATGTATATATTGCTACAAAAAGTATATTATTATCAACATCATACACTACAAAAGCCTCACTCATGACTTTATGAAAGTCATACATGAACTTTAAAGTACTACAAGAGTATAACAAGAATCAAAATATATACTGTCTAAAATGAGAATTGCAATTACACTCAGGCAACTCTAGCATAGAATAATCTAAGCTAAAACTTATCAACTCTCTCCAATGTATGTAGGAGCTCAATAAATTCAAGATAGAAGACGCGAGCTTTCTAAAACTAAAACTATACCAATAGATGAAATTGTAATTACACTTAATCAAGCTAGAATCACTCTAGCATTGGATATTCTAAGTTAAGCTTATTAATTTTCTCCACAATTTGTAAAACTCAAGAAGCTCAACATATAGAAGAAGTTAGCTTTCTAAAACTACAACTTAAGGTATACCCCTTCTTAGAACTTAACAATAATAACAAGACAACTACCTTGATAATACAAATGATGGCTCTAATAGTGCTCAAGGAACCCTGATAGTATAGATGGCCAATATTAAGTAGCATATTGTGGCTACTAAGATAATCAAAACATCTTGGTATATTAACTTATGCTCTATAGATGACAAAAAGCTTTCAATGTGACTACGACCACTTGAAATAAACATTAAGTGAAAAATTTATCATAAATAGTAAATTTTCTATTTTTATCTTTTATAGATTTTGGAATCTAAAATCAATATTATATAGTTCTTTATCCTTGAATTTTCTTGTAGTGTAGAGCTCCTAAATGTAAAATGTTGTATTTAAGAGAGTAAATAATTAATTTTTGTATATTCTAGAACCTCTGTCATTTTTTATATGTCTTTGATCATTAGATATGAAATATAAAGAGATTTCTAATATAATGACTTCAATGCACTAAATAAGAAAAGCTAACAAAACTCAAAAAACTTATTTAACATCATTTAAAATTTGGAGTTTAAAATAATATACTTTTAAACTTATGAATATTACTCTCTTCAACTTGCTTAAATGCCTTGAGTGAAATCTAAAATTTTGAAGATTCAAATGATCTTCAGAATTCACAAACCATAGTCCTAAATATAACAAATACCTTGAAACCACCTCCAACTTTGGGATCTATAATTGAACCTTCAGAATCCATACACCATACATAGTCTCAAACATAACATAAGTTAACTTTATACTAACATTTTTTTCTAAATATTTATCCTAACTCTTCCTGTACTAGAAAACTATTGGGTTGAGACAAATCATTTTGGTGGACCATTACTTATGGAATTGGGCAACATTTGGTTTTGAGATAGAGGAGCAAGACCTCTCCAAGGAGAATGGAGACGGGTCAAAGAAAGGAGAGAAGGAGTCCCACAGGGAACAACAATGATGTTACAATTGTGGCCAAATTAAGCACATAGCCATCAATTGTCATGCTTGTCATCTAGAGGCACTCTGCCTCTATACAAACAACCTCTGAATCACATGGAGAGCGTAATACCAAGAGCTAGCCATATGATCTAGATGTGAAATTTGGTTTGGTAACATCATTCCAAATTTCACATCTGGAATGATGTTATATATAATTGTCAAAATAGATCAGATAGAAGTATCACCAAAAGGGTACTTCTACTGATAGGTTAGAAACCAAAATAGACTTGAAAACCTTGGAACCAATAGCTAGACATACGATTTAAAGGTGAGAATTGGTTTGGTAACATCTGGAAGGATGTTACACAAGATGGACTAAATAGATCAGAAAGAGGTATCACCAAAAGGAGACTTCTACTAATAGAGTAGGAATCAAAATATACCTAAAATCATTGAAGGCAATTTCGGATGCCTAAATAGATGAATTTGGCCTTGAAAATGTGCAAATTCCCCCAAACAAAAGAAAGGCTAGCCTTCCCTCCCCCTTGCTTTGCCTCATCAAGAGCTTTCCAACAATAACTCACCCACGTGATTCTGAGATTCCTACAAGAAGATTCCCTAAAGATTCCCTCCGGTCAAAACTTGTTTGACCAACTAGATAGGACCAAGACCAACAAGTCACCCATCCAAGTAAGTAATCCAAAGGTGGAGCTTGGCTGACATGTCACCTATTAGTGTGCCTAATCCTAGGGTGGAGCTTCCTTGGAGGAGATCATCTTTGTCTATATAATAAAGAGAAGGTGCTCCTTTGGGGCATCAGAGGTTTTAGTGTGAAATTGTGTGTTTCTTCTCATATCTCATATCCTTGGAGCATTACAATGGTATCATAGCAGGTGTTGTCATCCAAGAGAGCGGATCACCCCTCTTGGAAGAACATGGGCTACTAAGATTGAGTAATGTTGAGGAGAGACATCCTGGTAAATTAGGGGTGCTAGAGGGAGGATGGAATGGAGGCTCCGAGAGGACAATATTTAGCACCTTGCTTTCAGTTCTTGAATCTATTCCACATCAAGATTATGTACATTCATCGTGAGCAAGTGAGAGTGTATCTGGTTTTTCACTTTGGAGTAGAGTTCATGGATATAGTGATGAATTTGCCAAACCCAATGATCATGCCAATAATAATTTATGATAGAGAGTGGGATTTGATAATCTACATTTTGTTGTGATGGATTTGAATGTCCCAAATCCTCTCCTTTTTAACACTCAAGTAGAAATTTGTTATGTAGTGAGACCAAAAGTGATGTTTAGAGATTCTATGGTCAGGAATTGTGGTGAGGAATATTATCAACAAGTGGTAGCTTTGGAGGTCCCAATGGTAGTTCTGATAGTTTGTGCGCACTCTAGAGTGATCATATTAATTCTTTATTGAAGTAGACAATAGCAATTGAGTGTGCAAGGAACCATGGATCCATAGTTGCAAGAGTTGGTGCAAGGGATGGAGTGGATGTTGAACAAATTTTGAGAGATTAAGATGACCATGGAGGCATTACAAGGTAAAGAGCTGACCCTTAGGAATGATCAAGAAATGCAAGAAGAAGAGCCATCTCAAAACCCAATACCTACAATCAAAGTACTTGGAGAGGCACTTGTGCCTACAAATCCAGTCAACAATGAAGCCACATTGCTACTCTTGATGAAGAAGACATGCAACATAAAGCCTTACAAGAGGTAGTGTATGATGGAAGTAGTGGAGAACTGGATCTCATGAATGAATTAATATTTTTGATTGTTCTCAACAGAGATCATCAAGCATGTTGCACACGTGTTTGCATGTGGGTACTTGATCAATAAAGCCCTCACATGGTATGATGCTTGGGAACAATCCATGTTGGCAGAGAGAAGAGAGATCACGTGAACATCAATGCAAGAAGGATTGTTGAAGAATTTCTAGTCAGTGGACTCCGTGCAAATGGCCCGGATCTGACTATGGGGATTGAAACATAAGAACACGTACAAGAGTATGTGGAGGTATTTTTGGATCTACAAGTCGCAATAACCAACATGAGTCTAGCAAAGGCTCTTGACAATTTCAAACAAGGGTTGAAGGAGCGGATTTGCCAAGAAGTCATGGTTCAAAATCCTTGCACGGTATTTGAAGCCATTACTTGTGCATAGAGAATAGTAGGGGCATTGGGTGGAGGTGAAGGAGTAGTTCCACCTCAACATTATTGGCTAGAAATGCCACACATGAGTGAACCAATACCAATGGAACTAGGCTACCTTTGGTTTAGAGATCGAGGAGCACGACCACTTCAAGGAGAGCAGAGATAGGTAGAAGAATGGAGGGATGGAGCCCCCCAAGGAGAAGGAACTCAAGGAGAACAACGCCATTGTTACAATTGTAGCCGTATTGTGCACATATCTACCAACTATTTAAAGGAGGCATTTTTATTGTTATGTTGTTTAGTATTCATAATTTGTGAAGATAGATAAAGCAAAGTGCTGATTTCAGTGCTCGTTGCTTGAGCTTGATTGAAAGTATCAATTTTGTGTTTGTGTTTGTGAGTGTGTGAAGAATTTTGAATGCTTGCTTGGATGTGTGCTTGTTGGATGTTGGATTCCACAGCCTTGATCTTCATTTTGTGTGTTTGATCTTGAGTAAAGGGCAATTGGAGCAATGGCTTGACAGATCTGAGAGGAATTGTAGTGTTGGTAGTATTTTGCAATCGTGAGTGCAATGCAATGTTGTGTGAAGCGATTTCAATTGCGGAAGTTGTGCCTTCATTGGAGAAGTGGAACACAATTGTGAGGCGAAATTGTTTTGCAATGAAGTGCCATCTTTGGGAGAATCTAAATAATCATAATCAAGATTATTTGGAAAGATTTGATGAAATTGTGATCATGGGTGACAAATTGTTCTGACAAGACTACGAGTCAGTGCTTGTTACTCTCTTTTGGGTATGGTTTCTACCTGAGAGATTAAAGATAAAACCAAGAAGAATTGAGATTGTTATTGTTTGACGTTATATTTGACCCATTCTGAATTGTATCTTTGAGGGAACAAACTTTACTTACCTGATTACCGCAAAAGTGTTATTTTTTGGGTTGTCACATGATTTTTCGCGCCGCTATTGAGGATAAAAATCTCAGAAATGGAAGAATACAAAGCCAATTTTGAAACTGTTTGTCAAAGCAATATGAATGTCTGCATTGAGAGAACAATGGGAAGAGAGAGTTCAAAGATGAATGCTGCATTGTAAAGAAGAAGAACGCTTGAAGATCCAACCCACTTTAGACAAAACCAAACGGGAAGTGTTGGACTTTCAACTTCTTCAAAAAGTGCAAGAAGCCTTGCGAGAACTCAATCCAAAGAAACATGAAGGCGGTTGGCAAGGAAATTTCTTGTCTCCCCTTGCCAAGAAGAAAGAAAGACTTAAGCGGGCAGACATATTCATTACAACCTAGTATAACGACTTCCCCTAAAGATGTAAAGGATGTCAAATTTATCAAGAAATTTGTTTGGGAAAAGACAACACAAACACTAACGGAAGAAGAGTGTCAACACCTTATATGCACAATTCCTTGGTTGTCTCAAAGGGATTTTGAAGAACACTTTGAAGGAGTTGAGCCCTTTTCTTCTACTTGGGTTGAAGTAGACACGATCAGAGAGGAAGTAATTGTCAAAGAAGGCTCAATGTTGAACTTGACTAATTGAAATCCTTGGGCTGTTAATATGGCATCCATACCAGCCAGTTCCTTGGCTCCCTCAAGTTCAACTTTACCACAACTGATTCCACCGGGCCGAATAACGACTTTGTTACCTATCACCCAACATGCATATCAAAAGTATAAGGAGACAAAACAAGACAAAGACCCCAATGAATTCATCAAAGAATTTGAAGTCATTTCCTTTGCTAATAAGGAGCACAACTCTATGGATTGCATGCGAATTTTCCCAAGTCTACTCCCAAAGAAGGCTTGGAGTTGGGATACTCATGTAACCCAAAAGGGGTTTGTATTGGTAGATTGGGCAGACTTGAGAAACAATTTCTTGGAACATTTCCAAGAAGTTGTCACGCCATTTGTAGTTCCGCATCTAGATGCTCGGACACTGGAGTTCCAGTGATGGTAGTTAGAGTTATTCTAGCTGTTTCTCAGGGACTACTTTCCGATGGTTAGATTTTGTGTTCGGGGTACTGACTTCACGGTGGGGCCCACCGTCACTTTGCACCGTCGAGTGTGCCATCAGCGGGACCGTTAGGGTTTCAGGGCTAGCTCGAGTCCAGGGGGTATAGTTTCGAAGTGAGCTCCAGAGAGCTCACTTCTCTGATGTTGAGCCTTCGAGTTCCTGGCTATGGTGGACAGAGGCCGGCGAGCGTCACCTGGATTCTCTATGCTTGAGTGGGTGTGGCTTGACTGTAATCAGTGCCCAGTTGTTGGCAGTTTATAGAGTGACAGATCAAGTACTGATCTGAGTTGAGTTGAGTTGAGAATGTTAAGCAATCTGATTATTGTGGCACTTTAGAGTCTATGTATGACTTATGTGTGAGTTGTGCTTTTATAGTGTATGATGTTGACAGCGATGTATGTTGTGTAGCGATGTATATACGCACGACAAAGTTGATTATGAAACAAGTGTCTTCACGTTGCTCAACAATTTGGACAAGGGCAAGAAGGAGAAGTTGAGAGACCTCTGAGCGGTTCATGGCGCTCTTGAACCAAGTCGCAAAGCAATTAGGTGTGGTTGGTTAATCTGATGCCCAAGCCATCACCTTGTTCTTAGGAGGACTTTCACCAAAGATTTGGATCTTTGTCAAGGAGAGGAATGTAACTTCCTTGGATAAGGTACTCAAACACGTCGCCCGCTATGAGGCGGCTCACTCTCACTCTATAGGTGATTGAAGAAATCAAGAGAAGAAAGGCAAGAAGCCCATAAGAAGAGATTTTGATGGTACTTCCCCTTCGTTGGAGGAATCCTCCACATCTTCAAGTTCTTCTTCCAAATCCAAAGAAGAATACAAAGATGTGGAGGCAAGAAACCATTGAAACCCTGAGCAAAGAGTGTACATAAGGTGGACAACAAGTTGGATGCTCTTATCAAAGAGTTTTTGGATTTTAAGATCCAGATGATTGGGGCAAAGGACCAAATAAAGTCTCCATCATTTGGCAGATCTAATGTATGGTGCACCGCATGTGGCAAGTCAGACCATACATACACATAATGCAATACTTGTAATGCATTTCTGGTGCAACAAATTGATTGGGTTTTGGGATGGAACCAAGAAAAAGAAGAGGACACGGTGTACCAAACCCAAGAGGTACCGCCTCAGGCAAGCACATTGTACCAAAGTCCAAGGTATGGACCAAGGGAGTATAACCCCAATGCTCCCCCACAAAGACTACTCATGAGTAACCAAAACTGACCTCAAAATGTTGCACCCGGAGCATGTTACAATTGTGGCTTGATGGGACATTGGTCTCCAAACTGTCCGGAGCCAAGATGGCAAATTGGGTATGTTTCCTTGTGTGAGAATTATAAAGGATTGAGTCATATGAGCAACCAATGCCCTCATCCACCCAACCCAAAGTTGCTTGTAAAATATGTACAAACCTCAGCAGAGCGTGCTGCGCTCTAGGCAAAGGGGGATACTACTATAAATTGTATAACACTTGAGGAGGTAATGCCTCAAGAAGAGTGTCTGGCCTCTGAAGGTGAATGGCTGGACCTCAAAATTTTGAAGGTTGGGATGCACACCAGTAAGAAGAAGTGTGGTCTCGAGGAACTGAGTATGACCTCTTTGTCCTGCAAAAGGCAAAGAGATTGCTCCCAAAGTCAATCCTTTTTGCCAAGGAGGAAAAGATTCTTGCAAAAGATTAAGCTAAAGCCTTGCAGAAAGAACTCAAGGAAGCGGTACTCAAGACTTGGGAGATGAGTTTGGAGGAGAAAAAGACAAGGCCTCTAGATTTTCCGGCGGACATCAGATCCAAAGTAAAGAATGTGATTCAAGGCAAGATAGGTCAACTTGAGGAACCTCGGGTCTAGACCACCAGTACACCCATCACCATCATGAAGCGCCCCAAAGTCAAATTTGAACAGGGTGAAACCTTGAACCCAAAGAAGGTGAAATTGGGAGGAGTACCTCAATATGATATTATAGCAAATTTGGCATTCACAAGTGCAAATGTCACATTTAAGCAACTGTGGGAAGATAAAAATTTATACAAGAAGCAACTAAATTCTGCCCTCAAGAAATTAAGGGCGATGTCTAACAAGACCTGCCCTCCATTTATCGTATTGAACAAGAGGATTTGGGATCTCTTGAAGTTGATGCGGAGATTGCAAGGTGCATGATCATATCAATACCCATTGATTCGGGTTCCAGTGTGAATGTCATGACCAGAGATAATGCAAATTGGCGGGGTATCATATGTTTGAGCCAACACTCCAGGTTCTGAAATTTGCTAACCAAACTAGGAGGCGGCCATTGGGCATGCTATCAAACATTACCACGATCATTGGAGGAGTGCACTTCAAGTTGAATTACATTGTGTTGCGACCAACTACCAAGACTAGTTACCCATTGTTGATCAGAAGACCCTGGTTGTACAGTGCCCAAGTTGTGGTGGATTGGCAGCAACAAAAGTTGCGGTTTAAGGACATTTTGTCCAAAGATCAGAAGCTGGTGACGGTGAGTTGGACACAGGTTCTCCACCTTGGGGAAACAACGTCGTTTGAAGATGAAGATGAATCCAAAGATTCATCGTCCAAGTCAACTACTTGGAATGCTACGGGATAGAGGTTGAAGACAAAGACCCATATGACATCACCTTGGGTAGACATGACTTGGAAGAAGGGGGTTTGACTGAAATTCAACGTGGATTAAGCCGAGTAAGCTATTTTAAAGGAGTCATCAACCCCGATGATTGTCAAGATGTTGTCTTGAACAAAGGAAAAATTTTGAAACTTTCTAAGACAATCACTTTGGAGGATTTGGTAGGATACACTACCCTGTTTATCAAATTCTAGGATGTATTTGCCTGGTCTATTGATAAAATGCCAGGTATTCCACAAGAATTTGGAGAACATCGGATTGATTTGGTTGAAAGTGCAGTTCAGGTTTGGCAAAGACAAAACCGCCTGAACCCAAAGTACTCACTCTTGGTCAAAGACAAAATCAATAAGTACTTAGAGGCTGGAATTATTTTTCCTGTCTTGAGCAATGAGTGGGTTTCCCCCATAGTCATTATACCGAAGAAGAAAACTGAGAAGATTCAAGTGTGCCAAGACTTTTGCAAGTTGAACATAGTCACAAGGAAGGATCATCATCCCTTGCCTTTTACTGATACAACTTTGGACCGAGTAGTTGGTCATCCTTCTTACAGTTTTCTTGATGGATTTTCATGGTATAATCAAATATCCATCCGAGAAGAGGACAAGGATTAAACTACATTCATTACCGATTTGGGCACTTTTGCTTACAATCAAATGCCTTTGGGTTGTGTAATGCTCCCGCTACTTTCTAGTAGATGATGAATGCAATCTTGAAGGATTTTTTGTGCAAATTTGTGGAGGTCTTCATTGATGATTTTTGTGTGTTTGGGCAAAGAAAAGTACATTTAGATTACCTTTGCCAAACTTTTGAAAGGTGTCATTTTGCCGGTTTGTCATTACACCCGGAGAAATGCTTCTTCGCAATGAAGGAGGGAATTCTTATAGGGCATTGGGTGTCAAAACAAGGTATTGAAGTTGAGGTTGAGAAGGTAAAAGTTATCTTAGCTTTGGAATCCTTGAAAAACATCCAGGAGCTGAGAGCTTTCTTAGGACATGTTGGATACTACAAACGCTTTGTTTCAAACTATGCACTACTTGCGGCACCCCTTACAAAGCTTCTTAAGAAGTCCAAAGTATACTTGCTAGAAGCAGAACAAGAGGAAGCTTTCCTAGTATTGAAGAAGAAACTTGTTGAAGCACTACTTATGAGGGCCCCAAATTGGGATGCCCCTTTTCATGTGTATGTGGACACTTCATCCATGGCAATTGGAGTCATCTTAAGTTAGAAGGACGAGAAGAAGAAGGAATATCCAATTTATTATGCCAATCAACAATTATCAGTTTCAAAAAAGAACTATTTGATGACTAAAAGAGAAGCTTCCGGAATGGTTATGCCTGCAAGAAGTTTTGCTGCTACCTGTTGGGATACAAGTTTGTCTTCTATGTTGACCATTATGCGTTGCAATATTTGGTCAAGAAGGCAGATTTTTCCAAGCAAATTGCAAGATGGATCTTGTTGTTACAAGAATTCACAAACACTATACAAGTACAGAAGGGAGCTTTGCATTTGAATGTGGACTTCTTGTCCAGGTTAGAAACTCAAGACCAAGACTTGGAAGTCGATGATCAGTTTCTTGATGAAGAGCTGTATCATTTAATAGTTGTGTGAAGGTATGCGGCTGAATATCACTATCTGCATACCTGTCATTGTCCGGAGGGGTTGGACCCCAAGCAGAGGGCAGTCTTCCTTAGGAAGATTGGACCATACCAATTAAAACACAACATTTCATTTAAGATGGGCAAAGACAAAGTACTTTGGAGATGTTTGGAGGCATACAAAGTTGGAGGAGTCATTGAGTCCTTACACTTTGAAGCATCGAGAGGACACTATACCCTAAAGAATACTATGAGGAAAATCCTTTCAATAGGGTATTGGTGGCCTACAATGTATAAAGATACGCATGCCCATATTTCAAGTTATGATGCCTATCAAAGAACATGAAAACCAATGGCTACTTCCCAATGGCCTTTGAGACCAATTTTGCCATTGGCTCCATTTGAGAAATAGGGTATTCATTTTGTGGGTCCAATTCAACCATTGACTTGAGTCACGAGGAAGAGATACATCTTGGTTGCATTGATTATGCTACCAAGATAGTAGAAGCGGAAGCAACATGGAGAGATGATGCATAAACAATCATAGAATTTTTCTTTTGAAACATCATTTCTCATTACGGGTGTCCTCTAGAATTGGTCAATGATCAGGGAACTCATTTTTTGAACTCCATGATGGAAGCATTAACCAAGTACTTCCAGATTAAACATTGGAAGATCACTTCCTATAACCCAAAAGTGAATGGACTAATAGAGAAGGCAAACGGATTGTTGTGTAAAATTTTGAATAAGGTGACGGTCAATTATGCCTATGATTGGGACATGAAATTACTTGCAGCTTTGTGGGCATACAAAATGATTGAAAAGATTACAAGCAAACAAACTCCCTACTTCCTGACATACGGATTGCATCCCATACTCCTAGTTGAATTTGAAGTACCGTCATATCGGATTATCTATGAGGAACGATTGTTAGAAGAAGAAAGCCAAGATCTTCCAATCCATGATGCAACTGATGTGGTTAGAAGAGAAAAAGGACAATGCAATGCAAACCATGAAGGAAGTGCAAGAATAGAGGAAGATCAGGCTTGATAAGCCAATCAAGCTTGTGACTATTTAGGAAGGTGATTTGGTGCTGTTATATGACAATTGCCAAATATTTTTTCCAGGCAAACTACATTTGTGGTGGATAGTGCCATATCATATTGTGCACATATATGCCAATGGCTCTATTCAACTTGCAGACTTGGAAGGCAATCCTTTTGCCACTTGAGTAAATGGGTGGAGAGTTAGAAAATATTGGACCACGGACCCAACTTTGTATAAAGAACTGGTTGTTGGTGTTCATAGGGATGCTCACATTTGAGGAAGGGGGTATGTGGTACCCACATTTTTTGGTTTTGGATAGTTTCAAGGAAATTTTGAAGAAGAAGTATGTTAGTAAAGCCTAAGGAGGGCTAAACGGGAGAGATATAAGAAAAAGTGTGTATTTGGGCCCAAACCTGAAGTCGACCTCTGCGTCAAGACCAAAGGACCTGGGATGGACAAAAGAGGAAGACAAAGAAGGAGACTTCATATTGAGCAAGGTAGTCTGATCCAAACAACCTGGAACAAACTTCTTTGGAGTTGGCAAATCAAGAAAGTACATGGGAAGAAAGTAATGACCTTGGGATCAAGAAGTTCTTGATAGTGATAGGAAACAACCCCATAGAAATTGGTGATTGGAGCAGAGAACGACTAAAGAGTGACTGATCAACACAAGACTATAAAATTGAGAGTTTTGCAAGGAAGCAACGCAATGTCCAGATGCTACCCTATACCTATTCAGATTTGATCCAAAGTAATGCAAATTGAAAAGCCACAGGACGACGAGTGGGTTAGGATCTCGGGAACGATCTTCCACAAGAAGAGGGTGAGGAAAAACACGATGGCCCCAAAAGTGAGTAAGAAAAGTGCAGTGAGGGGACTTGCAATTCATAGATTAGAAGTTGTAGCACAGATCAAGGTCTTGGTGAGACTTTGTATCACGTTCTTGGCCTAGAACTGGAACTTCAATTTTCTAGGTTTCATGGTAGAAATTGCAGCGAGCAATTCCAAGGGTGGGCCAAATCATGAGGGGAAGAGAGGAAATCCGGCTTGATGGACTGAGTCAGATTGGAGAATAGTCTTGGGGAGAGAGGTAGGAGAGGAAGGAGGTACCATCTCCTATCGGAAGTGTGATGCTTTAGAAGAGACTACCAAGGTGAGAAACTTGTTCAATCAACCTCACACCAAGAATGGATATAAGGTGGATAGTTATAGAGACCCCGAGAGGAGAGGGATTGTAAGCATGATGATGGCATTGTTCAAGCCGGAGCAAACCACCTATGTTATGATGCAACAAGCGGTGTTCTTTCACCAAATGTTTGCAGGAGAGGCAGTAGATTGGGTGAAATGTCTACATTAGCAAGTGGGGTAGATGATTTTGGGTTGGAGGATGAACATGCCACCGCATTATTTTGTGCCCTTTGCAGCTCATTTCTATTTTGGATTGAGCTTGCTAAACCTTTGGAAGAAAGAAACCAAATGTGCTCATACTTTCATCCAGATCTATGGAAGGAGGTGGAGGTGGATGCAAATGAACAATATTACATAGAGAGGGTGCGTGATGGGGATAAGTACTACAAGAAAAATGGGAAAGAGAGAATTTTAGCAATTGACACCCCAAGTGCCAGGAAGAGAACTAAGCCTGAAAGTTGCCTTGCAACAATTCAGCCACAGAAGCTTAACCCAACGGTAGTGATGGTGAAAATGAAGGAATCCATGCTAGAATCCAAAGAAGAGTTTGATGGGGAAACCAGATCAAAGGGTGAAGCATTGGGAGAAGAAGAAGAGTTCACCCTGCAAAGTGAAGAATCGAGTAGTGGCAGTGAAGGCAAGGCAAAGGTTCAGCAAACCCAAAGGTAGATGATGGATACAAGGAAGCCAAGCCTAAAAGTCTCTACGATTGAATGGAGAGGTGAGAAGAAGAAGGAAGAAGAAGTCTTGACACAACCATGAATTGCAAGAGGAAAGAACAATGTGCAAGCAGCCGAGGTGGAGCCCTACAAAGTTATCATGGAAGAGAAGGAGAGCTCGGATGGAGAAACCTTGATAATACAAAGATCGTGACTTTGGAGTAAGGTGCAAGGAGTGTTGCCTAAAGAGGAAGATGAAGGCCAAGACGATGACAAGAAATGTGACGGAGTGGAGTATTTGTCAAAATTTGTGTGTCTGATGTTGGCATTCCTATAGCAGAAGAAAGTAGAGATGGTGAGTGCCAATCTCAATGTGCACAATGAGTTGGCAGTAGTAAAGAAATGGAGTGCAGAAACCTTGTTGTTAAGAAGTAAGCTAATGAGAGTAGAGATAGAAGCCAAAGAACTTTGGGTTGAGGAGATTCTTCAAAGTAAGCACTTTGAAGTAATGAGGGAGGATTTAGTAAAGTGTTGCAAGGAGGCAAAGGAGATGACAACATTGGTTGCAATGATGAAGGGAGAAATTGCTAATGTGCAAGTAGAGTTAATACACTCAAAGGCAAGTATAGCAGTAATGGAGCAGGAATTGAATTGGAACACTTAAGAAGAAGGCCGTTGAGAAAGATCAAGCCTGGCAAAGGGAGTTAACTAAGCATGGTAGAGAAGAAGATTGGTTGAGTGGATTGGTGAAGGTGGCAAAAGAGCAGATTACTGTGAATCAAAAAGAGAGGGTGGCAATGAAGGCTGAATTTGAAAATGAGCTCCAAATGTATTGAAATGAATTGGAGGAAGAAAGGAGGAAGGAGAGGCTCAAGATCACCAAAGAAGCCAATGATGTAGTCAGGGTGGTAAATGAAATCAAGGCAATGCTGAGCACAAAGGTTGAAGGTAAATTGGAAGAAGCCAGATTGCACGAGTTGAAATTGTTGGTGCAAGAGAAAGGCGAAGGACACGGAGTTGAACAATTTATTAATTCATCTACAAGAACCCGTAGATAGGAAGATGTTAGAAGTGGGAGATAATGTTTGTCTCAAATTGGATCTTGTAGGACTGAGTTAGAAAAACTTTGTAGTGAAGTACAAGAAGTTAAAAGACCCAAAGTAGCCAAAGTAGGAGTGCAAGTGTCTTTGGAGTTGTCATTTGAGACATTAGAGAAGAATGGGTCAGGAGGAAAAGAGTTAGATAGATTACCCACTAGTGCAATCATAGTTTGTAGTGAAGACATTGTGGAAATAGAAGACTTAGGAATAAAATTAAATAGACCCAAAGATGGAGAAATTCTTGAAGGAACATTGGGTTT
Organism: Lunularia cruciata; assembly: GCA_948567375.1. Lineage (NCBI taxonomy): Eukaryota > Viridiplantae > Streptophyta > Marchantiopsida > Lunulariales > Lunulariaceae > Lunularia > Lunularia cruciata. The sequence goes on from OX419759.1 coordinate 16,526,036, forward strand.
GGAGGCCAAAGTTGAGGTTGACATTGGATCGGAAAAGTAACAGTTTTGAGATTTGAAATGGTAGATATGAAGTGGTGCATTTTCATTTTGGATCTGCAAGTAGGAAGAGTTGTTGTAGAATGGTATAGTTGTTAGTAATTATCAATTGCTTACTATTTAAAGGAGGCATTTGTAGTGTTGTGTTGTTCAATATTCATAATTTTTGAAGATAGATAAAGCAAAGTGCTAATTTTAGTGCTTGTTGCTTGAGCTTGATTCCAAGTATCAATTCCATATTCGTGTTTGTGAGTGTGTGAAGAATCTCAAAGTGCAAATTAGTGTGCTTGTTGGATGTTGGATTCCACAGCCTTGATCTTCATTCTATGTGTTTGATCCTAAGTGAAAGGCAGTCGAAGCAATGCCTTGACAGATCTGAGAGAATTGTAGTGTTGGTAGTATTCTACAATTGTAAGTGCAGCATGGTGTTGATGTGAAGCAACTTTGATTGAGGAAGTTGTGCCTTCATTGGAGGGGTGGAACAAAATTCTGAGGCAAAGTCATTTTAGAGTGAAGTGCCATCTTTGGGAGAATCTGAATCATCACAATCAAGATTGTTTGTAAAGATTTGATGAAGTTGTGATTATGGGTGACAAATTGTTGTGACAAGACTATGAATCAGTGCTTGTTACTCTCTTTTGGATGTGGTTTCTACTGAGAGATTAAAGATGAAACCAAGAACTAAGATTTTTATTGTTTGACTTCATATTTGACCCATTCTGAATCGTATCTCTAAAGGAACAAACTTTACTTACTTGATTACCGCAAAAGTGATATTTGCTGGGTTGTCACATTGAGCTTCTAGTGGACCACCAAGCATGAAGGAGCATTCAAGAAGCTGAAACATATGGTGTCTTTAAGACCCATCCTTCAACCATATGATTTTTAGCTACCTTGTGTGGTTGATTTTGATGCTTCTAACTTTGCAATTGGAGTAGTGTTGCAACAAGAATTTCCAAATGGACTACATCCCATTGCCTTTGTGTCTTGCCAACTAAATAAAGCTGAAATAAATTACTCTCCTGAAGATCTGGAACAACTTGCAATGGTATATGCCACAAAGGTATGGAGGCATTATCTCTTGGGGAAACAAGTGATCATGCAAACTGATCACAAACCATTGTTGCAGACCTTACACTTGGAACACATGAAGAGTTGATATCATTGATGGGAGGAGCAAACTCAAATTTTTTGACATCAAACTTGAGTACAAACCAGGTCGGTTCCATGTCATTGCTGATGCTCTATCACAATGACCTGATTTGAATTCTCTGCTTCTCATCACGGTGGCAATTATAACGATGACAATTGACTCCAAGTTCAAAATGAGTTTTGGTCAGCTCTACAACAAGATCCCTTCTTCCAAATGGTACATGGTCATCTTACAACATGTGACAAGGAGTACAACACCTGTTCTTTCAAGGAAGGCCTTCTATTCCATGAGGACCGGATGTAATACCACAAGCTAGCTATATGATTTAGATTTGAAATTTGGTTTGGTAACATCTTGAATGATGTTATACATGATGGTCAAAATAGATCAGATAGAAGTATCACCAAAAGATTACTTTTACTAATAGAGCAAAAACCAAAATAGACTTGAGAACCTTAGAACCAATAGCTAGACATATTATTTGAAGGTGAGAATTGGTTTGGTAACATCTAGAAGGATGTTACACATGATGGACTAAACATATCAGAACTAGGTATCACCAAAAGGGGACTTCTACCAATAGAGTAGGAACCGAAATATGCTTGAAATCTTTGAAGGCAATTTTGAAGGCCTAAATGGATGAATTAAGCCTCAAAAATGTGCATATTCTCCCCCCCCCACCCACTGGAAAAATGGCTAGCCTTATTTCCTCCTTGGTTTGTCTCGTCGAGAGCTTTCCAACGATACCTTACTCACGTGATTCTAAGACTCCTACAAGAAGATTCCCTAAAAGATTCCCTCCGATCAAAGTTTATTTGACCAACTAGATAGGACCTAGACCAACATGTCACCCATCCAAGTAATCCAAGGGTGGAGCTTGATGACACGTCACCTATCGGTGTGCCTAATCTTATGGTGGAGCTTCCTTGGAGGAGATTCTCTTTGTCTATGTAATAAAGAGAAGGTGCTCCTTTGGGGCACCAAATGTTGAGTGTGTAATCTGTGTTTTCTCTCTTCTCTGGTCCTCGGAGTGTTACAATGGTATCTGAGTGAGTGTTTTAGTCCAAGAGAGTGGATCACCCCTCTTGGAAGAGCATGAACTACTGAAACTGAGTAATTTGAGGTAGAGAACGTAGAGTAATTGTTAGACTTATGAAGGACTTTAGAGAGCAGACGGGATGGATGCACCGGGAGGCCAATTTCCCGCACCTAGCTTTCTATTCCTGAATCCATTCTATATCAAGGTTATGTACATCCAGTGTGAGCAAATGAGGGTATCGCTAGTTTATCACTGTGGCGTAGAATTCATGGATAGGGTGATGAACTCACCAAACCTGGTGATTCTACCTGTGGTGATATATGATAGAGAGTGGGATATGACAATCTACATTCTATTATGATAATATGGATGTGAATGTCCCAAATCCTCTCCCTTTCAACACTCAAGTTGAAATCCGTTATGTAGTGAGACCAAAAGTGATGTTTAGAGATTTTGTGGTTAGTAATTTTGGCGAGGAGTATTATCAACGAGTGATAGCTTCTGAGGTCCCAATGGTAGTTCCAATAGTTTGTGCGCCTTCTAGAGTGATCATATTGACTCTGTATTGAAGTAGACATTAGCAATTGAGTGTTGCAAGAACCATGGATCCACAATTGCAAGAGCTGGTGTAAGGAATGCAAGGGATGTTGAATGAATTTCAAGAGATTAAGATGACCATGGAGACATTACAAAGTCAAGTGCAAATCCTCAAGAACAATCAAGCCATGCAAGGAGAAGAGTCGTCTCAAAACCCGGTAGCTACGACTGAAGTACTTGGAGAGGCATGCCTACAAACCCTATCAATGATGAAGCCACATTGCTACTCTGGATGAAGAAGACCTGCAACATCAAGCCTTACAAGGGGCGGCGTATGATGGGAGTAGTAGAAAATTGGATCTCAAGAATGAACCGATATTTCCGATTGTTCTCAATAGAGATCACGGAGCATGCTGCAGGTGTGTTTGCATGTGAGTACTTGACCAATAAAGCCCTCACATGGTATGATGCTTGGGAGCAATCCATGTTGGCAGAAGGGAGGTCACGTGGACAACAATGCAAGAAGGATTGTTGAAGAATTTCCAATTGGTGGATTCTGTACAAATGGCTCGAACTATAACACCCATTTATGCATGTGTGTGGTATTGTGATATTTAGCTTGGTATTACAAGTACTTAAGAGATATTATTTATATAAAGATAAAGGATGGTTCTATATTAGTCATGGTTAGCTAAAGTTAGTCATAGCTAAGATAGAGGGGACCTTACTTTAGAGGATGTAGAAAAGATGAGCACCACTATTTTGGATTTTAGTGTGTTGACTTGCTATTATTCCGAGGTGTTTGGCTTTGAGGAAAGAGTTGAGAACTCTTGGGCCCGCAAGCTTTTTTGTTTTGGATTCTTCTATAGTCCAAGGATAGCCCATGTGAAGGAATCCTTGACTTAGTGGTTGGGTCAAGGTAAGACCACATGCTTAGTGGAATATGCCCATGTGAATGGATATTCCTTTCTACTTTTTGACTTCACTTGAATTTTAGTCTAGTAACTTGAGTTACTACGATAATTAGTAACTTTGGTACATAACTATTTCACAAGTATATAAACAAGGGGTGAGGAGGTACTCATTATCCTTTCATTTGCAACTATCTCTCTCTCATTGAGTTCTCTAGTGAGCAATGTCTTGAGTCTTGGAGTGTTAGCCTTGGAGGAGTTTGATGGAGTTTGGGTCCCTTGCTTTCTTAGTCCTTGGTGCGCTACCATAATAGCCATCAGAGGTTCATCTTGAGTGAGAGACAGGCCGGCTCACAGAACTCGACTATGGGGATTGAGACAAAAGAATAGCGTAGAAGAGTATGTGGAGGCATTTTTGGATCTACAAGTTGCAATAACCGACATGAGTCTAGCAAAGGCTCTCGACAATTTCAAACAAGGGTTAAAGGAGCAGATTCACCAAGAAGTCATGGTGAAAAATCCTCACATGGTATTTGAAGCCATTGCTTGTGCGCAGAGAATAGCAAGAGCATTGGGTGGAGGTGAAGGAGTAGTTCCACCTCAACATTATTGGGTAGAAATGCCACATATGGGTGGACCAGAATTGAGTAACCTTTGATTTCAAGATCAAGGAGCACGACCACTTCAAGGGGAGTGTGGACGGGTAGAAGAACAAATAGATGGAGTCCCATGAGGAGAAGGAACTCAAGGAGAACAACGCCGTTGTTACAATTGTGGCCGTATTGGGCACATATCTACCAACTGTTGTACTTGTTTCCCTAAAGGTCCTTGGCCTTTGTACATGCAATCTTTGAACAACATGGAGAAGCGCATTGAAGAGGAGGAGGTGGAAATCACTTCCAAAAACAAAGATTGCCAATAAATGTACCTTGTGGCCTTACTGGCTCAATAAGGAAGAAGAGAAGTGAGGGAAGGAAGAAGACTAATGCGCAAAGATCCCGAAAGGCAACCTCACAATTAATTGTTGTGAATGGAGTCCTAGAAGGCAATCAAGTGAGAGTATTAATGGATCCGGGAGCAATAGAGAATTTCTTATCTTGCTCTGTTGCAATAAGATTGGGAATGGATCTAGAGAGTGATAGGAGTGAAGAAGTAGAGTTGTCTAACGGGCAACAAAGAGGATTGAATCATTACCTAGACGGGTAACACTCTTTGTAGGAGAATATCAGGAAGCAATTGAGTGGCAAGTGATACAATTAGCTCGTTATGATGCAATCTTAGGCATGCCATGGATGGAGCATTACAACCCTGTGGTAGATTGGAGGAATAAAGTAGTGAGAACCTACCAATGGTCAATCATTGGGGTTAAAGAAAAATCACCCAAGCAGGATCTGCCTCTATACGTCATAGGGATGGCAATTGTCTGTAAGACCGATAGATGTTTCATGGGTCTAATAAAAGAAGTCCAGAGTGCACAACTTGATGGACAAGTTCCTAAAGTTTGAGAGTTGTGGTGGATGAATTTCAAGATGTCTTTCCTAATGATCTACCCTCAAGATTACCACCAAAAAGGAGAGTAGATCATAAAATTGAGACACTCACGGGGAAGACACCTCCTTGTAAGGCACCATACCGCCTATCACCTCATGAGTTCGAGGAGTGTAAGACTCAAATTGAGGAGATGCTATAGAAGTGGTTCATCCAACCTAGCATATCACCATATGGAGCTCTTGTCTTGTTTATGAAGAAGAAGGATGGTATAATGCGCATGTATATTGACTATCGAGATCTCAATCAGCAAACAGTGAAGAACAAATACCCCTTACCTCGCATAGATGACCAGTTTGATCAACTCCATGGAGCGAGATACTTCACCAAATTGGACTTGCGGAGCGGTTACAATCAAATCTGAATTGCAAAGAAGGATGTGTACAAAACTACCTTTTGAACCAGGTATAGTCACTTCAAGTATCTTGTGATGCCTGTTGGCCTCACCAATGCAGCTGCCACTTTCATGAGTCTAATGAATGATATATTTTGTCCATACTTAGATAAGTCTGTTATTGTCTTCTTGGATAATATCTTAGTATATAGTAGCACAATGACGGAACACAAATAATATCAACGAGAAGTCCTCTAGATTCTAAGATAGAATCAATTGTATGCCAAAATCTCAAAGTACGAGTTTTGCAAGTCTGAAGTAGACTACTTGGGGCATAGAGTAAGTGCAGAGGGCATTCAAGTATTAATAGATAAAATAGAGGTCATTCAAAAATGGCGTGCCCCAAAAGATCAGACTCAACTCAAGAGCTTCTTGGGGTTGACGGGATTCTATCGTAGATTTGTCAAGGACTTCTCCAAGGTTGCACAGCCTTCAACGGCACTACTTGGCAAGGGGAAGAAGTGGACATGGGGAACAGCACAAGAGTTGGCCTTTCAAAAATTGAAAGCCGCCTTGCTACAGACACCAAGCTTGAAGTGGTATGACCCAAAATGACCAATCGAGTTGGCTATAGATGCATCAGGCATAGCAATAGGAGCAGTCCTACAACAAGAGTGGCATGACGGATGGCATCCAATTGCATATTTCTCTCAAAAGTTGTTATCGGCAGAGTGCAACTACCACACCACCAAACGAGAAGAGCTGGCCATTGTTCTGGCAACCAAGCATTGGAAGCACTATCGGGGCAAGAAAGCATTTGTAGTAGAGATAGACCACAAACCTCTAGTCTACCTTGAGACACAAAAGGATCTATCTCATCGCCAAATTTGGTGGGCAGAGTGGCGACAATGCTTCAACATATCAATCACCTATGTGGAAGATAAGAAGCAACTTGCAAATGCATTCACCCATATGCCAATGGCAAACAACTTGGTGGCAAAGGTTAAGATTAACCCTAAATTCTGGCCAGAGATTCTGGCTACTACAAAAACTGATCCCAGATTGTAGAAGCGCAATCATCTAAAGGTGTCACCAGCACCCAAGGACTCACCTTTTGTAGGCAGATCATGGATCCTAAATGTCCCAGAATTACGCACCACCATTCTAGTGGAATGTCATGATTTGGCCATTGCAGGTCATGTCGAAGTGGACAAGACCTTGGATGCAGTCTAGCGCCATTACTATTGGCCCAAGATGAGCAACGACATGATGGACTACGTGCGCAGCTGCCTACTTTGTCAATAGAACAAAGCCTCTAATCAACCTCCTACGGGGCTCCTTCAACCTCTCTTATGCCTACTCAACGTTGAGAACAAGTGAGTATGGATCTCGTCTGTGAATTACCCAAGACCACCTCAGGGTTTGACTCCATTGTGGTCTTTGTGGACCGGCTTAGCAAAATGATTCATGTACGTCCTACCACCAAGGATGAGACCGCTCTACAACTAGCTCAATTATACTTAGATGCAGTATTCTCTCACCATGGCCTATCTAGAGTACTTATCACCGATAAGGCACTCAATTCACCAGTTTGTTTTGGCAAACACTCTTTGGTTTCTTCAAAACTAAGTTGGCCATGTCCACAACTTACCACCCACAAACAGATGGCCAAACAAAGCGGGCTAATTGCACGATTGAAGACATGTTACGTGGCTTCACCTTAAAAGAGCAAGAGAGGTGGGGCACCCTATTCTTGTTGGTGGAATTTGCTTACAACAATTCAGTGAATACATCTACCCAGGTCACTCCGTTTGTCCTCATGTATGGTGAGCATCCCTTCACACCTTCTACCTTGATGAAGATCCATCCTGTGGCTACCAAGGTTGATGCCATCAACACATTTGTTTCTAGAATCCAACACGGTGTGGAGAGCGCCAAGCACAGATTACAGATTGCCCAAAATTGATAGAAGTAGTATGCTAATGCACATTGTAGGCACATGGAGTTCAATGTTGGGGATCAAGTGTGGCTATTGACAACCAACCTCACATTAGTTGGACCTCGTAAGCTCAGACCTTGTTTTATTGGGGTTTTCTTGATTCTTCGTCACGTCGGCATTATGGCCTATCACCTTGAGTTACCACCACACATGAAGATCCATCTAGTGTTTCATGTTTCTCTACTACACAAATATGCTCCCTGATCAAGCCATGGTCATTCCACACAAGACATTTGATCTTGTCCGACACTCATTGATGGCACAGAAGAATATGAAGTGGAGCGTATTCTCCAAAAATGCATGCATGGTACTCGTTATTCGTGAGTGGACTATCTCATACAATGGAAAGGTTACCTTCTCTATGAAGCAACATAGGAGCCCGCTGCCAATTTGACACATGCACCGGTGTTGGTGCAAGCATTTGAGCAACAATTGCACAACGACAACGTTGCGTCTTAAAAGGAGGGAGGTATGTAATACCACAAGCTAGCCATATGATCTAGATGTGAAATTTGGTTTGGTAACATCTTGAATGATGTTATACATGATGGTCAAAATAGAAAAGATAGAAGTATCACCAAAAGAGTACTTTTACTAATAGAGCAAAAACTAAAATAGACTTGAGAACCTTAGAACCAATAGCTAGACATATGATTTAAAGGTGAGAATTGGTTTGGTAACATCTGGAAGGATGTTACACATGATGGACTAAATAGATCAGAACAAGGTATCACCAAAAGGGGACTTCTATTAATAGAGTAGGAACCAAAATATACCTTAAATCTTTGAAGGCAATTTTGGAGGCCTAAATGGATGAATTAGGCCTAAAAAATGTGCAAAATCTCCCCATCCCAATGTTATGCCATTTGTAGTATCACATCTAGATTGCTCGGACACTAGAGTCCTAGTGATAGTAGTTAGGGTTATTTTAGCAGTTTCTCAGAGTCAGATTTTGTGTTCAGGGTACTGACTTCACGGTGGGGCCCACCGTCACTTTGCACCATTTGCACCGTTGAGTGTGCCGTCAACGGGACCGTTAGGGTTTCAGAGCTAGTTTGAGTCTAGGGAGTATAGTTTTGAAGTGAGCTCCAGAGAGCTCACTTCTATGATGTTGAGCCTTCAAGTTCTTGGCTATGGTGGACAAAGGCCGACAAGATTTGGAGAAGTTTTGCCAATTTTGGATTTTGGTGTTTAGAGGCTTGGAGGCATAGGGCTATGGGCTATGAGAGGCTACGAAGGGCCAGAAGGGTCAGCAAGCCAGTCTGCTGGAGTGAGGCTAGCTAGTTTAGAGTAGATCTTGGTCATTGGTTGGCAAAATCTGCCTTTTTTTCCTACTAGATTGTACACAACAAGGTTTGACCCCTAGATCTCTTGTTCCTAGACTGGTGCCCTAGCCAACTGGTCTACCCTCACTTGTTGTCCTAGTGACTGTACCACTGTTATTTATACACATGTAACTTTGGCTAGGAGAGGCAGTTTGATTCTATTCTTGGTGATCTTGGTAGCTTAGGACTTAGATACTAACTTCTCTTATGTCAAATAGCAAATGGTGGCAGAGTCAGTCCCGTGTTGTGTTATGAGATGGAGGATTTTTGTTTAGATTTCTTGTGATTGGATCCTCTCCATTCTCTGCTTCTTGTTTGTGCACCATGTTTGTGTGAGATGCCCTGACTTTTGAGCATTGGTGCTCTGGTGTGCTCTCGGTGGTGAGGTTGGAGTGATGACCAATCAGACTACCTTTGTTTCTCTCCGATGAGGCAAGAAGTGATGACCTACAGATCGTGAGAGTGCGTGTTATGATGGTAGGTTATAGGTTGCCCTTTCCCTTAGTGTAGTTATCTTGGTTAGAGTTACATTAGTGGGTGGTGCTTAGTTGGTAGTGGCACTTGGTGGTGTTGGCACGTGGTGGAGTACTTGCGGTTGCAGTTGGTGGTTTGGGTTTGCTGTTGTGGTTACTTTGTCACAATAGAGTTCTTTGGAGATTCCAAAGGAGTTAGCCCTACAGTGGGTTTACTCGGAGTGGTGCTTGGTATCAGTTTGTATCTCAGGTCCCAGTGAGGGAGGAGATTGACTCTGAGTTGGAGTTTGACAAAGGAGCTGATTCAGTTGAGAGTTCACTTGGTGTGTTTGCACCGTTGTTGTGGGACATGGACAAGATTTATGGGGCCTCCAAAGGCCCTAGGCGTTACTCTAGTATAGTGGGTACCATTGAGTTGGATGACTTCATCCAGGAGTTCGATAGTTGGTGTGATCTACAACAGATGCGGAACCCGACTTTGTTCACACCCTTCATGGCATGGAAAGGGTTGTTTTAGCATCTGGAGGGTCTGCCGATGGATGACTACCATGAGTTTAGGAGAGCTCATTTGGAGGAGATCAAGTTATAGAGACAGTATTGGTCTCCAAACTATGTCTCTATCACTTCAGGTTTGGTGGCTAGGAGTAGATCGGCTGTACCTACGAGTTCTAGCTCAAGTAGTGTTGGTGGAGCTAGTGGAGGTACACTAGCTGGAGATAGTGTTACCACAAGTGGAGGTACCGCTGTAGGAGGTAGTGTGGTACCGGGGTTGAACCCCATGGTAGAGTTCTTCTTGTGTTTGAGGTAGAACTACCAAGGAGTATGGACTGACAAGTTGAGGAGCTTGCAGGAGTTCTAGCGGAAGGCTAGAGAGAGCCTACGTGACGAATACACTCGCATGAGGCGGCTGATCAGTTTCACTCAGGGAGTTACTAAGGCAGTCCAGTTTTGGTATGGGATACTAGACAGGGAGTTACGACGTAGAGTTCATGATGCTATGTTATTACAGGCTACTTTGCCTACTTTGGCAGTGGTCTTTGGTTTGGCTGAGCATATTGAGCTCAACATGGTAGAGGAGAGAGTGACGACATCTGGATTTGGTAGGGAGACCTCATCCACGGCTACGACTTCTTCTAGAGTGCAGCAAAGTGCACCACGCCCAGTTGGTTTTCGAGGGTAGGGTGGACAGCCTAGATCCTATGGAGCGAGTGGAGGGCCTAGTGGAGTTAGACCCTTACCCTCATTTTTGGGTCAGTAGCAGCCAGTGAGTGGTGGTGCTGCTTGTTGGACTTGTAGTGGACCTCACCATTCGAGAGAGTGTACTCAGGGCAGTCGACCTGATACCTCGGGTGCATCACAGCCAACACAAAGGCAGTGTGAGCATGGCCATAGATTTGGTCACACTAGTGATTGGTGTTTTGACCTACACCCGGAGTTATGGAGTGGTAGGGCTGCTATGGCAGGTAGTAGAGGAGCTCCAATTCATGGAGGATGAGGTGGTGGTAGAGGATCTACACCTAGTAGGGGTGCAGTACCTTCCCTTACTTCTAACACAACTATGGCTACTCGGATTGAGCACTTGGAGCAGAGATTGGCTAATATGGCTATTGCTAAGAGGAGATCAGATTTGGGTGTTGAGGCTTCCACCTCATATGCTGGTGATAGAGATGCTTTGGACTTCATGTGCGGAGCAGCACAGGTGGATGCATCTATAGCGGTGACTAGGAGTGAAATACGTGCTCCAGAGCCTAGAGGAGCATCAGTGGAGTTGGACCCACAGAGAGGAGAGGTTGGGAGACATGTCAGACTTCCCTAGTCTTTCACGCTATCTGAGGCATTGCAGACAACATCAATGGTTCCTAGACGTCCTAGTGCAAGTGTGGTAGGTGGTGATGGAGTACATGATGGACTACCTGCTAGTCAACCACCTACTACTACACAGACTGAGACTAGCATGATGTTGGGGGTGGCTCAGCTGATTATGCGGTGTCCTTTGTTTTCGACCAGTGATATGTTTACATTGGGAGTTGACCCAACCCCAATATTCTGGTTGGCTGCCACGTTGTGTGAGAGTAGGGATGGTGCAGCTCCTACTACTAGAGTAGAGGTGGTTGGTAGTGGAGCTGACTTGGTTGAGGAGCATGGGATCCGTTCAGCAACCAGTGGTTTATGGCAGGCAATAGTGGCTAGACTGGAGGAGTTGCCAACTAGACCGGCCTTTGAGAGAGCGTGGTTCACACATGGTGTTGTCCTATTGGATAACCAGAGGGGGATTTTCCGTTTGGTGGGATCTTTAGGGAAGGTCTATACACCACATAGAGTCTTGTTAGACTATGGTACGGAGCCTCTTATGTTGGGGAAGGCGGCAGTGGTCAGACTGGAGTTATGGAAGACCGATGTGGAGAGGTGTCCATTTTAGATCCAGACATCTCTAGGTGGTGGTTCGACACAATACATCACACGTGGAGAGCTTGTTGTCCAGGTTTTGTAACACCCATTTGTGCATGTGTGTGGTATTGTGATATTTAGCTTGGTATTACAAGTACTTAAGAGATATTACTTATATAAAGATAAAGGATGGTTCTATATTAGTGATGGTTAGCTAAAGTTAGTCATAGCTAAGATAGAGGGGACCTTACTTTAGAGGAAGTAGAAAAGATGAGCACCACTATTTTGGATTTTAGTGTGTTGACTTGCTATTATTCTTAGGTGTTTGGCTTTGAGGAAAGAGTTGAGAACTCTTGGGCCCACAAGCCTTTTTGTTTTGGATTCTTCTTTAGTCCAAGGATAGCCTATGTGAAGGAATCCTTGACTTAGTGGTTGGGTCAAGATAAGACCACATGCTTAGTGGAATATGCCCATGTGAATGGATATCCTTTCTACTTTTTGACTTTACTTGACTTTTAGTCTTGTAACTTGAGTTACTATGGTAATTAGTAACTTTGGTACGTAACTATTTCACAAGTACATAAACAAGGGGTGAGGAGGTACTCATTATCCTTTCATTTGCAACTATCTCTCTCTCATTGAGTTCTCTAGTGAGCAATGTCTTGAGTCTTGGAGTGTATGATGGAGTATGATGAAGACTCCAAGACTCCAAGTCTTGGAGTCTTGGAGGAGTATGATGGAGTTTGGGTTCCTTGCCTTCTTAGTCCATGGTGCGTTACCATAATAGCTATCAGAGGTTCATCTTGAGTGAGAGACATGCCGGCTCACAGACCTAGACCAACATGTCACCTATCCAAGTAAGTAATCCAAGGGTGGAGCTTGATGACATGTCACCTATCTGTGTGCCTAATCTTAAGGTGGAGCTTCCTTGGAGGAGATCCTCTTTGTCTATATAATAAAGAGAAGGTGCTCCTTTGGGGCACCGAATGTTGAGTGTGTAATTTGTGTTTTCTCTCTTCTCTGGTCCTTGGAGTATTACACCGGATCTATGTTCAAGCCAAAGGTGATCTCCGACTGGTTCATTTTCAAGAAGCCCATGATTTCCTAATAGCTGGTCACATAGGTGTGGACAAGAGCTTGGGTACCCTCCAATGCCAATGGTGGTGGCCTAACATGACACGAGATGTTCAAGTGCTTTTTTGATCATGTGAAAGATGCCAACTCAACAAGGCCAATAACCAAAAGCTGAGTGGACTCCTTTAACCACTCTCCATTCCATCCGCTCGATGGGAACATGTGAGCTTGGATCTCATCATATCCTTGCCCAAGACAAAGCAAGGACACACAACAATCATGGTGTTTGTGGATAAGCTTAGTAAGCAAATCCACTTGGCACCAACCTTTGATACCGTGGATGCTCCAACCTTAGCGCAAATCTACTTTGACAATGTCTTCAAACACCATGGGATGCCATGTGTACTCATCTTCGACCATGATCCTTGATTCATTGGGAAGTTTTGGCAAGCCCTCTTTTAGATACTTGGCACCAAGCTTCTTTTGTCCATGGCCTATTGTCCTCAAACTGATGGACAAACCAAACATGCAAATTGTACCTTGGAAGACATGATGTGTGCCTTTGTCAATGTCTACCGTACCAATTGGGATGAATGTCTTGCAATTGCAAAATTCTCCAATAACAATTCCAAACAGGCAAGCACCGGATTTTCTCCTTTCTTTCTCAATTTTGGCCAAAATTTGCTTGTTCCAGATTCTCTTCTTGCTCGTCTCCTGTCTCAGGTCCCTCATACTTCAACCTTCTTAACCACCATCTCCCAATCTTTCCAACAAGCCAAATCTCACCTCCTTGTGGCCCAAAATTGTCAAAAACAATATGCAGACCACCATCATTGTGATCTCACCTTTGAGGTTGGTGATAAAGTCATGTTATCCTCTAGTAACCTACCCCTCCCACTTGATACCCAAGTTTGTAAACTTACCTCTAATTGGATAGGACACTTTGATGTCACCTAAATTGTCTCTCATATTGCTTATCGACTTGCGTTGCCTTGTCATATATGCATCCATCTTGTCTTTCATATTTCCAAGTTGAAACCCTTTGTTCCTAACCCCTCTTCTTTTTCCTCTCAAGTCCAACCTCCTCCTCCTCCTGTCCTTATCAATGATCATGAGGAGTACAAAGTTGATTGTATCCTTGATTGTATCACGTCGCCACATTCAACAAGGCTGTCAAAAATATACGGAGTACAAGGTCCTTTGGAAAGGGTATCTTCTTCATGATGCCACATGGGAACCTCTTTCTCATCTCCAAAATGCACAATTGGCCATCCAGGAGTTTGAAGCTTCATTGGCAATGAGGACATCACCAACCAGTGGTGGGGGAATATGTAACAATACGGAGTTTAGCAATGAAGTTAGTAGGGCTAACAAAGTAGCAAATAAGACAAATTAGCATAGAATATCCTAGAAGTATCTAAGAAGCTTCTTGGGAAGCTTCCCGGCTAGTTTAGCTTGCACCCCAAGTAAGTAACTTCTAGAAGAAAGCTTCTAGAAGCTTCTAGCTAGCTTAGCTTGCATGCCAAGTAAGCGGCTTCTAGAAGGAAACTTCTTGAAAAGCTTCTTAGTTAACTTGGCTTGCACTGCAAGAAAGCGGCTCAAGAAAGCTTTTTGAGAAGCTTCTCAAGGGCCTTGTATGCTCCCTATAGATACAAGAGCCAAAGCTCATGCTAGGCATTTGGAGCTTTCCCACTTTCTTTCAAGTATCCCAATGTGAGTTTCCATTTTCCTATTTCTCTCCTCGGTCTTGGTCTTTTAGAGTTTGACTCCATCATAGTCTTTGTTGATTGACTCAGCAAAATGATTCATATATGTCCTACCACCAAGGATGTTCTTGCACCGCCACTAGCTCAATTGTACTTAAATGCAATCTTTTCCCATCATGGCTTATCTTGAGTACTCATCACATATAGAGACACTCAATTCACTAGTTTGTTGTGGAGAACACTCTTTGGGTTCTTCAAAACCAAATTGGCTATGTCTACAAATTATCATCCACAGACCAATGGAAAAATAAAGAGGGAAAATTGCACTATTGAGGACATGCTTTGAGGCTTTACTTTGGAGGAGCAAGAGAGTTGGAACACCTTGCTCTAATCGGTGGAATTTGCTTACAACAATTTAGTGAATGCTTCTACACAAGTCACACCATTCTTCCTCATGTATGGAGAGCATCCTTTCACACCTTCAAGCTTCATGAAGGTCCATCTGGTGGCTACCAAGGTTGATGTTGTCAACATCAACCTTTTGTTTCTAGAATCCAATAGGGGGTGGAACATGCCAAGCACAGGTTGTAGATCACCCAAAATCAGCAGAAGCAGTATGTAGATGCACATTGCTAACACATGGAGTTCAATGTAGGAGATCAAGTCTGGCTATCAACCACCAACTTCAAGTTAGTTGGTCCTCATAAGCTCAGAACTCATTTTATTGGACCTTTCTCTATCCTTTGTTGCATCGGCACTGTGGCCTATCACCTCAAGCTACCACCACATATGAAGATCCACCCAGTGTTTCATGTTTCCTTATTATTCCAATATGCTCCTTGGCTGCTCTACTTCTCTTCCATCCAAGAAATTTGACCTTGTCCAACCCTTGTTGATGAGGCGGAGGAGTATGAGATCAAACGCATTCTTTAGAAACGCATCCGTGGTACTCACCATCTACGTGTGGAATATTTGGTCCATTAGAAAGAGTACCCCCTATACAAGGCAACATGGGAGCCAATAGTCAACTTGACCAACACACAGGTGTTAGTTCAATCTTTTGAGCAACAACTTTGCAACAAGGATGTTGCATCTTAAAAGGATGAAGGCTTGTAATACAAGCAACTAGACATATTATCTAGAGGTGAAAATTGGCTTGGTAACATCTAGGAGGATACTGCATACAATGGGCTAGGAAGATGAGACAGAGGTGTCACCAAAAGAGTAATTTTACTAACAGTGCAAAAGTCAAAAATAGCCTAAACACTTTAAAGCCAATTTTGGAGGCCTAAACATATGAATTAGGCCTTGAAACATGGAAAAATTCTGCCCTAATAGACAAAGGTTTTCCTTCTCTCCTTTAGGATTTTTCTCATCGAGAGCTTTCCAATGATACCTCACCCACACAATTTTGAGCTCCCTACAAGAAGATTCTCTAAAGATTCCCTTTGGTCTAAACCTATTTGACCAACTAGATAGGACAAGGACTGACATATCACCCATCCAAAAAAATAATCCAAGGATTGATAGGTCACCAATCTATGTATTTGATCCAAGGGAGCTTCCTTTGAGTGGATATTTTTGCTATATAATAAAGAGAAGGTGCTCCTTTGGGGTATCGGAGGATTGTGTGTGAAACTTGTGTTTTCTCTCTGGTATCTCTCTTGGAAAGTTCTCTTGTCCTCGGAGTATTACATTACTATACGAGTCAAAATCATCTGGTTTTCATAGTGAAACCTTGACAAACTGAATTGACAAGGAGTTGATATTATCACATGTACTTTGAAATAGGATGTTCAGTATGTCAAATCATTTTAGTTGGTTTTTAACTTGTTTTTTCCCTAAATCTAGGTGAAAGAAGGGAAAGTAAGTCACTAGTGGCAAAGGAAGTTAGATGTGCATTAGGTTTGTTAGGATACACCCTTATAGATAAATGACCTTCCTTGGAGCACAACAAGGTGTGCTATACCCTAAGTGTTTGTGTTTGCTAATTTTATGTTTTTCATACCATGCTACATTTTTTGAAAGAATTGTAGCACCAAACTTTTTTATGGTGGATTGGTCAAATGAGATAAGTATGGATAAGTTATTAGAACACAATGAAAAATCTTTAAGATGGAAAAACATCAATAGTCTAGAATTTTATTGATTGATGTGCTATCAATATGTGATAAGAACCTTCCTTTCCATGAAATCACTATACAAGTTGAAAATAATATATTTTGTTGTTTCTGTAAATTCCACTTTTGAATTTAGTGTTATCATGCATAATTTCCCTCTTATGACTTTGTATTTTATTTATGCAACCTTATGTCAAGAATTATATTTAAATACAAATATTTAATGTTACTAAGCGTTTGAATACTATGTTCCATTGTTTATCTTTTGGGTTAGATTTGGAGAAGGAAAATTTTTCAGTTGAGCTTTATCAAATTAGAGAATTAAAGAACTGTCAAATAAAACATGTGAATTTCAATGATGTGGTATATATTGATCATTTTTTTGTAGCTAATGTGCTTAGCTCATTTGTTGTTTTGAGAGAGAAAGATACTATCAAAGAATATGACAAATGAATGGTAGAATTGGAAGATGAGGTAAGCACAAACTAGGGATAGCCTACTTCTTCTTTGTTGGTCATATTAAAGAAGCTTTGTTTGAAGTAAGACTATTGAAGTCTCTTCTTAAGTTCTCAATGTAGTTTTACGCTCACGGGTAATATCTACGGTATAATCACTCCCTTCTTTTTGTCCCAAGCTTAGATATTTGCATTGATTTCAGTCATCTCCAAGAGTAAGGAGAAAGTCTTTAGCCACTGAGACATAGGAGCTTTTACAATGCATATTGGTATGTCAACTTCTTATGATTTGTTGGGTTTTTTTGGTATGCATCTCATGTTATGTTTCCATTTTTCATTTTTACTTTTTATTTTAGGGACATGATATTATCTCCAATACTTAGAAGATGACCTGACCTGACCTGACCATTGTAGGTTCAAACAAAACTACTACACTTAAAACCTTACTCATCAACCTTCAACCCTTCCTTTGTACAAGCCACTAAACCCCTTTGAAACACCATTAATGGTGATCCAAAATATTTTAGAAGAAAAAATTTGAAAAACAAGCCCACATACAATTCAGTAACAAAAAATTTGCAAAACTTTACAAAACTAGTACAAGTATTGGGTGTCAAATTTGAACCAAAACTTATTTCATCTTCCCAAATAGTCATGATCTTTGTCAAAGATCAGGATTTTCAAAGCATCAAGAGCATTGCAATTTCTCCAAAAATGAATACACCATGAGATAGATGTATTTGTATATTCCATTCCATGTCCTCACACATATTCTATTATGCTCATCCCAATTTTTATCATATGTTTAGTTTGTAGATATTTCTCTTTATTAATGGAAGCTATGTTAGGTTTTCTTCCATTTTTAGGACCCACATCACACTCAATTAGACATCAAACCTGGCCTTGACAACAAAAAGTCCAACATTTTCTTGATGTGTGTGTTTGTAAATAACAAATGTTTAATTTTCCATGTTGATATTTTCAAATAGTGACCCACATGCTCTTGGATGATGGGGATGTGGTGAGATGAATATAATGTGCTAAAATTGCAAAGAAAATATGTGGAAGTTAGAGTGCACCTTGAGATCCTCTTTATGCAATCCTTGGTTCTTGCTATGTTGTGAGAATGGAAAAATTGCACTACCAACCCTTCTTGCAATCTCTTGTGAATTGGAATATCTTTTCTACCATTGATCCACTCACTATAGAAGTCCATGACCAGATATGCCTGTACAACTCTACCTTTGTCTTACATCCTTGGGTGTTAACATCATTTAGATAAATACATCATGTTGTGGAGTTTAGTTTCCAACTACTAGAAGACCTATATCCTTGCTAAATAGACTTGAGTCTACTTGGATACAACTGCTAATTTGGTGTGATTGTTGTTCAGCATTCATTATTCCAAACCAAACATTAGAAAAAGCATTGGGATGCTCATAGTTCATAGATTTATTATACTTGAGTATACTGAATGAATTTATAAAGCATAGTTTGTCATGAATGTATGAACACTATTGTGAATTTCCATTGATCCAAATGATCTTCAATCTCCTTACTACTTATCAAAATGTCTTAGTGTGTTCCTATTCTTCTTGAAAATAACTTTGAGGTTTGGATTTCTTAGTCAATTTAACACAATCAAGAAGCTCCGGGTCAATGCAACACAATCAAGAAACTTAAATCTCAAAACCTTCTATCTAATCCCTAATCTAATTACCATAATCAGAATCCTCAATCCCAATCCATAATCTCCAAACTCAAAATTCTGATCACCATAACCATAACCATAGCCTCCTTCATTGCTAAATTCCCCAAATACTTCAAAAATTGTTGTCTCCAAACCCCCAATTCTTCACCTCAATAGTTGTGCCTCTTGGTAACACCCAACTTGATCTCCCTTGGAAAAATACTAGACCCATCTACTACAATCCAACCCCCAAAAGCAACTCCTCCTCAAAAGCTACATCACACCTTAAAACAAAGAACCCAAGAAAAAACACAAAAATCCAAGTAACTACCAAGTGACATGCAAGAAGGCACATGGATGCCAAGTGACAAGCAGTGAGGGAACCCAAGTACATGAAACCAAAAAAATGGGAATCAAGTCCAAGAAGAGGGATATGGGATATTCAAATAATCATAGCTTCTTCTCTAAATCTTTGTTTGACAAGATTTTGGTGACAACAAAAGTACTCAAGATCCTCAAGAAGATGCTTCCAATGAGATGAAGCATGCACTATTTGGACTAATATACACCAAGAAATCAGCTCCCATGTGAAATGTGAGATGCCTTGCCTTAGGCTTGCAGGATTCAACTGTGAGACGCCTTGTAGGATCCTACTATGGGACTTCTTCCACAAGAATTAACTCCAAGAAGACAAGAACATTCAATTGGTCACACTTTCTCCTCTACGCCTTTGTTTGTCATGATTTTTGTGACTATAGAAAGCCCTTGAGAAGCCACTACCAATGAAATAAAGCTCACCCCGTTTGGACCAATAATCATGGATAAATAAGACCTAACTTGAATCGTGGGATGCCTTGCACTAACCTTGTAGGAATTAACTGTAGGATGCCATGTGGGATCCTACTATGGGACTCTTTCTATGGGAATTAATTTAGAGAAGACAAGAATTTTCAATTGGTCATAAATTCTTCTCCCACCTCAATTTTGGTGATTAAGAAAAGCCCTTGAGAAGCTATTCCAATAAGATGAAGCACATCCCATTTGAACCAATATCCACCAAGAAATCAGCTCTGATGTGAATCATGGGATACCTTGCCGGAAACTTGTGTGAATAGACTATGGAATGCATTGTGGATCCTATTATGGGACTCTTTTTTATGTAAATTAACTTTGTGAAAACAAGAAAGTTCAACTAGTCATAACTTTGTCTTTGCATCTCTAATTGCCATGATTTTGGTAATTACTAAAAGCCCTTTACAAGACACTTCCAACAAGATTATGCATGCGTTGTTTGGAGCAGTAACCATGGAGAAAATTGTCCCAAAATGAATTGTAGGATTCTCTATGAGATGCTCTATAGGATTCAACCACGGGATGCTATATTGGATGCTCCTTGCATGAATTCATTATATGACTCCAAAAGTGGAATGCCATATGAGATGCTCCCTACGGGAATCAAGTTCATGAGTGCATGGAACTTCAGCTTGTTGTAACTTCATTTGTAGACCTTTGTTTTTTATAATTTTGGTGTTTATGGATAGTCTTTGAGAAGTCACTTCTAACAAGATGAAGCACACCTTATTTGAACTAGTAACCACAAAGAAAATTGTCTCACATGAATTGCAAGAATTTTTTATGGTATGCCCTTATGGGATTTGACTGTGTGACTCCTTCTTTGGGTATTAACTCCAAGGAGACAAGAACCTTCCATTATCATAATTTCTTCTCTAGACCTTTTTTCTGCCACAATTTTGGTGTTTACAAATAGCACTTGAGAAGCCACTTCCATGAGATATAACACGCACAACTTGGACTAGTAATCATGGAGAAAATTGTATGGACATGAACTAATCCTATGTTAGCCAATAGACAAGCTTGTAGTAGCCAATAGATCAGCTTATAACCCAGGTCATAGTAGAGCAGCCTTTAGTAGCCGATATTAGCTAATAGATTAACCTACATTAGCATGTTGTAAGCATGTAATTCAAACTTAACATAACACAAATTTTATACTTGAGAGAAATTATATTAAAACACATTTGAAATTGTTTTCTGAAGAGTAGACAATTCACTTCACAATAATGTAGTAGTAATTCACATTCTTTTTGCATTCATGATGAAGTGTACCATGAGATAGGTTTATTTTTGCCAATTGAAGGACATTGTCCACAATTTGCACAATTGTATATTCTTGACATTGCACATGAACATCAACACAAACATGCAATAATGCCTTCCTTGCATTTGCCAACCTTGAAAGAATTGCAAACCATGTTGGATAATGTTAACCCATATGTGCATGCATTTCAAACAATGCAAGAAAGGAAAGGATCTTGCCAAATGGTATTAGTGTTCACTTGATACCATAATTATCTTTATATTTACTATTTGCAAGAAATCGTAATGCTTGGTGGTACGCTACACCCACCTCCAATGAAGTTGTTGCACTAATGGTTGGAGATGGCTCCAAACATGTTGACCATTGTGATATAGTTGTGCAACATCATGATGGTTGTCTGAAGTGTATCTTGGAGATCCATGTAGCATATATTGCACTCCAATATCCACTTATTTCCATATGGTGAAGATGAGTTACATCTCAACATTCTATTGGGTAGGATTCAAAACAATGTTCTTAATGCTACTAATGAGGAACATGAAGGGATGGATGGTGAAGTCAAAGTTGAGAATGAGATTGAAAATTCAACAAGGACTCAATGCAAGCATGTCACAATGGCCAAATACTATTGCTATCATCTTTACCTTTGAAATGGAGATCAGACTGCCTTGCTAAGTGTAGGACATTTGAAACAACAATAAATTGTTGATGCATATGCACATATAGAACAAACTCGCTTGAAGTGTCTCCAATTTAATCAAAGAAAGCTACAAGCGGATCTTCATCAAGGTTTGCAAGATGCCATTCCACTTGGTGATACAAATACAACTATTGTTGGATAGTGCATCCTTTTGCACTCCTTCTCTATTGGGAACCCATGCCACATGGTCCAGACCATCCAAGATGACATGGCCATTTTTCAATGGGTTGGCTATATGATGGTTTTATGGCTTTCACTTGCAATCCACAATGGCCAAAATTAAGCAAGCATTGCTACCCAATCAACAACCTCAAGATTGTCTTGATTTGATATCATGTGTGTTTTGCATGAAGCTAAAAGAATTTCACAATGATATTCATAGGAAATATATTTTAGGATGGGCACTTGTAGGCATTCATTTGACTAAGTTCTAGAAGCGAGAGCTCTCACATGCCCACATGCTCATCTTTGTTACCAAGGATTGTAAACCATGCATTCTGGAAGACATTGATAAGCTCATCAATGTAGAGATTTTTGACAAAGATAAGAATATGCTTTCTTACCAATCTTTGACAAAGTGTATGAGGCATGGTCCTTTGGCATTGGTTTCCCTAATGCACCATGTATGGTAGATGGCAAATATCAAAAACACTATCCCCGTAAGGTTTAGGTAGAGATATCTATCAATGTCAATGGTTATCTTATCTATTGGCATAAAAACACAAGTGCAATAGTTTTGATGAAGGACGTAGCTCTTGAAAACCAATTGAAGATGCCACATAATCTTTACTTATCCACCAAGTACAATGCATATATTGTTAGGAGAACTCAAATTGGAGTGAAAGAACAAGGGAATATAAATTTAGCTATTCTATGGAGAAAAATTCATTCATTAATCTAGTCAAGAAAAAAATGCATAAAAATCACATAAATTTCATGGAGTCCACAATTGCTTAGGATTTTCATTCACTCAAGAATGGTCAAAAAGTCACTATTGATGTAATACTAACAGCTAGAAAGATGATCTAGAGATGAAATTTGGTTTGGTAACATCTATAAGGATGTTATACATGATGGACTAAGTAGATACGTTAGAGGTATCACCAAAAGAGTACTTCTACTAATAGGCCAAAAACCAAAACATGCTTGGAAACTTTAGAATCAATAGCTAGGCATATGATCTAGAGGTGAAACTTGAGGTGGTGACATCTAGAAGGATGTTACACATGATGGAGAACGTAGATCAGATAGAGGTATCACCAAAAGAGCACTTTTACTAATAGGGTAGAAGCCAAAAACAGCCTAAACTTTTAAGCCATTTTCAAAGGCCTAAATAGATGAATTAGGCCTCAAAATAGAAAGATTGCTTCCTCTTAGGAGCAAGAAAGCTTGCCTTCTTCCCCCATGATTAATATCATTGAGAGCCTTCCAATGGTACCTTACCCATCGGTACAAGAAGATTCCCTAAAGATTCCCTTTGGTTAACCCATTTGACCAACTAGATAGGACAAGGACTGACATGTAACCCATCCAAACAACTAATCCAAGGATGGAGCCCGCTGATAGGTCACCAATCCATGGATCTGATCCAAGGGTGGAGCTTCCTTTGAGGGGATCCTTTTTGCTATATAATAAAGAGAAGGTACTCCTTTGGGGCATCGGAGAATTGGGTGTAAAATCCATGTTTTCTCTCTTGAAGAGTTCTCTTGTCCACAGAATATTACAATTGACCACAGATATTATGTATATGGTTTATATATATAATGGTTTGTGTAAAATCTGTGTTTTCTCTCTTGAAGAGTTCTCTTGTCCTTGGAATATTACAATTGACCATAGACATTATTTATATATATATATCACTTGCTCTTATCTAGTTTTGGAATGTGTAATGCCAATTAAACCTGTATTTATCCCTAGATTATATGGTGCTAATTGATATAAATCACCTCACAAAGTTCCACAAGTAGTATCTATTCTTGTAGCTTCTCATAGGGTACATTTACTCATGAGCCATTCATGTAATGGAATCTTGTAGGAGCCATTCACATAGCATTCTCATAGGTCCCGTAGCCGATCCTATAGGAGCCATTCTTGCAAGTCCCACAACCAATCTTGTAAGACACATTTGTCCCAAACTTCAGGTGGATGGAATTTTTTCCTAGAACTTTTGTTTCCATGATCTTGGTGTCTATGGAAAGCACTTAAGAAGATGCTTCCAACAAGATAAGGAACATCTCATTTTCATATGAATTCACAAAGAAATCAGCCCAAACATGAACTGTCTTTTTATGCACTCTCATAAATAGAATCTTGTAAATTGAAGATGAGGAGGAGGATCTATATGATATTTACACTTCTACACTCCAATAGAATAGCTATCTCATATTCACTCTTCAATGTTTCCGTAGGATATTTTTACTACAAAGTATTTCCATAATTAATGAGACTCCACACTTAGTACATATCAATCCGGAGGTACGTAACAATATTCAAGCAATGAAGTACCTTTTCAAGCATGTCTACAAGGAACATTATAGAGCTATTATAGCTATTACACACATTAGCACCAATGATAATGCCCAACAAAAAATTGATGAAATAGAGTAGTATCTTGATTGTTGTTATGTGTTAGCACCTGAGACATCATAGTATATATTCAAGTTTGAGATGCAAGATCATTATCTTGCAATAGAATGTTTTCAATGCCACTTGGAACATCAACAAACTATGGTATTCACCAAATATGCAAATCTATGAGCATTAGTTGAAAACTCAAATGTAGCGAAGACAACTTTGTTTTAGTGTTTTGAGGTTAATCATAAATGTAATGCAACACATGAACTCACATAAAATGAATTCCCACAACAATAGGTGTGGAAAAAGAGAGGAATAGAGATATGACTTGCACAAATGAGATTTTGCTATTTTTGTGTGTACTTTGCTCATCTAGCCTTTGGCAAACATTACTATCTATCTATGTTATCAAGCTATATCAAAAATGCAAACTCCTTTGCTGACCTCTGCACTATCAACAACATTGATCACAACATATTTAAGGATGCTTGAATAGTGCTTGGGTTGCTCAAAGATGAGAATAAGTGGCATCAGCCTTTGCAAGAAGTCAGTCTTTGGGCCCCTTGCAAACAACTCAAGAGATGTTTGCCTCTATGTTGATCTTCTACAAAGTGATAAACCTTGAGCAATTAGGGAATGGCCATTAAAAGAGGTTCGAAGATGACTTCCAAGCTATGAGCCATAGAGAATAGGGAGACCCATCTTTAGAACTCTTTTGACAATATGAAAAAGAACAAAGCACTTTATGAGCTTGAGTATATCTTGAACCAAAATAGATGAAATCTTTCAAAGTCTTCAACAATGCCACTTTCAACATACACACCTTATGTTCACATGTGTAATAGACTCATCCAAGAGGAGTTGGCATATGACCAAATGCTCCTTGTGGCTGAAGGAATAAAAAAATGCAAACTTGTTGAATAAAGACCAACATGTGGTATATGCACCAATTTTAATGTCTTATCACCAAAAAGTGGAAAACATTCTTGATCTCTAACAATAGAGGTATAGGAAAGACTTTTATGTGGAAAAATTTGATGTCCTTACTACATGGTCAAGTCAAGATTGTCCTTGCCATAACATCAATAGGAATAGTGGCACTTTTGCTTTTTGGAGGATGTATAACACATTTGAGGTTCAAGATTCCAATCCTATCAAATGACAAGTCCACTTGTAATGTCACTTAGAGAATGGCACTAGGTGAGCTATTGCCTGAGGCAAACTTCATCATCTAGAAAAAAGCTCCAATAATGCATTGCCATGCATTTGAGGCCATTGATTGTACTTTGCAAGATCTCATGAAAATTGTTGATTGTGAAGTACAAAAAAAAACCATTTGGGTGTAAGACAATTGTGCTTGGTGGAGAATTTTGGTAGATCTTGCCTATGGTTTTGAAACAAAGACAAGTTGACATTGTTGTAGCATCATTACTACACTCTCATCTTTGGCAACATATCACTAGTTTCTTTTTGCAACTAAACATGAGACTATCTAGGTCTACATCTATTCAAGAGAAATATTTTGCCAAATGGATTCTTGAAGTTGGTGATTGTACTTTGCCGGCAATTCTAGCTCAAGGAAGTACTAATCAGGATTGGATTGCTATTCCACCTGCACCACAATTGCCAAGTGAGGAGCATAATTTGAAGGCCTTGTCAATGTAGTGTATCCTGATTTTTGGCATCATGTGAGAAGCATTGTGTACCTTACAAACCATAACATACTTGCACCCAAGAATCTTGATGTTATCAACAAAGTCATCTTTGAATATATGTCAAGAGAGTTACAAACTTATCATAGTGCTAATTTTGTGGTGCTTGTTGAAAAAGATACCATGAGTGGGATGCCACAAACAATTTTGTATCTTTTTGAGTTTTGCAATACTATGCAATCCAATGGTATGGCAAACCACGAGCTCTAGTTGAAGGTTTGCATTCCAATCATTCTTTTGTGCAATCTTAACCAATCAATTGGTTTGTTCAATGCCACTAGATTGATTGTTACAAGGCTTAGGCAGTGTGTAATAGAAGCATAAGTAATCATTGGAAGTAATATAAATACCAAGGCCTTTATTCCCTATATTGTTATGTTACTTACTGGGCTTGATTGGCCCTTTGTCTTATTTCATTGCCAATTTCCTATAGTTTTCATATGCTATAACAATCAACAAAAGTCATGGAAAAACAATGGATAATGTTGGTGTTGATTGATCAAGTCTGATCTTCTTGCATGGTCAATTGTATGTTGCAATCTCTTTGGTGATGAGCTCTTCAAAAATCAAGATCCTCAATGTACAAGGACCAAGTGAATCCAAAATATATATGGAATGTGGTTTATAAGGAGATTTTAAGATTTATTTTACTCCTTCAAGCTCTATTTTGACCTTCAATAGGAATTGATAACTCTGCAAATTGATCATCTAGTTGTTAAGATCATGCAATGCAAGTACATATTATTGTATAAGCTGCATGTAAATTTTTAGATTGTATTTCTTTCTGATCACTTTTGAAGAGGTCTCATGGATCATCTCCATCTCCATTCCATGTGTTTGATAATCCTTTGTTATATTACTTAGCTGCCCAACTCATATTCTAAATTTCAGATGAACTTTGCAATTTCAAGAGCTATTAGTTGTGATTACTCTAAAGTTAGCAAGATAAGAAACTCTCATATTAGTAGTTCATAACATCTTTTCTTACATACTTTTTATTGTTTGTACAAGGAATATGTCTCTAGATATGCTAAAGATTGCACTTCACTAAGAATTGGAATCAGTTTAGTTGGTAACATACTCACAATAAATAGAAAAGAAGCCAATAGTTGTGTACTATTGATGACCAAATCAAATAATGGACATGCGCATTCTCTAATATAGTACACACAATATTGGTTGATTACAAGAGTAGAACTTGGGAAGACTTATATATGGGTATCCACCAACGACTTGGCCAATGCTACATAATCACAAGGAGGTAGCTAGTAAGAAAATCTTGGACATGAATTGGTTGTAGTGCTTGTAGCTTATCTCTCTTTCTTTGAACTAGAAATTCAAACAAACCCGTGAAATTTTGTGCTTCTATCCATTTGAATTTTGAGAAAAATTTGTTGGTTCTATGTAGGGACAACCCGAGCTTTGCCCTTTGAATGTGTATGCCAAGATTGTGCAAGTTGCTGCAAGTTGGGTGCACTATGCTGCAATCATGGTTGAGTTGTATTACTTCCTACTTTCTCATATTTTGGTCAAATCATCTCTTCCAAAGCTTGTGCATGGTAAGCTTTGGGCACTTGCAACCTACTCTCTAAGATGTTTTAGTCCCACAAGGTTTTCATCTTTAAGATTGTTTAGAGGATGACTATGTGGAGATGTTATTTTTAGTTAGAGGATGGCTATGTGATAATATCTTTTTGACATGAATAATAATCTACAATATACCTTTATATCATAGTTGACGAACCAAAATTTGTCTATTCAACTTTTCCCATAACAACTTGATCCATGTCTTGGTTGATTTTCTGCATTCTATTTGTCTACTCTGAAATTTTCTCATGTGGTTGGACTAGACTTTGACAAAGTTATGCTATCTCGCTGATCATATTGGCCTTCTATGTTTTGTTTGTCATGTACCTATTCTTCATACATGTTTTATGCAGGTTTCATTCAAGTTGCATGCTCTAAGTAAGTAGCTATATGTGTTGCTTCAATTTTTGAAGCAACTATAGGGAGCAACCATCTATAAATTGAATACATTCAGCTGAGGTGCACATTATTTGAACAAATTTTTAGCACTTTTTTCTCCTTTTCCATTGTTTGAGGTGTTCCATTGTAAATATGCATTAATGATTCATTCACCTTTGGAAGGCTATTGAGTTGTTGGAATGGTTCTTCTTGTGTATGTATACATTTTGTACTCATCATTTAAGCATGAAATCTGTCCTTCTCTGAATATCTCAAGTTTGGCTATCATATCCACATTAGTAGTCCCCTTCACAGTCCATATCAAGATAAAAAAAAAAAAGCCAACATTGCAACACAAAACCTCTTATGCAACTTTTGGTAGGAATTAGAAAGGTGCAAGTATAACCAAGACCAAGATAATCATGTACACAGGCAAACATCAAGTTAACATAGATTATCTATGATAAATGCATATCTTTGTGAGCAGTTTGATGCATTCGTTTGTCATGTCAATTTCTTCTTTCAGATTCATGTATGTACATTGAACATATGACAATCATAGTAATGATCTGGACTAATTAGTGAGTCTTTCATCAATGTCATAATCTCAAGTGATGATTTATGAGTTGTGTTGATGGCCCAAGACAAAACAAATTGAGATGGAGGACAAATATGGTACGGATCTTCATTCTAAATTTCTGAAGAAATCTTTCAATTGTAAACTTTCATTGGATTCCTAACTTCACTCATGATATTTTTTATCTGACCACATGACCACCCCGAAACCGAAACTGTGGGTTCAAGCGAGACATTTCGTGGATAGAACCCTTATACCAGAATTGACGGGTTGTGGAACTGTGGCAAAACATGTTGCGTTGCTGTTGCAAAAATGCATTGCTGTTGCAGCAGGTAACAAGAGAGAGATAGAGCTCTCTACAGTCTCTAGCAGTAGGGATTTCGATTCCGATTGCCGTAGATCCTTTGTGGAAGGGTGGAGACTTGGGACACGTGAAAAAGAGGAAATGGAAGCGTGTGGAGATGGAGCGGAGGAGGTTGGCTGTCAGGAAGGATTACCGTATATCGTCCATATGAGAGTAGCTTGGGTCGTGTCCAGTCTTGAAGGAAGAGGTGGAAGAACGGCAAGATGGACTTACGAACGACATGTTGGTGCGCGCTGCTCCTCATAGAAGTTCGTTTTGTTCTGTTTGTGCTCGGCGTTATGAAAGGTACGACTGATATTTGCCGTTCCGGAATCGTCAATGTAGCAGTTGTGATGTACTGCAGAGTTATGAGGTCGTTCTCTGAGGTTCAAAGTATTGTCCCACGCCATTCTCAACTCTATGCAGGAAGGCGCTGAACTTTGTCAGTTTGCTATTCTTCCTGCCAAGAAAACAAGAATTCAGCTCTGAAACACAGACTTGATACGCTTCGCGATCTTGGGGAGGGAACCAGGATAGCAAAGGTGGAGACCTATTTTCTTCACCGCAAATCATTCGTAGAACTGGGAGAAGCAGCAGTCACACTGTCAGGCTCTTCGCTACTTACCTTCCTTGTCATGCTCAACAGCTATTTCGGATAGACATCTTTACACATTTGCCTGGATTGAAGAGTTTTTGGGATCTGTTCCTGGACTGATTTAAGGAGAGATGCTCAGAGATGTTCCAAAACGCAACCTTGACTCTTGAAATACGAGCATTTAGAAACATTTTAACCTTTAGCTGCTCTCCCCCGCTTCGGGAATAGTCGAAGTCACTGAGTGAACTATACCCAGTTTATGAAATGTACCCAAAATCCGGATTAACAAACAGATGGAGCAGCTTAATTCCTAGTGAAAGTGGGGTACGCGGTTCTAGATCTTCAGCTGCCAATATTCAGACATCCTTGAGTATTTCTATAAATTTTCCCTTCCGTCTTCCAGTGCATAATCCTTGTACTGAAGATTCGCGGCTGAGATATATGTCCAGCTTCTTTCACAGCTCTTAGGGTCCTTATAAGTCGAAATGTACCGCATTTCTAATCCAGAAACTGTATAGACCTGGCCTCTCGGTCTTTAATCTTCTGAAATGCACCGATAAGCGACGAGTATAACCGATGATTTTCTTATTTGTATAGGCTAAAACTGTGCAGAAAAATAACGGTTGGTTTGTGTTGAGCTACAATTTTCTACTCATACTAATTATTCCTTGTTCCTGATATGAACATAGGGGTGGGAGTACTTGTTGACTGAAATTAGTGGCCTTATTTCTCTCACCCTCCTCAGTCCCTAATTTTTTACGTAAGAACTTAGGACTCGACGAATCCGGATCTGTTACGTTGAAATACCGATTGCGACCGAGGGCAATCGGTGTTCCATATTCCTTCTCCAGAGTGGGTGTGAAGATGTTGGAGCGATTGCACATGTTGTCAATCAATGTCTCATAAGCCGTATACGGTAATTTTCTGGAGTTTTGAGCTTTACCGTGCAACCGATAAGCTGATTTCACCATTGACTTAAAGCCGGGAGCTGTGAACTTATTCTTTAACCAGCTTACTCGGAGGCGTTCGGTTGCATGCTGCGTATAATGATATTTAATTTCTCAATACATTTTTCAAGTGAAAGGGCATGAGGATGATCATCACCTTTTTAATTGGCGAACTACTAACAAACGAACTGAAGAAGGAATTAACAAGTTTGCTGCTGAACTTTGTAACGTTGCTGTGTGGACTTGTCTATGGAGGTTCAGCGAATACAAGCATTCACCTTATACATAAGGGACATTCTTCTTGATCTAGGCCCGTTTTCTTATATCAAGACGAGTGGTTCAAGGAGTTCGCAACACTGCAACACTGATGATTTGACTTATGTAATAGTGCGTTATAACACGATCTCGATGTTAAAAATATACTAAATCTCACCAGACTCTTATCGTCTCCACGGGTATGATCATAGGCTCAATGGCCTTTGTTGGGCCTATGATCATACCCACTTCAAGCCGTTTGACTCTGCTTCAACGAACATTGCTTCTGATAAGTAAATATTGGCTCGTAGTGGGTCTCTCGTTGATAATAGCGGATGGCATGTACATGTGGTGATGGCTAGGTTCTTTACCGAAGTTCGTTGTCCCCTACTCGCAGTGGTTCATCTGCTTTATGTTTATATTATGCGGTAATTTATTAGTTTCCTCTGAGCGATTGCACAAGTTTAGTACGTGCTCTCATCGTCTTACAAGAAAGGAACCAAGATAAACTAAACATCAGTCTTCCTGTTGCGGAGCTCAACAACTGAATGAAGTCATCCTCAAAGATCAAGTGGTTTACTTATCAGAAGCAATGTTGGTTGAAGCAGAGCCAAACGGCTTAAAGTGCGAAGGCTCTATCGTTTATACCTTTCCCCGTACGTTCTCCACTCTGGCCGGTATACGCAGTAGCCGCGTCCATCGTTGTGGGACTTAGCTACGGCTTTGTCACGCCGTTGGTAGCAACATTTGAAGTTGTTGGAGCAGGAAGCAAACGCAAGACTTCAAATTCCCCTAAGGTACACTCTCAAGACTCTTGTTCAAAGAAGCAAGAACTGCTGGTTTAGGAATGCTAATGATCTCAGTATCTCAAGAAAACATACCGAATTTCCGTGGTGATTAAGGAAATGCAGGAACGACAATCGTCAACCTTTAGGACGTAAATTTTCTACTCTCCACTGTATCCTGAAGCTGGACGAAGGTTTCAAAAGAACACTTGAACTAGAGTAAATGACAATAAAGGCGAAATACTTCAGGTTTTTGTACAAAGCTCTTCCGTCACTTCTAGAGTTTGCGGTACTACTTTGTATACATGAAGTTTTAAGTTTATGGAAAACCACCGTCTCCCGATATTTCGCTTCTTTGGCATTAGCTTTTAAAGGTGTGCTAGCTGTCACCCCTCCTTCTAATGTTACTTGAGATGTTTTCTCGAGTATATTTTCAGTCAGTATCACCAGATCTAGCAGCAAACTAGTTAAAGGATTTCTCTCTCCAGAGCAACTCATTCAGATCTCTCTGGGTTCAGACGTACGAGCTTTGGTGGAACAAGAAAGAATTGCCTCTCTCAGTAACCTTTTTTTACAATTGTCGAAATTCTTCTTGGCTCGTTGTAGATCGTGCTTTCTTTGATAAATGTACAAGAACATGCAAGAGAGAGAGTGTCGGAACTGAACGAAGCTGGGAGGGATTTTATATGCTAAGAAGTTGAGTAAACTTGAGTTGGATCACTCTAAGGACCATTTCTATGTGTCTTTGCAGTGCCCTAAGGCAATAAGGCAGATCAACAGACCAATGTTTCTAGCTTCAAATTGTCTGTATCGTAATGAATCTTTCATGGTCTGGTTTATGATCTAGCGCAAGTAATCGCAAAGTTTGACTTCTCGCCGTCAATGATCAACGTTTGTATCTACTGGAGTTTTAATTGGTTGCGAATTCATGTGCTGAAGCTCAAACCTTTAGGTGAGTGAGTTGGTAACGAGAGATGAGCATCTTTCATCAAGTGATCACATTTACCTACTGCAACTCAAGATTCTTGATTGGCTTTCAGGCTGCCGCATTTTAGGGTGATCCATCTTGAGGAAACTTCCCGGGCTGAAGGGCTTCATGAAGAGGTTAAGAGTGGAGTCGAGGCAGAGGAGGCACGGAAGAGAGCAATAGCTAAAGAGTTTGCCAATCGGGTGTAGAAGGTAGTATGAACGACCGACTAAATTGGAGCTTGAAACAACCTTTACCTTCACTGAATGCTGGATTCAATGTCGTCTCTTCTGAGTTGTTAGCCTCCTGTTTGATTTGCATATAGCAATAAGATGATTTGCTTTCAACCTGACACACAAAATGTGTTAACAAAAAATACGTCGTCCTTGTTTTGTGCATTGCAGATGTCATATGCGCCTTGAATGACATCTGGAGATACGTAGCATACGTAGCATGTGAAGTGGACACCATCTTTGTTCCCTGCAATCACCGGTCATGTGTGCGCAGTACAGTTTTTGAACTACCAGCGCCGTATTTTCTGCAACACTGCCATTTCGGGGTTAGGTTCCATGTTAGATCCGATGGCTTGTGCAGGTGGAGATTTTCCATCTTTAACACTTCTGTAACTGAAAGAGGTCTTTTGCCAAAAGTGAGCCTCCTTGATGAAAATCCCTCGACGAATCAACTTCATAAGGCTCGTTTGTCATTCCGGTTTCTCTACTGTGAATTGTAGGAACCGCACACAATCACGAGGAGGATCTGTTCCGTGCGGCAGTGATCCATCATTAACTTTAGGTTGCGTATGGGTTTGACATTGGTGTAGATCGAACAGGATGTTAGCTGAGGCAGATGGAGAGATAGTTAGAAGAGATACCAGGAGTCACTTGCGACAGTCGACAGTGAACCCTTGAGCTCTTGTCTGCAAATGCTACTTCGGGACTTCATGATAAATAAGAGAAGTGTTACTACAGTAAATTTAATGGTAAATTTCATCTCTGGAGGCACGGCGGTTTTGAAGGGCAGGAATACAATTGTTTGAACTCTAAACACTGAGCGAGTGAAGAAAGGCTTGAAAGGCCAGGCAGGTGAGGGCAGGAATATAAATGTTTTAGATACTTAAAAGTAGGTCTCTGAATCGAGGGGATGATTGGTGGTGTTGTACAACTTACGGGTGTATGTACATGAAAGGTGTCATAGAACGACCCACGAGCAATCGGCAATGTCATCTGCAATGGGTTGTACTTGAATCCAAGTCTCAATTTATTTGTTGGTTTAGGGATCGAAAACTTCGACGTTCGATTCCTCAGTGCTGAAGGACTAAAGCACCCTCCTGTTCCATACTAACACCCCAGAAAAGCAGCTGGATATGATCTGCCAGATCCAAATTTCCAGGTACAGTTTCAGGTGGTCCCTCCGGCGGCAGACACAGTAATTGGGAACAAGTTGTTCCATGAGAAATTTTGCTTATTCTTCTGACTTTGGTCTGAAGAGACTAGGATGAATATAGAGTTGCGTCCAGGACATTTGACTCCTTGAATGTGAACAAAGTATCATCAATGTACTGATTTCCAGTTGAACCTGGCATCAAGAGACTGCTGCAGGTGTATCCCTCTTAAAACTTTTTCAATTTTCTCCACTGTTCTCTCTTTCTGTTTCGTTTCTCAACTGTTCTCACTGTGGTGGGGGCACTACCAGCCCCCATTACCAGCTTGACATACTGAACTCTCCAACAATACACAAATGTAAACCTCATATCTTCTGGACTTCGTTTCCGTCTTTACAAATGCTTCAACCTGCATCAAGTAGGTCTACGGAGAAAAAGATTTCAAGCATTCGACTTGAAATCCTTTCAAGAGGCGTTTCAAGATTTCTGCGGAGAAAAAGACATCAAGCAGTGGTAAACACGGAAACGGTCTCGAAAACCCTCTCTTGTGCTTGACAGCGTTAATAATTCGTTTTTCTCAGCTTTTCAAGAGAGGGCTTTCAAGAAATAAGAAAAAGGTTTCAACTTTTCTTTATATTATATGAACGCTGTTCGCAAAGTCTAAAAACTAACGTTAAACTCGCGTTAGGGGTCGTAAGTCCACACTTGTGTGAAAGATATCCTGGTAGTTAAACTCGCGGTGGGGTAGTGTTGTTTCTCACATGTGAGAAAATTATTTCGCTAATTGTGCCAATCTCATAGAAAATTTGAAAACTAGCCCTATGTGAGTTTTCAGCCCGATACTTCTGGGCATCTAGAGAAACTTCATCCAGATCAAATTTATCGTAGTCGTCAGCACTTTAAAATCTGTCATCAATGTTTATCATATTCTTTGGAACCGGTCCGTCGCACCCTCGAGTTTTGACCCCAATTTACTTACAGATTTGTATTTTCTATCTCGTCAATTCCATGCGAGTTTGAGAAAACTCGCTCCTATTTGTGGACGACGTTATTGTTTGCAGCGCATGGACCACACCGTCTCATCTTACGATGATCGCAGTTGCCTAAGCTGCACTGATGGAACCCAAGTCGGCGATAAGATTGTCCCCAGGTAACTAAACTACACATGTAGCCCACCAGGGTAGTCCGCCACGGTTGCGGTGTTCCATACACATGGTTCAATAAGCCGAAGCCACAAGCACAACTTAGTTAACACTCCAGATCGTGAGTCTTGTCAACATCTGGTGTCTCGGCGCTATGTTGCTGGGTATACGTGAAGGCCACGATTTTAGAGCCAAGTGCTGAATTTGGCGTGATGGCATCCTTACGGCCTTATGGCCTTATGGCTCGCGGATATATTTGCTTCTCTTCAGCAAACAATTCCTGCAACGAAGCCACTGTCCCCGGCCCACTCTGACACACCAGGGGAGTACTTTTACAGTAGAAAAAAAAAAGAATCGCCGACAGAACCGTCGTTGCAGAAGTGTGCATGCAACAGGTTGCTCATCGTTGGGCTTTTATAACTTATACATCAAGCGCCAGAAAAATTGTTCTTACCGACATGAAAGATTGACGGTGCTCGACTTCAGAAATTAATTAGGGTGTGCAAACCGCTTGAATTTTGTCAGTGTTTTACATCCTTGTCAGCCTTGGTTGAACGATGTCAAATGCAACAGAGGTGTGTCATTGTGATACGTGGAGACCAGTTCCACAACAGGACATAAATTTGAAAGTCAGAGAAATCTTGTCGATTTGTAGAGAGCTCTGCGTCTCCAATCTCTCACGAGAAACCTCACTATCGACCTACACTGCGATAGCAGCAATTCACTTCACATTTCCATTCGAAGCTATTAATCTAATCTCTAAGGCAACAAAGGTACGCCTGCTTTTCAACCCACAAATCTATCATAAAATACCCCGTTCGTCGGTTATCCAGCTTTCCTCGGAACATTATATCGCAGTCCAACGTACGACACACATCAGTACATTTGCCCGACAAGATTGATTGTCTCGGAGGGAATAATACAATAATAGCAACAACGTGGGCAGGCGGGCTGTCATCCGTATGAAGGGTTGCTAGCCAACGAACCTGACGGCGGGAGAAGAAGAGGAGGTGGGGTAGGCAGACAATCTGACAGGAAGGACATTTGGAGCTTTCGTTCTATTACCTGTCATTCAACGCATGTGCATGCTACATCATCTTTCGCTCAATCGAAAATGACAGATGGACTTCCAAAGCAACCTAAACTTGTCATCACTCCTCACTGCTCCGAGTTGGCGGAAAGACTAGCGAGTCTCACTTGGTGCCACGTGGCCCCTGGTACATCTCTAACAGTTGGCAGTCGGCTTCGCAGAGGAATGATTTAACTGTATTCCATCTCCACGTTGGCAGGAAGATGCAACAATGCTCAACTTGGTAGTTTCAAAAGATAGATATAGAACGATGCCACGTGTATGCCATGTCACACTGTTGTTATACTCGACTTCGTGTTGGCCAATAATGTTCCTATTAAAGCAATAGGGGACTCGAGTTCGGACCAAGAAATCAGACACTTTATGTTGTGATCAACGAAATCGACTAGAGTGGTGAACTTTATGGTGAAATTAAGAGATCAGGATACTTCGATTTTGAGGAAACAGATATAATAACAAGAAGGATGGGAAGTCTCCATCCAGCCACACTGATTTTGATAAAGTAGCTAAGTCCGAAACTTGGATTGGGTTCAAGATACCCCGAGTTGATAAATTTTACTGGAGCATCTTTATCATTGATAATTAAATATTGTCATTTATCTGCATTGTATTATAAAAAAAATTCTCAAAGAGTTGGCACTTGCCATTGAAGAACAGCTCATTCAGGATCTAATAACACGGTTTCAAATTCTTCTTGATAACTTACTTAAAAAGTAAAGGAAATTTATTGTTGGACCTTGTTTGCCAAATCAATAGTAATTTTTTTCTTGAAAGAGACTCTATATGTTATAGTGAACGATTACAAAAGAAATGTTATGTGTTCGTGAAATGGTTGTCCATGTAAGATTGACGAGCCACGTCAAGTTTGCAAACGTGTTGGTTAACTTAGTGGTTTGATAAATCTCTTGGTGAACTTGGGATACCGTTAAATCGAAGTCCAAATATGGGGTACTGTTAAAATCGTTCTCCGCCGACGATGACATCGATTTACATGATGGACCCGAGATCGGGTCGGCATTGTGTATATCCTTCCCCAAGTCTTTCCTTTCAGAAGGCTTTTCCCGAAGCTGTTTGATTTGGTTCATTTCGTTCTATTCATCTCCAGTTCTCCGGACAACTGATAGAAAAACGCACGAAGCTCCGAAGATCAAGACACAGTCCTGCTGGTTATATTATACGATGTCAAAACTTTGGAGAACTTTGTGAAACTATCGACAATTCTCCTTTTCTTTTCATTAAGTAAAATTGAGCACTGGGGAGTTTGTTCGTGAGTAGCTCGAAATTAAAGTGTGGTGACGCTCTTTGTTTTCCTTGAGTCTGTAGACGTTGTCTATACAAGATATATACCTTATGCATACAAAATCTTTAAATTAGAGGAAATGGATTTGACCTTCGTTAGGAATATTCTTTTTATCCAAAAAATTTAAAAAACAAACTTCGAAAACTTCAAGCTTGAATAAGGAAACTAGTCACTATCTAGTCCTTGGAGGACTCTATAGGTTTAAGATTAGTTTTTGAGGAATGCGTCCTTAGAGGGCACTAGATGTTCAGAACTATCGGTGCAAAAACTTCCCTCCTTCAACGGATAGTTTTGAACCTCTACCATCATCAAATTAACTTCCACTAATCCCCAGTCTGCATCGTTTATGGTTTAGACTAGGATGGTATCTTATTATCTTTGAGCCTTAGACTTCTTGATTAATGAAATCATCTTTCAACTTTTGTTCTTGATTAATGAAAATAGTTTTGGCAAATGCTTTCAGAGAAGTTCATCTTTCATGAATCCAAGAATTTCAACTCTGACCATGAAATGCAGATGCACACAAGTGTCCCTATTGATCATTACTCCAGAGTCCAAAAGACCAACACAATCAAAATAGAGTCTTGTTGTGTTATTCCATGCTAATGTTCAGAGTATATGTTTGCTTTGAGCACTCTAATCTTTTTCAAAATAACATCACAAACTCCATGTCTGACTAGTTAAGACTAAAAGCTTGTTTGAGGTAAAAAGAGAAAGGTTTCCAATGCACACCAAAAGAGGCAGACTGCACACCCTCCCCAAGATCAAACTACAAGCTTTTTCACTACAACAACTTAAATTTATGCTATTGGAATTGGAATTACCATAGCAGTTGGCACCAAACTTGCACTTCAATGGATCCATATTAAGGGATTTAGATTGTACTCATTCCAATTAAAAAACTTGTAAAATCCCAATATTGTTATTTATTTTCACTACCTCCCAATGTCTGAATTGGGTAATTTGTATGTATGTTACCTTCCTTGAATATGCTAGCAATTTCTTAGGCTCCCACTCCAAAGTCAAACCCTAGTTCTCTATCACCCATTCCCACCACATTAGACCTCTATCCTATCAATGAAGGCTGTTAGGATAGAAATTTGAATGAAACATTTCTAATGCTCTGAGCATACAATTCATTGAGTTATCACCTAAAACAATTGGCAAGCTCATATAAGTCCTTTATAAAAAAAATTACATCCCTTCAAGAAGTTGTGAGTTGGTGCATGCACATATTAGCTCTAGAATTAATATGGTTATTGGAGTAGCAAAGTACTATCAAAGAAACTATGATTGTTTAATGAGCAATTTGTAGTCCACAAGTGATAGTATTATGCTGACCCAAAGTTGATCAAAAATTGATATATTGGTGCGCAACATGTCACTCACTTCAATATACAAGTTGGAAATGGCTAGAATTGAAGAAAAATATCACTATCTTGCTCTTCATAATTATCACATATTTAATCTCTTGAGTAGAACCACCCCCAAAAGAGGTAGTCTCACCTGCTATGGCGCACTGATGCCAATGGAGAAGTAAGGATCACTTTCACTTTTACTACAAGCAAATTCCAAGTTAATCCTAATTGTGATGCTTCAACCACTCCAAAGGCCTCTTCACTCCAAAGACTTCAACTCTGAAGATTTCATGCTTCCTTTCCTAAAAGGCACAATGCTAAAGGAGTTTGCACATTAGCCACATAATTTTTGATTTTGTGATGCTTTCACTACTCTGGCTCATCTATGATCCTTCAATATAGTGCTTCACTCCTTTAGACACCCAAGGATCCCATATGCCAAACAAATATGAATGTATTCTTACACTCAAGCTCAAGATTCCTCACCATTAGTCAACAAAGAAATTCACCAATACTCAAGTTGTAGGCAAACAAAGACAAAGAACTTAGAGATCGTTTTTAGAGCTTTGATTAAGAAAAAATGAACCTTTTTACATTGGGCTTAAGCCTTAAATAATTTCCTCTCCTCAACTCCAAAAATATCTAATGGTGGAAACATTCCAATATTTCCAAGCAATCCAGTATTCCAAGCAAAATTATTCCAAGCATCTCATGCCTACATTCAAATTGTACATTGTGATTATAATCTTATCATATACTAATCACATGCATGTCAATTAGGCACCTTACACATGTTAGTGAAGGTATCAAGTCTTCCTTGAAGTTATTTGAAATTTTAACTCCTTCATACTTACGACTCCAAAAGTTACATATGAATAGGCCATTCAACTACAAAGATGTACAACTATAAATGTCTTTGGATTTTTTCCTACTCCAAAGATCCTACAACCACAAAGAAATTCTTCCAATGAAGTATCTTCAGCCCAAATGCCCAAAACTCTTTTACAAAGAACTACTTTCACCTCTACAAGTTTTAATAAGTTGGAATAGCTCTTGCCTGCCTACCAAGATTCTTGCAAAGACATCATTGAATACATCACTCTTTTCCAAAGGCTGCACAAGAACTCCTACTTGATGAAAATGGATTAGGTTAAGGAAAAGGAGGAGATGCAAAAAATATGGAACTTGTATAAGAAGGAACAAAAGAAGACAAATGATTTAGTGCAGCATCTCTTGGATGCTCTCTACTTCTTCATCCTTGGCCTTCCACTACTCTTTCTACCCATGCTACTTACATTTGGCCTTGAGCAAAAGAGCTCTCAACTCTCCTTGCAATTTCTTGATTTGTTCTTCTATCTTCATTTGATCTGCAAGAAGCAAATTAGTGTGTAACTTTGCCTTTAAGTTTTCTTGCACTAAAGCATTTGTCTTCTTTGGTTCCTTCTTATACAAGTTCCATATTTTTTGCATCTCCTCCTTTTCCTTAACCTAATCCATTTTCATCAAGTAGGAGTTCTTGTGCAGCCTTTGGACAAGAGAGATGTAGTCAATGATGTCTCTGCAAGAGTCTTGGTAGGCAGGCAAGATCTATTCCATCAACTCCAAGATTGGTCCCACAAAATATATAACAAACTTAGATCCCTTTGTTATTGGGGCTTTGCATTCATGGAATAAGGTTGAACTCAACACTATTGGTACTGCCTCTAAAGTTTCTTCCCTTTCATCTTTGATATATCTATCATGATTTCTCACTATCCTTTGGATGGCTTGTGTTCTTCCTCTTTGTTTTTCTTCTCCACTTTGGTCTGGTACTCATCTTTGGCATGGTGCTGGTCTTTGATCTTTGTGCCCAAAAGCCCAATTCTTGATGGTGATTATGATGTCCTTTAGTGTGAAATGTACCTTTGGAGTTAGTTATTCTTTTGGTACAAAAACATTCTTGCTCCTCTCTATCTTTTGTTGACTTGTCTTCTTGGGTGCTCTACACTTCTCCATTTAGAGAAAATTGTGCATCTTTTTACTAGTCTACTTCTTTGGATCCAATTAAAAACTTAAAATTGGAAAAAGGACTATTGGTAAATGGTACTTGGCCCAGATGTTGGAGTTTCAAGAGCAATGATCTTACACTCAAAATTTGTAGAAAATTAGCTAATGGCTAAAATCAAGGCCATCTTCAACAATAAGAGGTCAAAGAACAAGGAGTGGAGGGTAGCCAATTACAAATAACCTTCACAAAGAGCCATAGTGGAGATAGTTATGAAAACTTTCAAACCCAAATGAACCACCTATTTGACAAATGGCCAGGCTATATTTTTTATTACATGTACTCAAGGGACCATGTAGATTGGGCATAAATGTTTGATTGACAAGCCAAGATCTTGCACAAAGAGTTTTTGGAGGACAAAGGCACTACTTACCTTGCTCTATTTGCTATACACTACTACATGGGAACCAACCTCCTAATCAAAGAAGAAAGGATGAGGTTCCACACCCACTTTCATCTTGTAGGTTATTTTTTATGACCAACCTAAAGGATCAACATTGATTGCCAAGTACAAAGTGGCAGATGTTGAATTTGTAAGAATAGGCCTTTTTTTGCTTGTGGTTAAGGAGTTGGCAAAGCCAAATGCTGCCAAGAGGAAGAACATCACCCCAAAGAAGTAACCTTCCTTAGCTAAGAAGCCAAGAGCCAACACTTAGGTACTTGAGGTATCCTCTTTAGAAGCAAAAGTTGAGGATATGAGAATAATGACTACACAGAGGAGGAACAAGGATCTTTTACCCTTCAAGCATCAACCTCCACTTCAAAAGAAAACTAAGAAGAAAAAAAAAGCATGGAAGGATGCGCAATCTATTCCAAACTTGTGGGACCAAGACATAGGGAAGTGGCATGTTGAAAAAGAAGAAGATATGATAGAAGAAGTGGCAATGCTCAAATAGGCATCTTTGAGCATCATCAAGATTGAGCCATGTGCTTGAATACCCAAGAAATTTGACCTAAAGTTCCAAATAAAGCCAAAGTCCTACAACCAAAAGATCATCAAATCACAAATCATGCAAATTAGGAGTATGTCACCATTGATGTTGATGTCCCGGGTCCTACATCAAAGCATAAACAACACTCAGAGTACAATCCACTGTTTCAATGAGAGTTCAAGAAGGAGCAAGTTTTATGATACACCCAATAGGAGTGGCACTATAGTTGATGGAAGTGCTATTGCCTCAATACCAAGTCAAATGACTTGAAATTATGGAATACACCACATAGTTTAAAACATGCATAAACAAGTCTACACATGGAAGGCTATAGAAGACACTATCAAGGCAAATTAGCAAAGGCCAAAGACTTGTACAAGGAGGAAGCAACCAAGGTAGGTGCCTTGCTATAGGAGAATTAAGAACTTAAGAGAAGGAGTGCCACCTTGGTGAACTAGCATGACCACCAAGTTGAGGAGACTCAATATGTGCAAGATGAGTTGATGACACTCCAAATTGAGCATGATCAACAAAAGAAGGAAGCCAAGGACCAATTTTGTGGCAAGTGCTAAGAGTTGGAGAACACTCAGAGTGATTGAAGGAAGGCCATGATCAATTTGTCACCTTAGAGTTACAAATGCAAGAATATTGGCAAGAGGTGGCATTGCAATTGAGTTGCCTAACCAAGGATTTTGAAGAAGAGAAAGCTAAGCAAGCAGAGAGTATCTACTTGCATGACCTATAGAGAATAGAGTAGGATTCTTTGACCAAGCAGAGGGAAGAGGATTGGCTTAGGGTAAGCCATCAGATAGAGGAGGTGTGGAATTTCTTTGTAGAGAACTTGAGAGAAGGATGACAACTTTAAGCACTACAAACAAAGCATCACAAGCTCAAGTTCAAGGTGGAGAGGTTGGAGAATCAAGTCTACAAGGAAGAGAGAATAAGCTTGTTGACCTTGAGATAGTACACCGACAAAAAATTCACAAAAATCTGCCATACCTACTTGTAAGAAATAGCTAGGTACCAAGCTCAAACCAATCAGTTAATTAGGTACCTAATAGGCAAGTGTAGTTCAACATCCCCAAAAATCTAGGCCAAAGGCACTCCTCCTAAAGGAAGCCCTTTATAAACACTAGCACTTTACCAGATCTAGTTGTTACTTGGAGTTGTACAATAGTCAATAGTTGGAGTTATATAGTAGATAGTACTAAGAATTTTTTAGATCAAGAAAAGGCAACCACATAGGAAAAAAAAGGATGGGAAGACCCCATCAAGCCGTACAAGGGAGAGACAAAAGAAGTAACATGGGTTTACTTCATGAGAAGTGCACTTGGAGTTGTACATGACTTTGGAGTTGTATGTCCAAATGTTGTAGGATAAAAGTAGATTATGGAAAAGGCCTAACACCTTTCCTAACACGTGTTGGGTGCTTAATCAACCTATATGTGATTAAGATAAGGTAGGGTTAGGATATTAAGCAAGTGATGTACAGTTTAGATTAGGATTTTCAAGAGATCCACTTGGGCTTCTGATCCAATTGGATCAAAGCTAGAAAAGCTACTTGAAGCTGAGTACTAAAGGCACTCATGTTTTTTTTTCAAACATTGATTATAAGTAAAGAGTGCTTTGAATTCTTTGCAAGTTATATGTCTTCTATTTATGTGTTATCAATATGTCTAAGCAAGAGTAGAGGTGAGGAATTTTTCAATAAGGTCTCAAGTGCTAAGTACCAAGTAGGTACTCACTATTGATCATGGTGTGCACTAAAGGATCCAAAGGGTGAACCTATGCAAGGAGAGGATTGGGAAATTCACTGAAAGGGTTGCACCATGGCAAACACCTTTGAAATTCAACCAACATAAATTAAACCTTGTAATTTGTGCCTTCTAGGAAAGATGGAACACACTTGCAATGATGAAAATTGTCAAATGGAGCGGTACTCAAATTGAAGTGAGCCATCATTGTCATGAGCAATCCTGATTAGAACTTGGAGTGAAAATCATACCTTTATTTTATTTTTGTTGAAGTTTGCCATAATGGGTAATGTTACCCTCTTTTGGGAGTGGTTCATGCCCAAGTGGTTAAATAGGAAATAACAAACAAACTATGACATTGTGGCACTTTGCTTCATTCTTAGTCATTTCCAAATTTTATCCTTGTAGGAACAACCTATTCATGCTAATTATATTATTAGTACATTGACATTTGGTTATCATAGTAGTGATCTTGAACAAGCACTTGGAGGAGTAGAAATTGAAGGCTATCAAGTAAATGGAGGAAGCTCAAGATCAGTTTATAGGGATGTTAGAGGAATCTATTCAAGGGAAGGTAACAAAAGCAGAGTTACATGAGTTGAATTTGCAAGTAAAAATTTGAAGGGAAAGATATACAAATAAGAAAGAATGGACCAGCTAGTTATTAAAGTTCAATAAGAAGTTCATTGAGATTTTTGA
Organism: Lunularia cruciata; assembly: GCA_948567375.1. Taxonomy (NCBI): domain Eukaryota; kingdom Viridiplantae; phylum Streptophyta; class Marchantiopsida; order Lunulariales; family Lunulariaceae; genus Lunularia; species Lunularia cruciata. Next base: position 16,570,066 of record OX419759.1, read on the forward strand.
TACATATTTGTTAAAAATAGTATGTTACAAGGAGCAAATTTAGCCCCTCATGAGGAATGTTAAAGCCAAAGGTAGTTCTTGGTAGTAATGCTTTAGGCCAAAGTCACTTTAGTGAAAGAAGTTCTTCATAGTTGTAGGTTCTTTAGAGTAGGAAGCAATCCAAATACTTGTTAACATTTAGAGTAGATGTAAACATATGAATAGAAATTCCAAAGAGGACAAACTTGTGAGTTTTGTTTGAGGAAGAATTAATACTTTCCATGATAGGTGTAAGGTGCCTAATTAACCTACATGTAAGAAGATAAGATAAGACAAAGATATGATTCTCAAATGTATAGTGAGGATGAGCCAAGAAGATCTTCAACTTTCCTTAACAATTAGCTACATTTGGCTAAGAGAAGGGAATATAAGGCTTTGGCCTAAGTGTAAATATTCATTCATTCTCTTAATCATGGTAAAACAAAAGAGCAAAAAGTTCTCCATTCTTGTTGCCTTAATCCTGATTATTGGTAGCTATCTTTTTAGAGTAGAGGAGAGGAACTTTGTAGTAGGAACATATGTGCTTGAGTGTGGAAAAATATTTATGGTTGATTGGAGTGTGTAATCCCTAAGGTTCTGAAGGAGCAAAGCAATGCCTTGATAGATCAAAATGAGTTGTAGTATTGAAATTACAATAGACACAAAAATCAAATACTAATTGCCAATGCAAAGAGACCTTTTTAGTTGTGCTTTATGAGAAGTGTAGTATATAGCCTTTGTAGTTTATGTTTTTGTAATGAAGTGGCTAGTCCAGGTTTGGTGAATCATCACTTTTAGGATGAATTTGGAATCTATTTATAGTGAAAATGATTACTTTAATTTTCTATTTGTTGTATAGGAGGTGACACTTTACTCTTTTTGCCCAATAAGTTAAATACATAATAATAAAGAAACTACAAGGTAGTGATACTTCTCTTCAATTCTAGTCATTTAAGACACATATCCTTAAGGGAACAACCTATTACTTACTATTATATCACTTTTGGTTTGATATTGGATTTATCATAAAGGTCAAGGAATTTATTACTTTTCAAGCTTACACCTTGACACAATTATAAACATTCCTTATAGATACAATAGCAATGATTTTAAGCACAACTATACCAAGCCATTCTAAGTAGTATATTCTTGACATATTTTCTAGCTTCAAGACAATTAACATATCAACTTGTTAGACTCTTTTGATATTCTACACATCATAAAATTTAAATGTTTAAAAAGAAAGTTTTAAAGAATAATGGAGGAGAGAAGACTACATGATTGGGTGAGTTCATTTAATTACTTAATTCTCAATTGCTTCAATTTTCATGCTTCCTTATATTTTCTTTAGAAACTTGTTTTATCTCATTTTGAATATGCTCTAACCTTTTTCTTAGTACGCTCTAACTTTTTTTTCCCATGTATAGGCATAAGACAATTATATGATACTTTGGTGGATCTCATATTGAACACTAATTTGACTATATAATGATCAATTACTAGATAAGAGAAGGAATCCAATCCATAAATAACTTCACTTTAAGGAAAGACAAGTACAAAGAAGTAGATCCTCTAGTTGATGGTGAGATATCTAACTATGGTCCAAAAGCTTAAACATCTAGATAATGATGTCCCAATCAACATATATCAAGAGCATGAAGATGTATTATTTGATCACTATGCATTTTAGTGTGGAAGTGTAATACTCCAAGGACAAGAGAATCCTCAAGAGAAACACAAGAGGAAAAATACAAAGCTCAGACTCAATACAGACTCAATACTTTGATGCTTGAAACAACATCTTGTTTATTATATAGCAAAGAGGATCCCCTCAAAAGAAGCTCCACACTTGGATTGGATATATGGATTGGTGACATATCAACAAGCTCTATCCTTAAATTAGTTTCATGGATGAGTGATATGTTGGCCTTTATCGTATCTGGTTGGTCAAATAGGTTTTACCAAGGGAATCTTTTGGGGACCTTCCCATAGGAAGCTCAAAATTGCATGGTGAGGTGCCATTAGGAAGCTCTCAATGAGACAATTAGTGGGAGGAAAAGCCTTGCCTTTTGGCTTGAAGGAAACAATTTTTTCCATTTTCAATGCCTAATTCATCTGTTTAGGTCTCCAAAATTGACTTTGGAGTTTTCAGGGTGTTTTCTGCTCCTTCACTATTAGTGGAAGTACTCTTTTGGTGACACCTTCATCTGATCTACTTAGTCCATTATATATAACATCAACATTCTAAACATTCTAGATGTTACCAAGCAAATTTCCATATCTAGATAACGTGTCTAGCTACTAGTATTAGAAGAAGCTTCAAGGTTATTTCTAGTGGTAGGTTCCACAAGGAAAAAAGTTTAGATGGAGAGATGCATTGTGATAGCATCTTTAGTAGTTCCAGATGTAATAGTGTAGACATAAATATAATAATTGGTGGTAAGATAGTAATTCATTCTAGTAGTATGGTTAGTCATTCATAGATGGGAAAAAGAGAAAACATATGTAGAAGCATATTAAGAGATCAAGACAATGATCATTTTGATGTATTATTTAAGTAGGAGATTATATATATATATGTTACTTTAAGAAATACTGAAGATAATATCCTAGCAAAAAAATTTACTTCAATATGCAAAACCTTTTGTCCATTCTATTCTTATAATATAGAATTTTATCTCTTTTTATCTATTATATTGTGATTATTTTATGAGTTTTAGAATATTAATTGGAAATAATAAATAAATTTCATAATTTTCTTCAAAAATATTAATTTAGTAAAAATAAAATCTGATGAAAATAGAACTAAAAAAATTTAATGAGATACATACTAAACCCTACTATGGTGATGCATAGTGGGATGGCATCTAGATGTCACTATTGCAAGGGTGTCATTATCTCAAAATGTGCATAGTAAATTTTTCTATAATGGGATATTGCTTGGTTATACAAATGGAATTGCACATCATACTCTAAACCATACAATTTAAGAGCAATAGCAAAGGATGCCAAGCAAGCATGATTGACCCTTGATTAGAAACTAAGCATTACTTACTATGTCAATGTTGGTAGAAACCAAAGTGAGTATGCTCTTCACTTCAAAGTATCCCACCCAATGGTGAACAAATTTATGAAAGATTTGGACATGATCATAGAAAACATTGATCAATTGGTTGCCAATAGGTGTAAGAAGAGCCACATGCTAGCTCTCTATGGCTCTTTAGAAGACATATTGCATCAGTGCCACACTTGAGTTCAAGTCAATGCACCAAATCTGAATATCATAGGTAATATTCTTCAAAGCAAAGCTAGAGAGTTCAATAACAAAATCTTGAATGCTTATGTTGACAATCTTACCATGGTGCTTAAGCAATTTATGGTCAACTCCAAGGTGTCAAATGGTTGGCTCAAAAATTATCTGACCTAGAAAGGAACCATTGGTAGGCACCATTGCAATGAGCATAGCTCAATAAACCATGTAGCATTCAAGAAGAGGCTAGCTAATATTTGCTAGTATTTGGAAAACATCCTATTGGAAAACATTTGGAACATTCATGAAACCGCATTATACCATCATACCACTTCTTCACAACTACATGGCAAGATGGGTCTTTGATGGTGCATCTACATCATTGTATCAAGAGGAAGGTGAGGCAATATTTCAAAACACTTTTTTATTCTTCTTGAAAATTGCAGTTTTCATGTATTTGCAGCAAAGGTTTGGTTCCAAATAGTTTTATGAAGATGTTGTTTATATTTTGTCACAACATTTGTAGTGCCAAAGCTAGATTGCTTAAACATTGGAGTGGTAGTGTTGGTAGTCATAGGTATTTTGGCAATTACTCATGGACTACTTATTGGTGGTCCAATTTTATGTTAGGGATGTTGATCACATGGTGGGCCCACCGTCACTTGCACCACCAGATGTGCCATCAATGATGCTATTAGGGCTAGAGACTAGGTCAAGCAAAGGGTATACCTTCAAAGTGCAACTCCAAAGAGCTCACTTCTTTAATATTTAGCCTTCAAGGTCCTGGCTATGATGGACAAATACCAACAAGCATCACTTGGAGTCTCTTAGCTAGATTGGTTTGATTGTAATCAGTGCTTGATTGCTGGTAGAATGCTGAGTGAAGGATTGAGTACAAAAATGGAGTCAATTTGAGATAGTGGGTGTTCAATTTGAGCCCAAGAGGTGAAATCAAGGTCAATTTAGTGAAAATTCACTAGAGTTGAGATTCAATAGAAGCTTTGAGGTATAGGGTTATGAGGTAGAGAGGTTACAAAGCCTATAAGGGCTAGCAAGCCAACTTGATGACATGAGGCTAGCTAGTTTAGATGAGTTTTTGGTCACCATTTGGCAAAATCTGCCCACTCTTTTGGATGGTGTACAATAGGGTTTAAACCCTAGATCTTTGGTTTCTAGACTAGTTCCCTAGCCCATTGGTCCACCTTCATTTGTTATCTTAGTGACTGTTCCACTGACCTATACACATGTAGCTTTGGGTAGGAGAGGAAATTTGATCCTATTCTTGATGATCTTGGTAACTTAGGAAGTAGGTAGACACCCCTATTATGTCAGTAACCAAATGGTGGTAGAGTCAATCTAGTGTTGATTTTTGAGATAGGAGGTTTTTTTTTAGACTTGTTGTGATTGCACTCCCTTCATTCTCTACTTCCTATTTGAGCACCTTGTTTGTGTGAGATGCCTTGACTTTAGAGCGTTGGTGCTCTAGTGTATGCTTGATAGTGAGCCTAAAGTGATGACAAATCAAACAATCTAAGTTTCTCTTTGGTGAGGTAGGAAATGATGACTTGCAAATCATGAGAGTGCATGTTGTGATTGCAATTACAGGTCATCCTTTCCCCTAGTGTACTTGTTGTAGTTAGAGCTACATTAGTGAGTGGTGTTCAGTTGGTGTTGGCACTTGATGGTGATCCTTGGTGGGGTACTTATGGTGGTTATGGTTGTTGTGTGAGTTACATTGTCATGATGGAGTTCTTTGGAGATTCCAAAGGAGATAGAATTGCATTACATAATGGGTTTGCCCGGAGTGGCACTTGGTATCTACCTATATCTCAAGTCCTAGTGACTTTGATTTGGAGTTTGATGTAGGAGTTGATTCAACTGAGAGTACATATGGTGTATCCGTTCTATTGTTGTGAGACACGGACAAGATTTATGAGACCTCCAAAGGCCCTTGGTCCTATTCTAGTATAGTGGGTACTATTGAGTTGGATGACTTCATCCAAAAGTTTGATAGTTGGTGTGATCTACAACATATACGGAACCCAACTTTGATCATACCCTTCATGGCATAGAAGGGGTTGTTTTAGCACTTGTAAGGTCTAAAAATGGATGACTATCATGAGTTCAAAAGAGTTCACTTGGAAGAGATCAAGCTATGGAGACAATATTGGTCTCCAAACTACATCTTCATCACTTCAGGCTTGGTTGCTAGGAGCAATACCCACAAGTTCTAGCTCTATTAGCATTGGTGGTTCTAATGGAGGTGCACTAGTGGGAGATGGTGCTACTATGAGTGAGGGTACCACTAAAGGAGGTGTTGTAGTATGAGGGTTTAACTGCAAGGTGGAGTTCTTCCAATGCTTGAGGTTGAACTACCAAGGAGTGCAGATTGACAAGTTGAGGAGCTTGCAAGAGTTCCAATGGAAGGCTAGAGAGAGCCTTTACAAGGTATAGACTTGCATGAGATGGTTGATCAGTTTCACCTAGGGAGTTATTGAGGCCCAAGTAGTCCATTTTTTGGTATGGCATCTTGGACAAGGAGTTACAATGTAGAGTATGTGCTACTAGATTGTTATAGTGTACTTCACCTACTTTGGCAATGGTTTTTAGTTTGGCTGAGCGCATTGAGCTCAACATGGTGGAGGAGAGAGTGATGACATCTAGATTTGGTACGGAAACCTCATCTACAATTGTTACTTCTTCTAGAGTGCACCAAGCCATGTTGGTTTTCAAGAACTGTAATACCTATTTTATGCATGTATGTGTTATTAAGATATTTAGTTTGGTATTATAAGTACTTGAGAGAGATTATTTATATAGAGATAAAGGATGGTTTACATTAGTAATAATAAGTTAACTAAGATAACTAAGATAGAGAGGACCTTACTTTAGAGAAAATAGAAGAGATGAGCACCACTATTTTGGATTCTAATGTGTTGACTTGGTATTATTCTTAGGTGTTTGACTTTCTGGAAAGAGTTGAGAACTCACAAGCCTTTTTTTTCTATAGTCCAAAGATAGCACATGTGAAAATATCTTTGACTTGGTGGTTAGGTCAAGATAAGGTTATATGCTTAAGGGAATATTCCCATGAGTATAGATATTCTTTTAGCTTTTTGACTTTATTTGAATTTTATCTTAGTAACTTGATTTACTCTAGTAATTAGTAACTTTGGTGCATAAATATGTCACAAGTATATAAACTAGGGGTGAGGAAGTACTTATCATCCTTTCATTTGCAACTATCTCTCTCTCATTTGAGTTCTCTAGTGAGCAATGTCTTGAGTCTTGGAGTGTTAGCCTTGGAGGAGTATGATGGAGTTGGATTTCCTTGCCTTCTTAGTCCATGGTATGTTACAATAATAGCCATCAGAAGTTCATCCTAAGTGAGAGACAAGCCAACTCATAGAATAGAGTGGAGAGCCTAAATCCTATAGAGCAAGTGGAGGGCCTAGTGTAGCTAGACATTACCTTCATTTTTAGGTCAACAATAGCCAATGAGTGGTGGTGTTGCTTTTTGGGCTTGAGGTGGACCTCACCACACCATACCACAAGAGAGAGTGCACTCAAGGTAGCGGACATTATAACTCTAGTGCATCATAGCTAGCATAGAGACAATGTGACCATTGCCACAAATTTGGTCACACTAGTGACCACTGCTTTGACCTTCACCCAAATTTACGGAGTGGTAGGGCAACTATGGTAGGTGGTAGAGGAGCTCCAAGTCATAGGCCGAGGTGGTAGAGGTGGGATAGACAATCCACATCTTATAGGGATGCAATACCTAATCTTGCTTCTAATACAACCATGGCTGCTCAAATTGGGTTGTTGGAGTAGAGATTAGGTACCATGGCCATAGCTCAAGGAGATTGGATTCAAGAGCTAAGGTTTCCACTTCTTATGTTGATGATAGAGACATCTTGGACTTTATGTGTGGAGCAGCATAAGTAGATGTATCTACCTCAATGACTAGGAATGCAGTACGTGCTCCAAAGCCTAGAGGAGCATCATTGGAGTTGGACCCATAAAGAAGGAAGGTTGGTAGACATGTCAGACTCCCCTAGTCTTTCACACTCTTTGAGGTACTACAAACAACATTCATAGCTCCTATACATCATAGTGTAGGTATGGTAGTGGTGATGGAGTGCATGATAGACTAGATGCTAGTCAGCTACCTACTACTACAAAGATTGAGTCTAGCATGATGTTGGGTGCGGCTTGATTGATTATGCACTTCCCTTTATTCTCAACCAATGATATGTTTACATTGGTAGTTGATCCAACTCCAATGTTTTGATTGGTTGCCACACTTTGTGAGAGTAAGGATGGTATGGTTCTTATTAGAGTAGAGGTGGTTAGTAGATAGTAGAGCTGACTTGGTTGAGGAGCATAGGATCCACTCAATTACTAATGGTTATGTCAAGCAATAGTAACTAGATTGGAGGAGTTACCAGCTAGACATGCCTTTGAACGAGTGTTGTTCACACCTAGAGTTGTCCTATTGAATAACTAGAGGGAGAACTTTTGGTGGGACCTTCAAGGAAGGTCTATACACCATAGAGTGTCTTATTATACCCTAGTATGTAGCCCTTTATCTTGGAGAAGGCTTCAATTTTTGGTCTAGAACTACGGAAGATCAATGTGGAGGGATATCCATTTTAGATCTACACATCTCTAGCATGTGATTCTACATAATACATCACATGTGGAGATCTCATTGTCCAGATTCAACATGGTCATCTAACTAATAGCTTTGTAGTGAGAGCCCGAAGCCCAAGGTATTTGAAGGCAAGAATCTCTCAAGTGCAATGGAGAATTTTTTGTTTGACTACAAATTTATTTTGAAACTAAAAATCTTCAAGATAAACGGAAAAAAAATTCTCTTGGCTTCCAACCAATTGGATGGAGTAGCAAAGCTATGGTGGCAGTTCCAAGTGGAGCAAGCTAAATGGAAAATTGTTGCACCAATCTTGACATGTGTAGTATTCAAGAGTGTAATAATTGGTTGATTCTAAGCCATAAATGTCACGCAAGTTACACAAGATAGGTTTGCAAAGTTAAAGTAGATTGGCTCTATAAAGAGCTACATCATGCAATTCTAAAACACCATCATGCAGATTCTAGATATACTAGAATGTGAAATTTTGGATCAATTTGTGAGGGGCTTGAAGTCACAAACCAAACTAGAGATGACTATGCAAGAGCCAAAACACTTGGAAGAAGCCATGCAGTTGGCTAAACGCTTTGATTCCTTGGTTGCAACAACTGGTTCATCAATCCATTCCTCCAACTTACATTTTAACGAATGTCTCTTTCATGGGTGATTCTTGCACCCAAGTTATAGCAAGTACACAACAGGTCCATTCTTGGATAGGACCTGCCATGTTGTTGGATGCTGCCAAAGTGGGATCATGGGCTCATCATCTTTGTCTTTGGTGGATAAATTATTACCTAGAGAGTCTCTATAGCTGGTTTATTGTAATACTCCGAGGACAAGAGAAGAGGGAAAACATAGATTGCGCACTCAAACATTTGATGCCCCAAAGGAGCACCTTCTCTTTATTATATAGACAAAGAGGATCTACTCCAAGGAAGCTCCACCATAGGATTAGGGACACAAATAGGTGACATGTCAGCAAGCTCCACCCTTGGATTACTTACTTGGATGGATGACATGTTTGGTCTAGGTCCTATCTGGTTTGTCAAACAAGCTTTGACCGGAGGGAATCTTTTAGGGAATCTTCCTATAGGAATCTCAAAATCACGTAAGGTACTGTTGGAAAGATCTTGACAAGACAAAGCAGGGGGGAGGGAAGGCCAGCCCTTCCTTTGTTGGGGGGAATCTGCACATTTTCTAGGCCTAATTCATCCATTCAGGCCTCCAAAATTGCCTTCAAAGATTTCAAGTATATTTTGGTTCCTACTCTATTAGTAGAAGTCCCCTTTTGGTGATACTTCTTTCTGATCTGTTTATTCCATCATGTGTAACATCCTTCTAGATGTTACCAAACCAATTCTCACCTTTAAATCATATGTCTAGCTATTGGTTCTAAGGTTCTCAAGTCTATATTGTTTTCTGCACTATTAGTAGAAGTACTCTTTTGGTGATACTTCTATCTTATCTATTTTGACCATCATGTATAACATCATTCTAGATGTTACCAAACCAAATTTCACATCTAGATCATATGGCTAGCTCTTGGTATTACACTTATGATGGGATTTAGTGACTATACTACCTTACTATTGATGACATTTTGGATGTTGGGTGCCAATCTTAGATGGTGGTAGTGGCTGATAGGTCATCTATGGCAATAGTGAACTTTTTTAGATAGCCTAGATCCACTTTACCTACACTTATGAGTTTCTTAGGCTCCCATGATTTTCAAGAAGGAGGTCTTGGACTTGTTTGGAACTCACAATTACAACAACTGGTGGAGCTCAATGCCAATGAGAGAGTGTGGGTGGTATTTTGTACCAATATTGCCATTGTTATAGTAGTGTAAGAGGTATCTAAGTGTCAAGTGTTAGGTCAAGCTATGGACCTAAGTTGTAACACCCATTTGTGCATGTATGTGGTATTGTGATATTTAGTTTGGTATTACAAGTACTTGAGAGATATTATTGATATAGAGATAAAGGATGGTTCTACATTAGTCACAGTTAAGATAGATGAGACCTTAATTTAGAGGAAGTGAAAAGATGAGCACTATTATGTTGGATTCTAGTGTGTTGACCTATATTTTTCTTAGGTGTTTGGCTTTGAGGAAAAAGTTGAGAACTCTTGGACCCATAAGCCTTTTAGCTTTGGATTCTTCTATAGTCCAAGGATAGCCCATGTGAAATAATCCTTGACTTAGTAGTTGGGTTAAGATAAGACCACATGCTTATGAGAATATTCCCATAAGTACAAATATTCCTTTAGACCTTTTAACTTTATTTGACTTTTAGTCTAGTAACTTGAGTTACTTCAATAATTAGTAACTTTGGTGCATAACTATTTCACAAGTATGTAAACTAAGGGTGAGGAGGTACTCATCATCCTTGCATTTATAACTATCTCTCTCCCTTTGAGGTCTTTAGTGAGCAATGGTTTGAACCTTTGAGTGTTAGCCTTGGAGGAGTATGATCGAGTTAGAGTTCTTTGCCTTTTTAGTCCATGGTGCACTACCATAATAGCCATTAGAGGTTTATCCTAAGTGAGACAAGCCGGTTCATAGAATTTTTTGACCAAGATTATGAGCCTTGGCTTGGCAGAGTAGCGTAGGATGTGCTTGTATTGCCATCACCACTATGACACTTGTGAGTTCTATGCATAACAAGAGGATTGAGCACATATTGGGGTGATGACAAAGTGGGTAGGGTATTCTTGGGACACAACCAGTGGCTACTAGTGAGAGTGGTCTACTTGGGGTCCATCTAAGTGAGCATGGTCTACTTGGGTTACATCCTTGGTCTAATTGGGATGAAGCTAGAGGTTATATGGAGCTTGTAACCAAAGTAGAGGGAGTTTTCTATAGTGAGATTACATGATCAACTCATAAAGATAAACTTGGTATTTATTGTGGAATAACCCTTAAAGACTTTGTCTTTATTCTATAAATATTTTCCAAAAGTGAGTTTTTATCAGTATTTTTTTGCACATTATTTCTCAATGTTAGTGATAGTCATAAGAATATAAGGATGCTTAGTTGAAGTCTTTCTTTACTCAAGTATTACTTGAGGCTGAGTGATGCACATTAACAACTATTAAAAAAATATTAGGATGAACCTTGTGCATCATGCACATGGTAGAAATCACGCATAAAGACATACCCCGTCCCAATTTTGTCTATAGTCCACATTCCTAGACAATTTTGTCCCCATCCCATTGGCAATCCCTTCTTTGTCCCTACTCATCATCTCCAAAGGCAGATTGGGGGACAAAGATTACACTACTACCATAAGTATCTACTCTATTATATTATAGTAAGTGAGAATCATCTTTTAAAAATAAGCAAGATTCTCATTATATGTACTCTTGTCTGTTACACATCCAAAAGGTGATAATTATACCGCAGTAATATACTACACCCCGCCTAATATATCTGGCAAACCATCATTTATACTTGTCTTGCACCACTAGATAGAACATTTTTGATGCTCATTTGCACACACTAGTTAGACACTAGCTAGGGCATTCAAACTCACACCAGGCACTTTCTCTATAGTAATGAGGTTTTGCCAAGGTTTGCATCTTCATTATCACTTTTGAGTGTGGTTTTACACTAGATGCAACAGAAATCTACATGACATAGTATCCTTACAGAGGACAAAGGTTAGCTACCCCTATGCCATTAGGAATATAATGTTTTCTATGGCACAAGAGAGTAGATACCTTGCTTGCAGAGAGCATTCATATTCTTTGCAAACAATATGTGTCATAGAAAACTTATACTTGGTCGGAGATGATTAAGTGATAGTGGTGGATGTCGTTGTTCTAGATTTTACGCATGATGCAGTTTTGAAGGGAGTGATTACTCATCCTTCTAGATCGGCAGCAAGCGGAGCTGCAGCACACAAGGTCTCCAAGTATAGGGGTATGCAACAAGGTCACCTCTTTGTTCCTCTAGCCTTGGAGTTATAAAGAGCGATGGACATGGCATTTGATACATTTGCAAAGAGTGCACGAGAGCTTATTAGATGCAAGAGATACCACGCTCACGCTCATACTTTGTAGCATACTTTAGACAATGTGTGTCCATTGTTCTACAAAGAGCATTGGCTAGTGCAATCCTAGGAGAGCAATCACTATAGGTGATGCTTCTTCAGATGCTCTAGTAGTTTGTAGACTTTACGACTTACATAGCTTTGATATCTTAGGTGCGGTAGGGCAGATTTCTCATATCGATACTATTGGGGTCTAGTCTCATTTTATCTCTCTTGCCTCTCCCTTGTATGGACTTGATGGGGTCTTCCCATCCTTCTTGTGTTCTATGTGGTAGCCTTTTCTCTAGTTAGACACAAGATAAGATTCTTTTGTTTAGTATAGATACACTTGTCGACGTGAACAAAAGGATACTTGCCTTATAGAGTCTTTTATCCGTAAGACCTCACTTGTCTTGCCCTGCAAGAAACGCAATCCAAGCAAATGTTGACGCCGAGGATAAGAATTGAGTCATGGAATTTTGCAACGCGGATTCAAGCAATTATTTTCATGAATGGGACCTTGGTGTAAGTGATGAGGGTGTTGTTTAACTTGTTGCAAAACCTCTAGGGACATAGAAATACTCGGCTGCTCCAGCAGGTGATGGAAGAAACCTCTCCACAGACCTACCCACAGTCCACATCATGGGATTTCAATTTCTTTCCCAGTCAAATTTTGTTTCGGTGTTTAGTTTTAATGCGTTGAAATTTATATAGTGATAAAAGACTTTAATCGTCATTTAGTATACGGTCTATCAAAGGTTAAAATTTCCATTCAATATTTTAAGAGTTTTTCAATTGATGACTGCACATCAATCTTATCGGACATCCATAAGTAAGAATTTGGGGGCGATGATGCCGTATCTATTTCCAAAACACAAGTATTGAAACATCCTAAATTTCAATTTCAAGTTTCGTGAGTGCTATAAGAGTAAAGTGAAAATTTTGAGTGAAAAAAATTTTGTGTGAAGTTACAGGATATCTTGTGTTATGAAGAAATTTTCAAGAAAATAAAAATATGATAATTAACCGTACGCTCGTAAATTTACAGTAATATACTGAATACTATTAAAAAATTTAAAATTTTAACAACTAAAATAAATAAAAATATCGTAAAATTTTTTGGATCATCTTGTAACACACTATTTAATATTAGGGAATCACTTGTAAGCCAATTTACAGAATTGTTACAGAGTTTCGTAAGTACCCAATTGGTACACCCTAGCATTATCGTTGCGGTTTGTAATCAACAAGAAAGTTATCTTTCTTATATATTTATTGGCATCGCAGTTCAAAATTAAGCTAAATTCTACTTCCGGCAGATGATAATGTTTTTAAAAGCACTATGAAGAGTTTCTCATTTAGTGATTTCTACATAACGGTCACATGGTCACTTGTGGTGGGGATTCCTTTATTTGTTCAGACTATGCCCATGAGGGGTTCGAGTGAAAGGTTGTTTGCCGACGAACTTAGTACCAAGGGAAAAGCCCTGAAATAATAACAAAAAATAACAAATATAATAACCCAAGCACAAGTCTTAACTCTGACGACTAGAACAAAATCAGCGATCATATGGCAGATGAGCCTTTAATTTGCTTCTCAAAGCTTACCATAGTACCGAGCTCACAAGTATTTATTAGAAAACAGATTTTGACAAGAGTATAGAACATCCGAGAAATTGGTGTCCTGGTTTTTCATTCTTCTTTTGACTAATTTTGAGCATCATTATCATGGTTTTACCGAGGGAAAATCATTCGGCTTTGCTAGTTCGAGAATCTCATTGTGTGGAGGTGGATTTGGTAAACCGCACTTGCCACAAAAGCTATTTTGTCGTGCTTGTACGACAAAATAGCTTTTGTGGCAAGTGGGAAGTGACTTGACATCAAATTCTATCCTTATTTGATTATCTTCTTAATTCAATCTTATCTTATCAGGTGTAGTTTGAGAACATTTCTACGACTCTAAAATTCGTCAAACTGTGGAATATAGTGTCTCCATGACAAGGACAACCTGTGGAAGGGGTAATTTGATTGTTCTGCATATCCCTTTAGTCACGTGATTTGAGTTCATCATACCATATCATTTAGAACCGGTTACCTGAGCTACAAAAGTCATAAGATAACAAAAAGATGGGTTTACTCCTTAAAACGCGGGTGAGAAAAGGTTGAATTATCTACTCTCGCGGTAATTGGGCTGATTTGGTAATTTGGCTACTTTCACGGTGGGCAGCTTTATTATATCGATACTACTGGGGCTTAACCTTACTTCACCTCCTACGTCTTATCCTTGTACGGTTTGATGGGGTCGTCCCATCCTTCTTATTATCCTATGCAGTTGCCTTTTTCATTTGCCTGATCTATCACATCACATCTACGATTTCATTATGCACCATGAAACATAACAGCTTCATCCATAATTTATAGATTTGTTTTTCCAATAATCTTGAATCACACTCCGCAATTTGAAAATTTTGCTGATTACCATTATCTATTCTTGATTAGTTTTAATCTCCGTTGTTAAGGTTCAACACCGGCTCTCCATTCATCCAGACTCACCTCCACCATCCTCCTTTGCCATTGCAAATCGTGGACAGGGATAGAGATGTAAAATGAAATCTGCACACATTTATTCTCACAAGATTCTCGCCTGCTTCCCATGAACCATGGTTCATGATAAAGAAGGGTAATATTCTAAACTAAAGCAACTATTCTCTTTATTAGACACAAGATAAGAACGTTTGGACACCGGCAATGAAACATTTGATACACACAATTCCTAGCTACGATTACTTCGGAACTCGACGGTTCATGCGTAGGCTTGAATCATTTTGGCAAAATTGTATTAGCTCAAGTCAAAATGGCCAGCTATGGATGACTTAATCTTTGTCTGCATTCAAATGGCATCTTTACTTCTTTCTTGGAGATGATTTTTTATAATTTTTCAAGCAGCTCCAGATATACCATTCTTCGTTTTGTCTCTTATCCTACGTTCTTTTATTCATTGAGATCCTCTCTATTTTTAATAGTTTTTTCTATTATGTTATTTTGTATGTATGTTATAAATGGTATCTTTCATCTAATGTTTCTTTTTGTATTTAATCATTTATTTTTATTATCTTGGTTATTTTTAACATTCATTTCATAAGATATCCCTGTCTAAATACTATGGAACTATTACAAGTAATACTTCTCTTCAGGCACCTCATACACCTCCACATGCAGCCCATTATCCAACTTGACAAGGGCTCACTTTCCATTCACATTTACAGTATGGCTTAGGTGGATAGGATATCTCTTTCGACCCAAACTCACATGACCTTTGCTTGCATTGGACGATCTATACTCATTAGTAATTGTTAAGATGAAACACGTACATCATTGCATTATGCCCCTTAATATTCCTATTCATAATCTATTACTATTCCATATTCTTATACCTATCAATATGTAATCCATCCATTCAATGAGTTGGTATCTCTTGTGATCATCTTTCTTTAGTATTATCTCTCTCCTTAGAATTCAAAGACTCCACCTTATTCTTTGGTCTTGAGACTTAAAGAGACTACTTAAAAGGGTACTTCTTAATTTGTACTTCAAACTATTTACATGCATTCCACTACTCAACCTTATGAACCAGTTTAGAAAGAGGTTCATATGGATTTTCTCTACCAAAGTTTAATGTCTTTCTCATATGCATCATAAAGCAATCCTTCCTTTGAGTGAGTTTGTTACTTCTCATTATCACTCTTTCCAATACTACATACCTTCACATGCATTTTTTTTTATCCAACTCCATCTTCAATCAATTAAAATATCATGTAAACATTAGATTGAAATATGCTTAGCATGATATAAATGGAGGTTTAGATGCTTAGGCTTAGTAAAACCTTCTTCACAGTATGACATCCAATCTACACTATCCCATAAGCCTGACTTGAGTTCTAACATTCATACATTCTCTTTGTCCTATTCAAGCTTTATTCTTAAGTAACAAATATCATGTAAGTACATAAGGATTTCTATACCTTTGTGCTGCTTTCTAAGCTCATTTCATTCCATGCTATTATTATAGTAGGTTATTCTTCTTGGAAATTAAGGTTTTGATGTATCTTCTTTGAACTTATTAGTTCTCTTTCTTCAATGGATCCTATTCTTTCATATATAAGACAATCAAAGTGAGATAGAATAAGTAAGGAAAATAAAGGAGAAGAGATGGACCAAGAATTGAGTAGAATGAGCTCCAAATACCAAAGATGGCCTAAGCTTTTGTTCTCATACTTGAGATATTGATAAGTAATAAGTTTCTAGCCAAATTAATTAATCTCTCTCTCACACACACACGCATACACACACATATATAATTTTGACATCATTATCATGTGTTTTGGTCAAACTCTTAGATGGTATCTTTATCATTATGAAGAGTTTTGATGTAGCATTATGAAGAAGATAACCATTCTAAAGAGCTTTGTTCCCTATTTGCTAATGATGGCTATAGTTGACTATAAGCTGGAGATCTAATTAAACATGCTTATCATGATCTTCAATAGGGTTTGGAAGTTGGTGAGGTTAGATTTTGATAAGAAAGGAGGATGGATCAGAAATGAAAGGTATTAATTTTCAAATATATAAGACAAAATGAATCTATGTACAAGGAGGAAGATCAAGTTGATAATTAACAAAAGAGAAAAATTTGGGAATATAGAGGGGACCAATCTATTAACAAGCTATTCTATAAACTTGAGTTCAAAAGTTAAGGGGATATTATGTCTTAAGAAAATATGTTTATTGTGATAATGATAGTGTTTAGTGATATTTTTCTCTTACTACAAGTGTTGAAAGAGATGGCTTGTAGTATCTACTCCACATTGACTTAAGATGCAGAGGAAATATGCTTCTTATAACTTTACTCTTCTTAAAAATTGTAGGATCATGCAAAACATGAACTTCATTTTTTTAACATATAATATGGATGGAAAATAAGGTGTACTCACTATCTTAAGAACAACAAGTATTTTTTAAAAGTCAGAAGGAATCTCCTTGTAGTTTCTACTAGTACTATAAATTTGCATTCATCTTTAGGTTTGATCATAATGATGTCAAGCATAATCATGGAATTGAGGAGTTAAGTGTAATTTGGGTAAGGAGAGATTGCATTTGGAACAAAATAAATTAATTTATATTCCAAATTTACATTTTTAGTCTGAATTACTCTTCCCAAAAATGATACTGACTTATCATGTGTCTCAAGTGAATAGTTAGTACTGATAAATTGTCGAGCGTATCACAAGAAAAATAATAATACAACCAAAACTTGGTAGGTAAATGTGGCTATGAATTCTCAAAGTGTGAAGTTTGTCTTGTCTCTAATATTTTTAGTCTTTTTTGTAGGCCAAAGACAAACTTTTTAGCCTCTTCAAAGGAATGTATGACCCTCTGAAGGAATGATATGATCCTTTGGGGGAATGCCAAATCATATCCAAAGGAATGTGATTTTGGTAGAAGGCATATGAAGGGGTGACCTTCAGAAAGGTCAAGCGAGGTTTCTCATGTTACCAAAAGAAGGAAGTAGTTTTCAAGTGTAGGTTTAAGTATAATCTCAACCTGCATGTGAGGAAGTTCAAAGACACTCTTTGGAAGTAGGACTTCAAAAAATATCAACCTTGGGGAATTTGGTGGCTCTTTGAGGATTTGGCAATGCAAGGTCGGTTTCTTATCAATTAAACAAGGTGTGGAAAGGATGGCCAAGGATCAATCACCTACCCATATGTGCAAAGGAGGCATGGATGATATATTTGGGCAAGCTCACATTTCTTTGATATTTTCTATAGTCTATAGTTATCTAGCATAGAGAAGTGTGCATTAGGTTTTCAAGAACTAGCAAAGTGCAGTTGTGAAACCCAAAGATGACAAGTTAACCTTTAGTATAGCCACAAGCATTATTATTCCTATATGTTTCCCATGGCTTACCCACAAGTAGGTAGAGGTAGAGGTCTTGGATGGGATAGACCTCTAAACTTGAAGTCTCCAAAGGCCAATCCTTGGAAGATGTATTTTAGGAAAGCTTGTCTTGAGAGTAGAGGGTTGTCTTTCTTATTATGAAAGCAGTCCTTCACACATCTATCACAATAGGTCTTGAAACCAGATACAAACGCTTTGATACCAACTTGGATTGAGAGGAAACCCACATTTATGGATTGGTGATCAATGGAGGAAAGTGCTTGGAGACAATGCCAATGAAGAAGGAACTAAGATGGGATGGCCTAATTGTCAATGCCAAGAAATTAGTAGAGTTATTAGCACATCTATTCAGCATACCAAAATATATTGTTGAGATCCAACCCAAAGAGAAGTAGTCTTAGTTCTACTAAAGATATTCAAACCAAGTAGTATTGCCTATGTGATAGTAAATCAAGTCATGTTCTTTGAGCACATATTTGCAGAGAAGACAATGGACTGGGTGATTATATACCAACAACAAACCTTGCAAATTTATTATGCCTTAGCCAAAAAAGGACCTCATTACTTGGTACTTTTTATTATACACCTTTTTATAGGTATGTGAAAGAGAAATATACAACATTTTCTGAGCATTGGCTTAATAAGGAATAATTACAAAGGTAGCTAGGGTTGATTGTCATCCTTGAGAAAGGTGAAGAAGGAAGACACAAAGTTTAGATAGGTAGGAAAGGTGAAAAAAACATAAGGTTGGAGAAGTGGAAGGAAGAAGAGGTGAGCCTAGCCAAAGGGAAGATCAGTGCAAGGAAATGGAAGACAACCAATTCTTTGAAGGAAATAACCTCTTTTCTTAAGAATAAGGATCTAGCCAATTCACTTGAAGATGTGAAATAGATTTTTCTTACAATAGTATCTAAAGACAAGTCAGAGGAGAAGTTTGATTCCAAAGGATGGATCAATAAGTTGACACCACCAAAGATGGAGGATCTAGAAATATATAAAGACAATTCAGAGGAGAAGTTTGAGTCCAAAGGAAGGATCAATAAGTTGATGCAACCAATGATGGAGGATGTACACTTTGATTAGCATTTGAGAGAGATAGGACTATGTGGCCTATTTCCAAAATGATTATATGCCAATAAAGGATCAATAGGAAGCAAAGGTTTAAAAAGAGGTACCTATAGTGCAAAGGTAAAAAATCCCTTTGGAAAGTGAGAAGTATGTTGATTGAACCCAAAGGTGAAGTTGAGCCATAGGCATAAGAGCAATCTCCCAATAGTGATAGAACATTATTACATGCCTTAATCAAGGAATGATTCCAATAATCAAGTTTTTGATAAGCATCCATGAGGAGTATAGGCAGTCCAGAGTAGAGTGTTTAAGTGAACTACCAAGGTGGATGCATAAAACCTTGAAGGAATGGTTGAGTGAGATTCATGTTCTTCAAAGAGAGCTAGATGATGCTAAGAGGGTGATAGAGTAGGAAAAATCTTCAAATCTTCAATTATTTTCATTAATTTAAGAAAGAGAATGGAATCTTGATGGCCAAGATGGATTCACAAGCCAAAGAGAAAAAAATTTTGCAAAGGAAATTAATAGTTGTTAAGAAGGAGAATATAGGCATAGCTTAGTATACTCAAATCTGACAATCTTGGAGAAAAGAGGAGTTGTACAAGCCAAATGAACCAGATTAGAGGAGGAAGGGAAGACCTTGAGTCCAAAGGCAAGAGTAGAGGACCTATGTAGAAAACTTAAGCAGTATTAGATGAATTTGTAGGATATATTTTGTTAGATGACAAGATTAAGTTACTTTGGAAACTTAAGAGTATGGTTCAAAAAAGTAAAGAGAATAAGTGGGAGGAGGCAGCAATAAAGTTTATAGATATGGTGCAAAGGGAAACATCAAATACTAAAGACTACTTCAAATTCCTTAAATTCTATAGCAGAGAATTTAGAAAAGATTTTTGCAAGTGTACTTTGTAAAGTTTAGGAGGTAGGGAAATTTTACTTAAAACAACTCCTATTCCTTCAGAGTCAGTCAGTGCGCTTTGCAAAGGATGTATACTTGTTCACACTTAGGATTTGATCAATAGTGTATCATAGTAGCATTTAGTTTCAAGTGGCAAGGTATTCAAGGCCAAGCACTTGATGTGCCATGTTGTTCAGTTCATTGGTTAATAAGTGAAAGAGCTCACACTCTTGATCATTTTCTCATCAATTTCTATTATTTGCATTTTCATTCTTGTTGAATCTTTGCACTTCATTCCTTGTGTGTTGGATCCTTGGAGGCAAAGGTGATTTTTTAAAAGAAATGCCTTGACTGCCTTTGAAGTGGCTATAGTGTTGAAAGTAAGCAAGGAGTAGACCTATAGAATAGTAAAGTGTACAAACAAGTCCTAACTTCAAAAGGTAACTTGTTTTCTAGAAGGTTTCTTGACCTTTGGAAGGAGTTATAGGCCTTTAGAAAGGAGTGTCTTCTTTCAAATTGAATACCTCACCTTTGGATAGTAGAGTCAGACCCTTAGATTTAGTATAGACCTTCATACATGAAGTTAAACAATGTCTCTTGAAGGAGATAAGACCTTGAATTGAAACATCACTTTTAATAGTTTATTGGATTTAGCTTGACTGAGATTGAGTTTACCTTTATACATTTTTATGATGCATCCTAGTAGGTATCACCACCTTTTTTTGGAATGATTTCTACCTAAGAAATGAAAGAAGTAAAAATAAAGAAATATTTCATGATATTAACCTTTGAATTTACAAGCAAAAATATTTCATTCCTAGACATTTACCTTATCTGAACATTTCTAATTGTGTCTTCATGCAAACATGTTGGTTTACCTTGAAAAACTACAATTTTTTTTGTATTGTGTGCCATTATGTTGAAATATGAATTATTTTTCAGGATTTAAAACAAATATGTTTTCTGAATAGAATTTTTAATGTGCCTAAGGTAAATAAAATTAGGTGCAAACCATCTAAAAACTCTCTTATTATAATGTAGTTGTAGTACAACAGTTTGAAGTATCAATAATCACAAAAATTTACTTTGGAGCATAGGGGGGTAATATTAGACAAATGGATATAAAGTCCTTGAGTTAATGAAAAAGCAATCATCTCCTTGTCAACCCACTGGAATTTTTAATCCTTTGGCCAAGAAATCAATGAGGAGTGTAAAATTATTGTTATAATAATATATGAATTATAATTATAATTTTGCAAATCTATTCAATCGTGAAGTATCACTACTATCTCATAGAGTAGGCTAATCTATGGTAAACTTGATCTTTTCTTTTACCATCTTGAAACCTTAACTACAAATTTATGATCAAAGAAGTTGGAATCTTCTATTGGTAACATGTATCTTGATTCCATACAAAAAGCCTTCTACTAGAATAAAAATTATAATAAATTTCCAATCTAAGGTGATATTATGTTTGCACTTATTGTAGTTAAAGATATCATACAAATTAACCACAATATCTTTTTACACCAATCTATCATGATGCACATTAGTGATAATAGATGAAGTGTGTCATTGAGACCAAAAGGAAGACCATCTATTCATCGTAACCATACCATATGTACAAGGTTATCTTGGGCATATATTTTGGTGAGATGATGTTTTTTTAGTGCAAATTACAAGTTCCAACTTTGAAAAAAAATTGCTACTCTAATAGATCAAAACATTAATTTATCTATATACTAAAAAAATTATGCTTAAAATCTACTTCTTAAAAATTATGTATTAATGCATTACATAATAATGCTCAAATCTTACTTCTTGTTTTAGGTATAGTTGAAGCATAGTTCACTATTTATGTCTTCAACCTGGAATTATCAATATAAAATTGAAGGTTTCTATCCTTCTTTAAAACAAACAACATATGTACTCCTTCAAAAAGATATGTTACCTGATGATGTATATATTCATAAGCTTATGAAATCCTTTGAAGTTCTTCCAATTCCTTTGGAGATATGTAATAGATAGTTTTACTAACAAGTGTATTGGTAGAGATCAAATTTAAATTCCTCAATTGAAAGATAAACTATTAAGTGAATCATCCAAGCAAAAATTTACAAACTCAAATACAATTTTGAATTCCTTTATCTCCTTTTGATCAACTCTTGTGATTAATTTGATCCAAACATTGGTATCTCTTCCTTCAAAGCTTATCAATAAAAATACATGAATATGCTAATCTTTCATGAAAAGTGTTATAATGAGTGACATCTTCTCCAAAGGTGCTGAAATCTCAGATTTTCTAACTCACTTTATGACATAAAGTTGCCATTTTCCCAATCCACTTGAGTATAATGATATTTAAGCCAACATAACCTTAGAATAATATCATAGTACAAGTACATAGATTATTAATTCAAGATACAATTATAGACGTATAAACTTAAGAAGTATTAGTTTACGAGTACAAAAAGCATATCCTTTCCTCTATCTTCTATATTATCTCATAAGTGCAATAGAAAATGTCATCTCTTTTTATAATTGCATTGATATACAATATATCCAAGTACAACAATCTACCAAAATCTTACAAGGATAATTTTGGATCATATTTTTAACATGAAATAAATTTTAACATATAGAAAGTAGAAAAAACTGCAATCCTTATAAGTTGCAAGAATATAATAATTGGGCATTGGAATATTCTTGACAACTATGCTCTTCTTTGTTTCAAGATAACAATTCCATTCTTTATTTTGATAACATAATTCCTTACAAATATTTTGTATGGTGTTATGTTGAATAACATCAATCTTCATATGAAAAATGCCTTTTATTGTATAATAGTCTTGCATATGTATTGAGATAAAGGATGTACATTTCATGAAGAGATTAAAAATTCAAATCTCTTTTCCATCTATATTGTTTCTTTTAGATACTTTGTTTCCCTCATAACTATCTTCATATTTGTAATAGGTTTCAATACAAATATAAGACAATATTGTACCTTTCTTCATAATTTATTGGGAATCTAAATAAGAGAATTTAGGAATTAAGTGATACACCTTTGCCAAAACCTACTTCCTTTAGCTATACAAGATGATCTATGCTAGTTTTCTATTGACTTTAAACATGGGTTTTAGATTTTTCTTGCCAAGAAAAAATAGGGTTGTAAAACCAAATTACATATGGTCCATTTTAATCCTTGTCAAATTTTATGGTGCCTTTTATTTGGCTTGTAGAGTATGAATTTCAATAATTATATTTTATGTTGATGATACAAGAATATTGCTCATAATAAATCAAATTATCCTCTACTACTCTTGCAAATATCTTCCTATCAAATGGTTTTGGTGTGCAGAAACATACATATTTCTACTCTTCTCAAAAGTGCCGCTCATTCTATTGCTTGAGTATGAGATTCATATTCTTTTTTAATTGTGTTCTAATCAAGTCATTTTAGATTTGGAAAAAAATATAGTTTTGGCTCTTTGTAGAATACAACCTATACAATTGGTCAAGCATACACTTCCAAATATCAAATAAAGTAGTAAACTTATTTTTACATTACATAAATCACATGGTAACTCAATGCTTTATCTTCCATCACTATCATTAGTAGAATCATTATCAATAGTAAATTTAAGAGAATTAAAATTTCAAAAAAGTATTTTATGATATATCTATATTTAACCATAAGACAATCTGAACCGCTATAGGTTCATCTGAGTAGACATAAAGTATTCAATAATTTGACTAAAGTAATACACTATGGATTGATTAAATGGTACTTAGACGTGATACAAATGGGTTCATTTGACTAAACATAAATTATTCAATAATTTGGCTAAAACAATACACTATGGATTCATTAAATTGTACTTTGACATGATACAAATGCATAAATCTCAATGGTTTTGAGGTTGTTGTTATGGAAAATCATAGACTTCATCCATCATTTCTTCCTTTGATACCAATATGAAAGACTAGAATATAAATAATAAATAAGGAGTGAAAAAGGAAAGAGATTTATTAAGAACTAAATAGAACTTTTAAATGAGATTGTCTTGCTAGAGTACCTAGTCCATAAGAAGGTTCTCATATGTTTCTTCTAAATCTATCCTATAAAAAATTTAGATTTTTTTTATGTATCTTCAAGAAGCTTTGATAACCTACTTATGTAATTTCATAGTATTTAATATGTTAAATTATTTAATTATTATGCTTGCCCATAGGGGTGCTCTTGGATAACAAAAGGTTGAGTTTAAGATTCAATAGTTATAAAGGCATTGGTTATTTTTACAAGAAGAGTAAACCATAAAGGTGATACAAACTACTATTAAGGTTATTGAATCCCCATTATCATGCATTCTACCTTCAAAGCATTATTACCTTAATCAATATCTGATATGTGCATTAGCAAGAGAATACATGCTCAAAGCTTAAGTTTTCCTCACTTTCATATCAACCTCTTCTATAGAGATATTGAGTGCTTTACTAATCCTCCATCCTCTTTACATTTATTGATTATTGATACAAGGAAGATATTAGATGACAAGAGTCATATAGCTGAAAATCTTACAGGAAAAAGAAGTTGATGAGTAGCAGAAAGAAAGTAGTAGTAGAAAGAAGTTGACCAATGCCACAAGGAAGCTAAAAAATGAAAAGAGGATGGAAGCTTATTAAAGCACTCAATATCTCTTCTATAGAGATATTGATATTATAGATGTGTTTGTTACCTCTTCTATGGAGATATTGAGTGCTTTAATAAGCCTCCATCCTCTATTCATTTATTACCTTCCTTGTGGCATTGATAAACTTCTTTCTACTTCTCATCAAATTCTTTTTCTTTTTAGCTTTTTAGCCATGAGTCTTGTCATCTATTATCATCCTTGTATCATTGATCAACTTCTTCTACTACTTGTGAAAGTCTTTTTCCTTAAGGTTCTTGGCCAAATGAAGAACTACAAATTACAAGTCTCATTTGCTTATGTGTAGCTCCATTCTCCTCATGCTTATATGTAAGCCCAATGATCACATCTTCTATGAAGTTTGTGAAGCTCCAATTCAATAATACAAAGCACCATGGTTGACATAAGAAATATGTGGTTCACCTCATTGAGGCTACATCCACAAGAACACACCAGTAGATTTATTGATGATAAGACTAATGTGTCATAGGAAGCTTCTACCAGCTCTCTTATATAATAGTCTAGCCCTAGTCTAACTAACTAGAGTTACTCAAGACCTAAGTTAACTTCTAACAATCTCCCCCTTGACTCATGTCTTGGGGATCCTTAACCTCTATAACCTATATGAGTACTCTACAAGAAGTCCTAGAAGGGAACTTGATGTAGTTCCCTCTATAAACTATAGTTAACTAGGACTAAGCCATAGCCTAAATAGGATAGAGCAAAATCATATGTAGAGCTAACACAATTGCTAGTCTAAGAGATAACACAATTGCTAGCCTACTATGCTTGTGCCCTTATTCAAAACCTGAAATTTGGCACAATGTCTCAAAAAAATCTCCAAAGGAATCACTTTGGTAATAACATCAATAGGATTGAGTTTATCATCAATCTTGACTAGCTCAATCATTTTGCCAAACACAACCTGTTTGAGAAAATGATACTTGATGTTGATGTGTTTCACTCTATTGTCTATCACCTGATTTATAGCTAGATGTAAAGCACTCTGGCTATCACAATGAAGATTCACAATGTCATATGTCAATCCCATCTCTATGATAAGCCTATCTAACAAAATTGCTTCCTTTGGTGATTTTGCTACCGCTACATATTCAGCTTGTGTAGTAGATTGAGCTATGCATTTTTGCAATGTAGATCTCCAACTTATGTACCCACCTCCAAGTGTGAACACATACTTAGTTGTAGATACCTCCCATCTAGATCTTGTCCATAGTTAACATAGACATAGCCAATGAGTGACTTGGCATTGTATGATTTAGCATCAAATACAATGCCAAAATCTAACATATCCTTGAGATATCTGAGGATCTACTTCATAGCTTCCCAATGTATCTTCCTTGGATTTTGACATGTATTTGCTAGTCTTGCCCATAGCTAGAGTAATGTCAGCCCTAGTGCAAATCATAAAAAATAGGAGACTTCTCACTGCCTTGTCATAGGGGATCTTGGACATCAAACCTTTCCCAATTGTATTTGTTGGACAAAGAGCTGATGAAAGCTTGAAGTGAAGGAATGCTCACAGCTCTGCAATTCTCCATGTTAAATCTTGCAAGTACCTTTCTAGCATACTTCCCTTGAGTTGACCAAAACTTCCCATCCTCCAAGTTTCTTTGGATCTCCATCCCCAAAATCCTCTTTGCTATACCAAGATCTTTCATTCTAAACTGAAAACTCAAGAGATCTTTGAGCTTATCAACATCATATTTGTTCCTAGCTGCAATAAGCATGTCATCCACATTGAGTACCAGACTAGTTAAGCCACAAACTTCATTACTCACCTCTTTCATGTATGCACAAGGATCAAACATACTTTGTTTAAATCCTTATGACCTCATGACATCATCAAACCATTTGTTCCACTATCTAGGGGCTTGCTTCAATCTGAACAAGGATTTTAGCAACCTGCAAACCATATCCTCTTGGATTTTCTTCACAAAGCCCATAGGCTATCTCATGAAGATCACCACATCTAAATTGTCATATAAGAAATCAGTGACAACATCCATTTGATCTATGATAAGACCAAAACAAGTCACATGCACATACAATAAGCAAATAGTGGCATACTTAGCAAGAAGAGAGTAAACCTCATTGTAATCCACACCTTTTTCTTGTGTGAATCCCTTGTCTACCAACCTGGCCTTGTAGATCTTCTTTTTTCCATCAATTGGGCATCTTTTAGTTTGTAGACCCACTTACTATCCACCAATTGTTGATGTTTTGGGAGCTTCACTAACTCCCAAGTCTCGTTTCAATCAATGATTGCATCTCCTTTGCATTGCCGCATTCCACTCAAACTTGTCCATCAAAGCTTGAGCCTCATTGTATGAAGAAGATTCCTCTTCTTCCAAGATCAAGGTCATACCATGATCATCATCAAGAGAGATATCCTCATCTCCTAATTATGTTGAATCAGCCCATTTTCCAAATCATTCAAGAGCAAAAATAGAGCATCTAAATGTCCTCTTTGTTGATGACTCCGCTTGATCTTCTTGTGGTAGCATGTATTGAGGTTCACCAATCACGTCACACTCTTGTAATTTCTTAATTTGAGGAACTTGCTTCTCTATGGGAGCACCTTCTTGTACCTCATCATGAAAACCATCATAATTAATCTCCGCCTCAACAAGATTTAGAGGAGATTTTTCCTTGTCAGGATGAGGAGCCTGAGCTTTCTCCCTCTTTGTTGATGATTTATACTCATTGAATGAAACATCTCTATTCATAATCAATTTATAGGTGAGTGGATCCCACAACCTATAACCATTCACACCACTTTGATAGCCAAGAAAAACATATTTCTTGGAGGTACAATCCAGCTTAGATCTACTTTCCATAGGTATGAAAAGATATGCATTACATTCAAAGACTACTAAAAGATTGTAATATGTATGCTGTTTGTGCATCATCTCAAATGTAATCATGTAATGGTGTCATGTAATCTTTACACTTTCAAGAAGTGTAAAGATTTACTAAATAATTTATAGTGTTAACGGCTTCAGCCCAAAATGCATGTGATAAACCTGATTGGCTCAATATACTCCTCATTTGCACCAATAGTTCTTGATTGAGCTGCTCATCAACACCATTCTGCTATGGAGTATATATTATAGTGAGATGGTGAGTTATTCCTTCTTGTTGACAATACACCTCATGTTTTCCAAAATGTATTCCCCATTGTTACTTGAGCATAGAAATCTCACTTTCTTACTAGTCTGAGTCTTAACTTGAGCTTTCCACTTCTTGAAAGTGACAAAGACCTCAGACTTTTGATGTATGAATAAATCCATACAAACCTTGAATAATCATCAATGAAAGACACATAGTACAAATTTCCAAAATGAGAGGGAATAGAGGATGGGCCCTACATGTCACTATGTATATAATCAAGAATCTCTTTGGAACTATGAGTTCCAATGCCAAAAGTAATCCAATGCTACTTCCTTAGTACACAATGCTCACAAAATTTTAAACTACTAGGCCGTAGTGTAGAAATAAAGCCTTTCTTGCAAAGAATAGACATGCTCTTCTCACTTATGTGACCTAGCCTTGAATGCCACAAGTAGTCAATCGTATCATGAGATCTAGTAGCATGAGCCTCTCCACAAACAGTGTTGCACTCTAGCACATATAGATTATTGTGCCTATTTCCCTTCAAGATGATTTTTCGCCTAGCCATGACTTGAAGTACACCATCAACTACTTCCCATTGATGACCATTTATGTCTAACACACCAAGAGATATCAAGTTATTTCTCATGTCAGAGATATGCCCAAGACTAGTCAATGTGCGCACAAGACCATCAAACATTTGAGTCTTAACAGATCCAATGCTTATAATTCAACAAGGATGATCATGCACCATCAAAATTGAACCGTTTGATATCAAGTAAGAACTAAAGAACTCTCTTCTGTAACACATATGGTATGAACAAGCACAATCTAGAATCCATTCATCCCCCTTTTTTTGAAATGAAGTGCAAAGGCCATACCGTTGGTATCATATAACATAGTTATCTTCAAGTAGGTCTTTTTCCTCTTCTTCCTTGTTGTCTTGTGCTACATTTGCAAAAGAAGGATCAAATGCTTTGCCACAACAATCTCTCTTGAGCTTTGCCACACTTCCAACAGAGCATGGCCTTACAGTCTTGGGATCTCTTCCTAGACCAAGATCTATTCTTAGTTCTTTGCTCCCTACCATTTATTTGCTTTTGAGTCCTTCCACAATTCACATTCAACACTGTTCTTGAAGGGGTCAAGGGTTGAGAAGCTAACATCATCTTTTGTTGAAGATCATTTATTAATAGAGCACTTACTACCTCATTGTAGTTGATGGTCTTCCTATCACAATGTAGTAACACTCTTGACAAGGACTGGTAGGACGTAGGGAGAGAACTCAACAAGTAGAGAGCCTTTTTCTCATCACTTAGGTCCTCTCCATGATTTTGCAAGTCCACAGCAAGATCATTGAAGGCATCAATATGATCTTGTATCTTGGTCCATTGTCATTCATCTTGAAGGTCATTAGCTTCAAGGACATATAGAGATGATTTGATAACTCTTTTTGAAAGTACTTCCGTTGTAGCTCATTAAAAAGAGTAATGCAATCTTATACTCACCCAATTGCTTTATGAAATGTGGCTATAGATATAAAAACATTGTGTGTACAACCATGTCTTGCATGTTGTTCCAATCATCCTTTGACACCAAACCAGTCTCAATAATTTCCCAAAACCATTGGCCTTGAGCATGCCTTTCACTTGATGCTCCATAGGAGATAATCAAAGCATCCATTGTACCTGGCAATGTCAAATTTGGCACCCCCAATCTTCATGACTGCCATCTTGTGCTATCTCACCTCCAAACTCATCCTCAAACATGATGCAATCTATACAAGAATGGAGCAGCTTGGGTAACTATGTTGCAAAGAAGTTCCAGTCATGTCCTACACGTAAACACTTGCCTCAACAATTTAAAGAATGAAGGCTACTTATGAAGGTGGACCTCATTTTGACATTGTTGACCTGACTTACCCTTTGATTCCTTACAAGGTCTTTCTTGGATTCATGAAAGTAGCCATGAAGAGACTTGATGAAGAAGAGGCTCCTCTCTATGAGCAACTTTTGAAAGTAAAGCTCAACTTATCTTGGAGTCAACGTGCTTTCAAAGCTCAACAGAAAACTTACAAGATAGCAAAACCAATATGGCTTGATATTTTCATCCTATTTTCCTTACTTGTTGGCAGTGAGGTTCATGAATTCCACACTAAATTACACCATATCAAGTCATGTTAAACCAACAGATTTCAAACTAGTTTTAGGACTTCAAACCAACAGCTTAAAATTTTATTTGTGTAACTTCAGAAATCTGGTTTGCTAGGCAACTAGCAAACCAACTTAGCTCTTGTACACTACATTGTGAGTTTTGCCTCTCAATGGATCAAATTTACTACTGATTAGGGAAAATGACATCCTTCTCAATCCTACTAAACTGACTATTGTGAATCTATTTGGTTACAAGAATGGTATATTGTAAATGTAACATGAACATAATCAACAAATCTGTTTGAACTCAAGAGCATGCATGGCAGAGGAATGGTAGCTTTGCATCCCAACCTCTCCCAAGGAATTCCACTACGGTCTATGGCCGCTGCCACTAGGTAAAATTAGAGATCCATCACAATATCTCTTCTCTACTTCAAGACAAAACACACAAACTTTTGTGCCAAAGATGCTTGCAAATAGAGTGTGGATTGGTCAATGGGAACTATAGAAATTCTACTCCAAGTAAGGGATAAAATTACCAACTGTTATAATTGTTACACACTAAGCTCTTACAAAACTCCCACCAACATTTGTACATATTACTACATTGCCGCTGAATAGATATTAAGCGCATCTAAATTAGTTGACTTTTGAATCTTCTTGTCAGATCAAAATTGCACATTATCTCAGCCTCATCCAACTCTACATCACCTGCTCCTTGGATTGTGGATCTATCAACAATCAAGACAACAATCAATTACCAAACCTCCTCTCAAGCCGTTCAACCCAACCAAAACTTCTCATGACTTAAAAATTCACAACACCAAAGCAACAACTCATGCACCAAAACCCCTAGGAACCATAATAAGTACCAACTGAATTATGCATAATCTTTCTCAATCCCTTGTATGTGACACCAGCCAGTCAGCAAGGCAAGGCCAAATTGAATTCTTAGTATACCGTTGAACTTGAAATCTTATTGAATCCTTTAAGCTCAAGCCGAGAAAATCTAAAGTAGGACCCACAATGTTCAGTAAGTTAGCACACTCTAGTCAAATTTTTAGGTAAGGTGCCCAAGTATCAATTACTCTGTGAACAAGTGGCAGATGAATTGTCCTTGGGAGAGCTCAACACACAAGACTAAATCCAGAATTTTAGTCGTCAAATAAGGAGAGATAATTAAAGTCTAGAATTCATTCATGGACAAAACTAAGACTTTCTTTAAAGTCCCATCTTCTTTGGTGAAAATCCATCTGGTACTTTCTCATGCAAGAAGAGGTACACGTGAGGGATCTAACAATTGCTCTACATTGTTTTGTAGGGCCAACAGGTTTGCAAGGATGCAATTCAAGTATCACACTAGACAATGCAAGCATGGATTGCAGTCCAAGGTAGGCTAACCTATCTTACACCATAGAACCCTTGACAAACAACCACCAGCATGATCCCAAGGCCAAAAGTATTACAAAAGCTCACAATGAAGTTGAGCTCCTTTTCTCACTACACAGGATCACAATAGATGTATTCCAATAGCCAAGTTCTTATTAAATCTTCCTTTGTCAACAACTTGGAAGCTTCCTTCTTGGATCTTCATTGTGGAAACTCCATTGCCACTCTTCAACTTCCTTATGCCTCCCCTTGACCTTTTTATTTCCTTCTCTCTACTTCAACCACTTTGACTTCTCATCACAAAAGTTCTCAATTCCTAACCTCGGGTCAATGATCACCTAAGATCAAGATCTTTGATACCTACTCCACTTTCAATAGCCTAGGTGAGATAATAGAATCTATTCTTCTTCTCTTTTAGGTCTTTGATGACTACGGCTCTTGTCTCCTTTGATGGCTAATCAGTTAGGGAATCAATGCAAAAAAAAGAATGCCAATTTTCTCAACAACAACACCATCTTGGCTAACAACCTCACAAATTTTGTCTTCAATAATCAGTATTAAAGAGATGTTCTGAAAAAAATGGGTTGTTTTCCATTGACTACAACATCGGGCTGCATCTTACAACATTGCACATTGTCAACTAATTTGCTCTTATACCATTTGATGGTCCAATTCAGTAATACAAAGGAAATGCATGCACAATGGTCGACATCAAAATATACATGGTTCACCTCATTGAGGCTACGTCCACGGGAACACACCAGTAGCTTGACTGATAATAAGACTTATGTGTCATAGAGGGCTTCTACCAGCTCTCTTATATAATAGTCCAGCCCTAGTCTAACTAATCAGAGTTACTCAAGACCCGAGGTAAACTCCTAATAGTTTGTTTATTCTCCTTGTTTCTCTTGAGGCACATAAGTCCTACCTTTTGCGCATGTACTAGATTTTATCCCATTGATCTCATCTACTATGAATTTTGGTTTATTCTCCTTGTTTCTCTTGATGCACATAAGGCCTACCTTTTGAGCAAGTACAAGATTGTATCTCCCAAATATCCTAGATTTTGCTTTTCACTTCTTGCTTGTCATTATTTTTCCATATTTCCCTATTCTGTTTGTTTCTCTTTAGGCCCATGAGGGCTACCTTTTGAGCATGTTCAAGATTTATCTCCCAAATATTCTAGATGTTTCTTTTCCCTTCTTGTTTATCTTTATTTTTCCATATTTCCCTACTATCTATCTTGGTTGGTTTTCTAGTACTTACAAGATTGCCTCTTCTAGAATTTCCATTATTTTTGTTTCACTTCTTGTTTTCTTTTATCATACTATTATTTATCATATTTTGGCTATGGTACTACCAAAAGCATAACTTTTTTAATGCATCATATCTCCTTAAAATACTTACATTCTTTGTTTTTTATATTTATAGTTTTGAAAAATATTCCTTAAGTCAGTTTTCATCCTCTTATCAACTTGCAATGATTACCTAATTTAAAATTGTAATTTCTTGGAATAGTGTACACTTAGAACTCCACCCAGATTGGATAGCTGTCCAAGTAAATGCCTTAAATACCTATTCACCAAAATAGATATCTTAAATGCATTCAAAACTATCTCTCATGAACCAAAACTATGTCTCAAATACATGTGAAAGAATCTTTCATTTTGCGTTGTGTTGTGCTACTTTGATCAAATCACATCTTTGGTCTTAATTTTTTATGATATGAAGTTAATTTATCACAAATTATTATATCACTCTATGGGGTTGCACTCTTATTAGGTGCAAGAACCTATTAGTAAGACCTTAGGGTGGCCTTTGTTTTGCCATAGTTCTTATCGTTGCTTTGAAATCTTCCACTTTTTTTATTTACTTTTATATCATATTTATATTATTATCTCTTGACTTCATGGCATATACATGGTGGTGTTTTCCATAAATTCAATCAACTTATTCTTCTGTGCTCTCTTCTACTACAGGTAATTTGAAGACTTGACTGAAGAAAAAAGTGGAAGGAATGTGTATGTATGAGCAAAAACTTTGTGTGTATTTAAAGAGGTGGAAAGCGACCCAACGGAAATGAGAAAAGTTAATAACATAGAGACTAACTAAATACATAAGAATACAAATGCTTTTACTTTTTTTTTGATAAGGATGGGAAGACCCATCAAGCCGGACAAAGAAATAAAATGGAACTAGGTCCCAATAGTATCGATATGATATGAGATATCTCCCTGCCTACTACTTATGCATAAAGGTTCTGAGAATTAAAAACAAAAACAGACAAGTTATTGTATATATAATATTGCATTGTTCATATGTGGGTCGCTTGTTGTTGTCTTTGTTCTTGTACCTGGTCCAAGGGTATGGACGTTGGGATGGGAGCTTCGGCACGCAATGTGCTGGCTCAAGGTTGCACAAATCATCGCTTTCCAGCTAGGATTCATAACCAGGTCACGGAAGTACGTGTTCAACCAGGAGTGGTTCCTTATGAGCATAAGCAAGACCACTCTGCCTCAAAGCCGTTTCGGTAACCCTCGTGAGCGGGTGACCGCCACGACCCCACATGTTAGCAGATGAGCGGTCCTCTGCAGGAGAAACAATAATAGTCGCTAATTTGTCATGGTTAGGACAACGATTTGCAAGTCCCAATGTCCCAATGTCCTAATGTCCTTAGATTGAAGATTTTAAAGATTGAACTTGAAGAAGCCGCTTTCGCTATAGACCTCCTTGCGGGCAAGTCAACTTCTTTCGCAGTCTCCCGTACGCGACCAGATTTACCGGTACCATGTCCTTTTCGGATGCATGAGTTTGGAAGGTGAAGGAAGCGTGCCGGTGACCACCTCCGTTCCTTAGCCGAAAGGAAACACTCGAAAAGCGTGCTAGTTCACCGATTCCACCGGACTCGCCTGGAGCGATCCCCTGCAGCCCAAACGTTTCCTGTCCGACGTTTGAATAGAGGAAAAGTCCATGTTCTTGAACAGGACGCACTGGTTCCCAACGTAAACTGCTGGATATGAATCCGATCTGACAGCATGGACCGGTACAGTGGCACTGGATGTCAGACATGTTGCTGCTCGTCCTCAATTTAAATTATTGTCAGAAACCGGCTAAAATTGAATTGTCCCCCTGGATCACGGGCCCCCTGAACCCAGCCTGGTCATTCCTTCCCAGACCTGGAGCTTTACTGTAGATTTCGCGGTGTTGGTTTTACTGTGTCCGATGTGCATCACCCGGCTCCGCAGTTACCAGATTGATCTCCCAAGATCGCCGGTTTCACTTAGACGTAAAATGCGATGACAATCAAATTCAATTCCGTTTTCTTGCTGGTTGAAATTTTACCGCTAGAAGTTCACGATTACGTCGGCGCATTTTGCTGTTGAAAATGATTTGCAGTTATTAAACGCCTCAAAATTAGAAAAAGGTTGACACTGCTATTGGTAAGAACTACTTTTCGATTCAAATCTCTAGCGCCATGCATTCTACTCAAAATTTTCAACGTGTCCCGCCAGATTGATGAGGTCAAGATTTGGTAATTTTGAAAGGGGGATGTGCATTGGGTAAGAAGGAGATTCATGTTAATTATTGAGCTGAGCACAAGTTCAGGACTTGACTACTCTTATTTCCGCCTACATTGTAGGATGTGTGTACAGTATATCTATATTTTGGATGTTAGAGAGCCCACAACCTCAAGACAGCAAGACTTCAGGAAAGGATCAGTAAACGTTGTGAAGTAAGCAATGTGATTGCATGGTCCTTTAGTTTTGCATCCTCTCTTGGTGATTTCTCGTGGTCAAAGACACAATAAGCAAGAAAAGTGTGATTGGCTTGTAGCCACGACAAATTCCACAAATAAGATCATAAGATGGGCAACAGTAAAGCTCTTGCTAATCTCTCCATTTTCGAATGTGAGTTGGGTCTGAGCTACGGTTGCTTAGGATGGAACTTTGTTGAACGGGAGTTGATAAAGCAACTGTGACTTACAAATAGGACCCATAGTCTCAGCAACAATGGTCGTGAGATGGAATCTTCGAGATCAGCTTTCGATGGTGCCAAAATCCCGACGGAGATTATGGGATTCAACTCCTGTATTTCCCGAGAGCTACCGACATGACCGCCCGGTCGAATGCTCGAAATTTCTCCGGTGCACATTAATGTATCAATCTCATCTCATGTATATCATGTATCAATCGTGAATAGTAGCGTCTAGATTTTGTGAACCTCTGTCACTCTCTACAGCCAGGTGAGGCGGGACTCGATGTTGTCCTTGTTTGAACATCTGCCTATATTCTCCTGGTTTTGATGGCTTGACCAGGTCATCAGGAGCTACCGTGTCCGGTCGCAATTTGCTGCACTTTGCTCGCAAATTCTGGATTAGTGGTGGTTCTCGGTATGTTGCGAAGCCCTTGAACCACTTTCCATTTCCGTTTGTTGGTGTTGGGTTTGCTGTACCCTTTCTCACACAACTTTCTGTTTGGAAATCATGAGGACGTGTATCTGTACCCAGACTTCTGCTAAGTACGGGCCAAATAGCATACTCCATAGTAAGAAAGAGCACGAGGCTCCAAGAAAAGAACAAATTTAAACACTATGTAAAATGGAGGTTTATTAAGTAAAATAAATAAAAAACCAAGTAATTTATTACTGAACTGCATGATACGGGTTTTCCAATTATATATCTTGGAGATGGGGAGGGAAGGTACTAAACGTGACGGAAGTTCCCACAACGACTATCCAATGTCTAAGAGCATTGTGAAATGACAATTATTTTATGTAAAACATGAGGAATAAGTATAGTTTCTCTCTTTTACAAGAAATTTCATGCAGCCTCTTAAACTGATGATGAAAATATTCAAAAATCTAAAATAAAAAATAACTAAAAATATCAAAAGATAGCCATGGTGCAGAATGGTTTTTTCCCCTTCTGACTATGATAACCGCATTCTCACCTAATGTTTACTGCATTAATGACTCAACTCTTGAAACACACAAATAGATCAAATAGAGTATATCAGCCATATGTGAAGGTTACTATATCTATTTTCAAATACAGAGGGGGTGATCCACATAGATTCAACCACTTCTCAATCTATATTTGAGACTATGTAAATTGTAGGATTTATATCACTATATTTTGGTGTATCTCGGATGATATCATAAATTTTAGTGGACTTTCTCTCTACAGTACACTGTAAGATATATATACTAAGCGTATCATATGAAAATTGACAAGCACACTGGTCTATTAGCTCTCATTACACCTGAAAATACATAAACTTATTGACGTGATAAGTTTAAAATTGTTGAATGTAGTAAACCGAAATGCAAGTGGAATATCATAGTACAATGAAGCATCACCTTGTAAGAGCATTCTCTACTTTCAAGTCTACGGGGTCGCCTTTTTCGTACTTTCAAGTCCCATGATCTTTTCTTGAAACGAATCGATAATTCGGCAACACGCCAAGTTATATTGGTCTATCGGGGCTTAGCACAATTTTACCGTTGTCTTTTCCTTGTACGGGCTCAATTGGTCTTCCCGTCCTTCTCTCTTTCACACGCTGTCACCTTCACATAGATTGGTATAGGATTACTAACAAGATACCAGCATAGGACACTTCCGTATTGGCACCCCACCTCTATCAAGCTTGTCCTATGTGTACTCTCCTAGTGCATTGCTCAAGCTTTTCAGAAAGTAGATGCGTCCCTGTTAAAATATTTCAATTTGTCGTACATTTCAGTAATACATCACTCAAGCTGTTGTATTCACATACCCGCAACTTCCAGTAGAACTTGTCGAGAAGGTCGCTTTACCAAGTTTCTTCCAGGTACACAGTTATTTGTGGAACCTTGCCAGTTGTATACATTTTCCAGACGGCAGTGCGTTTGAGAACAACAGGATTTCCAGGTCTGAGGTTGTGCAGGTACTTTCGTACATCTGGGAGGTGATTGCTATTATTCCTACCTTATGTGAGAGAAAGGCGATCGCACAACGAAACACGAAGGATGGAAAGACCCGAAAGACAATGATAAGCCGTACAATGATAAGACAAAAGAGGTAAAATGGGGCTAAGCCCTTATGTCGACTGTCGCCTTATGCCAGAATGAGTACAACAGACAATTATGCCATTCGTTACTACAGTACCCTAGTCATTGCTTTGTGAGGTCCACTCTCATTAAGTGCAATGCCTCCGTTCCGGTCCACTTATGGAGATTTTGCAGTTATCCAGATATCTCATAAGTGATTAGCTTCTTGAAGATTGTAGTTATCCTGAGTTAGGTTTTGATATCCAAACTTAGGCTTAGGACAAATGCAAGCTTTGATAAAGATTGCACTTTGGGAGAGTAATATAATTCAATTGCAAATGTACATATCTAAAATGGAACTAAGTGTTCATGAATCTTTCTATCTTTCTATGTTTCAAAATAATTGCACTTACAAGAGATTGCACATATAATGTTGTCTGTAGTGGGAACGTTCTCGAGGTCTATTGCTTCATGGAGAGATCAATAAAGTCGCTTGTATGAATAGTGCAATAGTCTCTTGTGATATTTGCAAAGCTCGCGGAAGAACTTCCACGCACTCGTCTAATAACCACCTCCGTCTCCATCTTCATCTCCATCTTTTTCGACTTTGCGGACAGCGTCACTGTATTGCACTTATTCATGCATAATTTCATTTCCAGCCAAATTCATTGCATTTATCGAGACTTGCACTTATCCAACTTCCACTCATCGAGAGTGGTCAGTACGGCAAGTGTTGATTTTAACCCCACTAAGTTGTAGCATTCCAGTTAGCTCTCGTTCTCATTCTGGCATTCTCTCAGAAACTTGTGGTGACGGTGGACTTCGCGCAGCTGTGTCGGAGGCAGTATACAAGTACGCTCTGTTGTACTTCCACCCCTGTTTGCCTTGTCTGCACTCATGAACTCCTCCAATTCGGATGCAGCCCATGAGGGACCTCACCTTACTGAACGAGTCGTTATGTTACAGCCAACGAATTTCTCTGTGAGACCATCAATTGTAGTGTTATGAATCAGCTGTTTGAACGTTGAATGGTTTTCCCGGATAGTTGCTCAAGTATAGCAGTGATTCCAATGTTTGAGATACACTTCGGAAAACACGTGGATAAGCAGCACGTTGGCAAGTAGGTCCAACTGAGCTGAGTGAGCTCTAAGTAATGAACCTGGAGCACCAGGTGTCAGCCCGGTCACCAACACAGAAGACACACCTTTGACTACAGTAGTGACACAACCTACCTAACTCTGGTTCGCTAGTCTGTAGTAAATTCTGAGTGCAAGCCAACGTAGTTTTGCGTCTACAGCACTGTGTTCGTCCGCTCAGTCCAAGAAACCTTTTGTTGTTCCTGAGTTGTCTCTCCGCATTCCAGTAACCAGGCCTAACCACTAATCAAAGGCGTGAAACCGACAGCGCTAAGGAGTTTCCGAACAAGAAGAGTTTCCCGAGCTAGACGTTCTTTTGAAGCATCCTATGAGTCTACTGCGAATATCTCCACTTAGTTTGGCCGGGAAATGGCCCAGCTATTCTATCATCAGAGGGAAAGGCCACCTCTTCCTCAGCCACCGCCCTTGAACCGCTTGTAGAAAGAGTGGAACGCACTTTGACACAGCTGCTCGCTCGATTCGTAATCGAGGTAGTAGCTCATGTTATGATTTAACGTACCTCATCTACTAAGTTTCCACGATCCATGGGGACCCCGCTTACCAGTTCAACAGATTGATGTGAGCTATCGGTTTAAGAATGTGTTGAGTTACCACATATGAAACGACTAGATTTGCGATACGCGCATGCTAGACTTCAAGATTGACTAAGATAAACCTCCGCTAGATGCAGGCAGGTTCAGCGCTATCAGGGTCGGGCTTTCTGATCTCGATGGCCTAAAACTCAGGTCAAGTCAATAATAATGTTCAAATCCTTTGGACCTGGAATCGGAACACGTGCGACATGAGCGCAGAACTTTCGTTGCACTTAGATCCATCTTAGCTCAGCTCTGAAAAGTAAATCTAAGTCGTTTGTCAGGAAGTGTATAGTGGATCTCGAGAGCAATTCTTTCAACAAAAGGACATAATTTTCAACACTAGGATTCTTTGTACTCCGTAAGTACAGTATGGCTGTAGCACGTTGTCCGTTGATGAAAGAATGTTTTCCAGTCTAAAAAGATACTTCCCTCCCATGAAAACAGATTTACCAGTCCGCTTTGCTTTACCACGAGGAAAAGCAGGACACAAGGGTGGTGGTAGGAGTTCCTAAGTGTCTTTTGATTAAGGCGGCTGTATGGTCCACAACATGTAGTGAACAACTTCAAATTACCTCACCATCCTAATGGGCCAAACAGAGCCTCTCCGTCAGTGTGAAACGCGGCATGTCACGGGAATAACCCGGCACAACGCTTCGGTCGGTCTCAGGGGGGAACCGGCTGGCACCTATACCACCGGCCGGGCCCAGCCGCTCCGGTTCCACAGTGACGCTGCTGCGGCTGCTGCTTCTTCATCATCATCAGCGTCCCGGGCGTGACAGCTTTTTCCTCTTTAGTCTGTTCTATCACTGCAGATCGTTTATTTTCTCTTTCCTTTCTCGCGATTTGTTTCTGTTTAGTGTGTCGTGTACGCCCTGCTTCGGGAATCAACCGCTGCCACCAGCAGCAAGGTGGTAGGCAGGAGAGTGGGAAAAGATATCTGTGTGTAGTAAGCTTGTATCGAACTTGTGGTGGCATTGTACTTTGGCCGACGATTTGAAGTGCGAGGGGAAGAACTTAGAGGCTGAGTTCGAAGACAAAAAGAAGAAGGAAGCTAACGGCGAAGATCCTTGGTGTCGGGTGTAGAATTATAACATCTGAGGAAAGAGGAAATGGAAGTGTGTGGAGCGTGCGAAGCACGTTGGCTGTTCAGGAAGGATTATGTCGTGCATCTAGGAGTAGCTTGGATTGTGTACAGTCTTGACCCCAAGCGGTGGAGTGTGAGGTTAGTGTGAGATTTGGTGGGATAAGAATTTGAAGAAAGAGGCGAAAGAACGGCAAAATGGATTTTCTCACGACCTGTTGGCGCGCGCTCCTATTCATACCAGTTTGTTTCGCTCTGTTTGTGCTCGGCGTAATTAAAGGTACTACTGGTATTTTTCTACCAGGGATCGTCAATGTAGAGGTTGCGATGTACGGCAAGCTTTTAGCCTGTGGAGGTTGTTCTTTGAGGCTCAAAATATTTACATGACGCGTTTCACCTTCGAAGAAGGATTGGCCTGAACATAGTCATTTCTCTATTATTCCCACCAAGAAAACAAGAATTCAGCTCTCAAACACAGGCTTGAAACGGTTGACGTTCTTTTGGAAACCAGTGTGGAAGAGGTGGCCATCTAGGTCTCTTCCTGTAAAGCATTCGTCGAGAACTAGGAGAAGGAACAGCCGGGGTTTCTCTCTACTTACCTTCCATGTCATGCTCAACAGCTATTTCGTTTAGGAATCTTTACCCATATGTCTGGATTGAAGAATCTTCTGGAATCCTGGATTGATTTGAGAAATGATGCTCAGTAGATGTTCCACAATTCTACCTTGACTCTTTAAATACGAGTATTTAGGAAGTTGTAAGCCTTTAGCTGTTCTCTTCCGCTTCCGGAAGTGTCGCAATCACGGAGTTAGCTATCCCCTACTTACCAAATGTACGAGAAAATCCGGATAAATAGCGTAGTCCCTAGTGAAAGTGGAATACGCTGATCTAGATCTTCAGCTGCCAACATTGAGTTATCTCTGAATTTATTCGCGTGGAATTTCCTCCCTTCAGCCTTCCAGTTTATCTTCTACTAAAAATTCGCGGATGAGAAACTTCCAGCTTCTTTCACAGCTCTTAAGCTCCTTACAGGTCAAAATTTCTTCATTTCTATCACATAACTGTCTAGGCCTTGTCATCTCGGTCTTCAATTTTCTGAGAGGAACCGGCAAAGTACGTGTATAGCTGATGACTTTTTGTGTGAATCGGCTATTTACTGCGCAGAAAGACGAGGGCTTGCACATGTTTAGTTAATGTTTCTTCTTGCACTTATTATTCCTTGTTCCTGATATGAGTAATAGGGGTGGCAGTTTTTGTTAATTGGAACTAGTGGCCTTATTTCTCTCACCTGACACATCCACCACGTTTTTATGTAAAAAGTTGGGACTACACAAATCCAGAACTTTGACGTTGAAATACCTACTGCGACGAGGGCAATCGCTCTTCCATTCTCCTTCTCCAGAAGACTCGTTGTTGGAGAAGGCTAGTTGTTGGAGTGATTGAACATTTTGTCAACCGATGTCCATTAAGCCGTATAGGGTACTTCCCCTTGAGTTTAGGCTTTATCGTGGAACCTATAAGCTCATGTGCTGTCCGGCTTGACTCAACGCCGGGAGTAATTAGCTTTTTATTTGACCAACTTACTGGGAGGGTTTTTTTGGAAAGGCGTTCGAATCAGCGGTTACATGCTAATTTTCATAAACTGTGATATAGGCCCTTTTTCCGATATTTAATCCATTTGTTTTCGCAACACTGCAATATCTGGGGAGAACTGGCTTATGCAATTGTCCGTTATAAGACAATCTCGATGTTAATACGTAGTAGTTCTCACCACAGGCTTTTGTCATCTCTACAGGTATTATCATAGGCCCAATAGCCTTTGTTGTGCTTGTAGTGGGTCTCTCAGCGGTGATCATAGGACTATGGCCCGTACATGTGGTGATGGCTTATTACTCTATCGCAAAGTACGTTGTCCCTTACTCACATTGGTTGATTTGGTTTATGCTGTTTTCATCCTGGAATTTATTAATTTGCTCTGAGTGATTATACAAGTTTATGACGTGCTTTTATCGTCTTACAAGAAAGGAACCAAGATTTTCTAGATATGAGTCTTATTGTTGCGGAGCACAACATCTGAATATATTTATCTCAAAAGATCCTGAAGTGAAGTCTACTTACCAGGAATAATGTTGGTTGAAGCAGGGCCAAACAGCTTGGTAGAAGTGCGAAGGCTCTATCGTTTATATCTTTACCCGTCCCTTTACTACTCTGGCCGGTGGCCGCAGTTGCCGCCTCCATCCTTGTGGGGCTCGGCTATGGTTTTGTCACACCATTGGTAGCAACATTTGAAGCTGTTGGAGCAGGAAGAGAACGCAAGACTTTAAATTGCATTAAGGTAATTTACACTCTCAAGACTCTTGTTCAAGATGCAAAAACAGCTGATATGGCCCGTGTAGATATCAAGCTAAGTGTATGGGCTATCTGGATCTAAGGTTGTACTAAGGTGGAGTTAGTTTCGCTAAAATATCTGTTGTCGCTAACTAGCAAGCAATGTATTTTGTCACAGGATGGTACTTGGAGTACACTCAAAGGGAGTTGCACGGTTGTTCGGGATTTCACTGATTATGCGTCCCACTCGTTTTTGGACTCTCTGAGAGATTTTCGCAACAAGCCTCCAAAGGATGGCCATCCTTACGATATTAAGTACGTTTTGTGAACTGTGGCTTCCTTGAAAGTCCTCAGACCTACTTTGTAGATTATCTTTTAAATTATCGACTTGGAGGTAGATATTACTATCCATTGCGCTTGATAGATAGCCTGAATACTGTATTTAGGGTAGGAGTCCTTATATTAATTCGGATGTTTTACCTCGGCTTATAACTTATGAATCGCCCTGAAGTTCACTTTATTGTTCATTTTCTTTATGTGGGCAGCATAAGGAACACCAAATGCGTATAGCGTCATCGAATACTTTACTGAACACGTGATGATAACCCTAATAATTCATGATTGATTTTGTCACCTGCATTCTTGTTTGTTACAGGTTCTTGGAAGTTCCAGGTTGCATATTGGTCGCTGTGCTGGGT
Source organism: Lunularia cruciata (assembly GCA_948567375.1). Taxonomy (NCBI): domain Eukaryota; kingdom Viridiplantae; phylum Streptophyta; class Marchantiopsida; order Lunulariales; family Lunulariaceae; genus Lunularia; species Lunularia cruciata. The sequence goes on from OX419759.1 coordinate 16,613,173, forward strand.
GTAATTCTGGATGTTCCGGTTATGATAGCCTTGGCACTGGGTAAGAGTCCTATCATGTTATTTAAAGGATGGCAACGGCTTCTCAAAGATTTGTGGGGACGACAAGGACCGTTTCTGGAGGCTGTCTGCGTGCCTTTCGCTGGTCTAGCCATTGTGCTTTGGCCGATAGTTGTGATTATAAGCTTTCTGTGTGCAGCACTTGCAAGCCCATTCCTGGGGCTTTACGGTGCTGTTGTAGTCTATCAGGTATGTCTATCATATGGACCATAATCTTTTTGGTTGATTGTAAGCATTAGGAAGTGTGTTTCCGATCATGGTAGGCACAAGTATGGGCTGCTTGCAAGCTCAAGCCATAAGGACTGTTCGTCATGCAACCATTCAGCCGTGTTAAGTGTTGTGCCAAAAAGGTACCTTTGGAATGTGTGACTTGCCTTTGTATGCCAACATCTTCTGATGATACAATTCTGACGGTTTTCCACATGTCCATTTGATGTTGTGTTGAATTCTTACAGGAGCGTTCCTTTCGACGGGGCTTAGCCTACATAGTGAATGTGATAGCTCAGTTTGACGAATACACCAATGATGTGCTTCACTTAAAGGAGGGTTCTTGTTTCCCCAGGTAGTTCCTCACAAGCTTGCGGTTTCTATAGAGCCACGCAGTTCTCCATGCAGTCGTGCAGCCATAGATTTTCCAATTTGCAAGATTTGCTTCTGCCCCTTGAAATCAGACTACATGCTTAAGTACAGAAAACGTTTTTCGTATCCTGTAATTTTGTCGACTAAATGTGTGCTTTGTGGACAGCCAGGCCCAAATATCGAAGCCATGATCATAACTCAGGTCCAGATGTAGTCATGCCTAAAAGTTCTCCAGTTCAAGAAAAGACCGTTCACGAGTCAAGTACGGAGCCACACAGTTCACAAGCAGGTCAGATAGACCACTCAGGAGTTCTGAAGTCCATCAGTGAACAGAAGCGTGAAGATGGTCTGAAAAGTGGAAACGAGAGTTCTCCTTCATCGTCTCGGTTTGCCAGGACTGCATCAAATATATCACTCGCATCAAGATCCTTAAAGCAGACTATTCAGGAAGTGAAGATTGTTCAGGTAAATGTTTGATTTGTGTTTGCCGTGTCGGACATCCATCTAGCTTCTAGAACTCTGTCCCATGTCTACTTTTTAGTTGATCTTATGGGAATAACACGCCAAACAGATGAAATCATGCATGAATATAAAATAACAGGTGGAAGGAGTTTCACGTTAAGTAATCTAAGCTTCCTCTTTGCAGATTTGGGACAATCTGTTCAGGAACATGGAGACCATCGGCAAGGATCTAGTTCTTGCAGGTGTAATAAAAGTTGAAGATTTGGAGGAGTGGATTCGAGCGCCAAAGAAAGACAAAAGCAGGCTGCTTAGTGTTGGTCTTCCCGCATATTCTTCCCTGAGCACACTTCTGTATTCGGCCAAAGCTGGTGTTTCAGGACTATTGTTACGTATGTTCCTTTCTCTTTCTCCTTAAATACTAAATCCCATGCTGTCGCTCATCACTTTTTGTTGGCTTTCAGTTCGTTTATTCCAAAACGAGGGGTGAATATCTCGAAGTCTCAAGTCCACGCGTGCCAATGAGAGCTCTAACTCTAATACCGATCCTCTCTCGCCTTGCTGCTCTACAGATGATGGCACAGAAGTGACGACTTTCAATAGGCCACAGGAGCGGATGGCAGACTGGTTATTTGAGCCTCTTCTGATCTTAAAGGCTCAACTAGGAGTTGCCAACCTCACGCTGAGCGAAGAGCAGTACATAAGAAACTGGATACTTACATCTGGTGATCCCGTGATGATGGAAGCTTGGCAAAATGGAGGTGTCGAACCAGAAGATAATATACGCAAGGGCGAATTACAAGCAATATGCCGGAGGTATGCACTTTCACATTTCCCTGCAAACACGCACTAGTTTCTCCCTTGAGGTGTTGAAGTCAATTATTCTAGACTCGATCCGACATCCGGAGATATACTTTTAGAGCTTTAGATTCCCTAGAACTTTCGTATGTTTTGTGACTTCATTTTCAGTATCAAATTGCAAATGTCGCAGTCTTGACGCTTAAGGAGTCACACGACTTGTGGAACCGAATTTGTGTGACTTCTTCTGCATAATATCATCACGCAAATACTTCTCGATATAGCCTAAATACAACTCGTTATAGCCAATCACTACGGTATCGTCTTTTTGAGCTTTTTAAAGTTTGGCACTAAACTGGGTCCGGACTGTCGTGAAAGAAACCAAAGGGCGGAGTCCTTAATAGTTTTAGCTTTCATGCAAGTTCACACTCGGTGCAGTCAGTATTCAGATCCTAGTTGACTGTTTGCAAGTTGATTTCCAAGAAGATTCATACTATCTGCAGTGCAACCTTTTGCAACTTCTGTGTCTGATTCTCTTCCTGGACTTGGATGTTCTACAGATTGCAGGGCATAACAATTTCTTTGTCAAGGCTGCCAACCTTCCCTCGACGGATTCAAAAGTACATTAAGAACCTCCTATTGTTTGCCCAATCGAATAGCATTGCATCAAATCCTTTACCACTTACTTTGCCAACAATCCCTGATCCCATTGGTGATGACGCCGTGTAGTTTAGTCAGCTCAACAACGAAAATTCTTGTCAGATTCATTATCATTCTTAAAACTAGGTTAGCCCTGTAAGATTCTTCTCTTCAATTCATTATTGCCTGCAAACATAATTGCAAATAAAATCAAGCACAAGTGTGTTCCTTTTGTAAAGTGTACCTCAACAGCTCCGGGTAAATGTACGTCTTCACGAGAAGATACTCGGCATCGCATGTGCTTTGTGTGGCATAGCAGACAATATGTCTGGGTAAAAGCTTTCAAGGAGGTCTGTTTTAGTGTATTGTGGAAGTAGTAAGTGTGCTACGCAAACTCTGAGTATTACTGTACATATCCGCGTAATCTTTTCGTAGAATCTAACAGGAACAGGATGAATGGGAATATAATCCCAGATCTACTCAATCAAAGCAAGAGATGATTAGGGTAATAAAAGGAGAGGCGTGTGTGTACATTGCGTACCCCTCAACGATGTGAAAATTGGGAGTGCAGTTTAGTCCGTCCTTAGGGTCGGTCGGTTCCTAGTCCGGATGGCGGACGGTCTAATTCTGAAAGCGTAGCCATGGTGGTTCCATTAGATGTGGCGCCGTGCGCATCGATTTCGACCTTGAGTGGAACTAGAAATCCCTTGTAGAAAATTTAGTCCTTTTCAGTTGTGCTGGAACTTTTGACAATCCAAGTGGAACAGTAAGACGTTTGCTCTGATCGAAAAAATGAAAAGAATACGCTTATCTCTTTTATCCGCAGTAATCTCTTTGATTCCTCATGTGTACCAATATAACCAATCAGACTCTCCTACACGTGTCCGTATATCTGAAACGGTCATTCGACATGTTTGTCTGACCGTTCGATACTCTTCTGATTGTCACATAGTGTTCCAAGTTTTACTGCGTCTATGAACCAGGAACATCGCAAAGGAGACATGGATTCTCAATGTAGATCGACATATTCTTTTACATTTATAGGGATAACTATAATTTTCAAGAGAAGAATCTTCCCAATTTTGAATTGACTCTGCTGTTGTCAATCAGCACTATTACATGTGCAATACGATCTCTAATGCTTTGTAAACGCCGGGTCCAAAAGACTTGTCGATTTCGAAGAAGAGAAGAATCATTCCATTTTCAATTGACTCTGCTGCTGTTGTCAACACTAAGATTTTGTGCGGAATACCCCAGGCCAAAAAGTCTTCTCGATTTTGAACTGGAACGGGCAACCCCGCCCTAGTGTAGAGTCTTTTCCAACCCCTTAGGCTAACCATTATTTCGGCATCGTAGGTTTTCTGGACAAAAATCCGTATGTTCATTTTTGAGCGACCACGTTCTTCCAGCGATATGTACACACAGGACTAAAAGGTTATTTGAATATGTAGTTAGCATGTTATGATTAGCGGAAGCTAGTTTATTAGAATGTAGCTGTCTATATAACTTGAGTACTATCTGTTAAGAGATAGAATTTTTTCGGTAATAAAGAGTGGCATCTTGTTTTTTTTACTTAAAATATTTTTACTAACATTCAATGGGTGGTCATCTTTTCCATTGATTACTTTAATATGATAAAATCCCGTTTCGCTAATGCAATTTGATTTGGGTAATGCAAACTTTAATTCTTGAAAAACCGGAAAGGCATCCTCTTGAAATATCTCTAATTTTTTAATAACTAAATAAACTAATCTAAATTCTTCTTCCAAATAGCAATTCGCACGGTGAGCAAAAATTTTCATTATCCAACATACATTATAAGATAAGCTAAGTAGAGCATTAAGTGAGCGGAGGCCCATAAAAGGTTTATCCATGGTAAAGATGACATGGATAGATAAAACCAATTTCATAGGATGTTCGACGAGTAATCGAATAATTAAAATAAATAAATAAAACTACCAACCAGAAAGATATTCTTTCTAATTTCTTATAAGGGTTTTTTCTTTTTAGTCAATGGGGGAAAATGTAGCGTGGTAATAACCTGATAAAGGGTTCTGGTTGCGCATTAAATCACAAAAGAATTGGAGGATATGATTCCCAAAATTAGGATGACAAACAACATCGCATTAAATGATGCAAAAGGGGACTTCTTGTATTCTGATTAAAAAGAGAAATCAATAAACGAAATGTTGAACATAATCTCCATAGAAAAATTGGGCTAAACCATAATTTTCTTATACTTTCCTCCACGAAGTACAATCCTGATGATGTTGGACCCCAATAACTCTTGATGCTCTTTTTCTTCTCTGTTTTTTTCTCATATATTAGATATGAGGCGTTGATTCCTCCACATGTAATTATAGAAGAGGACATGTATCCCATATGTAGAAGTATATTGATGATTCTAGAATTCCTTTAGATCCTCATACAACACAAACGTAGATCTATATCTGACAAATAGACACACTCTAAAGTTCAAATAACTCAGTCTTTTAAGACAAATTCACTCATCACGAACTTCTCTAAAACTATATATTTTCTCTTGGTCGAAGTTGCGTTGAAATTGTATTTCAAGTGGTTGTACATGTGGCATGTTGTAGTTGAGGTTCGTATAGCCACACTAGTTAGAATTAGAACATCCATTGATCATAGATGATAGGTTTTACCTTTCATTGCGAAGGATTTTATTGAGATGTTAGTGGCATCGTCAAAAGGGTTGAGAAGCAAGGAGTGAGGGTAGTAATAGAAAGAGGTAAAGGCCAAATAACAAGTCGGAGTTAGAGAGGCAAGGCCAAGCAATAAGTCTGAGTGTTCATTAGTTTAGAATCTAGATACTAGCCTGCACGTTAATTTATTCTTTATTTCATATGACTGGATCTGTAATAAAAGGAAGTTAATAGAAGTGCTTTCAATATATTTTAGTGCCTTCTATTTTGTAATTGATGTACAGATTTAATCAAATTCATGATAGTTTTCAACATATTATGTGCCCATGCTTCCCACTACGTCAAGAGTGAGAGTAAAACTAGGATACAATGTGAATAAAGAGAGATGTAGCATGCATTAGTAAATTTAATATGGAGAATTAGTTGATTTGGAAATTCCATATGATAGCTTTCAATTTGAAGAGAATTAGCAAGGTCATAAATGAGACATAGACTATAAAATAAGTGGTAGTAGATGGAGAAAAGACAAATTGGTAGAGAAAGAATGATACCAAAAAAATATACATTTAAATAGCCTTACTTACAAAGATTGATTAATTGCAAAACCGCAAACCAGATATGGAGTAGAGTAATTAGCTTTGTGACCAATGTGCTTTGGAGGACAATCATGTTCTCCAATTGAGATTCTTCCAATTAAAAAATGAAACTGAGAGAAGAAATAGCAGGTTTTATTAGCAAACTAGAAACTCTTGCTAGTCAATTTAGTATCTTTGGTGCAAGAATATACTATTCTTCAATCATCACCAAGATTATTTGTTATTCTCCATAGAAATATTGCCATAATAAAAATATGGGATAATGTTCATGAAGAGCAACAAACAATGAAGAGATTCATTCCAAGACTACTCAAAGAAGAAGCCTTGAATAAATGTGGAGAAGACAAAGAAGAGAGTTTAAGGGAAAGAGCCTTTCTAGCTATTGATAGAAGAAACAATGGAGCTAATTGTGATAGTGGGACTCAAAAGAAGACAAACATAGAAAAAGAGAATTAGCTATAAAAAGTATGGATAGAAGGAGCATTGTGAAAGAGAATGAAAACGTGAGCAAAACTCCCAAGACAAAATCCCCACAATATAGATAATACTAAAAGTCAAGCCAATAATCTAGTGACGTAGAGTTTTGCATTTGTTGCTAGTTCTAGCATTGTCATAAGTTTTGATGAAAATCTAGACAAAAGATGTTTAATATGCTAATGGAGGAGCTTTAGAGCCCATTATGAGAGACAAGAGCGGTTCCAAGATTTCAAGAAGATTAAAGAAGTGACCTAGCCAACGTATGTTGTTGAAAATAGTAAGGTTTGGGTTGTTGGAGTGAGAGACATTCCAATTTTTTGTGAGATTGGTGCAAGAAGATAAGGAGTCATCAAAGGAGTTATCTTTGTCCAAAAGTTAAAACAAAACCTGTTAAGTATGGTCAAGCAACAAATAATGGGATCTAAATCACATACACCAAAGAAAGCTACTACATGGGAAAAGATGGAGCAATGGTGATGATTGGTATGCGATTCAAAACTCTATAGACTTTAGATAAGAGTTATCAAGATAGGTAATATCTCCCAAGCTAACTCTATTGTTGCAAGCAATGGGAAGAATGAGAAGCTAGAAAAGAAGAAAGAGTATCAAAAGTTAAATACTGCACTTTGGTACCTCAAACTAAGTCTCAATCTTGCCTACATGAGTAAGATGGAGTGAGAATAACTAGTAGAGCATCTTAGCTGAAACTAAAATATCATGGTATTCAAAAGTCTTTCATTGTGATGGATGTGCTCAAAGAAAGCATCATAGATCACTTTTTCAAAATCCACCAAGAATAGAGGTAAGGTTGGAGAGTCTTTTCACAATGATGTTTGTAGTTCTATCATCATAAGCTCAATAGGAAGATCAAGATATTCTCTCCTTTTCAAGGATAACACTAGTTGGTTTAAGGTTTTTTTCTTGAAGGAGAAGTCAAAAAATCTCTATTTCTTCAAACAACTCAAAATAGGAGTAGAAATTCAATGTTGAGTGAAGATTAAAAAAACTACAATCAAATATAGGGAGCGAAAATAATGAGAATGAATTTTTTGGTTTTGTTAATATTTTTTGTTTAGTACATGAACTTAGAGCACCTTACACTCCAAATAAAAATGATACTTTTGAGAGAAATATTTGAAGCAAGAAGGAGCATGTTGCTTGCTAGCAAACCACATGGAGATTTGTGAGCAAGAGCAATAGAAGTTGCTACACATCTTTTGGATAGAGTTTTGAATAGTATTTCAAAGAAACTCCTTATGAGCTTTTGCATGGAACAAAGCATATAGTTGTACAATTGAAATTTTTTCGTTGCTCAATCTTTGCACACATACCTAAGGGTATGAGAAAGAAGTTAAACCCAAAGGGATAATAGATGTCTTTAATTGGATATAGTTCAAAATCCAAAGCCTTCAGATTATAGGATTATAAGAAGGAAAAGATATGTAAAATTAAGGATTTCATGTTCAAAAAGGAGCTATTAAATCATCATCAATGGTCATAAATATTTAACTTAGATACCAATTATTTTCAAGAGAGAAATAGAGAGCAAGAAAATGCTAGAAGCATTAGATAGAAGTTGATGGAGAGTTTCCACAAGCTTTTAGGAGTCTACAAAGGAGAATAACATTTATGAAGAATCTATAAGTGAGACCAACATTTGTACACTTCCAGAAACGAGTGGACCATCAAGATGCAAACCTTGATTTGCAAATGAGATCAACTTCAACCATTCAAGTTAGAGAAAACTAAACAAGTGAGAAGAGAAGATCACCACAAAGACTTGCTGAATAGGATTACAAAGAAAGCATAGAGATAGCTCAATTTGACATTAAGAAATTTTTTCTTAATGGAGATTTTCATGGAGCAACTACCAAAAACTAGAGATAAGATAAGTAGATTTTTGAAGAGCCTTTATGGTTTGAAGCAAGCCTCAAGGAATTGGAATTAGAAGTTTAATGACTTCTTAGTGAGGTATGAATTGCAACCATCACTTTTTGATCCTTGTGTGTGTTATAGATTTAAGGTAATCCTCACTATCTTTAAGAATAAGGATTGATTTTTAGAAAGATAAATCTCACATTGCTACCATGTAGATTACCTTTGTAGAGATTTTGACGTACACATGGAGAAACAAACCAATATGTAAGACTTTGGACTTTTTGTGATAAAGATTATCCAAAAACCAAATTGACTCAAGAAAGATATGTAGTGTCAATTATTGTAAGGATGTCAAGTTAGTAAATGCTTAGTAGACCTAAAAGGAAGTACAATTAGTATACACATATATGAATCAATATAACATTCTAGAAGCATCTAAGAATCTTCTTAGTAAAGCTTCTAGAGACTTCCATAAGGTTGAGTAGCTTGTACTCCAAGTAAAGGTGCTAGCTTAGCTTATATGCAAAGTAAATGGTTAGCTTAGCTTGCATCCCAAGAAAGATTGCTTCTAAAAGGAAACTTCTTCGGAAACTTTCTTAGGAGTGTTGTATCTAATTTTCCCTTAAATACCTAAAACCAAGATCAGTACACACATTTGGAGTTTCACTCAATTGAGAGTTCTCAATCTGATCTTCCGTTCTCTTATTTCTCTCCTCGGTCTACTACATTGGTAGAAGACCATGAATGGGATGGATGGAATATATGGACCACCAAATCAATTTCACCCAAACCATTAGGATTTCTATATCTATGTACTACTAAAACATCACTTCTAATGATTTATCACCGTATGTTATGACCAAATTTTTGTGAATGTGATCACTTTGTCTAATGAATAATTGATAATTTCTATTTTGACTTACAAAACAAGGTGGACATGTTGCATATATGTATTGACTTAGATATAATTATGAGCAAGTAATTTGGTAGAGAAAAAATCAGGGCAGCAAATAGAAGAATGCTTGAAGCTATCATTGTTATGCACCAACAAATTGAGTATCTTACTTGATTGTTTGAAGATATAGATTGTGATGGTCAATAACTTGAGCAAATGGAGAAAGTGATTTTTACAAATCACTTTTACCTAAATATAGCAAAAAAATTAATTTAGTTTATAAGGTTATACTAAGTAAAATGGTAATTAGGGAACCAATACAAATGTTTAAACAATTAATCTTTAGATGAATCCCTCAAGAGGCTAGGATGGCTAGACAAACTACAAGAATTTTTGGCCATTCCCATCAAAATGTCATACAAAGACAAGAGTTAATGTGTTTTTATAATTTGGTAAAATAGAAGTCTTGAGCTCATATTGGGACTATGTCCACTTGGTAGAAGTCCACCATTAGAAAGCGCACAATATGAAGAAACCTCTAGCTCATGAAATGGATAAGTAAGACAACTTCATCTAAAAAAATTACAAGTCATCTTGTAAGTAGGTAGGTAGTTTTTGTAGTCCTAGTATATGGCACTTAATATTTGTAAATACTTCATACATAGTCAATCAAGCTACAATATGAAGATCTTATGTTAGTGTGTTAACCAACAAGCTAGCAATAAATGAAAAAAAGGTTGAGGTGGTCATTCCATGTGGAAAAGGCTTATTGAAGATGAGATTAGGATAAAATTAATGCAAACTAGATGTAATTAGAAGATCTCCATCACATTATAGCTATTGGATTTATTTGTAGCTAAGTGGCAATTATATGAAAGGCTTGGTCTTGATGTTTATCATGTTCATTTGATGTATCCCTCTTTTGTAATAAAATTTCTTTATACCATCAAGACTCTTGAGTTGGTGTATGTGTATTAGTCTACACTTTGTAGAGTGATTGCATGCTTAATTGAGTGGGAGTGAGAAATCTTGATGTATGAGCAGAAGTACTCAAGTGAGTGAAATCATTTAAGTGGAACTAGAATGTGCAATGTTAGGGGCTCTACAAAGGTCAAGGATGATATATGATAGGCTACCAAACACCTAGAATATTGTAAAGTAACATTATCCTATAAGATTAAGCCACATGCTCATTTGAGACATAATTCCCTTTACAAAGGGTAGATCATTGCTTATAGTTGTAGTTGTCAAGATGATAAGACCCTCAAAATTCATACTTCCACTTTGCACATGCATTCTAGGATATAATGTGTAATACTTCAGGTCAAGTTTATCTTGTATGCTTATCAATCTAGTAATGCAAAAAAAATACTCCAATTGCCTAAGTGACTCAACAACACTAATCTAGAAGCAATTATTGAGTGTATCATAGACAATTTCAAGTCAAAGTGATCTTTATTACAAATGAATCATCATATTTAGGAATATTTTAGATTAAATATACAACGAGTATGATTATTAGAGATTTATTTTTGTTGTGGCTCTACCCTCTTTTGGGAATGAATTTGCCCAAAAGGTTAAAAATGAAAAAATATATTGTTATCTTTATGACCTTTTATCTTAGTTTTAGCCACCTTTTGACTTGTATTCTCATATGACCAACCAATTCTTACCACATTATTAAAAACTTGATTGACACTAGGTCAATAAAATTCTATTCAGAGAGAAGGATATGAATGAGTATGATTTCCAAACCAAAGGTGTTTGAAAGTAAGAATCTGTGTGTGATAGAGAATTTTGTATTTGATTACAAATGGTATTTTGAGGTTACAAATCTTCTAGATGATTGGAGAAAGATCCTTTTGGCTTTGAGTCAATTAGATGGAGTGTCAAAACTATGGTGACAACTCCAAGTTAAGCATGCTCAATGATAATTTGTTACTCCAATCGTGACATGGGAAGACTTCAAGGATGGAATAATTGGGTGATTCTAAGCAATGAATGCTACACAAGTTACATAAGATAGATTAGTAGAATTAAGGCAAATTGGTTTTTTGAGGTACATCACTCAATACTAGAAGATGATGATGCAAATTCAAGAAATACATGAAGGTAAAGTTTTGGATTAGTTTGTGAGAATTTTGAAATCATATACCAAATTGGCAATAATCATTAACAAATCCAAACCAAAACATCTAGAGGAAGCCATGAAAATGGCCAAATGATTTGATTTCATGGTAACCACAACTAGGTCTACACCTAGACCTTCACCAAACTTGCAAACATATCAAGCACAAGTAGAGGAACCAATACCAATGGAGACAAATGCTATCCAATGGAAACAATTTTTCATTGTAGTTTGGGAATAATTCAGACAAAGTAGTGGTTACTTCTATTATCATCAAACTGGACATTGCATCATGGAATATCCAAGCAAGAATAGAAAACCTTAACAAATTGCTTAAATAGAGTTCTTGGAGCATGATGATCAAGGAAACAAAGATTCCAAACATGAAATATTGAACCACTTGTTGAGAACTTGATTAGTCACACTGGGATTGAAGGCTCAACTTATGCATGTTTGATCCACTTGTAAGATATGATCTCTGATTGTGGTTATAAAATTTTTGTTTGATTTTAAATTTCATATCTATGCAATTAGCAAACATAACATGTGTTTGTTTTAATCTAGTATTAAGTATAAAATTTATGATTGTGGATGATAAATAGGTGGTTTTTCATTCCATGCTTCATATCTTTTTGGATTCAAGGCTAGAAAAGAGAATGTACAAGATTTGTAGTAGCTCCCTTACACTATAATATTGTTTTAGATCTTCCTTGGATTGAATAACATAAGATTTAATTTGATGAAGCCAATGAAAAATTCAATTATAACACTAAGAAAAAATTATTGATTAGGTTATTTGGCACCTCTAAGTAAGACACCTAAGAACAATCAATCCTAAATGGGAAGTTTGTGAATATAATAACTATAGAACAAGCCTTGGAAGAAGATATTTTTGTTTTTGCTATGTAGGTCAACCTATAGCACAATGAGAATTTGATGAGGATAATAAGTCTCAAAAAGAAGTGGTTGATCAAGTAGTATAGGATTTTGCAAACTTATATTTTGATGATCTTTCAAAGAAGTTAATATTTGATTGAAATATGCACTTCAAGATCAAACTATTGTCAAGTAATACTCTAGTAAATAGACCAATCTATCAATTCTCACCAAGGGAGTTAGAAGAACTCAAAATAACATTGACAGAGTTATTGTAATAATATGGAGTTTAGCAAAAAAGTTAGTCAGGCTTACAAAGTAGCACATAAGACAAAGTAGCTTTGAATATTTTGGAAGTATCTAGGAAGCTTCTTGGGAAGCTTCCCGACTAGCTTAGCTTGCACCTCAAGTAAGTAGCTTCTAGAAGGAAGCTTCTAGAAGCTTCCAACTAGCTTAGCTTGCACGCCAAGTAGGTGGCTTCTAGAAGGAAGCTTCTTGAGAAGCTTCCTAGTTAACTTGGCTTGCACTCTAAGAAAGCGGCTCGAGGAAGCTTCTTGAGAAGCTTCTCAAGGGCCTTGTATGCTACCTATAAATACCAAAGCCAAATCTCATGCTAGACATTCGGAGTTTTCCCTCATTCAAGTGTCCCAATGTGAGTTTCCATTCTCCTATTTCTCTCCTCAGATTTGGTCTTTTACATTGGTATCAGAGCTAGAATGGGATGGATGGAATTTATGGACCACCAAATCCACTTCCACCAAACCATTGGGATTTTTGCATCCAAATACTACCCAAGCATTGTTTCAAATAGTTCATCACCTTGCACTTTGCACAAGATTTTCTGCATATGATCACCATATCTGAGGAACCCTTGGTGCTTCTGGTTGTAACTTATGGAGAACGGTGGATGTGCTGTTTCTATGTGTTAATAAATTAGATAGATTGGGAGTGGTGTGATAGAGGAGCAACCATGGCGGCAATACCTGATGTTATCCTTGCTATGCAACAACAAATTGAGCACCTTACTCAATTGTTGGATGAACGAGATCTTTGACAAAAAGAGCAGGTGGAGAGAGTACCAATTCGAGAAGGAGAAGATTGGATCAGATTCCCTAAACCCAAGGTATTTGAAGGCAAGAATCTCCTGGGTGCAGTGGAGAATTTTGTGTTTGATTGTGAATGTTATTTTGAAGCTACCAATCTACAAGACAAGCGAAAACAGATTCTCTTGGCTTCTAGCCAATTGGATGGAGTAGCAAAGCTATGGTGGAGATTCCAAGTGGAGCGAGCCAAACAACAAATGGTTACACCAATCTTGACATGGGCAGAATTCAAGAGCGCAATAATTAGTTGGTTCCAAGCTATAAATGCCACACGAGCTGCACGAGATAAGTTGGCAGAGTTGAAACAGATTGGCTCTATAAGAAGTTACATCATGCAATTCCAAAACACCATCATGCAAATTCTAGATGTATCGGAAGGTGAAGCTCTAGATCAATTTGTGAGGGGCTTGAAGGCGAGAACCAAATTAGAGGTAACCATGCGAGAGCCACAACACTTGGAGGAAGCCATGCAGTTGGCTGAACATTTTGATTCCTTGGTGGCAATAACTTGGTCTTGATCTTGACCTCCACAAAGCCTACCAATACACTACACACAAGTGGAGGAGCCAACACCAATGGAGATTGATGCAATTCAACAAAGACCACTTGGCACGGTAGATAGGGAGAAATTGCAACAAAATGGTGGTTGTTTTTATTGTCGCCAGTTGGAGCATCGCATTGCTGAATGTCCACTCAAGAATGGACGACCTCGACAAGTTGCCCAAGTGGAGGTTGTGGAGCGGAATGATCATGGAAATGAGGAATCCCAATAGGAGAATTTGAGCTGCCTACTAGGAGCTTGATTAGTTCCAATGGGATTGAAGGCTCGACCTATGCAAGTTTGCTTCACTTGCAAGGTATGATATCTAATCGGGGTTGTAGGATTTTGGTTGATTTTGGAAGTTAAGAGAATTGCATGTCTATGCAAGTAGCAAAGGAATTGGGTATTCCTATCAAGCCAGTGATTGGAAGTAGTTTGATGATGGCGGATGGTAGAAAGGGTTCTGCATTCCGCACCTCGCATCCTATTACCTTCAAGATTGGGAAGGAGTATTTGGAGTGTATGAGGTTTGTAGTGGCACCTCTATACTATGATATCATTCTGGATCTACCTTGGCTTGAACGTCATAAGATTCAATTTGATTGGACCCGACGCCAAATTCAAGTACAACACCAAGGTAGGAATTTCTGATTAGGTTGTCTGGCACCTTTGAGTAAGACACCTAAGAATAGTCACTCCCAAGATGGGAAGTTTCTCGAGAAGGTAGCCATAGAGCAAACCTTGAAGGAAGTGGAGTCCCAAGATGGGAAGTTTGCCAAGAAGGCAACCATGGAGCAGGCTTGGAAGAGAGATGAGTCCCTTGAAGGGAAGTTTGTTAGTAAAGTAACCATAGAGCAAGCTTTAGAGGAAGATAAGTCTGTATTTGCAGTGTGGATCAAGCAGATTGCACAAGACCAATCTGTAGAGGACCAAGAGCCTCATCAAGTAATGGTTGATTGGATAGTTAAGGAGTTTGCGGACGTGTTTCCGGATGATTTGCCAAAGGGATTACCCTCTGATTGAGGTATGCTCTTCAAGATCAAGTTATTGCCAGGGAGTACCTCAGTAAGTAGACCGATCTATCGGCTCTCACCAAAAGGAGTTGGAGGAGTTGCAAACAACACTTACAAAGTTGTTGGAGAAGGACTTCATACGACAAAGTACCTCTCCTTGGGGAGCACCGGTACTATTTGTTCCAAAGAAGGATGGAGGACTTCATTTTTGTATTGATTATCGTGGGCTCAATAATCAAACCATGAAGAATGCATATCCCTTGCCTCGGATCGATGACTTGCTTGATCAACTAAGTGGAGCACGTTACTTTTTCAAGTTGGATCTTTACAGCGGCTATTGGAAAATTCCAATTGATATAGACGATGTGCAAAAGACTGCCTTTTGCACAAGGTATGGGCATTTTGAGTGGAGAGTTTTACCTTTTGGACTCACTAATGCTCCAACAATCTTCATGGATCAGATGCATCGGGTGTTGGGTAGAATATTGGATCGGTCAGTGGTGGTGTTCTTGGATGACATCTTAATCTATAGCAAGACAGAGGCAAAACACGTGAATCGTGTGCAAGAAGTCCTAAGACGACTATGACAATGGAAATTTTACTGCAAGAAGTCAAAGTATACCTTTTGGCAGAAGGAGGTTACCTTCTTGGGTCATAAGATCTCCTTAGAGGGGATCAAGATGGAAGAAGAGAAGATCAAGGCCATTACTGATTGGCCTACCCCAAAGGATGCTACAGAAGTATGGGCATTCAGTGGATTGGCCAGTTTTTACTGGCGGTTCATCCACTATTATGCTCATGTGGTTGCACCATTGACTGACCTCTTGGGAAAGAACTCGAGTTTCCAGTGGAATACCAAGCATGAAGAAGCATTCCAGAAGTTGAAACATATGGTGTCTTCAAGACACATTCTTCAACCATATGATCCTCAACTACCTTGTGTGGTTGGTTTTGATGCTTCTAACTTTACAATTGGAGCTGTGTTGTAACAACAATTCCCATATGGACTACATCCCATTGCCTTTGTGTCTTGCTGACTATATATAGTTGAAAGAAATTACTTTGCTCAAGATCAAGAACAACTTGCAATGGTATATGCCACCAAGGTATGGAGGCATTATCTCTTGGGGAAACAAGTGATCATGCAAACTGATCACAAGCGACTATTGCAGACCTTACACTTGGAGCACATGAAGAGTAGACATCATCAATGGGAAGAGCAACTCCAATTGTTCAACATCAAACTTGAGTACAAACCAGGTCGGTTCCATGCCATCCTTGATGCTCTATCACGACGACCTGATTTGAAGTCTCTTCCTCTCATCGCGGCAACAATTACGACGGTGTCAATTGACCCCAAGATCCATAACAAGTTTTGGTTAGCTCTACAACAAGATCTCTTTTTCCAAATGGTACATGGTCGTCTAACAATAGGTGACAAGGAGTACAACACCTTCTCCTTCAAGGAAAGCCTTCTATTCCATGCGGACCAGATCTATGTTTCAACCAATGGTGATCTTTGACTTGTGTGCCTTCAAGAAGCCCATGATTTACCCATCGCTGGTCACATGGGTGTGGACAAGACCTTGGGTACACTCCAATGTCAATAGTGGTGGCCCAACATGACACAAGATGTTTGAGAATTTGTCCGATCGTGTGAGAGCTGCCAATGTAACAAGACCGGCAACCAGAAGCAGAGTGGACTCTTTCAACCACTTGCCATTCCATCAGCTCGTTGGGAGCATGTGAGCTTGGATCTCATCACATCCTTGCCAAAGACAAAACAAGGACACATTGCCATCGTGGTGTTTGTGGATAAGCTTAGTAAGCAAATCTACTTGGCACCAACATGTGATACCGTGGATGCTCCAACCTTAGCACAAATCTACTTCGACAATGTCTTCAAGCATCATGGGATGCCACTTGTACTCATCTCCAACCGTGATCCTCGATTTACCAAGAAGTTTTGGCAAGTACTCTTCCAGATACTTGGCACCAAGCTTGCTTTGTCCACGGCCTATCATTCTCAAACTGATGGACAAACCAAACGTGTAAATCATACATTGGAGGATATGTTGCATGCCTTTGTTGATGTCCACCATACCAATTGGGATGAATGTCTTGTCGTTGCAGAATTTGCCTACAACAATTCCAAATAGGCAAGCACCGGGTTCTCTCATTTCTTTCTCAATTTTGGCCAAGATCTGCTTGTTCCAGATTCTCTTCTTGCTCCTCCTCCATCTCAAGTTCCTCATACTTCCCCATTCTTGATTACTTTATCCCAATCTCTCCAACAAGCCAATTCACACCTCCTTGTTGCTCATAATTGCCAAAAACAATATGCGGACCACCATCGTCGTGATCTCACCTTTGAAGTTGGTGATAAATTCATGCTATCCTCCAATAACCTCCCTCTCCCACTTGATACCCAAGTTCATAAACTTGCCCCTAATTGGATAGGACCCTTTGCTATCACCCAAATTGTCTCTCCTATTGCTTATCGACTTGCCTTGCCTTGTCACATGCGTATCCATCCTATCTTTCATGTTTCTAAGTTGAAACCCTTTGTTCCTAACCCCTCTTCCTTTTCCTCTCAAGTCCAACCTCCTCCTCTTCATGTCCCTCTCAATGATCATGAGGAGTACGAAGTTGATCGGATCCTTGCACGTCACCATGTTCAACGAGACCGTCGCCAACATACGGAGTACAAGGTCCTCTGGAAAGGGTATCCCCTTCATGATGCTACATAGGAACCTCTTCTTCACCTCCAAAATGCACAAACGGCCATCCAAGACTTCAAAGCTTCACTGGCAACAAGGACGTCACCAACTAGCGGCGGGGGAATATGTAACAATATGGAGTTTAGCAACAAAGTTAGTCAGGCTTACGAAGTAGCACATAAGACAAAGTAGCTTAGAATATTCTGGAAGTATCTAGGAAGCTTCTTGGGAAGCTTCCAGACTAGCTTAGCTTGCACCTCAAGTAAGTAGCTTCTAGAAGCTTCCAACTAGCTTAGCTTGCAGGCCAAATAGGTGGCTTCTAGAAGGAAGCTTCTTGAGAAGCTTCCTAGTTAACTTGGCTTGCACTCTAAGAAAGCAGCTTGAGGAAGCTTCTTGAGAAGCTTCTCAAGGCTTTGTATGCTACCTATAAATACCAAAGCCAAATCTCATGCTGGGCATTTGGAGTTTTCCCTCATTCAAGTGTCCCAATGTGAGTTTCCATTCTCCTATTTCTCTCCTTGGATTCGGCCTTTTATAGTTATTAGAGAAGCATTTCAATAGCATAGCACATCTCCTTGGGAAGTATTGTAACAATATAGAATTTATTGACATGTTAGTCAAGGCTAACAAAGTAGCAAACATGCCAAATTAGCCTAGAATATTCTAGAAGCATCTAGGAAGCTTCTTGGTACCTTCCAAGTATTAGGTAACGTGCATGCCAAGTGGTGACTCAAAAGAGGAAGCTTCTTGGGAAGGTTCATGGCTAGCTTAGCTTGCACACCAAGTAGGAGACTTCTAGAAAGAAGCTTCTCAATTATCTTGACTTGCACTCTAAGAAAATAGCTTCTTGAGAAGCTTCCTAAGAGCCTTAGTATGTTTCCCTATAAATACCAAAGCCCAAGCTCATGCTAGGCATTTGGAGTTTTTGTCATTCATGTGTCCTAATGTAATCATCCACTCCGGCCTTCCATTCTCCTATTTTTCTCCTTGCTCTTGGTCTTTTACATTGGTATTAGAGTAGGAATGGGATGGATGGAATTTATGGACCACCAAATCTATTTCCGCCAAACCATTGGGATTTTGTGTCCATGTACTACCCAAACATCATTTCTCTTAGTTCATCATCTCACGCTTTAAGTAAAGATTTCTAAATACAATCACCTTGTTTGATGAACCCTTGGTACTTCCTCTTGTAACTTATGGAGAACTATGGACATATTGCATCTATGTGTTAACTTAGATCAACTATAGATAGTTTGATAGAGTAGTAGTCATGGCTGCAATGCTTGAGGTTATCATTGCCATGTAGCAAGAAATCAAGCACCTTACTTGATTGTTGGAAGAACAAGATCATTAATAAGAAGAGTAAGAAAAGAGAGCTATAACACCCACTTGTGCATGTGTGTGGTATTGTGATATTTAGCTTGGTATTACAAATACTTGAGAGATATTATTTATATAGAGATACAGGATGGTTCTACATTAGTGACAATTAGCTAAAGTTAATCATAGCTAAAATAGTGAGGACCTTACTTTAGAGGAAGTGGAAAAGATTAGCACCATTAGTTTGGATTCTAGTATGTTGACTTGGTATTATTCCTAGGTGTTTGGCTTTGAGGAAAGAGTTGAGAACTCTTGGGCCTATAAACCTTTTTGTTTTGGATTCTTCTATAGTCCAAGGATAGTCTATGTGAAGGAATCCTTGACTTAGTGATTGGGTCAAGATAAGATCACATGCTTAGTAGAATATGCTTATGTAGATGGATATTCCTTTATACTTTTTGACTTGACTTGACTTTTAGCTTAGTAACTTGAGTTATTATGGTAATAATAACTTAGTATATAACTATTTCACAAGTATATAAACAAGGGGTGAAGATGTACTCATCATCCTTTCATTTATAACTATCTCTCTCTCATTGAGTTCTTTGGTGAGCAATGTCTTAAATCTTGGAGTGTTAGCCTTGGAGGAGTATGATGGAGTTGGGGTTCCTTGCCTTCTTAGTCCATGGTGCGCTACCATAATAGCCATCAGAGGCTCATCTTGAGTGAGAGACAAGCCGGCTCACAGAGCATCATTTCAAGAAGGAGAAGATCAAATCAATCTCTAAAGCCCAAGGTATTTGAAGGTAAGAATCTCTCAAGTGCACTAGAGAATTTTGTGTTTGATTACAAATGTTACTTTGAAGCTACAAACCTTCAAGATGAATGGAAATAGATTTTCTTGGTTTCCTACCAATTGGATGAAGTAGCAAAATTATGGTAGCAATTCCAAGTAGAGCAAGCTGAATGGCAATTTGTTGCACCAATCTTGACATGGGCAAAATTCAAGAGTGTAATAATTGGTAAATATTAAGTTATAAATGCCACACAAGCTACAGAAGATAGGTTGGCAGAGTTGAAGTAGATTTGCTCTATAATAAGCTACATCACATAATTCCAAAACACCATCATGCAAATTCTAGACATATTGGAAGGTGAAACTTTGGATTGATTTGTGAAGGGCTTGAAGTTATGAACTAAACTAGAGGTAATTATGCAAGAGCCAAAACACTTGGAGAAAGCCAAGCAATTGGCTAAATGCTTTGATTCTTTGGTTGCAACAACTTGGTCTTGACCTTGACCTCCACATAACCTACCAATACACTACACATGAGTGGGAGAGCCAACACCAATGGAGATTGATGCCATCCAATAGAGACCACTTGGCATAATAGATAGAGAAAGATTGCGACAAAATGATGGTTGTTTTTATGGTCACTAAATTAGACATCACATTGTTGAGTGTCCACTCAAGAATGAGCAACGTCAACAAATTGCCCAAATGGAGTTTGTAGAGTAGAATGATCAAGGGAACGAGGAATCTCAATAGAAGATTTTGAGCCACCTATTGGGAACTTGATTAGTTCTAATGGAATTGAAGGCTCTGCTTATGCAAAGTTTACTTCACTTGCAAGGGTATGATATCCAATGGTGGTTGTAAGATTTTGGTAGATTTTGGAAGTTTAGAGAATTGCATGTCCATGCAATTAGCAAAAGAATTAAGTATTCTTATCAAGCCGATAATTAGAAGTAGATTGATGATGGCAGATGGTAGAAAAGGTTTTGCATTCCATACCTCACATCCTATTTATTACCTTCAAGATTGGGAAGGAGTATGTGAAGTGTATGAGCTTTGTAGTGGCACCTTTACACTATGATGTCCTTCTAGGTTTGCCTTGGCTTGAACATCACAAGGTTCAATTTGATTGGACCCGATGATAAATTCAAGTACAACACCAAGGTAGGGATTTCTGAATTAGGATGTCTGACACCTTTGAGTAAAACACCTAAGAATAATCAGTCCCAAGATGGACAATTTGTCAAAAAAGTAGCCATAGAGTAAGGTTCGAAGGAAGACAAGTCCCAAGATGGGAAGTTTGTCAATAAAGCAGCCAAAGAACAAGCTTTGGAGGAAGACAAGTCTATTTTTGCAGTGTCGATCAAGACAATTGCGCATGGAGAATTTGAGGAGAGCCAAAAGTCTCATCAAGCAATTGTTGATCAAATAGTGCAAAAGTTTTTAGATGTGCTTCTAAATGATCTGCCAAAGAGATCACCCTCCAATTAGGGTACCTTCAAGATTGAGTTATTGCCAAGAAGTGCTCCTATGAGTAGACAAATCTATTGGCTCTCACCAAATGAGTTGGATAAGCGTTAAACAACATCCACAAAGTTGTTGGAGAAGGATTTCATATGACATAGTACATCTCCTTGGAGAGCACTGGTACTATTTGTTCCAAAGGAGGATGGATGAATTCACTTCTATATTGATTATCGTGGTCTCAACAAAGGATGCATATCTCTTGCCTCAAATTGATGACTTGCTTGATCAATTGAATGGAGCATGACACTTCTTCATGTTGGATCTCCAAAGCGGCTATTGGCATATTCCTATTGATAGAGAAGATGTGCAAAAGACTACCTTTTGCACAAGGTATGGGCATTTTGAGTGGAAAGTTCTACCTTTTGGGCTCTCTAATGCTCTAACAGTCTTCGTGGATCTATGCATTGGGTGTTGGATGGGCTATTGAATTGGTATATGGTGGTAGTCTTGGATGATTTTTAATTCTATAGCAAGATAAAGGTAGAACACACAAATCATATGTGATAAGTCCTAAGACGACTACGTCTAGTGGAAGTTTTTCTACAAGAAGTCAAAGTATGCCCTTTGGAAGAAGGAACTTACCTTCTTAGGTCACAAAATCTCATTAAAAGGAATCAAGATGAAAGAAGAGAAAATCAAAGCCATTACTAATTGGCCTACTCCAAAGGATGCTATAGAAGCACAAGCATTTAATAGATTGGCAAGTTTTTATTGATGGTTTATTCACTATTATGCTCATGTGGCCACATCATTGACCAACCTCTTGGAGAAGAACTTAATCTTTTAGTAGACCACCAAGCACAAAGAAGCATTCTAGAAGCTAAAACATATGTTGTCTTCAAGACACATTCTTCAACCATATGACACTCAACTATATTGTGTGGTTGATTTCAATGCTTCTAATGTTGCAATTAAAGTTGTATTATATAGTTGTGTTAAAGCAAGAATTCCTAGATAAGTTACATCCCATTGCCTTTGTGTCTCACTAACTAAACAACACAGAAAGAAATTACTTCACTTGAGATTGAGAACAACTAGCAATGGCATATGCCACCAAGGTATGGAAGTATTATCTCTCGGTGAAACAAGTGATCATGCAAACTGATCACAAACCCTTATTGCACACATTATATTCCAATCACATGAAGAGTTGACATCATCGATGGGAAGAAGAACCATAGTTGTTTGACCTCAAACTTGAGTACAAAGTAGGTAGGTTCCATGTCATCCCAATGCCCTGTCACAACATCCTAATTTGAATTCTCTTCCTCTCATCATAATGGCAATTGCAACAATGTCAATCAATTGCTAGGTCCAAATTGAGTTAAGAACCGCTTTACAACAAGATCTCTTCTTTCAGATGATACAAGGTTGTCTTGATGCACATGATAAGAAATACAATACCTTCTCCTTGATAGAAGGCCTTCTATTTTGGGAGAACCAGATCTATGTTCTAGCAAAGGATGATTTGCTACTTGTGTGCCTTCAAGAAGCCCATGACTTACCAATTGTTGGTCATATGGGTGTGGAGAAGACTTTGGGTACCCTACATTGCCAATATTGGTGGGCAAACATGGCACGAGATGTTTGAGAGTTTGTTTGATCTTGTGAGAGTTGCCAACGCAATAACGCTAGCAACTAGAAACCAATTGGACTCTTTCAACCTCTTCCCATCCTATCTGCTTGAATGGAACATGTGAGCTTAGATCTTCACACATCTTTGCCCAAGACAAAGCAAGGTCACACAACAATCGTGGTGTTTGTGGATAAGCTTAGTAAGCAAATCCATTTCTATAATACCAATAGCTAGATAGATGATCTAGAGATGAAATTTGGTTTGGTAATAATTGGAAGGATATTATACATGATGGACTTAGTAGATAAGCTAGAGGTATCACCAAAAGAGTACTTCTACTAATAGGCTAAAAACCAAAACATGCTTGGAAACTTTAGAATCAATAGCTAGGCATATGATCTAGAGGTGAAACTTGGGGTGGTGACATTTGGAAGGATGTTACACATGATGAAGAACGTAGATCAAATAGAGGTATCATCAAAAGAGCACTTCTAGTAATAGGGCAGAAGCCAAAAATAGCTTGAAAACTTTAAAGCCATTTTTGGAGGCTTAAATGGATGAATTAGGCCTTGAAAATAGAAACTCTTTTCCTCCATTGGGAAAAAATATTTTCTTTCCTCCTCCCTAAAATATTTGTCTTGTCAAGAGCTTTCCAATGGTACCTTGCACATGCGATTTTGAGCTTCTTACATGAAGATTCCCTAAAGATTCCCTTTGGTCAAACTCATTTGACCAACTAGATAGGACAAGGACTGACATGTCACCCATCCACAAAACTAGTCCAAGGATGGAGCTCACTAACAGGGTACCAATCCATGTATCTGATCCAAGGGTGGAGCTTCCTTTGAGTGGATCTTCTTGCTTTATAATAAAGAGAAGGTGCTCCTTTGGGGCATTAGAGGATTGAATGTGAGATCTGTGTTTTTTCTCTTGAAGAATTCTCTTGTCCTCAGGGTATTACAATTTGGCACCAATTGTTGAAATAGTGTATGACCAAAAATTGGCCTAGATCTACTTTGGCAATGTCTTCAAGCATCATGGGATGCCTCTAGTATGCATCTCCACCCGTGACCCTCATTTCATCCAAAATTTTTGGCAAGCACTCTTCTAGATACTTGACACCAAGCTTGCTTTTTCCACACTCTATCATTCTCAAATTGATGGACAAACCAAACATGAAAATTTCACCTTGGAAGATATGCATCATGCCCCATCAATTTTCACCAAACCAATTGGGATGAGTGTCTTTTAGTTGTTGAGTTTGCCTACAATAATTCAAAATAGGTAAGTACTGGATTCTCTCTCTTCTTCCTTAATTTTGTCCAAGACCCACTTGTTCCAGATTTCCTTCTTGCTTTGCCTCCACCTCATGCCCCTCATACTTCCACCTTCTTGACCAGCAAAATCCCAATCCCTACAACAAGCCAAATCTCATGTCCTTGTTGCTCAAAATCATCAAAAACAATATGCAAACCAACACCATCGTGATCTCACTTTTTAACTTGGTGATAAGGTCATGCTTTCTTCAAGTAACCTACCCTTCCCACTTGATACACAAGTCCATAAAATTGCTCCTAATTAGGTAATTCCATTTGATATCATCCAAATTATTGCTCATGTTGCTTATCAACTTGCCTTGCCTTCTCATATGCATATTCACCTTATCTTGCACATTTCCAAGTTGAAAACCCTTTGTTTTCAATCCATCTTCCTTTTCCTCTTGTGTCCAACTCCCTCTTCCTCCTGTGCCTATTACAATCATGAAGAGTATGAAGTTGATTATATCCTTACATGTTACCACATTCAACATAGCTTCCAATAACATATTGAGTACAAGGTCCTTTGGAAAAGGTATCCCCTTCATGACGGCACTTGGGAGCCTCTTTCTCATCTCCAAAATGCAAAAATAGCCATCTAGGAATTTGAAACTTCAATGGTGACAAGGATATCACCAATTAACAATGGAGGTAACAATATGGAGTTTACCAACAAGTTAGTCAAGACTAACAAAGTAGAAAATATGCCAAATTAGCCTAGAATACTCTAGAAGCATGGAGGAAGCTTCTTGGTATCTTCCAAGTATTGGGTAAAGTGCATGCCAAGTGGTGACTCATAGGAATAAGTTTCTTGGGAAGCTTTTTGGCTAGCTTAGCTTGCACATCAAGTAGGTGACTTCTAGAAAGAAGCTTCTTGAGAAGCTTCCTAATTAGCTTGACTTGCACTCTGAGAAAGTGGCTTTGAGAAAGCTTCTTGGAAGCTTCCTAAGAGTGTTGTATGTGTCCCTATAAATACCAAAGCCCAAGCTCATGCTAGACATTTGGATTTTCACTCATTTAAGTGTCCCAATGTGATCTTCCACTCCGGTCTTCCATTCTCCTATTTCTCTCCTTAGTCTGGGTCTTTTACAAATATTGATAATGTTCATACCAAAGAACAATAGAGAGATTTGATTTTGCATTGATCACTATGGTCTTATTAACAAACTATGAAGAATTTATATCCATTACATTGGATTGATTATTTGTTGGAGCAACTAAGTGTAGCATGATACTTCTTTAAATTGGATCTTTGAAGTGGCTATTGGTAAATTCAAATTGATGTAGAGGATGTATAAAGGCTACCTTTTTTATAAGGTATGAGCACATTGAATAGAGAATCAATGTGCTTACTAATGCTTAAATGTATTAGGTGCTAGAAGAGCCATTGGATCAATACATGGTAGGTTTCTTGGATGACATTTTATTTAAAAATAAAATGGTGGTAAAACACAAGAATCAAGTACAAGAAATCTTGAGACAACTATAGCAATGGAAATTCCGTGGCAAGAACTTTTAACTCTGACTTTTGATAAAAAGCACACCTTCTTGTACAAAGTTATCTTCTTGGGCCATAAGATTTTAGCAAAGATAATCAAGATAGAAGAAGAGAAAATCAAGGCTATTATCAATTAGCTTACTTCTAAGGATGTTGTAGAAGTTTGGGGGTTTAATGGAATGGTGAGCTTTTACCAATTCTTAAAACACTCTTATACTCCCATGGTTGCAACATTAACATATCTCTTCAAGAAGACAATAAGCTGCAAGCGGACCATGAAGGAAGTAGAGGCATTCAAGAAACTTAAGGATATAATCTCAACCATATTATCTGTAATTACCTTGTGTTTTTTATTTAGATGCTTCTAATTTTGCAATTGGAGTTGTGCTATAACAAGAATTCCCATATGGGTTGCAAACCATACTATTACCTTTGTATCTAGATGACTAAATGTAATAGAGAGGAATTTTCTTGCTAGAGATTAAAAAAAAACTTGCAATGGTGTGGAGACAAAGGTGTGGATACATTATCTCTTGGAGAAATAAGAGATATTCCATACCAAACACAAAAAATTATTACAAACCTTACATTTAGAGCACATGAAGAGTTAGCATCATTGATGGGACAAGCAACTATTATTATTTGATATCAACTTGGGCTTGTTTTTTGATAATCTCAACAAGTAGATTCACCTTATAAACACCATAAATACAATATATATGCAAATGTTAGCTCAAAGTTACTTTGATATTTTATTCAAATACCATGGGATGCCACAAGTTCTCATCTTTGATTGTGATCCTTGAATAAATGGATAATTTTGTCAAATACTTTACAAGATCTTGGCACCAAGCTTGCATATTTTACAATCTATCACCCTCAAACTAATGGTCAAATAGAATGAACAAATTGCACATTGGAAGATATGCTACATATCTTTATTCACCACACCAATTGGGATACTTATCTTATTTTTGTTTAACTTGCCTATAGTAATTCCACCAAGCAAGTATAAGATTCTTTCCCTTCTTTTGTTATTATGGGCAAGATCCACTTATCCAAACTCTCTTCTTACTCCACCGCCATCTCATGTTCCTCATACTTCCACCTTTTGGTCCATATTATCTACATCCTTACACCAAGCCAAATCTTATCTTTATTGCACAAATACAAAAAAAATACATTAATATATACCATTGTAATATCACCTTTCAAGTAGATAATAAGGTCATGTTATGTTTGTAAAATTTCTTCAGATTGAATGTGTCTATTTGATATTCTTCATATCATTTCTACTATTGTCTACAAACTTGCTCTTCCTAGTCATATGAAGATCCATATATCTTCAATGTCTTGAAGTTAAAACCTTTTATTTCTAACCCATCCTCTTTTCTTAATTTTTTACAACTTCTTCTTCCTCCAATCTATATTAATGATCATGAAGAATATGAATTTGATTGAATTCTTGCACAAAGAGACATCTAACATGGTCACCAACACATCAAATATTAAATATTTTAGAAAGTGTATCCCTCTCATGATGCTAGATGGGAGCTTTTTTCATTTCTAAAATACTCAAGCAACCATACAAGAAGTCAAAGATACTATGGCAAGGAGGACATCACCAACTAGTGGTAAGGGAATATAGAATAATGCCAAGTTAGCATATCCATAGTATAGCTAAAAGGAAAGAGAAGTAGCCTACATCTAGGAATTCTAAGAATCTTTTAGAAACATCCAAGAAGCTTCTAGAAACTTCCATAGGTTGAGTAGCTTTTTTGCCAAGTAAATGGCTAGCTTAGTTTGTACTCTAAGAAAAGTAGCCTCTAAAATGGAACCTCTTTGGAAGCTTCCTTAGGAATCTTGTACCTAGTTTACCTAAGCACATGCTTAGACTAGACATTTGGATTTTTACTCAACTGAGAATCTCAACCTGATCTTCCATTCTCCTATTTCTCTCATTACTCTATTACAATTATAAAAAGATTGGAAATGTGTATCTAATTACTACTATTGTAGCTCCAAATATTAGACTACAATTGGAAGAAATATAATCAATTAGCTCATCCTACAAAGATAAAAAAAAATGATGTTTAATGTATGCTATGATAGATACAAGAACTTATATAGCTTATGCTATTGACATATTGGTAAAGTTTATCTCTAATCCCTTACCTTAATATTAGAAAGCATAACAAAGAGAATTTTAAGTGCCTCAAAGGTACTCTACTCTATGTATCATAATTTAGTGGACAAAAAGATATTGCTAATGCATTCACAAGGTACTATGATGCTTATTTTAAAGGTGACTTAGATAGTAACATATTTAGTTGCAAAGGATGCAATATGGCTTTGTAGGTTACTCAAGGAACAACAATTTGGACAAGATGATACAACTTTAATGTACAATGACAATCAAAATAATATCACATTACAACCCAAAATTCCATGAGAGAACCAAGAAAATAGCGCTCCAATATCATTATGTGAGAGAGGACCAAGAGAAATATTATATTTGTTTCAATCATATCAACACAAAAAATTAGATTGCAAATATTTTTACCCAAAGCTTCATTAGAAGATAAGTTTAGAAGTTATATTTGAGCACTACTATCTCTACAATGAGTGGGAGTGTTGAAATTGCATTTAAGATGGTAGTGCATATTGCATGGAAGTTGAGGTTTGTATAGCTACTGCAAAATTTAGGGTTTGCACAAAGCAACAATAATTATACTAGTTAGAGTTATAGCACACAATGCTGATATATAGATCTTACTTTTAGGGATGATGATTCAATCAAGATACTAATGGCTTAGGCTTAGTCAAGAAAGGTGAGAAGTGAAAGTAGAAAGGATTGTGAGAGCAATAATCTAGAGAGGCAAGGATAGGTAGCATGTATGAGTGTTACATTAGTTTTCAACTTGCATACTAGCATGCATGTAATCCATCCCTTGTGTCATGTCACTAGATCTATAATGAGACAAAGTACGCATAAGTGTTTGCAATATCTTTTAATGTTCCTTGTGTCTTGTAATTGATGTGCAAATTTGAATCAGTTTCATGATAGTTTTCAACACGTTGGTGTGAAATAAATCCTTTGAATCTATTTAATATGAATTTCTTTTTATTTTTTAACATGGTATGTCCAAACCAAGGATGCATTTAGATTAAGCTATAAGAAGAAGAGCATATATTGCATTAGGCATTTTGAAATTTTAGACAAAATTCTAAAGCAAGAGGTGATTAAGTAAGCAAAATCTCTTGGATTTCAATCTTAGAATGTAAAAATAGTGAAAATTTTAATTTTTTGGTGACCAAATTAGATAATATTTCCTCTTTTACCTTAAGAAAATAGATAAACATAAACAAACTCATGATTAATTTATGCTACATACTACCTAAATCTTTTGATAAATGCTTGTTTACATGGAAAATTTTTAAACTAGGATAAGAGATTAGAGATTGAAATACACTTTAACTTTTATGGAAAAATGAAGCAATTTAGTAATGAAGAATTTATATGATAAAATTTTATTATAAAGGGAGTGAAAATAAATACTTTAGAAGTTAAAGTAAAAAAAATATTTTGTATATGAAATCTTTACCTGATTGTCTTATAAAATTTGTGATAATTAGTCTTTTGACCATAGTTAAAGACTATCATGTCCTGGAAATTAACCTTTGTATTAAGGAAGTCAATGGAAAGCATATTTTTCACAAAAAAAGAAGAGAAAATAACTCTAATATTTTATTTACTATGTCAACCTTTTAGCTTATAATTAGAATTTTTTTCTTACATATAAAAATAAATTAAAATATAATTTATCCAAAATTAAGAAAAATCTATATTAAAAGAGATTTTATTTATAATTGGTTTATCATTAATTTTACTTTTTATGCAAATAATTTTTCTTAGGAATTTAATCTTGTAATTTAGTTTTAAAATATAATATATCTAAAACATAATATATTATAATATGATATAATATAACCTTTAAAATAATATATTTTTTACCTAACATATGGATCTGTATACAATTGATTATCTTCTTATGATTTATGATCACATAGAAATATTAGATAAATTTCTACTTTATATGAAGATTTTACTTGTACTAAGATAAAAGGTTAGAAATTGAGAGGTAATAATTTTGATTGCAATACAAAAATTTTAAATTTATCTCGATAACTTGCAATTTATTTTAAAAAACCCCAAACATAATACATTTAAATAAATTTAACGTATCCCAAAACATTTACATCCAAACTATACATCTGATAATTATATTTAAAATTTTATCAATTTTATTATATAGCATTAAAAATTTATTGCTATGATAAATATTATATAATCTAAATTATAGATGAAAGTTAGTAACCAAAGATGGTATGTTAACTCATTGACTATCTCAAAATCAAGAAAAATCAAATATCAGTTTTGAGTTTGGATTAGCTACTTTGTAAACTCTATAACTTATTGTTGTAAAGTATTCTTAGCTAGGCTTTTAAGTTATGTTGTTTATTGATTGAAGGTAAATTTATAGTCAGTAAAATCAGTGATATTATAATAAGAAGAGCAACTTCCGATACAAAACCATGAACTAAATGACATGTTTCACTTTCTTACATGAATCAAAATTCTGAGTTTTTTTTCTTTGTGATTTTATAAATACAATAACAATCTCCATTTTGTAAGTCCAATTCATTAAAACACAAGAAATGCATGCACCAAGGTTGACACAAGAAAATGCATGGTTCACCTCATTGAGGCTACATCCACAAGAACACACCAATAGCTTTATTGCTAATGTGGCTAATGTGTCACGAGAGAGCTTCTACGAGCTCTCTTATATAGTAGTCCAGCCCTAGTCTAACTAACCATAATCAAACTAACTAGAGTTACTCAAGACCTGAGTTAACTCCTAACAATGTCTCCCTTGACTCATGTCTTGGGGTCCTTAACCTCTATAACCTATAGATTACTCTATGAGAAGTCCTAAAAGGAAACCTAACATAGGTCCCTCTATAAACTATAGTTAACTAGAAATAAGTTGTAACCTAAATAGGGTAGAGTAAAATCATATATAGAGAACATAATTGCTAGTCTACTCTACTTGTGTCCATATGCAACACATGCAATTTGGCACAATGTTTCAAAAAAACTCTCCAAAGAAATCACTTTGGTAAAAGCATCAACATGAAGGATTTTATTGTCAATCTTGACTAGCTTAGTCATTTTGCAAACACAACTTGTATGAGAAAATGATACTTTATGTTGGTGTGCTTCATTCTATTGTCCATCACCTGAATTATAGCTAGAACGCATCTTGGTTATCACAATGAAATTCACAATGTCATATGTCAATTCCATCGATATGACAAGCCTGTCCAACTAAATTGCTTCCTTCATTGCTTCTATTGCCGCTACATACTCAACTTCCGTAGTGGACTAAGCTACACACTTTTGCAATGTAGACATCCAACTTATGCATCAACCTCCAAGTGTGAACACATACCCAGTCATAGATTTTTCCCCATTCGGATCTTGTTCATAGTCAACATCTACATAACCAATAAGTGATTTGACATTGTATAATTTAGCATCAAACACAAGGCTAAATACAACATACCCTTGAGATATCAAAGGATCCACTTCATAGCTTCCCAATGTATCCTCCTTGGATTTGATATGTATATGCTAGTCTTGCCCATAACTAGAGTAATGTTCAGCCTAGTACAAATCATCAAAAGCATGAGACTTCTCACTACCTTGTTGTAGGAGGTCTTGGACATCAAACCTTTCTCCACATCATATGTTGGACAAAAGAGCTGATGAAAGCTTGAAGTGAGGAGCTAAAGAAGTACTCACAGCCTTGCAATTCCCATGTTAAATATTGCAAGTACCTTTTTAGCATACTTTCCTTGAGTTAACCATAGGTTCCCATCCTCCAAGTTCTTTGGATCTCCATCCCCCAAAATCCTCCTTATTGTACCAAGATCTTTCATTCTAGATTCAAAGCTCAAGAGAGCTTTGAGCTTATCAACATATTCCTCGCTGCAATATGCATGTCATCCACATAGAGTACTAGAATAAAGACCTCATTACTTACCTTTTTCATGTACACACAAGGATCAAACACACCTTGTTTAAATCCTTGTGATCTCATAAAATCATCAAACCGCTTATTCTACTATATAAAGGCCTTGTTGTGCATATAAAAATTGCTACAAAACATTCATTGTTGTCAACATCACACATTATAGAAGCACAACTCACACATAAGTCATACATGAACTCTAAAGTACCGCAATAATCAATTTGTTTACACAACTCAAATCACATTCAATCAGATCAATACTTGATTTGTCACTCAATAATCTACCCACAATTGGCACTAATTACAATCAAGCCACACCCACTCTAGCGAAGAGAATCTAGGTGACACTTGCCGGTCTCTATCCATCATAGCCAAGAACTTGAAGGCTCAACATCAAAGAAGTGAGCTCTTTGGAGCTACACTTCAAAAGTATACTCCCTAGACTCAAGCTAGGTCTTAAACCTTAATGTTCCCATTGATGGCACACCCAATGGTGTGAATAATGCAAGTAAAAGTGGGTCTCACCATGTAGTCAATACCCTGAACATGAAATCTGACTGTTGACAAGTAGCCTATGAATAACTACCAAAATACTCCTAACTACCAACACTACTACTCCAAAGTCTGAGCAATCTAGGTGTGATGTTACAAATTCCATGATAGCTATCACGTGTGTATATATATATATATTTATATATATTTATTTATTTATTTATTTATTTAGTTAGTTATTTTAATTTTAATTTTTAAATTGCTACACAATATACGTCACTATCAACATCACACATTATAGAAGCACGACTCACACATAAGTCATACATGGACTCTAAAGTACCACAATTACCTCCCAAGCTGGCAGTTAGGTCCTTCTAACTCCATATAGCCATCTACTCCAAGTATATGGTATACCATATGGTGAGCAAAAGATCAGGAGGTTGGGTGCTATCGAGCTCCATCATTAGTTGCATGTCTACAATCTATATCATGTAAAGGATGAACTAGTTATAGGTCAAGTACATCTAGGACATAACCACTATCCTTGAGGAACCACCGTGAGGGGAAGAGTCATACATGCCATATGTCATCCTCTCAAACAGCTATCACACACTAACATAGTGGCAGCTCCACCCGAAGAGCCGCATAACATATACCACAAACCTACATGTACATGTAGGTTTGTACATGTACATGTACCAAGCTTGGGTCCATAGTACCATCAATATTTGGGAGGTGGCATGGTGCACAATTATGCACATGATCCTTCCAAATAAGACCATCATGTCCTTCCAACATAAGGACTCCAAATGGCAAAACCTTGCACACTCTCAAGAGAGTGCAACTTGTAGAAACATCAAGTATCATCGGTGTTGTCTGTTGTAGATATACATAGTCACTTGGATGAAATTGATGGATCAAGGGTCTATAACCTCCTCCTCAAATGGTAGCATAGCATAAGGTATCCCTATGCTGAGCAATTGCCAAGTTCTCAAAGGTCATTGGCATCACTCTCCAAAAGATCTTTGCTTGTTGAGAACATGTGCTTATCTATACATTTGGATCATCCAAGTCCAAAACTATAGTAGCATCTCGCCAAATGGCTGTAGGTAAATGTGGATCTTGTCCATAGAGTAGAAATTAAGGAAAGAAGGATGCTAATGAGGCTTTCCAACTGAACAAGTAGCCCAAGGCCAACCAAGGTAAATGGAGATCCCAATCTTGCAAGTGTCCTCTTTGCAAACCATACTTTTGTAATCCTCTCTTCATTGTCTAAACCACTCTCTCTACTAAGCCATCTATCTGCCTCAGAGTAATACCAAGAGCTAGCCATATGGTTTAGATGTGAAATTTGGTTATTAACATCTGAATGATGTTATACATGATGGACAAATAGATCAGATAGAAGTATCACCAAAAGAGTACTTCTACTAATAGTGCAAAAATCAAAATAGATTTGAAAATCTTAGAACCAGTAGCTAGACATATGATTTTAAGGTGAGAATTGGTTTTCTAATATGTGGAAGGATGTTACAAATGATGGATTAAACAGATCAGAAAGAAGTATCACCAAAAGGGGACTTCTAGTAATAGAGTAGGAATTGAAATATGCTTGAAATCTTTGAAGGCAATTTTGGAGGCCTAAACGGATGAATTAGGCCTAAAAATTATACAAACCTCCCAACAAAAGAAAGGTTTGCCTTCCCTCCCTTCAGTAATTTGTCTCATTGAGAGCTTTCCAATGGTACCTCACCCATGTGATTCTGAGCTTCCTACAAGAAGATTCCCTAAAAGATTCCCTTTGGTCAAAGCTTGTTTGACCAACCAGATAGGACCAAAACCGACATGTCACCCATCCAAGTAAGTAATCCAAGGGCGGAGCTTGCTGAGATATCACCTATCTGCGTGCCTAATCCTATGGTGGAGCTTCCTTGGAAGAGATCTTATTTGTCTATATAATAAAGAGAAGGTGCTCCTTTGGAGCATCGGAGTTTGAGTTCTAAAGTGTGTGTTTCTCTTCATATCTCCTATCCTCGGAGTATTAAAATGGTATGAGAGCAAGTGTTGTCATCTAAGAGAGCAGATCAACCCTCTTGGAAGAACATAGGCTATGGAAACATAGTAATTTTGAGCAGAGACATCTTGGTGTAATTGGTAGATTAGGACTGCTAGAGGGAGGATGGAATGGAGGCTCCGAGAGGACAATATCCAGCACCTTGCTTTCTGTTCTTGAATCCATTCCACATCAAGATTATGTATATTCAGCATGAGCAAGTGAGAGTGTATTTGGTTTTTCAGTTCGGAGCAGAGTTCATGGATATAGTGATGAATTTGCCAAACCCAATGATTCTGCCTATAATGATTTATGATAGAGAGTGGGATTTGACAATCTACATTTTGTTATGATGGATTTGAATGTTGCAAATCCTTTCCCTTTTAACACTCAAGTAGAAATTTGTTATGTAGTGAGACCAAAAGTGATGTTTAGAGATTTCATGGTCAAGAATTTTGGTGAGGAATATAATCAACAAGTGGTAGCTTTTGAGGTCCCAATGGTAATTCCAATAGTTCATGCGCCCTTTAGAGTGATCATATTAACTCTTATTGAAGTAGACAATAGCAATTGAGTGTTATAGGAACCATGGATCCGTAGTTGCAAGAGTTGGTGTAAGGAATGCAGGGGATGTTGAACTAATTTTGAGATATTAAGATGACCATGGAGGCGTTACAAAGTCAAGTGCAAACCCTCAGGAATGATCAAGCAATGCAAGAAGAAGAGCTATCTCAAAATCAAATACCTACAATTGAAGTACCTGGAGAGGCACCCGTGCACATGAACCCTATCAATGATGAAGCCACATTACTACTCCGGATGAAGAGGACCTACAACATCAAGCCTTACAAGGAGTAGCATATGATGGGAGTAGTGGAGAATTGGGTCTCAAGAATGAATTGATATTTCTGGTTGTTCTCAACAAAGATCACCGAGCATGCTATAAGCATGTTTACATGTGGGTACTTGACCAATAAAGCCCTCACATGGTATGATGCTTGGGAATGATCCATATTGGCAGAAAGAAGGGAGGTCACATGGACAACAATGCAAGAAGGATTGCTAAAGAATTTCTAGTTGGTAGATTTGTGCAGATTGCCCAGATCTGACTATGAGGATTGAAACAAAAGAACAATTAACAAGAGTATGTGGAGGCATTTTTGGATCTGTAAGTCGTAATAACCGACATGAGTCCAACAGAGACTCTTGATAATTTCAAAAGAGGGTTGAAGGAACAGATTTTCCAAGAAGTCATGGTACAAAATCCTTGCATGATATTTGAAGCCATTGCTTGTGCGCAAAGAATAGCAAGGGCATTGGGTGGAGGTGAAGGCGTAGTTCTACCTCAACATATTGTGCACAATCAGATAGAACTTAGCAACCTTCAGTTTTGAGATTGGAAGCACAACCACTTCAAGACAAACGGGGATGAGTAGAAGAACGTAGAGATGGAGTCTCACAAGGCAAAGGAACTCGAGGAGAACAATGCCGTTGTTACAAATGTGGTCATATTGGGCATATATCTACCAGCTGTTGTGCTTGTCCCTCTAGAGGCCCTCGGCCTTCATATAGGCAATCTTTGAACAACATGGAGAGATGCACTAAAGAGGAGGAGGTGGAAATCACTTCGAAAAACAAAGATTGCTAGTAAATGTACCTCACGGCCTTGTTGGCTCAATAAGGAAGCAAAAAAGCAAGGGAAGGAAGAAGACAAGTACACAAAGGTACTAAAAGGCAACCTCATAATTGATTATAGTGAATGGAGTCCTAGAAGGCAATCAAGTGAGAGTATTAATAGATCCGAAAGCAATAGAGAATTTCTTGTCTTGCTCTATTGTAATAAGATTGGGAATGGATCTAGAGAGAGATGAGAGTGAAGAAGTAGAGTTACCTTACGGGCAAAGAGAGAGGATTGAATCTTTACCTAGACAAGTAGCATTCTCTATAGGAGAAATTAGGAAGCAATTGAGTGGCAAGTGATACAATTAGCTTGTTATGATGCAATCTTAGGCATGCCATGGATGGAGCATTACAACCCTATGGTAGATTCAAAGAACAAAGTAGTGAGAAGCCATCAATGGTCAAACCTTGGGGTTAAAAAAAATTCACACAAACAAGAATTGCCTCTCTATGTTATAGGGACAACAGCTATTTATAAGACTAATAGATGTTTCATGGGTCTAATAAGAGAAGTCCAGAGTGCACAACTTGATGGACAAATTCTTGAGAAATTGAAGGATGTAGTAAATGAGTTTCAAGATGTCTTTCTTGATAATCTACCCTCAGGATTACCACCAAAAAGGAGATTAGATTATAAAATTGAGATAGTTACGAGGAAGGCACCTCCTTGTAAGGCTCCATATTGCCTATCACCTCATGAGTTGGTGTAAGAATCAGATTGATGATATGCTACAAAAAGGGTTCATCCAACCCATTGTATCACCATATGGGGCTCTGGTCTTGTTTGTGAAGAAGAAGGACGGTACAATGTGCATGTGCATTGACTATCGGGGTCTCAATCAACAAACAATGAAGAACAAATACCCCTTATCTTGCATGGATGACCTGTTTGATCAACTTAATGGAGCAAGACACTTCACCAAACTAGATTTGCATAGCGGTTATAATCAAATCCAAATTGTAGAGGAGAATGTGTACAAAACTACCTTTTGAACCAAGTATGACCACTTTGAGTATCTTGTGATGCCTTTTGGTCTCACCAACACACCTACCACTTTCATGAGTCTAATGAATGATATATTTTGTCCATATTTACTTAAGTCTGTTATTGTCTTCATAGATGACATCCTAGTATACAGGAGCACAATGATGGAACAAAAACACCATCTATGAGAAGTCCTCCAAATTCTAAGACAAAATCAATTGTATGCCAAAATCTCAAAGTGTAAGTTTGGCAAGTCTGAAGTAGACTACTTGGGGCATAGAGTAAGTGCAAAGGGTATTCAAGCACTATAGATAAAGTAGAGGTCGTTCAAAAATAAATTGCCCCAGAAGATCAGACTCAACTCAAGAGCTTCTTGGGGTTGACAAGATTTTATCATCAAATTGTCAAGGACTTCTCCAAGGTTTCATAGCCTTTAACAACACTACTTGGCAAGGGAAAGAACTGGACGTGGGGAACCATACAAGAGTTGGCCTTTCAAGAATTGAATGCCACCTTGCAACATGTCCCAATCTTGAAGTAGTATGACCCAAAACGTCCAATCAAGTTGGCTATAGATGCATCAAATGTAGCAATAAGAGCAATCCTACAATAAGAGTGGCATGATGGATGGCATCCAACTGCATATTTCTCTCAAAGTTATTACCAATAGAATGCAACTACCACACCACAAAATGAGAAGAGTTGCCATTGTCCTTGCAACCAAGCATTGGAAGCACTATCTAGGTGAGAAAGTATTTGTAGTAGAGACAAACCACAAACCTCTAGTCTACATTGGGACACAAAAGGATCTATCTCATTGCCAAATTTGGTGGGTAGAGTGGCAACAATGCTTCAACATGACAATCACCTACATAGAAGGTAAGAAGCAACTTGTAGATGCATTCACCTGCATGCTGATGGCAAACAACTTGGTGGTAGAGGTTAAGATTAACCCTCAATTCTGGCCAGAGATTCTAGCTGCTACAAAAATTGATTCATAGATTGTAGAAGCGTAATCATCCAAAGGCATTACCAACACCCAAGGACTCACCTTTTGTGATGGAAGATTATGGATCCCAAATGTCCCAAAATGACACACCATCATTTTAGTGGAATATCATGATTCAACCATTGCAAGTCATGTCAAAGTGGACAAGACCTTGGATGTAGTCCAACACCATTATTATTGGCCCAAGATTAGCAAAAACGTGATGGACTACATGTGCAGCTGCCTACTTTGTCAATAGAACAAAGCTCCTAATCAAGTTCCTACATGGCTCCTTCAACCTCTCCCCACGCCTACCCAACGTTGGGAACATGAGAGTATGGATCTTGTCCGTGAATTACCCAAGACCACCTTAGGGTTTGACTCCATTGTGGTCTTTGTAGACCGGCTCAGCAAAATTATTCATGTACGCCTTATCACCAAGGATGTGACCGCTCCACAACTAGCTCAATTATACTTAGATGTAGTCTTCTCTCACCATGGCTTGTCTCGAGTACTCATCACCGATAGAGGCACTCAATTCACCAATTTGTTTTGGTGAACACTCTTTGGTTTCTTCAAAACTAAGTTGGTCATGTCCACAACTTACCACCTACAAACAGTTAGACAAACAGAGTGGGCTAATTGCACTATTGAAGACTCAATGGCTTGTCTCACCATGGCTTGTCTCGAGTACTCATCACCGATAGAGGCACTCAATTCACCAATTTGTTTTGGTGAACACTCTTTGGTTTCTTCAAAACTAAGTTGGTCATGTCCACAACTTACCACCCACAAACAGTTAGACAAACATAGTGGGCTAATTGCATTATTGAAGACATATTACACGGCTTCATCGTGATTAGAAGAGCAAGAGAGGTGGGACACCTTACTCCCATTGGTGGAATTTGCTTACAAAAATTTGGTGAGTGCATCCACCCATGTCACTTCATTCTTCCTCATGTATGGTGAGCATCCCTTCACACTTTCTAGCTTGATGAAGATCCATTTGGTGGCTACCAAGGTCGACGCAGTCAACACATTTGTTTCTACAATCCAACAAGGTGTAGAGAGCACCAAACACAAATTATAAATTGCCCAAAATTGACAGAAGTTGTTGATGCACACCATATGCACATGGAGTTCAATATTGGGGATCAAGTGTGGTTGTTGACAACCAACCTCACATTAGTTAGACCTTGTAAGCTCAGACCTTGTTTTATTGGGCCTTTTTTTAATTCTTCGTCAAGTTGGCACTATTGTCTATCATCTTGAGCTACCACAACACATGAAGATCCATCTAGTGTTCCATGTTTCCCTCCTACACAGATATGCTCCTTGATCGGGCCAGTGTCATTCCACACAAGACATTTGACCTTGTCCGACACTCATTGATGGCACGGAGGAACATGAAGTGGAGCGTATTCTCCAAAAATACATGTGTGGTACTTGCCATCCGCTGGTGGACTATCTAGTACAGTGGAAAGATTAACCTCTCTATGAAGCAACCTAGGAGCTTACTGCCAATTTGACACATGCACCGATGTTGGTGCAAGCGTTTGAGCAACAATTGCACAACGAGGACGTTGCATCTTAAAGGAGTGAGGTTTGTAATACCAAGAGCTAACCATATGATCTAGATGTGAAATTTGGTTTGATAACATCTGGAATGATGTTATACATGATGAACAAAATAGATCAGATAGAAGTATCACCAAAAGAGTACTTCTACTAATAGGGCAAAAACCAAAATAAATTTGAAAACCTTAAAACCAATAGCTAGACATATGATTGTAAGGTGAGAATTGGTTTGGTAACATCTGGAAGGATGTTTCACATGATGGAATAAAAAAATCAGAAAGAGGTATCACCAAAAGGAGACTTCTACTAATAGAGTAGGAACCAAAATATGCTTGAAATCTTTGAAGGCAATTTTGAAGGCCTAAACGGATGAATTAGGCCTTGAGAATGTGCCCACCCCCTGGTTTTTCTTGTCAAGAGCTTTCCAATGGTACTTCACTCATGTGATTCTGAGCTTCCTAAAAGAACATTCCCTAAAAAATTCCCTTCGATCAAAGCTTGTTTGACCGACCAGATAGGACCAGAACCAACATGTCACCCATCCAACTAGTAATCCAAAGGTGGAGCTTGTTGACATGTCACCTATCTGTGTGCCTAATCCTATGGTGGAGTTTCCTTGCAAGAGATCCTCTTTGTCTATATAATAAAGAGAAGGTGCTCCTTTAGGGCATCGGAGTTTGAGAGTGAAGGTGTGTGTTTCTCATGGTGTGTTTCTCTTCAAGTCTTGTATCCTCGGAGTATTACACTCAGGGTGATCTCAAGAGGTATTATGATCAATCAAAGCCTTGTCACACAAGACCTAAAACTTGTCCAAGAACTTTGTACCTTGATCAGTCAAAGCCTCAGTTGGTGCACCAAAATGACTGAGAACCCAATCCAACAACGAGTAATTTTACCTTTCATTGGACTTGTCAGGAAGTACCACCAACTCAATCCACTTGGAAGAGTGCTCCACCATCACCAAAATATATTGATGATGTCTCATAGTCAACAGTAAAGGTCCAACAAAGTCCAAACTCCAACAATAACCCAACCCATGATAGGTAATGGGTGTAGTTGTGGCATAAGAGCATTAAATGATACTCTAACTTGGTCACAAACCACACATCTTGCAACAAACTGCTATACATTGGCATGCTTATTGTGCCACCAATAATTACTCTAGAGTAAGCTATATGTATGCTTTACTCCAAAATGTCCTAGCTCCTCATAAGCATAACAAACCAATTGTGATCTTTGAGATGGAAGTGGTACCACTCTCACTCTACCATCCTCTCATACCCAAAGAAGGTAGTTGCAGTCCAATCTAAACCATTTGGCTCATTGAAGAACATGGTCTTTCTCCTTGGCTATAGAGGTATTGCCCATACTATTTCCAAGCACTCTCCCTCATATGAACTATATTTTGCCTTTGCTGAATTTTTGGAGTGACTAGCATAAGCCACCATAAACTCCTTCCCCTCATCATCATGTTAGGTGAGCACTCTTCCAAGCCCCAACATACTCCATTCAATGTGAACTTGAAATGGTCGTCCTTTGATTGGTCTCCTCAAAATAGGAGTAGATATCAACCTCTCCGTGAGCTCTACAAAAGCTCTCTCTTGCTCATCTCCCCAACACCACTCTTGTGTAAGCTTGGCCAGCTTTGTCAAGGCCTTGGCAATGGCACTAAATCCTATAGCAGTGATAGACGTTTGCCAACCCAAGGAATGCTCGTACTCTACTCTGTGAACCGGCCTGTCTCTTACTCAGGATGAACCTCTGATGGCTATTATGGTAGCGCACCATGGACTAAGAAGGCAAGGAACCCCAACTCCATCATACTCCTCCAAGGCTAACACTCCAAGACTCAAGACATTGCTCACTAGAGAACTCAATGAGAGAGAGATAGTTGCAAATGAAAGGATGATGAGTACCTCCTCACTCCTTGTTTATATACTTGTGAAATAGTTACGTACCAAAGTTACTAATTACCGTAGTAACTCAAGTTACTAGACTAAAAGTCAAGTAAAGTCAAAAAGTAGAAAGGAATATCCATTCACATGGGCATATTCCCCTTATCTTGACCCAACCACTAAAGCAAGGATTCCTTCACATGGGCTATCCTTGGACTAAAGAAGAATCCAAAACAAAAAGGCTTGCGGGCCCAAGAGTTCTCAACTCTTTCCCCAAAGCCAAACACCTAGGAATAATACCAAGTCAACACACTAAAATCCAAAATAGTGGTGCTCATCTTTTCTACTTCCTCTAAAGTAAGGTCCCATCTATCTTAGCTATGAATAACTTTAGCTAACCATGACTAATATAGAACCATCCTTTATCTCTATATAAATAATATCTCTTAAGTACTTGTAATACCAAGCTAAATATCACAATACCACACACATGCACAAATGGGTGTTACATTTACCCCCGGACTAAGTTTTCACTTTGTCCTCAAAGTGAAGGTCTCTCTACCTTCTATGGTACATCTTCAACTTATCATGGTTAATCCTATCAAAGTGTCTTCCTCCCAACTCCTTGAGATCATAGGTGTAATTGCCCCACACCTTCTCTACTATGAAAGGTCCAAAGTACTTAGGCAAAAACTTCTTTTGCACTCTCTTGAATCGAATGGAATCAAACAACATTACCCAATCACCTTCTTTGAAAGGCTCCACCTTCTTCTTGCCTTGCCTCTTGTCATAGCTCTCCTTTTGTTTCCTTTGGGCTTGCTCCACTCGAACCATAGCAACTGCTCTTGCCTCTTCCAACTCCATGAGTTGATCCTTCCTTGACTTCCCTGCATCACTTCCTTGTGCTTTCTTCAATCTCCTATGAATGCTTTGGAAGGTAGGAAGATCAAAGTGAATAGGTAAGGTAGACTCAATACCATACACCAATTGGAATGGAGAATATCCAGTGGAAGTCTTCATGGTTGTCCTATACTCCCACAAAACTGCATGAATCCTCTTGTCCCAATGATGTTTAGCCCCCTCCATTTCTGCATCTTTGGCCAACATCATGCACAAGGTCTGATTGGTTCTCTCTGCCAAGCCATTGGAATTTGGCTTATAGGATGTAGTTACTCTATGTGTGATAGAGAAATGTCGTAGCATGGCTGTAGTAATGCTTCCTGTAAACTCTCCTCCTCTATCAGAAACCAACTCCAAAGGGCATCCAAACCTAGTGATAATGCGTTCATAAAGAAATCTACCCACTTCATCTTCATTCTTGTCCCTCAATGGTCTAGCCTCAACCCACTTGGTAAGGTAATCAGTAACTACCACAATGTACCGATTGTTCCTTGGGGTTCTATTGAGAGGTCCTACAAAATCAATTCCCCACTTCTCAAAAGGTCCTAGCAATGGAATTGATCTAAGTGGTGGAGTGGATGTAGACTTTCTAGCAAAAGCTTGACAAACATGACAAGTTTTGCAATAATCAAGACAATCCTTGAAAATCCCTCTCCAATGGTAACCTGCATCTAGAATCTTGAAAGCAGTCACCTTTCCTGCAAAGTGTCCTCCACATACTAAACCTTCATGAAACTCCTTTATGAGTAGGATAGACTCTTCCTTACCCACTGCTCTTCGAAGTAGACCATCTGCTCCTTGGTGAAAAAGAATATCCTCCACCATTGTGTAAGGTCTAGATCTTGCTGCAAGGGCCTTCCTCTCCCTAGCATGCATCCCTTCTGGATAGTTACCTCTTGTCACAAAATCCACAATCTCCTTGTACTCCATTGGAATCTCTTGAGTGACTGAGATTGTCATGAGCTCCTCATCCGGGAAGGAATCATCTACTGGCTCATCTCCATCATGATCATAGGCTCTAGATAACAAATCAGCATTTGCATGTTTCTTTCCTGGCCTATCCTCAATTGTGTAGTCATACTCAGACAAGAGTATCATCCACCTTGCTAGTCTCCCTTCAACATTAGGCTTGTTGAAGATGTACTTCAAAGCCTTGTGATCCGTGACAATTGTGGCTTTCCCTCCAATCAAGTAGTGTCTAAACTTCTTGAGACCAAAGATCACTGCCAACCCTTCTCTCTCTGTGACAGAGTAGTTCTTCTCTGCTGAAACCATCTGCCTACTAGCATAAGCTATTGGATGATCATGCCCATCTTGGTCTAATTGACTAAGAGTGCATCCTATAGCTACATTAGAAGCATCAGTGTAGAGGATGAAAGGCTTACTCCAATCAGGTTTAGCAAGAATTGGAGCTACAACAAGGGATTGCTTGAGCTCCTCAAAAGCTTTGAGAGCCTCCTTGTCTTCCAAAATCACCATGTAATCTACACCCTTCTTCATGTAGATGGTCAATGCATAAGCCTTGTTGGAAAATGAGAAGATGAACCTCCTATAGTACCCAACCATTCCCAAGAATTGGCGTAACTTTGTCAAGCTTGAAGGGAATGGAAGGTCTGAGATTTTCCTCACCTTCTCAAGATCAACTGCTATTCCATCCTTGGAGATGATGTGCCCCAAAAGTAGACCTTCTTCACATCCAAAAATGCACTTCTCTGGGTTGAGTGATGCATTTGCCTCATCCAAGCGTTGCAAGACTTTGATAAGGTGCTCAAAGTGCTCCTCCTTGCTCCCATAGACACAAAAGTCATCAATGAAATCTCTCACAAATTTCCCAATGAAAGGTTCAAATACCTTGTTCATGAACCGTTGGAATGTGGCTGGAGCATTGCAAAGCCCAAAAGGCATGACCTTGAAAGCGAAAGTTCCCCAAGGTGTGGTGAATGTGGTGAGTTGTTGATGCTCTGGTGCAATCTTTATTTGGTTATATCCACTATAACCATCTCCAAAACTGTACCTCTCATGACCTGCAACCTCCTCCAAGATCTCATCAATGAATGGCAATGGGTAGTAGTCCTTCTTGG
This sequence comes from Lunularia cruciata, assembly GCA_948567375.1. Lineage (NCBI taxonomy): Eukaryota > Viridiplantae > Streptophyta > Marchantiopsida > Lunulariales > Lunulariaceae > Lunularia > Lunularia cruciata. Next base: position 16,657,387 of record OX419759.1, read on the forward strand.
TAACAGCATTAAGCTTCTTGTAATCCACACATACCCGAAGCTTGCCATTCTTTTTCTTCACAATGACAATTGGAGACACCCATTCTGAATTCTCCACCTCAAAGATAAATCCAGCCTCCTTGAGCTTATCAATCTCCTCCTTCACAACCAAAGATATTGGTGGGCTAATGCGACGTTGCTTTTGGCGGATTGGTCTTGCATGTGACTCCACCTCTATCTTGTGCTCCTCCAAGATGACTTCCTTCAAATCCTTGTAACTAAAAGCAAACACATGGATGAACTTGCGGAAAATCTCCTCAAATCTCACCTTCTCCTCCTTGGTAACATTTGGGCCATACTTGAGGGTAGATAACCTTCTCTCTACCTCCTCAAGTGTCAATGGTGATTTATCTGGGTCCTTCAAAACCTCTGGCTTAGGTGCAAAATCCATAGCACACAAGGGATACACATCTGAATCAGATTCAGATTCATCTTCCTCCGTGGAAGTCTCCTCTTCCATGCTTGTGTCCACACCTGAAGCTCCTTCTTCAGAATCTGATTCCCAATAATTAGAAGATGGGGTATCTGAATGTGAAGTGTTGGTGGTGTTAGTCACAGGAACAGTGATTCTATGGTTTGATGGCCCAATCCTCAAGTACCCTTTGTGCCATCGATCAGTTGTGCGTGCTGCTCTCAACCATGGCCTCCCAAGAAGTAAGTCATAGCTTGAATCCTTCAAGACTTGGAAAGTCATGAGATTTTGAACTCCCATAACTGAAACTACCACCTTATCCATCACCCCTACTGGTCGAACTTGTTGCTTGTTTGCCATGCTCACCACAAATGTTGAAGGTCTTGAGGGTATCATACCCAACTTCTTCATCAACCTTTCTGACATGGCATTCACTGCTGATCCTCCATCAACCAATGCATCCTTGATGTTGTGACCATTCACTCTCACATCAATCTTGGAGGCATATTCACAAGCCTCCCATGGTGCTGGCTTGGCATCCACCACCCCCATTGATACTGGAACTTTTGCCTTCTTCTTCTTTTTGCTCCTTGTAGAACTCAAACCACCTCTAAGCTCCTTTCTCAAGGTAGGGTTCAAAGCAATTAATTGGCCCACTGTGATGTTAGCCTTGTGACTACCAACATCCTCCAACACATTGTAGTTCCATTGTTGCTTTGAGATCAAGAAGTCCTCCATCCCCAACTTCTTCCTTGGAGTCTTTGTTGTTGATGGTGTTGAGGTGCGAGTGCTCCTAGTAGACATAGGAGTATCCTTGCTTGAAGTAAATCCTTGAGAAGAGTGAACATCCTCTGCAAAACGAGCTCTCTTCTTCTCTTGTGCCAAAAGCTCCAAATTAAGACCCTTGGAGTTTGAGCACTCTCCCTTCTCATACTTGCTCTCAACCACATCTATGGATGCTATCCCCTTACCTTTGTTGGGATTAGGAGCCACTTGGGTTTCACTACCTCCCTCTTTCCCTCTATTGGCTCCCTCATAACCCCTTCCTCCATGGTAAGTGGAATTTGGGCAATTCCTTTGGATATGGCCTCTTCCTCCACAACCAAAACAATTTCTATCATTGAAATTGTTGGCTGGTTGGCCTCCTCTATATGGATAGTTTCCATAACTCCTAGGTCCTCTCCCTACATTCTGATCCACCTCTCTCTTCTCCCATAGTTGCACCACATTGATCTTGAGATCCGCAAGTTGTTCTGTGATGGTTTGGAGTGGATCTTTTGGTGGAGGTGCAAGAATTGGAGCAACTACTACTTGTGGTGCAACCCTTGTCACCAAAGTATCAGAAGTTCCACCATACTTGTAGCCTTGAGGAGGATGCACAACCTCCTTCACCACCAAATCACTCTCATCCCCTTCCAAACTCTCCTCCATACGAATTGCGATCTTGATAGCTTCAACCTTGGAAGAAGGTTTCTCATATCTCACCTTGCTTCTAATTTGTGGTCTCAATCCTCCCACAAAATTCTTGGTGAGCATGGCCCCTATGCCAATCATTGTAGTCTCCACATCATCCCCACCCTTCCTCAACACTATGCGAAATCTGGACTCCAACTTTTCCACTCTTTCCACATAGACCCTCACTTTCTCTCCATCTCCTTGCTTGAGAAATGTAACCTCACTCATCAATCTCTCATAACTCTCATCAGGAAGAAAGTTCTCAATGAGTGCTGAAGTCAAAGTCTCCCAAGACTCCTCTTCCCCCTCTCTCCTCTCTCTCTTTTGGTATTCTGACTCATACCATGTAAGTGCTGCATCCTCAAAGAAATCTGGTAATAATGAGGCCCACTCATTCTTCCTCCTCTCATTGTTTCCTATGCAAGCTCTCTTGAAGTCTCTCACAAAGGCCTCCACATCTTCTCCATCCTTGCCAAAGAAAACCGGAAGTTTCCCCATCTTAACCCCTCACTATCTTTCTTTTCTCTTAATTTTTTTTTTCTCTTTTTTTTTCTCTCACTCTATTACTAATAGAGTATATACATGACTAACACCATCTGAGAATAATCCACTCTAGGGAACACAAAAGGTTCAGGTTGCTCCAAGATTTCTATAGCAACATCAAATCCTAGAGTGCATATTAATCTAACTCTCATGGATAGTTTATCCATAAGTTGAAAGATTATCTCCATCACTAATCTTGAGAACTAGCTGATGAAGGTGGTAGTATTTCTGTAGCTGTACTAAGACTCTCTCCAAGATCCTTCACCAAAGTTTCCAAAAGTGCTTTTACTCCACTACACTCATGTCCTTTTGGAAGTCCTTCAACTCCACAAACCTCACACAACTCCTTGGTCTTAGATCTTCTCCCTCCCAATCTTGGTGAAGAAGGTCCAACATGCAAACCCAAGTCAAGTAAGCCTCTCCTTTCCCTCAATCTCTTGCTCTCAAAGGTTAATGGACATGAACTTGCCTTATGTCCCTTCTCTCCACATAGAAAGCACTTAGACTCACTCTTTCCTCCAAGTGGTGTAGGTTTTTGGATCCTCTCAACACTCTCTTCAAATTCTATTGTAAACTCTCTTTTCCTCAAATCCACCCCTACAATCACCTCAAACCCTTTGGGAACCTTGCATAATCTCAATTTCCACTCTTGATGACCCTCCATGTTCCCAAAGATGAATCTAAACACTCAAACATGCTTTTTGTTGATCTCAAACTTCTCATGCATGAGATCTCCACTCTGCAGAATTGACCCTTCCTCACAATGTCACTCAAATCTCCCAACAAATATGTCACAGTCCTCTGAAATTTTCCACACTTGATCACAACTCTAGGGCGTCCCTCCCTGCAAAATTTTAGATCTTTTCATCGAGCCATTTGGCCTAGACACCTTTCTATTCAGCACCCATATTTCAGATTTGGTCTGAAAACCACCCCCCTCACTTCAAAAACTCATAACGCACTGCGCAAAAATGATCTCTCTCTAATTTTTGTGGCACCAGGTAGGATACAATGCACTGAATTTTCTTGGAAATTTTCAGGACAATTCACTAAAAATTGAAGAAATGGCAGACTCTGTACAATTTTCCAGAGAGCATGCAGTTGCGGGAGCACTTTACCCTATCAACTTTCAAAAATTCTAGCCCAGTGCGCATAGAAGCTCTGTCAATAATTTCAAGTGTGCTAACTGAAAGATAACCCAAGCTATCATGTGTAGAAATCTCAAGTCCAGATCTCAAACTTGAGATTTTGCCCAAAATCACCTTAATCCCCAAAATCTGCAATCCACCTCACACAATCTCTCCAATTCCTCTCATGTGTACAAGATGTACAAAATCACCTCAAAGACATCATAATGAACTACAGGGTATACAAATGGATCTTGGTTCTCTAACATAAGTTCAGCCCTCTCCTCTCCTAATGTTCTCTCCAAGTGAGCTCTCATAGCCTCCTTCTGCCTAATGTAGAATTGGACGCGGAACATTATCTTGCCTTCTAGAGAGGTCCCGGCAACGGAACCAAAAATGTGAGCCGGCCTGTCTCTCACTCAGGATGAACCTCTGATGGCTATTATGGTAGCGCACCATGGACTAAGAAGGCAAGGAACCCCAACTCCATCATACTCCTCCAAAGCTAACACTCCAAGACTCAAGACATTGCTCACTAGAGAACTCAATGAGAGAGAGATAGTTGCAAATGAAAGGATGATGAGTACCTCCTCACTCCTTGTTTATATACTTGTGAAATAGTTACGTACCAAAGTTACTAATTACCGTAGTAACTCAAGTTACTAGACTAAAAGTCAAGTAAAGTCAAAAAGTAGAAAGGAATATCCATTCACATGGGCATATTCCCCTTATCTTGACCCAACCACTAAAGCAAGGATTCCTTCACATGGGCTATCCTTGGACTAAAGAAGAATCCAAAACAAAAAGGCTTGCGGGCCCAAGAGTTCTCAACTCTTTCCCCAAAGCCAAACACCTAGGAATAATACCAAGTCAACACACTAAAATCCAAAATAGTGGTGCTCATCTTTTCTACTTCCTCTAAAGTAAGGTCCCATCTATCTTAGCTATGACTAACTTTAGCTAACCATGACTAATATAGAACCATCCTTTATCTCTATATAAATAATATCTCTTAAGTACTTGTAATACCAAGCTAAATATCACAATACCACACACATGCACAAATGGGTGTTACAGCTCACATCCGTAGGCCGAGGAATAGGCATAATAACTTCCACCTTAGTCTATTGAACACCAAGTCCTCTAAAGTAGATAGTGTGACCCAAATACTCAACTTGCTTGTGGAAGAATCTACACTTCCCAAGATGTAATTTGAGTCCTTGAGATCTTAACCTCTCAAACACCTCCAACAAATGTCTCTCATGCTCTCCACCATAATGTTATAAACCAAAATGTCATCAATATAGCACCGAGCAAAACCTAATCTAGCTAGGATCCTATCCATGACCCTTTTGAACTTGGCAGGAGCCTTGTTTAACCCAACTGGTAAGAATCTCCATTGATATAACACATCTTCATTGTGAGGATCAATAGCCCAAAATGTTATCTTGGACTTATCCTCCTCCTTGATTGGCAATTGATGATATCCTACTCAAAGATCCAAAGTGTTGAAGACCTTTGCATGCCTAATTGCATCAAAGATCTCCTCTTGTGTAGGCATGGCATACAGATCAGCCCTAGTTTGTCGGTTGATAGGATGGTAATCTCCACACATCTGCCTATTTGTATAGTTTCCATGCATACCCTTCTTGACTGGCATCACTATAGTTGATGCACACACTCCATATGAAAATCTCCACCAAACTAGCCTCAAAAAGGTCTCTACTTTGGCTCTGAATCAATGCTCTCTCCATGTCATTATATTGATAAGGATGTCAAAAACTGGTATATCGCTAGTTAGCTCAATTTAAATACCATGTCCTTTCAAAGCACCCAAATCCTTCATATTTAAGGAAAAATAACATGTGTAGCTCCTCAAGAACCTCCAAACTCTACATCTTTCCTCTTGTGTAAGCTTGGGTCCCAAATTTGGCTCCCAAGTATCCTCTATAACTATCATAGGAGTGGAAGATGTACTAATTGGTTGCTACACTAGGCCTTTAAGAGCAGTAGTGTCATGCCCCCAAGCACTAGAGGTCCCAACCTCAATGTGAAAAACTCCCTTTACTCTAGTTGTGAGCTCCGTACATCCTCTAGTTGCATCCCAAGTAGACCAAGGGTGTAATCCAAGTAGACCACTCTCCCTAGTATCCATTGGTTGTGTCCCAAGAATACCTTGTCCACTTGGTTGATCATCCTTAGCATGTGCCTGAATCATCTTGATAGGCATAGAGCTTAGCCTACCAAACACATAGATCAGCCTACCAAACACATCTTATGTTGCTCTGCCAAGCCAAGGCTCACAATCTAGGTCAAACAGTTCAGGTCCATAGCCTGACCTAACACCTAATGCATGGATACCTTTGCCACTCCTAGAATAGCAGTAATACCAATGCAAAAGCCCATCGCACGCTCTCTCTCTCATTGGCATTAGGCTCCACCAACTGTTGTAATTGTGAATCCCAAACCAGTCCAAGACCTCCTTCTCAAAAACCATGGGAGCTTGGGAAACTCATAAGTGTGGGAAAAGCAACTCATGGCTATCCAACTAGGTTTACCATTACCATAGGTGACTTATCAGTCACTACTACCATCTAAGATTGATGCCGAACATCCAAGGTGTCATAAAAAATGATGTGATCTAGTCGTAGAATCCTATTATAAGTGCGCTATAGAACTTCTCTAAGTAAGAGGTTTGTCCACCAAAGACAAAGATGATGAGCCCGTGATCCCACTCTGGCTAAATCCAACAACACAGTAGTCCCATCCAAGAATGGACTTGATGAGTACACTCTACCACTCGAGGTGCAAGAATCACCCATCAAAGGGACGTTCTCCAAAATGTAAGTTGGAGAAACAGACTCATGAATATGGAGATGGTGTAGTATCAATAACATCTCCCAAAACATACTAGAACGGTGCTCTTGAAGACCCAAACCTTGGCTAGCACGTGTATGTCCTTGACATGGCCATACAAAAATCACCAAATGAATGGAACCATGTCTTTTCAAATCATGCACTCCTAGCAAGGAAATGTCTACTGGTAAGGTCTTCTGGTAACCCCTGATTGTTGACATCAATAATAACTCAAGATACCGTAGGCCAAGTGTGCCACATAATGTAGAGAGAATCACATAGAAATATCATCTCTCTCCACATACAAGTATCTCTATACTTGGATACCCGTCTATAGTACCGCAGCTAGTCTAGTACTAATCCCACCAAACAACTCCAATAGACCCCATACTGGATACTACCAAGCAATGAGTATGGTATCTAGAGGTATCAAGGTAATCAACTCTGGAGGTTCATCCTCACATTGGTTGCCTAGTGGTACAAACGCTCCACTCCAAGCTTGTTGCACCAATTGATATGCATGTTGTTGCAATGCCTCCTCTAAACTCCACAAAGGAACATCCAAGGTGGATGGAACGATCCCACTCATACTTCAAATCCAAGTGATCTCCTTTGGTATTGGAGTATCTTCTTCATGGGCATTCTCCTCCAATAAATCACCAGGCTAAGTAACAAAACCATTGAAAGTTGAAACAGATGTTACCATGGTCCCAGACTATAGTGAGCCAAGACTACCACTACTAAAGTGTACAAGTAGGCAACATATCCATCCCTCACCTAATGTAATACCAATAGCTAGATAGATGATTTAGAGATGAAATTTGGTTTGGTAACATATGGAAGGATGTTTGTTATACATGATGGACTAAGTAGATAAGCTAGAGGTATCACCAAAAGAGTACTTCTACTAATAGGCTAAAAACCAAAACATGCTTGGAAACTTTAGAATCAATAGCTAGGCATATGATCTAGAGGTGAAACTTGGGGTGGTGACATCTAGAAGGATATTACATATGATTGAGAACATAGATCAAATAGAGGTATCACCAAAAGAACACTTCTACTAATAGGGTAGAAGCCAAAATAGGATTGAAAACTTCAAAGACAATTTTGGAGGCCTAAATGGATGAATTAGGCCTCAAAAATGTGAGATCCACCCCTTCCCTCAACAGAGGAGAGGCTGATCTTCTCTCTCCCCCCGATATTGTCTCACCAAGAGCTTTTTAATGGTACCTCACCTACGTGATTCTGAGATTCCTACAAGAAGATTCCCTAAAAGATTCCCTTTGGTCAAAGCCTGTTTGACCAACCAGATGGGACCAAGACCGACATGTCACACATCCAATCAAGTAATCTAAGGGTGGAGCTTGCTGATAGGTCACCTATCCATGTATCTAATCCTCTGGTAGAGCTTCCTTGGAGGAGATCCTCCTTGGCTATATAATAAAGAGAAGGTGCTCCTTTGAGGCATCACAGGATTGAATGTGAAATCTGTGTTTTCTCTCTTGTATCTCTCTTGAAGAGTTCTCTTGTCCTTGGAGTATTACCCCTAACTGCCAACCTGGTCTATAGGAGGTTGCCTCCTCCCAATAGTCAATATTGAAACCCATGGGATATGACCCCAACTAACACATCATATGACTCAACTATTGTCGGAATGGCATAAGCTCTCATCACAAAGCTATCAGTTGGATGATCGGGCTGAATCGGAACAAGAATCTCTCCACATGTGATGTACTATGTAGAACCACCACCTAAAGATGTATGGATCTGAAATGGACACCTCTCCACATTGGTCTTCCGTAACTCCAGATCAACAACTGTAGCCTTCCCCAACATAAGGGGCTACGCACTAGAGTCTAGTAAGACCCTCTATGGTGTATAGACCCTCCTTGATGGTCCCACTAAATTAAAAATCCCCCTCTGGTTATCCAATAGGATAACGTTAGGTGTAAACCGTGCTTGCTCAAAGGTCGGTCTAACTGGTAACTCTTCCAATCTAGCCATTACTACCTACCATAAACCATTGGTCGCTATATACATCCCATGCTCCTCAGCCAAGTCAACTCCACTATCAACCACCTCTGATCTAGTAGTAGGAACCACATCATCCTTATTGTCACAAAGCGTGGCAACCAACCAAAACACTAGGGATGGGTCAACTCCCAAAATACACATGTCATTGGTTGAGAAAAATAGAAAGTGCATAATCCGTTGAGCCGCCTCTAACATCGTGCTAGACTTAGTCTATGTAATAGTAGGTGGTCGATTAGTATGTAGTCTGTCATGCACCCCATCACCACCTACTACACTTGCACTAGGACATGTAGGAGCCATGGATGTCATCTGTAGTGCCTCAAAGAGTGTAAAATATTGGGAAGTCTAACCTGTCTACCATCTTCTCCTATCTATGGGTCCAACTCCAATGATGCTCCTCTAGGCTCTAGAGCACATATTGCACTCCTAGTCACTATGGTAGATGTAGCCACTTTTGCTGCTCTACACATGACGTCTTAGATATCTTTATCATCCGCATATGAAGTAGAAGCTCAACTCCCTAATCTGATCTCCTTTGAGCTATGGCCATGCTAGCCAATCTTTGCTGCAAATGCTCAATCCAAGTAGCCATGGTTGTATGAAAAGTAAGGGCAGGTACTACACCTCTACTAGGTGTGGATCCTTTACCACCTTGTCATACCACCTAGAGCTCCTCTACCACTTGCCATTGTAGCTCTACCACTCCATAACTCTGGGTGTAAGTCAAAGCATCAATCATTGGTGTGACCAAATCTATAGAAATGCTCACATTGTCTCTGTGTTGGGTATGATGCACCAGAGGTATCAGGTCCATTGCCCTAAGTGCACTCTCTCTTGTGATGAGATCCACCACAAGTCCAACAAGCAATACCACCACTCATTGGCTACTACTGACCCAAAAATGAGGGTAAGGGTGTGGCTACAATATGCCCTCCACTCACTCCATAGGATCTAGGTTGTCCACCTTGTCCTCGGAAACCAACATAGCATGGTGCACTCAATTGCACTCTAGAAGAAGTAACAATTGTAGATGAGGTCTCCCCACCAAATCCAAATGTCACCACTCTCTCCTCCACCATGTTGAGCTCAATATGCTCAGCAAAACCAAAGACCACTGCCAAAGTAAGCAAAGTAGCATGTAGCAACATAGCATCACAAACTCTACATTGCAACTCCTTATCCAATATCCCATACCAAAACTGGACTGCTTGGGCCTTAATAACTCCTTGAGTAAATTGATCAGCCATCTCATGCAAGTGTATGCCTCATGTAAGCTCTCTCTAGCTTCCCATTAGAACTCTTGCAAGCTTCTTAGCTTGTCAGTCCGCATTCCTTGGTAGTTCTACCTCAAACATTGGTTTAACTCCACCATGGAATTAAACCCCAATACTACACTACTTCTTGTAGTAGTACTTCTAGTTGTAGTAGCACCATCTCCAAGAGATCCACCAATGCTACTAGAGCTAGAACTCGTGAGGATTGCCGATCTATCCCTAGAAACAAAGCTTGAAGTAATGGAGATATAGTTTAGAGACCAATACTTTCTCCATAACTCAATCTCCTCAAAGTGGGCTCTCTTGAACACATGGTAGTCGTCTATTGGTGGGCCTTCCAAATATTGAAACAACCCCTTCCATGCCAAGAAGGGTATGAACAAAGTTGGGTTCCGCATCTGCTATAGATCACACCAACTATCAAACTCCTAGATGAAGTCATCCAACTCAATAGTACCCATTGTACCAGAGTAATGCCTAAAACCTTTGGAGGCCCCATAATCTCATCCATATCCCACAACAATGATGTAGACATACCAAGTGCACTCTCAACTAAATCAGCTCCTATGTCAAACTCCAACTTAGAGTCAATCTCCTCCTTCATTGGGACTTGAGATACATGCTAATAACCAGCACCACTCCGAGTAAATCCACTTTGTACTACAATGCTATCTCCTTCAAAATCTCCAAACAACTCTATCATGACAAAGTAACCAAAAGCTACAACCCACAACCAAAACCACCACCAAGTACCAAAACCTCCAAGTGCCAACACCACCAATTCAATGTCATTGATTAATGTAGCTCTAACTACAAAAACTACACCAGGGGAAAGGGCACTTATAACCTGCCATCACAACATGCACTCTTACGATCTGCAAGTCATCACTTCCTCCTTCACTAGAGAGAAACATAAGTAGTTTGATTGGTCATCACTCCAACCTCACTACCAAGAGCACACCAAAGCACCAATACTCTAAAGTCAAGGCACCTTGTACAAACATGGTGCAAAAATAGGAAGCAAAGAATGGAGGAGGCTCAATCACAAGAAATCTAAACAAACACACTCCATTCCATAAATTAACACTGGACTGACTTTGCCACCATTTAGCATTTGATATAATATGAGTTATCTACTTCCTAAGCTACCAAGATCATCAAGAATGGGATCAAACTGTCTTTCCTAGCCAAAGCTACAATTGTAGAGACAACAATGGAAAAAAACATTAGGACGACAAGTGCGGGTAGAAAAATTGGCTAGGGCACCAATCTAGGAACCAGAGACCTATTGTGCACAATCTAGCAAGATGTGCAGAGTTTGCCAAACAATGACCAAAATCTACTCTAGCTAGCTTCACGCCTACAAGTTTGCTTGTTGGTCTTTCTAGCCCTCTTAGACCTTCATAGCACATAGTCCTTTGCCTCAATGCTCTTAGATGCTTCATAGCCCACAGCCCTATGCCTTGATGCCTCTAAACACCAAAATTCAAGCAAATGAGGCCTTTCTTCTTGCCATTTCAAACCCTCTCTAAATCTGGCAAAACTCCTTCAAATCTACAAAACTCCTCCAAATCTGGCAAAAAATTGATATAAACTCTAGCAAAAATCTATTGTAAATCCCTAAAGTTGGCTAATCGCCAAATCCTCAACTAACTCTCTTCTCAAGACAAATTGAAATGGTTAGTTTCTCCAAATCCCAAATTCACGGGGATGGGTTCCCCAACTCCACCTTCAATTTCACTTTCTGAGCTCAACTTGCACTTTCACTTGCAACATGCTTTCATCTCTTGAGCTCAAAATCACAACTACCGCTTGAAAATTGCTTCTCTTTGCTCAAAATTTGGCCAAATCTTTTGCACACCGTTTGCCTCATTGCAAAATCTGCATCAATCAAACAAAGTTCTACACACTAGGGAAGATGAGACTCCAATCAAACTACCAACGATCAGCAAGTCTTGGAGATACTACCAACACTCTCAATTCCTGCATCCAATTTCTCCTTGACCTCACTTCTCTAATATAATCAGTTCGTTTATACAACTCAGATCACACTCAATCAGATTAGTACTTGATTTAGCACTCAATAATTTGCTAACAATTGGGCACTGATTACAATCAAGCCACACCCACTCTAGCTAAGAGAATCTAGGTGATGTTTGTTGGCTTCTCTCCACCATAGCCAAGAACTCAAAAGCTCAACATCAAAGAAGTGAGCTCTTTGGAGCTGCACTTTGAAAGTATACCTCTTGGACTTGAGCTAGGCCTCAAAACCATAACGGCCCCCTGACGACACACCCAATGGTATGAACAGTGCAAGTGATAGTGGGCCCCACCATGTAGTAAGTACCTTGCACATGAAATCTGACTATCAACAAGTAGCCTATGAGTAACTACCAAAATACTCTTGATTACAACACTATTGCTCCAGAGTCAGTGCAACCTAAGTACAACGCTACGAATGGTGTGACAACTTGCTTCAATCTATAGAAGCATTTTAGCAACCTTTAAACCATATCCTCTTGGCTTTTCTTCACAAAGCCCATAGGTTGTCTCATGAAGATCACCACATCTAAATTACTATAGAGGAAAGCAATAACAACATCCATTTGATCTAAGATAAGACCAAACAAACTTGCAGGTACACACAATAAGCAAAAATAGTGGCATAGTTAGCAACTAGAGAGTAGACCTCATTGTAATCCACACATTTTTCTTATGTGAATCCCTTGGCCACAAACCTGGCCTTATAGATCTTCTTTTTTGCTGCATCAATGGGGCTATCTTTCAGTTTGTAGACCCACTTACTATCCACCAATTGTTGATGTTTTAGAAGCTTCACTAACTCCCAAGTCTTGTTGTTAATCAATGATTTCATTCTCCCTTTGCATTGCTACATTCCACTCAAGCTTGTCCATCAAATCTTGAGCTTCATTGTATGAAGAAGGTTCTCCTTCTTCCAAGATCAAAGCCGTACCATCATCATCATCAAGAGAGATATCCTCATCTCCTAGTTGTGTTGAATCATCCCATTTTCCAAAATCATTTAGGAGCACAAATAGAGCATCCAAATGTCCTTGTTGTTGATTACTCTATTTGATCTTCTTGTGTTGGCATGTATCTAGGTTCAATAGTCTCCTCACGCTCTTGTAATTCCTCAATTCCTTATAATCACGATCTTGTTCCTCTATGAAAGCACCTCTTTGTACCTCATCATGAAAACCATTATCATTAATCTCCCCCTCAACAATATTTAGAGGAGATTTTCTCTTCTCAATATAAGGAGCTTGAGCTTTCTCCCCCTTGGTCAATGATATGGAGGTATTGAACAAAACATCTCTATTGAAAATCAATTTACAGGTGAGTGGATCCAACAACCTATAACCCTTCATACCACTTTGGTATCCAAGAAAAACACATTTCTTGGAAGTGAGATCCAAGTTAGATCTACTTTAATTGGGTATAAGAGGATATGCATTACATCCAAAGACTACTAAATGATTGTATTTGTAGGCCATCCGTACCTCATCTCAAACTGTATCATGTAATTAATCACACTAGAAGGAGAAAGATTTACCAAATAAGCTGCAGTGTTGATAGCTTCAGCCCATAATGCATATGATAAACCAGATTGGCTCAACATACTCCTCATCCACTCCAATAGTGTTTGATTGAGCCACTTAGCAACACCATTCTATTGTGGAGTATATATTGTAGTGAGATGGCAAGTTATCCCTTCTTGTTAACAATACACCTCAAATTCTCTAGAAGTGTATTCCACACCATTATTTTATTGAAAAAATCTCACTTTCTTACCAATTTGAGTCTCAACTTGGGAAAGTTTTCCACTTCTTGAAAATGACAAAGACCTCTGACTTTTGATGTTGGAAATAGATCCATACAAACCTTGGATAATCATAGATGAAAGATGAAAGATACATACTACAACTTTCCAAAATGTGAGGGAGTAGAGGATAGGTCACACACATCACTATGTATATAATCAAGAATCTCCTTAGAACTATGAATTCCAATGCCAAAAGCAATCCTATATTTCTTTCCTTGTACACAATGCTCATAAAATTCTAAACTACTAAACTATAGTGTAGAAATAAAGCTTTTTTGCAAAGAATAGACATGTCTTCTCATTAATGTGACCTAGCCTTGAATGCCACAAGTAGTCAATCATATCATGAGATCTAGTAACATGAGCTTCTCCACAAATAGTGTTGCATTTTAGCACATTAAATTCTTGTGCATATTTCCCTTTAAAATGACTTTCCTCTATCCATGACTTAAAGTACACCATCAACTACTTCCCATTGATGACCATTTGTGTCTAAAACACCAAGAGTTATCAAGTTTTTCCTCATATCAAAGATATGCTTGACATTAGTCAATGTGCATACAAGACCATCAAACATTTGAATCTTAATAAATGTGCCTACAATTCCCCATCAAAACTGAAGCATTTGATATCAAGTAAGAACTAAAGAACTCTCTTTTGTAACACATATGGTATAAACAAGCACAATCTAGAATCCATTTATCTCTTCTCTATTGAGATCAAGTGCAAAGGGCATATTGTTGGCATCATAGATCATAGTCATCATCAAGTAGGTCCTCTTCTTCTTCTTCATTGTTGTCTTTTGCCACATTGGTTGAAGAAGGCTGACCTTTCTTTGTTATGACAATCTCTCTTGAGGTGGCCAGCTTTTTCACACTTCCAACAAAGCAAGGTCTTGGGATCTCCCACTAGACCAAGATCTAGTCTTAGATCTCTTCTCCTCACCATTTATCTACTTTTGAGTCCTTATACAATTCATGTTCAACATTGTTCTTGAAAGAGTCAATGGTTGAGGAGGTTATATAGAGCACTCACTACCTCATTGTAGGTGATGGTCTTCCTATCACAATCTAGTAACACTTGTGACAAGAACTGGTAGGATGTTGAGAGAGAAGTCAATAGGTAGAGAGCCTTTCTCTCATCACTCAGGTCCTCTCCAAGATTTTGCAAGTCCACAACAAGATCATTGAAGGTGTCAATATGATCTTGTATCTTGGTCCCATTGTCCTTCATCTTGAAGCTCATCAGCTTCAAGGACATGTAGAGATAATTTGATAACTCTTTTTGATGGTACTTCTGTTGTAGCTCATCAAAAAGAGTAATGCAATCTTGTACTCACTCAATTGCTTTATGACATGTGGCTGCAGATATAAAACCACTATGTGTACAGCCATCTCCTGCATGTCTTTCCAATCATCCTTTGACACCAAATTGGTCTTGGGTCTCAACAATGTCCCAAAACCATTGGCCTTGAGCATGCCTTTCACCTAATGCTCCCATAGGAGATAATCAAAGCATCCACCATACTTGGCAACGTCAAATTTGGCACCTCCATTCTTCATGACTACCATCTCATCCTATCTTGTTGCTGAACTCATCCTTTGTGTCATTCTATTAGATGGAGACTCCGAGTTTGCTTCTTCCCAAAAAAATTGTTTTGGTGGGTTCTAGAGTGGTTTTGATGGCTATTAGACATGATGGTTCTTTGTGGTCATGAGGATCATCTAAATGGGGATAGCTAGGACTTGCCTTGGATGTGACACAATTTATACTACCTTGACAAGTGGAAGCTTTATCCAGTCATTGAATCTCACAAGTGCTTACATTGCACAAGTTCATAAAGTTAAGGACATGAACTAATGACCAATAGCCCCATAGAGAAGCCACATATACAATACAATGATTTAAGCGGTGGAAGAAGCCACTTATAGTTTCTCTAGTATGAGTTCTAGTGCCAACCAACTTACAAACTTAAATTAGGTATCAATCCATTGAGCATAGCATTAAATTTGAGTATGCTTCTCATGTGTCTTTATCCATCAAAAAGTGGTCCAAACATTAATGAGAACAATATCACTTAGGTGGCACTAGGATGGTGTCATATCCTAGCATGCACTTTGGAAGGTGAACTGTGTGCTTGGGGTTATGGTGAAGATTGACTATTGAGGTTTGATGTAGTTGAGATTATGGATGAGTCAAAAATTCAAAAGACAATCATAGGTCAAATTCCCCCAAAAGTGGTGAATTCTATCAACATAATGGTTGAGATGATTATGCAAAACAAAAAAGCAGCAATTCCAATTTGGTGACCACTTTGTATTGAACCTCTAACATATGAAAAAGTAAGAGAAGTAGCATGTGGTTTCGATCACTCCATTGTGCTCATAGTTAGCAATAAAATTTATAGTTTTGGAGTTAATACTCTAAGGCAGCTAGGGAGACCAAGAAACAATGAGCTCATTGAACCCATCAAATTTCTTGAGAAGAAAATTCACACCATGTGTATTTCAGCAAGCCTTAGCCATTCTTTAGCAATTCCATCAAAATCCAGAGCATGTCCTTCAAGCACTAAGAGTGGTCTCTTGTATTCTTGGGGATGGAATTTGACTTCTCAGCTTGGAAGTGATGGTGGTTGTAGTGGACCAAAACTAGTAGAAGGCCTGGAAGGAGAAATAATAATTGAAGCAAAAAGGTGGTATGATGCATACTCTTGGACTAACCTCAAATTGAGAGGTTTGTGTCTTGGAGGGAACGATAGGTTAGGTCTTGGTAGTTCCACTAATGAACAATATCCTTTCTCCATCACTCTGGCAGATGCAATTTGTGCTTTTCTCTGACTAAATTTGTCCTACCTTGAGGAATTTTTTTCCCCAAGTCCTCTAACCTTCATCCCATCCCCTCACTCCAATCAGCGACACTAGTAAAGTAAACTACATTTGAGTCAAAGTTGCTCCCCTTGATACTCTTCTTACGTCGGGCTCATGTACCAAGACAAGCTCACTTTCCACAGATTGTGCACTTGTTATTGGCTTGCTGCAACCCAACATTCATCCTTTGCACATGTACGAGACATCATGTGGTTTTTGTGAATGATGTCATAGAACCGGATCAGAAGTTGTGAACATTTCTTGTTGAAGATGCCGACCAGGACTTATTGTACCAATCGGAGGCTAAACCTAAACCTAAAAAATGTCCTAAACCACAACATTGGCAAGCCTTTTTTGCCCGTTCCCTTCAATAGAATCAACAATAATGAAAGTCTCAAACGAAGACCTTGCAGCTTCCAACCAACACAACCTTTCCTCAATAAATCCACACTAGAAACAAGGACTTCAGCAAAGTGAGCAGATTCCGAATGGATAATATATCTCCTACATTTACACAATTATGTTTCACATTGTGTGACTTCACTCTCCCTCTCGTCACTTGGCGCATATTTGTCTTTGACTTAACCTCGCTATGACACCATTTGTAGGTCCATTTCAATAATACATAGGAAATGCATGCACCATGGTCGACACAAGAAAATATATGTTCCACTCATTGAAGCTACATCCACAAGAACACACCAGTAGCTTTACTGATAATGAGACTAATGTGTCACTGAGAACTTCTACCAGCTCTTATATAGTACTCTAGCCCTAGTTTAACTAACCATAATCAAACTAACTAGAATTACTCAAGATCTGAGTTAACTCCTAACACTTTTCTTTAAAGAATATCCCTTCATATTGGCTAGTATGGTTTATTATATTTTTAAAATAAATTTATTAGATTATGCATTTATTTTATTTTATTTTATTTTAATAAATTATTATCCAATAAATTATTTGATATATATGTCTTGTGTAAATAAATTTTGGTTAATTTTAATAAATTAAATTGATTAATTTCTCTTTATTTCTTTTTTATGTTGGCAATGTAAAGCATGGGTTATAAATCTTTAATGAACATTGTATGACCATAATATGTTGGAGAAATATCATCATAATTATTCTCCATTCTTTCAGCATGAAATTTATTTATTTATTAAATGTAATAAATTCCCTCAAATATTATATGTCTTGTAAAATATATTACCAGCCAGATAATTGCCCACGGATTGACTAGTATATTGCTTTGTGCCATTCATTATAGGTTTAAATGAATTTACCCCATTTGACTCCTGAAGTGTAAGAAACTCTGCCATTTAGTAACAATAATTCCTTTTCTCCCACTTTGCAATAATATACTCCCTACGGAAAAGCCTACTTTTTCGAGTGAAGGTTATCTAGCTATTTCCATACTCGAAGTGGGCATCATTACGTAGCCCCAAAACAAAGTACCTAACACTCAATCTCAACCAACAAACAAAGAGGAAATAGATTCGAAATAGTACCACACTTTTCCGCTTCTGTAGTCGGGCAATATGTTTCGAAGATCGACATTTTTAACCACGTAAAATAGACAATGAGTAAAATTAAAGAAAAGAAACAACAACTGGTGATCAAGCTACCAGTTTCAACCGGTGATGTAGTAGTAGGAGTACAACAACACCAACAACAGCACTGTGTCCGTGGTACTCCTCTTGGACGGGCGGTTTCAACTGTCCACAGTGGAGAAGTCCCATTCGAAGAACATGCTGGTGGTGCTGGCAGAAGAGAAGAGAGAAGAGATCTACAAAATCCATCACAATATTGAGTCTCTCGTGTCGAAAACTGTGCCCGGGAGGGACCATCTGGTACAGTTCTGGAGAAACTCTGTCAAAACCGGATTACTTTGACTTCTTGCATCCCCGGGAATCTTGGAGGCATTTTTCATAGTTCAAACTGGTCTGTTAGCAGCTATGAGGTCGAGAACCCCGTCGCAATGCCGGATTGTGGACAGGTTGTGCCGGATCTTCTTGCTAGAAGGGGTCGATTTTGTGCTACTGTACTAGTGTGTTTGGGGCTTAGCCCCATTTTACCTGTTTTGTCTCTCCCTTGTACGGCTTGCTGGGTCTTCTCGTCCTTCGTTTTCTCTACGCGGTCGCCTTCTTCTCACTAGTGTGTTTTGGGTCACTTTATATGGTAGGCAGCATAAGAAACAAAGGGGTGGTGGAGGATTGGCCGGGGTTTTTGAGATTGGAAGTCTGGAGAACGGGACACGTAGAGAGGAACATCTTTGCGGGAACTGAAACAATTATGAGAAATCGAACCTTGTGCAATAAAATCGCAGAGACAAAACCTTGGGGTTTGTCGTGGAACCCAATGGACCCAATCATCTAAAAATTTGCGTTGGGTTGAGCGAGGAAAAGGGAATCGGGCCTAGGAGTAAGTAAGAGCGGTTGTGAAAAATGGTGTCCATAATATCTCAAAGGAGATTGATCGGCGTCCTCGAAGAGAAGAAAACTTTGGCGCATTGTGGGTAAAAAGTAAAGGAAAAGTGTATGGCCCCTAGCAGGGTCCGAAGCGCTTGGGGGAGGACACAAGATCTGCATGAGAGGATCGAGAAATATTTGATGGCAGCTTTGTGGTTAGGAAAATGCAGTTTGACCTCCGGTTATGCCCTACCAGATTAGATGAAAGGTTGTCTTTAGGGGTGGGCATTTATAAACGAGAATATTTCGTAAGCGCAAACACCGACTAAAAGTAAGCTAGAGTGAGTGAGCAAATGAATGTGCATTTTGTCCATAGACCATAATCCACTGGAAAGAGAGAAAGATCCCGATCAACCTTGGGTGATCAGAAGGTCACTTTTCTCTCCGTGAGTGGAAGGAAACGGGAGTTTTATTACGTGTAGTTAAGTTTCTGCTCCGAGCAGCTGCTACTGTAACTGCGAACTCTACAAAGCATCGATCGAGCTTTGATTGAAGCTGATGGTCAGAGTAACCTTTCTGTCATTCTAATTTGGAGTTTGCTGGTCAGAGAGCTAAGCAGCTTTTCTGTCAATTTGATACGTAGTTGATTGATGGTCAGAGTTAACTTTCTGTCATGTTAATTTTCGAGTGGCTGGGCTGGGGGTTGGCAGCAGGGAAAGGTCGTTCGCCTATGGGGACGAGAAGAACGGGCATGCAGATTGTATGTCGTACTTCAACCCCCTCCTTAGCTTCTGCTTACCTCTCCTACGACTCTACTGCACCTGCAGGTCAGAAGATCCTGCGCAGATCTGTTCTCATCCATCTCATAGCCCTAGACTAATGCTTGTACTCCTTAATTCCAACATTCAACATTTCTTCATAAGTGGTCCAACTGGAATTCACCTTGGTGAAAGTATCGCTTGTTTTCACGTGACATCATAGACGTGTTCTTCGCTTGTTCCCTGCTTTCGTGACATCACGTAGTAAATTCCTGTTATTGTGGTGCGTTCTCCTCTCCATTCTCGACATCTAAGTTCACCCAGTTTGCCGAAGGATTCCACTGCGTTGAGTATATTGTCCTTTCATTATACCTTTGCTGTACCATCCCTCTTTTGATGGTCAAGGACTCCAGATTTTATAGAGAAGTGTCATAGATGTCATGAGTGTGTTACCTTCGTTATTACAATGTCAAACATTCCTTGAAATCTGCTGGGACATCATGTAGCAGTTTCTCCTCACAATTTACCGCCCGAGTGAAATTTCACCTTTGGCCCTTTGATATCGAGAACTTACAGATACAATAGTTAATCTAGTGACCAGCTTTGTTACGACCTGAAAGACGATTTTGAGCTGGTACCTGGTGCACGGGTTTTTTCCATCGTATGTCTTTTCACTCCTTCGTTGACATCATCACGGACTCTGGTCAAGATGGCTGACAACCGAATATTACGAACCGAGTTCAGTTTTTCCTTCCGAAAGTTCTGCCTTTTCCCATCTAACATGACTCCTATAGCTGGGGCATTGGAAAGGAACTTTTAAGGTATGGTCAGCTGGCGTGTAGAATCGACCAACGGGAGTGGAGAAGAAGAAGAATAAATTCCTGGTCCTGATTGTGCAACCAATGAGCATTTAGCTAAGTCATCCACAGCAGTTCACCGAGATGGTGCGTAGGCTTATGACAACGATGGCTTCTCATGGATTCCAAGAAGTCATACGCAGTGGTACCCTCGTGCTGCTCATCGTGCCAAAAAGCGGATTGGAATAAATACCGCTACACATCATAAATGCAGATGATTGCATACGTATGTGAACAGGAACATGGTTTTCCTGCAAGCATTGACTCGTATCTCTTTCCTCGCTGTGCTGCTGCGGCTCAACATGGGTATCCATGTGTAAAGTGCCCTCCCCACAATTCATCACGGGATTCAGAGATCGGTCTTGTGTGCTGATTTAAGCATCACAACCCTTGAGCGAGAGCCATGTGATGGAATGTTGAAGACAGTGAAGAGTACTGGCAGGCGAATCTTCCAACTTGGCGAATCCTTTTGCATCCTACTGGGAAATTATCCAGCCGTGTTGCGTAGTGATATTGTTTTGTAGCACAAATTTGACGCTTCTCCCGTCACCATTCTTCTTCTGACCATTTTATTCTTCTTATCTTCGGTGCAATTAGACTCATGTGATTCGAAAGTGATTACTTCTCTCTTATCAAAACCTGAAGATTTACCGAATCCAAATCGAAAAGGATCTGGGGATGAAAAGTTCCAAATCAATGCCGATGATCTTGATGATTACCACCTTTGATGCATTTGACAGTGTTTTCCTGGTTGAGAATGTAAGGCGAATAGTGTTACCCCAAATAAAAGGGTTGAGAATTCGCTCGTGACATGGGAAGTTATACCCTGAAGACACAACTCATATCTTCTTGACAAGAAGGATTCGCCTCTATGTGAAATTATTGTTTTCTTGTAGCCCCAATTTAGGCTCGTCTTATCCCCTTTCGTTTAAAGACCACTTTGTTTACTTGCTTTTGATCTGCACTGAGTCTGCGGTTGTGAAACACTTTCAACCACGGAGGTTCTGTATGCTTTTTCTTCCCAGTGGTTTGGACATCGAGGTCTGTGGGGAATTTTGATGACAGTGCGAACGAGTCTGGATGTGGTGCCGTGCAAATCCTACTTACTGACAGCTGCTTTCCAAGTCCATAGGGGTGAGGCTGCTGCTTTGGGTCTTATATTGGGTTTGTTCCAGGCTTCAAAAATGTGTATGACTCGCCTTTCCGTTTTTCTTGTTCACCTAAACCTCCGCTTTTCGTCCTGTTTCTCAATCATGCACGATCCTCTCGGTGATCCTCGAGCTTCTTGTGTATAATGTACATAAGAAGACGAACGTGTAGAGAATATAGAAGACGAAGAAGTTGTCAATTGCATAGGAGCTTCATAATTGGACGAATCTTTCGTATCTTTTCCAGACGGGGAACTAGTACTAAATTTGGATTTTCCTGTCCCGGAGCACATGGTTATAAATCACTCTTCTTACTTCGAATCATCGATAATTCACCATTACAAAATGGTGGAGTTTATGCACTCGAAGGAAAACTCAAAAAGCCGCTGAATGCTCAAGGTTGTTGAACGAACTATATGCTTGACACATCAGGGGAATATGTGGGGAGTGTTGGACGAATCGAAAGTTGAGTACAAGACTGGGATAGGAATCTAATACATAGTAAGGTTTTGGAGGACACATCCAACAAGGGTGGGTCTTGTTTTGTAGCCCAATGAAGGTTTTCTTTCATCTCTTTCTTTGTTTTAGCATATTTGCTACTAGTGTTCCCAGCCAATCGAACTCCCAAATTGAAGAACTTGTTGAAAATGGATGCTTCACTGTTCCTCCAAACAACATAGAATGTGGGGAATGTAGAAGACAGACTCCATAGCCGCTCTACAGTAGTGGCAAACAAATCTTCCACACAGACAATTCCTATCCCGATGTGAGGCCGCTGCCTTGATAAGGTTTCTCTCGTCACTATCTAGTTCAGATTCACCTTCTATTTTCTTGGTCACCAATAAAAGACCTTTTCCCAACAGAAATTTGCCAAAATGCACAGTAGGATATGGCACTGTTGAAATCCGGTTTAGAACTGCGAACATGTGGGAATGTAGAAAGTTTGAATGTGCTGAGTGTTGCGTCCCAGTCTAGTGATATCCAACGAACCCATTGACGTCTGTTTCCAGCATCACTCTGAAACAAAAGTCCAGGCTTGGTGTGAGATAGCTGTCTTGTGGGCCAAAAGAAGTTACTCTCCTCCTGTTTGTGTTTGAATTGTTTCCTTTGACTTCCAATCATGAGGACTCCGCGTGACCTGGCTCATGTACAGGCTTAGATTTCCTTCTTTTCATATAACCTTGTTTATGAGCCATCGCTCTCTCCTTGCAAAGAAAGAATGAACTTAACCCAGTGTGAGGTTACGCTTTCTCTTTTCACTCTTGACATGGTGTACGTACTGATAAATAATGAACCTGCTAAAGGAATCACGAACTTGATCATACGATGTAAACCTCTACTTTAGAAGATTATTGCATGCTTTTTAGCATATATTCCTCCATCTTTTCTTCTCAAGTACATCTGAATGAATCTATCTATGTATGGTTTGAATTATAGATTCTGCGAGGAAAGTAAAACCTTGATATGCATCTAGCTGAGAAGTGTGTCTCTTTCATACTTCTCTGCCCTTCTCCGTATTCTGTGTCCTGGTTCTGATCAGTGGAAAAAGAATCGACCTTTTGAACTAGAGAACTGATGCTCGATCAAGTTGAATCCTGGTCAGGGGAACCGTAAGGGCGAATGTTACTCTCATACCTGCGACGCTTCTGTACTTACATTTCTTCCCACAACTACGGATTCAGCCTCTTATACTGGAATGGTCTTGTTCAACTGCACAGAACTAGGATCGTGTTTCTCACTTCACGCTTACTCCAACATCCTAAACTTTTGTAACTGCAAGTTGACCTCCATTTCTTCTAAAGCTCGAATAATAAAGTCTGTTCCATGAGTAGGCATTGAAATAAAATAAGAGCTGAAAAGGACGATATTTGCGGCCCTGGCAGATAGATCCCACCCATTGACCAACCACTTTATTTAGGCTTACATCTCCTTGTTCCTTGTTTTCTTTTAGTACTTATTTTGGTAGGTCGGGTAGTCCACAATAGGGAATTTATGAACACCGTTCTTTCACCATATTCGGTTTTCAACATGGAGAATATGCGAGGAATGGTGAAGACGATGAAGGGCAACGTGAACGAAAGTAGGGTTCAATTGTGTGGTTGACACTGCACCACAAATCCATTGGTACGCTTGGTTCCGACTGTCGTTAAACTCGTGGTTGAAGCTTTTTGCTTCGGACATATGATGTTATGCTCTTTCCATCTTGTGTCTTTTTCGTGCTTTCAATACCGTGTTTCCTGGGATCTTCATACGGATGAACCAACTTCCATCCGAAAAGTTTTCGAGACAAGTTTACCTGAATGTATCAATGGTGCACTTGACAGCATCGTAAGCAGATAATAGCTCATAATCATGTCAATGAATACCTTGTCAACTCTCGGTTGAACTCAAGTTGCGTATCAACGGAAATTCCATGAGATAATCGAGAAGAGACATCGATCATATTGTCCCATGCACAGTGGATGAAACATGAGAAACATAGAGTTGTCCCTGAGTCTAGTTGTCACGCACTTAGAAACGTCTAGGGAAGTTCAATCGATTTTTTGAATCTGATCCAGAACGAATGTAGCTCACTCTTATGCACAGCAGTCGTTTCTCGTGATCAAGGGAGCCAATGGTCCCGGAGACATGCTTTCTTCACTGCTAAAACACAATCGAGAAGTTTCACGATGCGGTATACGGCCTTACCATGTTTGAACGTGTATGCTACTTGCTCAAGCTTGTTGGATAGCTTCATTCAAGCAGTGTCTGAACGTGTACTTGTGGCTCCATGCGAAGATTGGGCACGTATCTCCACTATGCATCAACTAGCCCACAACGGAATTTGGGCTCATTCATGTGATAAGCAATCGTCAAAATCACATGCAAAAGTGGCTCTCCCATCCGCGAGATTCTCGCTTCACAATCTTGTTGAGCTGGCAGGGAATGAAAGTAACAAGCGGGTACTTAGGCATGGATGAAATTACATCACATAACTCGCATATCGTAAACTGGCAGGTCCACTTTCTTTGCATGAGGTTTTCCACCGGGAAATATCTTTCTCGAAATGAATTCAAGCTATCTTAGACTTCGGTTAGGGATATGAATAATGGTGGTAACTGGCCATCGTAAAACTGGGGATGCTAATGAGTAAGTTTCAGCTCTAGTTAAAGTATAGAATATCTAGCAGTAACAAACCCTCTACGTATTCATAATACGTTTGACTGACAAATTAATTCATTGATTTATATTTATATTTATATTTAAAAACATTGCTGTACTAAACCAATGTTATTTACTCTTTAGCCTGCACCCTCCCGAACTTTCAACCGTTTTGTCTTTATTCTTTCCTCTGTGAGGTAAAACGGAGGGATGTTCACGAGCTGAGCGTATTCATGAAAATGTAACCTGTTCAATTACATGAGTGGGTTCGTGCGCTGACTACAAGAATAGATTTTTCTTTCATACGAGGTGACTATATAACAAGCGTAAGCCGATTGATTATTCACAGTTGCACAAATATTGGCTTATCGGAACTACGGTTTATAAAGCTGTGATGCACCTAAACCTCTCTACATAAAGTTGTTACCACCTACCTACCTCAGGATAAGATAAAATCGTTTGTGAATAAGTGGTCGCAATCAGAATGTCCTTGCATTTCTGCTCCCCATGATGCAATGCAACTGAAACAGAATTTGCTGTAAGAGATAGTCACGGTATATGAACATCCAGTGCTGAGAGATTAGTTTACCGAAGCACGCGGATCTTTTCGGTGCTGCAGTAGTTCGTGTAACGAATTGTACAGTACTTCTTAGAGGTGTCCTTGAACCAAAACCTAGTAATAGGGATCCATATCCAGGCCCTGTATGTTTCTCAATCAAAAACCTGGGGCAAGCTACAGTGTTGGGACGCCCGTTACACCAAAGTTGCTAGGTTACATGCAAATGTTGTCTGACCTGACCAAAGAAGTAGGCTCATGCACTGTACAATTAATCAGAATCACCATGCACATATCGGATCTACAATACTCGGCAGGCGGTAAAGGAACCACATAAGGTACAATTCATTGAGCATGAATATTATGGGCAGCGAGACACAGAAATGAGCTCCCGTCAGAGTTTTGTCTGGAGCGCATTTCATCTGCAACGAGAACAGCTATGAAAACTATCAGAAATGGCTTGTGCACGTTCTCGAATACTGTTCAACTTAAACAACAAGAAACTACTCCAATAATGGTGTTTTTGAGCTTGTAGATGCTTAACACAAAAGAACTGAACTGCTCCAACAATCATGTCTCCCAGTTTCTCGCATCAGCAATCAATTTGTCTTATCACGCTGGTGATGAGGTGAGCACATCATTTCAGTTTAAACATTCACCACCAACTCCAACTATTATATGCAGAATGACGCTACAGTAGATGATTTCTCTCATCCTGGGAGATATACTAACTCAACGTGCAAGAGAACATAGGTATCCACGGCCAACTTTTTCAACTAGTCAGCAGTCATCTTAAAGCATTTTCTGTATATCAGATGTCACCACCGTACACGGATGTTGAGGTACAGCAATCACTTGCATTCTCTGCAATCTGGCTCTTTTCATCGACAGATTGCGAGAGGAATCCATCAACGTGGATACAAGAACAGTCAGTTATGGCAGTTTTGTGTTTAGTGTCGTATTGCATTACACTTCTTCCACGAATATCCGTATGCAGGATGGAAAGAGCTGAGTCGGGAGCATCTAGTGCATCCCCACAATACTTGAACCTCTTGTCTTCTGCGCGGATTTTTGTCCAATTGATGTGGACAGGATGTTTCGCTATCGACAAACTACACAAGTGGTGTTGCTCCTGCCACGCTGATAAGTACAGAACAAGGATTTGGCAATGTTTAAATCCTCATAATTATAGAAGATCGGTAGCCCGGATGACAAGGTCTCGTTGCATATTATAATTAGTGCGCTCCTTCAAATGATTCTTCTCGTCTATGTGGTGTAGTAAGGGCGACACTCGCATTCTTTGACGATTATCCTCAATACTAAGCGCCTTACACATGTTTGATAGAGAAGATGCATGATAGATGCGATGATAGTGAATATGCATTAGCAATGTTAAGAAGAACCTAATCATATACTTTGGGTTTAAGTTTCTATGAGAAAAAGCGACCTCGCAGAACACATGAAGGATGGGAAGGCCCCATCCTTAAGTTTAAGTTCTACTTAACATGATATCCAGCAGAACGAACAGGTAGAAGGAGAGGATGTCCCTTACATTGATTAGTTCCCCGTTCCGTACTTTCTTAAAAGCGGCAACCCCTGTTCTTCTCTTCTTACGGATGTGGATCTGATGAGCAAAAGCCTTGGCATAGGTGTGATTCCCACGTTGATGGAAGGAGCTCTTATGCCAAGGGTTTCATATTCATAACTTCTACCCAGAGAGGAAGGCTACTGTGGACAATTGCAAGAAGGATGGGAAGTCCATCAAGCCCGGGCAATGAGACATAAGTAAAAGGATGAGACATAAGAGAAAAAATGGGGCTAAGTTTCATTTTATTTCAATAAGAGCGGGTTCGAGAAACCTGCCTTATTGCACCTAGGAAAATCGAGCTATGCTATGCAAGTAATATGGTCTATAAATGATTCAAACATTCTTAGAAGTATCATCTAGTGTGATGGTTCTCCTATGGAGTGCACCAGCCAATATTCTTACATAGCAATGGATACACCTCGTTTAAAATATACTATGAAGTATGAGAGAGTAATACACTTGACGACTAAAATTATATGCTCTTGAGCATTCTCTTACAAATCTGTCAAACAATGTATCCATAGCTCCATATAAATCCAAGGCTAAGGGAACAAAGAAGTGACCTCATTGTTTATCATTTTACTTGGAAATCTTCCTTGTTGTTGTTACACTCATTGCCCCATCCAAGAGTAGGTCAACGAGTAATACTAGAGGAGAATATACCAAATACCACTTGTGGATCTCATCATAAAGGAAAGTCATCCATATGGAAAATATCCTTTGCAAAAACAACATCTAAGAAGAAGCATGTGACCGAATCCTCAAATCCTATTTGCAGTCCAAGAATAGACAATACATCTATAGATGTGATACACTCCTTTGAAAACTAGATGTAAAGCGTAATAACAAATGAATACCATGCTCTATACTTTGACACTTTGACTCTCAAGCCTACAATAGAAAAACCGGTAGTCAAGTGGTCAAAAGCTTGCCTAATCTGATCCACAAAGCTCAGAATAAATAGTGAAATACACAAATTTGCATAGTTGAAATAGTAGACAAGGGAACTCTAAAGTGAACCCATGGCAAACAAAGATACACTAAAGGATCTTACTATCATGTACTGATAATTGACTCAAAAATTAATAATTCCCTCTTGTGAGAAACTGTGTTTGTAATAAAAAGAAGAAAGAAAGTCATAGAAGGATTGCACCAAAAGAATAGGACTCACCGCTTAACCACTAACCTCCCTAAGTTTTCTAAAGACAGATACGAGTGAGATGTTATTAAAAGTATTTTCAACATCCACCTGAGAATATCACACTCCTGCTAGATATCTAGAAATGCTCTAATACCTAGAGATAAAGTCTCACAATCTCCGAGTATAGTAACTCCACACTAATGTGTATTGAGATTTTGTTAGAAATGAAAATGATACAACTAACAAGACACAAAAAACCTCTCTAAGAGTATTCGGTCTAATGTCTCCATGTCACCCAACTTACTTATGGAGGAAACCTCCACCCGCTCCTGCAGCAGCAACTTGAAACAACTCGATGAAAAGCAAAACCAGGAGAATAACCATATGATGGAGAATCTCTAAAATACTCAACAAAAAATTCCGACCGAAAATTGTGGAAGAACCGCACTACTCGACGTCTAAAGAAATATGTCGCCACGTACAGTTCCAGTAGTAGGATGCGATGTCTTCCTCGCTCTTTGCGATGATTTGAGATTCAATTTGAATACATAGCTGTTATGCATATTCCGCAAACGCATGCATGGAGTTTCATTGGTGGAGGGGATGGAACACTAAGTCCATCTTCAACAAGCTAGATTTTACTTAAGAAGAGTTTGACTCTAGTAGTAAATTCCGGGAAGGACAATCGTACCTCAAAGTGAGCTCATGATTAAGGCTCGTGTTTGTGAAGAACGTTATATCACCAATTTGGTTGGGTGGATTCGACAATTTTCTAGGTGGCAACTTAGACATAAGATAAAACAGAATATAACATCTGGTTGTTTTCAACTTGAAATCGTGCCCTGCTGATTTATTCGCGGCAGTCTATAAACTATTGAGTTTGAGACACAGTAAAATTCTGTGAATCAGTTACATATATATGACTCTGGAAGATTGAAATTAGTAATTTTTTCCTTAGAGGAAACTAGTAAGACTGATTGAATGAGATATGGCTTGTACTGCTTGGCTCCTTGTACAGCTTGATGGGGGTCTTCCCATCCTTCTTGTTATCCTACGCGGTCGCCTTTCTCACATTGAATGAAGATGTCGTTGACATTTCACTATCGTCACACCACTTCAAAAGATCAAAGACAAAGAAAGAATCACCTATTCATGATTTCTGGTGTTTCAACCTGTTTACTGTTTTTGCTAAATAACGTAGTTGGATAGAGTATGGAGTCCTGCGCCTTGTCTCATAGCTGAAGTTGAACCGAGTATACTCTTTCCTGGGTCGACAAAATTGGCCGTGGGAATGTAGAAGCTCTGCTCAATATCGCGTCCAATCCTCGGCACTCTCTTTTGACTTGTCGAGTTTCGCAATGTTGATAGTTTCATACAGTCTATTGACAATTAGAAGTTGAATCTCCAAAACTCCTTTGCACTAAGAAACTCATGCCAGCATACTGTGGGCTCTATATATAGGGGAGGAAAGCGACCCAACTATGATCCTCCAGAACAACCGGAGTCGAGTCTATAAACTTTAGGGAAAAATCTACTGAATGCTGTTTTTGGAGAATTTAACCCCCTGTTCACAAGTCCTGTACCTCCCTTTGCTTTCACATATTTTACTGCCCACTAGGGTCAATGTTCGCAAAATGACAAACAACTAGAAAACTTAAGAACTTCGTTTTCATGTATGCTGTGGATCAAATTCATTTGATTCCCACATATCCGGTAATAATTTGATTCTATAAAGTTTGCTTGAAACAACGTCTTGTTATCATGTTATCATGATATTTTAACTTAATCTAAAGCGTATTCACCGCAAAGGCCTCCGCATGATGACATCTCTAACACTTGGAACTAGATACAAAGAAACTTTCTCCGTGTCGGTATTTGCATCTATGTTCTACCAGAAAATAATGGTTGAATGTCAGTGATCCGCTAGTAAACAAATCGAAACTCTTAATTTCTCTAGATGTATGTAATTTTGCCTTTTCATTCCTTTCTGCTCTTCATCTAAAGCCTATTGGCAGCAACGTTTGCAGATGAGTACATGTAAGACTTGGAGCTAGAGACAAAGTAAAACAACCAAAACGCGCAGCCAACCGGCAAACTAGGGAACAAGACAACTTTGTTGCAGCAGCTAAGCCTGAGACGGTTTAATTAAAGGCCAACAGAGTGTAGAGAGGAACAGTACCTTTACGGAGACAAGGGAAAAGGCCCCCACCTACACTCTACGAAACAATGATCCACTGCTACGGTATGTCGTCTGCTCACCGCGTAACGTGCACAGTTACTGGAACCAAGTTAAATCGGAGTCAACGTACTAACATTCCAGCTTTCACTTACCGATGTCGGCCTAATTAAAGTAGGGTGTACATCAGCCGACGGGCTACTCTTAGGAGGAACTCGTCCTAACCACGTTATGCATGCAGTCAATCATGCAGTAGGTCAGTGGAACCATGTTGTGCATGCAGTCAGTCCGTCTGGCCGTTCGCCCGGCCGCCCGTTCGCCCGTCAGTGAGACTCGAGATTTTAGAATTCGAATCAGATCGTCTTGCACTAAAGTTCACGCTCAACATGCTGGTCATGAGTGAATGAATAAGTGATTTATCCACATATTATTACTAGGACCCGGTTTGAAAGTCTATACTTGAAACGTCTCTCTCCCAGCGTATCTATCAGCTGACTTTCAAACTCCGGTACCGTATCGTCAAGAATATCGTGTGTCATGTGGAGTAACTACAGTAATTTACGGAAACACGATGTCTTCGATTACTGCCTCAGAAGGTGAAGCTTCTGACCACCGCGAGGTTAATGTGTTCTCTCGATCATCGCAATGTTATTTTATCTTCTCCATCTTATACTTCTTGGGTTGCAGAAGACGAATTACAGCACATAATCTAGCAATGAGCCCATCTGCAAGAAATCTGTATTGGCCGTTTGATTCTTGTGACAAATTTCTCATAGATATGAACTTTTCCTTTACAGTATAGGGAAAGAACTATCGGGACATTATTACAGAACTTCCAGTACGCAGGACATTTGTATTTTGTCTTCTCTTTGTTTGTTGTTTGTTGAAGGACTATTTGTTGTCACAAGAAACAGCGCAATTCTAGTGGATGCTTTTTGCACCCACTCGAATGCGTGGTCTTGGTCAGTGTACTGAGAAAGGCTATAGATTGCATGGCATAAATGCAGGTAGATTGGAGGTTTTGGATAATAAAACACACAAAATTTGGAGGAGTATATAATAGAGTTCAATGCGCAAATTGTCGATATTATGACTTCGTTTGCATCATAGCTCTTATCATCAACCAACCGGGGGCCTATCAAGTGGGAAGAATATTGACCTGTGGTCACAAGCTTCGAAACATATGATAGCTTTTGACGTATGAATCACACGGAAGGAGATACTCAAGCGCCAACAACCCATGTGATGCGCAACACCCCTAAGTATCTCTCAGCAACTACCGTAACATTTGTGCTCCTATTCAATCGATCTCTAATGGCTTCCCCATGCAGACACGCTTTCCAAGCTTCCTTTTGGCACCTCAGCAACGACATATCACAACCATGAATGGCGAATTATTGTTTCTTTGACTCAGCCGGCCTCTAGTAACAACGGTCTTTTCGTCTTTACGTAAAGCTGAGTGAACTTTGCTAAAGTTCCAAAATATACCTCTCTACCACGAGTGGTAAGCTTCAGTGCAATTTCCAGGACATTTCCTGCTCTTTATTGAATCTAGATACAGTATTTTCCTCACTAAGGGGCTTCAAAAAGATCTACATGAGTGGAAAAGTTCAAAACTTAGCAGCCACCGCAAAACTGGACGAAAGAGCAAGGACCCTAGTTCAACGATATGGTCTCAACAGCAGAACCGCTCACTACTCGTGCACTAACATGACTTGCAATTCCAATATATTTCTCGCCACCTAGGGACAATGTCTCCGAATATGGGTATAAGATATGGGACAAATAAGATATGGGTATGAGAAGATTGTAAACGGTTGATATTCTCCTAACATGTAGAGGACAAGTCTATGTTGAATAGTAGCAAGCTGTGGACAGTTGCAATTCTCCTGAACTACTTTTCTTCATCATTCACATAAGGTGCATTGTAGCAGTAGGAATGTGTTTAAATATTGAATCATGCCAGAGGTACTTATTTGTTGTACTGTTTCTCTCTGCTGTAGTGCTCCACCACAGTACAAATCATAGGTGCTCATCTACGCGCATTTGGAATTTCAGCACTGCTGTCTGAACAACCTGAGGAGAAATTAATGCAAGTATATTACTTTTTGAAGTGAGTAAAAGTTAATACTTCTTGAGTTTCAATTGTATCATCAACCTTTTAAACCAATAATCAGAAGAAAAGGTTACGTTTATTGATAAACGAAACGTGAAAAATCGCTTCAAGCACTGTGAAATCCTTTTAAGTATACAAGGCCTAAACGTGTCGAGTGAGATGGTAGTATAGCCCATCATATCAACCGGAAGGTGAAGCGAATGTGCAAATAGGTGCACTGATCAACTTCAAACGGACTCCAGACCCGGGCCCAATTCGAATGTGTACCTGCACGAAGAGGGAAGGCGTTCTGCATCCTGCATCCAGCTTTTAGTTTTGTAAAATAAAAATAAAAATAATCCTAATTTTGTGAGATAGTAGAGTGAGTACTCATATAATATGTTGCATGTAGAAATTCCGGATTTTCAATATCATAACTTGAGACTGTAGTCAACTTGCGAATGGACAGGTAAAGATTAAGTAGGATCAAAATGTGACTAGTGTCATAAAGATAATTATTTAGGTTTTCTCTTCAGGAAGGTCACCGTTTTGGAATTGTGTCCATCTTGCAACTCAAAAAACACTTCCCTAAAGACAGGTCCAAACAATTGGCGCTTTCGATGTTACTTAAGCTGCAAAAGGTTACTGAAATGAGCATTTATGTATGCCTAATCGTATGAGGTAATACTTAGCAGGCACTTGGAGGTCAATTTTAGAATTTAGAATTTAGATATTGTTCCCCATATGAACATACACCACACACAACTCGATTTCGATGAAAAATAAAAAATTTAATGTTTCAATACATGCGCCTTATAGTTGATCCACTGAACAAGATATACCACCGGGTTTCGTATGCCGTAACGCTCATAGTGCTCTTATTCATTATAAGCACTATGGCAATAAAAACTTTGATGATAAAATCACTGAGTTATAAATTGGCTATCAACATATAGCTACAATATTCAAGCGAAAGAAAATTGATTGAAAAGGTTAAGTAGTCTATAATGAGATCATTTAACTTATTCAAATTTGAGATCAAGACAGTGTCAGTAACCAAAAAAAAGTTTATTCTTTTAATATCCCTGAAATATTTTGAAAATAATTTCATAAATTAAATATGCTAAACGGTAAGGAGCCCAAATAAATAACTCTCGATAAGAGAAGATATCCTGGGTCTTCATATATACCCTAATAAATGCCCATTCTGAAGGATATATCGATCTATTGCTATATGTCACAATATCTATATACATTCTTCGTTAAAATCTGATAGAATTTCTCTTGCTTTGGGTATTAAATATATTGCTTTATATCCAGAGCAAGAGAAATACTGAAACTTGGTGACAAGTGTATTTATAAATAACTTGTCACCAAGCAAGAGAGATTTATTCTGCAACTCATCGGTGACAAGTGTATGTACAAATAACTTGTCACCGAGTTTCAGTAATGTCCTCAATAAGTTAAAGAAAGGTTTAATTTGTATTTTGTGCTTACAAAACGAAAACTATGTAAGAAATTCCATATTTTTCATTCTTGCGACATTTCTTAGTTTTATCAATTTATTGAGAGATAAATGGCTTCAAAACTTCAAATTTATACAAAGGAAATAAATATTTTATTATTGACTCGTTTCTTTACTTAAACTCCGGTGCATTTCACAAAGCTATAATACAATTCATAAATCTTTTAATTTTACAATAGGGGGATATAAGGAAAAAATTTGAATGTCTAACTAATTGTTACAATATTAGGGTAAGAATTGGATTGAATAACACTACGTGATTTCAAGCATGAAAAAAAAAATTTAATAAAGAAGTGATGTCATGTAATATTTTTAAATATTCTAAATATTAAAATTTTATGTGAGAAAACTACCTACAGATAGGAATGTGTTTAAGGTCAATTAATAAAATAAATTGTAGTTTTAAAATATTTCCTATATATTTTTATTCCATTGTTATTTTCTCACTTGAAATACGTAAATCTATCATAATGTAATTGAAATTTATGAGTAAATTTCTATTTAAAATGAAACTGTAAATATTTATAGACTTTATAAATAACTGATTATAATATAAATCGTTACACTTGCATAATCATTTTGTATTTTTAGATTGGATGATAAAACATTTATTTATTTATAAATATAAAACTGGAATTTCATAATCATATCAATTTTTTTATTTTTTCCTTTTACGATTAGACAAGGTAAATGTCTTTGGTCAATTGTACTGAATTAAGATTTCTCAAGAGTTACTTATCAAGAATATTGATTAGTAAATAAGTTTTTGAGAAAGTAATTGAGAAAACTTGTGGGCAAGTTAAGATAAGTTGGTAAAAATTTTATCCATGATGTTTTTGACTAGACTAATTGTGCTAGTTGTGTATGTTCCATTATCAATAGCCATATTTAAGGAATGATGATTGACCTTTTCGGTAGTGCGTTATTATCTAAAGAAGTGAAAAGGACTCACAAGAGTAATTTACAAGAGCATTTACTTGGAAAAGTATTTTTTATGCATTTATGCCTACAAGTTGTCTACAACATAGTAGAAAAATTTACAATATATAACAAAGAAAAATAGAAATATTTGGTACCTTTGGGATAATACTTCTAATCAAAAGAAGGAAAATAATGATGAATAAAGTAGATACACAATTTCCTTTATCTTTATTGCCAAAATTTTGATTAATATTTTTAATTGGAAAATTTAAAATAATTAACCTTCTGAAAAGTGATTTGAAGACTAAAGCAACGTTAATTGTTTGATATAGAAGTCAAATGACGGTAAAAGCTTCTGAAAATTTAAAGATAGGAATGCATGTTACTTAAAAATAACCAAACACAAACAAAGTCTTTTAAATATTAAGGAAGAGATACATCAGCAGTTATAATTTATTTCACGAGTATGTAAATAAATATAATTTTCAAGTATATAAAACAAATTGGTTTATATTGATACATGTTCTATGTACATTGACACTTTAATTCTAGGTTTAATTTGGTATTTGATAAATCTATCCTTATTATAAGATACAAAAGTTTAAATGAGTACTTGAGTCAAAATTATGTTTGATCTCAGTTACATCAGAATTTACTTCACTTAATTCAAGCTATTGAAAGGAAAGTTTGCTATATACTTCCTTGAATTTAAGGAGCTTGAGACATATATACAAATTTAATTATTGTATTACTTTATTCATTCATAAATGTAATAGGATCATATCATATGGAATAAAAGTAGATGTACAATTAGAAAACTCAAAATTTTCATTTGTGTAAGCAAACTTAACCCTGCTAGTTTTTTTTGTGTGATGTAAATTTTTTTAGGAAAACAAAAATAATAAATTATGAATCTACATCTATTACAAGCGTGTATATTTCCATTTATATGATTTAATCTGTTGAATTTGAAACTAAAATTTTAAATTTTCATGAAAAATATATATAATTATAAAAAATATTTTCTCATGTTACATAAATAAATAATATGTAATAGGCATTTCTTCAGATTTTACAATCTATAACTAATATATCCTAAATGTATAACTCTTTTCATTTATATGGAAGATTCTTATTTCTACACTATAAAAAACATCTAATATCCTACAATTTTATTATTACGACGAGTTTTAAACTTAGGTATAATAATATTAGATTAATTTATTATCTACATGACTGGTGTTTATTTCAAATCCGCTATTGTGCCAAAGAATGGAAATATTATAATTACTGGCGTGTGTTAATATGTCAGATAATTTATGATGATTGATTTATTAATTTTAATAAATTTATTAGTACCATATATATATATATATATATATATATATATATATATGTGTGTGTGTGTGTGTGTGTGTGTGTGTATCACATATAATCTATACAATTTTAGAAAAAATATTCTTGTCTAATAGGTCGAGATAAAAATTCATATTGATAATTTCTAAAAATATTAACTTCTTTTTTAGAAAAGATCTATGCAAAAGTTTTGCAGTTATTGTAATTTTTCTTAAATTCTAGGGCAAGGCAAAAGAGAAATATCATATACCTATCTTCCTCTTCATCTAACGGTGTAAGATATATTTGTGCTGTAAATAAGGTTTCAACTACCAAAATTGTTTCAGATAATGTCAAATTATATGAAATAAAACACTGACTAAATCATTAGAGCTAAGTAGATATAAACATGCTCATTGGTACATTATAATGCTTCGACTACCGAAAGACGAAGAAATAGCAACAAACTTCTTCGTCTTTCAAAATGTTCTAGGTATCCAATAGTAATATTTTTCTAAGTTTGACCGTTTAGCTTAATTCAAGCCCATTATACATAGTTTGCTTCAGCAACATGGTTTGTGTGAACTCACTGACAGAGGAAATTCAAGGTAAAGAAGAATACATTTGCCTATCCAGATACATGATATCGCGCAATAATTTATCAGAAAGTGATTTTCCAGAATTATGACATGAACGACGTGTTGATGCCTTTATGTACTGGATACAGTCGATTATATAGTAGTATGGCACAACCAGGCTTCGGAAGTCAAGGCTCGTACAACTGTCTTGATGGGTTGCACAGTAGTAAAGGTAAAGCGCAAATAAAGACCAGAATCTATCAAGGGAAGGTCCAAGGATTTCCTTAGAGCTTTAGTGTGGGAATTAGAATGGGTTGAAGTCCCCAAATACCAACTACTCTAACCCATCTGTAGCGGATTCCAAACAGTAAGTGATTTGAAACAAGAACCTTGTGGTCCTAAATATAGCACACATGTGTCGTGTAGTTATCTCCATCATCTACAGTTGGAAATGGGTGTTTCTGAATCACGGAAATTTGACCTTTTACACCCCACTTGTTACTCTGTCTGGACCAGAACGGGCGAAAATTACACATTCCTGCGTTAACTGAAATTTGAATCCTCGTAATAATCGTTTCACTTCTTGCTTTCTATGAGATTGGTCAGTTGGGTAGGACTTACTGATATGCCAGATATCGAGTTCATGGGGATAAGCAACAGCGTAATTAGATGTGTTGGACAAATGCATCAAGCGACTCTACGGTGAGAAATGGAGACTTTCAGTGTAAAGCGATGGTTGAATTAGGAAATTTAGATACACCCTACTGGAATTCGAATGGATGACTTTGAATAAGTTTAACACACGTGATATGCTGTTGGAGCGACTGGACCGGTTCGTGTTCTTCGAGTGTTTCTGTTCTACTCTTGGCGTTATAACTA
This sequence comes from Lunularia cruciata, assembly GCA_948567375.1. Taxonomy (NCBI): domain Eukaryota; kingdom Viridiplantae; phylum Streptophyta; class Marchantiopsida; order Lunulariales; family Lunulariaceae; genus Lunularia; species Lunularia cruciata. Next base: position 16,694,950 of record OX419759.1, read on the forward strand.
CCCAAAAAGGTTTTAGGAGACGTTAGAACCTTACTTTATCGGGTTAGACGCGAGAGCGAGAGCGAGGTAGACTTATGCTCATGGGAAAATATAAGCAATCAAATGTTTTTGGATCCTTTTGGATTAGGTGGGTCCGACATTCGAATTTTAGGTGCTGCACGCGTGATTCTCTGGAGATTAAGTAGCAAATAAATTAGCAATTTGAAGCTTACTGTATCGCCTCGACGCTAAACATGCTGGAGCTGGACATTCAAGTCGAAGTGAGGACGCTAGGTGGGTTCTGTTGTGTCCCTTGGTAACACTGCATGACCACTCTGGAGAAGAAAGTTGGTTTGAATCTCCCAATCATATACTTACAGGAATATCGGGAAAACAGTTGTGTTCCTTGCGTAGTTGTTGATAATAATTGATGTTATCGACCTCTTTTGCTTCGTTCATGGTTATTGGCAGTTGTTTTTTCATCATTGTTTCCAGGTAACTTAGCTTTCCGCGAAGCATGCTCGATATTTTGGACGTAGACATCGATGCATGTAGTGGAGTGGAGTGAAGTGGAGTGAGGTAGGGTGGGTTTCCACTTCACTCTACTAGATGGGTGCACTTTTCTCTTCAAAGGAGGCACTAATTGAACGACCAGTAAAAAGCTCGACATGTGTAACATTTTGCTTAGATGCATTGCCATGTTCATATACACACATGTAGAGCCATTATGAGCATCGTAATATGAATAAACATAAGGACACATCCATTTGGGAAAAGCACAGCTACAAGGACGTGCGGAAATAGCAAGCCCGAGGATCACATTAATAGGAAGGATGAGCACTGTAGAGATTTTGTCCAAGTGCTCATAAAACAGAATTGTCCTGAGATTTCCGGACACCCAAGATAGTGGTGAAGGAATGTTTTCTTTCCTTATCTTGGAGATTAAAGGATAAGTGTGTGCTTTGGATGCCCAAACTCAGAACACCAACATCAATGTTAGCAACATGATCACATACACGGAATCTAACACTCAATTGCTTCAATGATGTACAAGGAACACGGCTAAAGCCCCAAGCTCAAGAACTTCGTGTTTCTGAGAAAAGGAGCGCCAGCTTTAGCATTTCGGACCGGTCCATGGGTTATTATATTCGCGGAACAAGGCCCACGACTATAGCGCTTCAATTGTATTCCACTGTTTGTTTGATCATTGCGTAATTACCGCACGTAAACGGCATCATACGTAGTCGTCACTTCCTAAGCTCACCCGCAAAGTGAGCAGTGAAAGCAATGTTCGTGTGACAACCAAAGATGATGAAGGCTGTATTCTCCTTTCTGAACTGCTCCACTTGCTGTCTCCAAGACATCCATCGTCCGTTGCAAAACGGTGAAAAAACATCCTCCAATCCTGACATTGTCTATCCTATGCGCATGCGTAGATGAAAATAGATTAGGTTAATTTAGAAAAACCTGAACCTGTGAGATCCAACGAAGGGCGGCTCGATCAGTAGTAGTCCTTGACTGCGGTGACGAAAATTCATCATTCAACTTCAGGTTGATGATTAACGTGATCAAGCTCGACGGAAGAAGAGCGCTTTTTTGGGCCAGCCTTTTTGACTTTGGGACACTCATAGTATCAGGCCTTTACAGTACACTTCTTATGCTCATCGCAAAGAGTGCTGCTGTAGTACTACTGTATGGGACTAAATCATCTGCCCACCTTTTAAACTTGTTTTCTCGTGAAAAACCTTTCACTAGACCGATGGGAGAAGTACAAGTACTCATGGAAGTGAACGACACAGGAATTACTTTGACTTTAATGGAATCTGCGAGATTTATCCCTCAAGCACGGCGAGCTTTCAAGTCCGTCCGGATTCAAGGAAGACAAACTCGTACTGGGGCTTACATCCACCACGTAAGCCCCGTTCCGGGAACCAAGTAAACACCTCAAAGTTCAAATAATCACGTCAGCCGTGGAAACTACAGCACTAATCTAATGTGGTCCAGGTGACCAACCTATTTACAGTCTAGAACGAAGGGTTTCGAGGGGAAGTACTACTCGTGTATTCACATTTTGAAATCCGGTAACATCCATTCATATCTACAGTGCACTCGTTTCTGAGAGGTTACCACTGGTGTCTGGATCCTGATTATCTGGGCCTAGGCAGGTGTCAACGGGTGTGGACACACTCTTCTAGACAAACAAGAGCTTTAAATGCTATTGGACAGTACGATGCATTTGGGAATATACACATTCGAGTCAAGAGTGAATTCCAGACAGAGATTGTGAAAATGATGGGTTTTTGAATATGGCAAAGAAACCTTTCAGATTCAAATGAAAGTCGAAGCGTAGTGTCGTGTATGCATGTGTAACCATTCCTACGCTCGAATTGGTCTGTATATGATTGACATTCTGTTATTCGAAAAGTGTAGATGTAATGGATAATAATTCCGGGAGCGCAAAGGAGTGAGTCAGGTTACTTCTAGCAGAATAGTTAAGGTTGAGCGGGCTGTGATAAGGTTCGCTCGCTAATAACACAAGATTGTGAATGATGTGCCTTAGTCCTTGGAAATTCGGAATTATGAGTTGGATTACGCGGTTCACAGGGTTTACACTTCTTAGAAATAAATATGAGTTACAACAAGGAGGAGAGCTCATGCATGATGGAGTCTTTCTTCCCACAGGTGAAGATTGGTTTCGGATGTAACTAATACAGGCAGATAAAACGTTAGGGGGTTTCGAAAACGATAATCTGTGACCTCTTCCACGTTGTTTGAACCTTTAGTCGTTTCTTGCCAAACATGTTTCATACGATGCTACTACAATATTAATGGGTGATGGCCTACACACAGAAAGTAACCAGTTCACATTCGTAAAAAGTGAACCTCCGAGTGCAATTTGTGATTGAGTTCAAACGTCTACGGCAAAATGGCGATAGAATTTGAAGACCTGGAGAAAGGATATAATCAAGTCCTGAGGAAATAATCAAGTGCGATTTATCTCTACAAGATAAATCGACCAAAACATCACATGCACCAGTTTCACTGTCAAATTTCAACAGCTTCAAGTGCCGGTTCAAAGTCCTTACCTGTGATTCCACACTTAGTGCGGCTTAACGAGGAGGCTCTATGTCATTGGCGAGATGTGAAAGGCCACAATACTAACAAATCCCTACGTAACTGGAGGAACGAAATAGCTTTAAATTCCCAAAGCGGGAATTAGTTTTCTCTACCTCTACCTGTACAGAGGCACCACCCATATGAGTGTTCGTACAGTTACCCAAACATGAACGGCTGCTCCTTCGTGTCACTCCACAGTAGATGACGAAGAAGCTCAACTCCGTGAGAAGGTCTGCTACTAACAAGAGCTTTAAGAGTACGGCGAGTTTGAAGGCTTCTGGGGCAAGGAAGTTCGGTGACAATATTAATTAAAAACTCCGTTTTGTTGACGCTGAAAGCATCAAATGAACGTCCAGGTGGATATGCTCTGACGAGTATAGGAGCCGGTACGTGGTCCATCTCTTTTTTCTCTCTCTCTTCCTAAGAGATTATTCGAAATTGTACCAAAAGGGCGGGTGAACGAGGGACATTCATTCCTTAATTTTCAACATGTGGAAAAGGCGCGTGATAGTGACGGCAAGCCGTTCAAAATCTAATTTAGTGGAGCCGTTGGATACAGTTGACGGTGGGTTCTAAAAACTATCACCTGCAGTAAGTTGAAAGCAATCACTTTGTAAAAGTATGGTTCTTGTAGGGGTTTCAGTCTACGACTGATTTACAGTAGTAAAATGAGATGAGATATGAGATTCACGGATTCTCTTTACTGTCTCTTATTCTCCAGTAGCCAATTGGAGAAAAGACATAGGCATCAATTTCTTAAAAGTTTAGCTGATCGCGCGAAGGCGACCGCGTGTGATAACAAGCAGGATGGAAGACCTTCAAACCGTACAAGGAAAAGACATCGAAGGTAAAATGGGGCTAAGTTTCAATAGTATCGCGAAATTTGCCCTACAACACCTAGGATATCTAATCTAGACTTCATAATCGTGTGGGATGATTCTATAGCTGGAAGGCATCAACCTCTCATTGGTGGGATACACGACAAAGAAGGAAGAACTTGAAAGATGAGCTTGTGGGCTTGTACAGACGGGTTTTTCGTAGATGTAATGTGCTGTGTAGAAGTAGATGACCGTAGCATATCTGGTTGCATTCATACGGTCTTGGTCAATGGAATCGATGACTTTGACATCATATTCCATGAAGCTTAGCTGATCTCAAATTCATCATCGTCTGGAAAGACTTATACGGAGAGGTAGATCCTATAGCTGGACCGCATCAATGTGTTGATGGATTTGGTGGAGGATTTATACGCTTCCAATCATTTCAATTTCCTGTGAAGATTTGCAGGGTAAATCTATGGAAGAGAGAAGGCAAACTTGAGATAAACCCTTTAGTTTACGCAGATGGGGTCGAGATGATCGCAAAGCATTACCGGTAGACTGCGACGGGAGAGATACAGAAAGTAAATGGAGTCGGGGAGGGTGAGTGCGGTACCTTTTCCCCTCTGACTTCTCCATATGCTGAGATAGCCAGGCTACAGAAGGCTGGAATGAAAATTTGCCACACACAAGAATTGAGTGCAAGTGAAGAGGATCAACAACCAGAAATAATATTGCAGTGCGTGTTCATATCTCGATTTTGATTGAAGGTCGTTGTTTTGTAATTTGAGAGGCGTAATAACGGGCAATTTACTTCATAGACTCGAAGACTATCGACAGTGAAGTCCTCAATTTTAGTGGAGTTTGAATATTAAGTTTGATCCTCTACATGCAAAGAATCCGATTTGAGACAGGTCGTTGTTATGTAATTTGAGAGGCGTAATAACGGGCAATTTACTTCATAGACTCGAAGACTATCGGCAATTTTAATGGAGTTTGAATATTAAGTTTGATCCTCTACATGCAAAGCATCCGATTTGAGACAGGTCTTCGTTACTGGCTAATCCGAATCCGAACCGGAGCAGTTCATTCATTCATATGGATCAATAAGACCTGACTTACTGCACCTTAGCGAAGAAGATATGCTTCTTGATGGAACTTTGCTGCTCGTTTGTAGAAGCTCAAATATGTGATGAAACTACGGGTAAGAAATTGTACTGGAGTAAGAATTCTAAGCTTTGTTAACTTTTGAAGAGGTTGGTACAAATTGATAATGACATAGTATGTACTGCGTGCCCGCCTGCCTAATCCCTCTACAGTGGGAACTGTAGTTTGTTACGTAAATAAGCCTCGTAGGGAGAGTGAATGTCTGGTTAGCAAACACACCTATGAAAAGGCTGAAGGTATGTGTCCTAACCTAGGATGCAAAATTTCGCATAATATTCCCGTAATGATGAAAATCGAGGAGAATCGAATTTAAATGAACCCCACCAAGATACTCCCTGATTTATATTTTGGAATTCCACGTACAGTCCGGGGAATTGCATGGTCTTCTCAAGTGAACTTGGTAGAGTAGATAGAGACTTTGGGTGACTACACCACCAGACATGAAATGAACGAAGTGAATTGATATAATACAGTACAGGACGCAAATAAAGATGGCGGTGCAACCCGAGGAATGCTTTGCTTCGATGGGACTCGTGTGAGAAGAGGTTACTGAATTTGTGAAGAGGAAGAGGAAGAAAACATTACAGTGAGTGTAGACTGTAACTCGCTGGCAACAATAAAGACTGCTCTGCCCTTTTCAATGTCGCAGTTGGCAAGTAATGTAGTTGCCCTCCCGGGGCCGAGTCCATGACAAAGGGAGATGCTGTACGATGGAGTATTAGTACTGTAGTACAGTGTCCATCCATGGTGCATGACGCCGTCGTAGTCATCTTTCAGATAGTTCCGACAAACGTCCGGTCCTCACGGCTTGCGAGCAGGAAGGGCGAGCGGGCAGCAGCGACGGTCCGTCCGCCCGGCCGTCGTCGCCGTAGACCTCGCGGGCCGGGCGACCCGGTCATTCCCCACCTGCCTGTTGGCTGAACTGCGCGCTTGAGGACGACGTCGAGATCGACTAGAGAAGAAAAGAGAAGAGGAGAGATTGAGAGGAGTGTACGGACCCACCATAGCCAGCCAGCCAGCCAGAGAGAGTAGAGTCTGTGGGCCCCCTGAATTTCGCTTCCTTCTTTCGCCTTCACCAGAGTGATTGCGAAGTTTGAATCTTATTGTTAGTGGAAGGCACAGCGTCGTCGATGGCCTGATGGAGCAGTGGTAGTTCTCTGCATCCATCGATCTGTTCTCTCCTCTCGAGAGAGTTGTAAAGAGATGTGTTTTCGGTCCGTTGTCACTTTCGCACGAGCACGGAGGGAGCGGGAGTGGAAGGGGAAGGAGAAGGAATTGAGAGAGAGAAGACGCGGTGGGGTGTAGAAGTCCGGCCCAGTAGAGCGAAGGCTGCAATTATATCAGCAGCAGCTCGAGGTCCATGCATTGAAATCTCCAAAACACAATAACGGGCGGTATCTGTCGCTTGCTCGTCGATTTTATCCTTATCGTGGCAGCCATAGTGCTTCCTGCCGCACATTGAGAGAGAGAGAGAGAGAGAGAGAGAGAGAGAAGAGGGGCCTTGCTCTGCTTTGTTTTCCTTGTCGCGGCTCGAATCATTCATTCATTCATCTCGTGTTATATCCACTAGCAGGGTAGTGGAAAGCCGGATGTGCGTTGTTCGTGAGCAACACAAGACATCAGATACTTGTAACGGATAGCTATAGTCGAGGTTTAGCTCTCTAGATTGAGGTTCAGCGAAGCTTACACACCTCCAAGGAGGCATCGACTGTCAGGGAGAGGGGCCCCTTGTTTTTTCGTTGAAAGACGAGTATATGATAGCGTGCCTGTCAAGACCGCGGACTGTTTGATCTCTTCAGCGCGGAGACCTGCCCGAGTGCCACAGCTGCTGGAGCTCCGCATCTTCTGTGGACACCTGTAGGCACAAAATCATGTGGGTCGACGGTCACGCGAAAGTTTCATCTGTTCTGCCTTCTTTTGATATAGGACTCTGGCGGTGACACTTTCTCCATGTGTGGAGGCCAATGTGGTGACGGTAAGGTGTACTAGTTCGAGAGAGCGCAGAGGTCAGTTTCATAGAGTCCGCGTACTCAAGGGAAGCGCGGTGGAGGACGTTTGGGACCGGAATCTACGCGTAGAATGGCTGGTTATGGAAGCACCGAGCGTTTAGCTGATGGTTGACCGATCGAACGTGTAGTCTGGCGTTTTGAAGCAATAGGGACTAGCTCTAGATTCAAGATTTTGCCTGTTTTCTATCCCTGTTCCCGATATGAATGAGACTCCGGAGTTGTTGTTTGCAACTTCGGTGCATTCCCGGGATAAACCGCCAGGAAGGATTGGTGGTTGCGTGGGCACATTTCTTCAGCTCTTCGACTGGAATCCGAGGAAACGTCTATTTTCTACCAAGAGACTCCCAGCAGGTACATGTTCTCACAACGTAGTGTACTTGTGATATTCGCGGTCCGGGTTACTTTGTAACCCGGACCGGTAGTCAGTCCCGTTTCCCCTACCGAAGATATCCCCTTGCTTTAGCAGTCGGATGCTTTTAGATTGTGTGGCGAATGAAGGAAGCCGAGAATAGTCGAGCGACCACACGTGTCTAATCACTCTAACGTAAATAGCCCAACTCAGCATAGAACTGAAAAGCTTTACATAAGTCTTAGAGGATATTTACGTAATAGAACTGACAGTTGTGTTGAGTCCTGGTACAATAAACCGTTTCTTGGTCTCCGAACGTGTGCATCCCGTGACTGCCCAGTCTCCACTTCGCACTCCACTGATAGATTGGCACCGCGCAGACTGCGCGGTCTTCGGTGACCACGAAGATCTGCGACTCTCATGCAGTTTCAGCACAGTGCCATGCGTTTCATGTGGATCTGATCTCACAAAACTGTCTCTTGTGCTCTGATTTTCAGAACGCCCGCGGAAGCCTACGAAGAAAAAATTCAAGGATGAACGGATGCCGGTGGCAAAACTATTACTGGTATGCATGTGGTATTTATTGTTTTCGACTTGATATGGGTGATCATTAGATTGTGAGCATCCACGGACACAATCTCATACGTATTCTTCTTGTTCTCAGCTTGCGGACGAAGAGAATCGAGGGGGCTTTCCTTCGCCAAAGAAGTTGTCCGCAGCGGGGGTATCTGTTTCTGGTGGGGACCGCGCCAAAGACAACGGGGATGAGCATACAGGGAAAAGAGTGCCAGGTGTGGTGGCCAGGTTAATGGGACTAGAGTCTTTACCTGAATGCCACTATGGAAACGAGGGAAAGGAATCGCCTGTGCATCCAAAGATGTCACCTGTAAGAATTGCTCCACCTTTTATGATCTCAAAACTGTCGTATCATTGACATCGTCTCATTCAAGGACAGCTTTGTTGTCATCGTACTTCATCTACATCGGAGGGATGCGATGTATACGCCTAGTTAATGCCGATGAGGCTGATATTTCTTTACTCAGCCGTCTGGTCTAACTCATAGCCCAATATGTTTCTCCAGCCAGTGGAGGTCCGTCCTCTTCAGGAGCTCCTACACGCGCGTCAGGAACCGGTATTGCTGCAGGATCTTCTACGAGAGCGAGAGTACCTTGAGGCAAAAAATCTCTCACTAAAGGAACGACTTGCTGTTCCGGTACCGGGATTTGTGAAGAAATTCCCTTCGGACTCTGCCACCCAAACGTCTTACTCCCAGCCGAGAGACGGGTTCAAGAAATCCTCTAGGAGTGCTGAGCTTCTGCAGCCGTACTCTGACCAGAAATACCATAAGACTTTGCGTCCCCTCCGAAGAACTAGCAGGGACATTTCCGATGCAAAGCATCTCATCCTTGCACTGTCTCCTCGTTCAAACGGAGACAGCTTGAGACCCATTTTGCTCCCATCAAAAGTACATAATAAACTGATGAGTTCCCCCATCAAGTCACCAACGAAAATGGGGAGCAGGAGTGCACGGCTTTTGGAAGCTGCCGTGAAAATCCTTGAGCCTAGTCTGCAATCGAGCGCCGCGCGAGCTCGCGGTCCACATGTTCGACCGTCGTCAGTGTACACCACTAAAGACTTCAAAGATCTGGAAAGCGAAGTTGCGAGAGCCGAAGAAAGTCATAGGAAAGAAAGGGTACCGATCGTAGAGAAGAAAGTTGCCATTTCTACAAATGCTGGTCGTGCATTGAAGGGGCAGAGCATGAGCCGCAGCTGGAATGGCAGGGAAGAAGCAGGTCGAAACAGTCACGATATTAGAAATGGTAGTTCTCTGCATGATGCTCCAGGAAGGAGGCGATCCGATCATCAATCCCAGTCAACCACACATTCTAGAACGGCATCTCCAATGAGGAACTCGTCCTCTCACCAGCGAGGTCGAGGAAGCGTTAACAAACACACGGCTCCATCCGACGACAGTGCGAAAGTGATGGAAGAAGTCAAGACTGTGGTTCCTCAAGGTTTCGAGGAAGCGTACGAGGGAGGATTGAGGCCTTTGAACGTCGGGAGAAGAGAAGAGATTCGACTCGACAAGTATGAGATGGACGATCGAAGAATTTCTGAGAAGCACATAGTTTCTTCTTTGTCTGTTGGCAACAGTCCTTATTCCGAGAGCAGCGATAGAGGAGCACCATCTTCATTTCATGATCCTCTTCGGCGGAGCGGTAGTACTAAAGAAGGACCGACACCCCCTACCCCAACTTCAGCATCTAGGTCCAGGTTTCTTCGCAGCAAAAGCGTCAAAGAAGAGAAAATTTCCAAGTCTTCCGGAGGACAGTTTCCCCACCAGTATAAGCATCAAAGAGAAAGCAAGATCAAGCTGGAGCAGGGTCAGCAGCCCCCTGCTACATCTGGTGTCGTTGTCAATCAGGAACCTCGCACCAAGGTCGATGCTCCATGTCCTGATAGAGGTATGGTTTCCGTCCATTCTGCTCTCTTTCAGTTTGCCATAAGAAGTATATCTCCTTTCTAGTGCGAGTAGAACGGTAGAGCTGTTCATTAGAGAACTTACTGATGAGAAGCTTTATCTCAAGGCTGACTGTCAAATGCACGGAATTGGTATCCCAGCTGTCGATGATTTGGGTGAGGATGCGACTGTCATTCTGAAAGGCATGAAGGCCATCAAGACCAAGCCAGACATTCCTCGTAAGCAAGAGCCTCTGGTTGTCCAGGAAGCACCCATAGAGCCGCCACCTGTGGTACCAATCGTACTGGACGATGTCCTTAAGCAAGTTCCTGAAGTAAATGCACCGGCCGCGAATGACTTGAAGGAGGAAACTGGTCCACCCGTCCGCAGCAATAGCGGTGGAGGTCTTTTAAGTTACAGCCGACTTTTTGGAGGGCGGAAAGGAAGTTCAGGAGAGCGCAAGAATGACAGCGGCAAAGAGAAAGCAAAATCGCGGTCTGAAACCTCTCAGAAGAAGAGTGAATCTTCTCTTGTTCGATCTCTGCTGAGGAGGAAAGCTAGTCCCCAGACGAGTCCAACGTCCAGTACATCATCAGTCCAGTCGACGGACAGGAAGAAGCGTGGGGGTTTGAGGCTATCTCTCTCTTCACAGCCGTCACCCGACGCAAGCGAGTGTGATACACCTGGTTATTTATCCGAGGATTGCTCTGTGGAAATGGAGGTAGAATCTCATGCTGTGACTACAGCTGTAGTCATAAATACCGAAGCAGCAATTAAAGAGCGTATAATCTACAGCGAAAGTGATGACATGAAGATCAAATGCATTGATGATGTATTTCCTGACAAGGCCCCAGTGGACAAGGGATGTTTGAAGCTTCTGGAGGACGAAACAAAGCGCGGTCTTATAGTAGGATTCGACTGTGTAGATCTCAATGACCAGGGCGTCCGTGGTGGAGCCTTCAAGTATGCTGCTCACCTGATGGATGACTTGAAGTTGGAAGAGATGTTCTCAACAGGTATTATTAATGGCGGCTCTGGGCGTGGCGGGTTTTCATACAGCCCTCTAGTGGAGCTAGAGGAACCACCACGTTCTTCCCTGGAGTCCTTTCTCATCGAAACTGCTGCGGAGGTTGAGAAATGTGTGTCTTTCCTGGGAAGAACTAGTGTCGTGTCCTCTCCCGAAGACAGCTCAATTGAACAGGATGTTGGTGCCGAAGCCAAGGAACTTCCAAGGGACGATTTGGATACTTCGGAGGAGTTCAAGCCCACGACTAGTGAGGATTTGAATGCACCTTCAACTCCAGAGGTAAATTTCTTCACCCGGCAATCTGTCTTTAGCTTCCTTATTCATTGTTGCACCCCTTTTCGCAGTTGCAAGGTTTCTCACACGTTCTACTTTTTTCTCCCCTCTTTGCAGCTCGCTGAATCCAGGAAGGTAGAGGACAGAGAAGAAGTGAGTGAGCGGGTTTCGAAGAAATTTGCATCCAAAGGGCGAGTGATGTTACCAGATGAAGAAGATGGGATAGAGGAAGCAGCCTGCGTTTTGGTTGGTAGAGGGGACAGCGGTCAACCAAGCCCTGTCTCTGTCTTGGAATGCCCATTCGAAGATGAAACGGCAAGTTCCCAAGGAAATGTTCAAGAAAGCATATGCGGTACGTACTCCCACACTTAATTCTGAGTATACTCACAAACTTTCTCGTTGTGAATCAAATTCATTCCTCAGTAACGAAGGAAGTAGTTTGATCTGAAGGTTCATTTCTACTCGATGCAGATTTACGTGACGAAGACCTTGAAGATGATGAGGACCACTTCATAGATGAACTTCTGTACGAATCTGCGGCAGCTCTACAGAAGCCAAGGAAGTTGCGTAGACCGAGGAAGAACCCTGTTGTAACTGTCACAGATATCGAAGTATCTCCCGATAGTGGCCGAACTGAGAACGAGAAAATCGTTGGAGCAATTCTGGACATTTCCAGGATTCGGTGTATCGATCCTTCAGAGTTTGGGTTAGAAGTTGAGAACTCCGAATCTGTTCAAGGAGAGGAGGAAGACTATGTGACGAAGATTCTTGCCCTATGGGAAATGTTTCCCAATATTTCAGATAGTACAGGTGCCGAATTACCCCTAAACCCTGCACTGTTTGACAGGTTAGAATCACAAGAGCGTGCCTTTGCGTGGAACCGCGAGAAAGATGGGGAAGAGTTAGATACTCGCAAAGACTATCCCCACAGGACATTCAAGCAATGGCAAGGTCTCTGGCTCCATCGCCGACTCCTCTTCGACTCGGTGAACGAGGCAATGACCCATAGGGTGAAGTATAAGTATCCCGATCCTTGGATCGCCAAACCGGTCCTCAGACCACAGCCGAAAGGGAAGGAGTTGGTGAAGGAAGTTTACAGGGAAATCAATGACTGGAGGGATGGAACGACGGAGGAATTAGATACCATTATAGAGAAGGATATGAGTAAAGGTCCTGGAAATTGGTCCAATCACACCCAGGAAGTCGCAGAAATAGGATTAGAAATTGAAAGGACCATTTTTAGAGTCATGATCGAGGAGTTGGTCACCGAAATGATGGGGATCTCCACCAACAAAGCAGCAGATTATCCTGTTGGAGCCTATTGAACTCATCGAATTCCTCACCCCCTACCCAAGCATGATGGGTTACGAAATGTCCTGGCCATTTTGGAGCAAGTTGTCGGCCCAGCTGGTGTTTTGGGTCCTCTATCCAGACCAGTGGTAACTGTCTGCAAACAGAAGATCTTTACTTTCTGATGTCGGCAGACATTTTGGTATCATACACGGAACATTCCCCATTCTCGTCATTGATGGGCTCTGTACATTAAGTGTTGAAATCACAGCTCTTCCTGCCCCGTCTAGTTTGTTCAAAGTTTCTTCAGGTACATACTATCAAACTGCTTGGCGGAAGGCCACGTGGTGAGCAGCTGGCAGAATATAATATGCTAGTTTACAGAGAATTGTAGTTAAGGGCTTGTCCATCTGAACATTTGTAAATTGCATATTTCAATCATAGATACTTCGATTCAATATCCTTCACTTGCAGTCGTTTTATCATGATTGTTGGTCCACAGTGCTAGGTGGTTTGGATTGGGAAAGTTTGGAGTTTCGTTTATGCGACAGTCGAGAAGCTCGTCCTTTGTTAGGGTCCACCGATCGTTGCTGGGGCCTCGAATGCGAGCTTTGATTCATTTTGGTTCTGCGTTGACACCTAGCTTGCGCCGCAGTTCAAAACAGATTTCTCGTTGATTAGTGTTATGACAGAAGTTGTTTACCTTGCATGACTTTTAAGCAATACCTCAGCCAACTTGAACCCAGTTTTCAGTACTTTGGATCGGTAGATTTTGGCAGGCCTGGTCACAAATTGCAGTCACTGGTTTCTGATAATCCGAAATAGCACCTTTAGATTTATTCCCAAGAGGTCAGCTCATCGGTTTCGGGGAACCGCTACTCTACCTGGTCAAAGGACGATCCCCACCACGAATCAAAACATTCTGAGTCCCATCTTCAGTCCAAAGCGTTTCATTATCCCCGCCCACTCCAAAGTTAGCCAACAACTTCCCTCCTTCCATAGTGCCACCAGTCCATCCTAGTGACGCAACGGCCACATCTCTACCAAGCCGGTAAATGAGAAATTTCCTTGGTACATACAGTAGTGACCGATGTATTTGATCTCCCGAGTTCTTGGTCATCGCCGTTCGCAGATCCTTTTCTTCTCTCACAGAATAGCGTAATTCATTCAGGAGGCGCAGTTTAATGGGTTGTAGCTTTGCTGAGAGTTGATCCCTGGTTGTGTCTCCCCACTGCAATTCTCCAACAGTACCGACTCCTAATCACTGTACACGCTACACTGTCACCTCAAAATCGAAGCAGATTTGCAGGTCTTTGAACCCTTAATCTGTTTATGTCTACTGTTTGTTTGCTCACCGCAAAGAAAGTCCGCATTTGTAGCCTTCTCTGTACACGGGAAGGTTGAATTGTGTAAGGTGTTAAACAAATCAGGTTGAGCCACAAGGCCCACGCTCGCTCACATCCAGACTCCTTTTCGGGAAGCCCTCTTGTCAGGATTTGATAGCATGGAACCATGAGCGCAGCTTCCATGATCGGCGATCTCCAAATATGTCGAAAGCATACAGTCAGTCTGGCGATGACTGTCTGGCAAAGACGAGAGGAACGAAAGTCATGACCGACAACTCACGTGTACGAGCTCTGTCCTGATTTTAACTGAATCATAGCGCAACCCTCTGTAGTTTCTGACGGAAGATGAAGACATACAAAGATCGAGCTTGTTTCACTGACAGAAACAAGCCTATTAAGCCGCACGATAATCTCTTCAGCCGATCGCGTCCACAGACATAAAACTAACCATATACCCTGCCGATTCACTTAAGCTTGTTCTCATCTTGTTCTACCGCTATTTATAATATATTATGAGACCTTGCAGTGCAGATCTCTGACGTTCGTGCATAATCCAGCTTGACATTACTGATTGACTCCGAGCACGCAAATCTCACGCAGGCCTGGCCTATTATCATTAATCTTCGGCCCCACCTCTAATGACGTGGACCTGCTTCCAAGGCTCGCCATCCAGCTTGCCTCTTCTTCCATCCTTCCTCTACGGTAGTCATCGCGCTTTTGGCACTCGTGATTCGTTGTACACCTCGAATGGAACATCCTTGCATGTTTGCTTGAATGGCTGGTCCTCAATCCCACAATCGCCTGTTTACGCATTTACATTGCTGCTCCATTATATCATAGATCTTCCTAAAGTTCCCATGTACTCCTACGAGATCATAATTCCTTTCATTGTATCGTTCTTATTAGCACTGTTTTGTTCCCTCTACATGGTCGAGAAGTTCTCGAAATTCAGTCCTGTGTTTCATATAGCTTTTATATTTATAAAGTCGGTCAGTTCCACTTGAACCAAGGTGCAAACATTAAGAACTCCATCTGTTTGATGCTCTTGCTGTAAGTAACAGTACAGTACTGGGTTTGACATTCAACAATTTGTTGGAAACGTCCTCTCGTTCTCTCGGTTTTGTTGCTCATCTACCCCGCCTGTCATGTCTTGATAGCCCTCATGCTCGTGCAAGGTCCTTCTGTCGCGTGGTTCTTCCAGCTGTCCGAACTTTACTTGCTCTTACTTTTGTCATTGAATGCACGAGGTCGTCTTCCTAAACATCATCGTCCGTCAAATAATAGGATTCCGAATCCATCCCTGCAGGGCTCTAGATGCAACCAACGACTTCAGAGGCTTCATATTAAAGTCATCCCCGGCTTGCAGAGACCACTCGAGTGTTCCACAGTATGAGTACGAGGTAGTACGAGCAATTCAGTCGATGGTCTATGGTAGGATCATAGGACTGCGTTTCTTCCTCCTGAGGTCCGAATGATTCCAGAGGAAATACTGGAACAACTCTGTTCGATATACTTAAGACATGTTCGATCTTCCTACTCATGTACAATAAATTCCGGATCTTGTCCCTTTCTTATACCCTGTATACGGGGTCTGTACAACGCAATCATCCTTCTATTCCTCAAATTTTCATCCAAGATTCTCCAGCCAAGTGTCATTGACTTTGAGAATATGTGCATGGCATGAGGACCAAATCAGTAGAAAGTTCTTCTGACATATACGCCGCGCAGTTGCTGCTAATGCTCAATCTCAATACGTCTCTAGTCGTCTTCTTCAGTACCCTCCGTTGCACTTAGTGCAATCAATCGTCCACTTCCACTCCTACATTTCACAGCCTGCTCACTTCCGCCCATTTCTCGTGCTATTTATCATTCACTCGATCTTCTTTCTCGCTTAAACTTCAATTACTTGGATGCTCCCATTCAGATTCAAACCTTCTAGCTTCACTAGCAATAGAAAAAAGAAAATAAAGAAGAGCTTCACTAGCAATCAATCCATGCGATTCCTTAAGCCACTGAGACTCAATTTCTCTTCATCTCTCACCCATGAATCGATCATGTCTTCACATAGTCGATTAAGCTGCTCACGCTCAATTTTTTCTTTCATTTGTCCTAATTACGGAACGTAACCAATTCTCACCATATCCTCACAGGGTCCTTTTGCCCTTACACCAGTAATGTAAGGGTTCAACTCAAAATAACTTGAGGTGCTCATATTTCGTCTTCGTTCCCTCACCTCTTACCTTGCTTGGAATCCCGCTCATGATCTATTTACGAGTTGAACTACTGGAACGTGAAGGTAGGTGTCGAAAGTGTTTACAGACAATGAGTGATGGAGTGTGGAAGCACTCGAATTCATCATGACTACATACTGATATCATATCCACTTGCAAGTGTTTCGTTGTGGTACAATACTGCTGGTACGCAGTGGATGAGTTCTGACAAAGTAGTTGTACAGATATGAAGTAGAAGGTTACGTGATGCAGTAGTTTGTGTCTGTCGATATTGACGGTACGGATAGCCCTACTCTCCAGGCAGATACGGGTGCTGACGTACGACTACGTCCAGCTGACTCTATCCACACATGACGTTAATAAATACTTGTTACCAAAGAAATATTCGTAAGTTCATCGAAACATTACATCTGCAAATAGGTACTTTGTCATAAGTGTATGACTCAAATCACTTTTAGGAGACATCCATCAGTCTCTACCCTGATGATATTTTGTGAGTATATGCTCAAGTAGATGTTTGCGAACTCACGAGCATCATCTTTATAAGAAATCTTGGAAATGATTGGCCTTATCTTAGAAATTTGTCCTTGGGTGAAGGCCTGAACAGGCAAAAAATAAAAAACCCTAGTTACAGTGTTTGTGAAATGTTTTTTAATGCTTCATTCAACAATTTTGTCATTTCTACCCTAAATTTGTTGCTGTTACGATAATATTGTTTGCAAACATGGTTTTGAAATGACTTGTCCCTTGAAAGTAAGAATGAACGACGCAACATAAGCATAGGGTAACAACGACATACACACAGGCTAACAAGAAGAGAGAAAAGACGACCGCGTAGTAAACGCGAGAGATGAAAAGACAAAAGAGGTAAAACGAGGCTAGGCCTCATTTTACATCTAGCTTACCCCATGGAAGACCTATCAAGCTGAAGAACAATAAAACGTAAAAGGTGAGATGGGGCTAATCCGCAATGACTAACCTACGCGGTAAGTCTAACCGAGGCCCATCATAGCACATGGAGACGCTACAAGACAAGGAACTAGTCCAGGTTGGATACGACAAGGTCGTATGCCTTGAACTCTAGACGGGACAGGACACATACAGTGCAGGTGTATGATGATTCTATGAACGTTATGACGTATGGAGTCGATGCCTCACCCGCCAACTCACCCAAGAGCTCTACAATGCTCACAGTACATTACAGTTATACTCTTGACATCCCCCCTTGATAGACGTTCTGATGTGTATTGGATACTACACAATGTTTCGTTATCCGTTAACTGCAGGTGCGAACTGTCTGCTCATTTATTAACCTAGGTACTACAGAAGCAGACACTGCTACTCCAGTCACATTCTTGGCGGACATAGATGGTCAAAACTCGTCCGTTGAGTCAGCGAGTAGAACACGTGTCTTGAGGACATAAATTGATTGCGTTGGAATTTATGCTATCCATGTACATTACGTGGTGTTGGCCGCTAATCTATCTACAACACTAGGACATTAATATAATATCGACGATCTACGTTACCTTTTATTTCTCATTGATCTATCTTACCACTGCTGATATACAAAGCTTAATCTTTCCACTTAAAAAGAAGAAGATAATCATAAGTAGAATAAATCTCTACCAGTTTTACGAAAAAAAAGGATACAATTTATGGACAACTAATTGTTTATCTGGCAACATGAAACCGGACAGTCTCATCAGGTACAGTCCATTCTCAATAGTTAGTTGTAACAGTGGATTCTCGATAGGTGCAAATGACCAAGTTAGGGTGAGAAGAATTTCCACACGTCCCGTTATAGATGATTATAATATATATATACACTCTACTGAACATTTTTTCGATATTATACTCTAATTTCGTACTCAAAACTTTTTTTCCTCCATAAGACCTTTACTGTAAATTCATAAGATTGTTTAAATCACAGTCATCTTGAAGCACACAGTCATGAGTACAATCTAAATGTTGTAGTCCTTATGAACTTATCGAAGCATCCTCAGAGACCTCCATACACGTTATAGCAACTTGAGCTTTGTTCTACCCCATCTAATATCAGGAATTTCTTATTTGTGAATTTACAATACACTATAGTCGTAAAGAGACCTAAAGAAGAGCTCGAGCGTTTGAAAATAATGCTTAGAGAAGAATATTGAGCACAAAATTATAAAAATATCTTTATTTTATAAAGTGGTTATATAAATATAATAATTTAAAAATTTTAAAGTTCTATATAGAGGATAATACAATTAAAGACAGACCTTCAAGGTTCATCAGATTCCTCATTTGTTAAGCTTGTGATTGATTTTGAAATTCTCATCATTTTTACATGATTATTTAATTCAAAGAAAAGATCTAATTTAGCTACTTAGTAACTTAGTTAAGTTATGTGTAAACCCTACTATTCTCAACCCTTAATCACCACAGTAATTTTACTATTAAAAGCAGATTATAAAAACTTATATCTAGCCAAACACCCTACACTACATTATAGATTCCTTCCATTGGCAAATGAAGGTGCACTAATAGATTTGGGTCCTTGATAACTTTATGAAAACCTTTGGGTTTCCACACTAGAGCCCCATACTAACCAATAAAATTCAATATTTGTTTTTTGAGATGTATATTAAAATTTGATAAATAACGGTGCCAACTGGAAGTAAAATCTAATACATAGAACCGTGCAGATCCAGTCAATGACGACTTTGTCTAGAATGGTTAAGTCAGGTTGTTGGTTACTGTACATTCTGACTCATAACAAGAAAAACTGATACTAATGCATTTTCTGACTAATTGAAAACCAAATCGACTCTTACTTCCTCTGTGCCCGACATACTGCTCCCACGACGTACTGTAGTTCTTCCTAATCCAAATAAATTATTGCTAGAAAGACTGTATCTCCACAGAGAAAAACGTTTTATTGCTTTGTCACAGCAAGCATCTTAACTAGTAAACAAGAGACCTAGTTAGGAGAAATTAGTTGAACCTAACAAGACATGGCTTTGTTGTTTGGGTTCAGCTTAGTAATTAAGATTATCGAGATTCGAAGATCAAGATGATTTGTTATAACTAGACTGCGATGTCAGCAGCCATGAACCTCTCATGCAGCATAGTTATAAACTGATTGGCCGTCAGTATGTTACTTATTATCTGCTCTAAACACGAAACTCATATTGTCCAATTTTAAATGATCGCGTCAGTGTAGATCTAAAGGTCAACCTTGAAGATAATATTTCTGAAATGCTCTTGGAATGAAAACACCAGTTACTTCCATTTGCTTATCATTTGTACGTTTATGATTCCGGAAGAGCATCTTGTGATCCATGTAATGAAATAGTCAGCAGACACCTTTTTGATTTCACCGGATTTCACCGTTGATAATGTCATGTAAAATGCAAATTCACTTTCAGCAATTCATCTTCAAACTTGCGAAACCTATTTGAAACACGTGGCACAGACCAAGTGTAATAAAATTGGTAAACTCGGGTAGTTTAGTTCAGAACTTAATTGTACTTGAGTTCAACGGCACCGTGTGGTAGTTGGAACTGGTCCTGCTGCTCAAGCACCAGTACCTGGTAAGCAGAGTTGGGTGGACGGATCAAGTCAGCGTGTGTAAACGGGTTTATTTTGTTAACCGTATGAAGAAGTATGAACTGTGCAAGATACTGTTGACTGTGTATACACTGCTGACACCTTTATCCATCATTTCAATGATTAATCCCAAAGATAGGGAGTTTATCCTCAGGATCCTCTTGCGTCTTACTGTCCAAAACGGTCACTTCATAGATTGCTCGGTAAAATGGAAACTTCCATTACCGAGAATAGAACAGGATATCGACGTCGTTATCGGCTGACAAGTTTTGGCGTTTACTAAGGCGTTGCTGTGGTAAAGTTGCACTTAGCGCCGTATGAGGAGAACAAATTTGTTGCCTAATTTAATGACCTTATTAAACATTAGGGTCGCATAGTACATTCGAGAGTGAGGGGGTAGTCATTTGCTTTTAGAGAACCAGAGGCTAGTACAAGATTTACTTTCAAAGATCCAAAGTTTGTGAAAAGCTTATTAGCTACAACTTGACAACTTCTGTACATTTGGAAAACCTACTTGTGATTTACCTCCTGTAATACCTCCCCCTTATTGCAATAATTGTAAGCAGAGAAAGAAAAGGTTGTGATTTGTCGAAGGCTAATTATATTTGTTGTTTGTTTGTTGTTGTGGATATGATATGCTGAGGGTAGAATAGTTGACCAAACCCTCTGAATACAAATTTCTTTTTCAGGACAAGAAGGGAAGGCTTTTATTTATAGCACATAATTTTGAGGAAAACAAAGGTTACATGACGTATAGAACTTTATGATATTTACAATGGGTTCTCATATTATTGGGTGTTTGTTCTCACATTGGTTTTACATATAATCTCGGTGAAGCCACATTGGTTTTACATATCATCTCGGTGAAGCCAGGATACAAACGTGCATCATGAATTTGTCTTCTTTATATTTATATATATATATGGAATCTGGCATGGTCCTTGGCAGCACTGGAAAATGATCCTCAGTGGTGGTTGGATTATGGTGTTAAGGTAGATAGACGGATTGCAGATAGTTGGGCTGGCATTTGGTATGTGGCAAACTATTAGTGTATGTTCTCTCTCCTAGAATAAGGTTCTCGCTCTCCGATAAAGTGGTCTCCCTAGCTCAAGACCCCCCTCTCTCCCTTTGGCTCTTGACTCCCTCAAACTCTTACCGTACAATGGGTAATGCAAAGATCTCACCTCCTCTCACTACACCACCATCTAAGACATGAAGCTCTAGAGGAAAAGTATGGGGAAGTGACCTTTGAGAGGAACAATATGAGAGAGGGAGTACTCTAAAGCTAAAACATGGGATGTCAACATATATGCAAATAAATATCAGTATTAACTCATAAATCTCAATATAAACGATAAAGGTGTGCCTACAAGAGACAACGGTTTGCTCACAATTGGGTAAGGAATTGTTCTCACCAGAAGAAGTCCAATTGCACAGGACATGGGTTTGCTTGCACAAAGAAAGGCTCACTTGCTAATAGAAGGTGTTCAATCATGCAAGGTGGTCTTGCTTGTGGGGTAAAATAGGTTTGCTTGCATGTAGTAATGGGTGTCTGCATGGATGCATAGGCTTTCATTTTGACTTGCTTTGCCCTTCAATATTTCACTCTTTTCAAAATACACTCACTCAGATTTTGAACTTCCCTATGAATATTATGATGCTCT
Organism: Lunularia cruciata; assembly: GCA_948567375.1. Taxonomy (NCBI): domain Eukaryota; kingdom Viridiplantae; phylum Streptophyta; class Marchantiopsida; order Lunulariales; family Lunulariaceae; genus Lunularia; species Lunularia cruciata. Next base: position 16,716,275 of record OX419759.1, read on the forward strand.
CCTTTGCTCCTTCCTCCTTCAAATTTCTCAAGTCTCAATTTCCCCCCTTGATTGTTCTCAAATCTACTCTCTCAATTTTCAACTTTGTTTGTCCTTATCTCTCCCTTGCAAAGTTTCCTTCCTTTTGTCTATCTCTTTCTCTTTGTCAAAATTTTCTTTCCCTCTTGATTGGTCTCATATGTGCTCTCACTATTCTCAATTCTATCTATCCTTCTTTCTTTTTCTTTGGTCTCCTTTGCTCCAACACTCCTCCTTGACAATTCATGCTTGTTGTATTTTGTCTAAATTTTTTTCTCCCTCTCAAGAAATGGTCTCCTTTTCTCCTTCCTTCCCTCTTGATTATTCTCAAGGCTGCTCAATTCTATGTGTACTCTTTAGTCCCATTTTCTCTTCCCTTCACTCTTGATAACTCTCAAGTCTTCTTGATTCTATATGTCCTTCTCTCTCCCTTCAAAAATTCCTTCCTCCGTTTTTTCTATCTTTTGCATTCCATCTTACAATTTTGTTTTCCTTCTTTTGAGATTTTCTTTTGTTTTTCCTTCCTCCCTCGTATGTTTAACAATTTCCCTTGAGAAACTATCTCTAAGTATTTGTCTATCCCTTTTGTAAAAACAATTGAATTGCTTTACACTTTCACGCGTGCTCATCTTCTTTCCCTAATTTGAATTGCTCTCTCTTGCATTTGGATTGCTTTCTCTCTTTGCCAAATTGCTCTTCTTTTTCTCTTTAAATAATCTGGTTTGAATATCTCTAAAGATTTTAAAACTATATATAAAATCTCAAATATAAATATATGTGTTGCACATGTGTAGATTTATTAAAATATTTCCCAAAAGATTTGAATTTCATTCAAATGCAACTCCTTGTCACATCAGTTAACTTCCAAAACAACACACATCCTTTCTAACCCAAGCAAACCCCTTTCCCAATACAAGCAAACCTTTCCTTACCCAACAGTCACTTTCCCACACAAGCAAAAAGAGTTTTGAATAAGGCAAATCTAGAAAGCATGTACATAATACATCAAACTTGCTTATTATTTTTATGATTTGTATAAAAGTTTACTAGATCTTTTGATTGTAGAGAAGGTAACTTTCTAAACCTAAAGCTCTAGTTCCCTCTCTATATTGATGATTATTTCTACATGTAGCTTCCATAAACTCATACCTAAAGTTAGCTTCCTCCTCTACTCACATATTGCTTCTATTAATCCATAAATTATAAAAGATTATACATATTCTGTTCCATTGGAGAAGATGAGAGTTCCTAATTTTGTCATTAAATTTCACTCCCAATTCATGCAAAGAATTCCATTGATCTTTGAGAATACCAATACAATGTTCATTTAGCATACATGCATATGCCACATAGAGGTTGAAATCTCTTTCTTTTTTTTACCATAGGTGTGCATTGTTTAAAGAAGGAATTAGATGTTTCATTGGCATATAAGCAAAATCCCTGAATGGATATTGATGGCATTCAAAAGCATTACATGCTCTCCTTGCGTTGAGTTTTTACCAAAAATCTCACCTCTTTGAACATGCTACACCTAAACACACATAAGGTATTCAAATGAAAGCACAAACATAGTCATATGCTAGCATAAAAACATAGGAATTAAGCTTTACAATTTCATTACATGGAAATATTTACCTCCATCAAAATGGATAATTTTTGTGCTTACCATCATGTTTCACCTAGCCATTGGTGGAAAAAAACCCTTTCTTTGAAATAAATTTCCCCATCTATTGTGGCCTAAAGGCTAAAGGAAAAAGAGTACAATTTACTAACCTCACAAATCCTTCAAATCCTTTCCGTGTGAATATTGAAAGAATTCTAGCTCTCTCTTCTAATCCTAGCCATTGCACTTGGTTCCCTAGAATGGACAATATGGCAATGATGACTTTGTAAGTGAATGTTATGGTTAATCTAACACTTAACACCATAAAATCATCCCTCTTGCTATACAAGTGCAATTCTTGTTATGCCCAAATATATCCAATGTCAATACCAATTAAAGCTACACAAGAGTTTACTTTCAGCCATCTCTCCTTTTAATCACATCATGCTCCTTAAGCATATTCACTAAAGCACCAAAAAAATCCATATTAATCTTCACCAATTGTTTAAATGCAAGTGGATTGCAAGCTTTAGGTCTCCATAAATTTGTAAGCAAAAACTTCCTAGTCCTTATACACAATTTACATCACCTATGAAATATTTTATGGAAAAAATCAATTTTAGAAAGAAGTTCTATGGATTTAGGTCCAATGCACATAAAATTCCATGGGTCCTAACTTAAAAGCCACTAATATCAATTATTTTTTGAAGTCAATTTTGCTACCAAAGTGTAGATTCTTGGTTCTTGTGCTGCTATGATCTATACCTAATGATGATTTCTTTTAGCTGAACTCATCTATCACATCAGGTTCAAGAGAACACAATTTTCATCATAATCTTCATACTTAGCTCAAGAATGATGTTAATTTGACTTTTAAGAGTTTAAGTCACCAAAAATAATGAAAAATTGCTCAGTCCCATCATAGAACATTTCTTAGATCAAGAGTTGGCATGGATTTAAAAGGAAAATTTAAAAAAATTACAATTTTCTCCTTTGGTCCTAAATAAAATTTTCTTGCATGAAAATATTCATTGCATTCAAATATCATTTTTCATGTTGATTGAATGGAAGGACCATTCAAAGGCCTAGAGCGCATACCAATGCACCCTAAGGTTATCCCAAACTTACCATGAAGTGCCAAGTGCAAACAATATAAATCCAACAAAGATGAAACTTTTCCCAATGCACACTCAACATAAATCTACACATTTGGAATTTGTTAATACATTATCACTCAAGTTACTCAATCTGTCTATTAGGTAGTGAATCCCAAAATGTAAATGAAAATCTGTCATGATCGATTTTAATTTTAACTTTATAATTCACATACATTATACATAATATCCTAATATCCTAATCCTATTGCCTCAACCAAATCCCCTTGGTACCCGATGAGCTCCAACAAATCTCCTATTCACATAGACCAAACTCTATGCAATCCTAGCAAATCTCAATGGCACACAAATAAGCCACAACAAACCTCCTTCACCTCAATGGACCCCTTGCAATCCTTGCTAACTCCACTTCCACCCCAACAAACCTCCTTGCACCCCATCAAACCTGACAAGTGTGGGGAGAGTAGAAGTGGGACCAAGAGAGAGAGGAGAAAGAACTATGAGCTCAATTGGAGAGTGTGTATATTGAATGTTCCATATCAATTCAAATTCGTGGTTTTCTAACTCTCTTAAAATTGATGATATTACAAAACCTCCACTTTGCATCCAAAATCATCATTATCCTCCCATTTCTATTTTGTGTTCAAAAAGGAAACTATAAAATTCCACAATCAACAAAAGACAAGAACCATGGAATTAAAAAAAACCTAAGAGGTTGTTGATTTTGAAATAAAACAAGTTCAAGCTTGTGCATAAGCAAGAGGAAGTTCAAATCTTGTAAGAGTATTTCTTATCATAACATGCAACATATTTTGGTTTCTTCTTGTGACATTAGGATGAATGAAATGGCCCATAAATTCATTTAAGATTTGCAAATTTTTCTTATGGATGTTTCACTTTTGAGCACCTTTTTATGGTATTTATGGAATTACTAAAGTTCCATAAATAACCCATAAAATCTGCATTGAACCCCCTATAGAATCAAAGGTTGAATGTTGCAGTGAGCAAGAACTTTGAATGTTGGAAATGGCCAAGGGCTTGTGTATTTATTCTTGGAGATGAGTACATGCTTGCTTTTCGGGTAAAGTTAATTGTTCTTTTTTTAGCCAAGTTACTAAATCCTTGAGAGTTCCTCAATATATTGGAGTCTTGGTTAGTTATTTCTTGGGTGCCTTATTAGCACACTCTATCTCTTATAAGGTTCTTAATGATCTTATAAATATTAATTTTTGAACTCCTTAAGAGTATTTCCTTAAATTTTGTAGTAACTCATATGAAAAACTACTGCTAATAAAAATTTTTAATTGGTAAAATTAATAGTTATAATAGGTCTAGCACTAGAATTCTAGTTACTAATTAGTTATTAAAATACTAGTTTCTAAACTTCTACTAATTAGTTTCTAAATTGTGTTTGAACTCTTGGATGACATCTTGAGTGTTGTGAAGATGATGAAGGCCTTCCCTTTACTTGGACGTAAGTAATGCTTCTGAATAAATTTATGCTCTACATGTTTGTGATGGTCAAAATGAACCATTAGCTTGGCAAGGGTTTTGATAATTTTTATACTCCTCATGATATTTATTAGTGATTGTAATTAGAGTAGTTTAACTTGGTCAAAACCATTAAGAATTTGAAAATCTAGCAACCAAGATGAACGCAAATATGGTAGGGAAGATCAAGTAAATATACAACATAAGAGATAAGATCAAGGATAAAAAGTGATTAATCTAAGTGAAAGTAAATTTTTTAACTTCAAGTATCAAGAATTAAAGGAATGTTATGACTATAAGTATAACTTATTATTAATAACAAAAGATAAAACATGTTGATAATTATCAATAGAATACATTTGAAAATTTTAGGTGGCAAGTGGATGAGATTTTGTTTCTTGTATAGAAGAAGATAAGATGTACTGTACAATCAATAAAAGTATGCTTAAAATACTAAGATAGTGAAATGAACAAACTTTTAGAATCTAGATCTAAGTGGTCTTGGCTATAGTTATGAAAGAAGATATAATCCATATAGAATCTGGTACTACTTGCTTGGAGCTATTCTTTCTACGTGCACATTGTGCAACTGGCAAACTCAGCCAACCCTGCTATTTGAATTTGAAAAGCAATTAGAAGTAAGTCAAGCTAGTGAGCCGTAGCTTGGTGACATGCTCAAACAATTTGGAGACCTTAGAGTAATCTTAAAATCCTATCTTTTCTTTTTTCCTGTTTTTATTATTTTTGTGATGAAAAAATGTTTGTAGGTGAACTCTATGATTGGAAGGAGATTATTATAATTATTGTGATTCATGAAAATATACAATATATTTATTTAAAGGTATGGTTAGGTCTTTCAATTCAACCATTTATTTGAGGGTAACAAGTAGTTGTTATGGCAAATTTGGTGCCCAAATTTAGATAAAAGTGACCACTTAAAGTTGTTTGGTGAAGTAAGGATTGTGAAAAACTATAAATACCCTTGGGAGACCATGATGAAAAAACTATATGTCAAAGGAGAGGTTGATTGAGTAAGGTGCATCCATTTCTTCACTAGGAGCTTAATGGATTTGCTTACTCACTTTATCCACTAATAAATGAATGAATAAATTATATGTATATATATATATAAAATTGGAAATCTGGAGTGTTGGTCCTTAGCGGCTCCACAGATCTGGTAAAAAACAGATTTCCCATTGGTAATTGATGGATGGACAAAAATTGACCAATTGTGATGCTCTACCGCTCAGAACAAGCGCACAAGCACTCAAAAACGCAAGCCAAAAATTGCAATCCTAGGTTTACAAATGCTTGGGTTGGAATTAATCTGCAATAAAAAACCGTGGTAGCTTAGGTTGAATTCAGGAGTTAGAACTTTGTGACTAGTGTTGGAATTGAGTTGAGATGAGGAGAGATAAATGTCTGAAATTTTCTACAATTCTTGCTAAATAGAAAAAAATCAAACAAGCTCTGATTGTCCTCCAAATCTCATGCCACTAAAACCAAAGTTACATCTTGAACCAAAGGTGGAAATTTGTATTTTATAACATGCATGGTGTTTTCAAAGAAGCCATACATTAGGAATGCTTGGAGAGTTCTTTGAAGCAAGTTTGTTACTTGAGTACACCAATACATCTTTTATTGAGGTAGAAAATGACAAATCCCAAATGTCCAAAGATCAAGGTGCTCATGGTGAGAGTGAAGATTACTTGGCTCAACCTTGCTATAATGATAATCTTCAATCTCATCTCAAGAACAAATTGGAAGTTGTTGAATCCCTTAGGAGAGATATAACACCTACTTTGAGGATAATGAAACATTGGTTAATGTTTACGGAAGTGTGTTATGGCAATGTTTTCCTTTCATGGTGTATGGAAGACATGCAATAGAAAATAATAATAATAATAATTAAATGCAACTTTGATTAATAGTAAGGAAACATAGGACAAGATCTAAGCTAACATGCTCTCAACATGAAATATAGAATTATAATAGTGGGAGAAGACCATTTGGTTCTAGATTTGTATTATATTTTACCGGATTTCACTACAATAAATAACAGCACAATTATCTTTAGACATATTTGGTCATTGCCATAATGTTAAAAGAAGATGATGTGTCTTATCTTCTTTAAGAGGACTTTAGATAGTACAATCATATACTTCTTGTAGATTGAGCCCAAAAAGAAGTAGAATAATACAAAATATATATTGACTTCCTTTATATTCATAATATTTAAGCACAAGCTAGGTTGAAACTACTTAGAAGAAGTTGTAATTTATATTGGTAATCTAATTTCTATTTCTCTTTGGTTTGACCAAATGAGAAGATTGGAAAAATCTAGAAGTTCCTTGTATTTGATTGAAGAGAAAGTACATCTAGAACAAGGTAACATTTTCCAAGTACTTTCCCTTCTAGAGTTTCTTCTCCAATGATGATATAAGCTTATTAAAAGATAAAATTACTATATTTAAGTAATATATATCATTGATAATTCGTTATATTTTTAAGGAAAATAATTAATTCTCCTAGTAAAATGTAACCTCCTAAAGGCAAAGGCAATTATCTATCAATTATTTGTCAACTCATGTTCTAGCATTATTAGAATAACATAATTAAAAGTATTAAAATCACCTTCAAAATGTACTAAAAAATATACACTTATAATTTTGGATAAGTTGATACTAAGTCTTCAACTCAGAGATTGTTGAATGGTGCTGTAAAATGTGTTTGGTAGTATATGACCCATAAATAAAAGCTTTCATGCATATTAAATTTTTGAATATCACTAGTATCCTCTTGAGTTTGCAAAACCACAAAAACCTTGATGTTTTTCCTTTATCTTGCTCCCATCAATTGAAACTGAGAATTGAGAAGAAGGGCTTCTCTTCGTACATCACAATAACCTTGTGATTTACGAAGATAAACCCTTCTTCTCAAAATTTTGTTTTTGATTTTTCTAGAAAGACTTTTCTCATTTGTAAGCTTTGCAATACTTCATTGATAATAGCACAACTTATTTATACTTGCTATAGATGGATGAGATTATCATTTGAAAATAACAGAATATATTTAAAAATAAATTTATCAAGTACCCAATATATACTATCCATCAATACAATAGATAAAATAATGAGGCCAATGGGATGGACAATCAATTCAAAGTCTTTATATCTTATGCAAAAAGTTGGCTTGGATACAATTCTTATTGAAATGAGTATTATCCACTATTTACTTCAAATATCTAACTTTTTAAGAATGTTTTTTTACTTAATTGATCCAGTAAATGATCTTTATGAAGCAAGGAGCATTCTTTATTATTTTTTTATTCAATTTATAATAGTTAATTTAAAATTGAAGACCACTTTTTTTATTGGAACAAAAATACCAGTACTCCTCAAGGTAAGCTCTAATAAAATTCTTTTCCATAAACTACATCAAATTTTCCAAAATTCTTATCTTTGATTTAGAGATAAGCACTAGATAGTTGGTCTTATAACAAGAGTGTTATTTTGGAGCTTCAACTAGAAATAATGTTAAGCTCATCTTCTATTTAAGGGATGTGATACCTCTAGTGATAATTTATATATGCATCATGTACTAAAAGGAAGAACAAGCTAGTATCAAGCACCATCAAGGATAACAACTAGACCAAATTTAATCTCTTATTTTCTCTCCAAATTACTCATTCTTCTCTCAAAAGTACTCCAAAATATTCCATAATAAAATCATTTACCAGTGTTAACATTGAATAATGTACTCCCTTGGCACTCTTGTATAGATCCCCTAAAGTAAGAGGTTCTTCCAAGATAAAGTCTCAAAAAGAAAACTTCATTCATTTTTTATATATTATAACTAAAATTCATAAAGTTTCATTCCTATAATACCTTTAGCTATAGATAGATTGTCTACAAGTGGAAGTTGGTGTGGTAATATATTTAAGGATATTATATACGATGGTAGATCAAATAGAGGTGTCACCAAAAGAATACTTCTGTAAATAGTGCATAGATTGAAAACATCCTAAAAACTTCAGAGGCAATTTTTGAAACCTGAATAAATAAATTTAGAAAATGGAATTTCACACTCTTTGAGCCAAAGGCATTGCCTTTTCCTTTTACTTTTTTTTATTTTGTCAAGATCTTTCCAATGATACCTCACCCATATTGTTATGTGCTTCTTACAAGAACATTCCCCAAAGATTCCCTTTGGTCAAACTTGTTTGACCAACCAAATAGGACAAAGATCAACATGTCAGCAATTCATATAGCCAATCTAGGAGTGGATCTTGTTGACATGTCATCATTTCATGTATTTGATCCAAGGATGTAGCTCCCTTTGAATAGATCTACTTTGCTATATAATAAAGATAAGGTGCTCATTTGGGGCATCACAATATTGAGGAATGAAACCTTATGTTTTTCTTGTGTTTCTCTTGTCCTTGGAATGGTATCAGAGTAGGTATCTTAATATAAGTGAGTGAATTACCTTTCTTGGAAGAACAAGGTTATTGAGATTGAGTAATTTTGAGGAGAGAAAAAGTAGTGCAATCGGTAGATTGAGGTGTTTGTGAGAGAGGATGGGATGGATGCTTTTGGGGTGCAATGACTTGCACCTCAATCTCTTTTCTTGAATCCATTCCATATCAAGATTATGTACATTTAATGTAGGCAAGTGATAGTATATCTCGTTTACCATTTTGGAGTGAAGTTCATGGACCTAGTAATGAATTTGCCAAACCTTGTGATTATACCTATGGTGATATATTATAAAGAGTGGGATTTGAACATTTATATTCTGTTTTGATGTAATGGATATGAATATATTGAATCCTCTCCCTTTCAACACTCAAGAAAAAGGTGACCACGTAGAACACATGAAGGATAGAAACACCCTATCAAGCTATACAAAGGAGAGATATAAGAGGTAAACTAGGGCTAGGCCCCAATAGTTTCAATATGAGAAATTTTCCCTACCACACCTAAGATATCTGAGCTATACAAATTTTAGGGTCTACTAACTACTCTAGTAGAAAGTACTCTTTTAACACTCAAATAGAAATCAGTTACATAGACCAAAAGTGATGTGTAGGGATTTCATAGTCCACAATTTTGGTGAGAAATATTATCAACAAGTGATAGTCTTTGAGATCACGATGGTAGTCACAATCATCAATGCTCTTTTCTAAGTGATCGTATTAACACTCTATTGAAATATGAAGTATTGATTGAGCATCTATTGTGTGTATAGATCATGGAGCCATAACTGAAGGATCTGATGCAAGGAATGTAGGGGATGTTGAAAAATTTTGGGAGATCAAGATGACAATGGAGGCATTACAAAGTCAAGTACATACTTTCAAAAACAATCATGTAATGCAAGAAGGAGAATCATCCAAAAACCTAATAACATTAGTGGTAGTACTTAAAGAATCACTCAATGGCTATGACATTGACCCCAATCAACAATGAAGCTATATTGTTACTACAAATAAAGAAGAGATGCAACATCAAGCCTTACAAGGGACAACATTCTATGTAGTGAAAAATTGTATCTCAAGAATGAAATAATAGTTTCAATTATTCATAACCAAGATTATTGATCATTCTACAAGCATGTTTGCATATGTGTACTTGGCTAATAAAGCTCTCAAATGGTATGATTGTTGGGGATTATAAGTGTTGGTAGAAGAAGAGAGATCACTTGCACAAAAATGCAAGAATGGCTGTTGAAGAATTCCAATTCATGTATTTTGCGTAGATGGCTCAAACCCAACTATGACGGTTGAAGTAGAAGAAAGAATATATGGAGGCATGCAAGAATATATGGAGGAATTTTTTGATTTGTAGGTCATGAGAACTGATGTGAGCCTAATAGAAGCTCTTGATAATTTCCAATGAGGTTAAAGAAGAAAATTTTCCAAGAGGTAATGGTACAAAATCCTTGTGCTATTTTTGAAGCCATTGCGAGTGCTCACAGAATAGAACAAACACTTGGAAGAGATAAAGAGGTAGTCCTAATATAACACTACTGGGCTGAATCATTATACTTTGGTGGACAAATTAGTATGTTTTGGGTAGCATACATTTCTAAGACCAAAGAGCATAAACACTCCAAGGAAAATGAGGATGGGTCAAACAAAGGAGATATGAAGTCTCACAAGGTAAAGGGGTTCAAGCAAAACAACAACATTGTTACAATTGTGGACGAGTTGGGCACATAGCCATCAATTGTCATGCTTGCCTCCCTAAGGTCCCATAGCCTCCATACAAACAACCTTTGAATAACTTGGAGAGACGAATCAAAGAGGAGGGTGTTGAAATCACATTGTAAATAAAGATTGTTAATAAATGTACCTCATGGCTTTATTGGCTCAATGGTGAAGGGTAAGAGCAAGGGGAAGAAGAAGAAAAGTGCACAAAGGTTGAAGAAGACAAACGCATAATTGATTGTTGTAAATGGAGTTCTAGAAGGAAATCAGGTGAAAGTATTGATAGACACTAGAGCAACAAAGGATATCTTGTTTTGCTTTGTAACAATAAGGTTGGGGATAGAACTAGAGAAAGATGAGAATGAAGAAGCAAAGTTACCTAATGGTCCGAGGATTAAGTTGTTACTTAGAAGGATAACACTCTTTTTAGGAGAGTATCAAGAAGAAATTGAGTGGTGAGTGATACCATTAGCTTGTTACAATGCCATGGATGGAACGCTACAACTCCATGGTAGATTGGAGAAGGAAAATATTGAAAACTAGCCAATGGAAGATAATTAGAGATAGAGAAAGATCCCAAAGGCAAGAATTACCTCTCTATGTCATAAAGATAACAACTATTGGTAAGACATATATATGTTTCATGGATCTAACAAGAGAACTCCAAAGTGCATAACTTGATAGACAAATTCTTGAGAATTTGAAAGATGTAAGTCAATGAGTTTCAAGATGTCTTTCTTGATGATTTACCCTCAAGATTACCACCAAAGGAGAGTAGATCATAAAATCAAGATATTTCTTGAGAAGACACTTCCTGTAAGGCCCCATATCACCTCATGAGTTAGAGGAGTGCAAGGGTCAAATCAAGGATATGTTGCAAATAAGGTTATCCAACCCAATGTATCATCATATGTGGCTCTTGTCTTGTTTGTGAAGAAGAAGGATGGTATGATGCAAATGTGCCTTGACTATTAAGACCTAAATCAACAAATAATGAATGAAGAATAAATACCCATAACCTTGCATGGATGGATTTTTTGATCAACTCAATGGAGCAAAAAATTTCACTAAAGTCAATCTTTGGAGCCATTATAACCAAATCAAGATCATGGAGGGAGACATACAAAAAACTTCCTTTTGAACATGATCACTTTGAGTACCTAGTGATGTTGTTAAGCCTCACCAACAAACCAACTACTTTTATGAGTTTGGTTCCATGTTTGGCCTCATGACACATTTTTATCTATACTTGGATAAGTCTATTATTATTCTCCTTGATGATATCTTAGTCTATAGTAGGATAATGAAAGAGCACAAGCAACATCTACAAGAAGTCCTCCAAATTCTATGATAGAACTAGTTGTATGCCAAGGTCTCAAAGTGTGAGTTTGGCAAGTCAAAAGTATATTGCTTGGAAGCATGGAGTAAGTGCATAAAGGTATCTAAGTTCTTATAGGTAAAATAAACATCATTTAGAAATATGGTGCTCTAGAAGATCAGACTCAACTCAAGAATGTCTTGGGATTGAATGAGTTCTATTATTGATTTGTCAAGGACTTCTCCCAAAGTTGCACAACCCCAAATGGCACTACTTGGCAAGTGAAAGAAGTAGATGTGGGGAACCATGCAAGAGTTGGCTTTTTAGGAATTGAAAGATGCATTACTACATGTACCAATCTTGAAATGGTATGACCCAAAACACCCAATAAATCTAGCTATAGATGCATCAAGAATTGCAATAGGAGTAGTCCTACAATAGGAATGGAGTGACAATAGTACCTAATTGAATATTTCTCTCAAAATTCATACCGGCAAAGTGCAACTATCACACCACCAAATGAACAAATAGTACCTAATTGCATATTTCTCTCAAAAGTCATACCGGAAAAGTGCAATTATCACACCACCAGAAGAGCTGGCTATTGTCCTTGCAACCAAGCATTGGAAACATTGTCTTGGCAAGAAGGCATTTGTAGTGAAGATAGACCAAAAACTACTAGTCTACCTCAAGACACATAAAGATCCATCTTGTCAAATAGATTTGTTAGGCAAAGTGGAAAGAATGATTTTACATGATGATCAAATATGTAGAACGCAAGAAAAAACTTGTAGATGTATTCACCCAAATGCCTATGGTGAACAATCTAGTTGAGGTCAAGATGAACCCAAATTTCTGGCCAAGAATTCTTATTACTACAAAGACTAACCCATAAATTGTAAGAGCTCAATCATCCAAAGGCATAACTAGTACCCAAGGACTCACTTTTTTTGATTGTAAGTTATGGATCTTTGATGCTCTAGATTTAAGAACCACCATTCTAGCAAAATGTCATGATTTTGTCATTGCAAGTCATGTTAGAGTGGACAAGACCTTAGATGCAATCAAATAGTATTACTATTGGCCTGAGATGAGCAATGATGTGATAGAGTAAGTTCTAAGTTGCCTCATATATAAAAAAAACAAAGCCCCTAATCAAGCTCTTGAAAGACTCCTTCAAACCTCCCTACTCCTACACAACATTGGTTAGCATGGATCTAGTTTGTGAATTGCCCAAGACCACATCAAGTTTTGACTCCATTGTAGTATCTGTAGATTGACTGAATAAAATGATTTTAATGTGTCCTACAACCAAGGATGTGATTGCACCATAATTAGCTCAATTGTACTTAGTTGTGGTCTTTTCTCACCATGGACTATCTCGAGTGCCTATCATAGATTGGGGAACTCAATTCACTAGTTTGTTTTGGAGAACACTCTTCAAAACCAACCTTACTAGGTCTATGGCATACCATCTACAAGCCAATGGAAAAATAGAATGGGCCAATTGCACTATCAAGGACATACTTTGGGGAGCAAGAAAGGTGAGACATAATACTTCCACTTGTAGAATTTGACTACAACAATTCAATAAATGCATTCATAAATCACACTATTCTTCCTCATGTATGGAGAACATTCTTTCATACCTTCAAGCTTGGTAAAGATCCACCCAATAGTAATAAAAGTTGATGTTGTCAATACCTTTGTTTCTAGAATCCAACAAGGTTTGAGAATGCCAAGCACATATCATAGATAGCCCAAAATTGATAGAAACAATATGTAGATGCATATTGCATGCACATGGAGTTTAGCATCATGGATCAAGTGTGGCTGTCCACAACCAACCTTACATTGGTTAGCCCTTGTAAGCTCAGACCTTGTTTTATTGGCCCTTTTCCCATCATTCATTGGATTGGCATAAAGGTCTATCACCTCAAGCTACTGCCACACATGAAAGATCCACCAAGTGTTCTATGTTTATTTTCTATGTAGATATGCACCCTAACTACCCCACTTTATTTCCATACAAGAAGCTCAACCCTCTCCAAAACTCATTGATGGCAAGGAGGAATAAAACGTTAAATGAATTCTCCTAGAAATATATCTATAGTACCCTCTATTCGCATATGGAATATCTTGTACATTAGAAAGGGTAATCATTGTATGAGGCAACATGGAAGCCTAAAGATAATTTGACCAATGCATTGGTGTTAATGTGATCTTTTGAGTAATAGCTTCACAATGAAGACATTACGTTTTAATGATGAGAGGTCTATAATACCATTAGCTAGTTAGATTCTTTAGAGGTGGAAATTGGCTTGTTAATATCTTTAGGGATGTAATATACTTTGATCTAAGTAGATCAGATAGAGGTATCACCAAAGAGTACTTCCACTAATAGGGCATAGGCAAAAAACCCACTCAAAACTTCAGAGCCAATTTTGGAAGTCTAAATAAATGAATTAGGCCTCAATACATGAAAACTTAATCTCTTTATACCAAAAGCATTGCCCTTTCCTCCACTATTTATCTCATCAAGATCTTTCTAATGATACCTCATCCATGTTGTTCTAAGCTTCCTACAAGAAGATTCCCTTAAGATTCTCTTTGGTCAAACTTATTTGACCAACCAAATAGAACAAGGATCAACATGTCACCAATCCATACAAATAATCTAAGGGTGGAACTTGCTAACATGTAACAAATCCATGTATTTGATCTAAGGGTGTCATTCCCTTTGAATGGATCCTCTTTGCTATATAACAAAGACAAGGTGCTCCTTTGGGGCATCAAAGTATTGATGAATGAAACCTTGTGTTTCTCTTGGGGTTTCTCCTATCCTTAGAACATTACAATTCCTATCACTCTCTCTACACTCCAAGCTTCTAAGGAATGAATAGTTTTCCTCTCCTCATCCTCCTCCTTATATACTTACCAAAGATACAATGGTATGTGTACTAGTCATTTTGTAAAATCCACACTTCATCTTAATTACCCAAGGTAGTAAATCATTGGTCAATGGGTCTTTGGCCTCACATGCCTCATCTTGGAAGTTTTCATTACTGGTTCATCTTTTGTAAGTGAAATGGCTTGTTCATGTGCATTATTATGTTCTATATTTGCCTAAGTTATAGTAAGGTCTACTATTGGTATTAGATAATCTAACTACATAGGTGTAGTGTTATTTCACACATTTTTCGCAATTTTTCCCTCTACTAACAAAGAACCAAATATTGTTTAGGGTATTGTAGTAGCCTCATTGATTCTCTTATAAGTCTCTCTTGGGACTTTTTCTTCAATCCCTTTTTAAAGATAATGAGTGCCTTTTCTCAATTATATTACAAATTCAAATTTAAAATGTGTAAATATTATTTAATAAACTCATAGATAGTTTCTTTTTGAGCAAAGTTCCAAAGCCCTACATAAGTCAACTCAACTAAATCCAAAACTGTGAATTTTTTTATTAATCCTTGCTTCATTGGAATCTAAAAATTTGTTCATCTTGAGAAGCAAACAATCTCTCTGAAGCTTGGAGTCGTACCAAAGCACTTCAAAGGAAAAATGATAGGAGAGATGCTGGTGGTTTTAGAACTAAATCCCAATCTTTATAATGAAGATAAAATTAATTTGAATTTTAAAAAGACTTGATTTTTCATAAAATAAGAAGGATTTTTGAATTGTGTAGATTTTGAAGGAGCAAGGATATTTTTAATAAAATTTGGTTTGATATTTTTGACACTTGATAATTTTTTGAATATTTCAATTGATTTAATCCTCATGTTTTTGGATCAATAGGCTTTCCACAAAAGTAGCAAACAACTAGCTAAGCATTATCAATCTCAATGATAGATAAGTTGTGCTCCAATTATATATTAATTCATACTTGTGTTATGGTTGTATTTTATTTAGATGAAAATACAAAGAAGTAATACCTATGGAAAAGGTCATAATGACAAGTACATGTAAGTAGAGAGATAGAGAAACTTCCCTATAATCTTTCATAAGTATATTTAGTGTAAAGCAAATTTCTCAATTAATGAAATGGTAAAAAGATAGATAAATCCAACATGTAGTTGATTTAAAACATAGAAGTATGTTCACAAATGTCATGATATTTGTAGTGCCAAAGCTAGTTTCTTGGATACTAGAGTATTAGTCTTCACCATCATAGTTATACCAATAGTTGCTCATAGACTACTTAGTGGCTACTAGGTTCTATGTTAAGGATATTGATCACATTGTCAATGGCATCATTAGGGTTGGAATGCTTGATCAAGTCAAGAGGTGTATACCTTGAAGTGTAGTTCTAGAGAGCTCAATTCTTTAATGGTGAGCCTTTAAGCTTTTGGTGATGTGGAGAGGGGTATATCTTGAAGTGTAACTCTAGAGAGCTCACTTCTTTGATGTTGAGCTTTTACTCTTTTGGTTAACAAAAGCCATCAAACATTATCTTGAGTCTCCTAGCTATCTTGAGTCTCTTATCTTGAGTCTCTTAGCTAGAGTGGGTGTGGTTTGATTGTAACTAGTGTTTGTTGTTTGCAATATTTAGTTGAGTGTCCACCTTGAGCTTTTAAGCTTTTGGTTATGGTGGACAAAGGCCAACAAACAAGCATCACCTAGAATCTCTTAGTTAGAGTGAGTATGGTTTGACTATAATAAGTGCACATTATTGGCAATATTTAGTTGAGTGTATGGTGGATAGAGGCCAACAAGCATCACTTGGAGTCTCTATAGCTAGAGTGAGTGTGGTTTGATTGTAATTAGTGCACATTTTTGAATGAACTAATTATATCAAAGAAGTGAAGTCTAACTTTAGGAGCTATGTGCATGGGTGGTATCTCCATGCTTGGTGGGATTGTTGTCATTTGTGACGTTCAATTGAGTGGATCATAGGGCTGTGGGATAGAGAGGCTACAAAGGGCCAGCAAGCAAGCTTGTTGGTATGAGAATACTCAATTTAATTGAGTTTTTTGTTGTTGTTTGGAAAAATCAGCACACCCTTCAAGATTATGTGTAACACCGTTTGAACCTTGGATCTTTGGTTCCTAGACTAGTGCCCTAGCCAATTGGTCTACCCTTACTTGTTGTCATGGAGACTTGTGTACTCATACCTATCCTCACATAGCTTTGGCTAAGAGAGGATGTTTGATCCTATTCTTGGTGGTTCTAGTAGCATAGGAGTAGATACAACTCTTATTATATCAAATGTCAAATAGTGATATAGTCAATTCTGCTTGATTTGTGAGATGGAAGGTATCCTTCAGATTTCTTGGGATTGGAACCCCTCTATTCTCTACTTCCCATTTGCACATCATGTTTGTATGAGAAGCTCTAAAAGTTAGAGTGTTGGTGCTTTTGTATGCTCTCAATACTAAGGTTAGAGTAACTAGTGAAACTATCTATGTTTCTCTCTAGTTTAGCAAGAAGTAATCACCTACAGACCATGAGAGTACATGTTGTGATGGTAGGTTGGAGATCACCCTTTCTCTACTATAGTTATCACAATTAAAGTTACAGAAGGGGGTGGTGTTCAATTGTCATGGCACTTGGTGGTTACCATTATAGTTACAGTTTGAGATCAATTGTCACAATGGAGTTTTTTGGGGACTCTAGAGGAGATTTTGTTAGAATATACATTGGGTTTATATGGAATGGTGCTTAATATCAACTTCCTTAATATCTCATATCTTAGTGAAGGAGGAGATTGATTCTGGTTTGGAGTTTGATATGGGAGCTGATTCAATTGAGAGTGCACATTTATGTCCACACCGTTATCATGAGATATGGATAAGATTTATGGAGTCTCTAAAGGGTTCAAGGTGCTACTTTGGTATGGTGTGTACCATTGAGTTGGATGATTTCACCAAAGAGTTTGATAGTTGGTGTGATTTGTAGTAGATGTGGAATTCAACTCTATTCACACCTTTCATGGCATGTTCTAACACTTGGAGGGTCCACCAATTGATGACGACTATGAGTCTATGAGAATTTACTTAGAGAAGATTGAGCTATAGAGATAGTATTGGTATTTGATTTTCATCTCCATCACTTCAAGCTTAGTGTCTAGAGGTAGATTGGCAGTACACATGAGTTCTAGCTCTAGTAATGTTGGTGTATCCAATGAAGATGCACTAGTTAGTATTGTTGCTACTATGAGTGGAGGTACTATTGTATGAGGTAGTGTGGTATTGGGGTTTAACCCCATGGACAAGTTGTTCCAATTCTTGAAGCAAAACTACCAAGGAGTGAAAATTGACAAGTTGAAGAGCTTACAAGAGTTCTAATTGAAAGTTAGAGAGCTTATGTGTAGTATGCACTTGTGTGAGATGATTAATCAATTTCACTCAAGGAGTTAATGAAGCACAAAGTAGTCCAATTTTTGATAGCATATTAGACAAGGAGTTATAACATAAAGTATGTGATGTTACATTGTTATAGGATACCTCATCAATTTTGGTGGTGGTCTTTACTTTGGTTGAGCACATTGAACTCAACATGGTGGAGAAAAGAGTGGTGATATTTGGATTTTGTAGGGAGACCTCATATATAATTGTTACTTCTTCTAGAGTGCACACCGTACCATGTTGGCTTTCAAGGGCAAAGTGGGCAACCTTGATCTTTTGGAGTGAGTGGAGGCCCTAATGCACCTAGACCTTACCTTCATTTTTGGATCAACAACAACTAATGAGTGGTGGTATTGCTTGTTGGACTTGTGGTAGACTACACCACAAGAAAGAGTGCACCCAAGGTAGTTGGCATGATATCTTTGGAGTGCCATAGCTAGCCTTAAGACAATGTGACCATTGCCATAGATTTGGTCATACCAATGACCAATCCTTTGACCTCCAATCATTGATCATCACCCACTAAAGTGGTTGATGGAGTCCGACAAGCTTTTAGGGAAGCTTGCATGATGGGCTCTGATTTTATAAGAGTATGATTTCATAGTTATTCATAGATGTGGAGTGGTGAACCATGATGCAAATGGGTTGAGTAGAAACCCATGTCCCAACCAACAAGGGCAGATTGTAGCATGTTGGCATGGTTAGACAGATGAGGAGATGGTTGGCATGCATTTGCCTTTCTATATATATTTCTTGAGGCTTTAGTGACATCTCTCTTGGCATATACAGGAGGAGTATTGAGATCACAGATCCAAAGAGTGGAGACAATGGTACAATTCAGCAAGACATTCATGATGATATCTTAATGATTTACTAACTTTGAATTGGTATTGTAGGTAGCACAATTGGGGCCAAGGAGAAAGACCGTGTTCTTCAGCAAGCCATGCGGTTCAAATTGGAGGGCAAACACCTTCTTCATGTATGGGAGGATGGTAGAGTGAGAGTAGTATCACTTCTATCTCAAAGACCACAGTTGGTCCGTCATGCTCATGAGGAGCTGGGAAAATTTGGAGTAAAGCATACATATAGCTTACTCTAGAGTTATTATTGGTGGTGCGGTATGCAGATGATGTACAACAATTTGTTGCAAGATGTGTGGTTTGTGACCAAGTTAGAGTATCATTTAATGCTCCTATGCCATAGCTACACCCATTACCTATCATGGGGTTGGGTTACCATTGGAGTTTGGACTTTGCTGGACCTTTACCGTTGATTGTGAGACGTCATCAATACATTTTAGTGATGGTGGAGCACTTTTCCAAGTGGATTGAGTTGGTGGCACTTCTTGACAAGTCCAATGAAAGGATGACTTACTCATTATTAGATTGGATTCTCAATCATTTTGGTGTACCAATTGAGGTTTTGTTTGATTAGGTATAGAGTTCTTGGGGGAGTTTCAAGTCTTGTGTGACAAGGCTTTGATTGATCATTATTCTTCTTCTCAAGATCATCTTAAGGTTGATGGTTTAGAAGAGAGAGTGGTTCACACATTGAAGAGAGGATTGCAAAAGTATGGGTTGCAGAGAGGACACTTGGGAGATTGGGATCTCCAGTTACCTTGGTTGACCATGGGCTATCAATTCAATTGGTAAGCCTCCTTAGAATCCTTCTCTCCTAACTTTCTACTCTATGGACAAGATCTAAATTTACCTATAGCTATTCATTGAGATGCTACTATAGTGTTGGACTTGGATGATCCAGATGTATGGATGAGCGCATGTTCTCAACGGGCAGAGGTCTTTTTGAGAGTGATGTTGATGGCCTTTGAGAACTTGGTGATTGCTCAACATAAGGATGCCTCATGTTATGCTACCATTTGAAGAAGAGGCTATAGATTCTTGATCCGTCAATTTCATCCAAGTGATTATGTATATCTATAGCAAATAGTACCAACAACACTTGATGTTTCTATAGGCTGCACTAACTTGAGAGTGTGTGAGGTCTGCCATCTAGAGTTCTTGTGTTGGAAGGATTGTAACACCCATTTGTGCATGTGTGTGGTATTGTGATATTTAGCTTGGTATTATAAGTACTTGACAGATATTATTTATAGAGATAAATGATGGTTCCACATTAGTCATGATTAGCTAAAGTTAGTCATAGCTAAGATAGAAGGGACCTTACTTTAGAGGAAGTGGAAAAGATGAGTACCACTATTTTGGATTCTAGTGTGTTGACTTGGTATTATTCCTAGGTGTTTGGCTTTGAGGAAAGAGTTAAGAACTCTTGGACCTGCAAGCCTTTTTGTTTTGGATTCTTCTATAGTCCAAGGATAGCCCATGTGAAGGAATCCTTGACTTAGTGGTTGGGTCAAGATAAGATCACATGCTTAGTGGAATATGCCCATGTGGATGGATATTCCTTTATAATTTTTGACTTTACTTGACTTTTAGCCTAGTAACTTGAGTATCTCTAGTAATTAGTAACTTTGGTGTGTAACTATTTCACAAGTATATAAACAAGGGGTGAGGAAGTACTCATCATCCTTTCATTTGCAACTATCTCTCTCTCATTGAGTTCTCTAGTGAGCAATGTCTTGAGTATTGGAGTGTTAGCCTTGGAGGAGTATGATGGAGTTGAGGTTTTTTGCCTTCTTAGTCCATGGTGCACTACCATAATAGCCATCAGAGGTTCATCTTGAGTGAGAGACAAGCCAGCTCACATGACATGATGGTGTTGTTTGGAAGGATCATGTGTGTCGTGCCACATCCCAATCATTGATGGTACTATGAATCCAAGCTTGGCACTTGTATGTGTAGGCCTACGGTGTATATTATGCAACTCTTTGGTCGAGCTTTTACTATTTTAGTGTGTGATAATTATTTGAGAGGATGGCATATAGCATGTATGACTCCTCCCTTCACAATGGTTCCTCAAGGATAGTGGTTATGTCCTAGATGTACTTGACCTATAGCTAGTTCATCCTTTATATGGCATAGATTGCAAATAGGCAACTAACGATAGGGCTTGATAGCACCCGGCCTCATAATCTTTTGCCAACCATAAGGTATACCATATACTTGGAGTACATGGCTATCTAGAGTTAGAGGGACCTAACTACCAACTACAGGGCAATTGTGGCACTTTAAAGTCCATGTATGACTTGTTTGTGAGTTGTGCTTCTATAGTGTGTGATGTTGACAACAATGTATGTTGTGTAATGACGTATATACACATTATAACTATCACACCATTTGTAGCATCACATTGAGCTTGCTCAAACTCTAGAGTAGTAGTGTTGGTAGTTAGGAGTATTTTGGTAGTTACTCATAGACTACTTGTTGACGGTCAGATTTTGTGTTTGGGGTACTGACTATATGGTGAGGCCTACCGTCACTTGCACCATTTGCACTGTTGGGTGTGCCATCAATGGGACTATTAGGGTTGGAGACCAAGGGATATACTTTCAAAGTGAAGCTCTAGAGAGCTCACTTATTTGATGTTGAGCCTTCGAGTTCTTGGTTATGGTGGACAGAGGCTAGCGAGCGTCAATTGGATTCTCTTAGCTAGAATAGGTATGGCATGACTATAATCAATGTACAATTCTTGGCACATTATGGAGTGATAGATTGAGTACTGACCTGATTGAGTGTGATTCAAATTGTATAAACAAACTTATTATTATGACAATTTAGAGTCCATGTATGACTTATGAGTGAGTTGTGCTTTTATAGTGTGTGATGTTGACAACAATGTATGTTGTGTAGTGATGTATATACACACAAGAGATTCTACTTGTAGTGATATATGATAGAGAGTAGGATTTGACAATCTATATTTTATTATGAGGCAATGGATCTAAATATACCAAATCCTCTCTCCTTCAACATGCAAGTAGAAATCTATTATGTGGTTAGATTGAAAGTAATGTTTAGGGATTTCATAGAATGCAAATTTGGTGAGGAATATTATCAACAAGTGATAGTGTAATACCAAGGGTTAGCCATATGATCTAGATGTGAAATTCGGTTTGGTAACTTCTGGAATGATGTTATACATTGCGGTCAAAATAGATCAGATAGAAGTATCACCAAAAGAGTACTTCTACTAATAAGGCAAAAACCGAAATAGATTTGAGAACCTTAGAACCAATAGCTAGACATATGATTTAAAGGTGAGAATTGGTTTGGCAACATCTGGAAGGATGTTACACATGATGGACTAAGCAGATCAGAAAGAGGTATCACCAAAAGGGGACTTCTACTAATAGAGTAGGAACCGAAATATGCCTGAAATCTTTGAAGGCAATTTTGGAGGCCTAAACGGATGAATTAGGCCTCAAAAATGTGCAGATTCCCCCCCCCAATGGAGGAAAGGCTGGCCTTCCCTTCCCCTTGCTTTGTCTTGTCGAGAGCTTTCCAATGGTACCTTACGTGATTCTAAGATTCCTATAGGAAGATTCCCTAAAAGATTCCCTCCGGTCAAAGCTTGTTTGACCAACCAGATAGGACCTAGACCAGACAGGTCACCAATCCAAGTAAGTAATCCAAGGGTGGAGCTTGCTGACATGTCACCTATCTGTGTCCCTAATCCTATGGTGGAGCTTCCTTGGAGGAGATCCTCTTTGTCTATATAATAAAGAGAAGGTGTTCCCTTGGGGCATCGAATGTTTGAGTGTGCAATCTGTGTTTTCTATCTTCTCCATTCCTCGGAGTATTACAATGGTATCAGAGCGAGTGTTCTAGTCCAAGAGAGTGGATCACCCCTCTTGGAATAGCACGAACTACTGAAACTGAGTAATTTGAGATGGAGAACATAGAGTAATCGCTAGACTTAGGAAGGGCTTTAGAGAGCGGATGGGATGGATGCGCCGGGGGGACAATTTCCCGTACCTAGCTTTCCATTTTCAAACCCATTCCACATCAAGGTTATGTACATCCAGCGTGAGCAGATGAGGGTATTGCTAGTTTATCACTTTGGTGCGGAATTCATAGATAGAGTGATGAACTCACCAAACCCGGTGATTCTACCTGCGGTGATATATGATATAGAGTGGGACTTGACGATCTACATTCTATTATGATAATATGGATATGAATGTCCCAAATCCTCTCCCTTTCAACACTCAAGTAGAAATCCATTATGTAGTGAGGCTAAAAGTGATGTTTAGAGATTTTGTGGTTAGGAATTTTGGTGAGGAGTATTATCAACGAGTGATAGCTTTTGAGGTCCCAATGGTAGTTCCGATAGTTCATGCGCCTTCCAGAGTGATTATATTGACTCTGTATTGAAGTAGACGTTAGCAATTGGGTGTTGCAGGAACCATGGATCCATAGTTGCAATAGCTAGTGCAAGGAATGCAAGGGATGCTGAATGAATTTCGAGAGATTAAGATGACCATGACAAAGTCAAGTGCAGATCCTCAGGAACGATCAAGCCATGCAAGGAGAAGAGCCGTCTCAAAACCCAATACTTGTGATTGAAGTACTTGGAGAGGCACCCGTGCCTACGAACCCTATCAACGATGAAGCCACATTGCTACTCCGGATGGAGAAGACCTGCAACATCGAGCCTTACAAGAGGCAGCGTACGATAGGAGTAGTGGAAAATTGGATCTCGAGAATGAATCAATATTTCCGATTGTTCTCAACAGAGATCATAGAGCATGCTGCAGGTATGTTTGCATGTGGGTACTTGACCGATAAAGCGCTCACATAGTATGATGCTTGGGAACAATCCATGCTGGCCAAGAGAAGGGAGGTCACATGGACAGCAATGCAAGAAGGACTGCTAAAGAATTTCCAATCGGTGGATTTTGTGCAAATGGCTCAAACCCGACTATGGGGATTGAGACATAAGAATAGCATACAAGAGTATATGGAGGCATTTCTGGATCTACAAGTCGCAATTACCGACATGAGTCCAGCAGAGGCTTTCAACAATTTCAAACGAGGGTTGAAAGAGTGGATTCGTCAAGAAGTCATGGTGCAAAACCCTCGCACGGTATTTGAAGCCATTGCTTGTGCACATAGAATAGCAAGAGCATTAGGTGGAGGTGAAGGAGTAGTTCCACCTCAACATTATCAGGCAGAAATGCCACACATGGGTGGACCAATACCGATGGAATTGGGCAACCTTCCATTTTGGGATCGAGGAGCATGGCCGCTTCAAGGGGAGCGAGGACAGGTAGAAGAACGAAGAGATGAAGTCCCACAAGGAGAAGGGACTCAAGGAGAACAATGCCGTTGTTACAATTGTGGCCGTATTGGGCACATATCTACCAATTGTCGCACTCGTTTCCCTAGAGACCCTCGGCCTTTGTACAAGCAATCTTTGAACAACATGGAGAGGCACATTGAAGAGGAGGAAGTGGAAACCACTTTGGAAAACAAAGATTGCTAGTATATGTACCTTGCGGCCTTACTGGCTCAATAAGGAAGCAGAGAAGCAAGGGAAGGAAGAAGAATAATGCACAAAGATCCCAAAAGGCAACCTCACAATTGATTGTCGTGAATGGAATCCTAGAAGGTAACCAAGTGAGAGTATTAATAGATCCGGGAGCAACAGAGAATTTCTTGTCTCGCTCTGTTGTAATAAGATTGAGAATGGATCTAAAGAGAGATGGAAGTGAAGAAGTAGAGTTACCAAATGGGCAAACAAAGAGGATTGAATCATTACCTAGACGGGTAACCTTCTCTATAAGAGAATATCAAGAAGCAATTGAGTGGGGAGTGATACAGTTAGCCCATTATGATGCAATTTTAGATATGCCATGGATGGAGCAGTACAACCCAATGGTGGATTGGAGGAAGAAAGTCGTGAGAACCCATCAATGGTCAATCATTGGGGTTAAAGAAAAATCACACAGGCAAAAACTGCCTCTATATGTCGTAGGGACGACAACTGTCTGTAAGACCGATAGATGTTTTATGGGTCTAATAAGAGAAGTCTAGAGTGCACAACTTGCTGGACAAATTCCTGAGAAATTGAAGGATGTGGTGGATGAGTTTCAAGATGTCTTTCCCGATGATCTACCTTCAGGATTACCACCTAAAAGGCAAGTAGATCACAAAATAGAGACACTCCTGGGGAAGACACCTCCTTGTAAGGCCCCATATCGCCTATCACCTCATGAGTTGGAGGAGTGTAAGACTGAAATTGAGGAGATGCTACAGAAAGGGTTCATCCAACCTAGCGTATCACCATATGGGGCCCTTGTCTTGTTTGTGAAGAAGAAGGATGGTACAATGCGCATGTGCATTGACTATCGGGGTCTCAATCAGCAAATAGTGAAGAACAAATACCCCTTACCTCGCATGGATGACCTGTTTGATCAACTCCATGGAGCGAGATACTTCACCAAACTGGACTTGCAGAGCGGTTATAATCAAATCCAAATTGTAGAGGAGGATGTGTACAAAACTGCCTTTCAAACCAGGTATGGCCACTTTGAGTATCTTGTGATGCCTTTTGGTCTCACCAATGCGCCTGCCACTTTCATGAGCCTAATGAATGACATATTTCATCCATACTTGGATAAGTCTGTTATAGTCTTCTTGGATGATATCTTAGTATATAGTAGCATGATGACAGAACACAAACAACATCTACGAGAGGTCCTCCAGATTCTAAGACAGAATCAGTTGTACGCCAAAATCTCAAAGTGTGAGTTTGGCAAGTCTGAAGTAGACTACTTAGGGCATAGAGTAAGTGCAGAGGGAATTCAAGTATTGACAGATAAAATAGAGGTCATTCAAAAATGGAGTGCCACAGAAGATCAGACTCAACTTAAGAGCTTCTTGGCGTTGATGGGATTCTATCATAGATTTGTCAAGGACTTCTCCAAGGTTGCACAGCCTTTAACGGTACTACTTGGCAAGGGGAAGAAGTGGACATAGGGAACTGCACAAGAGTTGGCCTTTCAAGAATTGAAGGCCGCCTTGCTACATGCACCAATCTTGAAGTGGTATGACCCAAAACGTCCAATCAAGTTGGCTACAAATGCATCAGGCGTAGCAATAGGAGCAGTCCTACAACAAGAGTGGCATGACGAATGGCATCCAATCGCATATTTCTCTCAAAAGTTGTTACCGGCAGAGCGCAACTACTACACCACAGAACAAGAAGAGCTGGCCATTGTTCTAGCAACCAAGCATTGGAAGCACTACCTGGGCGAGAAGGCATTTGTAGTAGAGATTGACCACAAACCTCTAGTCTACCTTGAGACGTAGAAGGATCTATCTCGTCGCCAAATTTGGTGGTCTGTGAGCCGGCCTGTCTCTCACTCAGGATGAACCTCTGATGGCTATTATGGTAGCGCACCATGGACTAAGAAGGCAAGGAACCCCAACTCCATCATACTCCTCCAAGGCTAACACTCCAAGACTCAAGACATTGCTCACTAGAAAACTCAATGAGAGAGAGATAGTTGCAAATGAAAGGATGATGAGTACCTCCTCACTCCTTGTTTATATACTTGTGAAATAGTTACGTACCAAAGTTACTAATTACCGTAGTAACTCAAGTTACTAGACTAAAAGTCAAGTAAAGTCAAAAAGTAGAAAGGAATATCCATTCACATGGGCATATTCCCCTTATCTTGACCCAACCACTAAAGCAAGGATTCCTTCACATGGGCTATCCTTGGACTAAAGAAGAATCCAAAACAAAAAGGCTTGCGGGCCCAAGAGTTCTCAACTCTTTCCCCAAAGCCAAACACCTAGGAATAATACCAAGTCAACACACTAAAATCCAAAATAGTGGTGCTCATCTTTTCTACTTCCTCTAAAGTAAGGTCCCATCTATCTTAGCTATGACTAACTTTAGCTAACCATGACTAATATAGAACCATCCTTTATCTCTATATAAATAATATCTCTTAAGTACTTGTAATACCAAGCTAAATATCACAATACCACACACATGCACAAATGGGTGTTACAGGTCAGAGTGGCGACAACGCTTCAACATGAAAATCACCTACGTGGAAGGTAAGAAACAATTGGCAGATGCATTCACCCGTATGCCGATGGCCAACAACTTGGTGGCAGAGGTTAAGATTAACCTTGAATTTTGGCAAGAGATTCTAGCTGCTACAAAAACTGATCCACAGATTGTAGAAGCGCAATCGTCCAAAGGTGTCACCAGCACCCAAGGACTCACCTTTTGGGATGGAAGATTATGGATCCCAAATGTCCCAGACTTATGCACCACCATTCTAGCGGAATGTCATGATTCGGCCATTGCAGCTCATGTCGGAGTAGACAAGACCTTGGATGCAGTCAAGCGCCATTACTATTGGCCCAAGATGAGCAATGACGTGATGGACTATGTGCGTAGCTGCCTACTTTGTCAACAGAACAAAGCTTCTAATCAAGCTCCTATAGAGCTCCTTCAACCTCTCTCCACTCCTACCCAACATTGGGAACAAGTGAGTATGGATCTCGTCTGCAAATTACCCAAGACCACCTCAGGGTTTGACTCCATTGTGGTCTTTGTGGACCGGCTCAGCAAAATGATTCATGTACGCCCTACCACCAAGGAGGTGACCGCTCCACAACTAGCTCAACTATACTTAGATGCAGTCTTTGCTCACCATGGCTTGTCTAGAGTACTCATCACCGATAGAGGCATCCAATTCACCAATTTGTTTTGGCAAACACTCTTTGGTTTCTTCAAAACCAAGTTGGCCATGTCTACAACTTACCACCCACAAACAAATGGCCAAACAGAGCGGGCTAATCGTACAATTGAAGACAAGTTACACGGCTTCACCTTAGAAGAGCAAGAGAGGTGGGACACCCTACTACTGTTGGTGGAATTCACTTATAACAATTCAGTGAATGCCTCCACCCAGGTCACTCGGTTCTTCCTCATGTATGGTGAGCATCCCTTCACACCTTCTAGTTTGATGAAGATTTGTCTAGTGGCTACCAAGGTTGATGCAATCAACACATTTGTTTCTAGAATCCAACAAGGTGTGGAGAGCGCCAAGCACAGGTTACAGATTGCACAAAATCAACAAAAGTAGTATGCTGATGCACACCGTAGGCACATGGAGTTCAATGATGGGGATCAATGATGGGGATCAAGTGTGGCTATTGACAACCAACCTCACATTAGTTGGATCTCATAAGCTCAGACCTCGTTTTATTGGGCCTTTCTTGATTCTTCGTCGCATCGGTCTATCACCTTGAGCTACCACCACACATGAAGATCCATCCAGTGTTCCATGTCTCCCTACTACGCAGATATGCTCCCCCTTTAAGCCAAGGTCCTTCCACACAGGACATTCGACCTTGTCCGACACTCATTGATGGCATAGAGGAATATGAAGTGGAGCGGATTCTCCAAAAGCGCATGCGTGGTACTCGCCATCCACGGGTGGAATATCTAGTACAATGGAAAGGTTACCCCCTCTATGAAGCAACCTAGGAACCTGCTGCCAATTTGGCACATGCACCGGTGTTGGTGCAAGCATTGGAGCAACAATTGCGCAATGAGGACGTTGCGTCTTAAAAGGAGGGAGGTCTGTAATACCAAGGGTTAGCCATATGATCTAGATGTGAAATTTGGTTTGGTAACTTCTAGAATGATGTTATACATGATGGTCAAAATAGATCAGATAGAAGTATCACCAAAAGAGTACTTCTACTACTAGGGCAGAAACCGAAATAGACTTGAGAACCTTAGAACCAATAGCTAAACATATGATTTAAAGGTGAGAATTGGTTTGGTAACATCTGGAAGGATGTTACACATGATGGACTAAGCAAATCAGAAAGAGGTATCACCAAAAGGGGACTTCTACTAATAGAGTAGGAACCAAAATATGCCTGAAATCTATGAAGGCAATTTCGGAGGCCTAAACGGATGAATTAGGCCTAAAAAATGTGTAGATTCCCCGCCAACAGAGGAATGGCTGGCCTTCTCTCCCCCTTGCTTTGTCTTGTCGAGAGCTTTCCAATGGTACCTTACTCACGTGATTCTGAGATTCCTATAGGAAGATTCCCTAAAAGATTCCCTCCAGTCAAAGCTTGTTTGACCAACCAGATAGGACCTAGACCAGACAGGTCACCAATCCAAGTAAGTAATCCAAGGGTGGAGCTTGCTGACATGTCACCTATCTGTGTCCCTAATCCTATGGTGTAGCTTCCTTGGAGGAGATCCTCTTTGTCTATATAATAAAGAGAAGGTGTTCCCTTGGGGCATTGAATGTTTGAGTGTGCAATCTATGTTTTCTATCTTCTCTTGTCCTCGGAGTATTACAGATAGCCTTTGAGGTCCCGATGGTAGTCCTAATTGTATGTGCCTCCTCATGAGTGATCATATTAGCCCTCTATTGAAGTAGGAAGTAACGATTGAATGTTTGCCCTATGTACACATCATGGATCCATAGTTGTAAGATCTGATACAAGAAATGTAGAGGATGTTGAACAAGTTTTGAAAGATCAAGATGACAATGATGGCATTGTAAAGTCAAGTACGTGCGTTTAGGAACAATCAAATAATGCAAGAAGGAGAACTATTATAAAATCCAATACTAGTGGCCAAAGTACATGGTGAGTCACTCATGCCAATGACACCAACCCCGATCAACAATGAAGCTACATTGTTACTACAAATGAAGAAGACATGCAACATCAAAATTACAAGGGACAAATTTCCATGGGAGTAGTGGAAAATTGAATTTCAAGAATCAATTAATACTTTTGATTATTCAAAATTGAGATCATTGATCACTCCATACTCATGTTTGCATGTGGGTATTTGACTAATAAAGCACTCACATGGTAAAATACTTGGGAAAAATCATTGTTGGCAAAAGGAAGAAAGATCACTTGGACGGCAATGCAAGAAGGCTTACTAAAGAAATTCCAATATGTGGATTTTGTATAGATGGTCCAAACCCAACTATGGAGGTTGAAGTCAAAGAACAAGTGCACAAAGTTTGAGGAAGACAAAGCACAACTGATTGCAATAAATGGAGTTCTAGAAGGAAATCAAGTGAGAGTATTGATAGAACCTAAAGCAATAAAGAATTTCTTATCTATTTGTATTATAAAAGGTTGAGGATGGAACTAGAGAAGGATGAGAATGAGGAAGTAGAGTTACCTAACAATCAAATAGAGAGGATTGAATCGCTATCTAGAAAGGTAACACTCTCTATAGGAAAGTTTTAAGAAGAAATTGAGTAGCAAGTGATACACTCATCATGATGTGATCTTGGACATGTAGTGGATGGAGCACTACAACCTCATAATCGATTGGAGAAAGAAAATAGTGAAAACTAGCTAATGGAAGATCATAGGGTTTGAAGAAAGAACACAAAGGCAAGAAATACCTCTCTATGTCATAAGGACATTAGCTATTGGTAAGAAAATATATGTTTCACGTGTCTAACAAAAGAAGTCCACGGTGCATAACTCAACGGACAAATTCTTGAGAATTTGAACAATGTGGTCAATGAGTTTCAATATGCCTTTCTAGTTTTTTTCCCCTCAAGATTACCACCAATAAGGAAAGTAGATCACAAAATTGAGATACTTCCATGGAAGATACTTCCTTTTAAGGCCCCATATTGATTATCACCTCATGAGTTGGAGGATTGTAAGGCTCAAATTGAAGAGATATTGTAGAAAGGGTTTATCCAACCTAATATATCACCATATGGAGCTCTTGTCTTATTTGTGAAGAAAAAAGACAGTACAATGAGCATGTGCATTGACTATTGGGGCCTAAATCAACAAATGGTGAAGAATAAATATCCATTACCTTGCATGGATCAATTGTTTGATCAACTCAATGGGGTAAAAAACCTCACCAAACTTGATTTGTAGAGCGGTTATAACCAAATCAAGATCATGGAGGAAAACATACATAAAATTGCCTTTCAAACAAGGTATGGTAACTTTGAGTACCTGGTGATGTTGTTTGGCCTCACCAACACACCAACCACTTTCATGAGTTTGATAAGTGATATCTTTTGTACATACTTGGATAAATCTATTATCATTTTCTTATAACATCTTAATCTGTAGCAAGATGATGATGGAGTACAAGCAACATCTACATGAAGTACTCTAGATTTTTCAAGAGCATCACTTGTATGCCAAAAACTCAAAGTGAAAGTTTTGCAAGTCTAAATTAGACTTGGAGCATATAGTAAGTGTGGAAGGTATATAAGTGTTAACAAAAAAAAGAGGTCATTTAGAAATGGTGTGCTCTAGAAGATCAAACTCAACTCAAGAGTTTTTTTGGGATTGATAAGGTTCTATTGTCAATTTATCAAGGACTTCTCTAAGGTTACACAACCTCTTATAGCACTACTTGGCAAGAGGAAGAAGTGGATGTGGGGAACAACATAAGAATTGGCCTTTTAGGAATTGAAAGACATATTTCTATTTCAAAAATTTTGAAATAGTATGATCCAAGACGTCCAATCAAGTTGACTATAGATGCATCAAATGTGTTGCAATAGGAGTAGTCCTACAACAAGAATGGAATGATGGATAGCACCTAATTGTATGTTTCTCCCAAAAGCTGCTAATGGAAAAATGCAACTATTACACCACCAAACAAGAAGAGTTGGTCATTATCCTTGCAACCAAGCATGGGAAGCACTATCTTGGTGAGAAGGCATATGTAGTAGAGATAGACCACAAACCTCTAATCCACCTTAAGACACAAAAAGATCTATCTTGTTGACAGATTTGGTGAGCAAAGTGGAAACAACCATTCAATTTGACAATCATATATATGGAAGGCAAGAAGCAACTTGTAGATACATTCACCCAAATGCCTATGGTAAACAATATGGTGGTAGAGGTCAAAATGAACCCAAAATTTTGGCCAAGGATTCTTGTTGCTACAAAAATTGACCCATAGATTGTAGGAGCTCAATCATCCAAAAGCATAACCAATTCCCAAAGACTCACCTTTTGTGATGGTAAGTTGTGGGTTTTGGATGCCCTAGATATAAGAACCACCATCTTATCAAAATGTCATGATTCTACCATTGCAAGTCTTGTTGGAGTGGACAAGACCTTAGATGCAATCAAATACCATTACTATTGGCCCAAGATGAGCAATAATATGATAGAGTGCATCAAAAGCGGCTTACTCTATCAACAAAATAAAGCTTCTAATCAAATTCTTGCAAGACTCCTTCAACCCCTCCTTACTCCCATGAAATGTTGGAAATAGGTTAGTATGGATCTAGTTTGTGAATTGCCCAATACCACCTCAAGGTTTGAATCTATTGTAGTCTTTGTAGATTGACTAAGCAAAATCATTCATGTGTGTCCTATGACCAAGGACGTGATTGCTCTAAAATTAGCTGACTATATTTAGCTATAGTCTTTTGTCACCGTGGCTTGTCTTGAGTGCTCATCACCAATCAAGGTACTCAATGCACTAGTTTGTTTTGTAGAACACTCTTTGGCATCTTCAAAACCAAACTGGCCATGTACATGGCATACCATCCACAAACCAATGGATAAATAGAGCTAGCTAATTGCACTATTGAGGATATACTATGGAGCTTCACCTTAAAAGAATAAGAAAGGGTGAGATACTGTAATACTCCGAGGATAGGAGACCTGAAGAGAAACACACCATGAGAAACATACACTTTCACACTCAAACTCCGATGCTCCAAAGGAGCATCTTCTCTTTATTATATAGGTAAAGCGGATCTCCTCCAATGAAGCTCCAACATAGGATTAGGTACATAGATAGGTGACATGTCAGCAAGCTCCACCCTTGGATTACTTATTTGGATGGGTGACATGTTGGTCCTAGTCCTATCTGGTTGGTCAAACAAGCTTTGACCAAAGGGAATCTTTTAGGGAATCTTCTTGTAGGAATCTCAAAATCACGTGGGTGAGGTACCGTTGGAAAGCACTCGATGAGAAAAAGCAGGAGGGAGGAAGGTCCAGCTTTTCCTCCATTAGGGGAAGAATCTGCACATTTTTGAGGCCTAATTCATCCGTTTAGTCCTCCAAAATTGCCTCAAAGATTTCAAGCATATTTTGGTTCCAAATCTATTAGTAGAAGTCCCCTTTTGGTGATACCTCTTTCTGATCTATTCAGTCCATCCTGTGTAACATCCTTCCAGATGTTACCAACCCAATTCTCACCTTCAAATCATATGTCTAGCTATTGGTTCTAAGGTTTTCAAATCTATTTTGGTTTTCTGCCCTATTAGTAGAAGTACACTTTTGGTGATACTTCTATCTTATCTATCTTGACCATCATTTATAACATCATTCTAGGTGTAACCAACCCAAATTTCACATCTAGATCATATGGCTAGCTCTTGGTATTATAGATACCAAACTTCCACTAGTGGAATTTTCCTATAATAATTCAATGAATGCATCTATACATGTCACACCATTCTTCCTAATGTATGGAGAACATTATTTCACACCTTCAAGCTTGATGAATATTTGCCTAATGGCTTCTAAGGTTGACACTTTTGTTTCCAAAATCCATTAAGGTGTGAGGAACCCCAAAGCATAGGTTGTAGATTGCTCAAAATTGAGAAAAAAATATGCATATGCACATTGTATGCACATGAGTTTAGCATTGAAGATCAAGTCTAGCTTTCTATATTTAACCTCACATTAGGTGGCCCTTGTAAGCTCACACCTTGTTTTATTGGGCCTTTTTCCATCCTTCATTGAATGGGTGTAATGACCTATCACCTCAAGCTACTGCCACACATGAAGATCCATCCAATGTTCCATGCACTCCAACCGCCCCACCTTCCTTCATACAAGAAGTTAGACCTTGTCCAACACTACTTGATGGCACAAAGGAACATGAAGTCAAATGCATTCTCCAAAAGTGTATTTGTGGTACCTGCCATCCGTGTGTGAAATATCTTGTACATTGGAAAGGGTACCCATTATATGAGGCAACTTGATCCATACACCAATCAATAGTGCAATCTTTGGAGCAACAACTACACAATGAGGATGTTGCATCTTAAAAGGAGTGAGGTTTGTAATACCATTAGCTAGATATATTATCTTGAAGTGGAAATTGGCTTGGTAACATCTAGAAGGATGTTCTATATGATGGAATAAGTAGATTAGATAGAGGTCACCAAAAGAGTGCTTCCACTAATAGTGCAGAAGTCAAAAACATTCTAAAAAATTTAGAGCCAATTTTGGAGGCCTAAAGGGATGAATTAGACCTTGAAATGGAAACATCTCTCCCTTTCACCAAAACACTTGCCATCTTCTTCCACTATTTGTTTTGTTAAGAGCTTTCTAATGGTACCTCATCCGTGCTATTTTGAGCTTCCTATAAGAAGATTCCTTCAATATACTCTTTGGTCAAACTTGTTTGACCAACCAAATAGGACAACAACCACCATGCCACCCATCCATGCAACTAATATGATGGTGGATCTCACTAACATATCAACAATCCATGTATTTGATCCAAGGGTGAAATTTCCTTTGAGTGGATCCTATTTGCTATATAATAAAGACAAGGTTGTCCTTTGGAACATCAAAGTATTGAGTGTTAAAACTTTATGTTTATTCTCATATGTTTCTCTTAGGAGTACTCTTGTCCTTGGAACATTACAGCCACCTACAACACTAGTGCAAAGATAATCCATCATAAGACATCATCATGAATGTCTCACTGACTTGTACTAACATCTCTACCCTCAAGATATGTGACCTCAAAAACTCCTCTTGTATGTGCTATGATTCCACATACCACCAAGGTCTCAAAAAATATACATTGAAGGTTACATGCATGCTAACCTAACACCATCTTCTCATCTGTTTCACCATGCCAGTATGCTCCAATCTAATCCTATTGGCTGGGACATGGGTTTCTACTAAACCCATCTACATCATAGTTCACCACTCCAAGTCTATGAATAACCATGAAGTCATAATCCTATAAAATTAGAGAAAATTGTACAAACTTCCTTGAAAACTTTTCAAACTCCATCTATCACTTCAATGGTTGATGATCAATGATGAGAATGAAGGGGTTACTAAAGAGGTAATATCAAAAATGTGCTAGTGCCCATATTGTTGCCAAGCACTTTCCCTCATATAAAGTATACTTTGCCTCCACTAAATTTTTGGAGCGACAAGCACATGCCACCACAAACTCCTTCCCCTCATCATCCTATTGGGTGATCATTGCTCCAAGCTTCCAATGTACTCCAATTAGTTTGAACTTGGAATGGTTGTCCTTTGATTGGTCTCCTAAGAACAAGAGCAGATGTCAACCTCTTCTTGAGCTCATCTACCCAACACCACTCCTATGTAAGTTTCATAAGCTTTGTCAAGGTCTTGGTAATGGCACTTAATCCCATAAAATGGAACTAAATCCTCTAACATGGAATGCTTGCACTTTGCTCATATCCATAGGCCAAAGAATAAGTGCAATAGCCTCCACCTTGGTCTATTGAACACCAAGTCCTCTAGGGTATATAGTGTGACCCAAATACTCAACTTTCTTGTGGAAGAATCAACACTTTCAAGGAAGTGATTTGAGTCCATGAGATCTCTATCTCTCAAACACCTCCAACAAATGTCTCT
Source organism: Lunularia cruciata (assembly GCA_948567375.1). NCBI lineage: Eukaryota > Viridiplantae > Streptophyta > Marchantiopsida > Lunulariales > Lunulariaceae > Lunularia > Lunularia cruciata. The sequence continues at coordinate 16,751,957 of OX419759.1, forward strand.
CATGCTCCTCCACAATAGTGCTATTGATCACATTGTTATCAATATGGCACCAAGCAAAATTCAACTTACTAGGACCCTATCCATGACACTTTGGAACTTGGTAGGAGCATTCTTTAACCCAAATGGTAAGAACCTCCACAGATATTATACATCCTTGCAATGAGAATCAATAGCTCAAAATGTTATCTTAGACTTGTCTTCCTCCCTAATCAGCAAATGATGATATCCTTCTCAAAGATCCAAAGTATTGAAGATCTTTGCATGCCCAATTGTATCAAACATCTCCTCTTGTGTAGGCATGGCATACCAATCAGCCATAGTATGTTGATTGATAGGATGGTAATCTCCACACATCCACCTATTTGTGTAATTGCCATGCATATCCTTCTTGGTTAGCGTCACTGTAGTTGAAGCATACTCTACATGTGAAATCTCCACCAAACTAGTCCCAAAAATGTCTCCACTCCAACTCTAAATCAATGTTCTTTCCATGTCATTATAAATATATGGACATAAAAGATTAGTGTATTACTTATAAGCCCAATCTGAATACCAACCCGTTCAAAGCACCTAAACCTTTCATATTGAAGGTAAAACAACTTGTGTAGCTCCTCAAGAACCTCAAAACTCTCCATTTTCCCCTCCTATAAGCTTGGGTCCAATGTTTGGCTCCCAAGTATCCTCTATAATTGATGTAGGAGTGGAAGATGCACTAACTGGCTGCTACACTAGGCCCTTGGGAGCAATAATGTTATGCCTTCAACCACTAGAGTCTCTAACCTTAGTGTGGAAAACTCACTCTATTCTGGTTGCAAGCTCCATACGTCATATAGTTGCATCCCAAGTAGATCAAGAGTGTAACCCAAGTAGACTATGCTCACTTGGATGGATTCCAAGTAAACCACTCTCACAAGTAGCCATTGGCTATGTTCCAAGAATACCTTGTACACTTGATCTATTGCCCCTAGCATGTACCTACGTTGTCTAGATAGGCATAAATCTCACAAGTGTCCAAGTGGTGATGCCTATCAAGCACATCCTATGTTGCTCTACCAATCAAGGCTCACAATCCAGGTCAACAATTTAGGTCCATAGCTTGACCTAATGACTAATGCATAGATGTCTCTAACACTACTATAATAGCAGTAATAGTAGTACAAAAACCCATTGCCCACTCCCTCTCATTGATACTAGGCTCCACCAATTGCTACAAATTTTTAGTCCCAAACAAGTCCAAGATCTCCTTCTCAAATAATATGGAGCTTGAAAAACTCATAAGTGTGGGTAAAATAGCTCTGGGCTATGTAGCAAGGTTCACCATTGCCATAGGTCACCTATCAGCCACTACCACCATATGAGATTGGCATCTAACATCCAAAATTTCATCAACAATAAGGTGGTCTAGTTGTTGAATCCCATCATAAGCATGATGTAGACCCTCTCTAGGTAAGAGGTTCATCCACCAAAGATAAAGATGACGAGCCCATGATCCCACTTTGGTTGCATCTAACAATATGGCAGGTCCTATCCAAGAATATACCTGATGTGTACTTGCCACCACTTGTGTACAAGAATCACCCATCAAAGAGATATTCTCCAAATGTAGGCCCAAGAAATAGACAAATGAAGTAGGAGATGTCATAGTAATTATAACATCTCTCAAAACACACCAAAATGAGGATCATGTAGACTCTAACCTTGGCCAACATGGGTATATCCCTAACATGGCCATCCAAAAATCACCAAATGAATAGGATGACGTCTCTCTAAATCTTATGCCCCTAACAAGAAAATGTTTACTAGTAGATCTTTTGGTAACCCTTGATTGCTAACATCAATAATTACTCAAGATACCGATAGGCAAAGTATGCCACATGATGTAGAGAGACTTTCCTAGCAATCTCATCCCTCTCCACATACAAGTACTTTTATGTTCATATATGTACCTATTGTACTATAGTTAATCCAATACTAATCCCACCAAACAACTCCAATAGACATACTTCCTCTACTAAATAATACAAAGAAATAAGTGTGGTATCCCACGGTGACAAGGTAATAGACTCTAGAGGCTCATCCTCACATTGGTCTCTTGGTGGTACAAAGACTCCGCTCCAAGCTTATTGCACCAATTGATCTACATGCTATTACAATCCTTCCTCAGAACTCTACAATAGAACATCCAAGGTGGATGGAACAATCCCATCTGTACTCCAAGTCTGAGTGATCTCCTTTATTGGAGATCACTCAGATTGGTAATTGGAGTATCCTCGGTATGTGCATTCTCCTCCAATAAGTCATCAGGCCAAGAAATAGAACCATTGAAAGCTGAAACTAATGCCATGGTCTTGGGCTGTAGTGATCCCAAGACTGCCATTACTAAAGCATACTAGTAGTTGACATACTCATCCCTTGCTTGAGTACCAACTTGTTCTATAGGAAGTTCTCCTCCCAATAATCAATACTAAAACCCATGAGGTATAACATTGCTCCACCAACTAGCACATCATATGACTAAGATTCTATCGCAATGGCTTGAGCTCTCACCATAAAACTATCAATCAGATGACCAGACCAGATCTGAACAATGAGCTCCCTACATGTGATGTATTGTGTATAACCATCCCTAGAGATGTATGGATCTGAAATGGATACCTCTCCACATTAGTCTTTTGTAGCTCAAGGTCAACAAGTACAACCTTCTCCAACATAAGGGGCTGCAGACCGGAGTCTAATAAGACCCTCTATAGTGTATAGACCTTCCCTAAAGGTCCCACTAAATAGAAAATCCCCCTCCATTTATCCAATAGGATAACTCTAGGTGTGAACCAAGCTTGCTCAAAGGTAGGTCTAGCTCTTAACTCCTCCAACTTATCAGCTATTGCCTACCATAAATTATAGGTCATTGAGCGAATCCCATGCTCCTCAACCAATTCAGATCCACTATCAACCAACTCTACTCTAGAAGTAGGAACCAAATCAGCCTTGCTCTCACAAAGTATGGTAGCCAACTAAAACACTAGAGTTGGATCAACTTCTAATGTAAACATGTCACTAGCTAAGAACAAAGGGAAGCACATAATCAATTGGGATACTCTCAACATCATGTTAGACTCAATCTATGTAATAGTAGGTGGTTGACTAGCATCTAGTCCATCATGCACTCCATCATCACCTACCAGACTTGCACTAGGACATCTAGGAGTCATGGATGTTGTTTGTAAAGCTTCAAAGGGTGTGAAAGACTAGGGAAGTCTAACCTATCTACCAACCTCTCCTCTCAATGGGTCCAAATCTATTGATACTCCTCTATGCTCCAGAGCATGTACTGCATTCCTAGTCATTGTGGCAAATGTATCTACTTGAGCTACTTCACATCTAAAGTCCAAGATGTCTTTAACGCCAACATAAGAGGTGGAAGCCTTAATACCCAAATCTGATCTCCTTTAAGTTATGGCCATGCTAGCTAATCTTTGCTCAATTGCTTATTTTGATTAGCTAATGGATGTATTAAAAGCAAGGGTAGCTATTGCATCCCTACCAAATGTGGGCCCTCCACCACCTTTTCCTCCATGACTTGGAGCTCCTCTACCACCTATCATTATAGCGTTACCACTCTGTAATATTGGGTGAAGGTCAAAGCATTGGTCACTAGTGTGGCCAAATCTATGGCAATTGTCACACTATCTCTATAATGGCTATGATGCACTAAAGGTATCATGTCCATTTCCTAAGTGAATCTCTTGTGGTGAGGTCTAATACAAGTCTAACAAGCAACATCACCAATCATTGGCTATTGTTGACTTGAAAATGAAAGTAAGGATCTAGTTGCACTAAGCACTCCACTTGCTCTACAAGGTCTATGTGCTGCACTCTACCATATTCTAGAAGGAGTAATAGTTGTGGATGAGGTCTCCATACCAGATATCACCACTCTCTCCTCCACCATGTTGAGTTCAATGCGTTCAACCAAACTAAAGACCACCACTAAAGTCAATGAGCTAGCTTGTAACAACATAACATCACGTACTCTATGTTGCAACTCCGTGTACAAGATCCCATACCAAAATTAGACCCTAGGCCTTAGTAAACCCCTAAGTGAAATTGATAAGTTATCTCATGCAAGTGTATGCCTCATGTGGACTCTCTCTCTCTCCAGCCTTACATTGGAACTCTTGCAAGCTCCTCAACTAGTCCATCTGCATTCCTTGAAAGTTCTACCTTGAGCACTATAAGAACTCCACCATGGGGTTAAACCCCAATACTGCACTACCTCTTGTAGCGGTACTCCTTCTCATAGTAGCACCAACTTCCAACTAGTGCACCTCCTCTAGATACACCAATGTTACTAGAGTTAGAACTTATGGGTACCCCCAATCTACTCATAACAATCAAGCCTTAAGTGATCAAGATGTAATTTGGAGACCAATACTTTCTCCATAGCTTGATCTCCTCCAAGTGAGCTCTCCTAAACTCATGATAGTCATCCATTGGCAAAATCACCAAGTCCTGAAATAACCCCTTCCATACCATGAAAGGTGTGATCAAAGTCAGGTTCTACATCTTCTACAGATCACATCAACTATCAAACTCCTAGATAAATTCTTTTGACTCAATGGTACCCACAATACCAAAGTAACACCTTAGGCTTTTGGAGGCTTTATAAATCTCAATCCATGTCCCACAACAATGATGTAAACACACCAAGTGAACTCTCAACTCAATCAGCTCCTATATCAAACTCCAAATCAGAGTCAATTTCCTTCTTTATTGGGACCTAAGATACAAGCTAATACCAAATGTTTGTGTAAAACTACTAGGTATTGTAGCAATATCTCCTTTGGAATCTCCAAGAACTCCATTGTGACAATGTAGCTCAAACCACAATTGTAACCACTAGAAGTATCCCATCAAGGATCACCACCAAGTGCCACCATCAACTGAACACCACTCATTAATGTAGCTCTAACTAAGACAACTATACTAAGGGAAATGATGACTTGTAACCTACCATCACTTTTTTCCTTACTAGAGAGAAACCTAGATATTTTGATTGATCATCACTCCAACCTCACTATCAAGAGTACACCGAAGCACCAATGCTCTAAAGTTAGGGCACTTCACACAAACATGGTGCACAAAAAAGAAGCAAAGAATGGAGGGAGTCTAATTAGAAGAGGTCTAAACAAAACCATCCATTTCATAAATCAACATTGGATTGACTTTGCGACCATTTAGCATTTGATATAATAGGATTGTCTACCTATTCCTAAGCTATCAAGATCATTAAGGATAGAATCAAATTTTCTTTCCTAGCCAAAGCTACATGTGCATATGTATTGATTAACCGGTTACTAGGACAACAAGTGAAGGTGGACCAATTGGCTAGGGCTTTAGTCTATTAAAGATTTGGGGTTCAAACCTTGCTATGCATAATCTAGAAGTGTGTGTAGATTTTGCCAAAGGATAATAAAAAACTCATCTATATTAGAATGATTGCCACTATTTATTGAGGCTTCCATTTGAAGAGTAAAACACTTCTTCTTTTCTCCTTCTAGCACATGCCAACTCCACCTCCAAATCTAGACAACCTTTGCTAGTCTGACGTACCTCCTCTATTATTATCTAATCAATGCTATTTATCGAGGCTTCCATTTGAAGAGTAAAACACTTCTCCTTTTCTCCTTTCAACACCGGCCAACTCCACTTCCAAATCTAGACAACCTTTGCTAGTCTGACGTACCTCCTCCACAATTGCCTAATTGCCAAATCCAATGACAACTATCAACTCAAGCAAAATTGAGAGGATTGAGATAAATCCCTAATTTGAGGAAATGGGTTCCAAAATCCACTTTTGCACTTTGTGCTCAATTTGCACCAAATTGATCTTGATTTCACCTCCAAGGGCTCAAATTGAACACCCATTGTCTCAAATTGACTCAATTCTAAAAATTTTAGCTAAGCACTTCCACAGATTGTCTGCTCCACTACCACATTTACATCCACTCAAATAGTGCTCCCACACACAATCACTCTCAAGGAAATTTAAGACCACGATAAAATGTACTAATGATCAGCCATGCTTGGAGACTTTAATTCATGCACTCAATTTCTCCTTGATGCTCACTTCTCTCATATAATCAGTTTATTTTACCATTCAAATTGCACTCAAATTAGATTTGTACTTGATCCTTCACTCAAAAATTTACAAAGAATTAAGCATTGATTACAGTCAAGCTACATCCAATCTAGCTAAGAGACTCTAGGTGATGCTCACCGATCTCTATCCACCATAGCCAAGAACTCAAAGGCTTAACATCAAAGAATGAGCTCTTTGGATTTGCACTTCAAAAGTATCCTCCTTTGCTTGACCTAGGTCTCCAATCCTAATGGCATCACTAACGACACATCCAATGATGCAAATGGTGCAAGTGATGGTGGGTTCCATCATGTGAATCAATAGCCCTAACATGAAATTTGACCGCCAATGAGTAGTCCATAAGTAGCTACCAAAATAAAAATGACTGCCAACACTATCACTCCAACATCCAAAAAAACTAGCTTTGGTGCTACAAATAACATGACACAATTGCCAAAAAATGGTTATTTAAAGTTTAATTTGAATCTGAAAATATTAATAAATTATTGTGGCTACCTCCAAGAACATATCATTCAAAATATTATTGGGGATATGAAGTCCAATTACTTTCATAGATTGATTCAATGGATCTTATTGGAGACTTGATACATAAGCAATCGTTATTAAAATTTTTGTTTTCTTTTGAAGTCTTTGTGCTAAATTGTAGATCTTATAAAGATTGGAATATTGCAAGAATATTTTTCTCTTACTCTTATCTTACTTGAGAAACATTTCCAAACTTTGTTGTTTGATGATATGATACTCCTAATTATTCAATTGATATAGGAGTTAGATAAACATGTGTTAGGATAATCAATGTGGATGAACATATCATTTTGTTTTGGGTTTTGATGAAGAATTTTTTTTAAAATAAATCTAGATCAAATGGATGCATAATTAAAAGATTTATGCAAGCAAGGCCTTTAGATTTTGTAGCAAAGTATATGCTCAACATCCAACTTGTAAAGTCATGTATTTGGAAGATTTTGGAGGAAAGTTTTTGCTAACAAGTTGAATGGAATGGAAAGTTGAATGGAAAGTTGAAATAATCTCTATCTATATGTAAGAAGTATCTATTGTGATCATTATGGATCATTATCTATTAGTAAGTTATATTAAAATCTAAAACTTTTTTTCTGTTCATAAATTAATTAATCTTTGACTAATATCAGATTTATTTGCTATCGTACGGAATGTAGAAATATGGTAGTCAACATGTAGTACCATTTTAATTGTACCAATATTGCCATTTTGAGGATTAAGTTGATAATTTGGATTCCGACTTGGACTTGTGGAATAATGATATGACAAAGGAGGTACTCTAAGCTCCTTCTAGAATTTGAATTGAAATACTTGACTTCCAAAACAATGCTTGTATATGAGAATAGTTTTTGAGTAAAAGATAATAGAATCATAATACCATATGATAATGCATGAAGTTGTTGACTTAGTATCTCATCATAAAAATCATGGGTGCATGTTCAAAAAATCACCCAATTAGATTATTGTCTCAAAAAGAGTGATGCTATATCATTTTTAAATTCATCGATGTGAGATGATTGAAATAGCCATTCTCCAAATATGATGTATGATTAATGTGATTTCTTATAGGTAAATTTTTTGAAATTACATTATGTAAAGATTGAGCATTTTATATTTCTATCTCAAGTAATTCAGGTGTTCTATATATATGATCTTGTATTAAAATGATCAAGTAGTGTGTATAATAGTCCTTAGAAAAGAACATTGGAGCAAAGAATACAACTCTCAAGTAGATCAAAAAAAATTGAGTATTTTAAAGATCCATTACTTCTTCTATTAAATACTTTGATTAAGATAGGTTTCTTTTGATTCTTGCTTTTCATGAAGAATATGAGGTTTCTTTGATTGACTCAAGATACACTTCTAAAAATAAAGATTTCTTGGATTCCATATACAAACAATAAAAAATTTATGACAGATCAAACATTCATATCTCTTGCACTCAATTTCTTATGCATTTCTTATTAATTTTGAAAAAAATTCCATAAAATTATTATGGTCCTTGATGTTTGTTTTTATTCTATAGATTACGTGTACCCTCCAATTCTTTCAATTATCTACTTATACACTCTCATGCATACCTTTCTATGTACTATTTTGATTTTACTTGCATTCCATTTCCTCTTTAATTTTGAGAATTTTTCCTCATGGTTATTATGCTTATTGATATTTGCCTTAATTAATATTTGGATGTCATTTCCTCCCATTTATTTACCCATGTACAAATTTTACATGTCTTCCAATATACTCCTTTGAATCTTGTATTATCATGTCTTCTTAATTACCATTCTCAAAATTTTCCTAGATTTGTCTTGCATAGTCTTGCATATTTGTCTTGCATATGTGTCCTCATTCATACTTTGTTGTTATCTTCATGTAATCTAATTTGTCTATTTCATGCATTCTACTATGTCTTCTTAGACTATATTTAATTAACCTTCTTCTAGTCTTTCACACATCTACTCATATATTTCTCAGATTCTTCTCGGTTACTATTCGTGCATTTCCTACATGCCTTCCTACATACTTGCTTTATTCTTCCCAATTATTTTATCTCCTTCCTAGTTATCTATCCCCATTCTCTTCTATTTCATCCAATATTTGGTTTGTATTCTTCATTGTTTATCTACCTATATACTCATTCTTATTCTTCCATATATCTTTCTATAAAATTCTCAAATAATCCCTAGTATTATTCTTAGATCATTTTTGGATTCTTTCTATTTACGTTATTAGATTTCAATAATTTCATTTTTGCTAGTTATCCACCCATACACTACTTGAAATCTTTGTACTTACACTCTTGGATATCACCTTAAGTTTCTCTTGGTTATCTACACACTCATCTGCATTATCTTGCATATCTCTCTTTGACTGAACCTATTTGTAGTATATTTGATCTTATTATATGTCAAAATCACCACTCTAGTTGATTGAGTATAAAACTATGACAAACAAAAATTATGACCTTGGTTCTTTGTATGACAAATTCTCTCTTAGTCAAAATTTTTTTCTGTATATTATACTCTATAACATCTACCAAAAGCTCAAGGATTTCATCACTTTATAAGCTTACATCCTAAATATTCTTATAAATATGTAGAAAGAATGTAAGTAAAATAATGAAAAGCCATATCTAAGGAAGATATGTTTGACAAAGTGTTTGGCTATAAAGCCATCACCATATTATCATTTAAGAGTTTATGTTCTACTCATGATCTCTTCTTGTCACAATAGTTGAGCATTGTTGAAAAATTATAATATAACTAGTATTTTGGAATTGACTCATGTTTTAATAAGTTCAATATTTTCTCTAGCTTTATTTTAAGTGATTTTCTTTAGAAGCTTTCTGTAATTTATATTTACTATGTTCCAACTATGTTTCTATAGATAAGTGTGAAGTTTTGGTAGATCTAAAAATCAATCATAACCATGACTAAATCATGATAGAAAAATGAAGATACTTGACCCATGAAAAAATTCACTCTAGTTTGAGAGAATAATGAATTATAGAAAATCAATCAATAGGATGACTAATATAACAAAGAAATAGAAACTTTTGTAGTAAAACAAACCCTCCAATAGGAGTAAATTATATAGAAAAACATAGTTACTTTTGTTCAAATCTCATGTAGTAAAGTTCTTGAGCTGTTAGCTAATTTGCTTACCAAATAATTGTTACTTGGCCAAATAATTGTTTGGATAATCAAGGAGATCCACTACAGAGTTTTAAATTGGATAATGTTAGAGTAAGACCTCTAAAGAGAGTTTTATATGATAAGAATACCTATTAGAGAATTTTGTATTGGATTATTTTGGATAATTAGAGTATTTTATTTTAGATTATATTCCATATTGGGCTTAGTATGGCCAAATGACTTGGTATCTACAAGATTTCAAAATACTATTGGGGTGACTAAGCTAGGTGACCTTGATAGTGGAGGTAAGTCAAGACATGTATATTTGACTTCACTTTAGATTATCTTATTAGGAGAAGGTGCTAGATCATAATAATATGCTTGAAAGCATTCAAAGGGAAGCATGTAATGCCTACGTGATGTCCTATTGACCTATGATTTCTTACTTAAGATAAGTTTGGTAAAGTATGGATTTTATTGATTTACTAAGGCACTTATTGGGTAACTTTGGTGAGTATACAAGGAGGAGTTTAAGAGAGGAAAGGCATCTATTTCTTAGTGAGCTTGGACTATAGAGGTAATGAGAGGAACAAGGCTTTGTGAGTATTATTTATATTTAAGAAGTAAAAAGTGGATTTTCTACTTGAGAGTGCAAATATGATGGTTGCTGATCTTGAAGAAAACTCTAACTCTCGAGAGGACCTCTATGAGAGTATTAATAAATATTTTTTGTAGTGATATTGATAAAGACTTTTTTTTCAGCCTGTTTGGAGTAGCTTTGGCATAAGAGAGTGGATGAATGTATTTTCTTTTGAGTTGTTATCTTTGATGATGCTCTATGTCAGCCTTTTCTTCCTTCCATGATATGGTGATACACAAACTATCATAAGAGGTCTCATGTTGTGAGGTACAAAGTTGGCATAACTTTTATTTGTAGATCAGATTAGAAAAGTCTTACTTGGGTGAGAAATAGGTTGGGTATAACTTATATTTGCAGGCCTTGTCAACAAAGCTTTAGCTTATTCAAAGAAGTCTTTGACCTTGTAAATGACTTAGCCTCTTATTTATGTCAACCTTGTAAATGACTTAGCCTCTTATTGACATTCTACTTATTACAACAAAAATCTTACTATTTTTTGTTGTATTAGTTGTATCTTCTCCACTAGATGGTATTGTTTATCTTCCTATTAGTTTCCTACTATAGCATAGAAGCTAGAGCATCCAAGTGAAGATGATTGGGTTCATAGTTGTGCTTTAAATTTTAATATACCCTTGATGATTTTACTCTCCTAGGGCAATAGGAAATAGAAGATGGAACCACTTTGTTTATGTTTGGTCCAACTTGCACAATAGGAGGACTTGGGAAATGCTTATTGAGTAAAAAGATCTACCAACAATTGCAATGGTGTGATTCCACTTCTTTGTTCCATAAGGAACTGGCCCTGCCAGTGCATCTAGTAGTTCAAGTAGTAGTGGGTGACATGGTATACATTAGGGGGTTTCAGAAATAGTTATATGAAGTTTCATAACTTTTCATATAGTTTTTCATATAGTTTCATAAATTTTCTAGTTATGAAGCATTGACTAAATTGGTACAAGGGTGTGAATGGGAGGTAGAAAAGGTCTCATTACCAAGTTCGGGCCAAGTTCCTTACTATTAGCACAAACCACCTCATACGGAGATATGAGGTGGTTCATATAAAATAAGGGATCAGGGACGTTTGATTATCACTCCGTAGTGCATTGATTATGTATTAGGTTTATAAAGTATATTGTTTAGGGTTATTGTGAAAGTGGGGGCCACCAAAGTGAGCATCCATGATGTTTGAGAATACCCATGGTAATCAAAAGCTGACAAATTTATGCACTAGATGACCCCAAACTTGATTTTTTACCATTGAGGAGGATTCGAGGGACTATGAGTTGAAAGATTTGAGGGCATACAAAGATTGACAGCAAAAAAAGATTTGAGAGACCCATAGCCAGAGTTGGAAGGGGGAGTGAATTTTGACAACGGAAGAAGATTTGAGAGACCCTTGGCTAGAGTTGGAAGCTAGAGTTGGAAGGGGGAGGGAATTGGTTTGGAGTGCGGGTTTTGGGAAGGTTAGAAGGAGGAATGATTTTTTTTTATGGATTACTCTCCAAAATTCTTGATTTCATTATTAAAAAAAGTTTAATTTATGATAGCTATCTCTTGGTACGACTATGAAATGTATGCTCTTGTTCCCCCTTGAGTGATGAAATGAAATTAATGAACTTGTTTTCTTGTTAGAGAATGAAAATTATGAGGTTGTTTTTTTTGTGCAATGAGAATAAAGATGCTCCTTTGTCAAAATTTGGGAGGTTTTTTTGTTCTATGGGCATAGAATAGAAATGCCCCTTTGCCTAAATTAATGAGGTTCTTTTCTGTTCATTGCACAGAGAATAGAGATGCCCCCTTTGCCAAAATTTATGAGGTTTTTTTTTTGTTTTGTGCGCAGAGAATAGGGATGCCCCTTTGCCAAAATTTACGAGGTTGTTTTTTTTTTCTCTCCACACAGAGAATAGAGATGCAACTTTACCCAATGAGGAGTTATATGTGTTGAATAAAAATCCAAAGTCAAGTCATGCACAGAGGGAGGTGAATAAACACAGAGAATAGAGATGCAACTTTGCTTGATAAGGAGTTATATGTGGTGACTAAAGATCTAGAGTCAAGTCATGCCGAGAGGGAGGTGAATTAAAATCCAGAGTAAAGTCATGCTAAGAGAGAGCACTCATGTAGATCTAACTAGAAATATTATAAAATGTATTCAATGGATGATTTGGTTAGATTTGGGAACATCGCTACAAGGATTAGAAGATGAAGATGAAGGATTAGGAGGAGATTTAGATATGCTAGAATTTTTTATTAGTGGATGGGAGTATGCACATACTCATTGATATTTGGAACCCCGTGTTACTTACCCTTGTAGTAGAGAGTTTGTGATGGAGTATTTTAGAAATCTTGATACTAAGGCCTTTTGCAACTTACTAGAATGGATGTCAATTCTTTTTAAACATTGGTGGATTTGATTAAGACTCCTACAATTTTTGAGAAAAGGTACCGAAGAGAGCAAACACCCAAGTGGATCCAAGTTGCCCTAGCCTTGGATAGATTTGGGCATCACGGCAATGGAGCTTGTGTTGCACGAGGTTTAAATATTTGGGGCATTAGTCTTGGTTCAACAATTGCTTTTACTGACAAAGTTATGATAGCTATATTAGATGTGATGAGGAGCCAAGTTGCTTGGCCCAAGCTCAAGGAGAGGAGGAGGATATCTAATGTTTTTTCACACAAAGGTTTTCTTGGTTGTGTTGGTTTGGTAGATGGAACATTGTTTCCTCTTGCAGCTTGACCAACAGTGGACAGGGAAATATATTTCAACTGCAAGGGTTCATATTCTATAAACGGCCAAGTGATTTGTGATGATAAAAGGGGAATTATATATTTTTCTGGAGGTACGTATGTTTTGTTTTGTTAGGTATTTTTTCAGTGCATTGGTGATACTCTTTGTATGGTTTAGTGAAAGTATAAGTTGATTTGTTTATTTGCAGGAATGCCAGGATCATGTCATGATATGACTTGTTTGAAAAAATCAGCACTATGGAATGATTTGAACCAGAGAGGGAGTATTCACACTTTTGAGGCAAAGGAGTACCTTTAAGGTGATTTGGGTTATATACCCATGCATCACCTAGTCTCTGCTTTCAAGCTAGCCCGATCAAAGGACAAGCAAGAGTTTAATAAATATTTGGCAAAGGCAAGAATGATAAATGAGCATTGTATAGGAGTATTGAAAGCTAGATGGCATTCTCTTCATGACTTAAAAGTGCAACTCAAAGAAAATAGTAGAAATGCTTATTTGCTAAAGTGGGTGTCCGTGTGTATTATTTAACATAATCTTTAATCAATAGGTCAGACCTTTGGTCAGATGAAGATGGTGGATTTACAGAGGAAAAAGAACTAGATTCAAAAATGTCTTTTCATGGTATAGAACTTGGTAGAAAAGAAAGTAGATCAAGGGTGATGCAACATTGCCTTGATTATCACAATGATTATACACTTGATTGAGTGAGTTTCCATATAATAAATTATTTATTTTTCAATTCCTTATCTCATATCCCATATTCTTGTAACTTAGACCATGAGTCTCTAACTTAGACCATGAATGTATCTTTATGTTTTATTGGAATAAGAATTTGTGTGATGCAAAAATAATTCTCAAGACCTAAACGTGTACATTTTTAGTGCACAAGCTAACACTTACATGGTGTAGTGTGGTGTTGGGCAAGTTTACACTTCAAAGTACTATATGTTGTTGTAAAAAAATCAATTGGCCCTATGACGCCGGTAGATGCAGTGTGATTTCACTGGTACATGCTGGGGGCTGCCCTCCAACTAGAGGAAATTTTTTTCTTTGTGTCAGTCAACACCCATTGGCGCCGCCCGGAAGGTGCCACGTGATGGCGCTTGTCGACGTTGAGGACCGCCTTCCTATTGAAAAGATTATTGCACCTGTGGGTGCCAAGTGGCATTGGTGGCACCACTCGATGGCATTGGTAGGCATTGTGCAATAATTTTAATGCTTGGGTGCCCCCATTGGCAACGTCGAGTGCCGCATGTTGCCACTCAAAGATTTCAGTTTTTTCCTCTTGAATATTGATTTTTCCACCAAATGTGCACATTTTGGATGTTTGGATATTCAAACTTTCTCTCCTGCATGGGGCTATATAAAACTTCAGATTTGAATGAAAGTCATTTTGTGAGTGTGTCATTTTGCGAGTGTAGGGGTGTGGGGTGTTTGGGAGTCATTTTGCTGCTGGTATGGGAAGGAGTCATTTTGCTACGTAGGGTGTGTTTGAAAGGTGCAAACTCAAAGAGGCAAAGTTGAAGGAGGCAGGAAAAATTGCTATTGAAGGAGAGAGTTGGAACTTTTAGAGGAAGAGAAAAAATCAGAATTCAAGAGGAAGAGAGCATTTGAGATTCAAGAGAAAGAGCAGGAGAGAAGGAGAGCATTCAATGATAGATGGAGAAGAGAGATTTTCTAGGAAGAGCAGACTGAATTTGAACCATGGCAGAAATCTGGGGATATGAAAAGACAGTTGACGGGCCTGACATGAGAAATACTTAGGAAGATATTGGCTCATAACCTTTCATACCATTCAACACCCAGTGAATTTCATCAAGTGGTGCTGGCTAGGCAAACATCAGATTTGAACTACTGTCTTGGGAATTTGGGAGGTCTAGACATAATTGGACTTGGACTTTGGTACCCATGTCCAAAGGTATTATTCAAACCTTCTTAATTGTTTTCTCTTCATTTCTCTCTACTTTCACACTTTCCAGCAACTCAAGATTGTGATTTATGCATGTTAGGCCTCAAAATTGTCAATGCCTCCCAGCCCTATCCCAAAGCACCATCTGATGCCGACTCTAAACCCTAAACCCTTTGCATGAGTGCCTTCCAATGGCTCTAAGCGTCACCTAGTGGTCCTTCCCAAAAACCACTATTCCACAACGGCTTCCAGCACTGCTGTGCCTTTGGGTGCATTGATGTGCGGCATTGGGTGACCTCCCGGTGCCTTGCATGGTGGGACTGTCCCAGTGTGCCTTCGAGCATCCCCGAGAGGCACCTCGTGGCGGTGACAAGCGGCCTCCAACAACATTCCTTGCTTTTTTCCTGTCCAGGGGTGGCTTTGGGCGGCAGTGAGTGGCACCCAATGTCTTGAGTCTATGTGATTGAGGTTTAAGTCAATTTTCTTGGTGGGTTTTGCAGGTCCTTCCATGTATGGAATTTGTGAGTTCATGGGACAAGGTCTCTTGCATAGGTTTGGTAAGAGGGAGACAGTCTTGACTGCAAATATAGTAAGAGATGCACTTACCATGCCAAGGGGGAGAACACCAAGATGGAGGATAGTTCCTTACACAACTATTTCTGATTGGTTTCCACCAAGGGATAGGGTTGAAAAAAGATATCTTGCAAGGCAATGTGTGTATCCCATGTTTATAACTTTCTTTCAGTTGATAGGTGCACTTGTTGCACCCTCTATTAGGCCCAAGATTGTACATGGGCATTTGATACTCAACACCAAGACCAAGTTGAGGAGATTTGGTGTGGATGATTATGATTGGGAAGAGTTAGCATTTAGAGCTATCATTGCAGAGGTGAGGAGTTTGCAAAGCCAATTGAGTAGTCCTGAGGGGCGTAGGTTTAGGTCACCTTCCTTGGGTAGATACTCATTCATCTCTTTGTGGAGAGAGGTTTCATTCTAGAGGAGGATGTGAGAAAGGAGGAGTATCTACCCAAGAAAGATGTGAGAGAGGAGGAGATTACACACAAGGGAGAGCTTGGTGATGATCATAGCTCGGATGAGGATGCAAATAGCTCGGATCAGGTCGAGACTATTGATGATGGGGAGGATGAGGGAGAGGATGAGGATGGTGAGTGATTGATTAGGTTTGAGTCTTGTCATATATATTTATTTTTTTGTATGTTGGAAAACATACAAAGTTCTTTTGTATATATACCATTACCGGATTGAATAACTGAGTTGATTTAAGAAGCTTTAATTAATGAACTTGTGAAATTTGTGTATTTTTGAAATTCTAATATGAATTTGTACTTGATGGATAAATAAATGTACCACTTATGAATAGGTATTCAACAGATTTGTGTTGAGACACAACCCTTACCCTTTGTTGAGATAGCTCCTTTTCCCTCTTCTTCCCCTTCACCACTTTCTTTATCTGTGGAGGGGGTTGGTGACCCCATGCATTTCAGAGTACCTTCACCTCCTTCTTGTTCAATTGACATCAGTTGTATTTTAGATTATTGTGTTCAAGTGGCTGAGTGTAGAGAGAGAGAAATCTCCAGAGCGTGAGAGTAGATTGGAGAGTGTAGAGGAGAAAGAGAGATTAGTGCTTGAGTGCAAGAGTAGATTGGAGAGTGTAGAGGAGAGAGAGAGAGATTACTACTTGAGCAAAAGAGTATATTAAAGAGTGTAGAGGAGAGAGAGATTAATTCTAGAGCAAGAGAGACTCCTTTGTGAGCGAGAGGATTTACTTGCTGCAAAGGAGAAGAGGCATCAGACCTTGCTTACTTCTAAGATGGAGAGAGAGCAAAGATCAGCTGACTTGGACTTGGACGTACTAGGTGCCACTGCCACTACTTGGACGTACTAGGTGCCATTGCCATGGCGGGAGGTTATAGAGTTCAGGTACAAATAAGGCACAAGAGTTAGCATATGCTATAGAGAGGTGCAAGAGTGCACATGTTCACGTAGAGGAGAGTGAGAGTAGTCTAGCTTAAATGAGGGCTCGTGTGGCTTATCTTGGACCGAGACTATGTACTATTGCTTGGATACTCATCATGAGATGCAGACCCAAACTGATGCCACCCATGTGTTACCTCATAGTGTGGAGACTTAGGGCACTCAGACTAAGTTTAGAGAGAGGATTCGTCTATCAAGAGAGTATATTCCATGTATCCTCTTCCCAGGCTTCTTACAAAAGAAGATTATTATTGTGGATGTTACTTGTTTGGCATCATTATGGATTCATGGTGCTATTGGTTTTTGTGCATGGGCAAGCGAGACGACTAGGCATGGGTGATGCCCTTACACACAAGTTGGGCTGTAGGGTGGGTAGCCCATCCTAGTGTTAGCCATTTCATCCAATTTTGTTTGCTACGCTTTGAGGTTATCTTGTGGATAGATCTTACTCTGGATGGAGTGGAGTGGTTGCTATAGAGCATGTGGAAGTGGTCCAAACTCCCAAAGGGAGTTCACACCGGGTCTTGCCTCATGGCTTGTTTGTGTTCTACAGATTCCATCAAGATTTTGAGTTCAAAGGACTTATAGTTAGATCATATGAGCATCTTACTTCATTAGGTTTACCTATTTGTGATCTTTTGAACATAGATAGTTATGCCCTCTCTTATTATAGGAACCATCCACATGGTGCTATCCACCCTACTGACTTCAGTCCTTATAGGGTACAGAGATCATCATACACTTGGTCATTTGACCCTTTGATGAGTGCTTTGGACAGATTTGTCCATGACAAAAAGCCTGCTATTAGTTGGGCAAAAGAGGAGTGGACATCAGGTAGACTGAGTTCTTATAGTAGTGACCCATATTCTCCTCTTGCTAGCGGTATCAGGCACTTAGACTTGGATGAAAGAAAGTGGCCCCTATGGTGGTCATTAAGTCCATTTAGGATTCAACATCATGTGTACAGTCATAGACTTGAGGACGCAATAGTAGCACGTAAACACCATGGTGCATCTCCTTCTTCTTCTTCACCTCCTCCTATACCATAGTCACACGTTTAGGTTTTATTGGATCCCCATTTATATACATTTTTTGTTCATTTATCTCCATGTATACATTTATCTTTTATACTCATATATATTTTAGTTAACACTTGTGAAATTCTCATAATGTTTAACTCTCATATTTTCATGTGCTATATACTCAATTGTGCCTTGTGCATCAAATGGGACATCACCTGGCACCTATGTGTGCCACTCACATCACAATTCACCAGTACATGCGTCACTTAGTGCCAACGAGCATCTACGTACGTCGACGAGCACCAACAAGCCAAGACAAGCGCCACCCATTTAAAGCGAGCGCCTATGAGTGCCTACCACCATTTACAAGCACTTACAAGCGCAGTCTAGCACCAACAAGCGGCTCTGGCCTTAATTTAACTAAGTGTGGCATTGAGCGGGGACGAGCGGTGGTAGGCAGAAAAGAGTTATGGCACCCATAACTCTTTTCTTCCTGCCTCTGATATTCCACCTTTCCTCCTCTTTGGGTCACGTTCCCCGTCTTGGTCGATGAAAGCACCCTCGGATCCATCCCTTGTAGAAGTTAAAAGCGGTGGTGTAATGAAAGGCAAGTCTTCAATTAGTGGAACAAATGGAGACTCATCCTCAAGTGATAGGATTCCATTGTCCATGCAACTTGGTATACTTTCCACCCCTTGGGTGTTTGTGACCTATTCGGCACTTGAGTCAGGAAGCACCATCTCTAGAGGAGATAGGAATTGCGAGCACTCTTGTGCACCTTCATGGACCTCATCCTCGCCACAAATCTTGCTCAAAGTGGGATTAAAATCTCCTAAACTTACCATTGCAGGTGGACTTATGTTAGCTCTGGTCCCAAACATGGCTTCCATTCTTGCAAAATACGGGCACATTCCATTCAATTTATCTTCTATAGTTCTCCATCCCTTGCCATATTCCTTCTCTGTGAGACCTTCTCCAATAGACTTGTTCTTCAGCTTTCAAGTTTCTTTGTATTTTTCATGTACCGCAACCATTTCTTGTAAAGCTTGTCACCTGTCATAGAAGTAGGAAATCCTTGTCCCTCCCTAATCAAAAAGGTTTCCATGAGACTAAATGCGGTAGATTTTTTAATGGGCTTTTTGCAACTCCCACCATGAATATGTGCAAAATGCTCGGGGTCCTCCAAATAATCTAGTGTTTGGCTATAATGGTGCGTTGCCATGCAAAATTGTTCATCCTCCTTTGTTGTGACCGGTGCAGTTGAAGCCATCCTCAACAGGTCTCCAAATTTCCCTAATGGTTGTTGAGGTTGCGAATCCAAAGATGACTCTGTAGGTCTTGGATCAGCGTCAAAAAGTGAGTCTCCTGCACTAAAAAAAGGTACTTGATCTCCCATTGCAAAAAATTTGTTGCACTTACGGCGTCAAATTCCTCCACCCCTAATCAATTTCTTGGTTGCTGCACGGCGGCACTGATCATTTCCCACACCAATACGAAACTACAAAACCGTTAGTTGCTTGACAACTCGCACTTTTGCTCGGAAGGGTTGTGAATTTGAGTTTAGAATTTTGAATTGTTGAGGTGGGGCATTTGGATCTTGAATACGCAAACCAAATCATAAATAATTTTGACTCATCTAACCACGTGTCCATTCTCTTGAGAGAACACATCACTTTGTTTGACAATAATTTATTTAGTTCCGGCATTCCTAAAAATCCAAAACATCAAGCTTGAGTTTTATAAATGAATGCAATTCCCATAACTGATTTTACAGAGCATTCAGTTATTACACTCTAGTCTGGTTACAGAGTTCACTAAAATATATTACTAAGTTTGTTAAGAATCCCTTAGACATCCGTCAAACCTATTTCTGAAACCCCCTATTGCTAGTAATGTTAGTGCACAAATATCCAATACGAAAGTAGTTGAGATCATCAACTCTTCTATTAGTTTGGTTGGTGATTTATGGATGCAAAAATAAAGAAAAAGAAGAGAACTTCGACAAGGGTTTATTACCATTTCTGTAGTAATTTAGGATATATAAGATTACATGGATATATTAATTAGGATATAATGGTATATTCTGTATTGCCTACATGAAGAGTACCGTTTGTGCAAAAGATAGTATGATGTGCGGAAAACGTGTTGTACACTTTCTTGTTGGAACGATATAAAATCTCCTCCGATATGATTGGGATTCATTTGTCAAGTATTGAACTTGTTTAAGCGGTGGTTTATTAGTAATTCACTATTAACAAATTGAATGGTGTTTCATATTTCGAAAATCCGTACTACAATATGAGCGGACTAGACAGACACCTTGCTTGTATCTTGATAAGTACTTGAGTTTGATTTGTTTGTGTTTTGTGGGAGACGTAAGAAAACCTAAACTGCAGACTAGGTGTTATTAGTGCAAATGGTGCATCAAAACGTGAACATCAAAAACTCATCAAAACTCAATAGACTACAGGACTTTGACCCTGAACGATACGAGTTATCCAAAATAACTGCTTTCTGTGTGATATGTCGACAGCCATTTATAGGTACCAGGAATGCAATATATAGCAAGACTCCATCTTTTACAATAAATTCAAAGATCTGTCATCTCAAACTCAATAACTCCTACTCCGGCGGTTGCCATAGATTTTGGCTACAAGAGGTCTAGTCAATTTGAATCCAGACGGTCTTCTATACAGTTCATTATCAGCTTAGCGGGGTCCATTTGAAGTGACATGTTTGTTAACATAGTCGAGGAAAACGCGTTCATTCATGCAGTAAAAAAGTACCTCTATGTTACTTGATAAGATGTATAATTATGAAAATAACAATGCTTACAGTATCAATCTGTTGCGGAAGCTCTGTGGCATAACGTTATGTGCTACAACTGAAAAATGCAAAAAGTTCCAACCCCAAATACTAATCAATCCTTCGCGACTCGCGTCATTCATGATGGAGAGAGATCTGCTAGAAACACACCCTCTGTACCAGTTATTCGTGGGTGAGAAGTTCGGAGGATTCCCAACATCCACGAACTCGAAAATGCCACCTGGGTAATCTGTTTCCGGAGAGAGCCCACAACTGAAGTTAAGGGTGTCATCCGAACTGGTGGCATCGGTGACAAGCTCTGCTCACCAAATCAAATGGAAGGGCAAACCACAAACAAGTAGTATAACTGTCAGTGTTCTAGTGTTCTGTGCAGCACAAATCTTGGTTAATTTTCACTGGGTGATTCTAGTTGGAAGTTGGGACTAGTGGTGATGTAGAAATATCCACACATTGTATTCCCCCTTGTATCCAACGTGCAGACCAATGAGTGGATTCTACAACACTTCCAAACTGCTGCCCACGTTGCGACGATTGCTGTTCTATCCTCCTTATGTCAATAGAATACTGGGAAGGACTTGAAACCTTCTGCGTCAATCAACGCGGTATAGATAGAGGTATATAAAATTCGGGCTCTTTCTCTGCACAGCGGCTGCTTTTCCTTTGCCACACAAAAGCTCTGCCATGAGCATTAAAATCTGAATCCGTAAGCGTTGTACAGGATTTCACGTACAGTGGTACATCTCAATAAACAATTTAAATGTCGGGAGTGGAAAGCCATGGGAATCACGTGAATGATTTCAATCGGTAACGTGCACTGCATGCACTTGTAAATACGAGAAGAGGGACACCAGAACCAACGAGTACTAAGTGCTGTAGTACTAGCCGACTTACCCCTACTATGCAAAGATAAATCTGCAATATGGAGCGTAATGATGGGAGAAACAGTGGGCATGCAACGAAGAGATGGTATGTGCAAGTGAATATTGACGCAGACGACCAAGTTTATTGATAGTAAAAATCACTCATTCGTGGATTCTACGCAGACAAAGCTTTGATAATCGGTGCTTCTTATCATGCTGGCATCAACAACACGAGAGATGGAATCTAGTGGCTTGTAAAGGTAGCTGCTGCCCTCCGTCATGGCATTTTCTCCCCTCACTTTGCTGCCTGTGTGCAGGAATCTCTGGCGCTATGGGCGTGAGTGAGTGACGTCCGCGAATTCGAGAACCATGAAGATAGGTGAATCTCGAAATTGCGTGCCTGTTCAGTCGCAGGAGTAATGTAGTCTGGGACCAGTATCGATTCTCTTGGTGGCTCCGACTACCATGAATGACCGATTCCATTCTTCGAATTGAAATGGTAATTGAATGCAGGGTTGATGCTGCAGCGGCCGGTGTAGATCAATTCAAGCTGCTGTAACCTCTCGTTCACACAGGTTCCGTTCTCTCCCCCGTTGGCTAATTTGATTCTTCCATAGAAAAAAAGAGTCAATCTCGTTCGTACACTCTTCACACTGCAGTCCACATAATGTAGCTCAACTTGTACGCACAGAATTTGCTGTCAGTTGTGAAGTTTCAGATGGACAGATTCGGCAGCCAGTCTCTTCGAATTCGAATCCAAGTTTGAGTTGCTCATGAGACTTCCTCTTCGGTCAATCCTATTCAGCTGCTCTCCTACATGTTACTCTTGATCTTATCATTGTGGCACTCATGTGACTCCAGTATCCAATGGAAGTATCTGCTTTCGAAGACTGTTGAATAACTTGAAGTACAATACGCTTCTCTGACAATTGTTTGAGAAGGTGGCATAAAATGTGAACTATGTACCGCATCGTATTGAGCAGGAATAACTTGCGAGGGGTGTAAATTGCACCGTACAATGTACATTCAGGGTTTCGACCCTGTTCCTACAAATCCTACGAATTTACTGTAACACTTCGGTCATATTCAAAGTACAAAATCTCCCTAAGTAGCAAAAAGAGGAGTTGAATTTCTCCGAGACTTCTAGGACTGGATAACCGATTCCTAGATGTGAAGTGTAGTGAGTAAGTAAACTTCGCTCTGACCTGCAAACTTTTCACCGGCTTTTGGATCATTCTTGCACCAACCACCCACCCTGATTAAGGGTGTGCTGAAGATGAACCTCACACTTCTCCGAGGATAGAGAGTGACGCCAGATTTGTTGTTGGATGCCAAGAATCTTCTCACATTAATGTTGATGTGGACACCACTCATAGCACAGAATGAGCACAAGAATTTGATGGAAGTGAGCATTTTCCGTCGAGTCTCACGGGACATGAAACTTTTCGGCCATGCATGGCGGTGTACCTTTCTGATTAAAGCGACGCAAACGAGAAGAGACTCCACTTACTGCTGCGTTGGTTGACTCAATTCGATTGCATCAGCAAGTTCAGCAAGACTACCTAACCCTGTAGGATCTGCGGACAGATCGACCCGATCTCAATGAGGAGGCAATAATTCAGAGCCTGACAGTAGATCCGAAGAGTTTTATCGTACATAACGTGATCATCCACCACACACCAGAAGAAGATGATAATCACGGCTGAGTAGTGACAAGAATAACTTGTAATTTCTGGGAACTGTACTTGATTCACCTATCTGAATTTTACTAACCATGGGCTCCGCTATCATCATCATCATCCATTTCTTCAAACACGAAATCTGGGAAGTTTCTCCAGCCTTTTCCTAGTAAGTTTCGCCAAATCCGTCGGCAAATTCGTCTTATCAGCACCGAATTGGCTTGCCGGGGGACAGTAAGTATTACCACAAGCACGTGGAGCCACAGGCTTCTGGAGACCCTGCATCCTGTGCCTCGGTGGTTTAGTAGCTGTGCCCCTAACTTGAATCCTTGGAAGTGTGTTGATTTTCTCAGCGTCAAACTGCTTCAACTTCTGCTCTTGATCAGCGTAGTCGATGTCCACCTTTTGCTCCTGCACCTGTTCGTGATCCATGAAAAGTATGCACCAAAAATCCCGAATCCCGTCCGGTTCACCGGGTCCCTTGATCCAAACACCAACACCACCTTCTAATCTGAGACTCGAACCACCTAAAGTTCCCCTTTCACGAGAATGTGGTGATACGAAAGCGTTGCGAGAGAATAACGTTCGGAAAGAATGTAATGAAAGAGAGTCGTTTGCTGACAATGAAGGATTTAAGATTGACTTGCCACCAGTTCAGAAGTCCATCGGAGTTATAAAGGCTCATGGAGGTCTCAAACCAAAATATACATTAGTTCGAGGGGACACGTTACGCACAACGGGCGTGCCAGCTGAATGCTGAGTACTTTTGTAACTTAACAGTACGTGTTTCTGCTTTTCTTAGATCCGGATCCATCTAGCTGGAGTCCCCAAAGAAACCGATGCGTCATGTTCGTATTGCTGCTGCAAGTTCCTAGAGCCATGCTGACGATGGTACTTAGAGAAAGGACAGGTCATTGACCACACAAAGTTTCCAATCCATTAGAGAACAAACGAAAGCGTGCTCTTGCTGCCAGGTTGTTTCTTACTGGAACAGCGATGGACTTTAGCAGATTGCTTTGTCATATTGGACACTGTTTCTCCTTGAATCTCGAAACTCTGAAGGAGGTTGCTTTGCGCTCAAACCAAGTTTAGACGGAGGGTCTTGAGGCAACAGTCTTTTCTGCTGCACCTTCAAAGTGATGTGCTGCTACAGAATGTGATGGACCCACATGCTCATGTTCTTTGGCTTACTTGAAACCTTTGAATAGGAACCCTAACTGCTAAAACACGTTGCGTTCTCCGCCTAGTTTCAACGTCAAACCTCAGCCTCGTGGAGTAAACAGACAAAATGGCGTCGTTGCCCTCAACTAAAGTCAATCGACGTTTGTGCTTTTCAGCAAGGAATCAATACCTCATTGCATCACTTTGTGTCTTTCGCAGAATTCCTCAAAGTAAACGGCGTTTGTGTCTTTTAGCAACGACTCGTAACAATAGGGTATTCGGGAGAATTCCCGAAAGTAAACGAACCCTTCGGTCCCACACAACATACATTAAAAGACAAAGTAAAGAATACCTGTTTGAGGAGGAGAGTTCTATTTGCAATTCATCCCCTCAAAACTCCACTAGCTGTGCACTACACGACTATGGCTTTATTACCTCTTGTGATGAGAGAATCGCTTATTTCGCAGAAACAAATAGCAAACAGGATAAGGTGATAGTCATGTGTGAGCAAAATCTGCAGGTATCGAGGTCAAAATCCAGGTCTTACATCTATCTTGCCGCAAGTCCTAGAACAATTGCAAGTTCCAGTACACCACAACAGTCGTTTCCTGACCATTCTCTGCAGCAAAGTCCTCCTTAGTGTTCCTTTCGTTGGTCAAAACTGGTGGAGAATTGAACCAAAAACGTAGTATGCTTACATTTCTCCAAAGCAAAAATTAGAAGGACCGTACGGAGCACACAGAATCTTGACAAGACAGAGACACAGTTGCTTACGGTCGAGGTAACGTGAATGATGAGTGACATTTTATCTATTCAATTTCACTACAGTCAACATATCAGTCGCATCCTTATTGAAAAGACATTATGCACGTCTCGAATCCATCCTCATAGTACGTCAGTTGCAACTACAATAATAGTTGCAAGTCCAACATAGGAGGCCGGGGTTTATTACCTTGGTTTATGGATGGTACTTTCCGTGAAGGGTCATGGTACAAGTTGCAACAGAGAAAGTGGAGTGTTGCAAGCAGAGTAAGTGAAATTAGACATATTCAATTTGCAGCCACTATGTTAGTCGACTTCCACTGTAAGCAGACTTGGGGTTTGTATAGACGGGCAGTAGCAGTAAGAGTGCCCATCACATCTAAGGTCGTACCCATGACTTACCAAATATACAATTAGAAGATCTCTATCACAGTATAGCAGTAGTGTTCTGCTTGCTTTTCAGTTGCCTGTTTTGTGGCCTCCCCCTTGGTGTAGGGATATTTTTGTGTGCGTTACTGTACGCATGGTCAATGAAGTAAAGAGACACTCTTTTGGCAGCATCTTCGGGTAAAAAACATACGTCAAGAACATAGCAGTTGGTACGAATCGATACTTTCATCGTCATTGTTTGTATACAGTCAAATGTCTCAGACAAATATTGGTTGCAAACAGGAAAATCCGACAGACACATATGATTTGACCAAGCAGCTATGTTGGATCTTCCTCTCACTTCTTGCGTCTACTATGAATTGGTCGGTAATTCGTCAGCCCGCCAGCTCTATTATTCTTACTTGTACATCGTCTAGAAATGATGAGAAAGGCGACCACGTAGAACACTAGAAATAGTGAACAGTTTCTGAGAGTATCCACTGAGATACAATGAGAAGTTCATTGACTGTAAAACCATACGAAACTTCATTAGTGAGGGCCACTGCCAAGTACACAAACTTTATATCGAAACGAGAATCTTTTCTCTTCGTAAAGTGAAAATGAAATATAGTTTCGTAGCTTGAGAAAGACCACAAGGTTGGAAATTTATTATTTTTCTTAATTTTCTTAAACACTACATACTGTTGACAAGGCTTCGGCAGCTGGACATTAACAAGATAATTCTATTGATCGACATGTTTTCATACCAATATTTGCTTACCAGCCACTGCCATAAAGTGAAAAGAACATTTCATCTCACCTTATGTCACTCGTACATGGTCGTATATATATGAGGAGTACTGCAGTATGTATATCCAAGACGAATAACCGTCTCAACTGACAAAAAGTTTTCTGTTAGCTCCAGTACAACCTGAATTAACTGCAGCAAGATCAATAGAAATTTTGAGAGTCACGCCTTCCTGATCTTTAGTAATTTCCTCAAACTGGATTGAAAACTTGCAGGCGACTGTGCAGTTTACTGTTTTCAATCAATATCTATTTGACTATTCATCCAGGCGTTCAGTTGTTAATTTGGTAGCTGGTCGGGTCATTGCCAAAGAACGTGATTTTCACAATTAGCATCAGAGCGGACTTTGCACTTCGGAATCGTTGGTGCTGCGCAGCATTACTGGTCCAAATGTCTCACTAGTGAGGTGGATTTGCTTAGCGCTGGAATAAAATAACCAAAGTACTGAAAGGATCGCGTGTTTGACTTTAGACAAGGAGATTGAATCTGCTGGTTATTGCGATGCATCAGCAGCGAACATAAGCAGAGCAGCAAGCCTCACAATAATACCAATATATTACAATCCCATCTGGACGAGAGCGTTACTCGTTCGCAGTTTCGCTGTTTCGATCAGCAAGTTGCGTTCAGTGTAGTGTGCTGAGACAATCGCACAACTCGCTTGAATAGCGCATAGGCAGCGCAACAATCACATCGCCAATCACTCATCCATACCTTAGATACGGCTTGTACGGCTTGATGGGGCTCTTCCCATCCTTCGTTTTTCCTACGCGGTCGCCTTTTACTACTACTAGATATAAGTTGACAGCAGTCAGATTGCATTGTTTATGCAAGCCACCAATGTGAAATCAATAACTGCACAAGAGCGGAAGCGCGCAAATATTCCACCTTGACCCATAGGATCATATATTACATTACACATATACCGACCACCCCAAGTGCCGCGTTTCGTACGGATGTCACGGACGAAATGGCATGGAGTAACCTCGTGGTGGCAACCAACCTTCTTGTCGTGTTTGTGAAATCCGTTGCCACCTAGGAATGACAGCAAGGCTTAAGGGGATTGATTAAATCCTTTTGCAAATGGCGAGTTGGCCATTTCAATACTATATATTTTTGGATCACATTATAACTGGTACGGAGTGTTTGGTAATTTTGATGAATTTTATTATAGAGGTATTTGAAAATAGGTTTTCATTTTTATTTTTATTTTTATTTTATGAATTTTATCATGTACTTGATGATTACTATAGATAGGTTTTCTGTTTATGATTCAAATTGATTAATATATATGTAATATTTTGGATAGATAGGCTTATATTTTTATCACCGGCATTGATTGATATACATGTGAGGTCTTGGATGAGATGAGTTTAAGATGGTTAATTTTTCTTTTGTTTTCTCATGATGAGATTAGATAAGTTTTTCATTTACTTTTGATTGATTGATAAATTTTTCGATGAGTTCCTATGGTCTTTTTTTTTTACTCTCACATTGTTATCTTTATTATACTAAAGAACAGGTACAGGGGTAGAGAGATGACTATTAGATTTTGCAGATTCTAAACTAGAGATTGGATTACCTTATAAGTATTCTCAATTTGCATGTTTTAGGAGATAATTTCAACAAGAGGATACTACATATTCCATGTGGTTATGATTGTGTCAAGTTTGAGAATACAATAGAGTAGCACAAGCCTTACATCCTTTGTTTATAATTATTCTCATTGATAAGATTATTTCCTTCTTAGACCTATTATATAGTCTACCAAGAGAAGTAGAACCATATAACATCTTAGAATATTATCTTGGGTAGGTATTATGTCTTGATAGATTACTTTTTGCCTAGGCACTATGCATCACCTCATGCCTCTTCTAAATGGGCTTGTTAAAGATTTTTTAGAACTATTCCTGCTTCTTGGCAGATGATCCCTTTAGGTTTTATAGAGTTGTTTCAAATGGTTATATCAATAGCAATGGAGTAGATTCCTACATTAATTAGTCAAGTAGTAGGTGCTAGTTTGCTTCTCATGATAGAGAGAGACGTAAGTCATATTAGACCAATTGCTATTAGGAGGTGTGTTACGCCTTGTTAGCTATATCATTGTACTCTAATATTATTGTCACTTCCAATAAAACCTTTATTCCACATCAATTTAGAGTTGCTACACCAAAATATTGTGAGGTTGTATTTCTTGGCATTAGAGCACTCCTAGATACTTACTTACCTAGAGTTGGTTGTCTTATAAGTGGATCTTGAGAATGCTTCAATGGTGTCTTGTGGTGACTCAGTATCCATGTAATTGTGGCATAATAGGTAAGAACAGGTCATTCCTTCAAGGATATGAGTTAGAATTCACTAAAACAAGACAAATGACATCACAATGATGAAAATCTATCATTTCATGTTTAAACTCTTGGGCAGCATCATTCCAAAAAGAGTGTAATATCTTCAAAATAAGTGACACTACAAAACTCTAAGAAATCTACTCTCATGTGTACTGAAAGGTCTAATCCAAGGATTCCTAAGAAGAGGTGGGTTCATTTGTAACAAATGTCACTTTGTTCTAGAAACTCTTCATTCATTGGTCATTTGTCTGAGCTTCAAACTACCCTAGTGTGGTTCATAAGAGCCATGATTTGTATGTTACTCTTGCCACAAGTCATAAAAAAGCAACCTGCTACCACCTTGCATGAATGGTGTCTGATGACTTTGCAAACTAAAAAGGAGTAAGAGTTTTCAAAATTTCTATCACTCTAAAGACTATGATAGTAACACCGAGTTCTACCCTTCCCAAAAGGCACAAGGTTATGGGACTCAAAAAAAAATTTCAATACGCAATCACACATAGGTTTGTTACTTCATCAGACTTTAGACTTGCATAGGCCCGTTATTGTATCATTTTTGTCTCAAGTAAAACTCTTAGAGTGATGTACTCTAGTTCCACACAAATGTGTCACCACATCCAGTGCTTTGTTTTGTACCTCAAGATTCATCAATCTATATTTATTGAGCATATTATCATTCATTCAGAGGGTAGACTAATACATATACGCTGACTCATGAGTTTTGATGGTATAAAATTCATATTTACTTGCAAAAGAAGAATGCATTGAATGGACATCATGGTGAACATCAAGACCAAGCCTTTTATACATTTCCTACTTGGCTTCAAAATGATCCAATGACTACAATGGATGGAAATTTCCTAAGTACATCTAAGTGTAATACCAAGGGTTAGCCATATGATCTAGATGTGAAATTCGGTTTGGTAACTTCTAGAATGATGTTATACATGATGGTCAAAATATTCAGATAGAAGTATCACCAAAAGAGTACTTCTACTAATAGGGCAGAAACCAAAATAGACTTGAGAACCTTAGAACCAATAGCTAGACATATGATTTAAAGGTGAGAATTGGTTTGGTAACATCTGGAAGGATGTTACACATGATGGACTAAGCAGATTAGAAATAAGTATCACCAAAAGGGGACTTCTACTAATAGAGTAGGAACCAAAATATGCCTAAAATCTTTGAAGGCAATTTCGGAAGCCTAAATGGATGAATTAGGCCTCAAAAATGTGCAGATTCCCCCCCCCCCATGGAGGAAAGGCTGGCCTACCCTCCCCACTGCTTTGTCTTCTTGAGAGCTTTCCAACGGTACCTTACTCACGTGATTCTGAGATTCCTACAGGAAGATTCCCTAAAAGATTCCCTCTGGTCAAAGCTTGTTTGACCAACCAGATAGGACCTAGACCAGACAGGTCACCCATCCAAGTAAGTAATCCAAAGGTGGAGCTTGCTGACATGTCACCTATCTGTGTCCCTTATCCTATGGTGGAGCTTCCTTGGAGGAGATCCTCTTTGTCTATATAATAAAGAGAAGGTGCTCCCTTGGGGCATCGAATGTTTGAGTGTGCAATATGTGTTTTCTCTCTTCTCTTGTCCTCGTAGTATTACACTAAACTACTCAATCTTAATCTTATCCCTAATCCTAAACCTACTGGTAGGTAGCCACAGCTGTAATCAACTCAGTTGGGGATTTTCTATCTCCAACAGACTACCACTACTTCTCATAGTAGCCCGAGTATCTATTTATGAAGTATGTAAATCCATGAACTTCCTAAGTCTACAAAAAAAATGCTAATAATATGTATGAAGCATCATCCTATCATTGGGAAAAAAAGTTAACCATGGCTATTTTTGTAAGACTAGGCTCTATGTGTTATTCCTTAGTGGTAGTGCTTAAGATGAACTCTCAGCTCCCTTGCAGATGTAAACAAGGTCCGTGAGCTCCCTTTGGTAGCCATCCACAATTTGCTCAAAGTTGGTTTGAGTCTCCACAAACTTGGTGCTAGTGTGGCTTTGGAGTTTCATAGACAATGCCTTGAGTTGCTTGCTCATATATGTCCTCCTCTCTAGCATGTCAATTTGAGTGCATAGATCCTTCACCTTCATTTTTTTGGAGATTTTTCTGGCCATTTGCTCCAATTGGCTGAGTAGTTGAGTGGTTGTATGCTCAATAGTTGTAATCAGTCTTGCTCAATCAATCTCTAGATTGGCTCATTTGGTGCTGAGTTTGTTGGTCAATCCCTTACTTGTCCTCTTTTCTTGCTCCATACCTTTTCTTATTGTCATTTGAGGTTGATAGACAAGTTGGAGATGCAAAGGTCAGTCAGCTATTTCAGATTGTTGTATCTTGTTTCCATTGCCTTTGTATCAACTTTGGTTATTTCTAGCTCATGTTATAAAGTTACAAGTTCATGTTCCCAATTTTGGATCTCCTCTTTATGTTAAGTCTATTGGTGGAAGACTTGCAGGCTAAAATTGTCAACCTCCTTCTTCAACCCATGGATGAGATTTATGTACTCCTCATGACATTCTAGTTCCTCCTTCTAGATGAGATTTTTGTACTCCTCTAGGCACTCTTTTACTTTCCTTGTCCTTCTTTTTTGGTTTGAATTGGACTAGGTGATGTAAGTGGAGTATGAGGGCCATTGGTTCTTTCATCTATGGAATGTAAAATGGAAAAATATCTTCCAACACTTCCATCATTGGGATAATGATATGAATGATAAAGGTACAAAATTTCATCCTTGCCTATATTTTTTTGTTGGACCTTCTTTGTTTTGGGTGTGGGGTTCTTGTTGTGTCTCAAAACATTCTTCTCCTTTGTTTCATGAGCCAAAGTTGATTCCTCAATTATGCCTATCTTGTTGTCATTTAGTGGGGATTTTGCATTGGTAACGGCATTATTGTTTTTTTTTCTTCTTGCATTGGGGATAATGGAGGTTGCCTTGCTAATTTCATTTGGCTTTAGCAAGACGTCCTCACCTCTACATTGTTGGTCCCTTTGACAAAATCCATCATTGGAGGAGTCTGTTTGCTTGCCGCTTCATATTGTAATGCAAGACCTTCCCTTTATAGGAGCCAAATTATTGATTGGAGCCATGGTTGGGGTGACAGATTCCATGGTTGGCTTATTTTCCTTGTTTGGAAAACATACTTCCATCGTTCTTGAAAAATGTAGGAGACAACTAGGCCTTGTCATTTTGTTCCTCTCCCTTGTCATTTACCAAGGCAACAAAATTTGTGTGATGACTCCTTGCTCCTTGATTTTGTGCTCCGAGAAATTGTGGTAGCTCTTTTGTTAGGCACCTCTTATCCCTATGGTGGACCTTCCTCACAAGGCAACTTGCTTGCCTTGGTCTTACTCTTGCTTTCCTTGGATGAAGATCTCATCTCCTGAGGTCTTTTTTGTTTCTTGGAGGCTTTTACCTTGGCATGAGCATTAGGAGTCTTTCTACAAAACATGATTGAGTTGTATGTTTCCACCACTTGTACAAAATTCCCTACTTGGGCATACTCTTTGTTTCCATTGTGATACTTTATTATCTCCTTAGGCAAGTCCATGTCTCCATTGGAGTAAGTCAGGTGGTGTAGGTGGGATTGGAACTTCTTTGTTTCTTTGTCCATCCAAAGATTCATGCCAATGTAGAAATGAACAATGAAGGGATCTACAATGGTGGAAAAATCTTTTGTCATATCTTCCAGTAGCTTAATGATCTACTTACAAAACATCCTGGCCCAACTCATCATCAGCTTTTGCTTGTGTATGAGTTGGAAGAAGATGGCTTGGTTTTGGTTGATGTAATTCATTCATTTCAAATGAAACAACTGCATTATTTTTTTTGTGATTGTTTGACAAGTAGGGTCCTTTATGTTTTCTATCTTGTACTCATTTTTGGACTCTCCTCTAACAAATGAGTCCTCAATTTCTCCCTTGAATTATTCTTGGGATAGCCATGCAATTATTTATGTGAATTTCCTCAAATGGCAAGCAATCTACACCAATACCCGCCGCCAATGATCCTCCATCCACATCATGGAGCATCCTTGTAGCAATTTCTCACTCAAGTTTTCTACATTTGTACAAGTTTCCTATAGCATGGCTACATCCAATAACCCCTAATCCTATAGCAAGAAGTTGATTTTCCTTGGTGTAGTCAGTTTGATAATACAATCTCCACTCAAGAATCTTGAGGGGTTTGTTCAAGATTTCTACTACTCCACATTGCCTCAACACAATCCTCCATTTAAGAATGCATCTTGCTATGATTGAATATTCAATTCTCTTGACATTGTGTTTCATTGATCTGCTCCCATGATTCCACTTTCTTAGCTCTCAATAGTCATGGAAAAATTCTGCAATCAAAGCTGAAAATTCCTTGCATGATATCATGAAAAAAGTGAAATGAAAAAGTGAAAAGTAAATGCACAAAAAGATTCAACTTGTAGGGTAGGGTTTGTTTTTTTATAGTCCCAATTGGCTGAGGTCTGTCCTTTGTCCATCATGGCTTTTGGTGAAAGGTTGTGATGTCCATCACATGCATGAGCTCAAGCACAAAATGGTTGCCAATGGTTTCTTGGCAACGCATGGATCTTTCTGCATGATCTTGAAATGGCAGCAAAAATTGAGGGAGTTTTGTGTTGTCAAAAATTTGTTGTGTCCCTCATTGCCCTGCAAAATTCATGAAGTTGGGGCTTCCTTGTCATGGAGTGGCTTGTTTCATTTAGCGCTCATGATTGTAGGTGCTCATGTTTGTAGGCTCCTTGGTGCAAAAATAAAATAGGCTTGGCTACAAAATAGATCTGGCATTATTCTCATCATGTGATCTCGTAAGCTCATTTTCTTGAGGCATCTCACCTGCCCATATTTTGGAGGTATGACTCAAATTGTTACTCCTCATAAATGATGCTTTTTGACACCTTAATACTAATTTTTACAACAACAAAAAATTGAAAGCAAAGAAATTGGAACCCCATCAAGGAAGTGGGTAATGACATGTCTTGCGTGCATCCATCTTTAGAGAGCTTAGGGACGCTAGTGAATCCTTATTGAGTTTTATTCCATTTGTGTGGTCCTTCAACAATTCTCTAGTTTTTGTTATTGCTAGCACAACTTCTCACAAGAATGGATCATTGCTCTTCAATAAATTACTAATACATGACAAGGAGATTCCTTAGGGAGAATTTTATTTAACATAGTTCACTTTAATCTCTTTTATCTACTACTTCAGCCTTGCTGCATTGTATTTTTTTCTCTCTTAGTAGAAAATATATACATTATGGGTCCTACAGACCAGTTTATGTAGGCCTTTGATCACAAGTGACTATATGGCTTCATTTCATAAACTTGAGAGTCAAAGTGTAGAATGAAGTCTTTAGGTAATTTTCCTTTAGGTATTTAGGATCTTGAGCTTCTAGAGAGGTATATCACATATATAGATAACTTATGCATTCTTGGAGTGCTAATAGGGTCTAAGGATTTCATCAATGCTTTATAGACGTTGCTCTTATATGGGATATCTTTCATATGGATAATCATTATATAATAAGAATCCATAAGTGGCATTCTATATACTTTTTCTAGTATTTCTTTTTAGTCTACTTGCCTACTTCATCTAATTCTCCTTCATATCCTTCTATCAAGTATGAGAGCCTTTGTTAGAAGGATCATGGGAGTCTTTGGTGATATTATTAGATGAAAGACATTTGATTGTGTAATACAAGACTTTGGTGTTTACATATAAATCCCTACTAATCTCACATGGAAGGATAGGTCCATTGTCTATGGAGTAGATGATACTTTTAGCATTTTTGGTTGTTTTGCACTCATTATTGATTGGCTAATCTTGGACACCGATATGATTGAAATGGATGATAGTTTTTTTTCTTTTTCTAACTACTATTAATATAACAAGAGACAACGTAAAATAATCTTACCTCTTTACTTTTTGCTTCATACAAAAAATTTACAATCTTCCTTGATGGACCAATTGTTTCAACAAGCTCTACATTCTCCTCTAAGAGACTCAACTGTTCCATGAGTTCTTGGACCATGTCTTTGCTCTTGCTCGAGCAATGGTGCTAGAATGCCTTAATGCACTTGTATTTGTGCATTCTAACATGCACTATCTACTTTCTTACAATGATGAGGTTCCATTTAGGTGTGATAATCAAGTTGATCTATGTCCACTTGTCTTTAATAGTTAGGGATTATAAGGAGCACTTTTCTTTTATGATCATTTTGATGAAATTTTATTTACAATTTACAATCTTGTCTAGAGAAAAGTAAGAGATTGAAAATAATTTGTAAAAAATGGTTTGTAATGATTATTATGTTAAATTAGCTACCAAAAGAAAAGAAAAAAAAGCAAAGTAGGAGAAATAAACTCTCATATATTAATTAAATCTCCTGATAATCTTGAGGAAAATTAATGACTTTTAATATTAGGATCCTTTACAATGATATGATATTTCATAAAGAGTATGATTTCTTGGTCTAGTTAACATTATAAAAAAAGCAATGACATAAAGAACTCTAAATAAGTATAAAATGATGAATAAATAAATCATACATGTTAAAAATTTCAAGTATAGCAATTAAACTAAACTTAAAAAAAGGAAAATCCATTGATCTTTATCATGAAGATATAATTAGAAATCTCACAAAGTAGTAATAACTCTCAATTAAAATTAAGACAAGAACATTTATGGAAAATTATTGCCAATTAGGTAATATATATTAACAACTTGGAAGGATCTTTTAAATTTTTTAACTTGAACTATTTTTTGGTAAATATTTATCATTTATGTTATAGGTAATTAATTTAAGGTTTTATTGCTTGAATGATTAATTTTGAGAAATTTATAAGTGGATCACTTAGAGTTCATCATTGAAATTATTCTAAGTTCCTCATTGAATTAAAATCAATGGAATACACTCTAGAAATCTCTAGAATTTAAATGATTATGGAAAACATTCTTTACAAATTAGTTTTTTAACTCTAGTAGGCTTATCTCAAAGACACTTATTTACAATATGCCTTTGCCTGTACAAATGGGATTTAGTGAAGTTAAATGACTCCAAACAAAATTAGTAAGATAGTTTTCTTTGCAAAAGATTATTTATAATTATGCTTATAGATCTTATAAGGTGAAAAATTAGATTCTATCCATAGTCTTACTATAATTAAAAATATTTTTCAAATAAATAATAATATGTATTATTTTAAATAAAAAAATTAAAAGATCAAGAATAAAATTGATAATTTATAATATTATTACGGTACTTAAAACCTTGATTATCAATCTATAAGTTGAAATCTCAAATTGGTCTACTTAATTTCATCTTGTTATTCACTTGTAAGTGTGATACCACCTTAGATAAAACAGGAATCCATATGACTTGGTTTAATTTGGAGGACAAAGGATACCTACTAATGAAACCATAAGAGGTCTAGTGTTTGTCATGGCATGGGAGAGTGGATACATTACTTGGAAGATAATTATGCTTCACTTACAACACTAGTTAGAGCAAACTTAAATTTAGTCTAAGATAATCAAGTAATAAAAGTAGATATTTTGGTTATGGATCCCATAGACAACACCTAATTACCCATTCTCCTAAATATAGTGGAGACTTTTCTATGCTAGATGATTCTTTTTTTCTCTAGTTATGTATAGACCATTTGACATACATAGCTCTAATATTCTAGGTGTAGTAGTAAATTTATCTCATTCTAGTGGTACGCGGACTGATCTCCATTTTACCTTTTAGATTTTATCGTTGTATTGCTTGTAGTGTTCTTCCTTTCATTCTTGTTATCCTATGGATAGAGCTTTTTCTTTGAGCATAATTTTTTCAAAGTTCCAGACTTGTTTTTCCAATATGGTTCTTAAAGGACCTCCACTGAAATTTAACCAAAGAAATATGAACGTCCTCTTTGTTCTATTTTATTTGATATAAGGGCATTGATATAATGGGAACTTTGTTTCATTCTTTGTTTAGTCTTGCATTATTAAAGTATTCATGTTTTATTAAGGTATATGATTGGAAGCAGTATGGTTCTAAAGGCCAAAATGAATTAACAAACAGAATTTGGATTTTTTTTTTCTGTTTTTCTGTTTTATTTGATATAATGACATTGACATAAATGGGAATTTTGCTTCATTCTTTGTTTTTTATTACATTATTAAAGTGTCGATTCTTTTAGTATAAGGTATATCTGTGAAAGCATCATCTTCTTTAGTACATTGAATATAGATTGAAAAAAATCAATTTTTTGTTAGGATTAAGGTGTGCAATGTTATTCTTTATCCTTCAGGTTCAAGTTATTGAGAATCTACAAAGTTCTACCAGAAAATATCAAGTTTTGAAACATACTAAGATAAAAGTTCAACTAAAATTTTTGATTCCTTGAAGGATTTAGCTATTTTTTATTAAATTTATTCCCTGATTTTTCTTTCATTCTTGTAAAGACAAAAGCGTGATATTTTGCTATGGATTTCCACTGATTTTGACTATAAATTATGGAGATGTTTTAATAATTTCTTGGTAATAGAGTTCAACAAATTCAAATATATTATTTATGGAGGTTTATGTAAAAAAAATACTTAGAGGCGATCCTTGCCTAAATTCGGAGGCAAATCTGCTGTTTACCATCCTTGTAATGGATTAATAAGAGGAGCTCGTGAGTTTGTCGATGTCTTTTAGACCTAATTGGAACATTTCTTAAAGGATAAGTGTAGCTTCAAAGCTTTTGATATCTGACGGGTGGATACTTTCAAGAATAATAACATCATAAAGATTAATATAAAATAGGGGAGTTAGAATTTAGAAGAGTGTATACACAAAAAGTATGGAACTTCCTAAAACTACAATGGTTACTCGTGTTATAGAGAGCTTTAAAATCGTGAGGATATCTTGATGAATTTGCCAACACACTACAAATTTTTGGAAATTTAGGCAATACTGCTCTTTACTTTTACAAGGTTAAAGAGGATCGAAGGTATTTAGATCATGCACATTTTTTTGAAATGTATACAAAGAAACATAAATACTTCTTGGTTCTTTTTAAGAATGCTTAAATCTTTTGTGTCACAATTGCATGAGACCTCAAGTGTACTTAACAAGTATGTGATTCTCTATCTATCGTTGCACAACAAGGTATATTATCTAAGATTAAAAGAGACATCAATACTCAAGGTTTGCTTAAACATTAATTATGATAATTTTTTAGTAGTAAAAAGATAATTAATAATATTAATCAAATGTTGATTTTCATGTTTCCAAGTCAACTTAGATGAAAAAAAACAGACAATACATTACATAAATGAGCAACTTAGAATTTGAACTATATTTATTTGTAGATGAAATAAATCTAACTAATCACAAAAACTGGACTTTCCCTTTTGAATTTGACACTTGATTCACTTTATTGCAAATTTAAACTTTCAAGATCGGACAATCAATACTTAAAATGACATTTTTGGATCGATATTACAATAGATATTTGATTATTTTGACTTAGATGTTCGAGTTACATGGATATGGATGGATATTTGAATCTTCAATATCGGATATTGGGTATACAACTCTAATAATTTTGAATTTTTTTATATAATAGAATATAAATTTCATACAAGCTATATTGTACGATGAATCCAATGTTAGTGTGCAAAATTATCTTTTTTTTTCAGGAATGGATGTGGAGTCTCAACAAACTTCAGTATCATAGTGTGGAAGTCATCATACAATCTCTTGTCAAAACTGCGTTGTATTCTCATCCCTTTCATCTTCTCAAATGTTTAAGAGAATATAAAATTTAATAAACAAAGCCGCAATATTACACCTTATTTCGTCAAATCCTCCTCCATCATGACAAAAATTCAGAAAAGCAGCAAAGATGGCGTATGAAAAATTGCGCATCCACTGGTCATGAGGAACCCGGATTCCAAACTGTAGTAAACTACGTATCACTCGTTGTAATTGGAATTTTATTGGCTTATCTTTCAACCCATCTCTACATGTCTTCTAAACTTTCTTCCAAGATTATATCGTTTCTTTGAGTGGCATGAATCATGTCCTAATGATCAGTCCTCAGTTATACGTGTCCCTTCGGCAATACGAAGAACTATATGAAGGAGAAAACGTCAGATAGTAAAACGAAGGAAATTGTAAAGATTGTGGTTTTGTCAAGAGACAGCAGCCATATGTGGTCTTCCTGGTTGAGTACGTCCAAAGATGTCAAGGGATGGTAAAACGGATTTTCTTGTTTTCTATCGGCAGTCCCAACATGTTCGTTTCCAGTAGGCGGCCTTTAAAACTAGCGTGGAGTGGTTTGGCTCTTGGTGAATCCTGGGGATCTCTGTCTATTGTTCTCTTACTTTAAACAAGATTATGGTATTACTCGATTTTCTATTATTAATCAATTTTTTAAGATCAAGTTCTGTAGAAAACTAATAATTTAAATTTTATTTAAATATTTGGTGATTATAATTTATATTTTTAATTTATTTTTAATATTTGAAGAGAATTTTTTGTAAATTTTTTAATAATATTAATATTTTTAAAATATGAAGACTGTACTCTTATTTCTGTTTATAATTTGAAATTATATTCTTTACTTCTGGAAAATATACAGTTTTTTTTATGTTATACATTGAAAAAAAGAAAAAACTAATGAACAAAGGCATCTAAGTTTTGAGTTTATCTCGAGAAAAGCCATGCCATCGCCATCGTGTCAAGAGTCTAAAGGCAACACGTACTACTGGAAACATTGAAACTCCCAATAAAGCGACAAGAGTTTCCTTTGTACCATACCTTGCACATCTTTCGAAAGCTCTTCCACCAAGAAGATCACATGTGCTATCTCCTAACGAACACTTTCACAATAATCAAATTTCAACGTAAAAGGAAAAAGGCGACCGCGTAGGAAAAATGAAGGATGGAAAGACCCCATCAAACCGTACAAGGGAGAGGAAAAAAAAGGTAACATGGGGCTAAGCCCCATGGTAGAAAGGTATGTTCTCTTCTGTGTAGTTGAAGTCTCCTGCTCTCTTGTCAGCTCTTGATCTGCTTATACTCGTTAAAACACGAATCGATTACAAGTTTAAAGCCGCACCCAGGGTTTAAGTTGTTAAATTGCTATTGTGCTTCGCAGCGAACCTTCAAGGATACTAGGACATTTCAAAGAGAGCTTTTTCACTACCTCTAAAGTCCCCATTGCAACAAAAAAAATTAAGGGTACCAATAAAAATAAATCTAGCGTGAAGGGGTACACTAACCTTCTAAGGGGTCTCGCCCATAGCCCTAAATATTGTACGTGCATCCTGTAGCGTCTTATGGGTATCCCCGTAAGTGTTAATTAACCTGTAAATTTTAAAGAGGAGCATTAGTCATACTTTGCATTTGAATAAGAAGTAGAGGTGTCATCACTAGATGAAATGAGCCACTGTTCTCTCTCTAATGGGCTACAACTGAAAGAGTTATGGTAAGAGATCAGCTCTCCCCAACATTTCTCCCTTGCCTCTTTTCGCGTCCTTGCAAATTTTTCAATTGTGCCAAACATTTCTGGTGTGTTTTCATTTTGTGTGCACCAGATTCTAAGATGCGGTGCTGTAGCACACGACAAATACTAGTGGAGGAAATAAGAAATTGCATATGCAAGTGGATTCTAGACTGGATGGAGAAGGTGAAATGGACTTTCTTCACATGGGGATAGATGATTAGTAAAATTGGATGAAACATGGAGTGATGATAATTTTGAGATGAAGGACTTTGAACTAATATGAGGTGATGGTATATTGTATATTTGGAGAGAATTTGCTTGATGAAATGTAGTCAGTAGGAGTACTGATTTTGATTATCAAATTTTTTTAAGATCTTGATCCTCACTCATCCAAACAGCTAGTGCGGATGGAAGTTGAATCTATTAATAGTTTGGTTGAACTCATTGTAGATCGTGATATTTTCAACATGAGAGATTTTGAGAAAATCCAAACTCCTGTAGGTTCAATTGGCTGCAGCCTTTGATTGATTTGGGCACAATGAAACTGGTACATGTGTGGCAAGGTGTACCAACTTGTGCAAGATTAGTTCAAGATCTACCATAGAATTTACAAATAAATTTATGATCACAATGGTATCCACTCTTATGCAAGTTCAAGATCTACCACAAAATTTACAAACAGAGTCATGACCAAGATTTTATCCACTATCGGCCAAGAGGGCAAGAAGTTGCTTGGCTTGACAGAGAAGAGAGAATTAGAACTTCAAATGTGTTTGCCTTGAAAGGTTTCATGGGTATGTTGGATGGGTGGACGTAACTTTATTCCCTTAAGCACAAAGACCCAAAGTGGATGGATAAATTTAATCCAACCAGAAAGGTTCAAATTCCATCAACAAACAAGTGGCATGTGATGACATGGAAAGAATAATTCATTTTTTGGGAGGTGAGAGGGAATTCTATGAGTTGCATAGTTGGTTCATATAAGTTCATATTAGTTACAAGTTTGGTGGGTCCTAAATTCTGTTCTTTGATTAATGAGTGTGTGCTATGATTGATGTGTGTTATCATTACATTGTAGGGATGCAAGGTTCCTATCATGACATGACATGTATCAAGAAGTCCCCATTGTGTGTTGACATGAATCAAAGAGGGCCTAATACATCTTTTTGAACAACACATGTATCTATTAAGTGACTCTGATAATATGCCCATGAGTTATTTGGTACCATCATTCAAGCAAGTGAGCATAGAGGATAAAATAGATTTCAATAACCACGTTGCAAGAGCATTTGTTCTCAACAAGCATTGCTTTGGAGTGTTTAAGGCCCAAAGGCATTTGGTAGGAACTAAGAATGAATTGAAAAGCAAAAATAGAAATTCATATTTGAAGAAGTGGATCAATTGTTGCATCATATTGCATAATTTTCTTATAAATAAGTCCCATCTATGGGTAGAAGAGAATGCAAAGAGAATAAAGTTCAACCCGGATTTTGATGGAGAACAAGAGGCAAATGATCCCTTAGAGATCCAAAGAGATCTCTAAGGGAGATTAAGATGATCAAGAGAGAAAATGAGAAACATAATGATGAAAATGTGTATTGCCTACAATAGACAAATTGGTAGGATTTTGAATCTTTAATAACTATTTAAGGAAATTTTCTTGAGATAATTTATAAATGGTGGTGGCATTGGTTCATTGATGATATCTGTCAATGAAAAATATAAGGAATTATTCATTGAAGAATTACTCATATGAATATGGATATTTTATGCAATGATATAAATTCCTATTGTGAATAATATGGATTGTGGCGGTGAAGAATATGTATTCTTCACTGCAATAATATCAATTTGTGAAATATAGGTTGTGGGTTATTCATCTTAAATACAAGAGCTTTCAATGGTATTTGCAAAGTGGTCTTTCAAATTAACAAGTATGTGTAGAAGAAGGAGGTTTGAATTGGTATGTGAAGGACAAAAGAGGTTCAAATTAGCAACTTTGTGCAGAAAGGAGTTGGATCAAAGGAGAGGAGAGGGGTGTGAATGAAGGAGGTTCAAAGGAGACGAATGAAGAAAACACTTTGATCTTTTGATAACAAAGAGTGTGCCAAAAACAGAGAAAGGAAGATATCTCCAAAGGGAGGAGTGGTAGAAAAAGCAAAGGGAAAGAAGGAAGAATGGCAAAAAATGAGGTAGAGAAAGAAGGGTGGAAATAAAGAAGGACTCCATTTTGGAGAAGAGTGGAAAGAGGGAACAGTGACAAATACAAAAACAAAGTAAGGAGAAATGAGGGATAGAAGAGGTAGAAGGTAGAGGAACATTCAAAGATTGAGGGGAAAAAGGAGCAAAATTTGAGAGAGGAAGGAAGATATTTTTAAAAAAAGGAGAAAGAAGGAAGATTTACAACAACAAAGCAAGGAGAAATAAGGGATAGAAATGGCAAAAGCTAGAGTAGTGGGAAATTCAAAGATTGAATGGCACAGGGAGAGAAGGCACACCTATGGCTAAAATTAATGATTACAAGAAAGTAGGGAACATGGCCAATATGGAGAATATCAAGGAAGGAGAGTGGCTAATTGGATTCCATGCTAAGGAGGATCACATGACTTATATTAAGTAGGCCTAGTTGGAAAAGCACCAAATTTGGAAATTAAGGGAAGGTAAACACAAAAGTGATCTAGATGCAATGGGATTAAAAGCTTGCATTGGAATGGATTTTCCTTGCCCAAATGTGCATGCATCAATTCTTCTTTTTTATTGTTGAATAGATCAATTATTTTTTTTTCATAAATCTTGTCTATGCCTTGTCCCAACCTCCTTAATGACCAACCCCCAAATCCTACCTCCCTCCTTGTCCAATCATACCCAACCAACCCTTGAGTTTATGGATTTGGATTTTGCATGTAATTTGATGTTTTTTTCATTTCTATTCCTTATGGAGTTTATTTTTTGTTCTCTCAAATTCCCATATATATGGAGTTTGTGAGCACAATGGATGTAAGAACTCACATAGGAATAGTAAGTAGAAGACCTGTCATTTTGTTTCTTGTGCATATAAGGGAGTCCTTTGCCTTGGAGGTAGGGAGTTCAAGCAAGAAGAGATTTTTCCCTTACTCAAGGGTGCAAGAATAGTTTCCAATGAGATATCTTGCAACTAGAAGGTATATTGCTAGACCGTGTGTATATGCAGCTTGGAGACCATTCTACCAAATGTATAGTACAATCTTTGCACCAACTAGGCATCTAAAGATGGTCCATCAACAACTAGCATTGAATATGAAAACTAAGGTAGAGAGGA
The DNA here is from genome assembly GCA_948567375.1 of Lunularia cruciata. Lineage (NCBI taxonomy): Eukaryota > Viridiplantae > Streptophyta > Marchantiopsida > Lunulariales > Lunulariaceae > Lunularia > Lunularia cruciata. The sequence goes on from OX419759.1 coordinate 16,795,709, forward strand.
CCAAAGAGGACTATGACTAAGGAAAGCTTATTTTGACCACAATTCAGGTAGAGTTGGCATCTTCCAAAAGCAACCAAGACACCTAGATGGAAAAATATACAAACAATCATCTGTAAGACAATTACTCATTCATCTATTCTTGGAAAGTGGATTCATAGGAGAGGATGAGGTCTACTATGGGAGCCTTCTTGGACAGTTGGAGGTTTATGTCCATGGCACACATGAAGATGATGATGAGGTTGAGGAGGATGGTGAAGAAGAGTAGTGTGGATATTTCATTAATAAAAACTATATTTTTTTTGTATGTATCTATGATATCTTCAAGCATATAATGAATTACTGCACACTATAGTTGCATTATTTATATTGAATGCTCAAGATATGTGGTATTTTATAATGATCTTAAGCTGTATGTTGATTTTTAAAATTGAAATTGTGTTGATATTTTCATTTTACTTGGGCTTAAGTCACCCTCCTCATGTTGTACATGCCACTCTTACTTCAAATGACCCTCCTCTCTTCCTGTAGAGGGCTCCTCTCCTCTCCTTGTTGTTCCTTTAGAAGACATTTAAGTGGAGTTATGAGAGGAGGTGACCAGGTGTTTAGGTTACCCATAGTGAGGATAGGAGTTCATCATTAAGTCTTGTGAGTTATGCACAATTAGAGCTAAGGGAGAGTGATCTATGAGAGGGAGGCACACTTTTTAGAGAAGGTGCACCTTTTTCTTGAGAGCAAGAGAGACTTAGTAGAGAAGGAGCACCTTCTTCTTGAGATAAAGAGGAATCTAGATGAGAGGTAAGCACAATATAAGACAATGTAGAATGAGCGGGTAGATTTTGGTAAGCTTATGTTCCATAGAGAGGCTATGGTCAAGGATCTTAGGCTTAATGAGTGGTTTTACCAAAAAGAGTTATATAATAATACCGGATTTTTAAAGGAGTCCCAAAGAGCTTATGAGGAGTCCACGGAGATTTAGGTAGTGTGCAAATCAAACTAACTATAGAGAGAATGTCTTGTTAAACTCAGATTGAGAGTATAGAGAGTGAGCCTAGATGGAGTGCATTTGAGCCTATTGGTATGGGAATATAGATTGAGCCTCGTCTCCATGTATTGGGGAGTAAAGGAGACCTAGTATGATCATACCAAATATAGAGATTGTTCCTTGGAGACCATGAATTTAATACAACCTTGCACTCCCTTACCCCCTTTTGGGCATGTATAGGAGGAGGCATAGTGGTATGAAGAGAGGATGATGACACTTTTTTGCAAGCTTTCTAGACTTAGGATGTTTAGAGAGAGGATGAGCTTATCCAAAAATTTCATTTCTTGTATCATTTACGCTCATGAGAGAAAAAGGAAGATATCAATTTTGGATGTTGGATGCCTAGTGGATATCATATGGGATAGTAGTCTTATCTACATCTAGTGGTGTGATGCAATGCAACAATGTGGATAGTCTCATTATAGCGGCTTAGATAGGTTTTGGTATGTTCTATGGCCTAGAGTTAAAAAGCTAATGGAGTGTTGTTTGACACACTTTGGGTCTAATGGTATTTTGAATGCTTGACTTATGAATTCAATAATTTTATGGCATTGGACTAATAACACATAGAGGAGAGATTAGAGCATATCTTTTCATCCATGTGAGATGAGTTTTCCTACCTATGGGAGTATACAATGGGGTATGGCTCATGGTTGTGCTTGATAGAGAGGATAGGTACCTAGACACTCACAAAGAGGTTTCACACATAGACCTTATAGTGGATTTACTATGTTAGGTCTATCACTTTGAGACATATTGATATTTGATAGTGCATTTTTTCCCTATTTTAGGAACCATCCTCATGGTGCTATCAATCTTCTTGCATTAAGTCCTCTTCATTCTAGAGTAAGAAATTTTCACACCTCATCATTGGACCTCTTGACCACTCTTGCAAATAGATTTAGTTCAAGCACGTGTGTTTCCCCTGTTCAGTTCCTCACTAAGGAATGGACTTCAAGTTGTCTTAGGGATTATAGTGTAGTTCTCTATGATGGTTTAACTATAGCCTTTTAGTAACCTCTATGCATGATAGAGAATGGGAGCTCATGTGGAGATATAATCTAACTTTGATAAAGAAACCCATCATTATGTGGTTCAATGTAGCACTAGAGTGGATTAGAGTAGAGGGCCTCCCACTGGATATTGATTTAAAGAATATCATGATGGAGGATATAAATCACACTCCTTCTACCACATGAGTTGTTATTGTTTTATGTACATACCATCACTATTATTATATATATACACACATTTTTGCATACTTTTTGAATGTGGATTGTATTTATCTATACTTTTAACACTTTCTAAATTAGGATTCCATTTATAAATAGAGGATTTATTTTTTATAATTTTTTATCTCAAATTGAAAGTATGCCCATGTAAATATTTCTCTTAAAGGTATGCACACATAAGTGTTTTTTTATGTAAGTATTGTTTCTTTCAATTAGAGTGTATGTATATAAGTAATTTTTTTCAATTTTCCAAAAGTGAACTATTTATTAGAGAATTAATTATCAACAAGGGCCTATTATGATTTACTACCACTTGAAATTTAGTGGAAGTAAATAAAAAAGTAGAAAAGGTTTACTTGATTGGCACTAAAAGCTTTAATTGACAAGCACTACAAGAACAAGGAACAACACTAAGGAACAAGGAACTTATTGGTAATCATTAGTAACACTAATAGTAAATCATTAGTAAAACATTAGATCACTAGTAAATCAACAAGTAGAAAAAATTTAATGAGCAGCACTAAATGAACAAGTAACATATCAATCATAAACCATAATCCTTGGACCGGTACCCAACCAAACCTTGATGATACCTTGACCATACCTGATCAATACCCCAACCAAACCCTAACCTCCCAAGATTCTGATCACATTCTTTGCACAATACTCTCTAAACTCATTGCTATTATACTCTTTGCCATAATTAGATTTTAACCACTTAATTAGATAAAAATAGACAGGTTTGAATATTCAACCTAACTGGCTTTCAACATGAGATTTCTATTGCTTGAAAATACTGAATACATATAATTTATTTTTCAAAAAATAAACCCATACCTTCATGGTACAATCATCTGTAAAGATGACATAGTAGTGAGATCCTCCAAGTGACTCAATTAAAGTCAGGCCATACACAACTGTATGTATTAACTCTATCTTTCCCACTTTGGTGCTCTTGTAACCTTTGTGAAGATAACTCACTTTTTCTTTCCCAATATACATGGTTGACAAGTGCTAAGTTGAACAATCTTCAACTCTAGGATCTTGCCATTGGCAACTAATTGCTTCATACCTTTCTCACTCATGTTACCAAGTCTTTGGTGCCATAGGATCAAAGGACAAATTGCATCAGCAATTGTCATCAAATGGTCTGATTTTCCTATGACATATAGAGTTTCAACCTTCTATTTTTGTGCCAACGTTAGATTTCATTGAGTAAACCTTCCACCACCCATGTTCAAAGGATGTTTGATATCCTTTCTCATCTAGCTGACCTATAGAAATCAAATTCCTCTTTAGTCCAAGGAAAAATTTGACATTTGTCAAAGTGTATACGGACTCTTGAGAGGTGTTTAATTTCACATTGCCTTCTCTTTGATTGATATGTACCCTTGTTTGTTGAAGGAGGTGAAACTTTATATTTATCATCAATGAGGTGTACCTTTCCAAGGTTTCTTGCAACAAAGTTGTGTATCAACTCTTAACATGAGGTAGAGTGAAATGTCACACCATTTGTAGCGTCACTCCTAAATTGCTTGGACTTTGGAGTTGTAGTGTTGGTAGTCAAGAGTATTTTGGTAGTTACTCATTGACTATTTGTTGATGGTCAGATTTTGTGTTCGGGGTATTGACTACATGGTGGAGCCCATTTTCACTTAGCACCATTCACACTCTTGGATGTGCCATTAGTGGGACCGTTAGGGTTGCAGACCAGGGAGTAAACTTTCAAAGTGCAGCTCTAGTGAGCTCACTTCTCTGATGTTGAACCTTTGAGTTCTTGGCTATCGTGGATAGAGTCCAACAAGTGTCACCTGGATTCTCTTAGCTAGAGTGGATGTGGCTTGACTGTAATTAGTGTCCAATTGTTGGCAGATTATGGAGTGATAGATCAAGTACTAATTTGATTGAGTGTGATTCGAGTTGTGTAAACAAATTGATTACATCAAAGAAGTGAGGTCAAGAAGAAATTGGGTGCAAGGACTAAAGGTGTTGGTGGTATTTCCAAGCCTTTTTGATTGTTTGTAGCTCAATCATGGTCTAGAGTTTCCTTGAGAGTGATTGTGTGGAAAACGTTTTTAAATTGATGCAAATTTGGCAATGAGAGATACCGTGTGCATGCAGAAGCGTTGGCCAAATTTCAAGCAAAAAGAAACAATTTTCAAGCAGCATATGTGATTTTGAGCTCAAGAAATGGAAGCATGACCAATTTGGTACAAGTTGAACTCAAAAGGTGAAATTGAATATGGAGTGGAGAACACATCCTTGAGAATTTGTGAATTTGTGAATTTGTGATTTGGAGAAACCCATCATTTCAATTTGGCTCAAGTGGAGAGTTAGAGGAGGATTTGGCGGTCAACCAACTTTAGGGATTTACATCAGATTTTTGTTGGAGTTTACATCAAATTTTGGCCATATTTAGAAAGGGTTCAAAGTGGCATATTTTGGCTCAAGTTGGAGGATGTTGGCCAGATTTGGAGGAGTTTTGCCAAATTTGGAGAGGGTTTGAAGTGGCAAGAAAAAAGGCCTTATTTGGCATTTAGAGGCTTTGAAGCATAGAGTTGCAGGCTATGAGAGGCTACAAAGGCCTAGAAGGGCCAACAAGCCAACTTGTTGGTGTGAGGCTAGCTAGTTTAGAGTAGATTTTGATCATTGTTTGGCAAATTTGCCCACCTTGCTAGATTGTGTATAATAGGGTTTGACCCTTAGATCCCTGGTTCCTATACTGGTGCCCTAGCCAACTGGTCCACCCTCACTTGTTTCCCTAGTGATTTTTCCATTATTATCTATACACCTATAGCTTAGGAAGTAGATACCTCATATTATATCAAATGCTAAATGGTGGTAGAGTCAGTCCAGTGTTGATTTTTGAGCTGAAGTGTTTTCATTTAGATTTCTTGTGATTGGACCATCTCTATTCTCTACTTCCTATTTTTGCATCATATTTGTGTGAGTTGCTCTGACTTTAGAGCGTTGGTGCTTTGGTGTGCTCTCAATAGTGATGCTAGATTGATGACCGGTCAGTCTACCTATATTTCTCTCCAATGAGGCAAGAAGTGATGACCTGCAAACAATGAGAGTGCATGTTGTGATGGTAGGTTATAGGTTGCACTTTCTCCTAGTTTAGTTGTCTTAGTTAGAGCTACATTAATGGGTGATGTTTGGTTGGTACATTGGCACTTGGTGGTGTACTTGCGGTGGTTCTGGTTGCGGGTTGCAGTTTTTAATTACTTTGTCACAACGGAGTTCTTTGGGGATTCCAAAGGAGATAGTGCTGCAATATCTAGTTGGTTTACTTGGAGTGGCACTTGATATCAGCTTGTACCTAAGGTCCCAATGAAGGAGGAGTTTGACACATGAGCTGATTTAGTTGAGAGTGCACTTGGTGTGTCCACACCATTGTTGTGGGACATGGACAAGATTGACCTAAGGCCCTAGGCGTTACTCTGGTATGGTGAATACAATTGAGTTGGATGACTTCATCTAAGAGTTTGATAGTTGGTGTGATCTACAGTAGATACGGAACCCAACTTTGTTCACACTCTTCATGGCATGGAAGAGGTTATTTCAACACTTGGAGGGTCCGTAGATGGACGACTACCATGAGTTTAGGAGAGCTCACTTGGAGGAGATTGAGCTATGGAGATAGTATTGGTTTTCAAACTATATCTCCATCACGTTAGCTTGGTTTCTAGGGGTAGATCATAGTACTCACGAGTTCTAGCTCTAGTAGCATTGGTGGATCTCTTGGAGATGATGCTACTACCAATGGAGGTACTACTACAGGAGGTGGTGTAGTACTGGGGTTTAACCCCATGGTGTAGTTTCTCTGGTGTGTAACAATATGGAGTTTAGCAATGAAGTTAATTAGGACTAATGAAGTAGCAAATAGGTCAAATTAGCCTAGAATAGTCTAGAAGTATCTAAGAAGCTTCTTGGGAAGCTTAGCTTGCATCCCAAGTACGTAGCTTCTAGAAGCTTCCAACTAGCTTAGCTTGCAAGCCAAGTAGGTAGCTTCTAGAAGGAAGTTTCTTGAGAAGTTTCTTAAGAGCCTTGTATGCTCCCTAAAAATACTAGAACCAAAGCTCATGCTACACATTAAGAGTTTCTCCACATTCAAGCGTCCTAATGTGATCTTCCATTCTCTTATTTCTCTCCTTGGTCTTGGTCTTTTACATTGGTATTAGAGCAGGAATGGGATAGATGGAATTTATGGACCACCAAATCTATTTCTACCAAACAATTGGGATTTTTGTATCCAAGTACTACCCAAGTATTGTTTCAAATAATTCATCAACTCATGCTTTGGGTAGGATTATATGTATGCAATCACCTTGTTTGAGGAACCCTTGATACTTATGTTCTAACTTATAGAGAATGGTGGACGTGTTGCATCTATGTGTTAATAAATTAGATAAATTGGGAGTCGTGGGATAGAGTAGAAGCCATGGCGGAAATACCCAACATTATCATTGCTATGCATCAACAAATTGAGCTCCTTACTTGATGGTTGGATGAACAAGACCATCAATGACAAGAATATGTAGAGAGAGCATCAATTCAAGATGGAGAAGATCAAATCCAATTTCCAAAACTTGAGGTATTTGAAGGCAAGAATCTCTTGAGCACAATCAAGAATTTTGTGTTTGATTGCAAACGTTACTTTGAAGCTACCAATCTTCAAGATGAACAAAAATAAATTCTTTTGGTTTCTAGCCAATTGAATGGCATGACAAAACTTTGGTGGCAAGCTAAATGACAAATTTTGCACCAATCTTGACATGGGTAGAATTAAAAAATGCAATACTTGGTCGATTTCAAGCTATAAATGCCACATAAGCCGCATGAGATAAGTTGGTATAATTGAAACAAATTGGCTCTATAAGGAATTACATCATGCAATTCCAAAACATCATCATGAAAATTCTAGATATATAAGAAGGTGAAGTTCTAGATCAATTCATGAGGAGCTTGAAGTCACAAACCATATTAGAGGTGACCATGTGGGAGCCACAAAATGTAGAAGAAGCTATGCAGTTGGTTGAGCGCTTTGATTCCTTGGTTGTGACAACTTGGTCTTGACCTTGACCTACAAAGAACCTACTAGTACACTACACACAAGTGGAAGAACTAACACCAATGGAGATTGATATTGTCAAACTGAGATCATTTGGTACAGCATATAGAGAAAGATTACCACAAAATAGTGGTTATTTTTATTGTAACCAAGTTGGACATTGCATTGTTGAACTTCCACTTAAGAATGGCAATCTCAAAAAATTACCAAAATGGAGTTTGTAGAGCATATAGATGGAGGAAACAACAAATCCCAATAGGAGATTTCAAGCCACTTGTTGGGAATTTGATTAGTTCTAATGGGATCAAAGGTTCAACCTACACAAGTTTACTTCACTTGCAAGGTATGCTATTTGATTGGGGTTGTAGGATTTTATTTGATTTTAGTTGATTCTAGAAGTTCAAAGAATTGCATGTCCATGCAATTAGCAAAGGAATTATATATTCCTATCAAGCTAGTAATTGGAAGTAAATTAATGATGGCGGATGGTAGAAAGGATTCTAAATTCCGTATCTCACATCCTATTACATTGAGGATTGGAAAGGAGTATTTGGAATGTATGAGGTTTATAGTGACACCTCTACATTATGATATCATTTTGTGTTTGCCTTGGCTTGAACATCATAAGGTTCAATTTGATTGGAACCAACGACAAATTCAAGTACAACACCAAGGTATGAATTTCTGATTAGATTGTCTGGCACCTTTGAGTAAGACATTTAAGAATAGTCAATCCCAAGATGGGAAGTTTGTCAGGAAGGTAACCATAGGGCAAGCTTTGAAGAGAGATGAGTGCTAAGATAGGAAGTTTGTTAGGAAAGCAACCATGGAGTAAGCTTTGAAGAGTGATGAGTCCCTAAATGGGAAGTTTGTCAATGAAGCAGCCATAGAGCAAGCTTTGGAGGAAGATGATTCTATTTTTGTGGTGTAAATCAAGCTAATTACACAAGGAGAATCTGAGGAGAGGCAAGAGCCTCATCAAGCAATGGTTGATCAAATAGTTCAGGAGTTTGCGGACGTGTTTTTGGATGATTTGCCAAAGGGATTACCCTCTGATTGTGGTATACCCTTCAAGATTGAGTTATTTCTAAGAAGTACTCTAGTGAGTAGACCAATCTATCGGATCTCACCAAAGGAGTTGGGGGAGTTAAAAAATAATACTTATGGAGTTGTTAGAGAAGGATTTCATACGACATAGTACATCTTTTTGGCGAGCGTCAATACTATTTTTTCCAAAGAAGGATGGAGGACTTTGTTTTTATATTGATTACCATGGGCTCAATAAAGAATACATATCCCTTGCCTTGAATTGATGACTTGCTTGATCAATTGAGCAGAGCACAATACTTCTCCAAGTTGGATCTTTGTAACGACTATTGGAAAATCCCCATTGATAGGGAGGATGTGCAAAATATTACCTTTTGTACAAGGTATGTGCACTTTGAGTGGAGATTTCTACCTTTTGGGCTCGCTAATGCTCCAATAATTTTCAGGGATTAGATGCATCAAGTGTTGGATGGACTATTGGAATGGTACATGGTGGTGTTCTTGGATGATATCTTAATTTATAGCAAGATAGAGGTAGAACTCTTGAATCACATGCAAGAAGTCCTAAGATGACTACAACAATGGAAATTTTATTGCAAGAAGTCAAAATGTGCATTTTGGCATAAGGAAGTTACATTCTTGGGTCACAACATCTCATCGAAGGGGATCAAGATGGAAGAGGAATAAATCAAGGCCATTATTGATTGGCCTAGTCCAATGGATGTTGCAAAATTACAAGTATTTAATGGATTGGCCAATTTTTATTGACCGTTCATCCATTATTATGCTCATGTAGCCATACCATTGATTGATCTCTTGGGAAGAACTTGAGCTTTCAATGGACCACCAAGCACAAAGAAGCATCCCAGAAGCTGAAACATTTAGTGTCTTCAAGACCCATTCTTCAACCATATGATCTTCAACTACCTTGTGTGATTAATTTTGATGCTTTTAGCTTTGTGATTGGAGTTGTGTTGTAGTAGGAATTCCCATATTGATTACATCCCATTGCCTTTGTATCTTGCTGACTAAATATAGCTGAAAGGAATTACTTTGCTCAATATTGCAAACAACTAGCAATGGTGTATGCCACAAAAGTATGGTGGCATTATCTTAGAGAAACAAGTGATCATACAAATTGATCACAAACTATTCTTATAGACATCAAACATTTTGATGTCTACAACAAAAAAGTAGACACATGAAAATTTGATATCATTGATGGGAAGAACAACTACAATTATTTGATATCAAACTCAAGTACAAACTTGGTCAGTTCCATGTCATCCTCGATGCCTCATCACATTGACCTAATTTGAAGTCTCTTCCTCTCATCACGTCGGCTATTACTATGGTGTCAATCAACTCCAAGATCCAAATTGAGTTCAAGATAACTTTGCAACAAGATCTCTTCTTTTAGATGGTACAAGGTCATCTCACAACATGCAACAAGGAGTACAACACCTTCTCCTTCAAGGGAGGCCTTCTATTCTATGAGAACCGGCCTTATGTGCCAACCAAGGGTGATCTACAACTTGTGCGCCTTGAAGAAGCCCATGACTTACCAATCATTGGTCACATGGGTGTAGATAAGACCTTGGGTTCCCTCTTATGCCAATGGTGGTTGCCCAACATGGCATGTGATGTTTGAGAATTTTTCTGATCTTGTGAGAGTTGCAACTCAACAAGGCCAACAACCAAAAATTGAATGGATTGCTTCAACCACTCACCATTCCATCTGCTCAATAGAAATACGTGAGCTTGGATCTCATCACCTCCTTGCCCAAGACAAAGCAAGGCCACACAATGATTGTGGTGTTTATAGATAAGCTTAGTAAGCAAATCCATTTGGGCGGCAACCGGAAGGGTTGGACTAAGCTTGCTTTTTCCATGGCTTATCATCCTCAAACTGATGGACAAACTGAACGTGCAAATTGCATCTTGGAGGATATGCTTTGTGCCTTTGTCAACATTCACTATACCAATTGGGATGAATATCTTATAGCTACAGAGTTTGCATATAATAATTCCAAACAAGCAAGCACCAGATTCTCTCCTTTCTTCCTCAATTTTGACCAAGATCCACTCATTCCAGATTCCCTTCTTGCTCCTCCTCCATTTCATGTCCCTCATACTTCAACCTTCTTGACCACTATATCCCAATCCCTTCAACAAGCCAAATCTCACCTCCTTGTTGCCCAAAATCATTAGAAATAATATGCAGACCACCATCATCGTGGTCTCATGTAATACTCCTAGGACAAAGAGAAGAGAGAAATATAGATTTCACACTCAATCATTTGATGCTGTCACGCCATTTGTAGTTTTGCATCTAGCTGCTCGGACACTGGAGTTCCAGTGATAGTAGTTAGAGTTATTCTAGTAGTTTCTCCGGGACTACTTTCTGACAGTCTGATTTGGTGTTCGAGGTACTAACTTCATGGTAGGGCCCACCGTCACTTTGCACCATTTGCACCGTTGAGTGTGCCATCAGCGGGACCGTTAGGGTTTTAGTGCTAGCTCAAGTCCAGGGGGTATAGTTTCGAAGTGAGCTCCAAAGAGCTCACTTCTCTGATGTTGAGCCTTCGAGTTCCTGGCTATGGTGGACAGAGGCCGGCGAGCGTCACCTGGATTCTCTATGCTTGAGTGGGTGTGGCTTGACTGTAATCAGTGCCCAGTTGTTGGCAGTTTATAGAGTGACAGATCAAGTATTGAGTTGAGTTGAGTTGAAAGTGTTAAGCAATCTGATTACATCAGAGAAGTGAAGTCAAGGGGTTATCGGGTACAGGAACGTTGAGTGTTGGTGGTATCTCCAAGCTTGGTGGATCGTGGTAGCTCGATTCAAGTTTTGTGTTTCCCTAGTGTGTAGAAGCTCATTCAGTTGATTCATATTTGGCAGTTAGGCGGACGGTGTGCGGAAGCGCTGGCCAAATTTTGAGCAAAGAAGGAGCAATTTTCGAGTAGTGTTGTGATTTTGAGCTCAGGAGGTGAAGGCAGGACCAATTTGCTGCGAGTTGGGCTCTGAAAGTGAAATTGAAGGTGGAGTTGGGAAGCTCTTCTCATGAAATTGTGATTTGGAAAAACCCGTTTTGTCAATTTGGCTCGAGTGGAAAGTTAGCGGAGGATTTGGCGGACATCGATCTTTAGGGTTTATGTCAGATTTTACGTCAGATTTACGTCAGATTGTGGGCCAGAATTGGAGGAGTTTTGCTGTTTGGCCAAATTTGGAGAAGTTTTGCTAGTTTGGAGGAGTTTTGCAGATTTGGAGAAGTTTTGCCAATTTTGGAGGAGGTTCGAAGTGGCAACAAGAAAGGCCTCACTTGGCTGAATTTCGGCGCTTCGAGGCATAGGGCTGTGGGCTATGAGAGGCTACGAAGGCCTAGAAGGGCCAGCAAGCCAGCTTGCTGGCGTGAGGCTAGCTAGTTTAGAGTAGATCTTGGTCATTGGTTGGCAAAATCTGCCTTTCTTGCTAGATTGTGTGCAACAAGGTTTGACTCCTAGATCTCTTGTTCCTAGACTGGTGCCCTAGCCAACTGGTCCACCCTCACTTGTTGTCTTAGTGACTGCGCCAGTGTTATCTATACACATGTAGCTTTGGCTAGGAGAGGCAGTTTGATCCCACTCTTGGTGATCTTGGTAGCTTAGGACTTAGATACAAACTGCTTTTATGTCAAATGCCAAATGGTGGTAGAGTCAGTCCCGTGTTGTGTTATGAGATGGAGGGTTTTCGTTTAGATTTCTTGTGATTGGATCCCCTCTATTCTCTGCTTCCTGTTTGTGCACCACATTTGTGTGAGGTGCCCTGACTTTTGAGCGTTGGTGCTCTGGTGTGCCCTTGGTGGTGAGGCTGGAATGATGACCAGTCAGACTACCTTTGTTTCTCTCCGGTGAGGCAAGAAGTGATGACCTGCAGACCGTGAGAGTGCGTGTTATGATGGCAGGTTACAGGTTGCCTTTCCCCTAGTGTAGTTATCTCGGTTAGATTTACATTAGTGGGTGGTGTTTAGTTGGTGTTGGCACGTGGTGGTGTTGGCACTTGGTGGGGTACTTGCGGTTGTGACTTGCGGTTGCAGTTGGTGGTTCGGGTTTGTTGTTGTAGTTACGTGGTCACGACGGAGTTCTTTGGAGATTCCAAAGGAGTTAGCCCTGCAGTACGCAGTGGGTTTACTCGGAGTGGTGCTTGGTATCAGCCTGTATCTTAGGTCCCAGTGAGGGAGGAGATTGACTCTGAGTTGGAGTTCGACACAAGAGCTGATTCAGTTGAGAGTGCACTTGATGTGTCCGCACCGTTGTTGTGGGACATGGACGAGATTTATGGGGCCTCCAAAGGCCCTAGGTGTTACTCCGGTACAGTGGGTACCATTGAGTTGGATGACTTCATCCAGGAGTTTGATAGTTGGTGTGATCTGCAGCAGATGCAGAACCCGACTTTGTTCACACCCTTCATGGCATGGAAGGGGTTGTTCCAGCATCTACAGGGTCCGCCAATGGATGACTACCATGAGTTCAGGAGAGCTCATTTGGAGGAGATCAAGTTATGGAGACAATATTGGTCTCCACACTATGTTTCCATCACTTCAGGCTCGGTGGCCAGGAGTAGATCAGCTGTACCCACGAGTTCTAGCTCGAGTAGTGTTGGTGGAGCTAGTGGAGGTGCACTAGCTGGAGATAGTGCTATTACGAGTGGAGGCACCGCTGTAGGAGGTGGTGTAGTACCGGGTTTTAACCCCATGGTGGAGTTCTTCTTGTGTTTGAGGCAGAACTACCAGGGAGTGCGGACTGACAAGCTGAGGAGCTTGCAAGAATTCCAACGGAAAGCTGGAGAGAGCCTACGTGAGGCATACACTCGCATGAGGCGGCTGATTAGTTTCACTCAGGGAGTTACTGAGGCCCAGGCAGTCCAGTTTTGGTATGGGATACCAGACAGGCAGTTGCGACGTAGAGTTCGTGATGCTACGTTGTTGCAGGCTACTTCACCCACTTTGGTAGTAGTCTTTGGTTTGGCTGAGCGTATTGAGCTCAACATGGTGGAGGAGAGAGTGGTGACAGCTGGATTTGGTAGAGAGACCTCATCCACGGTTGTGACTTCTTCTAGAGTGCAGCAGAGTGCACCACGCCCAGTTGGTTTTTGAGGATAGGGTGGACAGCCCAGATCCTATGGAGCGAGTGGAGGGCCTAGTGGAGTTAGATCCTTACCCTCATTTTTGGGTCAGCAGCAGACAGTGAGTGGTGGTGTTGCTTGTTGAACTTGTGGTGGACCTCACAATAGGAGAGAGTGTACTCAGGGCAGCGGACCTGATACCTTTGGTGCATCACAGCCAGCACAGAGGCAATGTGAGCATTGCCACAGATTTGGTCACACTAGTGACCGGTGTTTTGACCTACACCCGGAGTTACAGAGTGGTAGGGCTGCTATGGCAGGTAGTAGAGGAGCTCCAGTTCATGGAGAACGAGGTGGTAGAGGTGGTGGTAGAGGATCTACACCTAGTAGGGGTGCAGTACCTACCCTTACTTCTAACACAACTATGGCTACTCGGATTGAGCAGTTGGAGCAGAGATTGGCTAGTATGGCTATTGCTCAGAGGAGATCAGATTTGGGTGCTGAGGCTTCCACCTCATATGCTGGTGATAGAGATGCTTTGGACTTCATGTGCAGAGCAACACAAGTGGATGCATCTGCAGTAGTGACTAGGAGTGCAGTACGTGCTCCAGAGCCTAGAGGAGCATCAGTGGAGTTGGACCCATAGAGAGGAGAGGTTGGGAGACAGGTCAGACTTCCCCAGTCTTTCACGCTATCTGAGGCATTACAGACGACATCCATGGTTCCTAGACGTCCCAGTGCATGTGTGGTAGGTGGTGATGGAGTACTTGATGGAGTACCTGCTAGTCAGCCACCTGCTACTACACAGACTGAGTTTAGCATGATGTTGGGGGCGGCTCAGCTGATTATGCGGCATCCTTTATTTTCAGCTAGTGACATGTTTACATTGGGAGTTGATCCAACCCCAATGTTCCGGTTGGCTGCCACGTTGTGTGAGAGTAGGGATGGTGCAGTTCCTACTACTAGAGCAGAGGTGGTTGGTAGTGCAGCTGACTTGGTTGAGGAGCATGGGATCCGTTCAGCGACCAGTGGTTTATGGCAGGCAGCAGCGGCTAGACTGGAGGAGTTGCCAACTAGACCGGCCTTTGAGAGAGCACGGTTTACCCCTGGGGTTGTCTTATTGGATAACCAGAGGGGGATCTTTCGTTTGGTGGGACCTTCAAGGAAAGTCTATACACCACAGAGAGTCTTGTTAGACTCTGGTGCGCAGCCCCTTATGTTGGGGAAGGCTGCAGTTGTCGGTCTGGAGTTACGAAAGACCGATGTGGAGAGGTGTCCATTTCAGATCCAGACATCTCTTGGTGGTGGTTCGACATAGTACATCACACGTGGAGAGCTTGTTGTCCAGGTTCAGCCTGGTCATCCTACTGATAGCTCGGTGGTGAGAGCTCAAGCTATTGCAACAATAGCTGAGTCATATGATGTGCTAGTTGGGGGAGCAGTGTTATACCCCATGGGTTTCAACATTGACTATTGGGAGGAGACAACCTCTTATAGACCTGGTTGGCAGTCTGGTGAGGGATGGATATGTCGCATACCAGTACGCTTCAGTAGTGGCAGTCTTGGCTCACTACAATCCGGGACCATGGTAGCACCAGCTTTGGCTTTCAGCGGTGCAGTTACTTGGCCTGGTGACTTGTTGGAGGAGAATGCCCATGCAGAGGATACTCCAGTACCAGAGGAGATCACTCGGCTTTGGAGTACGAGTGGGATTGTTCCATCCACCTTGGATGTTCCATTGTGGAGTTCAGAGGAGGCATTGCAGCAACATGCAGATCAGTTGGTGCAGCAGGCTTGGAGTGGAGCCTTCATACCATCAGGGGATGAGTGTGAGGATGAGCCTCCAGAGGCGATTGCTTTGACACCTCTGGATACCACACTCATTGCTTGGCAATATCCAATAGAGGGGATATGTCTATTGGAGTTGTTTGGTGGGATCAGCACCGGACTAGCTGCGGTGTTACAGGCGGGTATACGAGTACAGAGGTACTTGTATGTAGAGAGAGATGAGATTGCTAGGCAAGTCTCTCTACATCATGTGGCACACTTGGCTTATCGGTATCCGGAGTTATTATCGATGTCAGTAGTCAGAGGTTACCAAAAGGCCTTACCAGGAGACATTTCCTTACTGGGGGCGCATGACCTAGAGAGATATGGGCCTATTCACTTGGTGATTTCTGGATGGCCATGTCAGGGACATACACGTGTGGGCCACGGTTTGGGTCTTCAGGATCCTCGTTCGGGTGTGTTTTGGGAGATGTTATAGATACTACGACATCTCCAGGTTCATCAGTCTGTTTCTCCAGCTAACCTTTTGGAGAATGTTCCTTTGTTGGGTGATTCTCGCACTAGAGTGGTGGCAAGTACACATCAGGTCCATTCTTGGATGGGACCTGCTGTATTGTTAGATGCAGCCAGAGTGGGATCACGGGCTCATCGTCTTTGTCTTTGGTGGACGAACCTCTTACCCAGAGAGGTTCTACAATGTAGTTATGATGGGATTCAGCGACTAGACCACATTCTTGTTGATGATATCTTGGATGTTGGACGTCAGTCTCAGATAGTGGTAGTGGCTGATAGGTCACCTATGGCAGTGGTGAACCTAGTTGGACAGCCTAGAGCTGCATTTCCCACACTCATGAGTTTCCCAAGCTCTCATGCTTTTTGAGAGGGAGGACCTGGACTTGTTTGGGACTCATAGTTACAGCAGTTGGTGGAGCCCAATGCTGATGAGAGAGAGCGGGCAATGGGTTTTCGCACCGGTATTGCCGCTGTTCCAACAGTGTCAGAGGCATCCAGGCGTTAGGTGTTAGGTCAGGCTATGGACCTGAACTGTTTGGCCTGGATTGTGAGCCTTGGTTTGGCAGAGCAGCGTAGGATGCGCTTGATAGGCATCACCACTCGGACACTTGTGAGCCCTGTGCCTATCGAGACGATTCAGGCACATGCTGGGGGTGATGGACCGAGTGGACATGGTATTCTTAGGACACATCCAGTAGCTACTAGGGAGAGTGGTCTACTTGGAGTCCATCCAGGTGAGCGTGGGCTACTTGGATTACACCCTTGGTCCACATGGGATGCAGCCAGAGGACGTGTGGAGCTTGCAGCCAGAGTGGAGGGAGTTTTTCACATAGAGGTTGGGACCTCTAGTGGTCGGGAGCATGACACTATTGCTCCCAAGGGCCCAGTGTAGCAGCCAATCAGTACGTCTTCCACTCCTACTACAGTTACAGAGGATACTTGGGAGCCAGATCTTGGACCCAAGCTTACAAGAGAGGAAAGACGGAGGGTTTGGAGATTCTTGAGGAGTCACACGAGTTGTTTTACCTTCAGTATGAAGGATTTGGGTGCTCTAAAGGGACCTGGTATACGGATTGAGCTGACTAGCAACACACCAGTTTTCCGACGTCCTTATCAATATAGTGATATGGAGAGGACATTTATTCAGAGCCGAAGTAGTGACCTTTTTGAGGCTGGTTTGCTGGAGATTTCACATGGAGAGTATGCATCAGCGATAGTGATGCCAGCCAAGAAGGATATGCATGGCAACTATACAGATAGGTGGATGTGTGGAGATTACCGTCCTATCAACCAACAGACCAAGGCTGATCGGTATGCCATGCCTACACCGGAGGAGATTTTTGAAGCGATTGGGCATGCAAAGGTCTTCAGTACTTTGGATCTTCAAGCGGGATATCATCAGTTGCCGATCAAGGAGGAGAATAAGTCCAAGATAGCATTTTGGGCTATTGATCCTCACGGCAAGGATGTGTTATATCAGTGGAGGTTCTTACCATTTGGGTTGAAGAACGCTCCCGTTGAGTTCCAGAGGGTCATGGATAGGATCCTAGCTAGATTGGATTTTGCTTGGTGCTATATTGATGACATTTTGGTTTATAGCACTACTGTGGAGGAGCATGAGAGACAGTTGTTGGAGGTGTTTGAGAGGTTGAGATCTCATGGACTCAAATTACATCCTGGGAAGTGTAGGTTCTTCCATGAGCAGGTTGAGTATTTGGGTCACACTATCTACCCCGGAGGACTTGGTGTTCAGCAGACCAAGGTGGAGGCTATTGCACATATTCCTCGGCCTACGGATGTGAGCAGAGTGCGAGCATTCCTTGGGTTGGCAAACTTCTATCGCCGCTATGTTAGAGGATTTAGTGCCATTGCCAAGGCCTTGACAAAGCTGACCAAGCTTACACATGAGTGGTGTTGGGGAGATGAGCAGGAGAGAGCTTTTGTAGAGCTCAAGGAGAGGTTGACATCTGCTCCTATTTTGAGGAGACCGATCAGGGGACGACCATTTCAGGTTCACACTGATTGGAGTATGTTGGGGCTTGGAGCGGTGCTCACCCACCATGATGATGAGGAGAAGGAGTTTGTGGTGGCCTATGCTAGTCGCTCCAACAATTCAGCGGAGGCGAAGTATAGTTCATATGAGGGAGAGTGCTTGGCAGCAATTTGGGCAGTAGCACATTTCCGATGTTACCTATTTGGTAACCCCTTCACTCTCATCACTGATCATCAGCCGCTGAAGTGGTTGATGGAGTCCGACAAGCTTTCAGGGAAGCTTGCACGATGGGCTCTGATTTTATAGGAGTATGATTTCAGGGTTGTTCACAGACCTGGAGTGGTGAACCGTGATGCAGATGGGTTGAGTAGAAACCCATGTCCCAGCCAGCAGGATCAGACTGGAGCACGTTGGCATGGTGAGACAGATAAGGAGATGGTGTCAGGTTGGCATGCATCGGCCTTTCTGTGTATATTTGCAGAGGCTTTGGTGGTATCTCTCTCAGTGCATACAGGAGGAGTTATTGCGGTCACAGATCCAGAGAGTGAAGATATCGGTACAGTTCAGCAAGACATTCATGATGATGTCTTAGTGATGGACTATCTTTGCACTGGTGTTGTGGGTGGCACAGTTGGGGCCAAGGAAAGAGATCGTGTTCTTCAACAAGCCAGACGGTTCAGATTGGAGGGTAGACACATTTTGGGTGTATGGGAGGATGGTAGAGTGCGAGTAGTACCACTTCCATCTCAGAGACCACAGTTGGTCCGTCTTGCTCATGAGGAGCTAGGACATTTTGGAGTAAAGCGTACATATAGCTTACTCTAGAGTCATTATTGGTGGCGCGGTATGCAGACCGAGGTACAGCAGTTTGTTACCATATGTGTGGTTTGTGACCAAGTTAGAGCATCATTCAATGCTCCTACACCACAGTTACATCCATTACCTATCATGGGATTGGGTTACCGTTGGAGTTTGGACTTCACCGGACCTTTACCGTTGACTGTGAGACATCATCAGTATGTTTTGGTGATGGTGGAGCACTTCTCCAAGTGGATTGAGTTGGTGGCACTTCTTGACAAGTCTAGTGAAGGGACAGCTTACTCGTTCCTGGATCGAGTTCTTAGTCATTTTGGTGCACCAATTGAGGTTTTGACTGATCAGGGTACAGAGTTCTTGGGGGAGTTTCAGGTCTTGTGTGACAAGGCTTTGATTGATCATCGTACTACATCCCGAGATCACCTTGAGGCAGATGGCTTAGCAGAGAGAGTGGTTCAGACGGTGAAGAGAGGATTGCGAAAGTATGGTTTGCAAAGGGGCCACTTGGGAGATTGGGATCTCTAGTTACCTTGGATGGCCATGGGCTATTGGTTCAGCCGGCAAGCCTCCTTAGCATCCTTCTCTCCATACTTTCTACTCTATGGACGAGATCCAGATTTACCTGCATCCATTTGTCAAGATGCTATTGTAGTTTTGGACTTGGATGACCCCGATGTATGGATGAGCGCATGTTCTAAGCAGGCAAAGATCTTTCGGAGAGTGATGCCAATGGCCTTTGAGAACTTGGCGATTGCTCAGCATAGAGATACTTTACGCTATGCTACCATTTGAGGAGGAGGTTATAGACCCTCGATCCGTCGATTTCATCCATGCGACTATGTTTATCTACAACAGACAGCACCGACGACACTTGATGTTTCTACAAGCCGCACTATCTTGAGAGTGCGTGAGGTTTTGCCATCCGGAGTCCTTGTGTTAGAAGGACGTGATGGTGTTGTTTGGAAGGATCATGTGCGCAATTGTGCGCCATGCCACCTCCCAAACATTGATGGTACTATGGACCCAAGCTTGGCACTTGTACGTGCAGGCTTGAGTTGTATGTTATGTGGCTCTTCTGGTGGAGCTGCTACTATGTTAGTGTGTGATAGCTGTTCAAGAGGATGGCATATGGCATGTATGACTCCTCCCCTCACGGTGGTTCCTCAGGGATAGTGGTTATGTCCTAGATGTACTTGACCTATAGCTAGTTCATTCTTTATATGGTATAGATTGCAGACAGGCAACTAACGATGGGGCTCCATAGCACCCGGCCTCCTGATCTTTGCCCATTAGAGGGTATACCATATACTTAGAGTAGATGGCTATCTGGAGTTAGAGGGACCTAACCGCCAGCTAGGGGGGCGATTGTGGCACTTTAGAGTCTATGTATGACTTATGTGTGAGTTGTGCTTCTATAGTGCATGATGTTGACAGCGATGTATGTTGTGTAGCAATGTATATATGCACGACAGCTGTCACGCCATTTGTAGTTCCGCATCTAGCAACTCGGACACTGGAGTTCCAGTGATAGTAGTTAGAGTTATTCTAGTAGTTTCTCAGGGACTACTTTCCGACAGTCTGATTTGGTGTTCGGGGTACTAACTTCATGGTGGGGCCCACCTTCACTTTGCACCGTTTGCACCGTCAAGTGTGCCGTCAGTGGGACCGTTAGGGTTTTAGTGCTAGCTCGAGTCCAAGGGGTATAGTTTTGAAGTGAGCTCCAGAGAGCTCACTTCTCTGATGTTGAGCCTTTGAGTTCCTGGCTATGGTGGACAGAGGCCGGCGAGCGTCACCTGGATTCTCTATGCTTGAGTGGGTGTGGCTTGACTGTAATCAGTGCACAGTTGTTGGCAGTTTATAGAGTGACAAATCAAGTACTGAGTTGAGTTGAGTTGAAAGTGTTAAGCAATCTGATTATTGTGGCACTTTAGAGTCTATGTATGACTTATGTGTGAGTTGTGCTTCTACAATGTATGATGTTGACAGCGATGTATGTTGTGTAGCAATGTATATACGCATGACAATGCCCCAAAGGAGCACCTTCTCTTTATTATATAGACAAAGAGGATCTCCTCCAAGGAAGCTCCACCATAAGATTAGGCACATAGATAGGTGACATGTAAGCAAGTTCCACCCTTGGATTACTTACTTGGATGGATGGCACGTCGGTCTTGATCCTATCTGGTTGGTCAAATAAGCTTTGACCAGCAAGAATCTTCCTATAGATATCTCAAAATCACGTGGGTGAGGTACCATTGGAAAGCTCTTGATGAGACGAAGAAGGGGAGAGGGAAGGCCAACCTTTTCTTGTGTTAAAGGGGGAGGGGGGTTTGCACATTTTTGAGGCCTAATTAATCCATTTAGGCCTCCAAAATTACCTTCAAAGATTTTAAGAATATTTTGGTTCCTACTCTATTAGTAAAAGTCCCCTTTTGGTGACACCTCTTTCTGATCTATTTAGTCCATCATGTATAACATCCTTCTAGATGTTATTGAAACAATTCTCACCTTTAACTAAATCATATGTCTAACTATTGATTCTAAGGTTTTCAAGTCTATTTTGGTTTCTACCCTATTAGTAGAAGTACTCTTTTGGTGATACTTCTATTTGATCTATTTTTTCCATCATGTAAAACATCATTCTAGATGTTACCAAACCAAATTTCATATTGAGATCATATGGCTAGCTCTTGGTATTACATCTTACCTTTCAAGATGGTGATACGGTCATGCTCTTATCTAGTAACCTACTTCTCCCACATGATACCTAAGTCCATAAACTTGCTCCTATTTGGATAGGATCCTTTAATGTCACTCAAATCGTCTCTCATGTTGCTTAGCAACTTGCCTTGCATTATCGTATGAGATTCTACCCTATTTTTCACATTTCCAAGTTGAAATCCTTTGTTCCTAACCCATCTTCTTTTTCCTCTCATGTCCAACCTCCTCCTCCTCCTCCTCCTCCTCCTGTCCCTATCAATTATCATGAGGAGTACAAAGTTGATTGTATCCTTGAGCATCGCCACATCCAATGAGACCATTGACAACATTTGGAGTATGTTGTTGGCAATCTCAATCTTGTGTTGGCGGCCCTTCATGATACCACATGGGAACCTATTTCTCATCTGCAAAATGCACAAATGGCCATCCAAGAGTTTGAAGCTTCATTGGCAACAAGGACATCACCAACTAGTGGTGGGAGAAAAGATCACAATATGGAGTTTAACAATGAAGTTAGTTGGGAATAATAAAGTAGTGAATAAGCCAAATTAGCCTAGAATATTATAGAAGTATATAGGAAGCTTCTTTGCTAGCTTAGCTTGCACCCCAAGTAAGTAGCTTCTAGAAGGAAGTTTCTTGAGAAGCTTCTAGGTTAACTTGGCTTGCACCCAAGAAAGTGGCGCAAAGAAGCTTCTCAAGAGCCTTGAATGTCACTATAAATACCAAAGCCAAAGCTCATGCTAGACATATGGAGTTTACCCACATTCAAGTGTCCCAATGTCATCTTGGGATTTTCTTATTCTCCTAATTCTATTCTCCTATTTCTCTCCTTGGTCTTGGTCTTTTACAAAATGATTGAGGCAAAACTACTAGAGAGTGTGGACTGACAAGCTGAGGAGCTTACAAAAGTTCCAATGGAAGGCTGAGAGAGCCTACATGAGGTGTACACTCACATGAGATGGATAATCAATTTCACTCAAGAAGTTATTTAGCCCAAGTAGTCCAGTTTTGGTATTGGATATTAGACAAGGAGTTACAACTTAGAGTCTATGATGCTACGTTGTTATAGGCTACTTTGACTACTTTTGCAATCATCTTTGGTTTGGCTGAGTGTATTGAGCTCAACATGGTGGATGAGAGGGTGGTGATATTTGGATTTGGTAAGGAGACCTCATCCACAGTTGTTACTTCTTTTAGAGTGCAATAGAGTGCACCAGGCCATTTTGATTTTTGAAGACAAGATAGGCATCTCGAATCCTATGGAGTGAGTGGAAGGCCTAGTGTAGCTAGACCCTTACCTTCATTTTTGGGTCAACAGTAGCTAATGAGTGATGGTGTTGCTTGTTGGACTTGTGGTGGACCTTATCATAAGAGAGAGTGCACTTAGGGCAGTGGACCTGATACCTCTGGTGCATCATAGCTAGCATAGAGATAGTGTGAGCATTGCCACAAATTTGGTCACACCAATGACCAATGCTTTGACCTACACCCAAAGTTACAGAGTGGTAGAGTTGCTATGGCAAGTGGTAGAGGAGCTCTAGTTCATGGAGGACAAGGTGGTAAAGGTGATGGTAGAGGATCCACACCTAATAGGGGTGCAGTACCTGCTCTTACTTCTAATACAGCCATGGCTACTTGCATTGAGCAGTTGGAGTAGAGATTGGCTAGCATGGCCATAGCTTAGAGGAGATCAGATTTCGGTGTTGGGGCTTCTATCTCATATGCGGGTTAAAGAGACATCTTAGACTTCATGTGCAGAGCAACACATGTGGATGCATCTGCCATAGTAACTAGGAGTGTAGTATGTGCTCCAGAGCCTAGAGGAGCATCAGTGGAGATGGACCCACAAAGAGGAGAGGCTGGTAGACAAGTTAAACTTGCCCAATCTTTTACACTCTCTAAGGCACTACAAACAACATCCATGGCTCCTAGACATCCTAGTGCAGGTGTGGTAAGTGGTGATGGGGTGCATGATGGACTATCTACTAGTCAACCACCTACTACTACACAAATTGAGTCTAGCATGATGTTAGGGGCAGCTCAATTGATTATGTGCTTTCCATTATTCTCAACCAATGATGTGTGTACATTGGGAGAGGTGACCCAACCCTAGTGTTTCTGTTGGCTGCCACACTTTGTGACAATATGATGTGGTTCCTACTACTAGAGTAGAGGTGGCTGATAGTAGAGTTGACTTGGTTGAGGAGCATGGGATCTGCTCAATAACCAGTGGTTTATGGCAAGCAACAATAGCTAGATTGGAGGAGTTACCAACTAGATTAGCCTTTGAGCGAGCGTGGTTTACACCTAAGGTTGTCCTAGCGGATAACCATGGGGGGGCTTTTTTTTTGGTGGGACCTTAAAGGAAGGTCTATACACCACAGAAGGTCTTACTAGACTCTGGTGTATAGCTCCTTATGTTAGGGAAGGCTATTGTTGTCAATATGGAGTTACAAAAGACCAATGTGGAGAGGTGTCCATTTCAAATCCAAACATCTCTAGGTGGTGGTTCTACAAAGTACATCACATGTAGAAAGCTTGTTGTTCAGATTCAACCCGGTCATCTGATTGATAGCTCCGTGGCGAGAGCTCAAGCTATTGCAACAATGGCTGAGTCATATGATGTGTTAGTTGGAAAAGTAATGTTATACCCCATGGGTTTCAATATTGACTATTGGGAAGAGACAGAATCCTATAGACCAAGTTGGCAATCAAGTGAAGGTCAAGTATGTTGCCTACCAATATGCTTCAATAGTGGCAATCTTGGCTGACTATAGTTTGGAACAATGGCGGCATCAATTTCAGCTTTCTATGGTGTTGTTACTTGACTTGGTGATTTATTGGAGAGGAACACCCATATCAGAGGATACTCTAGTACCAAAGGAGATCACTTGGATTTGGAGTATGAGTGGGATCATTCCATCCACCTTGGATGTTCCTTTGTGAAGTTTAGAGGAGGCATTACAGTAGCATGCATATCAGTTGGTGCAATAGGCTTGGAGAGGAGCCTTTGTACTACTAGTCGACCAATGTGAGGATGAGCCTCTAGAGTTGATTATCTTGACACCTTTGGATACCACATTTATTGTTTGGTAGTCTCCAATAGAGGGAGTATGTCTATTGGAGTTTTTTGGTGGGATTAGCATTGGACTAGTTGCGGTACTACAGGCGGGTATACAAGTACATAGGTACTTGTATGTGGAGAGAGATGAGACTACTAAGCGAGTCTCTCTACATCATGTGGCACACTTGGCCTATTGGTATCCTAACTTATTACCAATTTCAACAGTCAAGGGTTACAAGAAGACCCTACTAGTAGACATTTCCTTACTAGGCGCACAAGATTTGGATAGACATGGTCCCATTCATTTGGTGATTTTTGGATTGCCCTATAAGGGACAAACACGCATTGGCCAAGGTTTGGGCCTTTCCAATAGTGCCAGAGGCATCCAAACATTAGTTGTTAGGTCAGGCTATAGACTTGAACTGTTTGACCTGTATTGTGAGCCTTGGCTTGGCAGAGCAACGTAGGATGCACTTGATAGGCATCACCACTCTAACACTTGTGAGCTTTGTGCCTATCGAGATGATTCAGGTACATGTTTGAGGAGATGGACCGAGTAGACAAGGTATTCTTGGGACACAACCAATGGCTACTAGGGAGATGGTCTACTTGGAGTCCATCCAAGGGAACGTGGTCTACTTGGATTACACCCTTGGTTTACTTGGGATGCAGCTAGAGGACGTATGGAGCTTGCAGCTACACTAGAGAGAGCTTTCCACACTAAGGTTGGGACCTCTAGTGGTTGGGAGCATGACAATATTACTCCTAAGAACCTAATGTAGTAGTCAATCAGTACGTCTTCCACTCCTATGACAATTACAAAGGATACTTGGGAACTAGATCTTGGACCCAAGCTTACAAGAGAGGAAAGATGGATGGTTTGGAAGTTCTTGAGGAGCTACACAAGTTTTTTTTCCTTTAATATGAAGGATTTGGGTGCTTTGGAAGGACCTAGTATTGGGATTGAGCTGACTAACAATACACCGGTTTTCCAACGTCATTATTGATGTAGTGATATGGAGAGAGCATTGATTCAAAGAAAGACTATTGACCTTTTTGAGGCTAGTCTGGTGGAGATTTCACATAGAGAGTATGCATTAGCTACAGTGATGCCAACCAAGAAGGATATGCATAGCAATTACACAGATAGGTGGATGTGTAGAGATTATCATCCTATCATTAGAGAGATTAGGGCTGATCGTATACCATGCTTACACCGAAGGAGATCTTTGATGCAATTAGGCATGCAAAGGTCTTTAGATCTTTGAGTGGGATATCATCAATTGCCAATTAGGGAGGAAGATAAGTCCAAGATAACATTTGGGCTATTGATCCTCATGGTAAGGATGTGTTATATCAGTGGAGGTTCTTACTATTTGGGTTAAAGAATGCTCCTATTGAGTTCCAAAGGGTCATGGACAAAATCCTAGTTGGATCTGATTTTGCTTGGTGCTATATTGATGACATTTTGGTCTATTGCACTACCATGGAGGATCATGAGAAACAAATTTTGGAGGTGTTTGAGAGGTTGAGATCTCTTGGACTCAAATTACATCCTGGGAAGTTCCACAAGCAGGTTGAGTATTTGGGTCACACTATCTACCGAGAGGACTTGGTTTTTAGAAGACCAAGGTGGAGGCTATTGCGTGTATTCCTTAGCCTACAAATGTGAGCAAAGTGCAAGCATTCCTTGGGTTGGCAAACTTTGATTGTTGCTATCTTAGAGGATTTAGTGCTATTGTCAAGGCCTTGACAAAGCTGACCAAGCTTACATAGGATTAGTGTTGGGGAGATGAGTAGGAGAGAGCTTTTGTAGAGCTCAAGGAGAGGTTGACATCTACTTCTATTTTTAGGAGATCAATTAGAGGAAGACCATTTTAGATTCACACTGATTGGAGTACTAAGCTATACTATCTTGAGAGTGCATGAGGTTTTGCCATTTGGAGTCCTTGTTTTAGAAGGACGTGATGATGTTGTTTGGAAGGATCATGTGTACAATTGTGCACCATGCCACCTCCCAGACATTGATGGTACTATGGATTCAAGCTTGGCACTTGTACATGCAGGCTTGTGGTGTATGTTATGTGGCTCTTTTGGTGGAGCTACTACTATGTTAGTGTGTGACAGCTGATCAAGAGGATGACATATGGCATGTATGAATCCTGCCCTCATGGTAGTTCCTCAGGGATAGTAGCTGTGTCCTAGATGTACTTGAACTATAGCTAGTTCATTCTTTATATGGTATAGATTGCAGACAGGCTACTAACGATGTGGCTCAATAGCACCCAATTTCTTGATCTTTTGCCCACCATACGATATACCATGTACATGGAGTAGATAGCTATTTGGAGTTAGAGGGATCTAACCTCCAGCTAGGGGATGATTGTAGCTCCTTAGAGTCCATGTATGACTTATGTGTGGGATGTGCTTCTATAGTGTGTGATGTTGACAACAATGTATATTGTGTAGCAATGTATATACGCATAAAAGAAATAATGCACCAAAATCTATAACCCAAGATTCTACAATATATTCTACATAACAAACAATTGCATCCTCTTATTCTATTGTTATGTTCATTGAGTTCTCTTCCTTCTTTGAATATTGATCTCTAAAGTGACCAAGCTTATTGCAATTCCAACACATAATTTCCTTACATACTCTAGGTGGCATGTTGACTCACTTCTCTTCCTTTACTTTGATCTACCATTTCTCTAACTTTGACCTCGTTGAGGCCTTCTGCCTCTACTCTCAACAAATTGCACCGCTCTAGACAATTTTGAAGAATTATATCTATGAATGTCATTATTGAGAATCAAGTCTCATATAATCTCAAACTTTAGATCACTCGATCTTGATGAACTACTCATAGTTGTAATGATGATAATAGCAACAATGCTTGAAATTCACCATCAAAATTAATCTTCATAGATTCTAATATTGAAATGATTGAATTGAAATCGTTCATGTGGTCTTGAATTGATGCACCTTCTTTCATCCTTGTGTTGACTAACTAGCAAATCAAGTATACCTTATTTGAGGCTGAAGGTTTCTCATACATAGTTGATAGTGCCTTAATCAACATGTGAGTAGTCTTCTCATGGACAATGTTGGATGCAAAATTTCTTGCCAACATCTATCTGACCACACCCAAGGCTTTGTCGATCTAGAAGCTCCCACTCAACTTCTATCTTTTTTGACTTTTTTGCCTCAAGAGGTAGGTGCAACTTCTTTTGATACAAATAGCCTTCAATTTGTATCTTCCCAAATCCTTGCCATTGAACTTATCTATTATGACTTTCTCATCTTCTATTATCATTCCGATCCCTCTCCAAAACCAACGCTCTGACACCACTTGTTGCGAGAAAATCAAAATGGATTGAGAGAAAAACTAATTAAAAATCTGGCTATTCTATGGAGCAAAATTCACTCATCAATCTGGTCAAAAGAAGCATGCATAAAAATTACACAAATTTCATGTGGTTCAGCCATTGTTTGCTTACATCCACAATTGCACAAGATTTCATTCACTCAAGAATTGTCAAAGAACACAATTAAACATCAAAACTACAATATATATACACTTGCACTTGTCATCTCTTGTCTAGTTTTGGAATGTATAGTGCCTATTGATCCCATATCTAAACCTAGATTGTTTAGGACCAATTGATACACATCACCTCACAAAGTTCTGCAAGTGTGATCCATTCCCACAACTTCATATAGAGTACATTTTTGCAAGGGTTATACAAATAGTGGAATCAAACATGAGCAATTCTTGCAACACATTCATGTAGCTCCCATAGTTGACCCCGCAAAAACCATTCATGTAGCTCACGTAGTCTTGCAAGATACATGTATCCCAAACTTCACATGTATGTTACTTCTTTTCTAGAGCTACATTTTGCATAATCTTGCAATGAAATAAGACATGCTTCATTTGCCTCTATATTCACAAAGAAAGCATTCCCGATATGAATTACCTTTCTATGCACTTCCATGAATAGAATCCCATGATTTGAAGATATGTTCCATACTTACATTTCTACACTCCCATAGAAGATCTGTCTCATATTGACTTTTCAGCATTCCTAAGCTAAGTAAGTTATTTCTCTTGTAAAGCAATCCATAATTAATCAGACTCTACACTTAATAGTTTCTCCTCGTCTACAAAGACGAAGCTCCATAGCCTCCTTGCCTGTCAAATGGTTGTTGGTGGAAGGGTACTCCCACCTAGCTCATATGCATCTGTTTTAATTGGAATGCTTTTTTTCTCTTTTTTTTTTTTAAGGTATTCAATGTGGAACAAGTTATGGCCACAAGCATATGGTTGTTGGTAAATTTTTAGAATCAACACACAAGCATAGATACTCGGTGATTGGTATTGCTAAAATACTAGCAAGAAACAGTTCTTTCCTTGAGATTCACAACATGGAATATATCCATTGCCTCATTGCAAATCTCAAAGATAAACTCATCTAGACGGTAAATTGCAAGGGTTTGCATTGCAACCATGGTGACCTGCAAATTATGTCAAACTTGATTCTAAATTGGGCCTATTATATCCGCATACGAGGATCATCAGTCAAAGTACATAAATCCAACTTTCCATAATACATGAACAATTGCCCCAAATGACTCATCTTCACGGTTATCTAGAATCCATGAGTTAAAGAATTCCAATGTATTTTATGTCAAATGGCTCAAATGACTCATCATCACGCTCATCCAGAACCCATGAGTTAAAGTATCCCAAAGTACTTAATGTCAAATGGTTAAACCGAGATTCTACCGCGTGGCTCAATGTCCATTTCTTATCAAAGATTTTTGCAAGATAAGTCGCAATATCCTCATGCATTTTTGCAATATCCTCTATTCGGGTGTAAAACCAAACGCCAGGCTAGAGTCTGTGCATCAAGGTTGTTTCTGAGGAAGTCACGGCGTTGAGTGCAATTGAGTTTCAGCTTAGCCGTATCTACATGTTTCACCAGCAAATTCGCAAAGCTCTGGTGGGTGAGGCAAGCACCGGGTGTCATCGACAACTCGCTCGGAACTATTCAAAACGTCTTTCACTTCAAATGCAGGACATGTTTGCTGAACAATTGTATGGTGCTTGCTGAACAAACTAATTTGCCGTTCATAAGGATTCGATCATGCCACTCGATACTTGTCTATAAATCGTGGCCGCCACGTATACCCAACTACAGAAATGACGACTAAATGGACGGTGACTAGACTAACGGTCTGGAGTGATACCCAACTTGGGAGGATGAGCTTGTGATTCGCTTATGAGCCACCTGAATAGCATATCAACTTTTAACTCAAACATGGTGGGATCCAAGTGTAGTCACTTATGGACAACCTTACCACTGACTGAAGCTTCAAAAGAGTTAAGCAGGTGGGAAGCCATAAACGTCGTCCTGAAGCCACGAGCGCTAAATTTGTGGAACTACGACGAAGTTGAACACTTCAGTAATTCGTCCTCGTAATGCCCCCAACACAGTGAACAGATAAGGCGAGATACAACGATTAGTTCAGAAAGTTCATTATTTTTGTAACAGGGATAAATCTGCAGTAGTGTCAAGATGAGCCACGAGTCAGTTGGAAATTAGTAGATTGGCAATACCTGATTCACACTCAAAGTGTCACTTGTGTTAGACGCAATCTCTATATCCATCCTATTTTCTCAGACCAAAATCAGAGAAGAAAAAGTTAAATTTCCATGGGTAACTTGTTCCTCCTTTTTGTGTCTGCCGCTCGAGGAAACACCTGAATATGAACCTGCAAATTTGGATCTGGCAGAGCATGCTCCAGTTGCCTTTCTGGGTGAAAAAGGACGAGGAGGGTGCTGTAAGCCTTCTGTACCAAGGCTTACAGAAGGCTTACAGCACCCAAAGGAAACAAAGACACGGACGTGTGTACTTTAGGATGCATACACCAACAAACTGTACAAAGTTGAAGTACAACCCATGCAGATGACACTGCTGATTGCTCGTGGGTCGTTCTATGACCCTTCTTCTCCTTTACATACACGCGTAAGTTGTACAACACCATCAATGGCCTCCTCGATTTGGAGACCTACTAATTAAATATCTGAAACAATTGGATTCCTGCCCTGACCTGCCTGCTCCCTTCAAGTCTTTCTTCACTTCCTCTCCCAAAGTCTCCGTGCCTCCAGAGATTGAATTTACAATAACACTTCTGATATATGTCATGAAGCCCCGAAGTAGCATTTCCAGAGTAGAGCTCAGAGGTTCATAGTCGACTGCTGTAAGTGAACTCTTGAAATCTCCTCTGACTATCTCTCCTCCTGCCATAGCTAATATCCTGTTCGATCTATAGAAATGTCAAACCCATACGTAACCTAAAAGTCGAATCCATCTCCTAAAATTGATAATGGATCACTGCCGTCCGAAACAAGTGCTCCTCTTGAATTGTGAGCGGTTCCTACATTTCACAATCGTGAAATCGGAATTACAAACGAGTCTTGTAAAGATCTGACGAAAGCTCTCCATCAAGGAGACTCATTTTTGGCAAGAACACCACTGTCGGCTACAGTAGTGTTGGACGCTGGAAAATCTCCATCTGCAGAAGCCACCAGATCTGACATGGAACCTAACTCCGATATGGCAGCGTTGCAAAAGAAGCAGCGCTGGTTGTTCAAAAGATGCCGAGTGATACAGCGCAAACATGACTGGTGCTTGCAGGGAACAAAGATGGTGTCCACTTCACATGCATAGCAAATGCTACATATCTCCACCTTATCGTCCCCGGTTGCGCCTCGAATCACATCTGAAGTGCACAAAACAATGACGAGGTCTCTTATGTCAACACATTTCGTGTACCACGTTGACAACAAATAATCTCTATGTTCAATGCGACAGATGTCCTGTAGCAGGGCAATCCACAAAAGACGATATCCAATCCAGTATTCAGTGGAGTTTAAGGCATTTCAAGCTCCAAGTCGGTCGGTCTTCGCACACTAGCCCACGCACCTGATTGGCAAATCTCTTCGGCTGTTGCTCTCTTCCGTGCCTCCTCTGACTCCACTCTTAACCTCTTCACGAAGCCTTTCAGCTCGGGAAGTTTCCTCAAAGATGGATCACCCTTAAATGCGGCAGCCTGAAGGCCAGTCAAGAATCTTGAGTAGCTTAAACTAAGCAGATGTGTTCGCAGAAAAAGAAATGCTAATCTCCCGAGAACAACTCACTCAACTAAAGTTTTAAGCTTAAGCGCATTGATTCTCACCCAATTAAAGTCGAGTAGATATTCAAAGTCGTTGATCATTGACGGCGAGAAGTCCACGTTTGCTATGACTTTTGCTAAATCAGAAACAAGACCATGATTCATCGATGTAGTGGCAACTGAAAGATTCAGCACAATACCCACAATTGGAGCTAGAATCATCGATCTGTTTATTTTCTCCATAGGTGGGCCTTGTTGCCTTAGAGCACTGCACACGGAGAGAGACATGGTCCTCAGAGTTATCCAACTGAGGCTTACTCCCAACTTCTAAGCAAATTATATCCCGTTCCCAGCTTCATTCCGTTTCAACATTATCTCTCTTGCATGTTCCTGTACAGGAACATCTATATACACACATCTATATGCTTAGGCACGATCTATATACACATACTTTAGGAAGATCTAATCCCCGCGTTCCATCTGCAATCTATCTAAGATCTCAAATAAGATTACGAATACAAACTTGCCTATCAAATATTTCTGCATCTGCGCTGGATGTTGTGTGATTCAGCACAAAAATGATCAGCTCACAGAGCCTGACTAGATTCATCTCAGCACCGAGCAAAAATGCATGAGGTAGCTCTTGTGTGAAGAACTCCAAAATTCTCTCCAGGTTGCATGAGAGCTCAAACATAATCGTACACTTCCTTTGCTGTATGTCCTGCCCCTGTATTTGCTTCAAAGCAAAATCCAAAATTGCTGGTAAGAATTTGGACAATTGTCCGGGAAGAAGGTTAGGAGAGGCAATTCGTTCTTGTTCCACGTAAGCTCATACTTTTAAACGCAGAAAAATCTGAATGAGTCTCTCCGGTGACAAAGTTTGCCAGATGCGGTAATACTTACTGAAATAATATTTTCAAAAAATTTCTAAGTAATACAAGGAGGAGCGGTGACAGATATCACTCTTTTAAAAACTAACCCCATAGAAGTGAAATATAGGGAGAAAGACAAGGGTTCTCGATAAGCTCAAAACTTCATGTACACCAAGTAATAACGTAAAATTAGTATCCTAGAAGTAACCGATGAGCTCTGTACAGGCAACTTAAGTATTTCGCTTCCACTGTTATGTACTCTAGTTCATTTAGTGTTTGCCAGCTTCGCCCAGCTTCAGGATTATAAGAGAGTAGCAAAATTTACGTACTAGAGGTTGACGGTCGAGTTCCTGCATTTCCTTGATCACCACGGAAAACTCGGTAATTGTCCAGTTGAGAGTGTTGAACAAGCGATTGAGGAAAGAAGCAAAGAGTTTTTCGTCCGATAGACATTTCTCCTTCAGCAATTGCTGCAAATTGAAGCTGCCGGTTAGTAACCGCAACTAGAAGAAACCAATGAGAAATCTTATAGAATAGTTCAGATCTAAAGGACTAGAAGCTTAACATGGACCAAACAAAACACTTAATCTACAAAGGCGTTGGCAGATAAGCTGATTTCTAAAAGTTGATTGTGCACTCGCTTGGACAATACAACTAGAGGTACTTGACATCTTTACGTGGTTATCCTTGATTACTCTCGTATGATCGGAGTTTAACTACTGTGTTTATAAGGTAGCAGGAGGTACAGGAGCTCACTTGGAAAAACGAAGAGAACGACTCTCCATGGGGATAACATTTTGAAGCTCCAAAACCGGATCCTTTACAAAGGCGCAGGAGAATGTTGGAAACTGGGATCCAAAACCGGTTATCGAAAGCCGTAAGCAATGCACCGACCATGCACTCTCGTGCAGCCTTGCACTTCTCAAACGCAGCTACATGCTCCTTGTACTGCACCAGAACAGATATCGACTGTAGGAGGACATCTCTAATATCTGGATTGGCTATTCTTGGGTCGCTGAAGTGAGTCACAAGGAAGGTTACCTGTATCAATCAGCAGATAGAGCAATTCAGCCACAACAAATGTGCAAATGCAAACATAACACATACAAAGGCAAAGCGAAGAAGTTGATTAAGGGTGAGATATGTAAGAGAACATCAAAAGGATAAATAACATACCAGAGGAGAAAGTCCTTGTTGTAACAAGGCAGAAGCTGGAGTTACAAAAGGTGGATCACTCCGGCGAAGAGCATGAAACGAATCCACCTACAAGATTAGACGCCTCATCATGTTAGCATGTACAACACTGGCACCTATACATGACAACAGAAGAACATGGAGCTATCCTTAAACCACGCTCATACTTCTAGTTTGAGCCCAACAGAGTAGAGTAACCTGGACCCCTCTTTCAGGACGATCTTTGTAGAGAAACAGAAACTAGGGCTGTGCACTCTAATTTCCAAATATGAGGATAAGAGACTACTATACTACAAAGTCTTCCTTACTTTCGTGAAGTTCGTTTTATCATTATAAAGGTCCGAGGAAATACGCACCAAAGTCTCGACATAAAATTCTGGTACATAGCCGAAGATATTATCTTTCTTGCTAAACACCAGTAGAAGTTGGACAATCCACATGCAAGTTGCATACATTCCTCTCTGCTTCCACCTAGAGAAGAGAGAAACTCTATACCTGTGGAAAAGGACCCCACATTTCAAAGAAAATACTCAAGTAAGGTCACAACCCCAGATGTGTGATCCTTTGGCCACGTGGCTATGCCCTGGTCGTTTACCACTAAAATCTTGAAGAACCTAAAGTTGGCCACGCTTGCGTTTATTAATTAACATGAATGACAAAGTTATTGAATGCATAAAGATGCAGGAGAACGGATGCGCAACACTGAAAGCGGCTACAGTAAAAGTGATAGAAAAAACTCTCAATGTACTACTAGACTATAATTGATGAAATTAAAACAGATCAGGACCATCGCTTCATTCGAATGTCTTCTTGAGGGCACCCTATTGAGTAATGGAATACAGACCCCGTCGTAAACAACCCGGTTCCATACCTACGTCTGATCGGACTGACTCTAACTTTTGACAGTGACGTGGTAAGAATCTTCACAACTGTCAATTACCTAGAGAGATGAGTATGCATATCCGCAGAGGGCTATAAGCAAATCTAAGTAGTGTGGTGTGGGTCCAATAGCATTTGAGTATATACATAAGCCTTATCAATCAAAGAAGTAGACTTCAAACTGAGAACATACCAAGTGCACCTTCGGACGCATTCAATCAGTTTCTCCCGAGTAGCAGCTCTGTCCTCTTTTAACTTCTTCAAGCCACAGTCACTAGACACTTTGTCCGACCGAATTTGACGGTCAATATCTTCTAGCTGTGATATGAACTGCATCTGTTGCTGCATATCGTACGAAGCCTAGACAAAATTTCCAAGATACTTGATTAGGACATGAATAGATTTTCATCTTCTAGGCTCTAATACTCAACTCCATTCACAAAATCAGCTCAGACATCGCGGACAATCCAAGCAATCAAGAGTATCAGTAATGGCCATGACACAATCAAACACGTTCGTTTGTACAAAGTGCACCCACTCAAGTCAGACATACTCAGATCAAAGGAATATTGTTTGTCATTCAGTATGATTTAACGTATGGTTGGTGGTTCAGTATGCTACATGTCTTGATTACAGGCGTTCCTGCCATTACAATCTACCAGGAGTTCTTGCTGAAGATGAAAGTTGGTCTCATGACATAGCGTCATGGCAATCAGATCTATTTAGTTTGACCTTCCCATTCCCATTTTACCCAACACTCACATTCCTAGGTGAATCTTCAACAAATTAAACGCGTGCTTGCCAGTTTTACTGGTCTTCTAACCTGCAACTTACGGTCTTCTCAATAGAAGGTCCAGGATCCTGCCCTGGCATATTCTTGTCGTGAATCTTTCATAGATCCTACTCTTCCTACATCGCACCTCATTGCTGATTGCTAGTTCTGAGTTTCTTTCCTGCCTTCTCCTGTCAAGCTGCAGTGCAATTTCGCTACCCTTTCCCCCTTGTAGCTACTTCTCTACCCAAATTCCTGCAGTCCTTCAAAGTTGAGAGGAAACCAAATTCACATTCAGTAGGCACTAATTTGGGTGGGTTCACGAAGCAACTCATATTTTAGTACGTAATCAGCGTATGGCTACACAAGCGGCGACGCAGTTCCTCAGAGACAAAGATCGGCCGCACCACCCAATGCTCTTGTAACTGGAACAAGTAGGTAATTCACGGTTACGTGGATATCAAAATATCAGCACTGACGTCTTCCTCTGTAGAATAAACTGCCCTTAGATTGTCGAAAAATACAGGAGAAAGAGGCAAATATTTCAAGCGTAGGGCAGAGTTATAAATAAACAAAATTCATAAGGATAAAAGGAGTGTATGAGCTGAGGGTTGTTTAACCCTAGCTAATCATTGGGAACTTGTAACTACACTCGACAATGGCTACTTCAAGCATGACACAGCTTCACCAGCCCCATAACTACCTTTTTGCAGGTGAGTTAATACACCACCTCCATCCGAAAATTCTACCTTTATCGGAAGAGAAAGGAGAAGTCAGCTGAGCTGGTGTTTACCAACAGTCAACACAAAAGAGAGTATTGGTTCTACTCACGCAATAAGAAAGTACTGAAGCAGTAAAGAAAGTCAAAGATCGTGCAAAGTTCTCATTTTGCACGTGTGAAGAATTAGAATTCTGAGTTTCTAAACTACCTTATTCTCTCAGGGCAAAGCGCATCCACTTAACTGTTAACACGTAAATAATACCGCCAAATATCTATAGAATTAAAAACGACAGTAACCCTTCCTACTTGATACTTAGATATGACAAATAATCAATGTCATGCATCAGTGTTCATCATGGCACGACAAACCTTCAAGAAGTTCACCTCCAATTACTATCCCCCTGCGCTTTTGACATCGGAAAAGTGTTAGGATTGGGATGCTAAACATACTGGCCCCAAATCTAGAGGGGCAGACTTGACTTTCAGACCAGGAACTTAAACGAGGATATGTGGAGGGCAGGCAAACTTCATGGCGCTGTTTAGGACAGATGCCAACTCAAATATTCTCGACCTTATGAATGATTAATAACAGAAAGGTATGGGGTATGGGGATAACAAGGTCGTCTACGAACCGTGTTACAGATGTAAACACAAACGTTTTACCCTTCAAAGTCAAGAAAACCAACTCCTCATAACGACATCGACCTGTTGACTGAGACAGAGCGGCATCCTTCGTTCACCCCCCTTGGATCACTAAGTAAGCAGGACTCATCAAGCCCGTTGACTCAAAACCAGAGTTGGCTACCCTCCTATATGCATAAGCAGACGCAGGCGACAAATCTGATGGTTTGGCTGAAGATCAATATGAAAGATCTCGTTGAGAAAGAATATTAGCTCTTGAGCATCATTCTTGTTGGCCCATTTGGAATGTTTCAATCCAAAAAGAGGGTGTTCACATGAACACCATTTCATCTACATAGCTAGTCCTATCGCCGTTGGTCATTGATATCTATCATATCCAGCTACTGAAGTCAACCTCCAAGCCGTCATAAAGCTAAACGTCCCGAGTAACTTCTTAGACACGGCTCTGCACCTTCGACCACTCACTCGAGGATACAACCTGGGATCACACTTTGTTCTCTTATAGACTATAGGCTCCATTGTACCCATTTTCCCTACTTGTCTTAGATCGTCACCATGCACATCCTAATTTGAAAGGTACTTTTAAATCTTCTTTCGATTATTTTCCATGTTTTAAAAAGAGGCAAAAATGTTTTGAAGGAATCAAGACACACAATATCCCAGATTGTTTAGTATTAATAAATGCAAATCAAAATTCCATGGCTATACTTGAAGCACCGTTAGGCGCACCTACGAGCCTGAAGTGATTTCGTCCCTTTCGTCTAGGGGTAAAGGACATCGTCTTTTCATGTCAAAGACACGGTTCAAATCCCGTAAGGGACACTCTCCTTACCTGCACTAAGGTTGCTCACCTACGTTCCTTCAATTTTTCGGTATAAATTGGAGCCCTCTTCTTTAGCCGTGATGTCTGCTGATATAAGTTTTTGCTCTCTATTAAGTTGAGCATCACGTTATCCGCTCAACAAGAGATTGTACGACAAAAAACATCTCAACCATATGAGGCTAAACTAACACTTACCTGTTTGAAGTTAGATCCAAGGCCGAGGTGATACAAAAGCACCAGCATATCCAGCAACTCTTCCTCTCTGATTGCTTCGGACAAGTCCTTAATTGTCTTGAAACCCATTCTCTCGATTTTGCGGACCGGTGAGGATCTCCTGCTTAGAAGCGTATCCACTCTTCCACTAGAGCTCGGTTTATCTTCGTCCATCTCGTCGCAATTCCTAGTGTCGCATTCACTGTTAATATTGTTACTTCGTTCACTAACGCTACTTGACTGGCCACATGCACTCTTCTCAACGGTGCTCTTCACTTCACATAGGGCCATTGAGTTCCAGTTCACCAAGTCCAGACAACAAGCAGGCTTGCACTTGCCTCCGTGCTTCACAACCATTCCTCCATCATCCATGTCGCTTTCATCCCATTCAACCTCGGCATGGTCCTCGGACGAAACTGGAAGAGTTTTTGACAGATGACTGAAAGTTCCTCCAAGGCGTGCAAAATCATAGGAGTACCCATTCTCTTTAAGGAATAAGGAAACTGGAAATGTACGTTTCCCTGCCTTATGCAAAAAGCCAGCACACGTATCCTGCTGTTCTTTACCAGCATCTCCTGTATCACCATTTTTGTTTCCCGCAAGACCTTCCGAGAGGAACCGTAACAACACGTAATAAGTAGACACTAAGACCGAGTTGTCTGAAAGACCTGGCGGAGGCATGTTGCGGTTGGCGCCACTATTCTTGCAGATCAGATTCCGCAAGAACTTCCCGAAGAGCAAGCCAGGTACTTGCCTTGAGGACGCAACTCCTGCACCTGTAGGTACAGGTGGAATGAAGTGGAGCAAAGTTCGACATAGTTCCCAGTGTAACTCCTCTACCTGATCAAATGCAACATCATTGCCATATTAAACTCCATAAACTGAACAACTACTTCACCACCCGAATTTGAACTCCCTACAACAAGATTTACTCTCTCACTGTCTAGAAGAGATATCCTGGCGAATGATCAGCACAAAAATAGGGAGAGGTGGAAATCATGAAGGTAATGAAGATTCATATTCTCCGCGAATATGCCTGGCCTCAAGAAGCACTTGTTTTGCGAAAACAAAAAAGAACATGAAGCTAGCTGCATAATTGTACATGAGGACCACTAAGCTGGTTCATGGAATCCCCTGATGATTGAGCAGAAAAGTGAATATAGTGGGAGTTGGATTGTGTACCTTTGCAATTGCTTTGGCTAAGGCAGAAGCAGCATGTCTCATCCTTGATTCCGAACACAAATCCTCTCGTGACCCATGCCACCACACAGTTGGCATTAGAGCTTCCAGGTCAAACTTGTTTGGTACCTTCCGCGTAAGCAGGCCTTCTAAACAGGATTCAAAATTTTCGGAGCTCCACCAGAGATTCATAAAATCGTAGCGTTCTAAAAGGTGACACGCCAAAGCTAGATAAGCATAAGATCCAGTGTACGGATAGTCCGTTAAAGTGAATGGAGAGGTTCTGCAGCCATATGCCAACGCATCCATAACTATTTCCACTCCTCGCTTGTCCAAGCATGGCAGGAGAAAGTCCAATACGTGATCAACACTTGGAGCATCATGGGGAGCCTCTAATCTGAAGGTGTCCATTAAGAGGGGCACCAAAGAACCCCAAATTACATACTCAGCCATGGAAAGCGAGCCATCTTCACCTGAAGAATCAGATCCGACATCTGTGCAAAGAAGAGGTTGGACCAATTCCATAATCATGGCACCCACCGTAAGTGATTCGCCTTCGCTCAAAGGTGTGAATCTCTTCAATCTCTCAATTGGCGCCATTGCTGCAGCCACTTCTCGACTTCCTAGCTGGACTAAACGCTGCAAGCATCCAAGAAGGTAATTTGCTCTAAGAGCCGCAGAAGCAAGCCCGTCTCTTTCCCTATCTATATGAACAGTTGGAGGAGACTGGATTGGACGAAATCCCTTCACTGGATACTTGAATGGCCTTCCTCCAAAATTCATTTCACAGCGCTCACATTCCGACAAAGATATCGCAGGATAATATCCTTGTTTCGCGTCGAATTTCTTGACGCCCTCGAAAGCGACACCTAATGTGACACCATTTCGGTAGAAAGAGATCTGGCCTGCATCAAGGTCAATGCAACACCCGATCACATCGCCGGTGACCCATAATTGTCCATATTCTGAGTACTTTATGTTCCACTTTTGAACCCTCTTACCATCATACGCATATGAATCCTCGGCGTCTCCTACACCTTTTAAATTGGTAAAAGGACAGGAACGTGTAGCCCAGCCAAGTTGCTGAATACCCGCAGTTCCAAGCGTAGCCTCAAACATCCATTGCCCTTTCCATACAAAAGCATTTGCCCGAGCACTACTAAAGATTTTCTGGCTCTCAAGCGCCAAATATGTCTTGTCAAATTTGATATTGCCAGAAGCGCTGTCGGCGTCCATCATCACTACACCAGGCCCCAAATGGCCTCCACATATACGAACTCCATCCAAATCATTACTTGAGGTCTCATCCGCACTTTGTATCCTACTTAATCTAGACAGTAGATACAGTTGAACAGCAGCAGAATCAATCCTCTTCCCATCTGTTAGAGTCGAAGTTGACCCACTGCACGGTGCATCCAATACATGAGAGAGGGTGCGTTCGAGGCCACTGCTAGTATCCTCAAGCATGCAGGTTGTTGCTGTAACTACACACCCGCTCTCTTCATGGTCCAGGACAACAGCCAATCCTGAGGAACCTAGATTTTTCAGTCTGCGTCCCTTACTCGATTCACCATCGGTCATCATCCTCAAAACCCTTTCTCCCTTAACTTCCGACAACTTCTCCATGTCACTCTCGATCGCATAATTGGAAGGCATGCGCAAAATCTCTGCCGAAAGCAACCTTGCCAGCTACAGTCCTTGGTCCTTACTCCGCACTATATGAGCGTTATTTCGGTGATGGGACCTTCTCCACCTGCCACGTTGACGACCACGGTAAGAGAATCCGGAAATTCGATCCCGAAGTCATGCCGACTCATGTGCAGGGCCAGTCACCGCAAGAACAATACGTTTCACCTTTCCCACCTTTCAATGTATCGAGGTTTCAGTGCTCAATTACCAATAACGTGACCATCAAACAACACCAGAAGCCCCGCGCGACTGTGGAATTCGAACACCTTCCCCTCCTAAAATGGAACAGCACAATTCCTCAGGTTCTACCCGCAAGATGAAGCCGGCTTCCACTTCATCACCTTCTTCTCCTCCCCTCACTCACTGGCACTTTGAACTTTCCTAGAAAGCCTCGCTCAGGAGGACCTGCTCTGCCTTCTCTCCTCTCTTCAACCCTTCACTCCGTAACTCTCAATACCCTCGAACTAATACCTGCCTCCTTTCCTTTTGAATCGGCCGAACGAACTTCTCCGTGCGCCAACTTCCTTCCTTCCACCCTCCCTCTGTCCACGTCCAGGTCCAGGTCCAGGTCCAGCCTTCCTAGTCGACAATTCATCAAACACCTTCTAACCCTCAACGACCGGTCAGCAAAACATTTGACACCACCACGACAAATGCATGCCGGTACTCCAAAATCACCACTCACCACCTGAATCTCAAGCCTCAGGAAGCCTCCTCTTTCCTTTCCTCCTCCAGCCACAACAACGGAACCCTGACCGTAGTTCTACTACACACAATCAAATAAAATCACCATCGTCAACATCCGCATCATCCCTGTCTTCTGCTTTCACCAAATCCAATCCAGCCCTTCCTCCTTCCATGGACCATCATGTATCATGTTTCCATCCTAGCAGCAAGAAACCATCAGAAGGGCAGGCAACGTCTTCCTGTGCGCCTCCCCTCCCCTCGCCTCTCCTCTCCTCTTCCCCACCACTTCTACCCCTTTCTTTATTTTCTTACGAGACTGTCTCTCTTCCAGTGCTTTCCATCTCTCGCTCGTGCAGGAAGAAGACGAATCATACGATTGGAGTGTAAAAGAGCGAAAGGGAACGCAAAGGAAAGAGACGGAGAGCGAAAAAACCTCGGTATTCGTGGAAGCACGATAAATGTCCACTGACTTACTTTTGACAGCTCCCTTGGCAGCTTCGCTTCGAGAAGGGGCTCGTGTGAGTAGAATATCATCATTCTCACCATCCTAACCCAAGCCGCCCACATCTACAAGCTACGGAGATGGAACACCTGGATTTTACCACCGTTAATCTTGAAATTTACCTAGCAGTTTAATTACAATTTCGCATCACGAAAAGAATCGGTATCAGACGTCCGGGACAAGGAATCGACAAGGAACAGATATGTGACGTGGAGCCAAGCGATTCGTGGGACTGTTATGGACTTTGCGAGCTGACGTACGGTAACGGGTAGCAGCCGGTAGGATGACCGGCAAGTGTATGTGCTCTACACAGTATTGGGTCTGCTTACTATTTGACTTGTTATTGACATGTAAGGGCCCCGGTCGCCTCGTACACCATTGAGGTTAAGTCGTATGTGGTCCTCAATCGTCAATTGCAAATAAATAAAGGAAATATTATAGTGGTGGGAAGCATCATCAAATGCAAGAACTCAAGATACATTTTGAGTAATCTTATCATTGCATAAACCTGAACATTCCCCTATCTCAGCCTCTAAATACGCTAGTCGTGTTCCATGATGATTCTAATTTCTAGTTTGGTTATGAAAATATAAATTTTATTGCAAAGAATATATTTTATCTTGTTTTTGTCTTAATATACAACATAGAAGAAAATAGATCAAACTACGGATATTTTCATTTGTTCATGTGTTTCAGTTTCTTGTAAAATAATGGATTTTGTGAGAGTATTTGACTTCACCTCTCCTTTACATGCTAAGAACATTGCTTGAAAGTTGTATCATAAACATATACAGTTCCTTAGGTTGGAATTAAATTGGAAAGTGTAGAAGTTCTAAAGAAGGAGGACCGCGGAGAAAAAGTGAACGATGGGAAGATCCCATCAATCCGTATAAGAGAGATGAAAAAGATAAAATGGGGCTAAACCCCAATAGAATCTATATGAAGTTTTAAACATAGATGTATCTTTAAATCTTAAAAGCTACCCTTTACTTATTACAGTTTATAATATTTAGATCAGTGTCTCAGATTATTATTATTATTATTAAGGAAATTTTATTTTTAAAGACTTAATAAAACTACTTCTGTTCCGTAATGTGTGTCTACTGGTGTTTTTTTATTGGAGCTTAGCTTTATTTTACCTATTTTGTCTCACCCTTGTCCGGCTTGATGGGGTCTTCCCATCCTTTGTGTTTTCTATGCGATCGCCCTTTAC
The DNA here is from genome assembly GCA_948567375.1 of Lunularia cruciata. NCBI lineage: Eukaryota > Viridiplantae > Streptophyta > Marchantiopsida > Lunulariales > Lunulariaceae > Lunularia > Lunularia cruciata. The sequence continues at coordinate 16,838,671 of OX419759.1, forward strand.
GCGTTTCTACTTTGTTTACTTCTGTTTCGTAATTAATTCCCTCCAACTCTAATTACCGCGACTGGGCAAATTTACAATGTTTAATAAGTAATTCTAGTTTTAGACCTCACGTTCATATGTTACTTACGGTTGAGTTTAGAAGAATATGAGATAGAAATTTCATTTTTTATTCTTCCCAATAAGTTTGATTCGTTAGCAATAGGACATTATATTTGCTAAGTAGGAGGTCACGCGTAAAGACAAGAATAAATTACCTAATCTCATGCTTGAAATTCTCTTTACACATTTTATTCATAATTCAAAACGTAAATATCACCACGTCATTCAACAACATAGAATCGTTACAAGTCTACCCTCTCCTCTCCTTGTCTCATAGTTCAGATTTTTATTTATCTTTATATAAAATATTTCTTTAGTTTCTTAATGAATTTGATATAAAACGGGAGAATATTTTTCTGACAATACTAATAAAGGAGATTATTTATTGTTGTTGCGTGTATCAAATTTTTATTCGGAGTGACATGCATATATGGTCTTCATACTCCCACTCATAGTAGCAACTTGGTTCAAAGGCAGATTGTGAAGCGAATCACGACAATATCTCTAGTGCATCTAAGAAAGTGCATTTAAACTATTTTGTCCCATCCTCGTACGGCTTGATGGGGTCTTCCCATCCTTCGTGTTTCCTAAGCGGTCGCCCTTTTCTCTAAGAAAGTGCAATTCCCTTCGGCAATATATTGGAAGGAATATCCATAAAGACAAACACATGTAAGGACTTATCATTGCGTAAATCACTCCCACTTTAACATCATAGAAGTGGGAAAAGTACTTGCATATTTCTTCGATAGAAAGAAAAAGGCGACCGTGTAGAGAACACGAAGGATGGGAAGACCCCATCAAGCCGAATTTCTTAGATTAGTCACCAATATACCCTTCTCCACACATGAGAACGTAAAAGATATCCAACTGTCGAGGAGTGAATTTATCGAAACATGGATAGCTACAGCAATCACCATAATTGTATAAGCAATTATTTGCACTGACTGAACGGGCATCTGTCTTCACTTTGAAAGGAAGCCCGCAAAAGGACGGACATCCGGACTAGTGGTCCTCGAGTTGAGTCTGCAAGGGTTAGGGCGGCAACCGGAAGGACATTCGGACAAATGACAAACAATCAGGTTAGGTCCTCAAGAGTTTGGGCAGCGATCGCAAGGTCCCTACTGGGGCCAACCTTGGCTCAACAACGTCTCATGTACTACGTAGTAACCGAGAGGACAGACAACCTGGATGATGGTTGTCTCCCTCCAGCACTACATCCATCCGCAAGGACACAAAAATTGCCTGTTCAGCTAGTTTCTACATCCATTCAATGTCCGCTACATCCTCTCTCGCTACAAGGTTGCCCGGGCAGGGAATCAGGTGAACTATCTGGGCTGCCCGAACCCACGTTGTGACATAACCGAGGACAACTATGGTAGACTATGTGCAGCTCGTCAGGCTACACTGGATACATGTGGCCTGACATTAGGGATTCAAAGACTGCTGAAGGAAGGTTCAACTAAAAGGGCTGAAGACCTTCTAGTAGTCTATACATCTGGCGATAGACCTTGGTTGCATGCTGGTCGTTGAAATGGGATTCTTTGAAGGCTCATCAAAGAGGAATCAAACTTAGAAAAACGAAGACTCGATCCCCAGAACAATAGTTGTCAATTTTAAGTTCAAAGTGCTCTCGAAAGACATGAATGAGTTTGTCTTCTGTGTAGCTGACTGCACTGGCTCAACATGCAAAAATGAGGTGGTTGAATGCAGGTTTCGTTAAAATTCGCACAATATTCACTATTAATTTTACTACCGTATGGACAAGCTACACATAATGTAGGCCGAGTCTATTTCGTCCTGCGAAATTGGAATATCTATACAAGACAAACACTGAAACCCTCGCCTGTGGACAAGCCGAAGGGTTCAGTGCTTGTCTCGTACGATTTTTTAGGCACTACCTGTACAAGAGTACAGTAGTTTCAACTGGAGTGGTTGCCTACTGGGCAGTTTGTGCCTGATTAAGCTTCTCTAATCTCCTTCTTAACTTGGTCTTCAATGTGGTATTAACAGAACCTTAGATGTTGAAAACCGTAAAAGAAGCGGCTTTGATGCAGGTCTAGACTAAAAACAACTAGCACTCCTGTTTAGTGTAATTAAGAAAACCGACCTCATAGAACACTCCGGTTTAGTGTAAGAAACAAATAAGATAAGAAAGGACCCATAAATTACATACTGAGATAATGAGATCCGGATCTCCCAAAGCAAAAACAGAATTCACTGAGTACTCCTCAGAACTCACTCTCAAGAGAAGCTCTCGAATTAGGGTTTGGAGTAATCGTCTTTACTTTATCCATGTTTGACGCAGAGGACCTATTCTCTCAGGTCGTACCCTAAGAGAACGTAAGCTGTAAGGAAAGGCTTTCTCGTGGACTTTTCACCGGGCTCTGTTCCAGTAGAAAGAGCCCGGTGAAAAGTCCACCGGGCTCTTTCTACTGGAACAGAGCAGGACATACTCAATTGAGCGAGAAAGCGAGCGCGTGATAACAAGGGAGATGGGAAGAACCTATCAAGCCGTACAAGGAAAAGTCATAGCAGTTTGGTTAAAATGGGTAAATCCAATAGTATCGGAATCTGCCATACAACACCTATGAGCACTCAACTACGCAACACTCTGAGGGTCACCAAGAGCCACGGGAGGTGTCCCGGTCGCTATTTGGCCGCAATTATCACATGTCCTAGACGGTCAAAACGAGGAAACAATAATACTGTACATTAAGGACTTCCAATACCTCTCACAGAATACTCTGGAGGGAGGGACTGATCGTCCCAATTCAGTGCCACATAAATAAAGCTATTCACTATTCATTACTGCTTTTATCTTTTTATTGCATAATGTCTGATAGTTCACTAATAAAATTATTTTTCTCAAAATTAAAAAATATAATATAAATTTTAAATTAGAAATATCTTCTAATTTCGAAATTAATTAGAGAAAATATTTTGAACTTTTGGATATTTTAGTCAATTTACACTATTCAAGCGAGGCCATCCCAATAAAATGAATGAATTTTTAAAATATTTTTAATATGTAAAAAAGAAAACTATGTTCCTTGGTCGAATTAAAATACATCATATAATATATGAAACTGACAACAATTTAAATTGAAAATTATCTAAAGAGCAAGTTTTGTATTTTATCGAGAATGATAGTCACTGTGCTCTATTTAATTGAAACTATATCAAAACACTATCAGAGTTTGATATATCATATATAAACAGAAAATTAATACTAATGAAACATTGATAAGAAGGATGATCACTCAAAATATTTCAGAAGAAAATCAACCAAAGGCGGAAACACTCCATGACAAAAATCTCTATAGTAAATGTTTTTATCACTATTCATAACTGGCCCTTCTGTTTGGACCGGATAAAAAAATTTTGAAATAGAAAGATAGTTGGCAAAGGCCCTAAGTACCTCACAATGAGACCACAATGAGCAGTTTCTGGCTATTGCATCTCCTTAAAAGGTCCTATCACCTGTGAATGATATGGAACCACATGTATAGCTTCAAAGGGGGTATCGAATCAAATGATAGATGATTTCAGTCATGTTCTTAGTACGGAGTTAAACAAAGATTTGCATAGTTACCCCACCATGTACACTTAAGAAGTAATCAAAATAGTGTCTACTGAGCGAACACACTCACGCATACAATATATATGAAAGTCGACTTCTGTATAAAACGGAGGAGGATTTTGGAACAATGATTATGATTCTTTCGTGAGAAGAACAAAGAGAGAGAAATCTTTTGTATTACTTGAATTCGGTCCAGTTAACTATTGTATGACGATTATTGTATAATGTAAGACGATTATGAAAATATAAAGTCGGTTCTTTCGCAAGAAGCACGAAGAGACAAATTACTTGAATTCGGTCTCACGGACACAAGGGTCATCGATCCAAGTGAGGAAGCATTGTAGAGAGTAAGGTGTAGAACCAAGAACAACAGGAGCAGAAAGACGAGCATGTTTTTACTCCAGCACATGTTTTCATCCTAGCAGCGAGAAGCAAGCTCCACAAATAGATCATTATGCACTATCCCATTATCCTTTGATCTTATCATACCTTGGTTTTGGTTGGAGACATTTTTAGGTATTTTCATTATATTAGAAAATATTCAAAACTTTCATCATAAATTTGATCAACTTTAATTAATGGTTCCCTTTGAAATGTAATACTAGGTTCAAGGGTGAGGAGCTATGGTTGTTTTTCAAGCAATGCTTACCTCTTTACTTTAATTACTGTATAATATTCTGAAGCATTGAATTTCATTAATGAGTAATAACAGATTCATCATTTCTAGACCTTCTTTCTACTTCTCCATTTATCATATATACCATTGAAGTATTTATTATCACACAATTCAAATGTAAATTACTACCTTTTTTAGGTTTTTGGTTTTATTATGGTCATCACTCACCGTGACCTTTTCTTTGGGTGGTGTATTTGTTATCCTTATTTATGTCTTCTACTTTGCAAAGGAAAGGGATATTGGTTGTCTCTCCAACCATGTTCACCTCTTATTATTGACAGCGCGTATCAATCACTTTTCTCCAACCATGTTCACCTCTTTTTATTGACCATGCGTATCAATCCCTTTACAACAAGTTCAAGTTTTGTGTTTTCACTTACGGTGGTTGTAGGTACACCCAACATGACGTCATCCCTCCCCACTTACCAAATATACCATTAGATATACCATTAGAGTACCTTTATCACATAATTTAGAAGTAGACTAGAGTAGACTTCCTCTTCTTAGCTTCTTCCTATTGCATTCGGGCCTTGTTTTGGTCTCTTTCTTTGTTGTTGTTATGCCTTGCTCACTTTTTTACTTTTGCATTTGGTTGTGTCTAAGACAACCCTAAACAAGGACAACATATCTCGTTTTGCTCATTTCACTTCCCAAAAGAATAATGAACATTGTATTTCTTTTCTTTTTTTGCCTACTGGGTTTATTACTTGGGTCGCTTTCATTTCCCAAAACATATTTGAGATGTCCACATCAACCACCCTAATCGCCAAAAGAAAAAGAAAACGATAACTGGAAGAGAGCTGAAAAAAAAAAAAAAGCTCCAAATAGAAGCAAAATGGAAACCTAAAGACATCCCTTACAGGAATTATGGAAAGAAGACAACTGCCCTCCAAACTTCCGTGTCGTGCATCTCCATATCCACATTGTATGCGATATTCTAGTTACCGGACACGAGGACGTGCATTCTGATGAGATGCCCGGACAAAAGATCTTACTACTGACAAAAAGTCTTAATTACATATACACAACTCAAGTGAGAAAGACACCAACTCGTTTTGCTCGTTTTACGTCGCTCCTACCAAGTGCTCAAACTACAGTAAGGCCAACACGTCAAGTTCAAGGACACCCATGACTCCCCACATGTGGCGAGGGTCGGAGTTTGAGATTTCGTCGTTTTCGCTACAGTCGGATGTGTCCATCCAAGCGTGGTGATAATATAGCCGGGCACATCCACATTAGTTAATTATACAACTATGAGTTAATGTTACACGGTAGCCTTAGGGTGTTGTTTGTACAAACAACACGTTGTGTTAGGCTAACAAGAGCCGACCACATCCAACACAAGAAGGATGGGAAGACCCCATCGAGCCGTACAAGGGAGAGACAAAAAGGTAGAATAGGGCTGGACCCCAATAGTATCGATAATAAATAAGGTTCGGCTAATGTTGCTAATATTGTGGTCGGCTAATAAGTAAGGTTCTATGTTATGACAATCTAACTTATGGTATGTCTTAGGTAATTTAGTTACTAGTTTACAAGATGGATGATCAACTACAACCTTTTTGGTGATGGATCACCATCTATTCTGAAAGCTGCCCGTAACCATATGTTCTCCAAGATTAGATGCGTCCTTTTCCTTGTATCCGCATGAAAGTTACAACGTACCACTGCTGTTCACAACCTGAAAGACTTTTGAACTTGAGATCCACACACCATCTGGGCAAAAAGTGCTCGGAAGTACGATGTAGAACGTCACCCAAGTGTGAACCAAAAACTTGCCGTAAGAAATAGAAAATCCGGTGGGATGAAGGGAGGAAACGGCTAAATGTTGTGATGACAAGAAGAGTTGGAAGTAAGCACAACCCAGGCACACTACGGCTATGTATAACACGAACAACTTGAAGAGCAAAAAAATAGGCGTCCCCAGTTTGGTTTCAACCGAAATTCAAACACCGAACTCAAGCGAGAAGTTCGGTTTAGTTTACCTCAGTTCCCTGTAACTTTCGTTCCGGTTTCCTGTAAGTATTCCACAGTTTGGTTTCTCGTAGATTATTTGAGAATAGGCTGCCTTAATTCTAGTATGGTTTCGGTTAGGCAGCATATGATTCATCGTGAAAAGAAACCACTTTGACCTTAGGATGGAGTAACTAAGAATGCGTTGGATGGATTTGATTAGAATCTGGACGCCATGTAATTTGACTGGTGTGAGATGATTGCGTACACGGTAAAGCAGAAGGCAGTGCGTTTCGAGACGTTTACCGGTGGAACCTGATCTCAATACTCGAAGTCCTACGTTCAACGATAATACTAATCTGGAGTTCGTACCGTATGGTCAGGAAGTACAGATTATTGGAGTGGTGCAGCTTCATTTCTTCAATTCTAAGATAGAACACGGGACTTCCAGTTTAAGTCGGCGAGCGCAGATCCTACCTAGAAGTATTAAGAATTCCCGTGATATTCAGAGGTGTGGGTCAATACAAGCCAAGGAAAGCTGTACCACATTTGCTATTGAAATATTCCTGCTTTGAGTTTATTCCACCGCTTGGTTCCCAGCAGAAGAAATTGCAGGGTCATGATCCGTAAGTTCACATCAGTTCATCTGGATTCGTCCTTCGCTGCTTCTAAGGTCCACCAGTGGACAATCGAACGAGTGTGCTCAAAGCATTTCGGGCCAAGAGCCGGCATACTTCCTACTCTTCACACATCCCCCATCCACTGATTTCCCGGCGCGGGGTTGGAGGGCCGGATCAAAAGTTGCATTCGCTAGTAACAGCTTTTTCAAAGTTCATCTTTAGGATATATCCATTCATATTATATCGCCTAGGGCAACACACCTAAGAAAGCTGCGTAGACTTCATATTCCATGAGGATTCTCAGCGATTTCTCAAGAATGTACGAGCAGAAAAATTGAAGTACATGCAAGGGATGAGCAGCTTGCCTTGATACGAATTGCATCCTGATTCTCTTATCATAGTATCCAAACGTTGACCTACTAATGTCGTGATTCCGCATGAAAACCTACAATATGAGCAAGTGGAGCAAAACAATGTTCTCCTGCTGCTGACGATACAAATTGTGGATATTGCTCTACAGCTTTTACAACTCATAGTGCCTCGACCTGAGTCAATGTCAAGTTGATCGACCTCCACCACAAGGATTTCTTGGTGAAGACTCACATCACTCTACAATGTCCGAAGCCCGCGAGCTGCAATGATTCAACCACATAATCAGCAGTCTTCGGTACTAGACAAAGACATTATTGACCACTAACCAGTAATGTGAGCACTTTTAAGAATTTCACGTCACGACCTTGAAAACTGTTGCGCAAAATTTGAGTGAAATAAGCGTACTCAACAGAAAGGCACAAAGGCTAAATTAGTTTGCTCTAAAGACGATTCGTTCCTGAACACCAACTGAAACTTAGACATAAGATGAGCAAGAAACAAAGAGTCATTGATCTGTGGAAACTTTGCCTAGACTCCATAGATTTCTGACTGACGATATACCATTAGTAATATCTTGACGGAACCCGAGGAATGGAGGAAAATCTGAGGAGGACCTTGGCTAATAAATGAGTCCGTGAACTCTGCAGTTACTTGATCTGTTTGTTTGTTAAAGGACACTGGTTGTTCCAGAATGTCTCCGGTCTATGAACACTGAGAAGGGTACAGGACAAACTGGACAACGTAGTCCACTTTAATGCCACGTCACAAACTAGCAACATCTTCCGAAAATACGAGAGTCGCTGAAAGGTTTGCTACTTCCAATCCACGGAGACAAGAAATCCTTCGAGAAAATAAGTGGAGTGTCGAGCTTGATCTTTCACCGCATCCTGTCATCAAAAGTTGAGTCAGGAGTTCGCGCGATCATCCTTACTAATGGTATATCGTCAGAAATCTATGGAGTCTAGGCAAAGTTTCTACAGATTAATGTAAGCCAAATGAGCAATGCCTTATTAAAGACCGCCATATGCTGAAGTAGGAGCAAGCTTATTGGAAGCTTTGTAGTCAGCTGCTGCAAGGAATATAGTTCGCGCGATCATCCTTACTAATGGTATATCGTCAGAAACTATATTCCTTGCAGCAGCTGACTACAAAACTTCCAATAAGCTTGCTCCTACTTCTCTAAGTATTCCCAGTGTATCAAAATCTCTGACAGCTTTTCAGCTCGAACCCCTCCGTAGCCGCGCCAGACAAGTCGGTCTCATCATGCAGGGCTGAATTCATCTCATGCAATACCTCTACCGTTCCGTGAAGAGAAAGGAATAATAAGTTTGCCCAGGCATACTATATTTGTTGGCCTACGCTAACTCAACCCATCTGTAAAATAATACTCGCATATTGTGTAATGCATGTGGACTGCGTAACCCGTTATGAGAATTCTGTGCATATCTCCAGTCGTAAGAAACAGATGGCGAGGAGCGACTCAAAGCTGTGGCTGCAACAACCCTGTAGCATTGCAACCACAGCTTTGTAACTAACATGCCTGGGAAAGTCGGATACTGTCCGAATATCAATTGATTTTGAGTCAATCCCGTTAACCACTCCGGCGCGTCCGCTTGGATATTAAATGGTCTTTGCTCAGCTCATGTTCCTTAGTTGTGAAGGAATGGGGCATCTACCATTTGATATCCAAAATCTATCCAGCTTCCCCAGGAACTATCTCATGATACAGCAATAGAATGCCTGCTAGGTACAGCCTTTGTCTTCCCAAGTCAGGAGCGTCAAAGAACTAGCAAGCTGTCACCTGAGGAGTTGATTCTAGCATGCTCCTGCGGAGAAGTCCGGGGAAAGCGATTTGAAATGCCGAGAGGAAGATTATACTAGTTTCTTTTCCATTAATATTGGAGGTTGATGTGGTTGTAGCCATCCATTAACATGGTCTGCAAGCCTGATCGATTTAAAAGTTAAGATGCCGATGTGATCAACTCTGTCACTAAACCATGAAACGGTTATTGTAATAGTCTATCGAGCCATAGTTGGTCTAACGCGAAATATCCCTTACAGTCTCTTGAGGTGATGATACAGAGACGGCTAACTCAGAATCAGTTTCAGCACACGGATCTAGCATAGTAGAGCTTACTCGAGTTTTCAGTGTGTCGATCTGTCAAAAAAGCTTCGTGTTTCACGACTGTACTTTACCCAGTTTGAGAGCTCCTACTTCAGGGACACTGCCGGTCAGTCAGGGACATTACTAACTTCTGTAATGCCCCTACAGCAAATCATCTGAAAGTAGCAAAGGTGCTGATGAATTCCTGCTGCTTGCAGATAAAACGCGAGGGACTCCTCGACCGCGAAGTAGTAACAATCTGTAATGTATAATGGACGTGCTTGTAGTGTTCTTCGTATACAAATAGGTTCTGGGACCTTGATTTCATAAACTTATGTATCAAGAATGTATTTCATGTTGTAAGGTAAGACTTACATTCAATCAAATGGATGAAGATTGATTCAAAAAGCGAATAAAGAACTGCAACTACTGTATCACAGATTTACACTGCATGCTGAACATTTTTACGGTCATGTTTTAGCTAGATCATAGATCTATACAATGAAAAGGAAAGCTTAACTGTCTTTTCCTCATTACTTCTATTTTCCTTCGCCATGTCTCTTTCACAAGTGTGCTAGGAACCGAAATCCCAACAACTGTCTTCTTTTGTATTTCCACATCTTCTTCCGTTCTTCCATAGTGAGCGATCCTTCTACAATTGCTCCGTAGTTCAAAAGTTTATTGTTTATTGAATTGTCGAGACCAAACAAAACACGCTCTTCGATGTCGGTATATTTTTTTTCATATTTTTTTAATTTTTTTTTAAATTATTAATTTTTCACTCAACTATCTCATATCTCATTAGGTACATGCAATCTTTTGCAAAGAGAGATATCATTCCATTTGTTTTACCAAAGTTAGTTTGCTAGGATATATTGGAGTGATAGTCTTGTCAGCAAGTTACAATTGTATACTCGGCTACTCAAGGACTATTTATTGGTGGTCTAATATTACATTAAGATTCTTGAGCATACTGTTAGAGTCAATGTTTGCACAGTTAGGTACACCATTGAGTGTCCTATTAGGGTTGGACTCCCTAACTATACCGAGATATACTAGGGAAGTATAGCTCCAAAGAGCACAGTTCTTTTGTGTTGAGCAAACTCTTGACTATAGTGGATTGAAATTGGTAGTGCAATTTGGATTCTCTAAACTAGAATGGCTACACCAAGGTATACTTTGAAGTACAACTCCAAAGAGCACATTTCTTTTGTGTTGAGCAAACTCTTGGCTATAGTGGATTGAAGTGTGCAAGTGCAATTTGGATTCTCTGAACTAAAATGGGTGTGACTTAATGGTGTAATTAGTGCACTTGTGAAAAAATGTATTGAGTTGGAGTTCTAATTTTTTATCATTTATCACATAGAAGAAATGAATGGGAAATTAGGTGCAAGGATTTTGTGCACTTTACTGGTAGTTCCAAACCCGATGGATTGATGACACCTTCAATCGTTTTGCTTGATTTTCTAAGAGTTGAATAGATGAGTGATTGTATGTAGAAGAATTGTTGAGTTTGATGTAGATTTGATTATGAAGTATACAAGGTGTGAAATTTCCCAAAATCGAGATCATGGGTGTCCAATTTCATTTATTGAAAAAATGATTTGAGAGTGGGAAGGTCAAATTGGAGATTATTAGTTATAGATTTGTGCAAGAAAAAAATTGGGGTCTGATTAAAGAACACATCTTCCTAAATTAGGGATTTGAAGATCTCCATTTGGTCTAAGTTGGAAGATGATATCGTGAATTGAGAGTTGGCTTAAGTTAGATTGGCCAAATTTTGTTGTGCTCACCCTCTTCAATTCTTCAAATAGGATGACATTTTGTGGAGTTTGACTAGATTTAGAGATTTATCAAATTTGGTAAAGGTCAACAAGATTTGGAGAAGGTTTAGAATGGCAACAAAGAATGCCAAATTGAAGAAATTGGTTCAATTTGGCAGAGGATATGGCAAATTGAGTGTTGGTGGAAGTTAAGATTGGCCAGATTTGGTGCATTCACCTTCACATATTCTTAAGTTAAGGTGAGATTTGATGGAGGTTGACCAGATTCAAAGGTCTATAAGATTTGGTGCAAAGGTCAACCAAATTTAGGAAGAGTTTTGAATTTGCAACAAAGAAGATCTCATTTGGTTGAATTTTGGCATTTTGAAACATAGAACTATATGTTTTAGAGTCTAAAAAACCTTGAAAGAAAATAGGCTAACTTGTTGGATTTGCTCCTTAACCAATGGATCTGCTCTTACATATTTTCATAGAGACTAGTGGACTCATATGTATACTTGTGTAGCTTTTGTTGCTTTTGTTAGGAGAGGACAGTTGATTTCATCTTGGTAGTCTTAGTAGGGTAGGAATAAATAAGCACTCACTTTATGATTGTGAAGTTAATCCATGAGAATTTTGTGAGTTGAAGGGTTATAATTTGGACTACTTGTGATTGGACCCTTCTATTCTTTGCTTCTTGTTTGTATGCCATGTTTCTTTGAGGCACCTTGATATTTAGAACATTGGTGCTCTAGTGTGCTTTTGGTAGTGAGACTTGAGTGATGACCAATCAAATTACCCATGTTTATCTCCATTGAGCTAGGAAATGATAATGTGTAGATCATGAGAGTACATGTTGTGATGGTAGGTTATATATTACACTTTACTATGATATAATTGCCACAAGTAGATGTTCTTAGACAACATTAGTAGGTCATATTTGGTTGTTGGAAGTGCTTCGTAGTGACACTTGGTGATTATGTTTGTGGTGTTTGGGATGTGTTGTCATGATGGAGTTTTCTTGGAATTCTAAAAGGCATTTTGCTATAGTATGTAGTTGCTTTGGATGGATGGCCCACCGTATCAACCACTATCTTTGGTCCTCATGAAGGAAGAGATTGATTCTAGTTTTGAGTTTGATATGAAAGTTGATCCAATTGAGAGTTCACATTGTGTATCCACACCATTGTTGTGGTACATGGATGAAATTTATGGAGTCTCTAAAGGCTCCAAACTCTATTATGGTACAATGTGTATCATTGAGTTTGATAATTTCATCTAAGAGTTTGATAATTGGTGTTATCTATAGTAGATATGAAACACTACTTTGCTCACACTCTTCATTGCATGGAAAAGATTATTCCAACACTTAGAGGTTCCACCTATAGACATTACCATAATTTGAAGAGAGAACACTTGGAGGAGATTGAATTTTGGAGATAATATTGATGTCCAAACTACATCTCCATCACCTCAAGATTGGTTTCTAGAAGTGTAATACCAATAGCTAGATAGATGATCTACAGATGAAATTTGGTTTGGTAACATCTATAAGGATGCTATACATGAAGGACTAAGTAGATAAGCTTGAGGTATCACCAAAAGGGTACTTCTACTAATAGACTAATAACCAAAACATGCTTGGAAACTTTAGAATCAATTGCTAGGCATATGATCTAGAGGTGAAACTTGGAGTGGTAACATCTAAAAGGATGTTACACATGATGGAGAATGTAGATTAGATAGAGGTTTCACCAAAAGAGCACTTCTACTAATAGGGCAGAAGCTAAAATAGGCTTGAAAACTACAAGAGGCAATTTCAAGGGCCTAAACGGATGAATTAGGCCTCAAAAATATGTACATTCCCTCTCCTCAATAAAGGACAGGCTGGCCTTTCCTCCCCATAGTTTGACTTGCTGAGAGTTTTCCAATAGTACCTCACCCACATGATTATGGATTCCTACAAGAAGATTCTCTAAAAGATTCCTTTTGGTCAAAGCTTGTTTGACCAACCAGATAGGACCAAGACCGACATGTCACCCATCCAAGCAAGTGATCTAAGAGTGGAGTTTGTTGATAGGTCACCTATCCATGTACCTGATCCTATGGTGGAGCTTCCTTGGAGGAGATCCTCCTTGGCTATATAATAAAGACAAGATGCTCCTTTGAAGCATCAGAGGATTGAAAGTGAAAATTTGTGTTTTCTCTCTTGCATCTCTCTTGAATAGTTTTCTTGTCGGAGTATTACAATGATATCAGAGCAAGTGTCTCAATCCAAGAGAGTGGATCCCCCCTCTTGGAAGAGCGTGAGTTGCTAAAATTGAGGAATTTGAGGTGGAGAACACAATGCAATTGCTAGACTTAGGAAGTGCTTTAGAGAGTGGATGGGATGGATGCATTGGGAGGACAATTTCTTGCACCTAGCTTCCCATTCCTGAATCCATTCCACATCAAGATTATGTACATCTAGCATGAGCAAATGAGAGTATTGCTAGTTTATCACTTTGGAGCAGAATTCATGGACAGTGTGATGAATTCACCAAACCCGGTGATTCTACCTATGGTGGTTTACTACAAAGATTGGGATTTAAAAATCTACATTATATTATGATGTTATGGATCTAAATGTACTGAATCCACACCCTTTCAACATGCAAGTAGAAATTTGTTATGTTGTTAGACGAAAAGTGATGTTTAGGGAGTTTGTAGTCCGTAATTTTGGTGAGGGATATTATCAACAAGTAATGGACTCTTAGGTCCCAATGGTAGCCCCCCTAGTTTGTGCACCCTCCCAAGTGATCATTCTAACCCTCTATTAAAGTAGCAAGTAGCAAGTGAACATTGATTGTGTGTAGGAATCATGGATCCGTAATTGCAAGAGTTGATGCAAGGGATGCAAGGGATGTTGAACAAGTTTTGTGAAATCAAGATGACCATGGAGGAATTGCAAAATCAATTATGTGTTGTCAAGAAGGATCAAGTATGCAAGAAGGGGAGCCATCTCAACAACCAGCTCCAATAATTGAAGTACCTAAAGGGTTATGCACGCCAATGACACCGATTCCAATCAACAACAAAGCCACGTTGTTACTACAAATGAAGAAGACATGCAACATCAAGCCTTACAAGGGACAACGTTCCATGGCAATAGTGGAAACTTGGATTTTAAGAATGAATCAATACCTTTGATTGTTCACAACAAACATCATTGATCATTCTGTAGGTGTGTTTGCGTGTGGGTACTTGACCGATAAAGCCCCCACATGGTATGACGCTTGCAAAGGATCATTGCTGGTAGAAGGAAGAAGGTCACTTGGACAGCCATGCAAGAAGGGTTGCTCAAGAATTTCCAATGTGTGGATTCCGTGCAAATGGCCCAAACCAAACTCTTAGGGTTGAAGCAAAAGAATAACATACAAGAGTATGTGGAGGCATTTTTAGATCTATAGGTTGCAATAACCAATGTGAGTCAAGCCAAAGCTCTTGAAAATTTCAAGAGAGGAGCAAATTCACTAAGAGGTAATGGTGCAAGATCCTTGTACTATTTTTGAAGCCATTACTTATGCCCAAAGAATAGTAGGGGTGATTAGAGGAGGTGAAGCAATAACACCAATGCAAAACTATCGGGCCGAGAGAAACTATTTTGGTGGACTAATACCTATGGACTTGGGCAACATTTGGTTCCAAGATAGAGGAGCAAGACCTCTCCAAGGAGAATGGAGACAAGTCAAAGAAAGGAGAGAAGGAGTCCCATGGGGAGAAGGGGCTCGAGAAGAACAACGATGATGTTACAATTGTGGTAGAATTGGGCACATAGCCATCAATTGTCATGCTTGTCATCTTAGAGGCCCTTGGCCTCCATACAAGCAACCTCTGAACCACATAGAGAGACAAATTGAAGAGGAAGATATGGGAACCGCATCAAAAAATGAAGATCGTAAGTAAATGTACCTTGTGGCCTTATTGGCTCAATGAAGAAGAGTAAAAGTGGAGGGAGGAAGAGGATGAGTGTGCAAAGAAGGAGGAAGATAAATGCACAATTAATTTTTGTAAATGGAGTCTAGAAGGCAATCTGGTGAGAGTGTTAATAGACCCTGGAGCAACATAGAATTTCTTGTCTTGCTTTGTTGCAATAATGTTGGGGGTGAAACTAGAGAAGGATGAGAAGAACAAAATAGAGTTATCTAATGGTTAGACAAAGAGGATTAAGTCGTTACCTAGAAAGGTAATACTCTCTGTAGGAGTGTATAGAGAAGCAATCAAGTGGCAACTAGCTTGTTATGATGCAATCTTAAGTATGCCATGGATGGAGCACTACAACCCCACGGTGGATTGGAGAAAGAAAGTAGTGAAAAATAGTTAATAGAAGATCTTTGGGATTAAAGGAAGATCACAAAGGCAAGAGTTGCCTCTGTATGTCATAAAGACCACATCTATTGGTAAGATAGATAAATGTTTCATGGATTTAATAAGAGAAGTCCAAAGTGCCCAACACAATGGACAAATTCCTAAGAAATTGAAAGATGTGGTCATTGAGTTCCAAGATGTCTTTCCAAATGAATTACTTGTAGGTTTACCACCAAAAAGGAGAATAAATCATAAAATTGAGATACATCTTGGGAAGACACCTCCTTGTAAGGCCCCATATCAACTATCACCTTAGGAGTTGGAGGAGTGTAAGGCTTAAATCAACAATATGTTGTAGAAGTGGTTTATCCAACCCAACATATCACCATAGGGGGCTCTTGTATTGTTTGTGAAGAAGAAGGACAAAACAATATGCATGTGCATTGACTATCAAGGACTAAATCAACAAACACTGAAGAATAAATATCCATTACCTTGCATGGATGACTTGTTTGATCAACTCAATGGAGCAAGGCACTTCACCAAACTTGATTTGCAGAGCGGTTACAACCAAATCAGGATTGCAAAAGAAGACATATAAAATGGCCTTTTGAACAAAGTATGGTCACTTTGAGTACTTGGTGATGCCATGTGACCTCACCAATGCTCAAGCTACCTTAATGAGTTTGATGAATGACATATTTAATCCGTACTTGGATAAATCTATTGTCAATTTTTCTTTTTCACGTCTTAGTCTATAGTAGGACGCTAACAAAGCACAAGCAACATATGCAAGAAGTCCTCTAGATTCTAAGACAAAATCAATTGTATGCCAAAATCTCAAAGTGCGAGTTTGGCAAATCTGAAGTAGACTACTTAGGGCATAGAGTAAGTGCAAAGGGTATCCAAATGCTAACAAATAAGATAGAGGTCATTCAAAAATGGGGTGATCCAGAAGATCAGACTCAACTCAAGAGTTTCTTGGGATTGATGAGGTTTTATCATCAATTTGTCAAGGACTTCTCCAAGATTGCACAACCCCTAATATCACTATTGGGCAAGAAGAAGAGGTGGATATGGGGAACCACTCAAGAATAAGCCTTTCAAGAGTTAAAAGACTCATTACTACATGCACCAATTTTGAAATAATATGACTCAAAATGTCCAATCAAGATGGCTATAGATGCATCAATGTAGCAATAGGAGAAATCCTACAACAAGAATGGTAGGATAGATGGCACCCAATTGTGTATTTCTCCCATAAGTTTGTTATTGGCAGAATGTAACTATCACACCACCAAACAAGAAGAGTTGGCCATTGTCCTTGCGACCAAGCATTGGAAACACTATTTGGGTGAGAAGGCATTTGTGGTAGAGACTGATCAAAAACCTCTTGTCTACCTCAAGACACAAAAAGATCTTTCTTGTTGATAGATTTGGTGGGCAGAATAGAGACAACAATTCAACATGACAATCAGAAATGTGGAAGGCAAGAAGCAACTTGCAGATGCATTCACCCAAATGCGGATGGCAAACAATTTGGTGGTGGAAAAAAAGATGAACCCTGAATTTTGGCCTAGGATTCTTGTTGCTACAAAAATTGATCCACAAGTTGTAGGTGCTCAAGCATCCAAAGGCATCACCAACACCCAAGGACTCACCTTCCATGATGGTAGGTTGTGGATCCCAGATGATATGGATCTAAGAACCATCATCCTAGAAAAATGTCATGATTTTGCCATTGCAGGTCATATTCAAATGGACAAGACCTTGGATGCAATCAAACTCCATTACTTTTGGCCCAAGATTAGCAATGATGTGGTGGAATATGTTTGGAGTTGCCTACTTTTTCAACAAAATAAGGCTTCTAATCAAGCTCCCTCAGGACTCCTCCAACCTCTCCCCACTGCTACACAATGTTGGGAACAAGTAAGCATGGATCTGGTTTGTGAATTGCCCAAGATCACCTCTCAGTTTGATTCATCATAGTCTTTGTTGACCGACTCAACAAAATGTTCATATATGTCCTACCACCAAGGATGTGATTGCCCCACAACTAGCTCAATTGTACTTAGATGCAATCTTTTCCCATCATGGCTTGTCTTGAGTGCTCATCATAGATAGAGGTACTCAATTCACTAGTTTGTTTTGGAGAACACTCTTTGGGTTCTTCAAAACCAAATTGGCTATGTCCATAGCTTATTATCCACAAACCAATGGACAAACAGAGAGGAAAATTTGCACTATTGAATACATGCTTTGGAGCTTTACTTTGCATGAGCAAGAGAGTTAGGACACCTTACTCCCATTGGTGGAATTTGCATACAATAATTTAGTGAATGCCTCCACACAAGTCACACCATTCTTCCTCATGTATAGAGAGCATCCTTTCATACTTTCAAGCTTGATGAAGGTCTTTTTGGTGGCTACCAAGGTAGACGCTATCAAAAATTTTGTTTCTAGAATCCACCAAGGGGTGGAACACGCCAAGCACATGTTACATATCACCCAAAATTGGCAAAATTAGTATGAAGATTCACACCACCAACACATGGAGTTCAATGTGGGAGATCAAGTATGGCTATCAACCACCAACCTCAAGTTAGTTGGTTCTCATAAGCTCACACCTCGTTTCATTGGACCTTTATCCATCATATGTTGCATTGGAGTTGTGGCCTATCACCTCAAGCTACCACCACATATGAAGATCCACCTAGTGTTTCATGTTTCCTTACTATGCCAACATGCTTCCTGACCGCCTCACTTCTTTTCCATCCAAGAAAGTCAACCTTGTCCAACCTTGGTTGATGACACATTGGAGTATGAAGTTGAACACATTCTCTAGAAGCGCATCCGGGGTACTCACCATCTACGTGTAGAATACTTGGTACACTAGAAAGGGTACCCCTTGTATGAGGCAACATGGGAGCCAACAGCCAACTAGATCCACACACTAGTGTTAGTGAAATCTTTTGAGCAACAGCTTTGCAACAAGGACATTGCATCTTAAAAGGAGGGAGGTTTGTAATATCAATAGCTAGATAGATGATCTAGAGATAAAATTTGGTTTGGTAACGTCTATAAGGATTTTATACATGAGGAACTAAGTAGATAAGCTAAAAGTATCACCAAAAGAGTACTTCTACTAATAGGTCAAAAACCAAAACATGCTTGGAAACTTTAGAATCAATAGCTAGGCATATGATCTAGAGGTGAAACTTGGGATGGTGCCATCTAAAAGGATGTTACACATGATGGAGAATGTAGATCAGATAGAGTTATCACCAAAATAACACTTCTACTAATAAGGTAGAAGCCAAAATAGGCTTGAAAACTTTAGAGGTAATTTTGAAGGCCTAAATGGATGAATTAGGCATAAAAAATGTGTAGATTGATACCCCCACTAACAAAGGAAAGGTAGGCCTTTCCTCCTTCTAGTTTGTCTCACCGAGAGTTTTCCAACCATACCTCACTCATGTGATTGTGAGATTCTTACAAGAAGATTCCTTAAAAACTTCCCTCCAATCAAAGTCTATTTGACCAACCAAATAGGACTAGGACCAATATGTCCCATCCAAGCAAGTAATCTAAGGGTGGAGTTTGCTGACAAGTCACCTATCCATGTACCTAATCCTATAATGGAGCTTCCTTGGAGGAGATCCTCCTTGGCTATATAATAAAGAGAAGGTGCTCCTTTGGGGCATCGGAGGATTGAGTGTGAAATATGTGTTTTCTCTCTTGTATCTCTCTTGAATAGTTCTCTTGTCCTCAAAGTATTGCAAGAAGTTTCCAAAAAATATTCACAAGTTTTAGTTCTAGTAGCCTTGGCATATCAAATGGTGGTGAATTGGCTATAGATGGTTCAACTATGAATGGTGGTACTACTACAAGAGGTGATGAAGTACAAGGGTATGAAATGAAGGAATTATTTTAGTGCTTGAGGCAAAACTACCAGGGAGTATGAATTGATAAGCTAATGAGCTTGTATTAGTTCAAACAAGAGGTTTGAGAGAACCTACAAGAGGCATACACTTGTATGAGATGGCTAATCAATTTCACTCAAGAGTTTATTGAGGCCTAAGCTATCCAATTTGGGTGTATGATATTAGACAAAGAGCTCCAATGTAGAGTACATGATGCTACCTTTGTACATGTTATCTCACCAATTTTGGTGGTTATCTTTGGTTTGGCATAACACATTGAGCTCAACATGGTGGAATAGAAAGTGTTGGATAGTTGAGTGATTGTATTATTTCAAGCCTCTCACACTAAGGTGCAATCAAGTACCCTATACCATGTTGGATTTCAAGGGCAAAATATATAACCCAAATCTTATGGAGCGAGTGGAGGGCCTAGTGCACATGGACCCTTACTCTCATTGTTTAGTAAAAGACAACCAATAAGTGGTGGTGTTGCTTGTTAGACTTATGGTGGAACTCACCACAAGAGAGAGTGTACTTAAGGTAGTGGGGATGATACCTTTGGAGCCCCTCAACCAACCTAACGGCAATATGACCATTGCCATAGATTTGGTCAGACTATTGATTGATGCTTTGATCTACACTTGGAGTTATGACATGGTAGGGATATTATGGCAAGAGGTAGAGGAGCCACAAGTAATGGAGGATGTAATAATATAGAGTTAAAGAAGAGCTAAAAATAGATAGAACTAGCATATATATAAGAAATTCTAAAAATGTTTTAGAAGCATTTAGGAATTTTCTTGGTAAAAAGCTTCTATGAACCTCCAAAAGATTGAGTAGCTTGTATGCCAAGTTGATAGCTAGCTTAGCTTGCACTTTAATAAAGATGGCTTCTAGAAGGAACTTTCCTTGGAAGCTTCTTGGAATTTTTGTACCCAAGTTGCTAATAAATACAAAAGCCCAAGCCCAAGCTAGGCATTAGGAGCTTTTTCTCATTTGAGAGTTCCAACATGATCTTCTATTCTCCTGTTTATCACCTTGGTTGTTTAAATTAACATTAAAGGAATAATGAGATGGATGGAATCTATAGACCACCAAATCTATTTCTATCAAAGCATTGGGATTTTCATATCCATGTACACCAAAGCATCATTTCACACAATTCACCATTTCATGCTTTGGGTAGAATATTTTGAACATGATCACCTTGTCTAATGAACCATTGATCCTTCTAATTGTAACTTGTGGAAAGCGGAGTACGTGTTGCATCTATTTATTAACTTAGATCATTGCAAGTAGGTAGTTGGGTAAAGTAGTATTCATGATATCATAACCCAAAGTTATCATTACTATGCAACAACAAATTGAGCATCTTACAATTGTTGGAAGAGAAAGATTGTGATATTCATTAACACAAGCAAATAGATAGATCAACATTCAAGAGAGAGAAGATTGAGTTTAATTTCCAAAACCATAGGTATTTCAAAGCAAGAATCTATTAAGTATAATGGGGAATTTTGTATTTGATTGTGAATGTTACTTTGAAACTACAAGTCTTCTAGATGAAAAAAGATAGATTCTCTTAACTTTGAGCCAATTAGATGAAGTTGAAAAACTATATTGCCAATTTTAGATAGAGCAAGCTTAATGGCAATGTTTTGCTCCAATCTCAACATGGGAAGAATTCAAGTGTGAAATATTTGACATATTTCAAGTGTATGAATGGTGTAAGTCACACAATATAGAATGATAAAATTGGAGCACATTTGGTTTTGTAAGGAGCTAAATCATTCAATTCAAAAATACAATAGTGTAGATTCTAGAGATATTGGAAGGAAAAACTCTAGATCAATTTTTGAGAGGCTTTAAATCACACATGAAATTAGAAATAACCATATGCAAACCCAAATATTTGGAAGAAGCAATGCAATTGGATGAGCATTTTGATTCCTTGGTTATCACAACTTGGTCTTGACTTAGATCTTCACAAACCTACAAACACATCACACATGTGTAGCCAATATTGATGGAGATTGATGTCATCCAATAGTGATCACTTGGCACTACATGTAGAGAAAGATTGTGACAAAATAATAGTTACTTCTATTGTTATCAAATTAGACATTGTGTTGTTGAATGTATAATTAAGAATGGACCATTGTCCAAATGGAGTTCTTATATCATGAGGATCAAAGAAACAAAGATTCCCAATAGAAAATATTGAGTCACTTATTGAGACTTGATTTATTCTAATTGGATTGACACAATTGCAAGGTATGATATTTGATTGTGATTATAGGATTTTGGTTGATTATGGGAGTTCTAAGAATTACATGTCTATTCAACTAGCAAATCATTTACATATTCCTTTCAAACCAATATTTGATGGTAAATTGATGATGATAAATGATAGAAAGTGTTGTGCATTCCATACCTCACATCCTATTGGATTCAAAATTGAGAAGCAATATTCAAAGTATATACAATTTGTAATGGCTCCACTACACTACATATCATTCTAGGTCTTGTTAGCTTAAATTTCATAGGGTTCAATTGGGTAGGATGAAAATTTCAATTATAGTACCAAGGTAAGAATTATTGATTAAGTTGACACATTTGAAAAAGATACTTAAGAGTAATCAGTACCAAGATGGGAAGTTTATTAGTATAGTGGCTATAGAATAAACTTGGGAGAAACATTCTTATTTTTCTATATAGATCAAGTCAATTACACAAGGAAAATCTAATGAAGATAAGAAGCCTCAAAGGCAATGGTTGATCAAGTAATTCAAAAGTTTGTAGATAGATTTCTTGATGATATTATAAAGGTTATCTTTTGATCAAGGTATACTCTCAAGCTATTTCCAAGTAGTAGTCTAATGAGTAGACCAATCTTTTGGCTCTTACCAAAAGAGTTAGAAGAACTTTGAATAACATTGACCAAATTTTTGGAGAAGGATTTTGTATGACATAGTACATCCTCTTTGGAAGCAATGGTACTATTTGTACCAAAGAAGGATGGAGGACTTTGATTTTTTATTAACTACCTTGGTCTTAATAAAAGAAAACCATAAAGACTATGTATCTTTTGCCTCAAATTGATGACTTATTGAATCAATTACATGGAACTCAATATTTCTCAAAGTCAGATCTTTGAAATGGCTATTGGCAAATTTCACTTGATTTCAATATCTATACCTTATACATGGTATGGATATTTTAAATGACTATTGATATATCCATAGCTTATACAAGCTATAGATATTTTGAATGGAGAGTTTTACCTTTTGGGCTCACTAGTGTTCTTATAGTCTTGATGAATCAAATTCATTAGGTGTTAAAGGAGCTATTTGATTGATATATGATAGTGTTCTTGGATTAAATTTTAATTTACAATGAGAGAGGTAAAACACAAGAACCAGGTCCAAGAAGTCTTGAAAAGACTACAACAAGAGAAGTTCTATTGCAAGAAGTCCAAGTGTGCCTTTTAGTAGAAAGAAGTTACCTTCTTGGGATTTAAGGTTTCAACAAAGGGGATCAAGATGGAAAAGAAGAAAATAAAGGCCATTACCAATTGACCTACTCCTAAGGATACCATGGAAGGTCAAGGATTTAATCAATTAGTGAGTTTTTATTAATGGTTCATCCATTATTATGCTCATGTAGTTGCATCATTGAATCGTCTATGAGGGAAGACAACAAGCTTCAAATGGACCATCAAGCAAGAAGAAGCATTCAAGAAAATTAATTATATGGTGTCTCCATATCCTATCCTCAAACCATATGATCCTTAAAAACCTTGTGAGGTTGACTTGATATTTTTAATTTTACTATTAGAACTATCTTACAACATGAATTTCTAGATGGATTACATCTCATTGCCTTTATGTATTTATAATTATTACGCTTGAGATCAAGGACAACTTGCAACTATATTCCAACTATAGGAGATCTACAACTTGTGAAACTTCAAGAAGTGCATGAATTCACAATTGTTAGTCATGGGTGTGGACAAGACCTTGAGTACCCTATAATGTTAATGACTGTAGCCAAACATGGCACAAGAAGTTCAAGAGTTTCCTGATCTTTTGAGAACTACTTATGAAACAAAGTTAGCAACCAAAGCCTAGGTAGACAACACCAACCATTCCCCATTCCATTTTCTTGATGAGAACATGTAAGTCTAGACCTCATTACATCCTTCCCAAAGATAGATCAAGGCTATACAACAATTGTGGTGTTTGTCAATAAACTTAGCAAGCATATTCACTTGGCACTCACCATGGATGCTTCAATGTTGGCCCAAATCTACTTCAATATGATCTTCAAACACTATGGAAAACCAAGGGTTCTCATCTCTGATTGTGATTGTTGATTCATTGGCAAATCTTGGCA
The DNA here is from genome assembly GCA_948567375.1 of Lunularia cruciata. NCBI lineage: Eukaryota > Viridiplantae > Streptophyta > Marchantiopsida > Lunulariales > Lunulariaceae > Lunularia > Lunularia cruciata. Next base: position 16,862,503 of record OX419759.1, read on the forward strand.
AGCACTTTTCAACTCTTTGGCACCAAGCTTGCCTTGTCTACAACCTATCATTCTCAAATTGATGGAGAAAAAACATATAAATTTCACTTTGGATGATATGTTTTGTAATTTTTTCAACATTCATCACATTAATTAAGATACTTATCTTGTGGTTGCTAAGTTTGCCTATAATATTTCAAAGCAAACAAGTACAAGCTTCTCTTCCTTCTTCCTTACTTATGGGCAAGATTTACTTGTTCCAAATTCTCTCCTTGCTCCACGACAATCTCATGTCCCTAATACTTCCACCTCCTTGTCCAAGCTATTTGCTTCCATACACCAAGCCAAGTCTCATCTTCTTGTTGCTCAAAATTAAAAAGAAATATGTTGATAGTCATTGTTGTGATCTCATTTTTCAAATCAATGATAAGGTTATGCTTTCTTCTAGTAACCTTCTTTTCCTTCTTGACACCCAAGTTTGTTAACCTGCTTCCAATTTGTTAGGTCCCTTTGCTATTCTTTAGATCATTTCTCTTATCACTTACAAATTTGCTTTTCCTAGTCACATGAAGATTCATCTTGTCTTCCCTACCTCAAAGTTAAAACCTTTTGTTCTAACCATCTTCTTTCCCCATTTGTAAACAATATTCTTCTCTTATAATCTCTATTAAGGATAATGAAGAATATGAATTCAACCATATAATTACATGTTGTGACTACCAATGTGGTAGCAAATGAAAAATTGAATATAAGATCCTTTAAAAAGAGTATCTTCTTCATAATGCAACATGGGAGCCTATTTCTCATCTTCAAAATGCACAAGTGGTTGTATGTGAGTTTGAAGATTCCTTCATGATAAGAATGTCACCTAGTGGTGGGAGAATATCTAACAATATGGATTTAGCATGAGCTAAATATAGCTAAAAAGATGTAGAACTAGCATATATTTAGGAAATGCTAAGAATGTTCTAGAAGCATTTAGAAAGCTTCTTGGTGAGAATCTTCTAGGAACTTTCCAAGGATTGAGTAACTTGTACACCAATTTGACAGTTACTTTAGCTTGCACACAAAGAAAAATGACTAACTTAGCTTTCACTCTAAGAGAAAAGGATTCTAGAAGGAATCTTCTTGTGAACCTTGTACATAAATTGCTTATAAATATCAAAGCCAAAGCTCAATCTAAGCGTTTAGAGTTTTCTCTCATTTGAAAGTTTTAATGTGATGATACATTCTACTAATTTTATCCTTGGTCTTTTATATAAGATGAGTTAGAAAAGGTGATGGTAGAGGATCTAATAGAGAGACAATACTTACTCTTACTTCTGATACAATCATAGCTACTTGGATTGAGCAATTGGAGATAGGATTTAATATAGCTATAACTCAAAGGAGATTTAGTTGAGGTTTTGAAGCTTCTACTTCTTATGCTAGTGATAGAGACATCCTTGACTTTATGTGTGTATCAATCCAAGTAGATGTATCCATTGCAATAACTAGGAATGTAATATGTGCTCTTGAGCCTGTAGGAACATTAGTAGAGTTGGATCAAAATAGAGGAAAGGTTGGAAGATAGGTCAAGGTTCCCTAGTCCTTCAAAATTTAGGAGACACTAGAAACCTTAGATACCCTAGTGAAGTCATAATAGGTGGACATGGAAGACACAATAGACCAAATGCTAGTCAACCACCTACTTATACCAAAGCTTTGTCTAGCACAATGTTGGAGAAGGATTAGTTGATTTTGTGATCTCATTTGTTATTAGCCACCAATATTTTTACACTAGAAGTCGACCCAACTCCAATGATTTCATTAATTGCCAAACTTTATGAAAGTAGGGATGATGTGGTTGATGGTGGAGCTCGTTTATTTGAGGAGTATGGGATCCATTCTACTACCAATGACTTATGGCAAGCAATAATTATTAAGTTGGAAGAGTTATCTACTATAACTACATTTGAGTGAGCTAAGTTTATGCTTGGGTTATAGCCAAAGTGGTATTTTCAGTTTTGTTGGACCTTTTATGCCATAAAGAGTCTTATTAGACTTTGGTACTCATCTTCTTATGTTAGGGAAGGTCATAATTCTTGATCTTGTGCTATAGAAGACCAATATTTAGAGGTATTTATTTTAGATCCATATATCTCTAAAAGATGGTTCTACATAATACATTATATATGAGGAGCTCATTGTCCAACCTAGTCATCCAATTGATACTTCTTTAATGAGAGTCCATGCCATTATGATAGTACCAAACTCATATGATGTGTTAGTTGGTTGAGTAGTGTTATACCCTATGGGTTTTAATATTGATTATTGGAAAGAGAAAACTTCCTATAGGCCAAGTTAGCAATTGGGTCAAGGATGAGTATGTTACTACTTGTATTGTGCCTAGTGAATGACTTGAGGAGAACATCCATGTAGAGGATAATTCAATAATAAAGGAAATCACTTTGATTTGGAGTATAAGTGGAATTGTTCTATCCACCTTGGATGTTCCATTGTGGAATCATGGCATCATGTAGATAGGTTGGTACTATAGGCTTGGAGTGGAACGTTTGTACCATTAGTGGACCAATTTGATGATGATCCTCTAGAGTTGGTTATCTTGTTAATATTGCAATCAAGCGCATGGGTATAGAGGAACTTGTATGTGGAGATGAGATGTCTAGATTAGTTTCTCTACTTCATGTGGTACATTTGGCATATCAATATCTTGAGTTGTTACCAATGTCAATAATTAGGGATTACCAAAAGATCATACCATCATGTATTTTCTTGTTGGGGATGTAGAATCTTGAGAGACATGGTATTATTTATTTGGTAATTTATGGATGGCCATGTTAGCAACATACTTGTGTTGGCCAAGGTTAAATTTTATAGGATCCCTTTCCTGTATGTTTTGGGAGATGTTATGTATACTACAACATCTTTACATTCATCAAGAAGTTTCTCCAACATACATCCTAGAATCACTGTTTAATGGATGATTCTTGCACACAAGTGATTGCAAGTACACATTAGGTTTGGTCTTGGATGAGCTCTACCATGTTGTTGGATGCAAATGGAGTTGGATCTTGAGCCCATCATCTTTGTTGTTGGTGGACCTAAAGAGGCTTTATACCATACATATGATGGTATTCAACAACAACTATACCTTATTATTGATGATGTTTTGGATGTTGGGTGCCAATCTCAAATGGTGAGAGAAGTTGATAGATCACCTATGAAAATGGTGAACCATGTGATGCACCCAAAGTCATTTACTTACATTCATGAGTTTCACAACTTTCTATGCTTATCAAGAGGGAGTACTTGGACTTCTTTATGACCTACAATTATAGCAATGGGTGGGATCCAATGCTGATAAGAGAGAGTGGGTGATGTGTTTCTATACCGATATCATTACTATTTCAACAATGTTAGAGATATCCAAATGTTAAGTACTAGGTTAGGCTATGGATATGAACTATTTGACTTGGATTGGCTAAGTAATGTTGGATTGCACTTGAAAAGCATGTTGCAATTGAGTAATTTTGGATTGCACTTGACAAGCATCATTACTTGGACACTTGTGATCTTTGTGCCTATTAAGCTAATTCAAGCACATGTTAGGAGCAGTAGGCCAAGTGGGCATGGTAGTCTTAGTACAAAACCAATGACTACTAGTGAGAGTGGTCTACTTAAGGTACATCTAGGTAAGCAAGATCTACTTGGTCTACTTGGGATGATACTAGAGGGCATGTGGAGCTTGAGGCCACAACAATAGGAGTTTTTTCTTTGAGATTGTGGACTCTAGCAGTTGGGCGTATTATATTATTTCTCTCAAGGTCTACATTAGCAATCAATCAATGCATCTTCTACCACTACAATAAATATAAAGGATACTTGGAAACAAACATTAGACCCAAGCTCACAAGAGGATAAAAATGGTGAGTTTGAAAGTTCTTGAGGAGCTACATGAGTTTTTTTCCTTTAACATGAAGGATTTGGGTATTTTAAAGGGACTTGATATTTTGATTAAGTTGACTAGTGATAAAATAGTCTTTTAATATCCCTAAGAATATAGTGACATGGAGAGTTTTATTCAAAGTAGGAATTAAGACCTTTTTGAGGTTGGTTTGGTATCTCACATGGAGAGTATACTTTAACCATAATGATGCTAGCCAAGAAGGATATGCATGGAAACTATATAGATAGGGAGATATGTGGAAATTATCATCTTAACAACCAAAAGACTAGAGTTGAAATGTGAGCCGGCCTATCTATTACTCAAGAGTAACCATTTATGACTATTAAGGTAACATACCATGGACTAAGAAGACAAAGAACCTAAAAATCCATCACAATCTTCCAAGGCTAAACTCTAAGATACCTCCAAGACCCAAGTCATTGCTCATTAGAGAACGCAATGAGAGAAAGATAATTGTAAATGAAAGGATGTTGAGTACTTCCTCATTCTTGGTTTATATACTTGTGAAATAATTACACACAAAAGTTATTAATTACTAGATTAACTCAAGTTAATAGACAAAAAATCTTATAAATTGTAAAATAATATCCAACCTTTGTGAATTATCCTCTAAACATATGGTCTTATCTTGATCCAATAACTAAGTCAAGGATTCCTCCACATGTGTTATCTTTGAACTATAGAAAAATCTACACCAAAAAGGCTTGGGGATCCAAGAGTTCTAAAATCTTTATTCAAAGCAAAACACCTAGGGATACTATAAAGTCAATATATTAAAATCCAAGATCCAAGAGTTCTCTCTTTCAAATTCCTCTAAAGTAGATTCCTCTCTATCTTGACTATGACTAACTCTAGCTAACCATGGCTAGTATAGAAGCTTGGTTGAATTATATATTGATAATATCTTTCAACTATGTGCATTATAAAACTAAATATCTCAGTAGATCATGCATACACCAAATGGGTGTTATAAATCAATGTGATATGCCTACATTGGAGATTTTTGATGCAATTGGGCATGCAAAGGTTGTTAATAACAAGATACTATTAGTTGCCAATCAAAGAGGAGGTCAATGCCAAGATAATGTTCTATGCTATTGATCTTCACAATAAGGATGTATTATATCAATGTAGATTCTTATCATTTGGTTTAAAGAACCCTCTTTTTGAGTTCCAAAAATTCATGGATAGAATCCTAGTACAATTAGATTTTTCTTGGTGCTATATTGATGACATTTGGTCTATAGCATTACCATGGAGGAGCTTGAGATATATTTATTGGAAATGTTTGAGAGATTAAGATCTAATAGAGTCAAATTACATCTTGGGAAATGAAAATTCTTCCAAGAGCAAGTTGAGTATTTGGGTCACACTATTTATCTTGGGTGTTTAGTTGACCAAGGTGGAGGCTATTGCACATATTCATTGACTTATAGATGTGAATGGGCTGCAAGTATTCCTTGGATTAGTAAACTTTTATCCCTTATATGTTAGAGGGTTTAGTGCAATTGCCAAAGCGTTGACCAAGCTTACACATAAATAGTGCTAGGAAGATTGTAAGGAATTCAAACTTGCAATCTAAGAAACAAGCTCAATCATTGTGCAATAAGAAGAAACATACATAAAGATTTTATATGGTTTGGTCAAGAATTTACCTAAGTCCACAATTACATTGATTTCAATCACACAGTCACTATAATATGCCACCATGCTCATATAAACTCTCACAAATGTCTTTTTCTTCCAAAGCTACCCCAAAGATCCTATAAGGAGCACTACACTATTGACCCTTGCTTGTTGACCAGGCAGCAAGACCCCAATTGGGAGACGTAGCCCTTGCTCCAAACCACAATCTGCAAAGCCTATCAAAGGATCATGAACTAAAGACTCCAATCAGACTCCATACTCAACAATCTTCTACTTGGAGTCTAACATCATTGATCTACTTGATGATCTTAGTCTAGTGTATCTCTACTAAACTTTGGTACATCCACTAGTACAACATTTTTCTCATCAATCAACTTTGAAGGCCAATTTAAGCTATGCATTGCTTAAATCATTCTCAATCATGACTACCTAAGTGAACTCATCTATAGGGTTGTTAAATCTTGCAATCTTCACCAAGGTCAAAATTCCACCATCTATGAACTCACAAATGAAACTATATCTTAGTTGGATATGCTTTGTCCTAGCATGAAACATTGGATTCTTTACAAGGCTAATGGCACTCTAACTACCATTGTGAAGTACATTGTCAACTTGCTCTTTGCTTAGTTTTTCCATGAAGTTCTTCAACCAAAGCATCTCCTTACTAGCCTCTAAGATAGCCATGTACTCAATTTCTATGGTGGAAAGCACAACACTCTTTTGTAGTTGAGACATCCAACTAACAACTGTACCACCCAAAGTAAACACATACCATGTGGTACTTTCTACCATCTATCTAAGTCTCCTCCAAAGTCTATATCTATGAAGCCCTCTAAAATGGCATTTGTTTGCTTGAACAAAATGCTCTATTTGAGGTGGCTTCCAAGTAACATAAAAGCAACTCTACGGCTTCCTAATGGATTTGACATCAATCTACTTGCAGCTCCCATAGCATGAGAAATGTTTGGCCTAGTGTATGCAATTGCATACATCAAACTTCCAAGTATTGATGTAAGGTACATTGCTCATATACTCTTTGTTTGGATCTATCTTTGATGATTGCTCCCTAGAAAGCTTGAAGTGATTTCCCGAGAGAATGGTCCAAATTATAGCATTATGTATATCAAACCTATCCATCAACCTATGAATGTAATTTTCTTGAGACAACTTCAAAGTACCTACAAATTTGCTTTTGCTAATCTTTATCCCAAGTATCTACTTTGTAGAACCCAAAATTTCATCTCAAAAGCATTAGACAACTTGTGCTTTAACTTGTTGATCTCCTTCATGTTGGACCCAATGACCAAAATAAAGCAACAAAATGATGAACAAGTTAGCAAATAACTTAATATAGCAACAATAATCCCTCTTGCATTTGATGTAACCATTGTTAGCCATAAAACCATTGAATTTCATATACCACTACCAAGGGGCTTGCTTCAAACTATAAAGACTCTTCTTCAATTTGAAAACCATGTCTTCTCTATTAGTGACCTCAAAAACCTTTGGCTATGCCATGTAGATGTCTTTTTCAAGGTCTCCATGTAGAAACATTGTTTTATCATCTAGTTGCTCTAGATGAAAATCCCTTACAATCACAAGACCCAACACCAATTTGATAGTAGTCATCTTAACAACAAAAGACAAAATCTTGCTGTAATCTATACCTTTTTTTGTTGAAAAACTTTTTCTACTAATCTTGATTTGTCTTTCTTGCTTCTATCATGTTCTTCCTTGACCTTTTACACCATTTTTTTTGCAATGCCTTCTTTCCTTTTGGTAACTTAGTCAATGACCGAGTCTGATTCTCATTCATTCTTTTCCAAGGATGACATCTCTTCCTTCATTGCAAAATTCCACTACATTGGTCATCTATTTGCATTGCCTCTAAGTTGCACTCAAGTTCACCATTTTATGTCAAAAGTAGATAATACATGGATGAAGAATATCTCTCTATTGGTCCTCATACTTTGGTGGATATACTCAATTCAATTACAAGCATGATTAGATTTATAATGTTAGCTTTTTTTTCTAAAAAAACTCTTGTTTCTTGCAACATCACTCTTTGAAATATCTTTCAACACTACCTCTTTTGTTGTTCCTTTGTAACTTTGGACTTTGCTACAAGCTTGTCTTTATTTGTAGCACTCTCATGAAAAATAACATCTCTACTTTTGAGTACTTTTCAATTAGCTTCATCCCAAAAATGATAACCCATGTCATCAAATCCATAGCCAATGAAGAAACACTTGTGCAATTAATATCAAGCTTTTCCTTAGCACTATCTTTAATCTTTACATATGAAACACAACCAAGAGTTCTCAAGTATGTAAGATTTACCTCCTTTCTTGACCATTCTTCCATAAGAATCTTGAATCCCAATGGAATTGAATATACTTAATTTATCAAGTATGTTGTTGTGCTAATTGCATCTACCCCACATGTCTTTGGCAATCTTGCATGTAGTCTCATACTTTGGCCCTCTCATGAAGAGTTTTGTTCAAGCGCTTAGCCACAAAATTTTGTTGTGGAGTCATAGGAACAATTTTGATCATTCAAATTATATTCTTTGAACAATCATCTTTGAACTCATTGCTATTGTTCTCTCCAACATTATCATATTTCAAGCATTTGATTTCCTAACCAATTTGGTTTTCAACCTCAGATTTCCATCTCTCAAAAATTATGTAAAATATTTTTTTTTAAAGATAATCTATTTATCTTCTAGGTGGCATCATTTGTGAAAGTGACATAGTAGCAAGATCCTCCAAAGTGACTCAATTGATGTAGTAACTAGAGTTACTCTAATAATTAGTAACTTTGGTATGTAAATTTTTCATAAGTATATAAGTTAAGGGTGATGGGGTACTCATCATCCTTTGACTTGCAATTATCTCTCTCTCATTGAGTTCTCTAGTGAGCAATATCTTGAGTCTTAGAGGTGCCTTGGAGTTCTAGCCTTGAAGGAGTGTGATGGAGTTGGAGTTGCTTGCCTTCTTAGTCCATGGTGTGCTACTTTAATAGCCATCATAAGGTCATCTTGAGTGAGAGATAGGCCAACTCATAGTCCATAACCCAAGATTCTATTATACACTCTATATAACAAACAAGCTCATCATCTTGTTTTATTGCTACATTCACCAAATTATCTTCCTTCTTATCCTTTGGATTTTTATGCTAATCCCTAAAGTGACCAACCTAGTTGCAATTCCAACACATTGTTTCCTTGCATACTTCCTTGCAACTCATTGATTCACCTCTCTTCCTTGATCTTGATCTACCACTCCACTAATTCTCAATTTGTTGAAACTTTCTACCTTTGCTTTCAATATATAACACAACACTTGATGATTCTACCAAATTGCATCTTTAAATATTCTCATTGAGAATTAATTTTTGAATGCTATTGCAACTAAAATGACTTGATCTAGTCATTTTATTAATATTGATATTGCTCCCTAACTATCAAGCATTGGTGATAATAATAGCAAAGAGTTAACCTCATCATCAAAAATAATCCTCATATATTCCAATCTTGATGTGATAAAGTTGAATTCATTCACATAATCTTGGACCAATGCACCTTTTTTCATCCTTGTATTGATTAAATATCAAATTAGATATACTTTATATGAAGTAGAAATTTTTTTGTACATATTTTATAATGCATTGATCAATCAATGTGTAGTCTTCTCATGGAAAATGTTGTATGAAACATTCCTTGCCAATGTCAATTAGACCACACCAAAAGCCTATTGATCTAACAACTTCCACTCAACATCTTCTATCTCTTTTGGCTTTTCTTCCTCAAGAGGTAGGTGCAACTTCTTTTGATACATGTAATCCTGAATTGCATCTTCTAAAATCTGAAATCCTTGCTATCAAACTTGTCAATTTTGACTTACCTTTCTTCTACTATCACTTCCACTCTTCCCTATACCAAGCTCTCATACTAGTTGTAAGGAACACAAATCTAAAATCTAAGAAACAAGCTCAATCATTAAGTAATAGTAAGAAATTTTATGTGGTTTGGCCAGTAATCTACCTATGTCTATAATTGCACTAATTTCATTAGGGTACTTTATCACACATGCAATACAATGTGTCATTGCGCTCATGTGAGCTCCCACCAAAAATAAATTTTCTTTTGAGGCTACCCTAGAGACCCTGTAAGGAGCTCTCTTGACCATTGCTTGTTGACCAGGCAATAGATGGGAAGCATAGGTTCTTTAGGCCCCCATCCTAGACCACATCTACAAAGCCTATTAGAGGGTCATGAACTAAATACTCCAATCAGACTCCACACTCAATATAGATTAGTAAAATAAATATTTTGTAGAGCTTAAGGAGAAGTTGATTGTTGAGTGTGGATTCTAATTAATTATGAAAATGCTCTACATGAAAATGCACTATGAACACTATATCTTCTATGGGAGTATAGAAGTGTAAGTATAGGACAGATCTTCAACTATAATATTCTATTTATGGAAGTGCATAAAAGGCAATTCACATTAGGACTGATTTATATGAACACACATGTAAATGAGGTGTGCCTTATCTAGTTGGAAGCATCATCTAAAGGGCTTTCCATATACACTAAGATCATGGTAAACAAGCTCTAAAAAAGAAATATGTCCATATGATATTCAAGATAAATGTGTCTTATGGCAACTAAATGATTCTATTATGAGACTTGCAAGGTTGTGTGATCTATAGGAAGAATTGCAAGAATAACTCCTACAAGAAAGGCTATACGACTATGGGAATGTATCTTACAAGTAATTGTTAGAATGGATCCCGCTTGCAAAACTTCATGAGGTGATGTGTATCAATTGGTACCAAACAATCTAGGTGATAGGGAATCAATTGGAACCACACATTCTAGAACTAGATAAGGGCAATTGCAATTGCAATTGCATATATATTTGTAGTGTAGATAGTTAGTTGAGAATTTGACAATTCTTGTTTGATAGTTCATAATTAAATAAAAATCTTGTGCAATTGTGGACATAAGCAAATGTTGGCCAAACCATATGAAATTTGGTGTAAGTTTTATGCATACTTTTCTTGACCAAATTGCTGAAAAAAATTTCTCCATAGAATAGCTATACTTTTATTCCTATTGCTCTCTTAAATACAATCCAATTTGATTTTTCCCACTAAGTGCTATCAAAGCATTAGTTTTGGAGAGAGCAAAACAATGGCAAAAGATGGGAAAGTCAAAATCAACAGGTTCAATGGCAAGGATTTTGGATTTTGGAAGATGTAAATTGAAGACTATTTGTATCCAAAGAAACAACACCTATCTCTTGAGGCAGAAAAGCCAGAAAAGCTGGAAGAAGTTGAGTAGGAACTTATAGATCAACAAGCCTTGGGTGTGATCAGATTGATGTTGGCGAGAAATGTTTCATACAACATTGTCTATGAGAAGATCATTCATAAGTTGATAAGGTATTTTTTAATATGGATGACAAACTTTCAACTTTAAACAAGGTATTCTTGATTTTCCAGTTAGTCAATACAAGGATGAAAGAAGGTGCATCAATTCAAGACCATGTGAATGATTTCAATTCAATCATTTAAAGACTGAAATATGTGAAGATCAACTTTGATGATGAAGTTCAAGCATTCTCACTATTACCAGCATTACTTGATAGTTGGGGGGAAATAGTCATAACAATTAGTAGTTCCTCAAGATCAAGTGATGTAAAGTTTGAGAGTATAAAAGACTTGATTCTCAATGAAGATATCCATAAACATAATTCTTCAAAATTATTGAGTGTGGTGTTATTGTTAAGAGCAGAGCCAAAGACCTCAATAAGATCAAAGTCAAAGAAATGGTAGATTAAACTCAATGAAGAGAAGTGAGTCAACAAGCCACAAGGAAGTGCATAAAGAAATTGTGTGCTAGAATGACAATAAGCTTGGTCACTTCAAGAATCAATGTAAAAGTCCAAAGAAGGAGGAGAACTCTATAGACATAGCAACAAAACAAGAGGATGCACTTGTTTGTTATATCAAGTGTCATGTAGAATCTTAGGTTATAGATTTTGGTACATCATTTTACTCAATGCTATGTAAAGAGTTGATGTACAACTTCATTGCAAGAAACCTTGCAAAGATTCACTTGTTGACAATAAAACCCTATTTATTGAAGGAAAAGGAAATGTGAATCTAAAGACCTCTCAAGGGTTAGTATGTACATTGAAAGATTTCAAATATGTCCTTGGACAAAAGAGGAATTTGATTTCCATAGTCAATTGGATGAGGAAGAATATCAAACATCCTTTGAAAGTATGTAGTGGAAGGTTACTTCAAAGAAATTAGATTTTGGCATGAGGATAGAAGGTATGTATATGTAATGAGAAAATCAAACCATCTGATGACAATCATAGATGCAATTTTTACTTTGATCTTTTGGCACAAAAGACTTGGTCACATGAGTGAGAAGGATACAACATAGTTGATTGCTAATGGCAAGATCACAGAGTTGAAGATTGTTCAACTTGGCTAGAACCATGTATCTTGGGAAAGCAAAAGCAACTTACCTTCACTAAGGACCAAGAGCAAGAAAGCTAGAATTGATACACAAATGTGTATAGCATGACTTCAATTGAGTCTCTTTGAGGATCTTGCTACTATGTATCTTCACATATGATGCTACTAGGGAGGTATGGGTTTATTTTCTAAAAATAAATCAGATGTGTTCAATATTTTCAAGCAATGGAAATTTGAAGTTGAAAACTAGTCAATTTTGAAAATCAAGTGTTTGAAATCTAATAATGAAGGGGAGTATAGTAGCAATAAGTTAAAAATTTATTGTGTAGAAAATGGGATCAAAATGATCAAAACTATCCTTGAGACACCACAAAAAAATTGTGTGGCTAAATGTTTGAATAAAAATCTCAATTAGAGAGGTAGATGCATGAGACTACAAGCAAGGTTGCCAAACCATTTTGGGAAAATGCAATCAACATAACTCCATACCTCATAAATGGAGGATCCTTAGTTCATTTGGGAGTCAAGATCCTTGAGGAAGAGTGTGGTACCCATATTTTTGTTTTTTTTATTGTTATAGAAGTGTTCAAATGAAGTCGTATTGCGCATGTATGGCATCAGAAGGTGAAGAATGGTGTCTTTGGGTTGTAACCCAAGGTAAAGTGACTTCATGTCAAAAGACAAAGTACTTGGATTGGTCCGGTCAGCATTCTACTTGAAGTAAGGAAAATTTGCTTGGGGGTGCTCAACCCGAGGCAAAGATAGTGTAATAACTTTCCTTTGGGGTGGGATATTCAAGAAGGTACCACACATAAAAACAGCAAGCCTATGAGCCGGGGGAGGGGGAATTAATAGTGACAGGAGCATGCAAGAGGTGTGATTTCTTGGTAGAAACTCAAAGTGAAGAAAGACAGAAGAGGCACGCCACTATAAAACTTGGGATAGAGACAAAGAGATGACAATTAATTTCCCATTGCCATTAAGGAGTTGTCTTGAGGGAGATTGTGGAAAAGGGAGTGTAGTAAGAAATGTGCTTGTGCATTGAGAGGAAGTCAGGAGAGTTAGTTTGGGAGTTGGTGAGAAGAGTAGTCACCAACCCAAAGTGGGGGAGAGTAAGATGAGCAGTAGAAAGAAGAACTTAGAATTTGCAATGAGAAATCATGTGATTTGGAGATTAGATATGATTGCAAGAATCAAAGTCTTGAGCATGCTTTGGGTCACATTTCTGGCATGGAATTGGAACATTAGTTTTCTAGGTTTCATGACCAAGATCATTGAGAGTAAATGTCTCAATAGACCCAAGGCAGAGGATAAGAGAGGAAATCCGGCTTGATAGACAGAGTTGGATTGGAGGTTAGAACTCGGAAGAGAGGCGGGTGAGGAGCAAGGAGCCACATCTTGGGGAAAGGAGAAGTAGCTGAAGAAACCCAAGAAGTGTGAGATGCCTTTTCTTCAAAATGCTCAAAGAATGGTTATAAAGTCGAGACTTACAAGGACCTTGTGAGGAGAGTTTTTGTAGGAGCAATGATGGCTATCTTCAAGCCGGAGAAAATCACTTATGTGATGAAACATCAAGCGGTGTTCATCTATAAGATGTTTGCAGGGGAACTAATCAATTGGGCAAAGTGCTTCCATCATCACACAAGACAAATAGTGTGGAATTTGCAAGACTAGTTGCCTCCACACTACATTGTGCCATTTGTAGCCCATTGCTATTTGGGATTAAATTTGCTGAATGCGGCGGAAAGGCACAAGATGGTGTTGCACTTCCATCCCAACTTAAGAAGAGATGCTAACACGGAGGAGCAGCAATACATTCTGCAGATCAGAAGTAGTGAAGAGTACTACGCACAGACATGATAGAGCATGCATTTAGAGGTGAGTGCTCCAAAGTCAAAGAAGAGGACTTGATGAAAAGAAGAAGAAGAAGTAGCAGCGATGAGACCTCGTAAGACCAGAAAAGTAAACTCGAGGAAGGACCTAGTGGTGATTGCTTCATCAGGAAAAGAATCAAAGGGGAAGCCAAGTACAAGTCAGAAGACTCAAGGAGAAAGGAAGAACCTGAACTCACATTGCAGAGTGGTGAAGCAAGTAGTGATAGTGAAGATGCAGCCAGTACCAAGGGAAGAAGAAGGAAAGTTGGAGATGGCAGAAGAAGATAACCTGAGACAAGAAGACAAAGTTCCATAGAAAGAGGAGAAGAGGGTGACCATTCAAAGAGATGTCTGCTCTAGAAGAAAGGTGACATGTGAGGCGGGGCCAAGTAGAAGGAGAGAAATGGAGAATGGAATTTCTAGGAGCAAAGAATCCATTCCAATAAGGCAACTACGGCTGAGAAGAAGAGTGTCAAGCAAAGAAGAAGTGAAGAAGGAGAAAAGCCTGCAAGCCGAGGTGAATCAGAGCGAAGGAGTAGAGTATTTATGGGAGAGTGTATGCCTGTTGTTAATGAAGTTGGAGGAGAAGAAGAGAGATGCAGTCAGAGTGTTTGGAGATAAAGACTATGTTGTAGGTGTTGGCAAAGTTAGAAGAAGAGAACTTGGAGTTGAAGAAGATTATAACCTAAGGAAAGGAATAGAAGGAAGTACTATGAGTAGATGCAATAATACAAAACCAAGTAAATTGAGGTTTTAAAGAAGGAAGTGGGAAGTAAAGAGAAAATAATAGAGCAGAATGTCATAGCAAGAGAAAATAGACAGTTGAGTATGAAATCTTGAAATAGTAGTTTGCTAATTCATGATTAGAAATCATCCATGCTATGGCAAGAGTAGCAAAGAAGGAGCAAGAGCTTGATAGAGTGATGGAGAGTGTAGAAGAGAAGAAGCAACTTTGGCAAAGAGAGTTGGTAGTGAGATATAGAGAGGAAGAAAGATTAAGAGAGTTATTGTGTAATTTGGAAGAGAAGATGGTTCATAAGGAGAAGGAGAAGGAGACGGTGAAAGCTGAATTTGAGGCAAAACTGCAATGTATAGGGAAGATTTGCAGGCAGATCAAGAATGGGAGAGAAGGATGAGGCTTGAGCCACTAAAGGAGATCATAGTAACGATGAATGCGATGCTGAGTACAAAAGCCAATATGAGGATTGAAGAAATGAGATTTCACAAGTTAAGGTTGTTGGTGCAAGAGACGAGGAGAAGAAATGCAAAGGATAAAGATTTGAATGCTTTGCTTATTAGTCTCAGAACTCATATAGATAGGAAGATATTGGAAGTGGAAGATAATATCACAATTAGATTAGATTTAGTTAAGTTAGCGATAGATAAACTTTGGAAGGATGTAAGAGCAAAGCCCAAAGTAGATGAGATAGGAGTACAGATATCTTTGGAGTTACCATTGGAAATATTAGAGAAGAGTGGGTTAGAGGATAAAGAACTAGAAAGGTTACCTATGACAAGAATTGCAAATCAGGAAGAAGAAGTGTTAGAATTGGTAGAAGAGTTAGTAGTTGTAAAACCCAAGGATAGAGTAGCATGAGGTTACTTTGGGTTTGGAAGCTGAGGAAAAAGTAGACATCAATTGGAGTAGTAACAATTTTGAGATTTGAAGAGGCAAATATGGAGGTAGATATGCAGAGGTGTATTGTTAGTTGGGATTTGTAGGTAGGAAGAGTTGTTAAAAAATGGTATTTTTGTTAGTAATTGTCAAGTGCTTTACCTATTTAAAGGAGGCATTCATAGTGTTATGTTGTTTAGTTAGGATGAAGATGATAGAAAAATACTCAAAAGTAGAGATGTCCTTTTCCATGAGAATGTTATGTACAAAGATAATTTTGGATCAATTTTTGAGGTTATAGAAAAACAAGCAGAACATCAAGAAGAAATAATATTGGAAGACAATTCAAAGAACAATGTTGTAGGAAATAAGAGCTGATAGAAACCAAAGAGTTCATACCAGATCCAATCATGCTAACAATTGATTTGAGAAGATTTACTAGATTGTTAGAACTAGTAGAGAGGTTTTCTCCATCCATGTATTACTTACTCTTGACAAAAAGAAATGCTGAACCCAAGTGCTACTTAGAAGCAATGCAAAAGGAGGACATGTTGAAATGGGAGCTTGCAATGAAGAAAGAAATGTCATCCTTCTTAAGAAAAGATTGAGACTTGGTCATTGACAAAGCTGCCAAAGAGAACAAAGACAATGGAGAACAAATGGGTGTATAGAGTCAAAGAAGAACATGATTAAAAAAATCAATACAAGGAAAAACTTGTGGCAAAAGGTTTTCAATGGACCAAAGGTATAGACTATAATGAGATTTTCTCTCCCTTAGTTAAGATGAATACAATCAAATTGGTCTTGGACCTTGTGACTACATAGGATTTGCATCTAGAGCAATTAGATTTAAAAATAATGTTCTACATAAAAACCTTGAGGAAGGAAAAAAGTGGTACCCATATTTTTTGATTTTGACAAGTTTTAAAGAAGAAGTGTATTGTTGAAGCCGCATTGTTGGTTAATCAAGAAGAAAAGGGAAGAATTGTGTAATTGGCATAAACCCAAAGAAGCTAACCTTGAGTTAGAGTCAGAAGGACTTGAGTCAGACTTATGGAAGTATAGGCCCAAAGTAGGACTTTGTATTGGGATGTGCAACCCAATCCAAAGAACTTATAACAACTTTTCCATAGGTCTAGCAAATCAAGAAAGTACATATAAAGAAAGCAACTACCTCTGGATCAAGATCACATTGAGAGTGACAAAAACTAGACACATAAAATTAGCATGTCAATTGAAGATTGATAGAAGGATGACCAATCAGCAAAACACTATAACATTGAGACTTTGTCAAGGAAGTTCTAAAATGTCACAATGATATCCCATGCCTCTCAATAGTTGTCCCAAAGGAGTTAGGATCTTGGGTTTTGGAGAGGGTTTGATCTTTCAAAGACCAAGAGTGAGGAAGAACATGATGCCACCAAAGGGAAGTAAGTAGAATGAAATAAGGAATCCTGCAATTTGTTGATTAGATATAGTGGCAAGGATTGAAGTCTTGAGCAGACTTTGCATCACCTTTTGGCATGAAAATGGAATTTGAGCTTTCCATGGTTCATGGCAAAAATTGCTGCTAGTAATTGCAAAGACAGTCCTAAGCTAGAGGAGAAGAAAGGAAATCTGGCTCAATGGACTAAGTTGGATTGGAGATTAGCCTTGGGGAGAGAAGCAAGGGAAGTAGGAGGAGTCATCTTCTATTGGAAGTGTGATTCCTTAGAAGAAACTATCAAGATGAGGAATTCTTTTAGTGCGCCTTGCACCAAGAACAGGTACAAGGTGGATAGCTATAGGCACCCAATACAAAGAGAGATAGTCAACATGATGATGGCCATATTTAAGCCAAGTGAACCACCTATGTAACAATGTAGCAAGCGGTGTTCTTTCACCATATGTTTGCAAGAGAGGCGGTGAATTGTGCAAAGTATTTACACCAATGAGTATGTTAGATGATTAATAGTTGGAAAATGGACCTACCGCCCCTTACTTTGTACCCTTAGCAGCCTATTTCTACTGCATATTAAACCTTCTCAGCTTGGAGAAGAGGGGAAGAATGGTGTCCCACTTTCACCCTTGATTTACAAAGAGTCATGGATGGAGACAAGCAATACTATATCAAGCAAGTCTATGAGGGCAATGACCACTACATCAAGAGTGGGAAGGAGAAGATAGTGTTGGTGGACATCCCAAGGCCAAGAAAGAGAAGTAGACCAAAGGAGGAATATTGCTACTATAGCCATAAAAGACAAGAAGGTTGAATCCAAAGCCAAAGGTGGTGGTATTGAAGAACCCGTCTTTGGAGGAAGGATTGGAAGGAGAAGCCAAGTTGAAGTGTGAGGATTTGGGAGAGAAAGAAGAGTTCACTCTACAAAGTAGGGAGTCCAATAGTGAAAGTGACCAGGAATCCAAAGTCCAACAATCAATGGACAAAGCAGCTAGAGAAGAAGAACAGGAGTTCCACAAGGCAATTGATTGCATAAAAGGAAGAGACAAGCCTTGTCTAGAGTTACTCACAATAGAGTTAGAAGATGAATGAGCAGGAGAGTAGGAGAGCCTGCTTTAGCATTCCTAAGGGTAGCAAGATCAAACAGAAGTGTGCAAGTCATAGCTGTAGGGCCAAGCAAAGTTGAAGAGGAAGGAGAAAGCTTGGACAAAGTAACTTTGAAGGTACAAACATGGTGTCTTTTGGGTAAAACACTAGCCAAAGAAGTGCAAACCAAAGGCAAAGAAATAAAGGACAATGAAGGAGGATACATTGGAGTTGAATATCTATCAAAGATTGTATGTCCTTGTTTGGTACAACTACAAAAAAGGAAAGAAGAGTTGAAAAAAGAGCGTCATGAATTGAAGGATGAACTGCAAGTAGTGGGTTACTTGAGTGACAAGACCTCAAAGTTGAGGAGTAAGTTAACCCAAGGAGAGAAGGAAGCCAAAGAACTTTAGGTTGAGGTAATTCTTTGGAAGAAGAGTTTTGATAACTTGCAAGAGAATTTCTTGAAGCGCAATGAAGAGTTGAAGGAGTAGAATGCATTGTTCAAGAAGATGAAGGGTGTGGTACACACATTTTTCATCTTGGACGAGTTTTGAAGAAGAAGTGTCTTGCTAAAACCAAATTGAAACCAAATGGAGAAGAAATGAAGGGAAACTTGTGTTTTGATCTGTAACACCCATTTGTGCATGTGTGTGGTATTGTGATATTTAGCTTAGTATTACAAGTACTTAAGAGATATTATTTATATAGAGATAAAGGATGGTTCTATATTAGTCATGGTTAGCTAAAGTTAGTCATAGCTAAGATAGATGGGACCTTACTTTAGAGGAAGTAGAAAAGATGAGCACCACTATTTTGGATTTTAGTGTGTTGACTTGGTATTATTCCTAGGTGTTTGGCTTTGGGGAAAGAGTTGAGAACTCTTGGGCCCGCAAGCCTTTTTGTTTTGGATTCTTCTTTAGTCCAAGGATAGCCCATGTGAAGGAATCCTTGCTTTAGTGGTTGGGTCAAGATAAGGGGAATATGCCCATGTGAATGGATATTCCTTTCTACTTTTTGACTTTACTTGACTTTTAGTCTAGTAACTTGAGTTACTACGGTAAATAGTAACTTTGGTACGTAACTATTTCACAAGTATATAAACAAGGGGTGAGGAGGTACTCAGCATCCTTTCATTTGCAACTATCTCTCTCTCATTGAGTCCTCTAGTGAGCAATGTCTTGAGTCTTGGAGTGTTAGCCTTGGAGGAGTATGATGGAGTTGGAGTTCCTTGCCTTCTTAGTCCATGGTGCACTACCATAATAGCCATCAGAGGTTCATCCTGAGTGAGAGACAGGCCGGCTCACATTTTTGGTTCCGTTGCCGGGACCTCTCTAGAAGGCAAGATAATGTTCCGCGTCCAATTCTACATTAGGCAAAAGGAGGCTATGAGAGCTCACTTGGAGAGAACATTAGGAGAGGAGAGGGCTGAACTTATGTTAGAGAACCAAGATCCATTTGTATACCCTGTAGTTCATTATGATGTCTTTGAGGTGATTTTGTACATCTTGTACACATGAGAGGAATTGGAGAGATTGTGTGAGGTGGATTGCAGATTTTGAGGATTAAGGTGATTTTGGGCAAAATCTCAAGTTTGAGATCTGGACTTGAGATTTCTACACATGATAGCTTGGGTTATCTTTCAGTTAGCACACTTGAAATTATTGAGAGAGCTTCTATGCGCACTGGGCTAGAATTTTTGAAAGTTGATAGGGTAAAGTGCTCCCGCAACTGCATGCTCTCTGGAAAATTGTACAGAGTCTGCCATTTCTTTAATTTTTAGTGAATTGTCCTGAAAATTTCCAAGAAAATTCAGTGCATTGTATCCTACCTGGTGCCACAAAAATTAGAGAGAGATCATTTTTGCGCAGTGCGTTATGAGTTTTTGAAGTGAGGGGGGTGGTTTTCAGACCAAATCTGAAATATGGGTGCTGAATAGAAAGGTGTCTAGGCCAAATGGCTCGATGAAAAGATCTAAAATTTTGCAGGGAGGGACGCCCTGGAGTTGTGATCAAGTGTGGAAAATTTCAGAGGACTGTGACATACTGGTTGGGAGATTTGAGTGACATTGTGAGGAAGGGTCAATTCTGCAGAGTGGAGATCTCATGCATGAGAAGTTTGAGATCAACAAAAAGCATGTTTGAGTGTTTAGATTCATCTTTGGGAACATGGAGGGTCATCAAGAGTGGAAATTGAGATTATGCAAGGTTCCCCAAGGGTTTGAGGTGATTGTAGGGGTGGATTTGAGGAAAAGAGAGTTTACAATAGAATTTGAAGAGAGTGTTGAGAGGATCCAAAAACCTACACCACTTGGAGGAAAGAGTGAGTCTAAGTGCTTTCTATGTGGAGAGAAGGGACATAAGGCAAGTTCATGTCCATTAACCTTTGAGAGCAAGAGATTGAGGGAAAGGAGAGGCTTACTTGACTTGGGTTTGCATGTTGGACCTTCTTCACCAAGATTGGGAGGGAGAAGATCTAAGACCAAGGAGTTGTGTGAGGTTTGTGGAGTTGAAGGACTTCCAAAAGGACATGAGTGTAGTGGAGTAAAAGCACTTTTGGAAACTTTGGTGAAGGATCTTGGAGAGAGTCTTAGTACAGCTACAGAAATACTACCACCTTCATCAGCTAGTTCTCAAGATTAGTGATGGAGATAATCTTTCAACTTATGGATAAACTATCCATGAGAGTTAGATTAATATGCACTCTAGGATTTGATGTTGCTATAGAAATCTTGGAGCAACCTGAACCTTTTGTGTTCCCTAGAGTGGATTATTCTCAGATGGTGTTAGTCATGTATATACTCTATTAGTAATAGAGTGAGAGAAAAGAAAAGAGAAAAAAATAAAATTGAGAGGAAAGATAGATAGTGAGGGGTTAAGATGGGGAAACTTCCGGTTTTCTTTGGCAAGGATGGAGAAGATGTGGAGGCCTTTGTGAGAGACTTCAAGAGAGCTTGCATAGGAAACAATGAGAGGAGGAAGAATGAGTGGGCCTCATTATTACCAGATTTCTTTGAGGATGCAGCACTTACATGGTATGAGTCAGAATACCAAAAGAGAGAGAGGAGAGAGGGGGAAGAGGAGTCTTGGGAGACTTTGACTTCAGCACTCATTGAGAACTTTCTTCCTGATGAGAGTTATGAGAGATTGATGAGTGAGGTTACATTTCTCAAGCAAGGAGATGGAGAGAAAGTGAGGGTCTATGTGGAAAGAGTGGAAAAGTTGGAGTCCAGATTTCGCATAGTGTTGAGGAAGGGTGGGGATGATGTGGAGACTACAATGATTGGCATAGGGGCTATGCTCACCAAGAATTTTGTGGGAGGATTGAGACCACAAATTAGAAGCAAGGTGAGATATGAGAAACCTTCTTCCAAGGTTGAAGCTATCAAGATCGCAATTCGTATGGAGGAGAGTTTGGAAGGGGATGAGAGTGATTTGGTGGTGAAGGAGGTTGTGCATCCTCCTCAAGGCTACAAGTATGGTGGAACTTCTGATACTTTGGTGACAAGGGTTGCACCACAAGTAGTAGTTGCTCCAGTTCTTGCACCTCCACCAAAAGATCCACTCCAAACCATCACAGAACAACTTGCGGATCTCAAGATCAATGTGGTGCAACTATGGGAGAAGAGAGAGGTGGATCAGAATGTAGGGAGAGGGCCTAGGAGTTATGGAAACTATCCATATAGAGGAGGCCAACCAGCCAACAATTTCAATGATAGAAATTGTTTTGGTTGTGGAGGAAGAGGCCATATCCAAAGGAATTGCCCAAATTCCACTTACCATGGAGGAAGGGGTTATGAGAGAGCCAATAGAGGGAAAGAGGGAGGTAGTGAAACCCAAGTGGCTCCTAATCCCAACAAAGGTAAGGGGATAGCATCCATAGATGTGGTTGAGAGCAAGTATGAGAAGGGAGAGTGCTCAAACTCCAAGGGTCCTAATTTGGAGCTTTTGGCACAAGAGAAGAAGAGAGCTCGTTTTGCAGAGGATGTTCACTCTTATCAAGGATTTACTTCAAGCAAGGATACTCCTATGACTACTAGGAGCACTCGCACCTCAACACCATCAACAACAAAGACTCCAAGGAAGAAGTTGGGGATGGAGGACTTCTTGATCTCAAAGCAACAATGGAACTACAATGTGTTGGAGGATGTTGGTAGTCACAAGGCTAACATCACAGTGGGCCAATTAATTGCTTTGAACCCTACCTTGAGAAAGGAGCTTAGAGGTGGTTTGAGTTCTACAAGGAGCAAGAAGAAGAAGAAGGCAAAAGTTCCAGTATCAATGGGGGTGGTGGATGCCAAGCCAGCACCATGGGAGGCTTGTGAATATGCCTCCAAGATTGATGTGAGAGTGAATGGTCACAACATCAAGGATGCATTGGTTGATGGAGGATCAGCAGTGAATGCCATGTCAGAAAGGTTGATGAAGAAGTTGGGTATGATACCCTCAAGACCTTCAACATTTGTGGTGAGCATGGCAAACAAGCAACAAGTTCGACCAGTAGGAGTGATGGATAAGGTGGTAGTTTCAGTTATGGGAGTCCAAAATCTCATGACTTTCCAAGTCTTGAAGGATTCAAGCTATGACTTACTTCTTGGGAGGCCATGGTTGAGAGCAGCACGCACAACTGATCGATGGCACAAAGGGTACTTAAGGATTGGGCCATCAAACCATAGAGTCACTGTTCCTGTGACTAACACCACCAACACTTCACATTCAAATACCCCATCTTCTGATTATTGGGAATCAGATTCTGAAGGAGGAGCTTCAGGTGTGGACACAAGCATGGAAGAGGAGACTTCCACGGAGGAGGATGAATCTGAATCTGATTCAGATGTGTATCCTTTATGTGCTATGGATTTTGCACCTAAGCCAGAGGTTTTGAAGGACCCAGATAAATCACCATTGACACTTGAGGAGGTAGAGAGAAGGTTATCTACCCTCAAGTATGGCCCAAATGTTACCAAGGAGGAGAAGGTGAGATTTGAGGAGATTTTCCGCAAGTTCATCCATGTGTTTGCTTCTCGTTACAAGGATTTGAAGGAAGTCACCTTGGAGGAGCACAAGATAGAGGTGGAGTCACATGCAAGACCAATCCGCCAAAAGCAACGTCGCATTAGCCCACCAATATCTTTGGTTGTGAAGGAGGAGATTGATAAGCTCAAGGAGGCTGGATTTATCTTTGAGGTGGAGAATTCAGAATGGGTGTCTCCAATTGTCATTGTGAAGAAAAAGAATGGCAAGCTTCGGGTATGTGTGGATTACAAGAAGCTCAATGCTGTTACAAAGAAGGACTACTACCCATTGCCATTCATTGATGAGATCTTGGAGGAGGTTGCAGGTCATGAGAGGTACAGTTTTGGAGATGGTTATAGTGGATATAACCAAATCAAGATTGCACCAGAGCATCAACAACTCATCACATTCACCACACCTTGGGGAACTTACGCTTTCAAGGTCATGCCTTTTGGGCTTTGCAATGCTCCAGCCACATTCCAACGGTTCATGAACAAGGTATTTGAACCTTTCATTGGGAAATTTGTGAGAGATTTCATTGATGACTTTTGTGTCTATGGGAGCAAGGAGGAGCACTTTGAGCACCTAATCAAAGTCTTGCAACGCTTGGATGAGGCAAATGCATCACTCAACCCAGAGAAGTGCATTTTTGGATGTGAAGAAGGTCTACTTTTGGGGCACATCATCTCCAAGGATGGAATAGCAGTTGATCCTGAGAAGGTGAGGAAAATCTCAGACCTTCCATTCCCTTCAAGCTTGACAAAGTTACGCCAATTCTTGGGAATGGTTGGGTACTACAGGAGGTTCATCTTCTCATTTTCCAACAAGGCTTATGCATTGACCATCTACATGAAGAAGGGTGTAGATTACATGGTGATTTTGGAAGACAAGGAGGCTCTCAAAGCTTTTGAGGAGCTCAAGCAATCCCTTGTTGTAGCTCCAATTCTTGCTAAACCTGATTGGAGTAAGCCTTTCATCCTCTACACTGATGCTTCTAATGTAGCTATAGGATGCACTCTTAGTCAATTAGACCAAGATGGGCATGATCATCCAATAGCTTATGCTAGTAGGCAGATGGTTTCAGCAGAGAAGAACTACTCTGTCACAGAAAGAGAAGGGTTGGCAGTGATCTTTGGTCTCAAGAAGTTTAGACACTACTTGATTGGAGGGAAAGCCACAATTGTCACGGATCACAAGGCTTTGAAGTACATCTTCAACAAGCCTAATGTTGAAGGGAGACTAGCAAGGTGGATGATACTCTTGTCTGAGTATGACTACACAATTGAGGATAGGCCAGGAAAGAAACATGCAAATGCTGATTTGTTATCTAGAGCCTATGATCATGATGGAGATGAGCCAGTAGATGATTCCTTCCCGGATGAGGAGCTCATGACAATCTCAGTCACTCAAGAGATTCCAATGGAGTACAAGGAGATTGTGGATTTTGTGACAAGAGGTAACTATCCAGAAGGGATGCATGCTAGGGAGAGGAAGGCCCTTGCAGCAAGATCTAGACCTTACACAATGGTGGAGGATATTCTTTTTCACCAAGGAGCAGATGGTCTACTTCGAAGAGCAGTGGGTAAGGAAGAGTCTATCCTACTCATAAAGGAGTTTCATGAAGGTTTAGTATGTGGAGGACACTTTGCAGGAAAGGTGACTGCTTTCAAGATTCTAGATGCAGGTTACCATTGGAGAGGGATTTTCAAGGATTGTCTTGATTATTGCAAAACTTGTCATGTTTGTCAAGCTTTTGCTAGAAAGTCTACATCCACTCCACCACTTAGATCAATTCCATTGCTAGGACCTTTTGAGAAGTGGGGAATTGATTTTGTGGGACCTCTCAATAGAACCCCAAGGAACAATCGGTACATTGTGGTAGTTACTGATTACCTTACCAAGTGGGTTGAGGCTAGACCATTGAGGGACAAGAATGAAGATGAAGTGGGTAGATTTCTTTATGAACGCATTATCACTAGGTTTGGATGCCCTTTGGAGTTGGTTTCTGATAGAGGAGGAGAGTTTACAGGAAGCATTACTACAGCCATGCTACGACATTTCTCTATCACACATAGAGTAACTACATCCTATAAGCCAAATTCCAATGGCTTGGCAGAGAGAACCAATCAAACCTTGTGCATGATGCTGGCCAAAGATGCAGAAATGGAGGGGGCTAAACATCATTGGGACAAGAGGATTCATGCAGTTTTGTGGGAGTATAGGACAACCATGAAGACTTCCACTGGATATTCTCCATTCCAATTGGTGTATGGTATTGAGTCTACCTTACCTATTCACTTTGATCTTCCTACCTTCCAAAGCATTCATAGGAGATTGAAGAAAGCACAAGGAAGTGATGCAGAGAAGTCAAGGAAGGATCAACTCATGGAGTTGGAAGAGGCAAGAGCAGTTGCTATGGTTCGAGTGGAGCAAGCCCAAAGGAAACAAAAGGAGAGCTATGACAAGAGGCAAGGCAAGAAGAAGGTGGAGCCTTTCAAAGAAGGTGATTGGGTAATGTTGTTTGATTCCATTCGATTCAAGAGAGTGCAAAAGAAGTTTTTGCCTAAGTACTTTGGACCTTTCATAGTAGAGAAGGTGTGGGGAAATTACACTTATGATCTCAAGGAGTTGGGAGGAAGACACTTTGATAGGATTAACCATGATAAGTTGAAGATGTACCATAGAAGGTAGAGAGACCTTCACTTTGAGGACAAAGTGAAAACTTAGTCCGGGGGTAAATGTAACACCCATTTGTGCATGTGTGTGGTATTGTGATATTTAGCTTAGTATTACAAGTACTTAAGAGATATTATTTATATAGAGATAAAGGATGGTTCTATATTAGTCATGGTTAGCTAAAGTTAGTCATAGCTAAGCTAGATGGGACCTTACTTTAGAGGAAGTAGAAAAGATGAGCACCACTATTTTGGATTTTAGTGTGTTGACTTGGTATTATTCCTAGGTGTTTGGCTTTGGGGAAAGAGTTGAGAACTCTTGGGCCCGCAAGCCTTTTTGTTTTGGATTCTTCTTTAGTCCAAGGATAGCCCATGTGAAGGAATCCTTGCTTTAGTGGTTGGGTCAAGATAAGGGGAATATGCCCATGTGAATGGATATTCCTTTCTACTTTTTGACTTTACTTGACTTTTAGTCTAGTAACTTGAGTTACTACGGTAAATAGTAACTTTGGTACGTAACTATTTCACAAGTATATAAACAAGGGGTGAGGAGGTACTCAGCATCCTTTCATTTGCAACTATCTCTCTCTCATTGAGTCCTCTAGTGAGCAATGTCTTGAGTCTTGGAGTGTTAGCCTTGGAGGAGTATGATGGAGTTGGAGTTCCTTGCCTTCTTAGTCCATGGTGCGCTACCATAATAGCCATCAAAGGTTCATCCTGAGTGAGAGACAGGCCGGCTCACAGATCAAGCTTGAGGAAGTCGACTTAATGTAAGAGGAAGAAAGTCTCAGACTAGATCAGACCCGAAGAAGTTTACTTCGTGTCAGAGGAGAAAAACTCAGATCAGACGTTGAAGGAGGGCAAACCCAAAGGAGAAATAGAAGTTGCAGGTCAGGATTCTTGCGGGGGCCATATCTCAATGCACACAAGTCCAAATCAAGTGTGCTGTATTTCGTTGGAAGTGTCTCGTCCAGAGCTTTCCATTGCTACCAAAATCACAAAGTTTGGAGGTTTGTAGAAGAAGTTACAAGCATTTGAAGTTTCTGGAGTAGATGTACTTCGGGTCAAAGTGTCTTCGGGTCAATATGACTTCGGACTTCGTACTTCGTACTTCGGGTTTACATGACTTTGGGTCTAAAGACTTTGCCTCAAGATGAAGATGACTAAATCCGAGAAAGTCGGACCTCAAAGTGCAGTGAAGGTGACTTGGGGAGTTTTGCTTGAGGGATCAGAGGAAGTTAGAGTAGGGAAAGAAGATAGTTATGATACCCATGACTTCAATTTCAGTTCTGATTGAAGATGGAACATGAATTGAAGGAGAAGTAGTAGTAGTGAATAAACCCGAAGAGCAAGATCAGACAATAAGTGTCTTTGGGTCAATAACATGAGTCATTAGGGGAAAGTGGATTACAAATTGAAGGTGTAGATAGTGTATTCATGCTTTCAATTACAATTCTTGACGATGACATAGTAGAATTAGCAAAAGAATTGATAATAGTTAGACTTGAAGTAAGAGAGATAGGAGTGCAGGTGTCTTCGGATTTGACATTTGACACTTTAGAGAAGAGTGAGTCGGGAGATATAGATTTAGAAGGCTTAATTATGATAGGAATTGTAGATCAGGAAGGAGAAGTGTTAGAATTAGTGGACAAATTGGGAATTGTGAAACCCGAGGACAGAATATTAGGAAGTAAAGTTACTTCGGGATTGGGTTTGAATAAAGAAGAAGAAGTAGACATTGGGTCGTAGTGGTAACAGATTTGAGATTTGAAGGGGCAGATATGAAAGGTTGCATTGTCATATGGGATCTGCAGGTTAGAACAGTTGTTGTAGAAATGGTATAGTTGTTAGAACTGTCAATTGTTCACTACTTAAGAGTGGCATTTGCAGGAAAATATTATTTAGTGCTCATTATTTCTGAGAATAGATAAAGCAAAGTGCTATGAAGCAGTGCTCGTTGCTTGAGCTTGATTCCGAGTATCAATTTTGCAATTGTGTTTGTGAATGTTTGGAGAAATTCGAAGTGCAAGTCAGAGTGCTTGTTGGATGTTGGATTCCACAGCCTTGATCTTCATTCTATGTGTTTGATCCTGAGCAAAGCAATGCCTTGACAGATCTGAGAGGAATTGTAGTGTTGGTAGTATTCTGCATTTGTGAGTGCAATGCAAAGTTGATGTGAAACAATTTCGATCGAGGAAGTTGTGCCTTTAGTGGAGGGGTGGAACACAATTTTGAGGCGAAGTCGTTTTGCAGTGAAGTGCCGTTTTTGGGAGAGCTTGAATCATCACAATCAAGATTGTTTGGAAAGATTTGATGGAGTTGTGATTAAGGAGTGTGAATTTGTGACAAGACTGCGAATCAGTGCTTGTTACTCTCTTTTGGGTGTGGTTTCTACCTGAGAGACTAAAGAAGAACTCAAGAAGAACTACATTGTTACTATTTGCTTCATATTTGGACATTTTTGACTCGTATCTCTACGGGAGCGAACCTTACTTACCCGATTACCGCAAAAGTGATATTTGCCGAGTTGTCACAAAGGGTGAATTTTCTGATGCAAGGCTAGAAACTACACACTTAGAGGCAATTGCTAATGTGATGGAGCAAGAGCTGGAGAGTTTGAGAAAGAGTGCAACAGTGAAGGATCAAGCTTGGCAACAAGAGCTGATTGTCAAACATCAAGAGGAAGAAAGGTTGTGAGGTCTGATCTAAATTGTGGAATCTCAATTGGGCTAGTATGTGGAGGTGAAGGAAGCACTAAAGGTAGAATTTGAGGACAAGTTGAAGATGTACTGAAACAAGTTAGAATTAGAGAGAAGTAAGAAGAAGATAGTTTAGAGGCGTGAGCTAGATTCAATAAGAGCAGTCGTTGTGGAGTTCAAGGTGATGTTGAGTACTAACATTGAAGTTAAGTAGGAGGAGGTGAAAAGACTGCAATGTAACACCCATTTGTGCATGTGTGTGGTATTATGATATTTAGCTTGGTATTACAAATACCTGAGAGATATTATTTATATAGAGATAAAAGATGGTTCTACATTAGTCATGATTAGCTAAATTTAGTCATAGTTAAGATAGAGGGGACCTTACTTAGAGGAAGTGGAAAAGATGAGCACCACTATTTTGGATTCTAGCGAATTGACTTGGTATTATTTTTAGGTGTTTTGCTTTGAGGAAAGAGTTGAGAACTCTTGGGCCCACAAGTCTTTTTGTTTTGGATTCTTCTATAGTCCAAGGATAGACCATGTGAAGGAATCCTTGACTTAGTAGTTGGGTCAAGATAAGATCATATGCTTAGTAGAATATGCCCATGTGGATGGATATTCCTTTATACTTTTTGACTTTACTTGACTTTTAGCCTAGTAACTTGAGTTACTCCAATAATTAGTAACTTTGGTGCGTAACTATTTCACAAGTATATAAACTAAGGGTGAGGAGGTACTCATCATCCTTTCATTTGCAACTATCTCTCTCATTGAGTTCTCTCGTGAGCAATGTCTTGAGTCTTGGAGTGTTAGCCTTGGAAGAGTATGGTGGAGTTGGGATTCCTTGCCTTCTTAGTCCATGGTGCGCTACCGTAATAGCCATTAGAGGTTTATCCTGAGTGAGAGACAGGCCAGCTCACATTTTTAGTTCCGTTGCCAAGACCTCTCTAGAAGGCAAGATAATGTTCCGCGTTCAATTCTACATCAGGCAAAAGGAGGCTATGAGAGCTCACTTGGAGTGAACATTAGGGGAAGAGAGCTCTGAACTTATGTTAGAGAACCAAGACCCATTTGTATACCTTGTATTTCATTATGATATCTTTGAGGTGATTTTGTACATCTTGTATACATGAGAGGATTTGGAGAGATTGTGTGAGGTGGATTGCATATTTTGGGAATTAAGGTGATTTTGGGCAAAATCTCAAGTTTGAGCTCTGGACTTTACAATTTCTACACATGATAGTTTGGGTTATCCTTCAATTAGCACACTTAAATTATTGTGAGAGCTATTATGCACACTAGGCTAGAGTTTTGAAAGTTGATAGGGTAAACTACTCCCACAATTGCATGATCTCTAGAAAATGTAAAGAGTCTGCCATTTTTTCAATTTTTAGTGAATTGTTCTTAAATTTTCAACAGCATTTAGTGCATTGTATCCTACCTATTCATACAAAAATTAGAGGGAGATTTTTCTTGCATAGAGAGTTATGAGTTTCTAAAGTGAGGGGGCAGTTTTCAGACCAAAACTGAAATATGTGTGATGAATAGAAAGGTGTCTAAGCCAAATGGCTCAATGAAAAGACCTGAATTTTTTTAAAGAGCAACACCTTAAAGTTGTGATCACGTGTGAAAAATTTCAAAGACTATGACATACCAATTGATAGATTTGAGTGACATTGCGAGGAAGGGTCAATTTTGCAAAGTTGAGATCTCATGCATGAGGAGTTTGAGAGCAACAAAAAGCATATCTGAGTGTTTAGATTCATCTTGGGAACATGGAGGGTCATCAAGAGTGGAAATTGAGACTATTCAAGGTTCCCTAAGGGTTTGAGGTGATTGTAGGGGTGGATTTAAGAAAAAAAGAGTTTAGAATAGAATTTGAAGAGAGTGTTGAGAGGATCCAAAAACCTACACCACTTGGAGGAAAGAGTGAATCTAAGTGCTTTCTATGTGGAGAGAAGGGACATAAGGCAAGTTCATATCCATTGACCTTTGAGAGCAAGAGATTGAGGGAAAGGAGAGTATTACTTGACTTGGGTTAGTATGTTGGACCTTCTTCACCAAGATTGAGAGGGAGAAGATCTAAGACCAAGGAGTTGTGTGAGGTTTGTGGAGTTGAAGGACTTCCAAAAGGACATGAGTATAGTGGAGTAAAAGCACTTTCTGGAGACTTTGGTGAAGGATCTTGGAGAGGGTTTTAGTACAGCTACAGAAATACTACCACTTTCATCAGCTAGTTCTCAAGATTATTGATGGAGATAATCTTTCAACTTATGGATAAACTATCCATGAGGATTTGATTAATATGCATTCTAGGATTTGATGTTGCTATAGAAATCTTGGAGTAACATGAACCTTTTGTGTTCTATAGGGTGGATTACTATCAAATGATGGTAGTCATGTACATACTCTATTAGTTATAGAGTGAGAGAAAAGAAAAGGGAAAAAGAAAAATTGAGAGAAAAGAAAGATAGTGAGGGGTTAAGATAAGGAAACTTCTGATTTTCATAGAGCAACTTCAAATGGGCAAACAGAGATTTGGTGATGAAGGAGGTTGTGCATCCTTTTCAAGTTTACAAGTATGGTGAAACTTCTGATACTTTGGTGACAAGGGTTGCACCACAAGTAGTAGTTGTTCCAGTTCTTGCATCCCTACCAAAGGATCCACTTCAAACCATCACTAAACAACTTGCAGATCTCAAGATCAATGTAGTGCAACTATGGGAGAAGAGAGAGGTGGATCAGAATGTAGGGAGAGGGCCTAGGAGTTATGGAAACTATCCATGTAGAGGAGGCCAACCAGCCAAAAATTTCAATGATAGAAATTGCTTTGGTTGTGGAGGAAGAGGCAATATCCAAAGGAATTGCCCAAATTCCACTTACCATGGAGGAAGAGATTATGAGGGAGCCAATAGAGGGAAAGAGGGAGGAAGTGAAACCCAAGTGGCTCCTTATCCAAAAAAAATTTTGGGGATAACATCCATAGATGTGGTTGAGAGCAAGTATGAGAAGAGGGAGTGCTCAAACTCCAAAGGTCTTCATTTGGATCTTTGGCACAAGAGAAGAAGAAAGCTCATTTTGCAAAGGATGTGCACTCTTCTCAAGGATTTACTCATAGAAAAGATACTCCTATGCCTTCTAGGAGCACTTGCACAAGCATTTCAACAACATTAACAACAAAGATTCCAAGAAAGAAGGTGGGGAAGGAGGACTTCTTGATATCAAAGCAACATGGAACTACAATATCTTGGAGGATGTTGGTAGTCACAAGGCTAATATCACAGTGGGCCAACTGATTGCTTTGAATCCTACTTTGAGAAAGGAGCTTAAAGGTGGCTTGATTTCTACAAGGAGCAAGAGGAAGAAGAAGGCAAAAGCTCCAGTTTCAATGGGGGCGGTGGATGCCAAGCCAGCACCATAGGAGGCTTGTGAATATGCTTCCAAGATTGATGTGAGAATGAATGGTCACAACATCAAAGATGCATTGGTTGATGGAAGGATCAGTAGTGAATGCTTTGTTGGAAAGGTTGATGAAGAAGTTGGGTATGATACCCTCAAGACCTTCAACATTTGTGGTGAGCATGGCAAAAAAAAAAACAAGTTTGACTAGTAGGGGTGATGGATAAGGTGGTAGTTTCAGTTATGGGAGTTCAAAATCTCTTGACTTTCTAAGTCTTGAAGGATTCAAGCTTCAAGGACTTACTTCTTGGAAGGCCATGGTTGAGAGCAGCACACACAATTGATCAATGGCACAAAGGGTACTTGAGGATTGGGCCATCAAACCTTGAATTCATAATTCTTGTGACTAACACTACCAACACTTCACATTCACATACACCATCTTTTGATTACTAGGAATCAGATTCTAAAGAAGGAGCTTTAGGTGTGAACACAAGCATGGAAGAGGAGACTTCTACGGAGGAGGATGAATTTGAATCTTATTCAGATGTGTCTCCCTTGTGTGCTATGGATTTTGCACCTAAGCCAAAGGTTTTGAAGGACATAGATAAATCATCATTAACACTTGAGGAGATAGAAATAAGGTTATCTACTCTCAAGTATGGTCCAAATATTACCAAGGAGGAGAAGGTGAGATTTGAGGAGATTTTATGCAAGTTCATCCATATGTTTGCTTTTAGTTACAAGGATCTAAAAGAAGTCACCTTGGAGGAGCACACAATTGAGGTGGAGTCTGTGACAACCCGACAAATATCACTTTTGCGGTAATCGGGTAAGTACAGTTTGTTCCCACAGAGATACGAGTCAAAATTGGTCAAATACAAAGCAAAGTAACAATTTCAGTTCTTCTTGGTTGCGTCTTTAATCTCTCAGGTAGAAACCACACCCAGAAGAGAGTAACAAGCACTGACTCGCAGTCTTGTCACAAATTAACACTTCTTAATTACAACTCCATCAAATCTTTCCAAACAATCTTGATTGTGATGATTCAGATTCTCCCAAAAACGGCACTTCACTGCAAAACGACTTCGCCTCAGAATTGTGTTCCACCCCTCCACTGAAGGCACAACTTCCTCGATCGAAATTGTTTCACATCAACTTTGCACTGCACTCCCAAATGCAAAATACTACCAACACTACAATTCCTCTCAAATCTGTCAAGGCATTGCTTCGATTGCACTTCACTCAGGATCAAACACACAGAATGAAGATCAAGGCTGTGGAATCCAACATCCAACAAACACTCTGACTTGCACTTCAAATTTCTCCAAACTCACAAACACACTTTTGAAATTGATACTCGAAATCAAGCTCAAACGACGAGCACTGCTTCACAGCACTTCGCTTTATCTATTCTCAAAAATAATGAGCACTGAACAACATTTGACTCCGAATGCCACTCTTAAATAGTGAGACAATCGACATTTCTAACAACTATACCGTTCTACAACAACTGTTCTAAACTACAGATGCAAAATGACAATGCACCTCTTCATATTTGCCCCTTCAAATCTCAAATCAGTTTCTACTCCGATCCGATGTCTACTTCTTCCTCGGCTTTCAAACCCAAACCCAAAGTAATCTTGTTTCCTACTACTCTGTCCTTGGGTTTCACATCTCCTACATCTTCTACCAGATCCAGCAATTCTCTTTCCTGATCTGAAATTCTTATCATAGTTAAGCCTTCTAAATCTCTATCTCTCGACCCACTCTTCTCTAAAGTGTCAAATGTCAAATCCAAAGACACCTGCACTCATATCTCTCTTACCTCAGGTTTAACTACTATCAATTCCTTTACTAATTTTTTTGTGTCATCATCAAGAATTGTAATTGAAAGCATGTGTACACTATCTACACCTTCAATTTATAACCCATTTTCCCCTAATCACTCATGTTACTAACCCGAAGACACTTACTGTCTGATCATGCACTTTGGGTTTATTCACTATTGTTATTTCTCCTTCAATTTCTATCATATCTTCAATCAGAACTGAAATTGAAGTCATAGGTATCCTAACTATCTTCTTTCCCTACTCTAACTTCCTCTGATCCCTTTGGCAAAACTCCCAAAAACACCTTCACTGCACTCCAAGGTCTGGCTACCTTTGATTTAGTCATCTTCATCTTGAGGTGAAGTCTTTAGACCCGAAGTCATGTAAACCCGAAGTACGAAGTCTGAAGTCCAAAGTACGAAGTCACATTGACCCGAAGACACTTTGACTCTCAAAACTTCAAATGCTTCTAACTTCTTCTACACACCTCCAAACTTTGCGATTTTGGTGGCAATGGAAAGCCCTGATCAAGGCGTTTCCAACGAGATATAACACGCTTGATTTAGAGTTGTGGTCACTGAGATATAGCCCCCGCAAGAATCCTGACCTACAACTTCTATTTCTCCTTCGGGTTTGCTCTCCTTAATGTCTGCTCCGAGTTTTTCCCTCCTCTGACACGAAGTAAGCTTCTTCGGGTCTGATCCAAACTGAGCCCTTGTTCCTCTTACATGAAATTGACTTCCTCGGGGCTGATCAAAACACAAGTTTCCACTCATTTCTTCTCCATTTGGTTTCAATTTGGTTTCAGCAAGCCATTTCTTCTTCAAAACTCGTCCAAAATGAAAAATGTGGATACCACAGAGTCACATGCAAGACCAGTCCACCCAAAGCAACATCGCATTAGCCCACCAATATCTTTGGTGGTGAAGGAGGAGATTGATAAGCTCAAGGAGGCCAGATTTATCTTTGAGGTGGAGAATTCAAAATAGTTGTCTCCCATTGTGATTTTGAAGAAAAAGAATGGCAAGCTTTGGGTATGTGTGGATTATAAGAAGCTTACTATTGTTACTAAGAAGGACTATTACTCTTTGCCCTTCATTGATGAGATTTTGGAAGAGGTTGTAGGTCATGAGAGGTACAATTTTGGAGATGGTTATAGTGGGTTAACCAAATCAAGATTGCACTAGAGCATCAACAATTCAACACATTCACCACACCTTGGGGAACTTACGCTTTAAAGGTCATGCCTTTTGGGCTTTGCAATGCTCCAGCCACATTCCAACAGTTCATGAACAAGGTATTTAAATCTTTCATTGGGAAATTTCTGAGAGACTTCATTGATTACTTTTGTGTCTATGGGAGCAAGGAGGAGCACTTTGAGCACCTAATCAAGGTCTTGCAATGCTTGGATGAGGCAAATGCATCACTAAACCTAGAGAAGTGCATTTTTTGATGTGAAGAAGGTTTACTTTTGGGGCACATCATCTCCAAGGATGGAATAGAAGTTGATCCTAAGAAGGTGAAGAAAATCTCAAAGTAAAGCAAAGTGTTGTAATTTGGTGCGCTATCGTAATAGCCATTAGAGGTGCATCCTGAGCAAGAGATATGCCGGCTCACAGCACAAATTGAAGTTGTTTGTGCTAGAGACTAAGAAGAGGAAAGCAAAGGATGTCAACTTGAATAATCTTTTGATTTGTTGACAAGATCATATAGATAAGAAGATATTAAAAGTAGGAGATAATTTTTGTCTCATTCATTCATATCAAAATTAGATGTACTTTGTAGTAAGGTGATGGTAAATGCTAAGTGTGAATTCATAGAAGTAGGAGTGCAGGTGTCTTTGGGTGAGTTACATTAGACATTAGAAGAGATTGGGTTAGAGAATAAGAATGTAAATAGATTAGCCATGACTTCAATTCAATTTAGACTGAAGAAATAATAGAAAATAGAGATTAAAGAAAACCAAGAAGAATTGATTGTAACATTTTACTTTGTATTTGCCATTTTTGAAATATATATTTGTGGGAACTAACTATTACTTTTTGACTACCTCAAATGATACTTGTTGGGTTGTCACATGATTTTTGGCACCACTATAAGGGATCTACACAAGACTACAGACATTCATATTTGTTGAGTGTCCAACAAATATGAATGTTCACATCAAGAGAACAACAAAAAGAAAGTGCTCATAAATGAACTTTGCATCATGAAGAAGAAGAATGCCAGAAGAGCCAATTCACCATTGATGAATTTGAGAAGGAAGCATTGGATCTACAACTTCTTCACAAAGTTCAAGAAGCCTTGAAAGACCTTGAACAAAAGAAACATGAGATTATGTGTTGAGGTTACTTTGCATCCCCAAATCCCAAGAAGAAGAAAGAATCAAGCAATCAGACATATTCATTGCGATCCAATACATTGACTTCCTCCAAAGCTTTCAAGGGAGCCGGTTATCTAAAAGAATACATTC
Source organism: Lunularia cruciata (assembly GCA_948567375.1). Taxonomy (NCBI): domain Eukaryota; kingdom Viridiplantae; phylum Streptophyta; class Marchantiopsida; order Lunulariales; family Lunulariaceae; genus Lunularia; species Lunularia cruciata. Next base: position 16,898,706 of record OX419759.1, read on the forward strand.
GTGAGAAGACAACACAAATTTTGATAGAAGAAGAGTGTCAATATGTCTTACACATGATTCCTTGACTTGTTCAAAGGGATCATAAAGAGCAAACTGAAGATATTGAGCCTCTTTCTCCAACCCGGGTTGAGGTCAACTACCTATAAAAGAACAACTTGTTGATGAAGCCCAACTTTGAACTTGGTAAATTGGAACCCTTGGGTTGAACCAAACACACAATCACCAGCCAGTACCTTGGGTCCATCAAGTTCCACACTACCATAGTGTACTCCTTTGAGTTATAGAATGATTTTGTTACCCGACATGCATACCAAAAGTACAAGGGGATGTAACAAGATGAAGATCCTAATGAATTCATTGAGGAATTCAAAGTCATTTCCTTTGCCAACAAGGAGCATGACTTTTTTGATTGATTGCAGGTTTTCCAAAGTCTATTTCAAAAGAAGGCCATGAGCTTGTACACCCATATAACCCAAAAGGGGTTTAAACTAGCCAATTGGACAGACTTGAGAGACAATTTCTTGGAACAATTTTAGGAAGTTGACTACAATATGAGTGTCTTTGCGGCACTCAATGATTTGGATCAAGGAAAGAAAGAGAAGTTGAGAGACTACTCTAAGCGGTTCATGGCCTTATTGAACTAAGTGCTAAAACAATTCGATGTGGTGGGTTACTCCGATGCCCAAACCATTAGCTAGTTCCTCAATGGTTTGTCACTAAGGATATGCATCTTTGCCAAGGTGAGGAATGTAACTTCTGTAGATAAGGTACTAAAAAATGTTGCCTGATATGAGGCTACTCACTCTCACTCTTTTGGTAATCAAAGAAATCAGGAGAAGAAAGGAAAGAAGTCAAGATGAAGAGCTTCTTGTAGTACCTCCCTTTCTTCAAAAGAATCCTCCACATCTTCTAGTTCTTCTTTGGAATTTGAAGAAGACTCAAAGCCAAGAAAGAAAGAAAGTATTGACATCCCCAGCCAAAGTTGTAAATAAGACTAACACTAAGTTGGAGACTCTAATTAAAGAGTTTGCGGATTTCAAGATCTAGATGATTGGGGTAAAGGACCAAAGAAAAACCCTTCATTTGGTGGACCAAATGTATGGTGCACACTGTGTGGCAAGTCAAGCCATACCAACATGGAATGTTTAACCCAAATTGCATATCCAGTACAACAAATTGATTGGGTTCCAAGTTGGGACCAAAACAAGGAGATGAAGTAGTGTACCAAACCCAAGAGGTATAGCCTTAGGCAAGCACATCATACCAAGGTCCAAGGTATAGACCCAAGAGTATAACAACAATGCTCCTCTACAAAGACCACCGATGGGCAGCTAGAACAAGCCTCAAAGTGTTGCATCGGGGGCATGTCACAATTGTGGCTCTATGGACCATTGGTCTTTAAATTGTCCTAAGCCAAGGTATCAGATTGGGTATGTTCCACTATATGGAAATTCTAAAGGTTTGTGCCATGTTGGAAGTCAATGCCCTCAACCACCCAACCCAAAGCCGCCAATGAAGTATGGATTCATGTTGAGCAAGCACCACTTCAATCAAAGGAGATGCCATTGTGAATTGAATCACTCTTGAGGAACAAAGGCCTCAAAGAAGGTGGTCCAGCTGTAGAAGAGGAATGGCCGGATCTTGAAGTTTTGCAAATTGAAACACACTCAAGGAAGAAGAAGTGTGATGCCAAAGAAGTGAGTACTACATTTTTTTCTTCAAGAAAAGCAAAGTGCCTACATCCAAAAGCAATATTCTTTGCTAAAGAGGAGAAATTTTTGGCAAAAGCTAAAGCCAAAGCCTTGCAGAAGGAAAATCAAGAGCCAATATAGAGAACTCAAAAGATGAGTTTGGAAGAGGATACAAAGACAAAGCCTCTAATTTTTCTGGTTGATATCCGATCCAAAGTCAATGATCTAATCCAAGCCAAGGTGGTAGGCCTGAAGAACCTCTAGTCAAGACTACTAGTGCCCCAGTCACCATTCTAAAGCAACCTGAAGTACGATTACCAAAAGGAGAAACCTTGAACCCAAAGAAAAAGGATAAGAAGGTGAAACTTTGAGGAGTACCACAATATGATATTGTGGCAGATTTGGCATCCACACATGCCAATGTTACATTCAAGCAATTGTGGGAGGACAACAAGTTGTACAAGAAACAATTGAGTTTGGCACTCAAGAAAGTAAGGGCAATGACCAAGAAAGAATTTCCTACCATATACCATATTGAACAAGAAGATTTGGGATCCCTTGAAGTGGATGCGGAGATCATGGGTTGCATGATAACATTGGTACCTATTGATTCGGGTTTTGGTATGAATGTTATGATGGAGGATACCGCACATTGGTTGGGGTATCATATACTTGAACCAACACTCCAAATTTTGAAATTTCTGGATCAAACTAAGAGATGACCACCGTGCATGTTGTCTAACATAATCACAATCATTGAAGGAGTGGCCTTCAAGTTGAATTATATTGTGTTGAGACCAATGACCAAAACTAGTTATTTATTGTTGATCGGAAGACCCTGGTTGTATAGTGCTCAAGTTGTTGTGGATCGGCACCAATAGAAGTTGAGGTTTAAGGACATCTCGTCCAAGGACCATAAGTTGGTGATGGTGAATTGGATGAAGGTTCCCTACCTTTGGAAAATAACTTTGTCAAAAGATGAAGATCAATCCAAAGATTCATCATCTTGCAAATGATGATGAATCTCTATCTCCTCAAGGGTCAATAGTGATTTATCTGGGTCCTTCAAAACCTATGGCTTAGGTGCAAAATCCATAGTGCACAAGGGATACACATCTAAATTAGATTCAGATTCATCCTCCTCCATGGAAGTCTCCTCTTTTATGCTTGTGTCCACACCTAAAGCTCCTTCTTCAGAATTTGATTCCCAATAATCAAAAGATGGTGTATCTGAATGTGAAGTGTTGGTGGTGTTAGTCACAAGAATTGTGACTAGATGGTCTAATTCTCAAGTACCTTTTGTGCCATTGATCAGTTGTGTGTGCAACTCTCAAATGTAATACCAAGGGTTAGCCATATGATCTAGATGTGAAATTTGGTTTGGTAACATCTAGAATGATGTTATACATGATGGTCAAAATAGATCAGATAGAAGTATCACCAAAAGAGTACTTCTACTAATAGGGCAGAAACCGAAATAGACTTGAGAACCTTAGAACCAATAGCTAGACATATGATTTAAAGGTGAGAATTGGTTTGGTAACATCTGGAAGGATGTTACACATGATGGACTAAACAGATCAGAAAGAGGTATCACCAAAAGGGGACTTCTACTAATAGAGTAGGAACCAAAATATGCCTGAAATCTTTGAAGGCAATTTCGGAGGCCTAAACGGATGAATTAGGCCTCGAAAATGTGCAGATTCTCCCCCCCCCCAACAAAGGAAAGGCTGGCCTTCCCTCCCCCTTGGTTTGTCTCGTTGAGAGCTTTCCAATGGTACCTTACTCATGTGATTCTGAGATTCCTACAGGAAGATTCCCTAAAAGATTCCCTCCGATCAAAGCTCATTTGACCAACCAGATAGGACCTAGACCAGACAGGTCACCCATCCAAGTAAGTAATCCAAGGGTGGAGCTTGCTGACATGTCACCTATCTGTATCTCTAATCCTATGGTGGAGCTTCCTTGGAGGAGATCCTCTTTGTCTATATAATAAAGAGAAGGTGCTCCCTTGGGGCATCGAATGTTTGAGTGTGCAATCTGTGTTTTCTCTCTTCTCTTGTCCTCGGAGTATTACAATGGTATCAGAGCAAGTGTTCTAGTCCAAGAGAGTGGATCACCCCTCTTGGAATAGCACGAACTATTGAAACTGAGCAATTTGAGGTGGAGAACATAGAGTAATCGCTAGACTTAGGAAGGACTTTAGAGAGCGGATGGGATGGATGCGCCGGGGGGACAATTTCCCGCATCTAGCTTTCCATTCTCAAACCCATTCCACATCAAGGTTATGTACATCCAGTGTGAGCAAATGAGAGTATCGCTAGTTTATCACTTTGGTGCGGAATTCATGGACAGAGTGATGAACTCACCAAACCCGGTGATTCTACCTGTAGTGATATATGACAGAGAGTGGGATTTGACGATCTACATTCTATTATGATAATATGGATATGAATGTCCCAAATCCTCTCCCTTTCAACACTCAAGTAGAAATCCGTTATGTAGTGAGGCCGAAATTGATGTTTAGAGATTTTGTGGTTAGGAATTTTGGTGAGGAGTATTATCAACGAGTGATAGCTTTTGAGGTCCCAATGGTAGTTCCAATAGTTCATGCACCTTCCAGAGTGATTATATTGACTCTGTATTGAAGTAGACGTTAGCAATTGGGTGTTGCAGGAACCATGGATCCGCAGTTGCAAGAGCTGGTGCAAGGAATGCAAGGGATGTTGAATGAATTTCGAGAGATTAAGATGACCATGGAGACATTGCAAAGTCAAGTGCAGATCCTCAAGAACGATCAAGCCATGCAAGAAGAAGAGCCGTCTCAAAACCCAGTACTTGCGACTGAAGTACTTGGAGAGGCACCCGTGCCTACAAACCCTATCAACGATGAAGCCACATTGCTACTCCGGATGAAGAAGACCTACAACATCAAGCCTTACAAGGGGCAGCGTACAATGGGAGTAGTGGAGAATTGGATCTCGAGAATGAATCGATATTTTCGATTGTTCTCAATAGAGATCACAGAGCATGCTGCAGGCGTGTTTGCATGTGGGTACTTGACCGATAAAGCCCTCACATGGTATGATGCTTGGGAACGATCCATGCTAGCAGAGAGAAGGGAGGTCACATGGACAGCAATGCAAGAAGGACTGCTCAAGAATTTCCAATCGGTGGATTTTGTGCAGATGGCTCGAACCCGACTATGGGGATTGAGATAGAAGAATAGCGTACAAGAGTATGTGGAGGCATTTCTGGATCTACAAGTTGCAATTACCGACATGAGTCCAGCAGAGGCTCTCGACAATTTCAAACGAGGGTTGAAAGAGCAGATTCGCCAAGAAGTCATGGTGCAAAACCCTCGCACGGTATTTGAAGCTATTGCTTGTGCGCAAAGAATAGCTGGAGCATTAGGTGGAGGTGAAGGAGTAGTTCCACCTCAACATTATCGGGCAAAAATGCCACACATGGGTGGACCAATACCGATGGAATTGGGCAACCTTTGATTTCGGGATCGAGGAGCACGGCCGCTTCAAGGAGAGCGGGGACGGGTAGAAGAACGAAGAGATGGAGTCCCACGAGGAGAAGGGACTCAAGGAGAACAACGCCGTTGTTACAATTGTGGCCGTATTGGGCATATATCTACCAATTGTCGCACTCGTTTCCCTAGAGGCCCTCGGCCTTTGTATAGGCGATCTTTGAACAACATGGAGAGGCACATTGAAGAGGAGGAGGTGGAAACCACTTTGGAAAACGAAGATCGCCAGTAAATGTACCTCGTGGCCTTACTGGCTCAATAAGGAAGCAGAGAAGCAAGGGAAGGAAGAAGAATAATGCGCAAAGATCCCGAAAGGCAACCTCACAATTGATTGTCGTGAATAGAATCCTAGAAGGTAATCAAGTGAGAGTATTAATAGATCCGGGAGCAACAAAGAATTTCTTGTCTCGCTCTATTGCAATAAGCTTGGGAATGGATCTAGAGAGAGATAGAAGTGAAGAAGTAGAGTTACCAAATGGGCAAACAGAGAGGATTGAATCATTACCTAGATGGGTAACCCTCTCTGTAGGAGAATATCAGGAAGCAATTGAGTGGCGAGTGATACAGTTAGCCCGTTATGATGCAATTTTAGGCATGCCATGGATGGAGCAGTACAACCCAATGGTGGATTGGAGGAAGAAAGTAGTGAGAACCCACCAATGGTCAATCATTGGGGTTAAAGAAAAATCACACAAGCAGAAACTGCCTCTATATGTCGTAGGGACAACAACTGTCTGTAAGACCGATAGATGTTTTCTGGGTCTAATAAGAGAAGTCCAGAGTGCACAACTCGCTGGACAAATTCCTAAGAAATTGAAGGATGTGGTGGATGAGTTTCAAGATGTCTTTCCCGATGATCTACCCTCAGGATTACCACCTAAAAGGCGAGTAGATCACAAAATAGAGACACTCCCGGGGAAGACACCTCCTTGTAAGGCCCCATATCGCCTATCACCTCATGAGTTGGAGGAGTGTAAGACTCAAATTGAGGAGATGCTACAGAAAGGGTTCATCCAACCTAGCGTATCACCATATGGGGCCTTTGTCTTGTTTCTGAAGAAGAAGGATGGTACAATGCGCATGTGCATTGACTATCGGGGTCTCAATCAGCAAACAGTGAAGAACAAATACCCCTTACCTCGCATGGATGACCTGTTTGATCAACTCCATGGGGCGAGATACTTCACCAAACTAGACTTGCGGAGCGGTTACAATCAAATCCGAATTGCAGAGGAGGATGTGTACAAAACTGCCTTTCGAACCAGGTATGGGCACTTTGAGTATCTTGTGATGCCTTTTGGCCTCACCAATGCGCCTGCCACTTTCATGAGCCTAATGAATGACATATTTTGTCCATACTTGGATAAGTCTGTTATTGTCTTCTTGGATGATATCTTAGTATATAGTAGCACGATGACAGAATACAAACAACATCTACGAGAGGTCCTCCAGATTCTAAGACAGAATCAGTTGTACGCCAAAATTTCAAAGTGTGAGTTTGGCAAGTCTGAAGTAGACTACTTAGGGCATAGAGTAAGTGTAGAGGGCATTCAAGTATTGACAGATAAAATAGAGGTCATTCAAAAATGGAGTGCCCCAGAAGATCAGACTCAACTTAAGAGCTTCTTGGGGTTGACGGGATTCTATTGTAGATTTGTCAAGGACTTCTCCAAGGTTGCACAGCCTTTAACGGCACTACTTGGCAAGGGGAAGAAGTGGACATGGGGAACTGCACAAGAGTTGGCCTTTCAAGAATTGAAGGCCGCCTTGCTACATTCACCAATCTTGAAGTGGTATGACCCAAAACGTCCAATCAAGTTGGCTACGGATGCATCAGGCGTAGCAATAGGAGCAGTCCTACAACAAGAGTGGTATGACGGATGGCATCCAATTGCATATTTCCCTTGAAAGTTGTTACCGGCAGAGCGCAACTACCACACCACAGAACGAGAAGAGTTGACCATCGTTCTAGCAACCAAGCATTGGAAGCACTACCTGGGCAAGAAGGCATTTGTAGTAGAGACAGACCACAAACCTCTAGTCTACCTCGAGACGCAGAAGGATCTATCTCGTCGCCAAATTCGGTGGGCAGAGTGGCGACAACGCTTCAACATGACAATCACCTACGTGGAAGGTAAGAAGCAACTTGCAGATGCATTCATCCGCATGCCAATGGCCAACAACTTGGTGGCAGAGGTTAAGATTAACCTTGAATTTTGGCAAGAGATTCTAGCTGCTTACAAAAACTGATCCACAGATTGTAGAAGCGCAATCGTCCAAAGGTGTCACCAGCACCCAAGGACTCACCTTTTGGGAGGGCCGATTGTGGATCCCAAATGTTCCAGAATTACGCACCACCATTCTAGCGGAATGTCATGATTCGGCCATTGCAGCTCATGTCGGAGTGGACAAGACCTTGGAGGCAGTCAAGCGCCATTACTATTGGCCCAAGATGAGCAACGACGTGATGGACTATGTGCGTAGTTGTCTACTTTGTCAACAGAACAAAGCTTCTAATCAAGCTCCTGCAGGGCTCCTTCAACCTCTTCCCACTCCTACCCAACGTTGGGAACAAGTGAGTATGGATCTCATCTGTGAATTACCCAAGACCACCTCAGGGTTTGACTCCATTGTGGTCTTTGTGGACCGGCTCAGCAAAATGATTCATGTACGCCCTACCACCAAGGAGGTGACCGCTCCATAACTAGCTCAACTATACTTAGATGCAGTCTTGCTCACCATGGCTTGTCTAGAGTACTCATCACCGATAGAGGCACCCAATTCACCAGTTTGTTTTGGCGAACACTCTTTGGGTTCTTCAAAACCAAGTTGGCCATGTCTACAGCTTACCATCCACAAACAGATGGCCAAACAAAGCGGGCTAATCGCACGATTGAAGACATGTTACGCGGCTTCACCTTAGAAGAGCAAGAGAGGTGGGACACCCTACTACCGTTGGTGGAATTCGCTTACAACAATTCAGTGAATGCCTCCACCCAAGTCACTCCGTTCTTCCTCATGTATGGTGAGCATCCCTTCACACCTTCTAGCTTGATGAAGATCCGTCCAGTGACTACCAAGGTTGATGCAGTCAACACATTTGTTTCTAGAATCCAACAAGGTGTGGAGAGCGCCAAGCACAGGTTACAGATTGCGCAAAATCGACAAAAGCAGTATGCTGATGCACACTGTAGGCACATGGAGTTCAATGTTGGGGATCAAGTGTGGCTATCGACAACTAACCTCACATTAGTTGGATCTCGTAAGCTCAGACCTCGTTTTATTGGGTCTTTCTCGATTCTTCGTCGCATCGGCGCTGTGGCCTATCACCTTGAGCTACCACCACACATGAAGATCCATCAAGTGTTCCATGTCTCCCTATTACGCAGATATGCTCCCCGATCAGGCCAAGGTACTTCCACACAGGACATTCGACCTTGTCCGACAGTCATTGATGGCACAGAGGAATATGAAGTGGAGCGAATTCTCCAAAAGCGCATGCGTGGTACTCGCCATGCGTGGTACTCGCCATGCGTGGTACTCGCCATCCGCGAGTGGAATATCTAGTACAATGGAAAGGTTACCCCCTCTATGAAGCAACCTGGGAACCCGCTGCCAATTTGGCACATGCACCGGTGTTGGTGCAAGCATTTGAGCAACAATTGCACAACGAGGACGTTGCGTCCTAAAAGGAGGGAGGTCTGTAATACCAAGGGTTAGCCATATGATCTAGATGTGAAATTCGGTTTGGTAACATCTAGAATGATGTTATACATGATGGTCAAAATAGATCAGATAGAAGTATCACCAAAAGAGTACTTCTACTAATAGGGCAGAAACCAAAATAGACTTAAGAACCTTAGAACCAATAGCTAGACATATGATTTAAAGGTGAGAATTGGTTTGGTAATATCTGGAAGGATGTTACACATGATGGACTAAACAGATCAAAAAGAGGTATCACCAAAAGGGGACTTCTACTAATAGAGTAGGAACCAAAATATGCCTAAAATCTTTGAAGGCAATTTCGGAGGCCTAAACGGATGAATTAGGCCTTGAAAATGTGCAAATTCCCCCCCCCCAACAGAGGAAAGGCTGGCCTTCCCTCCCCCTTGGTTTGTCTCGTTGAGAGCTTTCCAACGGTACCTTACTCATGTGATTCTGAGATTCCTACAGGAAGATTCCCTAAAAGATTCCCTCCGATCAAAGCTCATTTGACCAACCAGATAGGACCTAGACCAGACAGGTCACCCATCCAAGTAAGTAATCCAAGGGTGGAGCTTGCTGACATGTCACCTATCTGTGTCCCTAATCCTATGGTGGAGCTTCCTTGGAGGAGATCCTCTTTGTCTATATAATAAAGAGAAGGTGCTCCCTTGGGGCATCGAATGTTTGAGTGTGCAATCTGTGTTTTCTCTCTTCTCTTGTCCTTGGAGTATTACATCAACCATGGTCTCCCAAGAAGTAAGTCATAGCTTGAATCCTTCAAGACTTAAAAAGTCATGAGATTTTGAACTCTTATAACTGAAACTACCACGTTATCTATCACCCCTATTGGTCAAACTTCTTGTTTTTTTGCCATGCTCACCACAAATGTTGAAGGTCTTGAGGGTATCATACCCAACTTCTTCATCAAACTTCCTAACATGGCATTCACTACTGATCTTGGAGGCATATTCACAAGCCTCCCATGGTGTTGGCTTGTCATCCACCACCCCCATTCATACTAGAGCTTTTTCTTTCTTCTTCCTCTTGCTCCTTATAGAGCTCAAACCACCTCTAAGCTCTATTCTCAAAGTAGGATTCAAAGCAATCAATTGGCCCACTATGATGTCAGCCTTGTGACTACCAACATCCTCCAAGACATTGTAGTTCCATTCTTGTGACTACCAACATCCTCTAAGACATTGTAGTTCCATTCCATTTGATATCAAGAAGTCCTCCATCCCCAACTTCTTTCTTGGAGTCTTTGTTGTTGATGGTGTTGCAGTGCTCGTGCAAGTACTCCTAGTAGGCATAGGAGTATCTTTGCTAAAAGTAAATCCTTGAGAAGAGTGCACATCCTCTACAAAAAGAGCTCTCTTCTTCTCTTATGCCAAAAGATCCAAATGAAGACCTTTGGAGTTTGAGCACTCTTCCTTCTTGTATTTGCTCTCAACCACATCTATGGATGTTATCCCCTTATCTTTGTTTGGATTAGGAGCCACTCGGGTTTAACTTCCTCCCTCTTTCTCTCTATTGGCTCCCTCATAACCCCTTCCTCCATGGTAAGTGGAATTTGTGCAACTCCTTTGGATTTGGCCTTTTCCTCTACAACCAAAACAATTTCTATCATTGGAATTGTTGGTTGGTTGGCCTCCTCTATATGGATAGTTGTGGTGCCCACATTTTTTGTTTTTTTAGAATAAAGGAGGAGAAGTGTATAGAGAAGTCGGATTGCGCCTGTATGGCGGAAGAAGGCAAAGAAAAGAGTCTTTGGGATGAAACCCAAAGTAAAGTGACTTCGGGTCATAAGGCAAAGTAATTCAGAAATGCCCTATCAGCATACAAACCAAAGTAAATTGTCTTTAGATCGGGGGGAGCTCAACCCAAGGCAAAGACAGTCTAACAACCTTGCGTCGGGGCAAGAAATTCAAGAAGGGGCCATTTGAAAACTGACGGCTCATACGCGCGAAGGTTGATTGACAGTGATAGGTGCATGTTGGAGGTGTGATTTCTCGGTAGGAACTCGAAGTGACAAAAGACGAAGAAGCGCAACTCTATAAAAATCAAAACTGAAACAACAAAATGTCGAGCAATTTTCCTTTGCCGTTGAGGAGTCATCTTGCAAGTGATCGGGGAAAGGGAAATAGAGTTAGACTCGTGTTAGTGCGCAAGGGAGAAGTCGCGAGAGTGAAATCAAGAGAAAGTGAGAAAGTAGAAGAGATGGGAGGAGGGAAGAACTCCGAATTTGCAGTGAGAAATCATGCAATTTGGAGATTAGATGTGATAGCGCGGATCAAAGTCTTGAGCCGACTTTGGATCACCTTTCTGGCATGGAACTAGAACGTAAGTTTTCCAGGATTCATGATAGAAATCATCAAGGATAAGTGTCTTGATGGACCCGAGGAAGAAGGGAAGAGAGAAAATCTGGCTCACTAGACAGAGTCGGATTGGAGACTCGTACTCGAGAAGGAGGCAAGCTCGAAGCAGGGAGCCACGTTCTTGGGGAAAGGAGAGATAGCCCAAGAGACTCAGGAGGTGAGAGATCCTTTCTTGTCAAAAAGAACAAAGAATGGGTACAAAGTTTAGAGTTACAAGGATCCAGTGAAGAGAGGGATCGTGAGTGCTCTCATGGCGATCTTGAAGCCGGAGAGAACAACTTATGTGATGAAACACCAAGCGATGTTCTTCCATAAGTTGTTTGCAGGAGAACCTATAAATTGGGCGAGGTGTTTTCACGGGAGAACAAGGCAGATGGTGTGGAATCTGCGGGATAAGTCGCCTCCACACTACATTGTGCCATTTGCAGCACACTTCTACCTCGGGCTCAATTTGCTAAACTCGGCGGAGCGGACTCGGATGGTGTCGCACTTCCATCTTGATGTGCAAAAGGAGGTCGATGTCGAGGAGCATCAATACATTCTTCAAATCCGGCGCACGGACGACTACTATGCAAAGATAGGGAAGCACGTGGAGGTCGCAGTGAGTACCCCAACAAAGAAGAGGAGTTGGCAAGGAGAAGCCGAAGAAAGAAAGAAACCTCGGAAGATGCAGAGAAGTAACACGAGGCGAGGAATGGTGGTAATTGAGTCAGAAGATGAAGACTCAGAAGGCGAGGCCAAGCTCAAAACGGAGGACTCGGAACATGAGGAGGAACCTGAGCTGACACTACAGAGCGGAGATACAAGCAGTGATAGTGAAGAAGGTGGAGCAATGACATCGGCGCCAGTGGCTGACAAATACGAAGAAGAAGTGGAAGCCAAAGACAACACAGCGCTGGAGGACGAAGTAACTGTGCCCGAGGAAAAGAAGATCGCAGTACAGCAAGGAATTTTTTTGAGACGTAAGGCGAAGTGTGAAGCGGGGCCAAGTAGAGTGAAGGAAAAGGTAGAAAAAAGCTTGGGCAGTGAGGCGTCGATTCCAATACAAAGACTCCAGAGAAGAAGGCGAGTATTGGGAGAACATGAAGAGAGAAGAGAGATCACTCCGCGGGATGAAGTAGTTTCTAGTGATGGAGTGGAGTACCTGCGAGAGGTAGTGTGCCCATTGTTGGTGAAGTTGGAGCACAAGAAGAAGGAGATGCAGTCGACTTGTCCAAAGGTAAAGACTGTTTTGCAGGTCTTATCGAGATTAGAAGAAGAGAACTCGGAGTTGAAGAAGAGTGTAACCCAAGGTGAGGAGGAGAGAGAAGTATTGTGAGTAGAGGCAATAGAGAGAAGTCAGGTAATTGAAGACCTAAAGAGGGAAGTGAGCTATCGAGAGGATCTTGCGAGGAAGAGTGACTTAGCAAGAGAGAGACAGGTAGCTGAATACAAAATCTTGAAGCAGCAGTTTGCTGATTCAAGAGTAGAACTTATCCATGCTATGGCAAGGGTAGTAGCAAAGGATCAAGAACTCGATAGAGTGATGGAGAGTATGGAAGAGAAGAAGCAACTCTGGTAACAAGAGTTGGCTGCACGGTATAGAGAAGAAGAGAGATTACGAGAGTTACTTCGTAATCAGGAAGAGAAGATTGAACAGAAGGAGAAGGAGAAGGAAACAGTGAAAGCCGAATTCGAGGCAGAGTTGGCAATGTACCAAGAGGAATGGCTTGCAGATCGGGAATGAGAAAGGAAGACAAGATTGGAGCCATTGAAGGAGATTGTCCTCAGGGTGAATGCAATGTTGAGTATAGAAGCCAACGTTCAAATTGAAGAAGCAAGACTGCACGAGTTGAAGTTGCTGGTGCAAGAGACGAGGCGCAGACAAGCAAAAGACACCGAGATGAATGCCTTGTTGATCAAATTAAGAACTCGTGTAGACAGAAAGGTTTTAGAGGTAGAAGATAATATTGCAATTAGATTAGAATTAGTGAAAATAGAGCTAGAAAAACTTTGGAAGGATGTTAGAGCAAAACCCGAAGTAGATAACATAGGAGTCCAAATGTCTTTGGAGTTGCCATCAAAGACATTAGAGAAGAGTGGGTCGGGAGATAAGGAGTTATATAGATTACCCTCTAGTGGAATTTCAGATCAAGAAAGAGAATTGTTGGATCTGGTAGAAGAAGTAGAAGATACAAGACCCGAGGAAAAAATGATAGGAAGTAAGATTACTTCGGGTTTGGGTTTGAAAGCCAAGGAAGAAGTAGACATCGGATTGGATTAGTAACAATTTTGAGATATGAAGAGGCAGATATGAAGAGGTGCATTGTCATTTTGGATCTGCAGGTTAGAAGAGTTGTTGTAGAACGGTACAGTTGTTAGAACTGTTGATTGCTTCACTACTTAAGAGTGGCATTTGCAGTCAGATGTTGTTCAGTGCTCATAATTTCTAAGAATAGATAAAGCAAAGTGGTGTGAAGCAGTGCTCATTGCTTGAGCTTGATTCCGAGTATCAACTTTGTGTCTATGTTTGTGAGTGTTTGGAGAAATTCAAAGTGCAAGTCAGTGTGTTTGTTGGATGTTGGATTCCATAGCCTTGATCTTCATTCTGTGTGTTTGATCTTGAGTGAAGTGCAATCAAAGCAATGCCTTGACAGACCTGAGAGGAATTGTAGTGTTGGTAGTATTCTACATTTGTGAGTGCAGTGCGAAGTTGATGTGAAGCAATTTTGATCGAGGAAGTTGTGCCTTTAGTGGAGAGGTGGAACACGATTCTGAGGTAAACTCGTTTTGTAGTGAAGTGCCGTTTTTGGGAGAGCCTGAATCATCACAATCAAGATTTTTTGGAAAGAATTGAAGGATTTGTGATTAAGGAGTGTGAATTTGTGACAAGATTGCAAGTCAGTGCTTGTTACTCTCTTCTGGGTGTGGTTTCTACCTGAGAGATTAAAGATGCAACCAAGAAGAACTACATGTTACTATTTGACTTCATATTTGGACATTTTTGACTTGTATCTCTACGGGAACAAACTTTACTTACCCAATTACCGCAAAAGTGATATTTGCCAGGTTGTCACAATAGTTTCCATAACTCTTATGCCCTCTCCCTACATTCTGGTCCACCTCTCCCTTCTCCCATAGTTGCACTACATTGATCTTGAGACCTACAAGTTGTTCAATGATGGTGGAAGTGGATCCTTTGGTAGGGATGCAAGAACAAGAGCAACTACTATTTGTGGTGCAACCCTTGCCACCAAAGAATCAGAAGTTCCACCATACTTGTAACCTTGAGGAGGATGTTCAACCTCCTTCACCACCAAATCACTCTCATCTCCTTCCAAACTCTCCTCCTTATGAATTGCAATCTTGATAGCTTCAACCTTGGAAGAAGGTTTCTCATATCTCACCTTGCTTCTGATTTGTGGCCTCAACCCTCCCACAAAATTGTTGGTGAGCATAGCTTCTATGCCAATGATAGTAGTCTCTACATCATCCTCACTTTTCCTCAACACTATGAAAAATTTGGACTCTAACTTTTCCACTCTTTCCACATAGACTCTCACTTTCTCTCCATCTCCTTGCTTGAGAAAGTTTACCTCACTCATCAATCTCTCATAACTCTCATTTGGAAAAAAGTTCTTAATGAGTGCTGAAGTCAAACTCTCCCAAGACTCTTCTTGCACATCCCTCCTCTTTTTTTTTTGGTATTCTGACTCATACCATGTAAGTGCTACATCCTCAAAAAAAATTGGTAATAATGAGACCCACTCATTCTTCCTCCTCTCATTTTCTTCCTATGCAAGCTCTCTTGAAGTCTCTCACAAAGGCCTCCATATCTTCTCCATCCTTGCCAAAGAAAACCGAAAGTTTTCCCATCTTAATCCCTCACTATCTTTCTTTTCTCTCAATTCTTTTCTCTTTTTTTTCTCACTCTTTATCTAATAGAGTATATACATGACTAACACAATTTGAGAGTAATCAACCCTAGAGAACACAAAAGGTTCAGGTTACTCCAAGATTTCTATAGCAATATCAAATCCTAGAGTGCATATTAATTGAACTCTCATGGATAGTTTATCCATAAGTTGAAAGATTATCTCCGTCACTAATCTTGATAACCAACTGATAAAGGTGGTAATATCTTTTTAGTTGTACTAAGACTCTCTCCAAGATCCTCCACCAAAGTCTCCATAAGTGCTTTTACTCCACTACACTCATGTCCTTTTGGAAGTCCTTCAACTCCACAAACCTCTTACAACTCCTTGGTCTTAGATCTTCTCCCTCCTAATCTTGGTGAAGAAGATCCAACATGCAAACCCAAGTCAATTAAGCCTTTCCTTTCCCTCAATCTATTCCTCTCAAAGGTCAATGGACATGAACTTGCCTTATGTCCCTTCTCTCCACATAAAAAAACATTTAGACTCACTCTTTCCTCTAAGTGGTGTAGGTTTTTGGATGCTCTCAACACTCTCTTCAAATTCTATTCTTAAATCTCTTCTCCTCAAATCCACCCCTATAATCACCTCAATTTCTACCCTTGGTGACCATCCAAGATGTTCCCAAGATGATTCTAAACACTCAAACATGCTTTTTGTTGCCCTAACACTCCTCATGCATGAAATCTAAACTCTACAGAATTGATCCTTACTCACAATGTCAGTCAAATCTTGCAATTGGTATCTTATAGTCCTCTGAAATTTTTCACACTTGATAATAACTCTAAGACACCTTTCCTTGCAAAATTTCAGATCTTTTCATCAAGCCATTTGGCCTAGGCACCTTTTGATTCAACATACATATTTCAGATTTGGTTTGAAAACAACCTCCCTCACTCTAAAAACTTATAACTCTCTACTCAAGAATGGTCTTTGTCTAATTTTTGTGTCAACAGATAGGATATAATGCACTGAATTTTCTTAAATTTTTTTTTATGAAAATCCACTGAAAATTGAAGAAATGGCATACTCTATACAATTTTCCAAAGAGCATGCAATTATGGGAGCAGTTTACCCTATCAACTTTCAAAAATTCTAGCCCAGTGTGCATAGTAGCTCTCACAATAATTTTAAGTTTTTTAATTGGAAGATAATCCAATATATCATGTGTAGAAATTTCAAGTCCAGATCCTAAACTTGAGATTTTATCCAAAATCACCTTAATCCCCAAAATCTGCAATTCACCTCACACAATCTTTCCAAATCCTCTCAAGTGTACAAGATATACAAAATCAACTGAAAGACATCATAATGATCTACAAGGTATACAAATGGGTCCAAATTCTCTAACATAAGTTCAGCCCTCTCCTCCCCTAAAGTTCTCTCCAAGTGAGCTCTCATAGCCTCCTTCTGTCTAATATAGAATTGTACGTGAAACATTATCTTGCCTTCTAGAGAGGTCCAGGCAACGGAACCAAAAATGTGAGCTGGCTTGTCTCTCACTCAAGATGAACCTTTGATGGCTATTATGGTAATTCACCATGTACTAAGAAGGCAAGGAACCCCAACTCCATCATACTCCTCCAAGGCTAACACTCCAAGACCCAAGACATTGCTCACTAGAAAACTCAATGAGAGAGAGATAGTTGCAAAATGAAAAGATGATGAGTACCTCCTCACTCCTTGTTTATATACTTGGGAAATAGTTACGCACCAAAGTTACTAATTACCGTAGTAACTCAAGTTACTAAACTAAAAGTCTAGTAAAGTCAAAAATAGAAATGAATATCCGCTCACATGGGCATATTCCACTAGCATGTGATCTTATCTTGACCCAAACCACTAAGTCAAGGATTTGTTCATATGTTCTAACCTTGGACTATAGAAAAATCCAGATTAAAAAGGCTTGCGGGCCCAAGAGTTCTCAACTCTTTCCTCAAAGCCAAAACACTTAGGAATAATACCAAGTCAACACATTAGAATCCAAAATAGTGGTGCTCATCTTTTCCACTTCCTCTAAAGTAAGGTCCCCTCTATCTTAGTTATGACTAACTTTAGCTAATCATGACTAATGTAGAACCATATTTTATCTCTATATAAATAATGTCTCTCAAGTACTTGTAATACCAAGCTAAATATCACAATACCACACACATGCACAAATGGGTGTTACAATACAAGATGTACAAAATCACCTCATAGACATCATAATGAACTATAGGGTATAAAAATGGGTCCAGGTTCTCTAACATAAGTTCAGCCCTCTATTCCCCTAAATTTCTCTCCAAGTGAGCTCTCATAGCCTCCTTTTGTCTAATATAGAATTGTATGTTTAACATTATCTTGCCTTCTAGAGAGGTACCAATAATGGAGCCAAAAATGTGAGCCGGCATGTCTTTCACTTAGGATGAACCTCTGATGGCTATTATGGTAGCGCACCATGGACTAAGAAAGCAAAGAACCCCAACTCCATCATACTCTTCCAAGGCTAACACTCTAAGACTCAAGACATTGTTCACTAGAGAACTCAATGAGAGAGAGATAGTTGCAAATGAAAGGATGATGAGTACCTCATCACTCTTAGTTTATATACTTGTGAAATAATTATGCACCAAAGTTACTATTTACCATAGTAACTCAAGTAACTAGGCTAAAAGTCTAATAAAGTCAAAAGGTATAAAGGAATATTCATCCACATGGGCATATTCCACTATGCATGTGATCTTATCTTGACCCAACTACTAAGTAAAGGATTCCTTTACATGGGCTATCCTTTGACTAGAGAAGAATCCAAAACAAAAAGGCTTGTAGGCCCAAGAGTTCTCAACTCTTTCCTCAAAACCAAACATCTAGGAATAATACCAAGTCAACGCATTAGAATCTAAAATAGTGGTGCTCATCTTTTCCACTTCTTCTAAAGTAAGGTACTCTCTATATTAGTTATGACTAACTTTAGCTAATCATGACTAATATAGAACCATCATTTATCTCTATATAAATAATATCTCTCAAGTATTTATAATACTAAGCTAAATATCATAATACCACACACATGCACAAATGGTTGTTATAGTATGTGCATGCAAATCAAATCATTGACCTATCTGCTGTGAAT
The DNA here is from genome assembly GCA_948567375.1 of Lunularia cruciata. Lineage (NCBI taxonomy): Eukaryota > Viridiplantae > Streptophyta > Marchantiopsida > Lunulariales > Lunulariaceae > Lunularia > Lunularia cruciata. The sequence continues at coordinate 16,917,047 of OX419759.1, forward strand.
TGAATCTAGCCATATTTTGTGACTTGTTAAAAAAATCCCACCAGACCTCAAACCCAAAAGTTGATAAAACATGACAAGGCCTTAGTGGTACATGAAGGTCAGCGTTAACCAATGAAACTCAACACAAGGAACAATTAATTAGAGCCTATGCTCATGGCAATTGTAGCCAAGCTGGTCTGTGAGCCGGCCTGTCTCTCACTCAGGATGAACCTCTGATGGCTATTATGGTAGCCCACCATGGACTAAGAAGACAAGGAACCCCAAACTCCATCATACTCCTCCAAGGCTAACACTCCAAGACTCAAGACATTGCTCACTAGAGAACTCAATGAGAGAGAGATAGTTGCAAATGAAAGGATGATGAGTACCTCCTCACCCCTTGTTTATATACTTGTGAAATAGTTACATACCAAAGTTACTAATTACCGTAGTAACTCAAGTTACTAGACTAAAAGTCAAGTAAAGTCAAAAAGTAGAAAGGAATATCCATTCACATGAGCATATTCCCCTAAGCATGTGGTCTTATCTTGACCTAACCACTAAGTCAAGGATTCCTTCACATGGGCTATCCTTGGACTAAAGAAGAATCCAAAACAAAAAGGCTTGCGGGCCCAAGAGTTCTCAACTCTTTCCTCAAAGCCAAACACCTAGGAATAATACCAAGTCAACATACTAAAATCCAAAATAGTGGTGCTCATCTTTTCTACTTCCTCTAAAGTAAAGTCCCCTCTATCTTAGCTATGACTAACTTTAGCTAACCATGACTAATATAGAACCATCCTTTATCTCTATAAATAATATCTCTTAAGTACTTGTAATACCAAGCTAAATATCACAATACCACACACATGCACAAATGGGTGTTACATTTACCCCCGGACTAAGTTTTCACTTTGTCCTCAAAGTGAAGGTCTCTCTACCTTCTATGGTACATCTTCAACTTATCATGGTTAATCCTATCAAAGTGTCTTCCTCCCAACTCCTTGAGATCATAGGTGTAATTGCCCCACACTTTCTCCACTATGAAAGGTCCAAAGTACTTAGGCAAAAACTTCTTTTGCACTCTCTTGAATCGAATGGAATCAAACAACATTACCCAATCATCTTCTTTGAAAGGCTCCACCTTCTTCTTGCCTTGCCTCTTGTCATAGCTCTCCTTTTGTTTCCTTTGGGCTTGCTCCACTCAAACCATAGCAACTGCTCTTGCCTCTTCCAACTCCATGAGTTGATCCTTCCTTGACTTCTCATCACCTCCTTGTGCTTTCTTCAATCTCCTATGAATGCTTTGGAAGGTAGGAAGATCAAAGTGAATAGGTAAGGTAGACTCAATACCATACACCAATTGAAATGGAGAAAATCCGGTGGAAGTCTTCATGGTTGTCCCATTGCTCTTTGAAGTAGACCATCTGCTCCTTGGTGAAAAAGAATATCCTCCACCATTTTGTAAGGTCTAGATCTTGTTGCAAGGGCCTTCCTCTCCCTAGCATGCATCCCTTCTAGATAGTTACCTCTTGTCACAAAGTCCACAATCTCCTTGTACTCCATTGGAACCTCTTGAGTGATTGAGATTGTCATGAGCTCCTCATCTGGGAAGGAATCATCCACTGTCTCATCTCCATCATGATCATAGGCTCTAGATAACAAATCAGCATTTGCATGTTTCTTTCCTGGCCTATCCTCAATGGTGTAGTCATACTCAGACAAGAGTATCATCCATCTTGCTAGTCTCCCTTCAACATTAGGCTTGTTGAAGATGTACTTCAAAGCCTTGTGATCGATGACAATGGTGGCTTTCCCTCCAATCAAGTAGTGTCTAAACTTCTTGAGACCAAAGATCACTGCCAACCCTTCTCTCTCTGTGATAGAGTAGTTCTTCTCTGCTGAAACCATCTGCCTACTAGCATAAGCTATTGGATGATCATGCCCATCTTGGTGTAATTGACTAAGAGTGCATCCTATAGCTACATTAGAAGCATCAGTGTAGAGGATGAAAGGCTTACTCCAAGCAGGTTTAGCAAGAATTAGAGCTACAACAAGGGATTGCTTGAGCTCCTCAAAAGCTTTGAGAGCCTCCTTGTCCTCCAAAATCACCATGTAATCTACACCCTTCTTCATGTAGATGGTCAATGCATAAGCTTTGTTGGAAAATGAGAAGATGAACCTCCTATAGTATCCAACCATCCCCAAGAATTGGCGTAACTTTGTCAAGCTTGAAGGGAATGGAAGGTCTGAGATTTTCCTCACCTTCTCAGAATCAACTGCTATTCCATCCTTGGAGATGATGTGCCCCAAAAGTAGACCTTCTTCACATCCAAAAATGCACTTCTCTGGGTTGAGTGATGCATTTGCCTCATCCAAGCGTTGCAAGACTTTGATTAGGTGCTCAAAGTGCTCCTCCTTGCTTCCATAGACACAAAAGTCATCAATGAAGTCTCTCACAAATTTCCCAATGAAAGGTTCAAATACTTTGTTCATGAACCATTGGAATGTGGCTGGAGCATTGCAAAGCCCAAAAGGCATGACCTTGAAAGCGTAAGTTCCCCAAGGTGTGGTGAATGTGGTGAGTTGTTGATGCTCTGGTGCAATCTTGATTTGGTTATATCCACTATAACAATCTCCAAAACTGTACCTCTCATGACCTGCAACCTCCTCCAAGATCTCATCAATGAATGGCAATGGGTAGTAGTCCTTCTTAGTAACAGCATTGAGCTTCTTGTAATCCACACATACCCAAAGCTTGCCATTCTTTTTCTTCACAATGACAATTGGAGACACCCATTCTGAATTCTCTACCTCAAAGATAAATCCAGCCTCCTTGAGCTTATCAATCTCCTCTTTCACAACCAAAGATATTGGTGGGCTAATGCAACGTTGCTTTTGGCGGATTGGTCTTGCATGTGACTCCACCTCTATCTTGTGCTCCTCCAAGGTGACTTCCTTCAAATCCTTGTAACTGAAAGCAAACACATGGATGAACTTGCAGAAAATCTCCTCAAATCTCACCTTCTCTTCCTTGGTAACATTTGGACCATACTTGAGGGTAGCTAACCTTCTCTCTACTTCCTCAAGTGTCAATGATGATTTGTCTGGGTCCTTCAAAACCTCTGGCTTAGGTGCAAAATCCATAGCACACAAGGGATACACATCTGAATCAGATTCAGATTCATCCTCCTCCGTGGAAGTGTCTTCCTCCATGCTTGTGTCCACACCTAAAGCTCCTTCTTCAGAATCTGATTCCCAATAATCAGAAGATGGTGTATCTGAATGTGAAGTGTTGGTGGTGTTAGTCACAGGAAATGTGACTCTATGGTTTGATGGCCCAATCCTCAAGTACCCTTTGTGCCATTGATCAGTTGTGCGTGCTGCTCTCAACCATGGCCTCCCAAGAAGTAAGTCATAGCTTGAATCCTTCAAGACTTGGAAAGTCATAAGATTTTGAACTCCCATAACTGAAACTACCACCTTATCCATCACCCCTACTGGTCAAACTTGTTGCTTGTTTGCCATGCTCACCACAAATGTTGAAGGTCTTGAGGGTATCATACCCAATTTCTTCATCAACCTTTCTAACATGGCATTCACTGCTGATCCTCCATCAACCAATGCATCCTTGATGTTGTGACCATTCACTCTCACATCAATCTTGGAGGCATATTCACAAGCCTCCCATGGTGCTGGTTTGGCATCCACCACCCCCATTGATACTAGAGCTTTTGCCTTCTTCTTCCTCTTGCTCCTTGTAGAACTCAAACCACCTCTAAGCTCCTTTCTCAAGGTAGGGTTCAAAGCAATTAATTGGCCCACTGTGATGTTAGCCTTGTGACTACCAACATCCTCCAACACATTGTAGTTCCATTGTTGCTTTGAGATCAAGAAGTCCTCCATCCCCAACTTCTTCCTTGGAGTCCTTGTTGTTGATGGTGTTGAGCTGCGAGTGCTCCTAGTAGACATAGGAGTATCCTTGCTTGAAGTAAATCCTTGATAAGAGTGAACATCCTCTGCAAAACAAGCTCTCTTCTTCTCTTGTGCCAAAAGCTTCAAATTAAGACCCTTGGAGTTTGAGCACTCTCCCTTCTCATACTTGCTCTCAACCACATCTATGGATGCTATCCCCTTACCTTTGTTTGGATTAGGAGCCACTTGGGTTTCACTACCTCCCTCTTTCCCTCTATTGGCTCCCTCATAACCCCTTCCTCCATGGTAAGTGGAATTTGGGCAATTCCTTTGGATATGGCCTCTTCCTCCACAACCAAAACAATTTCTATCATTGAAAATGTTGGCTGGTTGGCCTCCTCTATATGGATAGTTTCCATAACTCCTAGGCCCTCTCCCTATATTCTGATCCACCTCTCTCTTCTCCCATAGTTACACCACATTGATCTTGAGATCCGCAAGTTGTTCTGTGATGGTTTGAAATGGATCTTTTGGTGGAGGTGCAAGAACTGGAGCAACTACTGCTTGTGGTGCATCCCTTGTCACCAAAGTATCAAAAGTTCCACCATACTTGTAGCCTTGAGGAAGATGCACAACCTCCTTCACCACCAAATCACTCTCATCCCCTTCCAAACTCTCCCCCATACGAATTGTGATCTTGATAGCTTCAACCTTGGAAGAAGGTTTCTCATATCTCACCTTGCTTCTAATTTGTGGTCTCAACCCTCCCACAAAATTCTTGGTGAGCATGGCCCCTATGCCAATCATTGTAGTCTCCACATCATCCCCACCCTTCCTCAACACTATGCGAAATCTGGACTCTAACTTTTCCACTCTTTCCACATAGACTCTCACTTTCTCTCCATCTCCTTGCTTCAGAAATGTAACCTCATTCATCAATTTCTCATAACTCTCATCAGGAAGAAAGTTCTCAATGAGTGTTGAAGTCAAAGTCTCCCAAGACTCCTCTTCCCCATCTCTCCTCTCTCTCTTTGGTATTCTGACTCATACCATGTAAGTGCTGCATCCTCAAAGAAATCTGGTAATAATGAGGCCCACTCATTCTTCCTCCTCTCATTGTTTCTTATGCAAGCTCTCTTGAAGTCTCTCACAAAGGCCTCCACATCTTCTCCATCCTTGCCAAAGAAAACCGGAAGTTTCCCCATCTTAACCTCTCACTATCTTTCTTTCTCTCAATTTTTTTTTCTCTTTTCTTTTCTCTCACTCCATTACTAATAGAGTATATACATGACTAACACCATCTGAGAATAATCCACTCTAGGGAACACAAAAAGTTCAGGTTGCTCCAAGATTTCTATAGCAACATCAAATCCTAGAGTGCATATTAATCTAACTCTCATGGATAGTTTATCCATGAGTTGAAAGATTATTTCCATCACTAATCTTGAGAACTAGCTGATGAAGGTGGTAGTATTTCTATAGCTGTACTAAGACTCTCTCCAAGATCCTTCACCAAAGTTTCCAAAAGTGCTTTTACTCTACTACACTCATGTCCTTTTGGAAGTCCTTCCACTCCACAAACCTCACACAACTCCTTGGTCTTAGATCTTCTCCCTCTTAATCTTGGTGAAGAAGGTCCAACATGCAAACCCAAGTCAAGTAGGTGTCTCCTTTCCCTCAATCTCTTGCTCTCAAAGGTCAATGGACATGAACTTGCCTTATGTCCCTTCTCTCCACACAAAAAGCACTTAGACTCACTCTTTCCTCCAAGTGGTGTAGGTTTTTGGATCCTCTCAACACTCTCTTCAAATTCTATTGTAAACCCTCTTTTCCTCAAATCCACATCTAAAATCACCTCAAACCCTTGAGGAACCTTGCGTAATCTCAATTTCCACTCTTGATGACCCTTCATGTTCCAAAGATGAATCTAAACACTCAAATATACTTTTTGTTGGTCTCAAACTCCTCATGCATGAGATCTCCACTCTGCAGAATTGACCCGTCCTCACAATGTCACTCAAATCACCCAATTAGTACGTCATAGTCCTCTGAAATTTTGCACACTTGATCAAAACTCTAGGATATCTCTCCGTGCAAAATTTCAGATCTTTTCATCAAGCAATTTGGCCTAGACACCTTTCTATTCAGCACACAATTTTCAAATTTGGTCTAAAAACCACCCCCCTTACTTCAAAAACTCATAACGTCTTGCGCAAAAACGATCTCTCTCTCATTTTTTTGGCAGCAGGTAGGATACAATGCACTGAATTTTCTTAGAAATTTTCAGGACAATTCACTGAAATTGAAGAAATGGCAGACTCTATACAATTTTCCAGAGAGCATGTAGTTGCGGGAGCACTTTACCCTATCAACTTTCAAAAATTCTAGCCCAGTGCGCATAGTAGCTCTCATAATAATTTCAAGTGTGCTAACTGAAAGATAACCCAAGCTATCATGTGTAGAAATTTCAAGTCCAGATCTCAAACTTGAGATTTTGCCCAAAATCACCTTAATCCCCAAAATTTGCAATCCATCTCACACAATCTCTCCAATTCCTCTCATGTGTACAAGATGTACAAAATCACCTCAAAGACATCATAATGAACTACAAGGTATACAAATGGATCTTGGTTCTCTAACATAAGTTCACCCCTCTCCTCTCCTAATGTTCTCTCCAAGTGAGCTCTCATAGCCTCCTTCTGCCTAATGTAGAATTGAACGCGGGACATTATCTTGCCTTCTAGAGAGGTCCCGGCAACGGAACCAAAAATGTGAGCTGGCCTGTCTCTCACTCAGGATGAACCTCTGATGGCTATTATGGTAGCCCACCATGGACTAAGAAGACAAGGAACCCCAAACTCCATCATACTCCTCCAAGGCTAACACTCCAAGACTCAAGACATTGCTCACTAGAGAACTCAATGAGAGAGAGATAGTTGCAAATGAAAGGATGATGAGTACCTCCTCACTCCTTGTTTATATACTTGTGAAATAGTTACGTACCAAAGTTACTAATTACCGTAGTAACTCAAGTTACTAGACTAAAAGTCAAGTAAAGTCAAAAAGTAGAAAGGAATATCCATTCACATGAGCATATTCCCCTAAGCATGTGGTCTTATCTTGACCTAACCATTAAGTCAAGGATTCCTTCATATGGGCTATCCTTGGACTAAAGAAGAATCCAAAACAAAAAGGCTTGCGGGCCCAAGAGTTCTCAACTCTTTCCTCAAAGCCAAACACCTAGGAATAATACCAAGTCAACACACTAAAATCCAAAATAGTGGTGCTCATCTTTTCTACTTCCTCTAAAGTAAAGTCCCCTCTATCTTAGCTATGACTAACTTTAGCTAACCATGACTAATATAGAACCATCCTTTATCTCTATAAATAATATCTCTTAAGTACTTGTAATACCAAGCTAAATATCACAATACCATACACATGCACAAATGGGTGTTACAGGTCTAGCAAGAAGGGGATTGCCATCTAGGCAAGAGTAGAGATAGAGCCTACTTACAAGAGGTTTTGAGTCATTGACAAATAGAGGAGTCTAAGCGCAAGCAGCTAGGTGCTCGGTGCATTCTCAAGACCAACCAATCCATGCAACACTGGCTTGTCATTACACTCAAAGAAATTTTTCTTTGCAATGAAAGAATGGATTCTTTTAGGGCATTAGATCTCAAGCCAAGGTATTGAAGTTAATGTCAAGAGGTGAAAGTTATCTCAACTTTGGAATCCCCTAAAAAAATTTGGGAGCTAAGGGTCTTCTTGAGACATGTAGGATACTACAGACACTTTGTATCAAATTATGTGGTGCTTGCTACACCACTAACAAAGCTTCTAAGGAAATCCAAAGATTTTTTGTGGGAAGCAAAATAAGAAGAAGCTTTCCAAGTGTTGAAGAAGAAATTGATTGAAGCACCAATTATGAAGGCCCAAAATTGAGATGCCCCTTTTCATGTATATATAGATACTTCATCCATGGCAATTGAAGTAGTCTTGAGTCAAAAGGACAAGAGGAAGGAAGACTATCCAATTTATAATGCCAATTGACAGCTTTTAGTCACAGAAAAAGAATTATTCAATGACTAAAGAGAAGCACTTGGAATGGTATATGCTTGCAAGAAGTTTCATCACCATTTGTTGGGATACAAGTTTGTCTTCTATATGGACCATTATGCTTTGCAACATTTGGTAAAGAAGGTAGATTTATTTGGACAAATTGCAAGATGGATCTTGTTGTTACAAAAATTCACATACACTTTACAAGTAAGGAAGGGAACTTTGTATTTGAATGTGGACTACCTATCTAGGTTAGAAACTCAAGACCAAGAATTGGAAGTTGATATTTGGTTTCCTAACAAAGAGTTATATCATTTAATGGCGATATGAAGTACAAGGTATGTGGTTGAATATCATTACCTACACACTTACCAATCTTCCAAGGGATTGGACCCAGAGCAAAGAGTAGTCTTCCTTAGGAAAATGGGACCATACCAACTAAAACACAACATTTTATTTAAAATAGGCAAAGAAAATTACTTTGGAAATGCTTGGAGGCATACAAAGTTGGAGGAGTAATTGAGTCCTTACACTCAAAAGCATTGAGAAGACACTATGCTTTGATGAATACCATAAAGAAAATTCTTTCATTGGAGTATTGGTGGCCTATGATGTACAAGGATACTCATGCCCATATTCAAAGTTGTGATGCTTGTCAAAGAACAAGAAAGCCAACGGCTACTTCTCTGTGGCCTTTGAGACCAATTTTGCTATTGGTCCCATTTGAGAAGTGGGGAATTGATTTTGTGGCTCCAATACAACCAATGACCCAATTCACAAGGAAGAGATACATCTTGGTTTGCACTGGTTATGCTACCAAGATGGTTGAAGCTAAGGCAACTCGGAGAGATGATGCAAAAATTGTTGCCAAATTCTTCTTCCATAACATCATTTCATGTTATAGGTGTCTTCTAGAATTGGTCAGTGACCAAAGGACTCATTATTTGAACTCACTTGTAGAGGCATTAACCAAGTACTTCCAAATCAAACATCAGAGTACAATGTCTTACAACCCAAAGGCCAATGGATTAACGAAGAAAGCAAATGGATTGTTGTGCAAAATTTTGAATAAAATGATTGTCAACTATGCCTACGATTGGGATACAAAGTTACTTGCAACATTGTGGGCATAGAAAACCACCAAAAATATAACAACCAAAAAAACTCCATATTTCTTGATATATAGATTACATCCCATACTACCAATTGAATTTGAAGTACCGTCATATTAGGTCCTTTGTGAGGAACGATTGTTGGAGGAAGAAAGTCAAGATCTTTCCATCAACTGATGTGGTTAGAAGAGAAGCAAGATGATGCAATGCAAACCACAAAGGAAATATAAGATCAGCAAAAATTCAAGCATGATAAGCAAATAAAGCCTATTATTTTTTATGAGAGAGATTTGGTTTTGTTATATGAAAATTGGCAAATATTTTTTCAAGGCAAGTTGCACTTATAGTGGATAGGGCCATACCATGCAATGCACATCTATAAAAATGGCTCTATTCAACTTGCAAACTTAGAGTGTAATCCATTTGCCTCTCGACTGAACGGGTAGAGAGTTAGAAAATCTTGGATTGTGGACTCAAACTTGGATAAAGAAGCCAATGTGGATGTTCATGAGGATGCTCACATTTGAGGGAGTCAGTATGTGGTACCCACGTTTTTTATTTTAATGATTTTTAGAGAAGAAGTGTATTGTTAAAGCCGCATTGATGGTAATCAAGAAGAAAAGAGAACAATTGTGTGGTTGGCATGAACTTGAAGAAGCTGACCTTGGGTCAAAGTCATAAGGACTTGGGTCAGACTGATGGAAGTATAGACCCAAAGTAGGAGGACTTCAAATCAGGATGCATGACCCAATTTGAAGAACCTATAACAATTTTTCCTTGGGTCTAGCCAATCAAGAAAGTACATGTGAAGAAAGCAACTACCTCAAGATCAAGATGACATTGCGGATGATAGAAAATAGATGCAGAATTGGTGTGTCAATTGAAGATTGACTAAAGGATGACCAATCAATGAAACATTATAAGATTTTGACTTCATCAAGGAGTTCTAAAATGTCACGGTAATATCCCATGCCTCTCAATAGTTGTCTTTACGGAGTTAGGATCTTGGTTTTAGAGAGGGTTTGATCTTTCAAAGACCAAGAGTGAGAAAGCACACAATGCCACCAAAAGGAAGTAAGAAAAATGATGTGAGGAGTTCTTGCAATTTATCAATTAGATGTAGTGGCAAGGATCAAAGTCTTGAGTAGACTTTGCATTACCTTTTTGGCATGGAACTAGAATTTGAGCTTTCCAAGGTTCATGGCAAAACTTGTTGCTAGCAATTGCAAAGACATTCCTAAGATAGAGGGTAAGAGAGGAAATCCAGCTTGATGGATTGAGTTGGATTGGAGATTAGCCTTGGGAAGAGAAGCAAGGAAAGTAGGAGGAATCACCTTCTATCAAAAGTGTGATTCTTCAAAAGAAACTGTTGAGATGAGGGATTCTTTCAATGCGCCTTGCACCAAGAATGGAGATAAGGTGGATAGCTATAGGGACCCAATACAAGAGGGATAGTCAACGTGATGATGGCCATGTTAAGCCAAAGCAAACCACTTATGTATTGATGTAGCAAGCGGTGTTCTTGCACTAAATGTTTGCAAGTGAGGCGGTGAATTGGATGAAGTGTTTACACCAACAAGTAGGTTAGATGATTAATAGTTGGAGAATGGACCTACCACTCCATTAATTTGTACCCTTTGCAGACCATTCTACTCTGGATTAAACCTACTCAGCTTGGAAGAGAAAGGAAGAATGGAGTCCTACTTTCACCCCAATTTACAAAGAGTCATGGATGGAGATGAGCAATACTACATCAAGTGAATTTGTGAGGGTAATTGTCGTGCGTATATACATTGCTACACAACATACATTGTTGTCAACATCATACACTATAGAAACACAACTCACACGTAAGTCATACATAGACTCTAAAGTGCCACAATAATCAGATTGCTTACCACTCTCAACTCAACTCAACTCAGATCAGTACTTGATCTATCACTCTATAAACTGCCAACAACTGGGCATTGATTACAATCAAGCCACACCCACTCAAGCATAGAGAATCTAGGTGACACTCGCCGGCCTCTGTCCACCATAGCCAGGAACTCGAAGGCTCAACATCAGAGAAGTGAGCTCTCTAGAGCTCACTTCGAAACTATACTCCCTGGACTTGAGCTAGCACTAAAATCCTAACGGTCCCGCTGATGGCACACTCGACGGTGCAAACGGTGCAAAGTGACAGTGGGCCCCACCGTGAAGTCAGTACCCCAAACACCAAATCTGACCATCAAAAAGTAGTCTCTGAGATATTGCTGAAATAACTCTAACTACTATCATTGGAACTCCAGTGTCCGAGCATCTAGACGCGGCACTACAAATGGCATGACATAATGACCACTAGAAGATAGTGTCAATAGACACCCCAAGGCCAAGAAAGATAGGTATACTCAAAGGAAGGATATCACTAATATAGCCACAAAAGACAAGAAGGTTGAGTCCGAAGCCAGAGGTGGTGGTAGTGAAGAACGAATCTTCAAAGGAAGAATTGGAAAGAGAAGCCAAGTCAAAGTATGAGGACTCAAGAGAAGAAGAAGAGTTTACTCTATAGAGTGAGGAGTCCAACAGCAAGAGTGAAGGAGAACTCAAAGTCCATCAATCAATGGACAAAGTGGTTGGAGAAGAAGAACGGGAGTTCCACAAGGTGATTGATCGCATAGGAGAAAGAGACAAGCCTTTTCTAGAGTTACTTGCAATAGAGTTAGAAGACAAATGAGCAAGAGAGCCTGCTTTGGCATTCCCAAGGGAAGCAAGATCAAAGAGAAGTGTGCAAGTCATAGCTGTAGGGCAAAGCAAAGTTGAAGAGGAAGAAGAAAGCTCAGATGGAGTAACTTTGAAGGTACAAAGATTACATCTTCAAGGTAAAGCACCAGCCAAAGAAGTGCCAACCAAAGACAAAGACAAAGACATAGAAGATGAAGAAGGAGGATATGTTGGATTCAAATATCTATCAAAGATTGTTTGTCCTTTATTGGTGCAACTATAGAAAAAGAAAGAAGATTGAAGAAAGAGAACTTATTGAAGGATGAACTACAAGTAGTGGCGTACTTGAGTGAAGAGACCTCAAAGTTGAGGAGTAAGTTAACCCAAGGAGAGAAGGAAGCTAAAGAATTTCAGGTTGAGGCAGCTCTTTGAAAGAGGAGTTTGGATAACTTGCAAGAGAATTTCTTGAAGCAAGGTGAAGAGTTGAAGGAGTAGAAGGTGTTGTTTAAGAAGATGAAGGGTGAATTCACTAATGCAAGGTTAGAAATTATACACTCATAGGCAATCATTGTTGTTATGGAGTAAGAGTTGGAGAGTCTAAGAAAGAGTGCAGTGGAGAAGGATCAAGCCTGGCAACAAGAGCCGATTGTTAGACATCAAGGGGAAGAAAGATTGTCAGGTTTGATTAGAAGTGTGGGATCTCAATTGGTCCACTGTGTGGAGGAGAAGGAAGCACTAAAGGCAGAATTTGAGGATGAGTTGAAGATGTACCAAAATGAGTTAGAAGCATAGAGAAGTAAGGAGAAGATACTTTAGAGGAGTGAGCCAATGACTATCATTGTGGAGTTGAAGGTGATGCTAAGTATTGATACCAAAGCTAAGTTAGAGGAGGCAAGACTGCGCAAATTGAAGTTGTTGGGTGCAAGAGACTAGGAAGAAGAAGGCAAAGGATGTCAACTTGAACAATCTTTTGATTCACTTAAGAGATCATGTAGATAGGAATATATTAGAATAAGGAGACCATGTCTATCTAAAATTAGATTTTGCCATATCAAATCTAGATGAACTTCATAGTAAGGTGAACATAAATGCTAAGTGTGAAGTTGTATAAGTAGGAGTATAGGTGTCTTTTCATGAGTTACTTGAGACATTAGAAGAGATTGGGTTAGAAAATGAGAATATAAATAGATTAGCCATGACTTCAATGTCAATTCAGATTGAAGAAATAATAGAAATATCAAAGGAGGTAGTAGTAGTAAATAGAGCCAAAGTGAAGGAAGTGATTGTAGGAACATTGGGTTTAGGGTCAAGGTAGACATTGGATTGGATTAGAAAGAGATTTGAGATTTGAAGAGGTAGATATGAGGAGGTGGTTTGTTATTTTGGATCTGTAGGTTGGTAAATTTGTTGTTAGAATGGTATATAGTTATATAAATATAAGTGCTCTTTCTATTTAAAGGAAGTATTTGTAGTGTGTTGTTGTTTAGTACTTAAATTTTGAAGTTGAATAAAGCAAAGTGTTGTAACTTAGTGCTCATCATTTTAGCTTAATTCAAAGGACCAATTCTGTGTGTGTTTGTGAATGTTTGGAGAATTTCAAAGTGCAAGTCAATGAGCTTGCTGCATGTTAGATTCCATAGTGTTAATTTCATTCTTTGTTTTTGATCTTGAGTGGATAGCAATCAAAGGAATACCTTGATAAATCTATGAAGAATTGTAGTGTTGGTAGTATTTTTCAATTATAAGTGCAACATTAGGTTGATATGAAGCAACTTTGATTGAGGTAGTTCTGCCTTTAGTGGAACAAATTCTAAGGCAAAGTCATTATGTGGTGAAGTAGCCTTCTTTAGGAGAACTAAATCATCACAATCAAGATTTGTTTGGAAATTGTGATTGTGATGATTGATGATTGAGTTTGATGAATTGTGATTATGGGTGTTGTGATTTGTGACAAGACTACAAATTGAACACTTGTTATTGTCTTCTTGGTGTGGTTTCTTCTCAAGAGATTAAATACATGACCAAGAAGAACTTATTATGACATTTTACTTTGATTTGACCCTTTTTGAATTGTATCTCTATGGGAACAAATTGTTACTTTTTGATTACCACAAAAGTGATACTTGTTGGATTGTCACACAAAACTTGAGGGGTTTCAAATCATTAATAGAGGAGATATGGTTGGCAAGTTGAAGAAGAATTTATGGTTTGATACATGCTCCTCAACAATGGTTACATGAGATGAAAATGGATCATTATAGCTCCATTGAGTCATTTGTTGATTCATACATCATCTTACTATTTTATGTTGATTATATGTTGGTTGTTGGATCCAACATGAGGGAAACCAACAAGCTAAAGTGCTAGTTGTTTAATGTATTTGAAATGAAAAATCTAGATCTTTTACAATAGATAAATGGAATGAGGATTACAAGAGACAGATCTATAGGTACTTTGAAGTTGTCTCAAGAGAAATATATCAAGAAGTTGATGGAAAATTTGGTCTACATTATGCTACAATTTGAACCACTTCCTTTGGGAAGTCACTTCAAACTCTCAAAGGAGCAATCACTAAGAACTTATGTAGATAGAGAGTACATGAGCAAAGTACCTTACACATCAAAAATTGACAAGTTGATATGCAATGGTATGCACTAGGTTAGACATTTGCTCATGCAATGTGAATTGTAAAAAAATTCATGTCAAACCCAAGAAGAGAGAATTGGAAAGCAATAAAATGACTATTATGCTACTTGAAAAGTACCTTTGATAAGGCACACTTTGTATCAAGCAAAAAAATGTTGTTTTAGAGTGCTTCATTGATGTAGAGTTGGGAAAAGACTTGGATAATATAAAGAGCACTACATGGTATGTGTTTACCTTGGGTGGTACTGCCATTAGTTGGATGTCTTGATTGCAAAAGAGTGTTTTCTTTCTACCATAGAGTTAAGTATATGGCCATCTTAAAGGCTAGCAAAGAGATGATCTGGTGAAAAAATTTAAAGTAGAGCTAGGAAAAAAATAGAATAAATATTTATTTCACAATGATAGCCAAAGTGCTATCAATCTTGCAAAGAATCTTGTGTTTCATACTAGGGCAAAGTATATTCAATTGAGGTATCATTTCATTTGGGAATTGATAGATTGTGGAGTACTGGCTTTGGTAAAGATTGCTAAAGTAATCAATCCCACAAATATGTGTACCAAGGTAAACCCAATTGAGAAGCTCAATCAATGCATAGTTACAATTGGAATTCAAAGTTAATTGATGATCTTGTAAATTAGAGTGGCAAGTAATGTCAAACTCCAAGTGTGAGATTGTTAAGTGTGGAGTTTGATTAATTACAAGAATGCTCTATGGGAACATTGAAAAGTTATTATGAGATAGATCTCCTATGAGAGTGTAGAGGTGTAAGTATGGGATAGATCTTTAACTACAAGATTCCATTTATGGAAATGCACAAAAAGGCAATTCATGTCAAGACTGATTTCTTTCTAAACATACATGCAAATGAGGCATGCCTTATTTCACTGGAAGTGTCTTTTCAAGGGCTTTCCATAAACACCAACACCATGGTAAATAAAGCTCTAGAAAAGAAATTACATCCACATGAAGTTTAGGAAAAATGTGTCTTGCAAGAGTTGCATGACTCTGTTGCAAATCTTGCGGGGAGCGTAAGAAGAATTATGGGACTACAAGAATGGATCTTGTAGGAAAGGCCACAGGATTACAAGACTATAGGAATGTACCCTATGGACAACTATGTGAATGGATCCCACTTGCAGAAATTCATGTGGTGACATATATCAATTTGTACTACACAATCTAGAGTTAGATAGGGGATCAATTGGCACCACACATTATAGAACTAGATAAAGGCAAGAGAAAGTGTATATTTATTTGTAATATTGGTATTCAATTGAGACTCTGATAGTTATTTTTTGATAATTCTTGATAAAAAATTCAAGAGTGAATAAAATCTTGTATTATTGTGAATGTAGACAAACATTGGCTGAACCACATGAAATTTGGTTTAATTTCTATACATGATTTTCTTGACAAAATTGATGAATGAATTTGGCTCCATAAAATAACTAGACTTGTATTCCTATTGCTCTCTCAAATCCAATCTAGTTTGATTTTTCCCAACATTGATATCTTCTCCTATACTCAAAATATCAATCAGAGGATGCTTGTTCTAGGTTCATATTGATTAAAGTACAATGGAGTTTGAGAAATATTCACACAACAAGATGATGAAAAGAAGGAGTTTATGGTGATCTATGCTAGTTTTTCCAAGAATTCAGTAAAGGATAAGTGTAATTCATATAAGGAGGAGAGTTTACCAACAATGTGACAATAGCACTAAAATGGTTGATGGAGTATTCCCAACTTTCAAGAGAGCTTACACCATAGACTTTGATTTATAGGATTATGATTTTATGGTTATTAATAGATTTGGAGTGGTGAACTGTGATGTAAATGGATTGAATAAAACCACTATACTTTCTTGCATGATTAAGCGTGAGCATGTTGGCATGTTAAGACAAATAAGAAGATAGTGCAAGGTTGAAATGCATATGTATTTTTGTGTATGTTGATTAGGAGCTCTAGTGGTATCCATATTAGTATAGATAGGAGGAGTTGTTGAGGTCTTAGATCTAGAAAGTGGAGATGTTGATATTGATTAGCAAGATATTCATAATGATATCTTGGTCATGGATTATCTTTGCACTATTATATTGAGTGACACAATTAATGCCGAGAAGAGATATCATGTCATTCAATGAGACAAACGGTTTAGATTAGAGGGTAGACATGTTCTTTGGATATGGGTAGGATGCAAGTAGTACTCATTCCATCTTAGAGATGACTATTGGTAAATCATGCTCATGAGAAACTTGGACATTTTGGAGCAAAGTAGACATATAACTTACTCCATAGTTAATATTGATGGTGTGACATGCAAATTGATGTGTAGTAGCTTCTTGTAGGATGTATGGTTTGTGACCAAATTAGATTATCATTCAATGCTCTCATGCCACAATTACACCAACTACCTATCATGGTTGGGTTATTATTGGAGTTTGGACTTTGTTAGACCTTTACTATTGACTATGAGACATTATTGGAATATTTTTCTTGTGGTAGAGACTTTTTCCAAGTGGGTTGAGTTGGTAGTGCTTTCCAACAAGTCCAATGAAGGGACAACTTATTTGTTCTTGTATCACACTCTTAGTCATTTTGGTGCACAAATCAAAGTCTTGACTAATCAAGGTATAGGGTATGTGTGTAAGAGTTTCAAGTCTTTTGTGACAAAGCCTTGATTGATCACTATATTACATCTCAAGATCACTTTAAGGCAAATAGTTTGGTAGAGAGAGTTTTTCACACAATGAAGAAAGGATTGCATAAATATAGTTTGCAAAGAGTCCACTTGGGAGATTGAGATCTCCAACTACCTTGGTTGGTTATGTGCTATTGGTTCATTCAAGAAACCTCAACCTCCTTCTCTCCCTACTTCTTACTCTATGGACAAGATCCAATAAACCTATAGCCATTCATTGTGATAATACTATAGTTTTATATGATTTGAATTCATGGGTAAGTGCATATTCTCAACATGTAGAGATCTTGGAGAGTAGTGCCAATAACCTTTAAAAACTTGGCAGTTTTTCAACATAAGGATACCTTATGTTATGCCATTATTCAAGGAGAAGGTTATAGATCATCTATTTTCCAATTTCATCTAGGAGATTATGTATACCTACAATAGATTGTACCGATAATGACTACAAACCATCCTATCTTGATAGTACATGAGATTTTTTCTTCTTGAGTCCTCATGTTGGAAAGATATGATGGTGTTGTTTGGAAGGATCATGTGTGCAATTGTATGTCATATTGCCTCTCAAACATTAATGGTACAATAGACTTAAGCTTGGCAAATTTATGGGTAGGCCGATGGTGGTTATTATATGGCATCATAGGTGGAGTCACTTCTATGTTAGTATGTGATAGTTATTTGTGAAGGTGGCATAGGTTATGTTTGGCTCCTCTTCTCACGCTGGTTCCTTAAGTGCAGTAGTTATATCCTTTATGTGCTCAACACTTTCACTAGTTTACTCCTTAAGTGGTATAGATTATAGACATATGACTAAGAATGGGACATGATAACACTTACTCTCTTGATCTTTGCACATCATAGGGTATACCATATACTTACAGTAGATAAATATTTGGAATTAGAAGAACCTAACCACCAATTAGGAGTATGATTATGGCATTTTAGAGTTTGTGTGTGACTTCCTATATTAGTTGTGCTTCTAGAGCATATGATATTGATAACAATGTGTGTACACATGATAGTTTTTATGACATTTATGATGCCAAAGCTAGTTTGTTAGGATGCTAAAATGATAGTCTTGGCAATCTTAATTATATCTTTAGCTACTCAAGGACTACTTAATGGCAATCAAATATCACATTAGGGTTCTTGATAGTTAGTTACTAAGCATTGCTAGAGATACCATTTGCATCATCGATACTATCAAATATGCCACTAGGGCTGGACTCCTTGGCCACACTAGGAATTATACTTTGAATTGCTCTAGAGAGTTCACTTCTTCTATGTTGAGTCTTTGAACTCTTGATTATGGTGGACTGAAGTTGGCAAGTGTAACCTAGATTATCTAAACTAGATTGAGTGTGGTTTGATGTATAATAAAGCATCATTAGAGCTACTATATGTATCATCAATATTGTCAAATATGCCATTAGGGCTAGATTCCTTGGCTACACTGGGTGTTATACTTTGAACTATAGCTCTAGAGAATTCACTTCTTCTATGTTGACTCTTTGAGCCCTTGATAATGGTGGATTGAAGTTGGAAAGTGCAACCTAGATTCTTTGGGCTAGAGTAAGCATGGCTCAACAATATTATCAATGCTTGTTTGTAGAGTTTATTGAGATAGAATTTTGATTTTTGATCATTGATTACTATGGCACTTTAGAGTTTGTATGTGATTTTATATATAAGTTATGTGTAATATTATTAGCTATAAAAATTATCTAAAGTTGGAAATTGGCTTGGTAATATTTTTTAGAATAGAATATATGATAGTCTAAACAGATTAAATAGAGATATCATCAAAAGAGGACTTCCACTAATGGGGTAGAGCCTGAAAACACACAATTTTAGAGGTCTAAACAAATGACTAAGACCTTAAAAAATAAAATATTCCTCCAAAATACTCTAAGGCTTGACTTCTCCTCCCACTTTTTCTTGTCAATATCTTCCCAATGGTACCACTTTCATATTATTCTTAGCTTTTTATAGGAAGATTTCCAAAAGATTCTCTAGGGTTAAACCTATTTGACCAACCAAATGGGACCCAAGCTAATATATCACCAACCCATGGGTCCAATCTAAGGATGTATCTTGCAAACATGCTACTTATCCATATATCTAATCTAAGGATGTAGTTTCCTTGGAAGGGATCTTCTCCACTGTCAAATCAAAATGCTCTTTTGGTGCATGGAATATTGAGGAATTAAACCTTATGTGTCTCTTGGGGTTTTCATATCCTGAAAACATTACATTATGCTTCTATGATATTGACAATTATTTATAATGTATAATGATGTATATATGCACAAGTATATATATATATAAATTAAATTTTTTTGTTATAGTGCGTTACTTTCAAGTATAAATTCATTCACTTTCTGCATATGTAAATTGAAGAGAGTTCAATAATTGAACATATATTTTTATGACATTGAGTGAAGTTTGTGATAATGGAGTAAACTATAGCCTAATTTTTTAGATTCATTTTGGGATTTGTAAATATTTTTATCATCAAAAATGAATCCGTAAACATGAAATATTTAAGGAATGAAGGTTTTTTAATCAAGTTGAATTAATTTCCAATTCTAAAAGATGAATCAATATACACATGGTTTATAATAATATGAAGTTAGCAAATGAATTAGTAGAGACAAATGAGTTAGTAAAATAAGCCCAATATAACTAAGAATTCTAAGAATGTTTTAGAAGCATCTAAGAACCTTCTTAGTAAGAATCTTCTAAGTATCTTCTAGGATTAGGTAACTTGCACGCCAAGTTAATAGTTAGTTTAGCTCATACATGATGTAGATGGCTTTGAGAAGGAAGATTTTTTGGAAACTTCTTGTGTGGAAAAAGAAGCAAAAACCACTTAAGTAAAACATGCACGCAATTGGTGACAGGGGACGCCAAAGGGGATCTTTGCCAACATGGCACTTCATGGATTAGAGTAGTTTGTGCACAAAGACTAGAAGGAGAAGGCCAAGTCTAAGCTTTCACTCCAAGAAGATGACTTTCAAAGGAAAGCTTCCTTAAGGGCTTTGTATTATTTTACCATGAGTACCAAAGCCCAAGATATGCTAGGCATTCAAAGTTCCCCTTACTTTAGCGTTTCCAATGTGATTTCCATTCTAATCTTCTATTTTTCTCCTCAATCTTTTACATTGGTATCAAACTAGGAATGTAATGAAGAGAATCTATGGATCAACAAATATATTTCTCCAAAAAACATTGGGATTTTAGTGTCCATATATTACTAAAATATCATTTCATGCAATTTGTCATTTCACACTTTAGGTAGAATTTTCTAAATGCATTAAGCTTTTATGATGAACCATCAATCCTTCCAACTGTAACTTACAAGGAGTGGTTGATATGTTGCTTCTATGTGTTAAATTAGAGGTAGTTATAAGTAGATAATTAGTAGAGTAGTTGTCATGGCAATGATATCCAAATCTATCATTGTTATGCAATACAAGATCAAGCACCTTACTCTATTGTTGGAAGAGAGAGATTGTGACAACAACATGAGCATGTAGAGAGAGTAGCATTTTGAGAAGGAAAAGAGTAAGTCTGATTTCTAAAGCCAAAGGTATTTGATGATAAGAATCTACCGGGTGCCATGGAGAATTTTTTGTTTGATTGCTAATGTTATTTGAAGCCACAAGTTTTCTCAATGAATGGAAAAAAATTCTCTTGGCTTCAAGCCAATTAGATCAAGTGGCCAAGCTATGATGGCAATTTTGGATGGAGCAAGTTCAATGGAAACTTTTTGCTCCAATCTTGATATATGAAGAATTTAGGAGAGCAATAATTGAGAGATTCCAAGTGATGAATGTTGCATAAGCTACACAAGATAGATTGGAAAAAGTGAAGTACATTGGTTCTATGAGGAGTTATATTATACAATTTCAGAATTCCATAATGCAATACTAGAAGCTTTGGATCAATTTGTGAGGGGCTTGAAATCACACCAAATTGGAAGTAACCATTCCCGAGCCCAAACACTTGAAAGAAGCAATATAATTGGTTGAGTGTTTTGATTCTTTGGTTGCCATAACTTGGTCTTGACCTAGACCTTCCTAGAACCTACAAACATACCACACACAAGTAGAAGAGCAAACATCGATGGAGATTTGATTTTATCCAATGAAGAACACTTAGCACTACAAATAGAGAAAGATTGTGACAAAATTTTGGTTGTTTCTATTGTCACCAAATTAGACATTGTATTGCTACATGTCCAATTAACAATAGATGACCCTAATTAGCAGCCCAAATAGAATTTGTAGAGCATGATGATCAAGGAAACAAAAAGTCTCAATAAAAGATATTGAGCCACTTGTTGAAACTTAATTAATTCCAATGGGATTGAAGGCTTGACTTGTATAAGTTTGATTCACTTTCAAGGTATGATATTTGATTGTGATTGTAGGATTTGGGGAGTTTGGAGAATTGCATGTCCATAAAATTAGCAAAAAAATTATGTATTCCTATCAAGCCTATATTGGGTAGTACATTGATGACAATTGATGGTAAAAATTATTTTGCATTCAATACTTCACATTCTATTGTATTCAAGATTGGGAGAGAATATTTGAAATGTATGAGATTTGTATTAGCTCATCTATCATATGATATCATTTAAGTAGTCTACCTTGGCAAATGTCATAAGGTTCACTTTGATGGACCTAATGATAAATTCAAGAAGAAAACTAATGTAAGAATAACCAATTAGGTTGCATAGCACCTTTGAGCAAGATATTAAGAATAGTCAATCCTAAGATGAGAATATCAATACAGTAGTTACAGAGCAAACTTTGAAAGAAGATATTCTTACTTTTATAATGTGGATCTAACCTATTGCATAAGAAAAATTTGATGAGGATAAGAAGCCTCACCAAGAAATAGTTGATAAGATAGTTCAAGAGTTTGTAAATGTGTTTTTGAAAGATCTTCCAAAGGAGTATGCGGTTCAAGATCAAGCTATTACCAGGTAGCACTCTAATGAGTATACCAATCTATTGGCTCTCACCAAAGTAGTTAGGAGAGCTTTAAACAACAATAATTGAGTTATTGGAAAATAATTTCATACAACTTAGTACATCCTCTTGGAGAACACCAATACTATTTGTACCAATGAAGGATGGAGAACTTTACTTATGTATTGACAATAATGGTCTCAATAAACAAACTATGAGAATGAGTATCTCTTCTCTTGAATTGATGACTTGTTAGATAAATTAGCTCAATACTTCTCAAAGTAGAATATTCAAAGTATTTATTGGCAAATTCCAATTGTTGGAGAAGATGTACAAAAGATTACTTTTTGGGCTCACTAATACTCTAGTGGTCTCCATTGATCAAATGCATCGAGTGTTAGATGAGCTATTGGATTGATATGGGGTATTGTTCTTGGATGACATTGGGTTTATAATAAGATGGAGGTGAAACACAAGAACCATATCTTGGAAGTCTTGAGAAGACTATGCCTATGCAAGTTCTATTGCAAGAAGTCTAAGTTCACCTTTTGGCAAAAGGAATTTACCTTCATGGGCCATAAAGATTCAATAGAGGAGACCAAGATGGAAGAGAAGAAAATAAGGACCAGTACTAATTGGCCTACTCCTAAGGATGTTGTAAAACTTTAAGGATTCAATGGATTGGTGAGTTTTTATTGACAATTCATCCATTATTTTACTCATGTAGCTACATTGTTAACCAACCTCTTGGGAAGACAACAAGATTAAGGATATGGTATCTTCACAACCCATTCTCCAACCATATGATCCTCAATTAACTTGTGTGATTTAATTTGATGCATCTAACTTTGCAATTAGAGTTATGTTGCAACAAGCATTCCAAGATGGATTTCATCCCATAACCTTTGTATATCAATTGGCATTGGTGTATGCAACAAAAGAATGATGCTATTATTTCTTAGGGAAATAAGTAATTATGTAGACCAATCACAAACCCTTAATGAAAATCTTACATTTAGAGAACATGAAGAGTCAACATCATTGATGGGAGAAACAATTGCAATTGCTTGACATCAAGCTTGAAAAAAATTAGGAAAACTTCATATCATTCCCAATGCATTGTCACAACAACTTAATTTGAAGAATCTTCTTGCATCTCTTGTAAAAGTAGCAGTTATGATAGTATCAATTGACTCAAAAGTCCATATCAAGTTTAGTGCGGCTTTATAGCAAGGCCTCTTCTTTCACTTGGTACAAAGTTGTCTTATAGCGCATGACAAGGAATACAACACCTTCTCCTTCAAGAAGGACCTTCTTTTATGTGAGAACCAAATCTATGTTCCAACCAAGGATGATCTATGACTAATGTGGCTTCAAGAGGCCTATGACTTACCAATTCTTGTTCACATGGGTATAGACAAGATCTTGAGTACCTTACAAAAAAATAGTGATGGCTCAACATGGTGTAAGAGGTTCAAGAATTTTTTCAATCTTATGAGAGCTACCAATGTAAAAAAGGTAACAACCAAAAGTTGAGTGAACTCCTTCAACCACTACCAACTCCATTGATCCATTGGGAACATGTAAGCTTAAACCTCATCACATCTAAAGATAGTCCAAAATGTCATACATTTTCTTCCTCTCTCTAGGAACACACAAGGTGCCTAACTATGGAGACTATAGATTAGAGGCTAGAGGTAAACTTGTAACTACTTGATTGAACATGCGTGTTATGGCCATAACCTTCCTCTCTTGAAACTAATATTCTTGCTATCAAAAGGGTAGTGACGGGCAACCTACTCTATAATCACAACACACACTCTTGGTCTACTGGTCATCACTTCAAGCATTACCAAGGAGAAATACATAGCACTCCTAGAAGGAAACAAACTAAGAACAACATCCACACCAATCCAAACCAATTGGGCGTACAAACAAGCATGCAAGCACAAAGAGGATCCAATCACAAGAATACAACAATAACTCCCTATGTATTTTTGTTGGAAAAGAGCTTCAGAGCCTTCTTGCTCTATCATCAAGCGCATTTCAACCTGTACTCCAAGTCTAATCCAATCTGAACTTCAGATTTCAACAAATTTCTACTCCAAGTGGAGAATTCCTATGTCTTCTTGCTAGAGAAAACTCTGCAAAGCTCATATAAACATAATTTTTTTTGTGTATAATGGATTCAAAAGTTCTAGATGTCAATGGAAAACCTATAAGATAAGCTTTCCAATGACATGAAATAGGTCTCAATCTGATCACTACAACTCCCCTGAAAACCTCTTAAATTTGCCATTGTTTTTTGCAACTTTCACCCTAATTTCAAAACCCCTATTTTAGGGTTTTCTCCTAGTTCTTGGCAACTTCTTCCCAAATTTCTGATTCAAAAGTACACTTGATCCTTAAAAACACTCTAGCAACTTGAAACTCTCAATCATAGTCACAAGATAAGAGAATTGACATCCAATCAAAATGATGGAAGATAAAAATTGCTCTACCAAGCTTATGATAGTATTTGGAATAGAATGTTTTGCATCAGATCTACTCTTCATAGATCTAGAGCTAACCAAATTTTTCACAAAGTTGGTTGTGTCCTTATCTAAATTCATATAAATTTTTGTAGCCTAATCCAATCACAGTCCCTAGATGTGAATCAATTCTTGAGTTGGGCTAACTTGTGAGCTCTACATACCCAAGTATACTTGATCCAAGACCTTGAATTTCCTATTTCAAGAATTTATATGAAACCTTCACATAGAGGTGCAAACCCTTACCAAAAAAAACTCCGGAAACTTTCATAAGGTGACTTGAACCACAACTTGGGGAGTGACCAAAACTCCAAACCTAATCATTAGCTCTTCTCCAACACCTTATACCCCAAAAGTTTCAACTTCAATCAATCAGATCTGATTTTAGATTGATCCAAAATTAGAATGTTCTATGCTCAATGCTATAAGCACTCAGTCTACTCTCTAACCTCACCAATAGATTATGAAAGTGTCTCAAAAAGCTCTCCCAATTGCCTACTTTGTGCTCATGGGTATGAATTCTACCCCCTTGACTCAATTGATAATAACCCTCTCAAAATCTGCTCAAAATTTTTATTTCAATCTCCAAATCTCCAAATTGTAGCCAGTTAGCTCCTCTCTCCAATTGTGGTCTTCACTCCTCAAATGCCCTCCCTCAACTAACTCCATGAATACCGCCCCAAAATGTGTCACCATCCAGTCTTATAAACCATAGCGGTGTAAAATCTGAAGCTTGATGAGAAAGTCCTCATGAATACCACTCCAAAATGTGTCACCATCCAGTCCTATAAACCATAGCGGTGTAAAATCTGAAGCCTGATGAGAAAAGGATTTGGGAGTGGCAGATTGGGAGCATGGGACATCTCATGCTTAAATGCAACCTTTGATGCTCTACCACTTGCGCTCTGCTACAACTCTCACTCCTAAAGTCCTCCTCCTTCTCAAGACTCCTCAACTAAAAACTTCTCTTGACTCTCCACTCTCCTTCACCTATATACATTAGAGCCCTCAAACATGATAATATTGTAACCCACGTGGGTAATTGCATACATGCACATAGATTGCTCACATAGCAATGTCTCATCCGTTGGATCTATCGTACAACCTACTCCACTTATGTGGAGATAACCATGAAAGTTTAATTTTTTATGGGCTGCAAAAACCACAACACGACACCAACCATACAACCATTGTAGTGTTTGTTGATGAGCTTAGTAAGTAGATTCATTTGGCACATACCATAGATATAATTGATGCTCCAATGATGGCTAAGATCTACTTTGACACTGTCTTCAAGCACCATGAGATGCCACGGATTCTCATCTCTAATCACAATCCTTGCTTTATTGGTAAATTTTGGCAAGTGCATATTAAACTCCTTAGCACCAAGCTTATATTGTCTATAGCATATCATCCTAAAATTGATGATTAAGCAAACCAAGCAAATCACACTTTGGACGATATGCTACTGGACTTTTCAACATATCACCACATTGATTGGGATACTTACTTAGAGTTGCCAAGTTTTTCCTATAATAATTCCAAGCAAGCAAGTTTGGGTTTTTTTCCTTCTTCATTAATTATTGACAAGATCTACTTGTTATAGGTTCTCTTTTTGCTCCTCCATCATCTCAAGTCTAGTATGCTTCCACCCTCTTGTCCATGTTATCTAAATTTGTAAAAGACCAAGGAGAGAAATAGAAGATCAAAGTGAAAGATCAGAGTGAAAGATCAGATTTTGGACTCTTGAAGGAAGGAAACTCCAAATGCCTAACATGAGCTTGGGCTTTGGTATTTATAGGGAAGCATACAAAGCTCTTGAGAAACTTCTTGAAAACCATTTTCTTAGAGTGCAAGCCAAGCTAAGCATGAAGCTTCCTTTTAGAAGCTACCTACTTGGCATGCAAGCTAAGTTAGTTAAGAAGCTTCCCAAGAAGCTTTCTTCTAAAAACCAATTACTTGGCATGCAAGCTAAGCTAGCCAAGAAGCTTCCCAAGAAGCTTTTTTCTGAAAGTCACTACTTGGCATGCACATTACCCAATACTTGGAAGGTATCAAGTAACTTCTTATATGCTTTTAGCATGTTTTTATAATTCTTAGCTAATTTGGTCTATTTGCTATTTCATTAGTCTCAACTAACTTGTTGGTAAACTTTGTATTTTTACAATTGAGTGTTCCTCTATTGCTAGTTCCTCGTCAAATTGAGTGTTCCTCTATTGCTAGTTGGTGATATCCTTGTCACCATAGAAGCTTCAAACTCTTGGATGACTATTTGTGCATTCTAGAGATGAGAAAGAGGCTCCCAAGTAGCATCATGAAGAAGGATGCTCTTTCCAAAGGACCTTGTACTCCATAAGTTGTTGGCGGCCATGTTGAATGTAATAAAATGCAAGGATATGATCAAATTTATACTCCTCATGATTACTGCTAGAGATGGGAGTATGGGAAGAGGTTGGAAACAAGAGGAAAAGGAAGATGGATTAGAAACAAAAGGTTTCAACTTGGAAACATGAAAGATAGGATGGATTTGCATATGACAAGGAAAGGCAAGTCAATAAGCAACTAGAGAAATGACTTAGGTGACATCAAATGGACCTATCCAATTAGGAGCAAGCTTATGGACTTGGATATCAAATGAGAAACATATGTTACTAAAAGAAAGCATGACCTTTTCACCAAGCTGAAAGGTGAGATCATGAGGATGGTGGGCTGCATATCATTTTTGACAATTTTGAGTAATAAGGAGATGAGATTTGGCTTGTTGTAGGGATTGGAATATTGTGGTCAAGAAGGTGGAAGTATGAGGAACATGAGATAGAGGAGGAGCAAGAAGGGAATTTGGAACAAGTAGGTCTTGGCCAAAATTAAGGAAGAAGGGATAGAATCCGGTGCTTGCCTGTTTGGAATTATTGTAAGCAAACTCAAGAGATGCAAGATGTTTATCCCAATTGGTATGATGAATGTTGAAAAAGGCACAAAGCATATCTTCCAAGGTGAAATTTTCACATTTGGTTTGTCAATCAATTTAAGGATGATAGGCCATGGACACAGCAAGCTTGGTGCCAAGTATCTAGAAGAGTGTTTGCCAAATTTTTTTGATGAATCAAGGATCACAATTGGAAATGAGTACACAAGGCATCTCATGATACTTGGTGGCATTGTCAAAGTAGATCTAGGCTAATGTTGGAGCATCCACTATATCACAGGTTGGTGCCAAATGGATTTGCTTACTAAACTTATCCACAAACACCATAATTGCTATGTGACCTTACTTTGTCTTGGGAAAGGATGGGATGAGATCTAAGGTCACATATTCCCATGGAGCATATGGGATGGGAAGTGGTTGAAGGAGTCTACTTGGTTTTTGGTTGTTGGCCTTGTTGCGTTGGTAGCTCACAAGATCTGACAAACTCTTGAACATCTTGTGCCATGTTGAGCCGCCACCATTAGTGTTGTAGTGTACCCAAGGTTTTGTTGACACCAATATGACCAACAATTGGTAAGTCATGGGCTTCTTGAAGATGCACAAGTCATAGATCATCCATGGCTAGAACATAGATCCGGTTCTCCTAGAATAGAAGGCCTTCCTTGAAGAAGAAGGTGTTGTATTCCTTGTCATGTGCAGCAAGATGACCTTGTACCATCTAAAAGAAGAGGTCTTGTTCTAAAGTGGTCCTAAATCTTGGACCTTGGAGTCAATTGACACTATCATAATTGCCATTGTGATGAGAGGAAGGGATTTCAATCAGGTCGTCATGATAGCACATTGGGAATGACATGGAACCTACTAGGTTTGTATTCAAGTTTGAGGTCAAAAAATTGTAGTTGTTTCTCCCATTGATGATGTCTACTCTTCATGTGTTCTACATATGAAGATGTAATCTAATGTAATGTCTACAACAAGGGTTTATGATCAATTTGCATGATCACTTGTTTCTTCAAGAGATAATGCCTCCATACCTTGGTGGCATATACCATTGCTAGTTGGTAGTTGTTCCCAATCTTTAGGTAATTCCTTTCTATGGTGTTTAGTCGGTGAGACACAAAGGCAATGAGATCTAGCATATCTAGAAATTGTTGTTGTAACACAACTCCAATGGCAAAGTTAGAAGTATTAAAATCAAACACACAAAATAGTTGAGGAATGGGTCTTGAAGACACCATATGTTTTAGCTTTTGGAATGATCTTTATGCTTGGTGGTCCACTAAAAGTTTGAGATATTCTCCAAGAGGTCAGTCAATGGTGCGGCTACATGAGCATAGTAGTGGATGAACCATTTGTAAAAAATTGCAAATCCATCAAATGCCAATAATTTTATGGTATCCTTTGGAGTAGGCCAATTAGTAATGGCCTTGATTTTCTCCTCTTCCATCTTGATCTATTGTCATGAGATATTATGACCAAGAAGGTAACTTCCTTTTGCCAAAAGGCACACTTTGGCTTCTTGCAATAAAACTTCTATTGACGTAGTCATCTTAGGACCTTTTTCATATGATTTGCATGTTCTATCTCTATCCCTTGCTATAAATCCAAATATTATCCAAGAACACCACCATGTACCAATCCAACAGCCTATCTAACACCTAATGAATCTGATCCATGAAGATTGTTGGAGTAATGAGCCTGAAAGGTAGAACTCTCCATTCAAAATGCCCATACCTTGTGCAAAAGGTAATCTTTTGCACAACTTCTCTATCAATGTGAATTTGCCAATAGCCGCTTCGGAGATCTAACTTGGAGAAGTATTGTGCTCCACTCAATTGATCTAGCAAGTTATCAATTTGAGGCAAGGGGTATGCATTCTTCATTGTTTCTTTATTGAGGCCACAGTAATCAATACAAAGCAAAGTACTCCATCCTTCTTTGGAACAAATAGAACTGGTGCTCCCAAGAATATGTACAATGTCATATGAATTCCTTCTCCAATAGCTCCTTTAGTGTTGTTCAAAGCTTTCCAACTCATATGGTGAGAGCAAATAGACTGGTCTACTTAATGGAGTACTTCTTGGCAACAACTCAATCTTGAAGTGCATACCACAATTGGAAGGGTAAGCCCTTTGGAAAATCATCCAAAAATACATTTACAAACTCTTTAACTATTTGATCAAACTTTGCTTGATAAGTCTTTTGGCACTCCTCAGATCCTCCATGTGCAATCGGCTTGATATACACCACAAAAATAGGCTTATCTTCCTCCAAAGCTTGCTCTATGGTTGCTTTACTAACAAACTTCCCATCTTGGGATTACTATTCTTAAGTGTCTTACTCAAAGATGCCAAACAACCTAATTGGTAATTTCTACCTTGGTGTTGTAATTGAATTTTTCAACAAGTCCAATCAAATTGAATCTTATGATGTTCATGCAAAGGTAAACCCAAAATGACATCATAGTGCAGAGGTGCCATTACAAATCTCATACAGTCCAAATACTCCTTCCCAATCTTAAATGTAATAAGATGTGAGGTCAGGAATGTATTACTCTTTCTACCATCCACCATCATAAATCTACTTCTAATTATTGACGTGAGAGGAATACTAAATTTCTTTGCTAATTGCATGGTCATGCAATGTTTTGAACTCCCAAAATCAGCCAAAATCCTACAACCACAATAAGATATCATACCTTAGAAGTGAAACAAACTTGCATAAGCCAAGCCTTCAATCCCATTGGAACTAATCAAGTTCCCAATACATGGCTTGAGTTCTCTTATTGGGATTCCTCATTTCCTTGATCATCATGATCTACAAAATCCATTTGGACTATTTGTTGGGGTCATCCATTCTTAAGTGGATATTTAGCAATGTGATGCCTAATTTGGTGACTATAAAACAACCACCATTTTGTTGCAATCTTTCCCTATTTGTAGGGCTAAGTGGTTTTCGTTGGATGGCATTGACCTCTATTGGTGCCAACTCTTCCACTTGTGTGTAGTGTGTGGGTAGGTTTGGTGAAGGTTGAGGTCAAGATCAAGTTGTCACAACCAAGGAATCAAAGCGCTTAGCCAATTGTATGGCTTCCTCCAAGTGTTTGTGCTCTTGCATGGTCACTTCCAATTTGGTGTATGATTTCAAACTCCTCACCTCACAAATTGATCCATAGCTTCATCTTTTAATATATCTGGAATTTTCATTATGTGATTATGGAATTGAGTGATGTAGCTTCTTGTAGAAGCAATCCGCTTCAATTGTACAAAGCTATCTTTGTGGTTTGTGTGGCATTTATAGCTTAGAATTGCCTAATTACTGCACTCTTGAATTCTTCCCCTGTTGAGATTGGCACAACAAATTGTGGTTTAGCTTTCTCCACTTGGAATTACAATCATAGTTTTACCACTCCATCCAATTGGCTTGAAGCCAAGAGAATCTATCTATATTCATCTTGAGGATTTATAGCTTCAAAATATCATGCACAATCAAACACAAAAGTCTCCATTGCGTTTGGGAGGTTCTTGCCTTCAAATACCTTTGGCTTCAAAAATCAGATTTTCTCTTCTCCTTCTTGAAATGGTGCTCTGTCTACATGCTCTTTTCATTGATGATCTCATGCTTCCAACAATTGAGTAAGGTGCTCAATTTGTTATTGGATAGCAATGATAACTTCAGCCATTACCACCATGGCTTCTATTTTATCAAACTACCTACAATTTACTTGAGTTAACATGTAGATGCAACACGTCCACCATTCCCCATAAATTACAATCAAAAGTACCAAGGATTCAGATGACAAAGTGATTCAAAAAATTCTATTCAAAGTATGAGATGATGAACTGTGTGAAATGATGCTTAGATAATACATGCACATTAAAATCCCAATGATTTAGCAAAGATGGATTTGGTGCTCCATAAATTCCATCCATCCCATTCTTGCTTTGATACAAATGTAAAAGATCAAGGAGAGAAATAGGAGAATGGAAGATCAAAGTGAAAGATCACATTGGGACTCTTGAATGAGACAAACTCTAAATGCCTAACATGAGCTTGGGCTTTGGTATTTATAGGGAAGCATACAAGGCTCTTGAGAAGCTTCTCAAGAAGTTTCCTAAAAGCTACTTCTTAGAGTGAAAGCCAAGCTAAGCAGGAAGCTTCTTAAGAAGCTTTTTTTTAGAACCCACCTACTTGGTATGCAAGCTAAGTTAGTTGAGAAATGTCCCAAGAAGCTTCCTCCTCAAAGTCTTGGCATGCACATTACCCAATACTTGGAAGGCACCAAGTAGCTTCTTAGATACTTCTAGAATTATTTTATAATTCTTAGCTAATTTGGCCTATTTGCTATTTCATTAGTCTCAACTAACTTGGCAATGAACTCCATATTATTCCAAAATCCTTACACAAAAGCCAAGTCTATCTTCTTGTTGTTTCAAAATTGGCCAAAGCAATATGTTGATAAACATTAATGAAATTTCACCTTTCAATTAGGTGATAAGATCATATTTTAATCTAGTAATCTTACTCTCACACTTGATACCCAAGTTCATAAACTTGCTCTTAGTTGGATAGGTCCATTTGAGATTACTTAGATGATTTCCTTAATTGCTTACCAACTTGCTCTTCCAAGTCATATGCGGATCCATTTTGTCTTCCATGTTTCAAAGTTAAACTTTTGTTTCTAACTCATCTTCCTTTTCCACTCATGTCCAACTCCCCCTTCCTCTCATCCTTGTCAATGTTCATGAGGAATACAAAGTTGATTGTATACTTGCACGTTGTGATATCTAATGTGGTAGTCAACGACAAATTGAATATAAGGTACTCAATAAAGAGTATACTCTTCATGATACCTCATGGGAGCCTTTTTCTCATCTCTAAAATATACAAACGGCCATAGAAGAGTTTGAAGATTCTATGGCAACAAAAACATCACCAACTAGCGGTGGGGGAATATGTAATGATATGGAGTTAGTAGATGAGTTAATAGATGATTTGGTAGAGACTAATAAGTTAGTAAAGTAAACCAAATATAGTTAGGAATTTTAAGAATATTTTAGAAAAATCTAATAAACTTCTTGGTGAAGCTTCTAAGTACCTTCCAAGGATTGAGGAACTTGTACATCAAATTATTGACTAACTTAGTTTGTATGCCAAATAGGTGACTTTGAGGAAAAAAATCTCTTCGGAATCTTCTTGGGTAGCTAAGCTTGCACTGCAAAGAAAGCAACTTTGAGAAGGAAGGTTCTCAAAAGCTTTGCATTACTTTACTACTAATACCAAAACCTAAACTCATATTAGATATTGGGAATCTTTTCCCTCCCTTGAACATTTTCAATCTGATTTCACTTGAGCATTTTTAATGTAGTTTTTAATTTTATTCTTTTATTTTTCTCATCTTGTCAATGGTTGATATTATTATTTTCTTAGATTAAGTTAATTTTATTTGGATGTAATATAATATATTATAAAAGTTTACTAGTTAAAAATTCAAAATGCTTCTCTTGCATACAAGGCAATGCACGTAAACTATTTTGATCGATATGCACAACAATAAAATTTGAAAAGAGATTACAAATTTTATCTCAATAATTTTTATATTACTAAAATGCTAAATTTGGATCTTATAAACAAAACTCCTAAGAAACTACCCACTACTTTCATCGTTATCTCATTCTAGATGTGCATAAAGTAAAAATCTATTGTAATCGAGGTAACATATAATTCATATGTAATCAATAGAAAAGCGCGACAACGTAGAAAACACGAAGGATGGGAAGACCCCATGAAGCCGTACAAGGGTGAGAGTGATATCTATATTATGTATAAATGATATAGCCTAACGTTTGACAACGCATGGCTTCGCCAGGGGCGTCAGCTAGGCTTGTAGAGTGCACTGATTCGAAAACATAGAAAAGGAGGTTTGTTAACGAATAAACATTCCCAACCATGGTACTCGGTATTTCTCCACTCCTTCAGGTCATACACATCTATACGGCGCTGTACACCGTATAAATGCGTATACAACGAACGAAAATTAGTGTTCGGTCGATATCAATTCCCGACACAAGAGGAGATTTTGCACCTCAGCCGATCCAGGTGATTTTTGATTTGCCCTGATGGCAAAAGTTGCTGCCTGTAATGAAATTTGCTGACCTAAGATCGTCGAGACGTAGCATTATGCTACTATCGCTGTTGGTTTGTTGTCAATTGCACTTCGGGTGTGCTGCAATGTTCGTCTCTGAACACTGCAGTAAACTAAAGCGCAATTGGAGTAAGCGAAATCAAATCTGCGTTGAGCCAAGAAGGCGGAAATGGAAGCAGAGATTTCTTCGTCCTGTCTGTTTCGGTTCGTTCCTCTCATGGCAATCCGACAGCTGCAGGGAAAGCAAGAACTGGTGCTTGTCGTTCCGTCTCGTTTAACCAGTTCGATGAGTGCTCACAGAGAAGTTGTTGCGGGCAGCTTTTTATTTTTATTTTTATTTTTTTCTTCTCTCCCCGAGCGTTTACGCTCGATTGACATGAGTTATGGCTTCACGTAAACGAGGCTCGATGAGTCAAAGGAAATAAGTGTATACGAGAATTATTCCAAGTTCTCTGGACGTCGCGAGTTTAAGCTGGTCACTGGGTCAACAATGTACACATTCCTGGAATATCGGATGTAGGCTGAAATTTGGTGTGACTTGGATCTGCGCCGTGGGATTGGGAATATTATGGCCACGGATGCAGGATTCGCCAGTAGCTTGACAATCAAACTTGGCATGGACAATGACTTGCTCCTGTTGACGAATAAAAGCATTCAGTACTGCAATGTGTCAGGTAAGGTACGATCAAACTATCCACATCTTCATCAAGTGTTGGCCTTTCATTGTTTCTAGATGGCGTTTACGTCTGCTTACATTCAATCAGTTGTTTCCATTTCATCTCCTTTCCCGGTTTAATACCAATTTCGTCTTGCACATGTTTTGTATACATTACATATCATGCATCTCATTTGCATTCATTGAGTTCCGGATCTCCCGTTCCTCGAACGGCTTCTGGCCTCATTTCTCAATATCCACATCTTCAAGTTATATATCATGAGCAAAGAGTCTCCTCACTGCGTTCTGCTTAATGTAAGCAGTCTTAGCAAGAACAAAGGTTCTGATCAAGATAATTTTGAAGGGAAGTTGTGCGTAAGTGTTATCAGCAAATGGAGCAAAGGAAAATATTTCTCCACGGTTGAAGTTCAGGTTGAGGAAAGGCAGAGTGATGCATCAGTGATTGCTTGCGGGGAACCTTATGTGAGCACCATGAGCAGGAATGATGAGCGGGAAAAGATAGAGTGTCTTGGTTCCAATCCTAAAACTAGAGGACATTTGACAACTGTGCATGGTACTCTCTTGGTTGTCACTCGCTGTAAATCGATCCCATAATATTTAATCGATTCCATGAATCGGTCTAGCGATGGATGGCATGTGAGACGGATCATCTGGAGGTACCGGAGAAAAGAGGAAAGGGCGGGACGATTGCTTCAAGGTACTGTATTGACAAAACTAGCAAAAATCTCGGACTGGAAGCAGTTTGTTTGGAGGTGTGAACTCGGCTTCCTGAGGATCTTTCCAGGAAAAGGTGGAGAATGCAGGCAGACGCAGGAAATTAAGAGTTGTGGACAGTCTCTCATTGTCGCTTCTCGTCGACAGACGAAGGGAGATCTGGACGCGTGCATCTACTACAACATGTCCCGGTGCCTCGTGGGCTGCTTTCAGCTCAGAGCGTTCTTACAGTCTCGGGTATGGAAGGCTCGCGTTCCGCTCGTCGGAGGGAGCGTGGGGATGACAGAGGGGGCAGAAAGAGACTTTCGCTGACGGTTCCGATTTGCAAGGACTTTGTTCGAGGACGATGTTCTCGATCGCCTTTGGATTGCCGATATGCTCATCCTCCTTCTACAGTTGTTCTCGACGGGTTAGATTCATCTCTTGACCTTCTACTCTTGATCAATTCGTTCATTCAACAAAAAAGCTCCCCCTTCACCGTGGCACGAAATTGAGGATCCGTTGTACACTGGCACAGGGGGTCACTACAAGTGTCCAATTGCGTTATTTTTAGCATGGTGCCTGGCTAGATGAAGGTAAACTGCCGTACCTTGTGGTTCTCGTCGAAGTTCTTCATGTCTGAGAAGTTCTTTTAAGTCGTAAACTATGAACTCGTTCTCGCTGGGCTCGGCTGCACCATGACTCCAGACAACGTGATAAAAAGCTCTCCAGTAAGCGGACAAATCGTTGTCTCAGCTACAAGATCTTGATTGACGCCCTATCAAGAACGTTTCATACATCTGAAATCAGAACCGCGGGGACGCTTTTTAGATGTCAATTCTTTCCTCACTTCCAGTTGCATCGTTCTATCAGCAAATCTATTGAGTACAAGTCTGTGGTCAAGCAAGCCTGAAACAGAAAATGTCTCAGTTGCGAATTTGGACTATAGTGGCTACCTCTAAAACTGATGTTTACCATCTAGACTGGAAGCACGTTTTCCTGCTTTCACAGAGCTATGTGGCTAGATTGATATGGAGTTTGCATATGTGCATGTCTTTTACGTGACTATTTTCCTTCTGCAATTACCACCAGTGTCGTCCTTGCTTCAATCCTATATAGTAAATGGAAGTGAAAGATGAGCAACTCATTTTCTGAAGTGTAATATGTTTCTCTTTGCTGGCTGAAACTTACAGGGAGGTGGTGATAGTGTGCTTTGATTCACTGCGTGATCGTTGCATTCGAGGTCCAATTTGTCGATACTTCCATCCCCCTCCTCACTTGCGAGCGTACGTTTCCCCCTCTAATCACACGCCTGCTCAGAACGCAAACGTCTTTGACTACGTTATTTTAAGTCTTGTGTCGCTCTTCTCTATGTACCTTTTTCAGACCTTTCATGTGGACCTTAATCTTAGCTCAAACCTTTAGTTCTGATCAAATTTGCTGCCAGTTACTCCCAAGATCCTGCCGTTTCTGCCACTTAGATAGGTCACCGATTTTTCGAGCATTTCAAATAATGACAGGATGTCTCAGTAGGGCATTTATTCCGGATGTATGGTGGAAGGTAGCTCACCACCTTGCCTTAATGAGCTGTAACCCAGCGCATGGACCTGCTCTTGGTGCGTAGCAGGTTGTTACAGGAGACGGCTGGGATTGAGATTTCGCCTCAAATAGCTTATCAGCCTGATTCTGTAATACTCTCAAATCTATCGACTGAGTGGCCATTCTTTATTATGCAGACGTGGTGCTTCCCTACTACATGAGTATTGTGGTCGATATGTTTATTTAAGAGCAGTAAGCACATGCTAAGCGTACTGTGATTGAACATGTAAGATCTACTTGCAGGGAAGATCCCCTCACAATCTTCTTCTTGGTCCGACAAGATTGCCTGCACCAATATCAGTTTCTGCCCCACTTCCGTTAAAAGCGACCACAAGACCTTCTATAGAGGTATAATCAGCACTCCACTTAACTGAAATTGACATCCGTAACATGTTTCCTGTGGCTAGATCGATTCTTGACTTCACACGTCAAGTAACTCAATTTTATAGGATCGGAGAGATAGCACCAACTTTAGTAGACTCTTTTATGAGTATCATTACTTGACGAACCAATCTTACGTCATCCCCTGCGATTTCCTACTCCCTTGCGATTGCAGTACACGTGCCACTATTGGA
Organism: Lunularia cruciata; assembly: GCA_948567375.1. Classification (NCBI taxonomy): domain Eukaryota; kingdom Viridiplantae; phylum Streptophyta; class Marchantiopsida; order Lunulariales; family Lunulariaceae; genus Lunularia; species Lunularia cruciata. The sequence continues at coordinate 16,954,293 of OX419759.1, forward strand.
GAATCTCAGAGAGACCTCAACTTTGAAGTCCTGGTAGTGTAGCACAGTTGATGTCTACTCATCCCGTCGGAAAAGTTGTCTTATCTTGGTTGTTACCGGGAAATTAGGGTCCAGTCCCATTCTGCATGACGAGATGTCCCCAATGTTCAGCCACCAAGCAATGTCCAATATGTGACTTTGCTATCGCTATGACGTCGAATTTTCTGGTTTGGTTTCCGGATACGTCTACACCTCGACGAAAGCCTGCCCGGGGCAATGAACAGGTTTATTGTACTTGTTATATCACCAAGCAGTTCCCGTATGGTTGGTTATTTTGCTCGATGAAAGGCGTGCCAGCTGTTTGTTCCCAAGGTGTCCTCCGATCTCATTATAAGCAGCTACATTGCTTTGACAGGTGTGCAGAGATTACGTTAGAGGACGGTGCACTCGTGATGCTCAAGAGTGTCGTTTTGCACATCACAACCCCACTGGTGGTGATGGAGAGTATGTCATTGTATGTTCTTATCAAACAGCAACACCGGCCATAATACTGAAAGTAGTAGTTCCAGGCAACCATGTATCATGAATCAAGCATGCAGCAAATCTCCTTTTGATTTCGTATGTGGTTTTTAAGCTTGGCATTGATATGGATCACTGTGGTATTCCTTTATAGGTATGTCAGGATTTCCTTCGAGGAAAATGTGAACGGGATTCCTGTCGCTACTTGCATCCACCTGATCATCTGAGATCGCGCATTCGTGATGTATGAATCATTCCAAATAACAGGAAACAGTGTTATTGAGCAGATTAAGTGTATGCCTACTCACAGACTAACTCAAAATGTGAACATACAAGGGAGAAAATATCTGAATTCTGTTGAAAGGCTGAGTATGCCCTGTATGTGACGACTGCAGATTCCTGTTGGTCCCACTCCTTTGGCCGTCGATCGTTACGATCCAGGTCCCTTTGACGCTCCAGTAGACAACTATGCAGCTCGTCTATACGAACATCAGGTGTCTTTCCTGTGAAGCTTTTGTTGTCCTGTCAGCAGTAGGGCTCAGCCAAGTATCTCTAATTTGTCCCTTCTATCTCCATAAAATTCTAACATAGACAGGAAAGAGAACAGCCATCTTTCTAGAGCATGTCCTGCAAGATTTTCAGCTCGTTTTACTGATGTGAGCATTCGTGTGTACTTACCATCTTAATCTGCAGGCTGCAAAGCGCATGCGAATTGAGGAGCATGCCTGGGATCGCTATAGAAGATGCTCTCCAGGCCCTGTGAGTGGCTATGATACCGGACAGGTCAAAATATTGACCGCTATAAGCTATCTAGTCGCATTAAGATTTCACCTTCCTGCCGTCAAACCCTCTTTCTGACTCTTTGCTCTTGTTAGCCCACGGAAGTTAAGAGCGTATTTGAGTAACTTTGCTGGTTGATTGGTTTCGTTGGGCGTAATATATGACGACTCATTTCAACTGGAAATCTCTTGTTGTATGATAGTTCTATAGTGCAGGGCATACGACTGCTGGATATTCAGCCCCAGCTCCACTTCTTGTTTTGCACACTCAAAGCCGTACTTTCCATGGTAAATTGGTGACAAATCTGATGGAAATTAATCCTTACACTGCTGATTATCAAACGTCAAGAGTCAAAAGTATTCATTGCCATTTTCTCACTTCAATGGAAGTTGTTCTTCGCCAGTTTTCTCTGACTGAGTGGGACAAATCCTTGAGATCTAGCTACAGTAAGACCCAGTAAGGCCACGGCAGCTACTGAATCCGTCCGCGACGAAGATCAAGACTTGTATGAATTCATTAAAATCAGGATTGTTAGACAGTTTCAGCTCAGTGTTTTATGGAATAAAGTAATGCTAGGACTTCACGAGATTTAAGTTAACGTTTGTTGCAGATCAAGACAAACTCCCAATTTGTAGAGACTTTCTGCACAACAAGTGTTCTAGAGACACCACATGCAGATATGTGCACCCAGAGCGGCATACAGAGGTGAGGGAAACTCAAACTGACATGAAAAGCCACGCTCAGTTTCTGATGATGGGCCGAGTAATGCTAGTATAATATTTCTTCTCATAGCTTAAAGTGAAAAGCTTCTAGCTAATGCTATTATTGTTCATCAGGTTATCGACAATCATGTAACTCTATGTAGGGATTCTCTTCGCGGGAAGTGTAAAAGAGAACATTGTCGCTTCTATCATCCACCAACGAGGAAGTCATTTTTACCTCGAGAGGGGGAGCCTAAAATGCCCGCGAGTGAGGAGTTTCCTGGTTCTCCAGATGTAGTTCCTCACATAAGCTCTGACGTTGCATCGCCTGGAGCGGATGACGGAAACGATTGATCGGTGAGTTGACTCAGCTTGCATGGCATCATGATTCCCGTTCAGTCGGAATTTTATCGTACTACAATTATTGACTATCGAGCCAACTTATTGGCCAGCAGGGACAGATGTTCCATCCTACTAATGTTATCGTTCTTGAACAATTATTGTGAGCAGAGATATTATAGTTTATACTTACTGGTTTCGCTAGAATTAGTGACGAGGCTTACAGTGACAGCAGTATTGACATAATTTTTTGCCTTTTATTGTTTCTGCAGTAGTCATTTGGCTCCATATGCACGAGGAATATTGTTTTAGTGTAAGTACAACCCGTTGCAAACACAAGTTGCTCAAGTTGCTCTTGCCTCAAGTGCAGCAAGCTGCTGCGTGGTCAACATTCGGCTGCATCTTGCAGATCCATTGTACGTAGGCTGTAAAGATTGTAATGAACTCTTGCTTGAATTGCTGTGCATTCCTTTTACGAGACCTTCTACTTCTCATGTAGAATATACTGGCCTTGTAAGTTGCCCAGATCGACCACTGCAAGGTCACTTGTTGTGTAGGGTAGTTTATACTAGTAGTTTTGCGAGACACAAAAGATGCCATAGTTCTGATGAAGAAAGAAGGAAGAAAGTAAAGGGGGAAAGTAGCTGGAATCGGTCTTTTCTTATTGGTTTTGGAGCGGTTCTCTACAATTTAGGGTCGAACCTTTCCTCAAGAATATGATGTGTATCTAACATTCTTTAGATGACTGATTCTGGGCCTGCATGAAGGCCCATTGACCGATAAGTTTGATAGGATCTCGAATGTTCTTGTTCTCGTCATTCTTCCCATATATATGTTGTTCATTGGTGTGCTTTGGGCTGCTCCCAGATGATTCTATATGGTTTTTTTACAAAATCTTAGCCTCAGTAGACAAAATTTCTGTCAACGGCTGGATATATGAAACTTGAACAATAAGTGTACTGCCACACTTTCGCTCTTGTTTGAAATCATATGAGTCGCTGCTATGGACATTCCTCTCAAATCGAAGCTAGGTGTCTCACACATCTTGTATCTTAACTTATTTTCCTTTTCTTTAGCCTTATTTGGGCTTCCGGGAAACTTCAAGATACCATCTCTGGTAGCTCAGCGCAGAATAAGTTGACCACTTATCACATTCTCCTGATTGCAAGTATAATTCCGCACATCCAGTCATGTATGTCACTCACACCTCGTCCGCTTGTTCATTTTCAATTTATTTTTGTATTGTTGTAATCTTCTCGTGTTTGTTGGTTCGGTGCAAGGGTGTCGCATGACTGTAAATTTAGTCTTATAAACTTCGTCATCTTCAACCACACGAAGTTTAGCTCATTGGATTGTCTTGGACGTCTGCGTTGTAACACCGGAGATCGCAGATCCATTTGATACGCTTGTCTTGGCATGGGATTACGATGGCAAACTTCGGGTTGGCTTTAGGATCCTTAGTTCCTATAGATTTACATTTATTCCATACTTTTTAGTTTTGGTTGTATATAATATAATATCAAAGATTAAAAAAGAGAGTTAATTATTTCTTATTCAAATTGATATAATATTAGTTATTTAATTTTATTTAAAATTATAAAATAATTATATATCTCATGAGCTTATAATATAATCTAATATATTTTTTGTGATGAATATCATATAATTTAAAGTAAAGATAAAATATTATTATTTATTTCTATTATTACCAGTTTAGTCTCCTTGCATGATGCATGTGGAAACATAAATAGTCTTCTTCTCCACCTTTTGCCCCCTCTCCAACCACAATTCTGTATGTCGTCCCTCTCCCTATTGGTGTCCCACCACCAAGAGTAGTTTCAACCTTTGTCTTCGTTTCCAATCAGTTTTGTCCATGATTTATATATGTTATCCCATCCTTCGGAACATTTCTGGCTCCTGTCCCCTATGTACCTACTCTAGCAACAATCACCTCTTAAAGGTAAGGAAGATTATTTGAATGTTTTGCAAGTAATTAGATTTTAATAAACTTTCTTTGCTTGTAATTATCCTATCATATTCTCGTTGTATTATAATTAAAAGTTGAAAAGGAACGTTATGAATGGGAATAGAAAATAAAATTGAACACTATATCATATTATTTTTTAATATGATTGCTAACAGTCGAATGTGAATGATAGTTGAATGAATGATTTTTAAAACATAATATAAAGAAATATAAAACAAAGTCTTGTATAGATTTTACATGAAACAAATATAATAGATCTACTTTTTAATTTGATATAACACAAATTTGAATTTATTTTAATTTCTAGGACAGATTTAAGATCCGAATGATTTTTGAACTTCTTAATAAATGAAATTTATTTAAATAAATAAAAAATATTTACAGAATAAAGAGATCATTAAAAATATAGTGAAATTTATAAATATATCAAAATGTGATTTATTTGTATATTTCAATTATTGATGTATGTATCACATAAAAAATCAAAGAAATTCAATTAATAAAATAGAGAATGAAACACACTTCAATAAGATACATTACTAATAAAAGATTAATAAAATTTCTTTATTTACATAAATGATCAAAGTATGGTTTTTATATTATTAATTAATTATTTTAAATTCAAGTAAAAAAATATAAAATCAAATAGATTCATACATCAAAATATATTAAAAGATTTTTTATAATCATATTAAAATAATAAATACGTGCAGAGTTTCAAATTCTTTGGTGAATATCAGATCAATAACTTGTGGTCATGATTTAATTATTGAAATCATGATGCATTTATGTGGAATTAAAACTCTTCATCTTTATTAGTATAAATAGGATAATTAATTTTCAAATAATTTATTATAAAAAAATTCTCTAAAATTTTGATCAATATTATCAAACTAAATAAATTTGATGAAATCAGTGATTATTTAAAACACAAATTGATAACATCTGATCTTCATAATTAGACAGCGATAAGGGAACAATTCTTCCGGAAAATAATTAGAATATATTTATGCAATTTTATACTATTTGATTTACTTATTCCTTTTGAGGTTTATTCTCTGCAATAAAATTTTTTTGTTTTAGGATTTAATTCATCTAGTATATAAATGTATTCTTCCAAAATGTATTATTTAATCCTATAATCATTTTACAAAAAATATTTTTAAATTAATCATTATAGATGTCTTTCTCAAGAACATAAATAATATAATAGATCATTGTTATCTTGATGTTGTATTTAAATTAAATTAAATTTATCATGTTCTAATTTTATTGTATCATTAAAATCTTACTATATTCAAACCACAAAAATTTAAAATGATATTTTAATATAAGAGAATTACTGTAAGTTTTTTTTTAATTTTACTTTCAATAAAAAGTGAAATATAAAATGAAAATTACAATCTTATTTCCTTCAAGTTAAAGAAATCTAGAATGATATCTTTATATAAAGTGATTATTATAAATATTATTTTTTAATGGTAATTTCAACAAGGTAGGAAATAAAACATGAAAAATTATTTTTACTATGCACTATTAATAATTGTTGTATAATAGTAATTTGATAATAAAATTGAATTCTTATACTAATTAAATGAATATAAAATTCTCAAAATTCACATTATCAACAAAAATATCTTAATTGTGGTCAAGTATTATATTTTGTAAGTAGATTGGATCATAATAGTTCACTACTTCCATCTTGATAGAATTAATCAAGTTATCAATGAATGGCTTTGTGTCTCATATTAGAAAATTTTATTTCTTTTATCATCATGTTCCAAGAATTTGCTTTGGATAATTGATCAAGACAGTCTAATCTTGTTTGGATATTTTGTAATGCAATGTATAATTTAGGTAAAATAAAAGCAGTTACTATTGTATTTTTATTATTCGTAATCTTAAGTGCTAAATCATCTTTGTTAGAGGAAATCAATCTCCATTGATATAGCTTATATATCCATGTTTTGATGAGTTTGTTTATTCTAAAAAGGTTTAGGTTAATACAAAATTAACTAGAAAATCAAATTGCATAGTTTTTTTTAACTATTCTCTTTTTTTATTTTGAATGTTTGGATTCTTGGATAGTTATTTCAAATTTGGTGTGTAATTTCATAATTTTCACAAATTGATCTAAAGTTTCATTTTCATATATCTTTGAAATCTATAACATTGTATTTTGGAATTAACTAATTTTATGTTTCAAAAAACCAATTTACCTCAATTTCACCAAATTTTGTTCAACTTGTATGGTATTCACTTATGATGACACTAACAATGCCTGAGGTAGTTTGATATGACGCTTGAGTGATTATTTTAGTGGTTATAGTTGTAATAGTAGAGAATATATAGTTGTAATAGTAGTCTTTTATTCCATTAGGGTTTTTGTTACATTATTAAATCATTGTTTGCATTGTTAGTTTTGTTAGATGTACCATTGGGTGCTAATAGGATTGACTTCCAAGGAGGAGTATACCTCAAAGAAGAGCTCCAAAGAGCTTAACTTTTTTATGTTGAGCTCTTGAGCTCTTTTTTATGGTAGACAGAGTTGGCAAGTATAACATAACTTCTTTGTGTTAGAGTGAGTTTAGTTTGATGAATGTAATCAATGATTGTTAGCAAAGTGTATATTGTTTGATTTTTATTTTATAAAAGAAGAAAGAGAGGAAATCAAATTTGAATTTGTACTTGTATCTCCAAGCTTAGATGTGATTGATTGTACCTTTGATAATTGAATCTATTATTGATTTTGCTAGATAGTTGATAGTTTGGTGGATTATGTGCAAAAGCACTATCAAATTTCCTTTACTAAATTATGAAATTGAGGTCAATTTGAGAAGTGGATGAAGAATTGGAGGTATATGCATTCAATTAATCAAATTGGAGAGTCAATTTAAGATTGACAAGTTTGAATTGTTGATTTGTACTAGTAGATTTTGGCTAAGACCAAAACCAAAGTTAGATTTAGGAGCACATCTTCTCAAATCAAGGATTTAAAGATACTCATCTTATGAATTGGAGGTATTGACCAGATTTAGGAAAGAATTTTGGCAGAGTTGGAATTAGGAGATCAATTTGGCCAAATTTGGGACACATATCTTCTTGAATTCTTGAATTAAGGTCAGATTTGGTGGAGGTCAATTTTAGAGATCCTCCATCTTCCAAATTTGGAAGAGATTTGAGGTTGGATCAGCTAGATTCAAAGGCTTTGATACATAAGATTATGGGCTAGAGAGGCTACAAGATTAGGGAGACAATTTTGGCAGAACTAGAGTGAGAAGTTCAATTTGGCTAGATTTGGAGGTGCACATTCTCTTGAATTCTTGAATTAGGATCAGATTTGATAGATGGTAATTTGATTGTAGTCCACAAGATTTAGGAAAGGAATTTGGTGGAGCTACAATAAGGAGGTAAATTTTGCTAGATTTGAGGGCTCATATTCTCTTGAATTCTTGAACTAGTGTCAAATTTGATAAAGGTTAATTTTAGAGATCTTTCATCTTCTAAATTTAGAAAAGATTTCAAGGTTGGATTGGCTAGATTTAAAGGCCTTGACGCATAGAGTTGTGGACTAGAGATGCTACAAGATTAGAGAAATAATTTTTGCAAAGTTAAAATAAAGAGTTCAATTTGGCTAGATTTGGAGGCGCAAATTCTCTTAAATTCTAAAATTAAGGTCGGATTTGATATAGATCAATTTTGGTTCTAGCACACAAGATTTAGGAGAAGATTTTGGTTGAGTTGGAATAAGAAGGTCAATTTGCTTCGATTCAAGGATGCCATTCTCTTGAATTAGAGTTCGATTGGTAGAGTTCAATTTTAGAGATCTTCCATCTTCTAAATTTAGAGGAGGTTGGATGTCAAATTAGCCAAATTTAAAGGTTTTGAGATGTAGTACGGTGAGCTTGAGAGGTAACAAAGCCTTTGACCTTTGATTAGATTTGGAGACTTTGAGGCATAAGGCGATGGGCTAAAGAGACTATGAAAGTCTAGAATGCAAGCAAGCTAGCTTGTTTGCATGAGACTTACCAAGTTAGCCAAAATGTGATTGATAGTTTGTCAAAATCAGACCACACATCAAAAGTGTATGCAAGAGAGTCTTAACCTTAGACCTTTAGTTCCTACCTTGATTCATGAGCCAATTGGTCCACTCTTACTTGTTGTCCTAAGATTGGTGGATTCATATATGTACATATGTACCTTTGACTAAGAGATGACATTTGATCATATCCTTTGTGATCTTAGTAGGGTATTCTTATCATATCAAAATGCTAAATGGTAGTGGAATCAATTTGGTTAGATCTTTTTGAATTAGAAGATTATCATTGAGGATTCTTATGATTGGATATACTTCATTTCTATTTGTACACCATGTTTGTTTGGAGCGCCTTGATATTTAGAGTGTTGGTGCTCTAATGTGCTCTTGGTAGTGAGGATGGAGTGATGACCAACCAAAGTACTTATGTTCTTGGTTAGACAAGAAATGATGACCTAAAGAGCATGAGGTGCATGTTATGATAACCAATTATAGGTTGCATTTTCCCCTAGTGTAGGTGCCATAGTTAGAGATGCTTAGGTGGCATTGATAGGTGATGTTTGGTTGTTGGAGTAACCATAGGTGGTGGTACTTGATGATTACGATTACAATATTTGGGATGTGTTATCATGATGAGTTCTCTACGGATTCTAGAGGAGATTTTGTTATAACACGTAATGGATTCATATAGAGTGGCCAAGATATCAACCAATATCTTAGGTCTTAGTGAGGAAAGACATTGAATCTAGTTTTGAGTTTGACATAAGAGTTGATTTAAGTAAGAGTTCACATTGTATGGCCATACTATTAATGTAAGACATTAACAAGATTTATGGAGCTTCCAAAGATCCATACACTACTCTTACTCATACCATTGAGTTGGATGACTTCATATAAGATTTTGATAATTGATGTGATCTACAATAAATGCGGAACCTAACTTTATTTACATCTTTTATGGCATGGAATGGATTGTTTGAGCACTTGGAGTGTTTCTCTATGGACAATTACCATGAGTTAAGATAGACATACTTTAAGGAGATTGACTCATAGAGATAAAATTGATCTCCAAATTATATCTCTATCCACTCAAGTTCAATTTCTAGATGTCAATAAGGAATACCCACAAGTTCTAGTTCTAGTAGCATTGGTGTATCTAATGGTGGTGCATTAGATCTAAAATGTGCGACTAATAATGGTGGTACAATTTTAGGAGGTGGTGGATTACTAGAGTTTAATTGCATAATGGAGTTCTTATAGTGCAAGAGGTAGAGTTACTAGGCACTGCAAATCAACAAGCTAAAAACATTATAAGAGTTCTAATAAAAGACTAGATCAATTTCACCCAAAGAGTTACTAAGGCATAGGCTATCCAATTCTGATATGGGATATTAGACAAAGAGATTCAATGTAGAGTACATGATGTTTCCTTCTTACAAGCAACCTCACCAATGTTGGTGGTTGTCTTTGGTTTGGTAGAGTGTATTGAACTCAACATGGTGGAGGAGAGAGTGGTGATATTTAGTTTTGTAAAAAGACCTCATTTATCACAATTACTTCTTTTAGAGTGAAATAGAGTACCCCATACTATGTTAGCTTTTGAGGTTAGAATAGATAGCCTCAATCTCATGGAGTGAGTGGAGAGACTAGAGTACAAAAAACTTTATTTCCATTTTCCAATCAACAATAACCACCTAATGGTGGTGTTGAGGTGGAGCTCACCACAAGAAGAAATGTACCCATGGTAGTGTGCATGTTACTCCTAGAACACCACAACCAATCCACAAGCAAAGTGATCATTGCTATAGATTTGGACATTCTAGCAATCGATACTTTGACTTACACCCAAAGTTATAGTATGGTAGGGATACTATGGTAGGGGGCCAAGGAGCCATGGATCATGGAAGATCAGATGGTACAAGATCCACACTTGGTAGGGAAAAATACTTCTCTTGCTTTTGATATAGCCATGGCTACTTGGATTGAGTAGTTAGAGCAAAGATAGGCTAGCATGGCTATAACTCAAAGGAAATCAGATTTAGGTACAAAGGCTTCTACATATTATGTTGGTGAAAGAGACCTCTTCAACTTCATGTGAAAATCAACATAGGTAGATTCATCTTCAATAGTAATTAGGAGTGTAATACATGCTCTTGAGCCTAAAGGAGCATCAATAGAGTTGGATATACAAAGAAGTGAGACAAGTAAATATGTTAGGCTTCCCTAGTCTTTCACCCTATCTAGGGCACCATAAACTTTCACACTATCTAAGACATCCTAGATGTCCTAGTATAGGTGTATTAGGTGGAGATTGAAGACATGATAGACCAAATATTGGTTAGCTATCTACTTCTATCAAGACTTTGTCTAACACAATAAGAAGTATCAATTTTGGAAATTATAAAAGATAGGTTGGTCCCGTAAATTTTTTGATGAGGTCTTGTAAAATGAATCAAGCTTATTCATGAACAAGTATGTAGAAATTTAGGATTTGGATAAAAAGTTGGTGTAATTTTGGCCCATATTTTTGGTCCTTATAGTTTATGAGACATCTTGTAGATTGTAAAAGTTTACAAGTCACAAAAATCATGACCCGCTAACTTTTATAGGGTTACAAGAGTACCTCTCATAAAAACTTGTATTCTTCTCTCACACCCTTTAATAACAATCTATGAGACATCCCATAAATCTTCCATAATTTTTCTATGGATGCTAAATTGGCAAAGTGAAACCCCTTAATGTTAGGGGTGGCTCAATCAATTATGCACTCTATTTTGTTCTTAGGAATTGATAAGTTTACACTAAGAGCTGACCTAGCTATAATGTTCTAATCATCTGCCACACTTTGTGAGAGTAGGAATGGTATATTTGTTGCTTCTAGTGCAAAGGTCCAATAGTGGAACCTGTTTGGTTAAGGAGCATGGGATTCATTTGGCTATTATGGCTTAAAGAAGGCAAAAGCTGCTAGATTGGAGGAGCTACTTGCTAGACTTGCATTTGAGTGAGCTAAATTTATGCTTACTATTGTTTTATTAGACAACCAAAGTGAAATTTTAGTTTAGTTGGACTTTTAGTAAAGGTTCATAGACCACAAAAGACTCTAGTGCTCAACCCTTTATGTTAGAGACAATTTCAATTCTTGGTCTTGGGCTATTGAGGACCAATGTTGAGAGGTATCCATTTTAAATTTAGATAACTTGGCAAAGGGAGGCATTGCAGGTTTCTACATAATATATCACATGCAAGGAGCTCAATGTACATATTAAATTAAGTCATTTTCTTGATAATTCTATGGTGAGAACCCATGCCATTGCAAAAAATATGAAAGTCTTTTAATATGTGATTAGTGGAGCAATGTTCTACCATATGGGACTCAATATTGATTATTTAGAGGAGATAGCTTCTTGTAAGCCAAGTTGGTAGTCAAGTGCTGTGAGCTGGCCTGTCTCTCACTCAGGATGAACCTCTAATGGCTATTATGGTAGCGCACCATGGACTAAGAAGGCAAGGAACCCGAACTCCATCATACTCCTCCAAGGCTAACACTCCAAGACTCAAGACATTGCTCACTAGAGAACTCAATGAGAGAGAGATAGTTGCAAATGAAAGGATGATGAGTACCTCCTCACCCCTTGCTTATATACTTGTGAAATAGTTACGTACCAAAGTTACTAATTACCGTAGTAACTCAAGTTACTAGACTAAAAGTCAAGTAAAGTCAAAAAGTAGAAAGGAATATCCATTCACATGGGCATATTCCCCTAAGCATGTGGTCTTATCTTGACCCAACCACTAAGTCAAGGATTCCTTCACATGGGCTATCCTTGGACTAAAGAAGAATCCAAAACAAAAAGGCTTGCGGGCCCAAAAGTTCTCAACTCTTTCCTCAAAGCCAAACACTAAGGAATAATACCAAGTCAACACACTAAAATCCAAAATAGTGGTGCTCATCTTTTCTACTTCCTCTAAAGTAAGGTCCCCTCTATCCTAGCTATGACTAACTTTAGCTAACCATGACTAATATAGAACCATCCTTTATCTCTATATAAATAATATCTCTTAAGTACTTGTAATACCAAGCTAAATATCACAATACCATACACATGCACAAATGAGTGTTACATTTACCCCCGGACTAAGTTTTCACTTTGTCCTCAAAGTGAAGGTCTCTCTACCTTCTATGGTACATCTTCAACTTATCATGGTTAATCCTATCAAAGTGTCTTCCTCCCAACTCCTTGAGATCATAGGTGTAATTGCCCCACACATTCTCCACTATGAAAGGTCCAAAGTACTTAGGCAAAAACTTATTTTTCACTCTCTTGAATCGAATGGAATCAAACAACATTACCCACTCACCTTCTTTGAAAGTCTCCACCTTCTTCTTGCCTTGCCTCTTGTCATAGCTCTCCTTTGGTTTCCTTTGGGCTTGCTCCACTCGAACCATAGCAATTGCTCTTGCCTCTTCCAACTCCATGAGTTGATCCTTCCTTGACTTCTCTGCATCACCTCCTTGTGCTTTCTTCAATCTCCTATGAATGCTTTGGAAGGTAGGAAGATCAAATTGAATAGGTAAGGTAGACTCAATACCATACACCAATTGAAATGGAGAATATCTGGTGGAAGTTTTCATAGTTGTCCTATACTCCCACAAAACTGCATGAATCCTCTTGTCCCAATGATGTTTAGCCCCTTCCATTTTTGCATCTTTGGCCAACATGATGCACAAGGTCTGATTGGTTCTCTCTGCCAAGCCATTGGAATTTGGCTTATAGGATGTAGTTACTCTATGGATGATAGAGAAATGTCGTAGCATGGCTGTAGTAATGCTTCTTGTAAACTCTCCACCTCTATCAGAAACCAACTCCAAAGGGCATCCGAACCTAGTGATAATGCGTTCATAAAGAAATCTACCCACTTCATCTTCATTCTTGTCCCTCAATGGTCTAGCCTCAACCCACTTGGTAAGGTAATCAGTAACTACCACAATGTACCAATTGTTCCTTGGGGTTCTATTGAGAAGACCTACAAAACCAATTCCCCACTTCTCAAAAGGTCCTAGCAATGGAATTGATCTAAGTGGTGGAGTGGATGTAGACTTTGTAGCAAAAGCTTGACAAACATGACAAGTTTTGCAATAATCAAGACAATCCTTGAAAATCCCTCTCCAATGGTAACCTGCATCTAGAATCTTGAAAGCAGTCACCTTTCCTGCAAAGTGTCCTCTACATACTAAACCTTCATGAAACTCCTTTATGAGTAGGATAGACTCATCCTTACCCACTGCTCTTCGAAGTAGACCATCTGCTCCTTGGTGAAAAAGAATATCCTCCACCATTGTGTAAGGTCTAGATCTTGCTGCAAGGGCCTTCCTCTCCCTAGCATGCATCCCTTCTGGATAGTTACCTCTTGTCACAAAATCCACAATCTCCTTGTACTCCATTGGAACCTCTTGAGTGATTGAGATTGTCATGAGCTCCTCATCCGGGAAGGAATCATCCATTGGCTCATCTCCATCATGATCATAGGCTCTTGATAACAAATCAGCATTTGCATGTTTCTTTCTTGGCCTATCCTCAGTGGTGTAGTCATACTCAGATAAGAGTATCATCCACCTTGCTAGTCTCCCTTCAACATTAGGCTTGTTGAAGATGTACTTCAAAGCCTTATGATCCGTGACAATGGTGGCTAAACTTCTTGAGACCAAAGATCACTGCCAACCCTTCTCTCTCTGTGACAGAGTAGTTCTTCTCTGCTGAAACCATCTGCCTACTAGCATAAGCTATTGGATGATCATGCCCATCTTGGTCTAATTGACTAAGAGTGCATCCTATAACTACATTAGAAGCATCAGTGTAGAGGATGAAAGGCTTACTCCAATCAGGCTTAGCAAGAATTGGAGCTACAACAAGGGATTGCTTGAGCTCCTCAAAAGCTTTGAGAGCCTCCTTGTCCTCCAAAATCACCATGTAATCTACACCCTTCTTCATGTAGATGGTCAATGCATAAGCTTTGTTGGAAAATAAGAAGATGAACCTCCTATAGTATCCAACCATCCCCAAGAATTGGCGTAACTTTGTCAAGCTTGAAGGGAATGGAAGGTCTGAGATTTTCCTCACCTTCTCAGGATCAACTGCTATTCCATCCTTGGAGATGATGTGCCCCAAAAGTAGACCTTCTTCACATCCAAAAATGCATTTCTTTGGGTTGAGTGATGCATTTGCCTCATCCAAGCGTTGCAAGACTTTGATTAGGTGCTCAAAGTGCTCCTCCTTGCTCCCATAGACACAAAAGTCATCAATGAAGTCTCTCACAAATTTCCCAATGAAAGGTTCAAATACTTTGTTCATGAACTGTTGGAATGTGGCTAGAGCATTGCAAAGCCCAAAAGGCATGACCTTGAAAGCGTAAGTTCCCCAAGGTGTGGTGAACGTGGTGAGTTATTGATGCTCTGGTGCAATCTTGATTTAGTTATATCCACTATAACCATCTCCAAAATTGTACCTCTCATGACCTGCAACCTCCTCCAAGATCTCATCAATGAATGGCAATGGGTAGTAGTCTTGGAAAGTCATGAGATTTTGAACTACCATAACTGAAACTACCACCTTATCCATCACCCCTATTGGTCAAACTTGTTGCTTGTTTGCCATGCTCACCACAAATGTTGAAGGTCTTGAGGGTAACATACCCAACTTCTTCATCAACCTTTCTGACATAGCATTCACTATTGATCCTCCATCAACCAATGCATCCTTGATGTTGTGACCATTCACTCTCACATCAATCTTGGAGGCATATTCACAAGCCTCCCATGGTGCTAGCTTGGCATCCACCACCCCCATTGATACCGGAACTTTTGCCTTCTTCTTCCTCTTGCTCCTTGTAGAACTCAAACCACCTCTAAGCTCCTTTCTCAATGTAGGGTTCAAAGCAATTAATTGGCCCAGTGTGATGTTAGCCTTGTGACTACCAACATCCTCCAACACATTGTAGTTCCATTGTTGCTTTGAGATCAAGAAGTCCTCCATCCCCAACTTCTTCCTTGGAGTCTTTGTTGTTGATGGTGTTGAGATGCGAGTGCTCCTAGTAGACATAGGAGTATCCTTGCTTGAAGTAAATCCTTGAGAAGAGTGAACATCCTCTGCAAAACAAGCTCTCTTCTTCTCTTGTGCCAAAAGCTCTAAATTAAGACCCTTGGAGTTTGAGCACTCTCCCTTCTCATACTTGCTCTCAACCACATCTATGGATGCTATCTCCTTACCTTTGTTTGGATTAGGAGCCACTTGGGTTTCACTACCTCCCCTCTTTCCCTCTATTGGCTCCCTCATAACCCCTTCCTCCATGGTAAGTGGAATTTGGGCAATTCCTTTGGATATGGCCTCTTCCTCCACAACCAAAACAATTTCTATCATTAAAATTGTTGGCTGGTTGGCCTCCTCTATATGGATAGTTTCCATAACTCCTAGGCCCTCTCCCTACATTCTGATCCACCTCTCTCTTCTCCCATAGTTGCACCACATTGATCTTGAGATCCGCAAGTTGTTTTGTGATGGTTTGGAGTGGATCTTTTGGTGGAGGTGCAAGAACTGGAGCAACTATTACTTGTGGTGCAACCCTTGTCACCAAAGTATCAGAAGTTCCACCATACTTGTAGCCTTGAGGAGGATGCACAACCTCTTTCACCACCAAATCACTCTCATCCCCTTCCAAACTCTCCTCCATACAAATTGCAATCTTGATAGCTTCAACCTTGGAAGAAGGTTTCTCATATCTCACCTTGCTTCTAATTTGTGGTCTCAACCCTCCCACAAAATTCTTGGTGAGCATGGCCCCTATGCCAATCATTGTAGTCTCCACATCATCCCCACCCTTCCTCAACACTATGCAAAATCTGGACTCTAACTTTTCCACTCTTTCCACATAGACTCTCACTTTCTCTCCATCTCCTTTCTTGAGAAATGTAACCTCACTCATCAATCTCTCATAACTCTCATCAGGAAGAAAGTTCTCAATGAGTGCTGAAGTCAAAGTCTCCCAAGACTCTTCTTCCCCATCTCTCCTCTCTCTCTTTTGGTATTTTGACTCATACCATGTAAGTGCTGCATCCTCAAAGAAATTTGGTAATAATGAGGCCCACTCATTCTTCCTCCTCTCATTGTTTCCTATGCAAGCTCTCTTGAAGTCTCTCACAAAGGCCTCCACATCTTCTCCATCCTTGCCAAAGAAAACCGGAAGTTTCCCCATCTTAACCCCTCAAAATTTTTTTTTTCTTTTCTCTCACTCTATTACTAATAGAGTATATACATGCCTAACACCATCTAGGAATAATCCACTCTAGGGAACACAAAAGGTTCAGGTTGCTCCAAGATTTCTATAGCAACATCAAATCCTAGAGTGCACTTTAATCTAACTCTCATGGATAGTTTATCCATAAGTTGAAAGATTATCTCCATCACTAATCTTGAGAACTAGCTGATGAAGGTGGTAGTATTTCTGTAGTTGTACTAAGACTCTCTCCAAGATCCTTCACCAAAGTCTCCAAAAGTGATTTTACTCCACTACACTCATGTTCTTTTGGAAGTCCTTCACCTCCACAAACCTCACACAACTCCTTGGTCTTAGATCTTCTTCCTCCCAATCTTGGTGAAGAAGGTCCAACATGTAAACCCAAGTCCAGTAAGCCTCTCCTTTCTCTCAATCTCTTGCTCTCAAAGGTCAATGGACATGAACTTGCCTTATGTCCCTTCTCTCCACACAAAAAGCACTTAGACTCACTCTTTCCTCCAAGTGGTGTAGGTTTTTGGATCCTCTCAACACTCTCTTCAAATTCTATTATAAACTCTCTTTTCCTCAAATCCACCCCTACAATCACCTCAAACCCTTGGGGAACCTTGCATAATCTCAATTTCCACTCTTGATGACCCTCCATGTTCCCAAGATGAATCTAAACATTCAAACATGCTTTTTGTTGATCTCAAACTCCTCATGCATGAGATCTCCACTCTGCAGAATTGACCCTTCCTCACAATGTCACTCAAATCTCCCAACCAGTATGTCACAGTCCTCTGAAATTTGGCATACTTGATCACAACTTTAGGGTGTCCATCCTTGAAAAATTTCAGATCTTTTCATCGAGCCATTGGGCCTAGACACCTTTCTATTCAGCACCCATATTTCAGATTTGGTCTGAAAACCACCCCCTTCACTTCAAAAACTCATTACTCCCTGAGAAAGAATGATCTCTCTAATTTGTGTGGCAGCAGGTAGAATACAATGCACTTAATTTTCTTGGAAATTTTCAGGACAATTCACGGAAAATTGAAGAAATGGCAGACTCTGTACAATTTTCCAGAGAGCATGCAGTTGCGGGAGCACTTTACCCTATCAACTTTCAAAAATTCTAGACTAGTGCGCATAGTAGCTCTCACAATAATTTCGAGTGTGCTAACTGAAAGATAACCCAAGCTATCATGTGTAGAAATTTCAAGTCCAAATCTCAAACTTGAGATTTTGCCCAAAAATCTCCTTAATCCCCAAAATCTGCAATTCACCTCACACAATCTCTCCAATTCCTCTCATGTGTACAAGATGTACAAAATCACCTCAAAGACATCATAATGAACTAAAGGGTATACAAATAGATCTTGGTTCTCTAACATAAGTTCAGCCCTCTCCTCTCCTAATGTTCTCTTCAAGTGAGCTCTCATAGCCTCCTTCTGCCTAATGTAGAATTGAACGCGGAACATTATCTTACCTTCTAGAGAACTCCCGGCAATGGAACCAAAAATGTGAGCTGGCTTGTCTCTCACTCAGGATGAACCTCTGATGGCTATTATGGTAGCGCACCATGGACTAAGAAGGCAAGGAACCTGAACTCCATCATACTCCTCCAAGGCTAACACTCCAAGACTCAAGACATTGCTCACTAGAGAACTCAATGAGAGAGAGATAGTTGCAAATGAAAGGATGATGAGTACCTCCTCACCCCTTGCTTATATACTTGTGAAATAGTTACGTACCAAAGTTACTAATTACCGTAGTAACTCAAGTTACTAGACTAAAAGTCAAGTAAAGTCAAAAAGTAGAAAGGAATATCCATTCACATGGGCATATTCCCCTAAGCATGTGGTCTTATCTTGACCCAACCACTAAGTCAAGGATTCCTTCACATGGGCTATCCTTGGACTAAAGAAGAATCCAAAACAAAAAGGCTTGCGGGCCCAAAAGTTCTCAACTCTTTCCTCAAAGCCAAACACTAAGGAATAATACCAAGTCAACACACTAAAATCCAAAATAGTGGTGCTCATCTTTTCTACTTCCTCTAAAGTAAGGTCCTCTCTATCCTAGCTATGACTAACTTTAGCTAACCATGACTAATATAGAACCATCCTTTATCTCTATATAAATAATATCTCTTAAGTACTTGTAATACCAAGCTAAATATCACAATACCATACACATGCACAAATGAGTGTTACAGTGCAAGATGAGTATGTTCCCTTCTTGTATGTTTTAGTAGTGGTAGGCTTGCCTCACTACATTCAAGGACCATGGAATTAGTATCAACATCCACTAGTTCCATATGAGGTTTGGTGAATTACTAGAAGGGAACACAAATATAGAGGATATTATAAAACCAAAGGAGATAACTCAGATTTGGAATATGAGTGGAGTTACTCTATCCACCTTGGATGGTCTATTGTGGAGTTTTGGTATGGAAATGTAGCATCATATAGATAGGTAATAATCTTAGAGTGGCACCTTTGTACCACCAGTAGACCAATTTCATGATGATCTTTTAGAATCTATCACCTTCTTATCTTTTGTTACCACATCTATTGCTAGTAGTATCCAATGGAGAGTGTATACCTATTGGATTTTTTTGGTAGGATAAGCATTTGACTAATTGCAACATTATAAGTAAACATATGTATTTAGAGGTAGTTTTATGTAGAGAGAGATGGGAATCCTAGATAGCCTCTTTATATCATGGAACATTTGGCATATTAATATCCTACGTTATTATTGATGTCAATAGTCAAGGGTTACCAAAAGATCTTACTATCAAATATTTCCTTGTTGGGAGTATAGGATCTTGAGAGACATAATACCATTCATTTGGTCAATTCTAGATAGTCATGTCAAGGACATACCCGTGCTTGCCAAGGTCAATGTTTACAAGATCCTTGTTTTGGTATGTTTGGGTAGATGCTACTATACTACAATATCTTCAAGTCAATCGCAAGTTTCTCAAGCATACATTTTTGAGAATATCTTTAAGATGAGTGGGTCTTACTCATGGGAAATGGTGAGAACACATCAAATTTGGACTTGGATTGGACCTACCATGTTGTTAGATGTGGCTAGGATTGGATCTCAAACCCTTTGTCTTCATTTTGGAGGACAAACCTCTTATCTAGAAAGGTTTTATAACATGCTTATGATGGTATTGAATGACCAACACACCTTATTGTTCTAGATGTTGGATGCTAGTCTCATATGGTGGAAGTGGTTTATTAGTCATCTATGGTAGTGGTGAACCTTATGTAATAGCCAAACTCATATTGAAAATAGTTGGTTGATTTCTAATACCAATGAGAGAGCATGCAATCTCTCTCATTGGTACCCACATCTGACCGGACTAGGTTCTAACGTAGTAAGATCTTCTTAGCTATGAATAACATGGTTTTTGCCTGCTTGTAGAGTTGTAGTGAACTTGACGAATATCCAAGTCATATAAATAAATTAATAAAAATATTATGAAGTGCAAGATGTAAGAAGACCACAGGCTAAAGAAGAAGAGCAAAATCCATGCAAAACAATGGCAAAGTTGCTTTGTAATTTATATATACCTTAATTAGTATATCTTAGATGCAATGGGAAAGATCTTTATACCATTGGGGCTTAGCTCGATTTTACCTCTTATGTTTTTTTCTTTCTAGTGCTTGATGGGGTCTTTTCATCTTCTTGTTATCCTACACGGTCGCATTTACTTACCTAAACATGCAGGCAAAGGATTGTGCGAGCTTGAGGTTCGAGCAAGTGTAAGATTGAGAAAACCTGCAGTGAAAACTTGAGAAAAGACAGCGTCTTGCGTCATCACAATGACTGTGACTTTGGACATAAAAAACTCTCGCAATACGGAACATCTTGATGCCCCGTGAGTGAGCATATGAGGGCAGGAATTAGCCTCAGCATGCTCTACATCTATCTAGAGTATATTGAGTGTATGAACATGGAACATGTTGGTTGAAACACGATCCTATACCAAGTAGGACTTGACAGGACAGGACATAACTCGGATTGATATTCATATTTATATGAATAAAGCTCTATTATCTTAGGTTCAATAGAGCAAATTTCTCATACCAATATTATGGAGCTTAGCCCCATTCTGCCTCCTATCTCTGTCCTTGTTCGGCGCGATGGGGTCTTCCCATCCTTCTTGTTATTCTAAGAGGTTGCCTTTTACTCATTATGCAAAGTAAAATCCTTGTAACCCAAAGTGGTGAGCAAGCTCTCAGGTTAGTTCGTCCTTGCATAGAGAAGATTAGTGTGGGGAAAAATATCCCTGATGATTAATGGAAGTGAACTATTTCAATCAATCTTGTCATAGCATGGCATGATGTAAGCAAACTTGTCCTAAGAAATCTAAGAAATATACGTGAAAGGAAAAAAAGGCGATCACATAGAACACATGAAGGATGGGAAGGTCTCATCAAGCCATACAAGGGAGAGACAAAAGAGGTAAAATGGAATTAGGCTAAAATAGTATCAATATGAGAAATATGACCTACCGCACCTAAGATATCCAAGCTATGCAAGTTGTAAGGTCCACAAACTACTAGAGCATCCAAAGAAGCATCACCTAGAATGATTTCTCTCCTATGGATTGCACCAACCAATGCTCTTTGTAGAGCAATGGACACATGTTGTGTAAAGTATGCTACAAAGTATGAGAGTGAAGGTGGTACCCTTGGCGTCTAATATGATAAGCTCTCACGCACTCCTTGATCAATGTGTTGAATGACGTATCCATCGCTCCATATAACTCCAAGGCTAGAGGAGCAAAGATGTGACCTTGCTGCATACCTCCATACTTGGGGACCTTGCATGTTGCTGCTCCACTTGCCGCCTATCCAAGAAGATGAGTAATCATTCCTTCCAAAACTACATCATGCATAGGATCTACAACCACAACATCTGCCACTATAACTTCATCATCTTGGACCAA
Source organism: Lunularia cruciata (assembly GCA_948567375.1). NCBI lineage: Eukaryota > Viridiplantae > Streptophyta > Marchantiopsida > Lunulariales > Lunulariaceae > Lunularia > Lunularia cruciata. The sequence goes on from OX419759.1 coordinate 16,975,871, forward strand.
CTATAAGTTTGCTTTGACACATGTTGTCTACAAAGAATATGAATGCTCCCTCCAAGCAAGGTATCCACTCTCTCATGCCATAGCAAACACAATATCCCTAATGGCATCATGGATAGCGATCCTATGTCCTCCAAAAGAATATCGTGTCATATGGACCGCTGTTGCATCTAGTATAGAACCACACTTACAAGTAAGCGATGAAGATGTAGATGAGTGGACCAAACCTAGGCAGAACCTCATCATTGCAGAGAAAGTGGTTGGTGTAAGCCAAAATGCCCTAATGCATGGTTGAGCTAAGATCCAAGAGCTGTGAGCCGGCCTGTCTCTCACTTAGGATGAACCTCTGATGGCTATTATGGTAGCGCACCATGGACTAAGAAGGCAAGGAACCCCAACTCCATCATACTCCTCCAAGGCCAACACTCCAAGACTCAAGATATTGCTCACTAGAGAACTCAACGAGAGAGAGATAGTTGCAAATGAAAGGATGATGATACCTCCTCACCCCTTGTTTATATACTTGTGAAATAGCTACATACCAAAGTTACTAATTACTGGAGTAACTCAAGTTACTAGGCTAAAAGTCAAGTAAAGTCAAAAAGTAGAAAGGAATATCCATTCACATGGGCATATTCCCCTAAGCATGTGATCTTATCTTGACCCAACCACTAAGTCAAGAATTCCTTCACATGGGCTATCCTTGGACTATAGAAGAATCCAAAACAAAATGGCTTGTGGGCCCAAGAGTTCTCAACTCTTTCCTCAAAGCCAAACACCTAGGAATAATACCAAGTCAACACACTAGAATGCAAAATAGTGGTGCTCATCTTTTCCACTTCCTCTAAAGTAAGGTCCCCTCTATCTTAGCTATGACAAACTTTAGCTATTTATGACTAATGTAGAACCATCTTTTATCTCTATATAAATAATATCTCTCAAGTACTTGTAATACCAAGCTAAATATCACAATACCACACACATGCACAAATGGGTGTTACATTTACCCCCGGACTAAGTTTTCACTTTGTCCTCAAAATGAAGGTCACTCTACCTTCTATCGTACATCTTCAACTTATCATGGTTAATCCTATCAAAGTGTCTTCCTCCCAACTCCTTGAGATCATAGGTGTAATTTCCCCACACCTTCTCCACTATGAAAGGTCTAAAGTATTAAGGCAAAAAACTTCTTTTGCACTCTCTTGAATCGAATAGGATCAAACAACATTACCCAATCACCTTCTTTGGACTTACCTTCTTCTCATAGATCTCCTTTTGTTTCCTTTGGGCTTGCTCCACTTGAACCATAGCAACTGCTCTTGCCTCTTCCAACTCTATGAGTTGATCCTTCCTTGACTTCTCTGCATCACCTCCTTGTGCTTTCTTCAATCTCCTATGAATGCTTTGGAAGGTAGGAAGATCAAAGTGAATAGGTAAGGTAGACTCAATACCATATACCAATTGAAAAAGAGAATACCTGGTGGAAGTCTTCATGGTTGTCCTATACTCCCACAAAACTGAATGAACCCTCTTGTCCCAATGACGTTTAGCCTCCTCTATTTCTACATTTTTGGCCAACATCATGCATAAGGTCTGATTGGTTTTCTCTGCCAAGCCATTGGAATTTGGCTTATAGGATGTAGTTACTCTATGTGTGATAGAGAAATGTTGTAGCATGGCTGTAGTAATGCTTCCTGTAAACTCTCCTCCTCTATCAGAAACTAACTCCAAAGGGCATCCAAACCTAAGCATCCAAATCTATAATGCGTTCATATAGAAATCTACCAACTTCATCTTCATTTTTTTCCCTCAATGGTCTAGCCTCAACCCACTTAGTAAGGTAATCAATAACTACCACAATATACCGGTTGTTCCTTAGGGTTCTACTGAGAGGACCTATAAAATCAATTCCCCACTTCTCAAAAGGTCCTAGCAATGGAATTGATCTAAGTGGTGGAGTGGATGTAGACTTTCTAGCAAAAGCTTGACAAACATGAAAAGTTTTGCAATAATCAAGACAATCCTTGAAAATCATTCTCCAATGGTAACCTGCATCTAAAATCTTGAAAGCAGTCACCTTTCCTACAAAGTGCCCTCCACACACTAACCTTCATGAAACTCCTTTATATGTAGGATAGACTCTTCCTTACCCACTGCTCTTTGAAGTAGACCATCTGCTCCTTGGTGAAAAAGAATATCCTCCACCATTGTGTAAGGTCTAGATCTTGCTGCAAGGGCCTTCCTCTCCCTAGCATGCATTCCTTCTAGATAGTTATCTCTTGTCACAAAATCCACAATCTCCTTGTACTCCATTGGAACCTCTTGAGTGATTGAGATTGTCATGAGCTCCTCATCCGGGAAGGAATCATCCACTGGCTCATCTCCATCATGATCAGAGGCCCTAAATAACAAATCAGCATTTGCATGTTTCTTTCATGGCCTATCCTCAATGGTGTAGTCATACTCAGACAAGAGTATCATCCACCTTGTTTATCTCCCTTCAACATTAGGCTTGTTGAAGATGTACTTCAAAGCCTTGTGATCTGTGACAATGGTGGCTTTCACTCCAATCAAGTAGTGTCTAAACTTCTTGAGACCAAAGATCACTGCCAACCCTTCTCTCTCCGTGACAGAGTAGTTCTTCTCTGCTGAAACCATCTGCCTACTAGCATAAGCTATTGGATGATCATGCCCATCTTGGTCTAATTGACTAAGAGTGCATCCTATAGCTACATTAGAAGCATCAATGTAGAGGATGAAAGGTTTACTCCAATCAGGTTTAGCAAGAATTGGAGCTACAACAAGGGATTGCTTGAGCTCCTCAAAAGCTTTGAGAGCCACCTTGTCCTCCAAAATCACCAAGTAATCTACACCCTTCTTCATGTAGATGGTCAATGCATAAGCCTTGTTGGAATATGAGAAGATGAATCTCCTATAGTATCCAACCATCCCCAAGAATTGACGTAACTTGGTCAAGCTTGGAGGGAATGGAAGGTTTGAGATTTTCCTCACCTTCTCAAGATCAATTGCTATTCCATCCTTGTAGATGATGCGCATTAAAAGTAGACCTTCTTCACATCCAAAAATGCACTTCTTTGGGTTGAGTGATGCATTTGCCTCATCCAAGCATTACAAGACCTTGATTAGGTGCTCAAAGTGCTCCTTCTTGCTCCCATAAACACAAAAGTCATCAATGAAGTCTCTCACAAATTTCCCAATGAAAGGTTTGAATACCTTGTTCATGAACCGTTGGAATGTGGCTAGAGCATTGCAAAGCCCAAAAGGCATGACCTTGAAAGCGTAAGTTCTCCAAGGTGAGTTGTTGATGCTTTAGTGCAATCTTGATTTAGTTATATCCACTATAACCATCTCCAAAATTGTACCTCTCATGACCTGCAACCTCCTCCAAGATCTCATCAATGAATGGCAATGGGTAGTAGTCTTTCTTGGTAACAACATTGAGCTTCTTGTAATTCATACATACCCAAAGCTTGCCATTCTTTTTCTTCACAATGACAATTAGAGACAACCATTCTGAATTCTCCACCTCAAAGTTAAATCCGGCTTCCTTGAGCTTATCAATCTCCTCCTTCACAACCAAAGATATTGGTGGGCTAATGCGACATTGCTTTTGGCAGATTGGTCTTGCATGTGACTCCACCTCTATCTTGTGCTCCTCCAAGGTGACTTCCTTCAAATCCTTGTAACTAAAAGCAAAAATATGGATGAACTTGCGGAAAATCTCCTCAAATCTCACCTTCTCCTCCTTGGTAACATTGGGTCCTAAATCCTAAACCCTAAAACCCTAAACCCTAAACCCACCAAAACCTCTGGCTTAGGTGCAAAATCCATAGCACACAAAGGATACACATATGAATCAGATTTAGATTCATCTTCCTCCGTGGAAGTCTCCTCTTCCATGCTTGTGTTCCTACCTGAAGCTCCTTCTTCAAAATCTGATTCTCAATAATCAAAAGATGGTGTATTTGAATGTGAAGTGTTAGTGGTGTTAGTCACAAGAACTGTGACTCTATGGTTTGATGGCCTAATCCTCAAGTACCCTTTGTGCCATCGATCAGTTGTGCATGCTGCTCTCAACCATGGCCTCCTAAGAAGTAAGTCATAGCTTGAATCCTTCAAGACTTGGAAAGTCATGAGATTTTGAACTCCCATAACTGAAACTACCATTTTATCCATCACCCCTATTGGCCAAACTTGTTGCTTGTTTGCCATGCTCACCACAAATGTTGAAGGTCTTGAGGGTATCATACCCAACTTCTTCATCAACCTTTGTGACATGGTATTCATTGCTGATCCTCCATCAACCAATGCATCCTTGATGTTGTGACCATTCACTCTCACATCAATCTTGGAGGCATATTCACAAGCCTCCCATGGTGCTGGCTTGGCATCCACCACCCCCTTTGATACTAGAGCTTTTGCCTTCTTCTTCCTCTTGCTCCTTGTAGAACTCAAACCACTTCTAAGCTCTTTTCTCAAGGTAGGGTTCAAAGCAATTAATTGGCCCATTGTGATGTTAGCCTTGTGGCTCCAACATCCTCCAACACATTGTAGTTCCACTGTTGCTTTGAAATCAAGAAATCCTCCATCCCCAACTTCTTCCTTGGAGTCTTTGTTGTCGATGGTGTTGAGGTGCAAGTGCTCCTATTAGACGTAGGAGTATCCTTGCTTGGAGTAAATCCTTGAGAAGAGTGAACATCCTCTGCAAAACAATCTCTCTTCTCTTGTGCCAAAAGCTCCAAATTAAGACCCTTGGAGTTTGAGCACTCTCCCTTCTCATACTTGCTCTCAACCACATCTATGGATGCTATCTCCTTACCTTTGTTTGGATTAGGAGCCACTTGGGTTTTATTACCTCCCTCTTTCCCTCTATTGGCTCCCTCATAACCCCTTCCTCCATGGTAAGTGGAATTTGGGCAATTCCTTTGGATATGGCCTCTTCCTCCACAACCAAAACAATTTCTATCATTGAAATTTTTGACTAGTTGGCCTCCTCTATATGGATAGTTTCCATAACTCCTAGGCCCTCTCCCTACATTTTGATCCACCTCTCTCTTCTCCCAAAGTTGCACCACATTGATCTTGAGATCCGCAAGTTGTTCTGTGATGGTTTGAAGTGGATCCTTTGGTGGAGGTGCCAGAATTGGAGCAACTACTACTTGTGGTGCAATCCTTGCCACCAAAGTATCAGAAGTTCCACCATACTTGTAACCTTGAGGAGGATGCACAACCTCTTTCACCACCAAATCACTCTCATCCCCTTCCAAACTCTCCTCCATACGAATTGTGAATTTGATAGCTTCAACCTTGGAAGAAGGTTTCTCATATCTCACCTTGCTTCTATTTTGTGGTCTCAACCCTCCCACAAAATTGTTGGTGAGCATGGCCCTTATACCAATCATTGTAGTCTCCACATCATCCCCACCCTTCCTCAACATTATGCGAAATCTCAACTCTAACTTTTCCACTTTTCCACTTTTCCACATAGACCCTCACTTTCTCTCCATCTCCTTGCTTGAGAAAGGTAATCCTTATTCATCAATCTCTCATAACTCTCATCAGGAAGAAAGTTCTCAATGAGTGCTGAAGTCAAAATCTCCCAAGACTCTTCTCTCTTCTCTCCTCCCTCTCTTTTGGTATTCTGACTCATACCATGTAAGTGCTACATCCTCAATGAAATTTGGTAATAATGAGACCCACTCATTCTTCCTCCTCTCATTGTTTCCTATGCAAGCTCTCTTGAAGTCTCTCACAAAGGCCTCCACATCTTCTCCATCCTTTCCAAAGAAAATGGGAAGTTTCCCCATCTTAACCTCTCACTATCTTTCTTTTCTCTTAAATTTTTTTTCTTTTTTTTTTCTCTCACTCTATAACTCATAGAGTATGTACATGACTAACAATCCACCCTAGGGAACAAAAAAGGCTCAGGTTGCTCCAAAATTTCTATAGCAACATCAAATCCTAGAGTGCATATTAATAAAACCTTCATGGATAGTTTATCCATAAGTTGAAAGATTATCTCCATCACTAATCTTGAGAACTAGCTGATGAAGGTGGTAGTATTTCTATAGCTGTACTAAGACTCTCTCCAAGATCTTTCACCAAAGTCTCCAAAAGTGATTTTACTCCACTACACTCATGTCCTTTTGGAAGTCCTTCCACTCCACAAACCTCACACAACTCCTTGGATTAGATCTTCTCCCTCCCAATCTTTGTGAAGAAGGTCCAACATGCAAACCCAAGTCAAGTAAGCCTCTCCTTTCCCTCAATCTCTTGCTCTCAAAGGTCAATGGATATGAACTTGCCTTTTGTCTCCTCTCTCCACATAGAAAGCACTTAGACTCACTCTTTCCTCCAAGTGGCATAGGTTTTTGGATCCTCTCAACACTCTCTTCAAATTCTATTGTAAACTCTCTTTTCCTCAAATCCATCCCTACAATCAACTCAAACCCTTTAGGAACCTTGCATAGTCTCAAATTCCACTCTTGATGACCCTCCATGTTCCCAAGATGAATCTAAACACTCACACATGCTTTTTGTTGCTCTCAAACTCTTCATGCATGAGATTTCCACTCTGCAGAATTGACACTTCTTCACAATTTCACTCCGATCTCTCAACTAGTATGTGAAAGTCCTCTGAAATTTTTTACATGTGATTAAAACTCCAGGTTGTCATTCCTTGAAAAATTTTAGATCTTTTCATCGAGCTATTTGGCCTAGACACCTTTCTATTCAGCACACATATTTTAGATTTGGTCTGAAAACCACCCCCTTGACTTCAAAAACTTGTAACTCCCTGCTCAAAAATGATCTCTCTCTAATTTTTGTGTCAACAGGTAGAATATAACATACTTAATTTTCTTGGAAAGTTTCACAATAATCCACTGAAAATGAAAGAAATGGTAGAAATGGTACAATTTTCCAAAGAGTACGCAATTGCGGGAGCAGTTTACCCTATCAAATTTCAAAAATTCTAGCCCAATGCGCATAATAGCTCTCACAATAATTCTAAAAGTGTGCTAACCTAAAGATAACCCAAGCTATCATATGGAAAAAAATTTCAAGTTCAGATCTCAAACTTGAGATTTTGCCTAAAATCACCTTAATCCCCAAAATTTGCAATCCACCTCACACAATCTCTCCAAATCCTCTCTTGTGTACAAGATGTACAAAATCACTTCAAAGACATCATAATGAACTACAGGGTATACAAATGGATCTTGGTTCTCTAACATAAGTCCAACTCTCTCCTCTCCTAATGTTCTCTCCAAGTGAGCTCTCATAGCCTCCTTCTGCCTAATGTAGAATTGGACGCGGAACATTATCTTGCCTTCTAGAGAGGTCCCGGCAACGGAACCAAAAATGTGAGCCGGCCTGTCTCTCACTCAGGATGAACCTCTGATGGCTATTATGGTAGCGCACCATGGACTAAGAAGGCAAGGAACCCCAACTCCATCATACTCCTCCAAGGCTAACACTCCAAGACTCAAGACATTGCTCACTAGAGAACTCAATGAGAGAGAGATAGTTGCAAATGAAAGGATGATGAGTACCTCCTCACCCCTTGCTTATATACTTGTGATAGTTACGTACCAAAGTTACTAATTACCGTAGTAACTCAAGTTACTAGACTAAAAGTCAAGTAAAGTCAAAAAGTAGAAAGGAATATCCATTCACATGGGCATATTCCCTTAAGCATGTGGTCTTATCTTGACCCAACCACTAAGTCAAGGATTCCTTCACATGGGCTATCCTTGGACTAAAGAAGAATCCAAAACAAAAAGGCTTGCGGGCCCAAGAGTTCTCAACTCTTTCCCCAAAGCCAAACACCTAGGAATAATACCAAGTCAACACACTAAAATCCAAAATAGTGGTGCTCATCTTTTCTACTTCCTCTAAAGTAAGGTCCCATCTATCTTAGCTATGACTAACTTTAGCTAACCATGACTAATATAGAACCATCCTTTATCTCTATATAAATAATATCTCTTAAGTACTTGTAATACCAAGCTAAATATCACAATACCACACACATGCACAAATGGGTGTTATAGTCTCTCACTCAGGATGAACCTGTTATGGCTATTATGGTAGCGCACCATGGACTAAGAAGGCAAGGAACCCAACTCCATCATACTCCTCCAAGGCTAACATTCCAAGACTCAATACATTGCTCACTAGAGAACTCAATGAGAGAGAGATAATTGCAATGAAAGGATAATGAGTACCTCCTCACTCCTTGTTTATATACTTGTGAAATAGTTACGTACCAAAGTTACTAATTACTGGAGTAACTCAAGTTACTAGGCTAAAATTCAAGTAAAGTCAAAAAGTAGAAAGGAATATCCATTCACATGGGCATATTCCCCTAAGCATGTGATCTTATCTTGACCCAACCACTAAGTCAAGGATTCCGTCACATGGGCTATCCTTGGACTATAAAAGAATCCAAAACAAAAAGGCTTGCAAGCCCAAGAGTTCTCAACTCTTTCCTCAAAGCCAAACACCTAGGAATAATACCAAGTCAACACTAGAATCCAAAATAGTGGTACTCATCTTTTCTACTTCCTCTAAAGTAAGGTCCCCTCTATCTTAGCTATGACTAACTGTAGCTAATCATGACTAATGTAGAACCATCATTTATCTCTAATAAATAATATCTCTCAAGTACTTGTAATACCAAGCTAAATATCACAATACCACAGACATGCACAAATAAGTGTTATAGAGCCTGCACTCTTGCCAGAGCAAGAGCAAAGATGTGCTCTTGTGGCTCAAGGAATAGGCAAGTCAACCTAGAGAGAATGTAACATATGCTAACGCTATTACTCCTCAAGGAAGACAACAAACCTCTGGTCCAATCTGACACTAGTGAAGCAAAGGATGGAAGGTTCTTCCATGCTTATGGAGATAGACCATCTCTCATCTACCGCAATAACACATGGAGAGAAAAGGATCCCTCTTCCACCTTGGTCACATATGTCTCCAAAATTGGCCTATCAACAACCACAAAATGGGAGGAAAGTAGGAGTGCCAAGAGAGCGCAACAACCCAAAAAAACTATAAGTGCCATCTCCTCCACAAACAATAGGCCTACCCTTCTACATGAGAGTGGTAGAGATTTTTATCTTTGTGCCATATCCCCATCTTACATTCAAATGTCCATGGTCCAATGATATCACCAAAGACTACCATAATCCTCTTATCAAAAGCTCCAAGATGTGATATGAAACTCAAGGAAAGGAGAACCGTGTGGAGAAGGTAAGTCAATCAAAGAGCAATACTAGAGGAGAGTATACCAAATGTCACTTGCGGATCTCCTAGTTGTAGAAGACCAAGACAGAGGAGAGAAATAGGAGAATAGAAGATCATATTGGGACACTTGAGTGTGGGAAGCTCCGAATGCCTAGCATGAGCTTTGGCTTTGGTATTTATAGGGAGCAAACAAGGCCTTGAGAAGCTTCCTTAAGCCACTTTCTTGGAGTGTAAGCCAAGTTATTTGAGAAACTTCTCAAGAAGCTTCCTTCTAGAAGCCGCTTATTTGGAGTGCAAGCTAAGCTAGTTAGAAGCTTTTAGAAGCTTCCTTCTAGAAGCTACTTACTTGAAATGCAAGCTAAGCTAGCAAAGAAGCTTCCCAAGAAGCTTCCTAGATACTTCTAGAATATTCTAGGCTAATTTGTCCTATTTGCTACTTTGTTAGCTCTAACTAACTTCATTCTAAACTCCATATTGTTACATATTCCCCCACTGCTAGTTGGGGACATCCTTGTTGCCATTGAAGCTTCAAACTCTTGCATGGTCATTTGTGCATTCTGGAGATGAGAAAGAGGTTCCCATGTGGCATCATGAAGGAGATACCCTTTCCAAAGGACCTTGTACTCCATATTTTGTTGGTGACCTTGATGAATGTGGCAACATGTAAGGATACAATCAACTTCATACTCATGATCATTGATAGGGACGGGAGGAAGAGGAGGTTAGATACAAGAAGAAAAAGAAGATGGATTAGGAACAAAGGGTTTCAACTTGGAAACGTGAAAGACAAGGTAGATACACATATGACAAGAAAAGTCAAGTTAATAAGCAACAGGAGAGATGATTTTGGTGACATCAAAGGTCCTATTTAGTAAGGAGAAAGTTTACAAATTTGAGTATCAAGTGGAAGGGGTAGGTTACTAGAGGAGAGCATGACCTTATCATCAACTTGAAAGGTGAGATCACAATGATGGTGGTCTGCATATTGTTTTTGCCAATTCTAAGCAACAAGGAGATGAGATTTGGCTTGTTAGGGGAATTGGGATATGGTCGTCAAGAAGGTAGAAGTATGAGGGACATGAGATAGAAGAGGAGAAAGAAGGGCATCAAGAACAAGTAGATCTTGGCCAAAATTGAGGAAGAAAGGAAAGAATTTGGTACTTGCCTATTTGTAATTATTGATGCAAACTCAGCAGTTGCAAGACATTCATCCCAATTGGTATGGTGGATGTTGATAAATGCATGAAGCATATCCTCCTAGGTGCAATTTGCAAGTTTAGTTTGTCTATTAGTTTGAGGATTATACGTTGTGGACAAAGTAGGCTTGGTGCCAAGTATTAAGAAGAGTGCTTGCCAAAATCTCCTGGTGAATCAAGGATCACGGTCAAAGATGAGTACCCAAGGCATCCCATGATGCTTGAAGACAATGTCAAAGTAGATTTATACCAATGTTGGAGCATCTATGATATCAAAGGTTGGTACCAAATGGATTTGCTTACTAAGCTTATCCAAAAACACCATGATAGTCGTGTGACCTTGCTTTATCTTGGGCAAGGACGTGATGAGATCCAAGCTCATGTGTTCCCATTGAGTAGATGGAATGGGGAGTGGTTGAAGGAGCACACTCAGTTTTTGGTTGCTAGCCTTGTTGCATTGGCAACTCTCACAATTGGACAAACTCTCAAACATTTTGTGCCATGTTGGGCTACCACCATTGGCATTGGAAAGTACCCAAGGTCTTGTCCACACCCATGTGACTAGTGATTGGTTAGTCATGGGCTTCTTAGAGGCGCACAAGTTGGAGATCACCCTTGGTTGGAACATATATCTAATCCTCATGGAATAGAAGACCTACCTTGAAGGAGAAGGTGTTGTACTCCTTATTGCATGTTGCAAGATGACCATGTACCATCTGAAAGAAGGGATCTTGTTCTAGAGCTAACCTAAACTCAATTCTGACCTTGGACTCAATTGACGTTGTTGTAATGATAAGAGGAAGAGACTTCAAATGAAGTCGTCATGATAGGGCATCAAGGATGACATGGAACCAACCTGGGTTGAACTCAAGTTTGATGTCAAAAAATTGGAGTTACTCCTCCCATTGATGTGTTGACTCTTCATGTATTCCAAATGTAATGTTTGCAATAAGGGTTTGTGATTGTTTTGCATGATCACCTATTTTCCAAAGAGATAATACCTCTATACCTTGGTGGCATATACCATTGCTAGTTGTTCTTGATCTTATGTAATTCCTTTTTGTATTGTTTAATTGGCAAGATACAAAGGCAATGGGATGTAACACATTTGGGAATTCTTGCTACAACATAGCTCTAATGGTAAAGTTAGAAGCATCAAAATCAACCACACAAGGTAGTTGAGGATCATATGGTTGAAGAATTGGTCTTGAAGACACCACATCTTTCATCTTCTGGAATGCTTCTTCATGTTTGGAGGTCCATTGAAAGCTCAAGGTTTTCCCCAAGAGGTTGGTCAATAGTGCTGCCACGTGAGCATAATAATGGATGAACCATTGGTAAAAACTTACCAATCCATTAAATGATCACACCTCTAGCATCCTTTGGAGTAGGCCAACTAGTAATGGCCTTGATTTTCTCCTCTTCCATCTCGATCCCTTCTGATGAGATCTTGTGACCCAAAAAGTTGACTTCTTTTTGCCAAAAGGTACACTTTGACTTCTTACAATAAACTTCCATTGACGTAGTTACCTTAGGCTTCTCTCGCATAATTTACATGTTCTACCTCCATCTTGCTCTAGATTAAAATGTTATCCAAGAACACCACCACGTATCGATCCAGTAGTCCATCCAACACCCAATACATGTGATCTATGAAGATTGTTGGAGCATTAATGAGCCTAAAAGGTAGAACCCTTCATTCAAAATGTCCATACCTTGTGCAAAAGGTAGTCTTTTGCACATCTTGCCTATCAATGAGGATTTGCCAATAGCCATTACAAAAATCTGTAACACCCATTTGTGCATGTGTATGGTATTGCGATATTTAGTTTGGTATTACAAGTACTTGAGAGATATTATTTATATAGAGATAAAAGGATGGTTCTACATTAGTCATGATTAGCTAAAGTTAGTAATAGCTAAGATAGAGTGGACCTTATTGTAGAGGAAGTGAAAAAGATGAGCACCATTATTTTGGGTTCTAGTGTGTTGACTTGGTATTATTCTTAGGTTTTTGGCTTTGAGGAAAGAATTGAGAACTCTTGGGCCAGTAAGCCTTTTTGTTTTGGATTCTTCTTTAGTCCAAGGATAGCCCATGTGAAGGAATCCTTGACTAAGTGGTTGGATCAAGATAAGATCATATGCTTGGTGGAATATGCCCATGTGGATAGATATTCCTTTATACTTTTTGACTTTATTTGAATTTTAGCCTAGTAACTTGAGTTACTTTGGTAAATAGTAACTTTAGTGTGTAACTATTTCATAAGTATATAAACAAGGGGTGAGGAGGTATTCATCATCATTTCATTTGCAATTATCTCTCTCTCATTGAGTTCTCTAGTGAGCAATGTCTTGAGCCTTGGAGTGTTAGCCTTGGAGGAGTATGATGGAGTTGGGGTTCTTTGCCTTCTTAGTCCATGGTGCGCTACCATAATAGCCATCAAAGGCTCATCTTGAGTGAGAGATAGGCTAGCTCATAGATACAACTTGGGAAATATCTTGCTCTACTCAATTGATCAAGCAATTAATCAATTCAAGGCAAGGGATATGCATTCTTCACTATTTGTTTATTGAGCACACGTAATCAATACAAAAATGAAGTCATCCATTCTTCTTTAGAAAAAATAGTACTAGTGCTTCCCAAGGAGATGTACATGTAATATGAAATCCTTCTCCAACAACTCTATAAGTGTTATCTGCAACTCCTCCAACTCCTTTGGTGAGAGCCAATACATTGGCCTACTTGTTGGAGTACTCCCTAGTAATAGCTCAATCTTGAAAGGCATACCACGATCTGTGAGCTGGCCTGACTCAAGACATTGCTCAAGACTCAAGACATTGCTCACTAGAGAACTCAATCAGAGAGAGATAGTTTCAAATGAAAGGATGATGAGTACCTCCTCACCCCTTGTTTATATACTTGTGAAATAGTTACGCACCAAAGTTACTAATTACCGCAATAACTCAAGTTACTAGACTAAAAGTCAAGTAAAGTCAAAAAGTAGAAAGGAATATCCATTCACATGGGCATATTCCACTAGCATGTGATCTTATCTTGACCCAACCACTAAGTCAAGGATTCCTTCACATGGACTATCCTTGGACTATAGAAGAATCCAAAACAAAAAGGCTTGCGGGCCCAAGAGTTCTCAACTCTTTCCTCAAAGCCAAACACCTAGGAATAATACCAAGTCAACACACTAGAATCCAAAATAGTGGTGCTCATCTTTTCCACCTCTGCTAAAGTAAGGTCCCTTCTATCTTAGCTTTGACTAACTCTAGCTAATCATGACTAATGTAGAACCATCATTTATCTCTATATAAATAATATCTCTCAAGTACTTGTAATTCCAAGCTAAATATTACAATACTTGTCACGCCATTTGTAGTGCCGCATCTAGATGCTCAAACACTAGAGTTCCAGTGATAGTAGTTAGAGTTATTTCAGTAGTTTCTTAGAGAGTACTTTCCGACGGTTAGATTTTGTGTTCGAGGTAATGACTTCACGGTGGGGACCATCGTTGCTTTGCACCGTTTGCACCATTGAGTGTGCTGTCAGCGGGACTGTTAGGGTTTCAGAGCTAGCTTGAGTCCAGGGGGTATAGTTTTGAAGTGAGCTCCAGAGAGCTCACTTCTTTGATGTTGAGCCTTCAAGTTCCTGGTTATGGTGGATAGAGACCGGTGAGCGTCACTTGGATTCTCTATGCTTGAGTGGGTGTGGCTTGACTGTAATCAGTGCCCAATTGTTGGCAATTTATAGAGTGACAGATCAAGTCTGATCTGCATTTGAGTTAGTTGAGAGTAGTAAGCAATCTGATTACATCAGAGAAGTGAATTCAAGGGGAAATCGGGTGCAGGAACTTCAGCATTGGTGGTATCTCCAAGCTTGGTGGATTGTTGGTAGCTCAATTCAAGTTCAGTGTTTCTCTAGTGTGCAGAAGCTCATTCAATTGATGCAGATTTGGCAGTTAAGCGGACTGAATAAGTGTGCGGAAGTGCTGGCCAAATTTTGAGCAAAGAAGGAGCAAATTTCAAGCAATGGTTGTGATTTTGAGCTTAGGAGGTGAAGGCAAGACCAATTTGCTACGAGTTGGGCTTAGAAAGTCAAATTGAAGGTAGAGTTGGGAAGCTCTTCTCATGAATTTGTGATTTGGAAAAACCCGTGTTGTCAATTTTGCTCGAGTGGAAAGTTAGCGGGGGATTTGGCGGACAGCCAACTTTAGGGTTTATGTCAGATTTTACATCAGATTTTGGTTGGGATTTACATCAGATTTTGGCCAGATTTGGAGGAGTTTTCATTGTTTGGTCAGATTTGGAGGAGTTTTGCACAAACAGATTTGGAGGAGTTTTGCTAGTTTGGAGGACTTTCATAGATTTGGAGAAGGTTTGCCAATTTTGGAAGAGGTTTGAAGTGGCAACAAGAAAGGCCTCATTTGGGTGTTTAGAGGCTTTGAGGCATAGGGATGTGGGCTATGAGAGGCTACGAAGGCCTAGAAGGGCCAGCAAGCCAGCTTGTTGGCGTGAGGTTAGCTAATTTAGAGTAGATCTTGGTCATTGGTTGGCAAAATCTGCCTTTCCTGCTAGATTGTGCGCAACAGGGTTTGATTCCTAGATCTCTTGTTCCTAGACTGGTGCCCTAGCCAACTGGTCCACCCTCACTTGTTGTCCTAGTGACTGTGCCACTGTTATCTATACACATGTAGCTTTGGCTAGGAGAGGCAGTTTGATCCCATTCTTGGTAATCCTGGTAGCTTAGGATTTAGATACTAACTTCTCTTATGTCAAATGCCAAATGGTGGTAGAGTCAGCCCCATGTTGTATTATGAGATGGAGGGTTTTCGTTTAGGTTTCTTGTGATTGGACCCTCCATTCTCTGCTTCCTATTTGTGCACCACGTTTGTGTAAGGTGCCTTGACTTTTGAGCGTTGGTGCTCTGGTGTGCTCTTGGTGGTGAGGCTGGAATGATGACCAGTTAGACTACCTTTGTTTCTCTTCGGTGAGGTAGGAAGTGATGACCTGCAGACCGTGAGAGTGCATGTTATGATGGCAGGTTACAGGTTGCTCTTTCCCCTAGTGTAGTTATCTCGGTTAGAGTTACATTAGTGGGTGGTGCTTGGTGGTGTTGGCACATGGTGGTGTTGGCACTTAGTGGGGTACTTGTGGTTGCGACTTGCGGTTGCAGTTGGTGGTTCGGGTTTGATGTTTTGGTTACTTTGTCACGATGGAGTTCTTTGGAGATTCCAGAGGAGTTAGCCCTACAATACGTAGTGGGTTTACTTGGAGTGGTGCTCGGTATCAGCCTATATCTCAGGTCCCAGTGAGGGAGGAGATTGACTCTAAGTTGGAGTTCGACACAGGAGCTGATTTAATTGAGAGTGCACTTGGTGTGTCCGCACCGTTGTTGTGGGACATGGATGAGATTTATGGGGCCTCCAAAGGCCCTAGGCGTTAGTATGGTACAGTGGGTACCATTGAGTTGGATGACGTCATCCAAGAGTTTGATAGTTGGTGTGATCTGCAGCAGATGCGGAACCTGACTTTGTTCATACCCTTATGGCATGAAAGGAGTTGTTTTAGCACTTGGAGGGTACACCAATGGATGACTACCATGAGTTCAGGAGAGCTCATTTGGAGGAGATCAAGTTATGAAGACAGTATTGGTCTCCAAACTATGTCTCTATCACTTTAGGTTTGGTGGCCAGGAGTAGATTGGCTGTACCCACAAGTTCTAGCTCGAGTAGTGTTGGTGGAGCTAGTGGAGGTGCACTAGTTGGAGATAGTGCTACTACGAGTGGAGTTACCATTGCAAGAGGAGTTGTGGTACCGGGGTTTAACCCCATGGTGGAGTTCTTCCTATGTTTGAGGTAGAACTACCAAGGAGTGCGGACTGACAAGCTAAGGAGCTTGCAGGAGTTCCAGCGGAAGGCTAGAGAGAGCTACGCAAGGCATACACTCGCATGAGGCGGCTGATCAGTTTCACTCAGGGAGTTACTGAGGCCCAAGCAGTCCAGTTTTGGTATGGGATACTGGACAGGGAGTTACAATGTAGAGTTTGTGATCCTACGTTGTTGCAGGCTACTTCGCCCACTTTGGCAGTAGTCTTTGGTTTGGTTGAGCATATTGAGCTCAACATGGTGGAGGAGAGAGTGGTGACATCTGGATTTGGTAGGGAGACCTCATCCACGGCTGTGACTTCTTCTAGAGTGCAGCAGAGTGCACCACGCCCAATTGGTTTTTGAGGACAGGGTGGACAGCCCAGATCCTATGGAACGAGTGGAGGGCCTAGTGGAGTTAGACCTTTACCCTCATTTTTGGGTCAGCAGCAGCCAGTGAGTGGTGGTGTTGCTTGTTGGACTTGTGGTGGACCTCACCATAGGAGAGAGTGTACTCAGGGCAGTGGACTTGATACCTCAGGCGCATCACAACCAACACAGAGGTAGTGTGAGCACTGCCACAGATTTGGTCACACTAGTGACCGGTGTTTTGACCTACACCCGGAGTTACGGAGTGGTAGGACTGCTATGGCAGGTAGTAGAGGAGCTCCAGTTCATGGAGGACAAGGTGGTAGAGGTGGTGGTAGAGGATCTACACCTAGTAGGAGTGTAGTACCTGCCCTTACTTTTGACACAACTATGGCTACTCGGATTGAGCAGTTGGAGCAGAGATTGGCTAGTATGGCTATTGCTTAGAGGAGATCAGATTTGGGTGTTGAGGCTTCCACCTCATATGCTGGTGATAGAGATGCTTTGGACTTCATGTGCGGAGCAGCACAAGTGGATGCATCTACAGTAGTGACTAGGAGTGCAGTACGTGCTCCAGAGCCTAGAGGAGCATCAATGGAGTTGGACCCACAAAGAGGAGAGGTTGGGAGACAGGTCAGACTTCCCCAGTCTTTCATGCTATCCGAGGCATTGCAGACAACATCCATGGTTCCTAGACATCCCAGTGTAGGTGTGGTAGGTGGTGATGGAGTACATGATGGACTACCTGCTAGTCAGCTAACTGCTACTTCACAGACTGAGTCTAGCATGATGTTGGTAGCGGCTCAGCTGATTATGCGGCATCCTTTGTTTTCAGCTAGTGACATGTTTACATTGGGAGTTGACCCAACCCTAGTGTTCTGGTTGGCTGCCACATTGTGCAAGAGTAGGGATGGTGTAGTTCCTACTGCTAGAGCAAAGGTGGTTGGTAGTGGAGCTGACTTGTTTGAGGAGCATGGGATCCGTTCAGCGACCAATGGTTTATGGCATGCAGTAGCGGCTAGACTGGAGGAGTTGCCAGCTAGACCGGCCTTTGAGAGAGCATGGTTTACACCTGGTGTTGTCCTATTGGACAACTAGAGGGGGATTTTCTGTTTGGTGGGACCTTTAGGGAAGGTCTATACACCACAGAGAGTCTTGTTAGACTCTAGTGCGCAACCCCTAATGTTGGGGAAGGCTGTAGTTGTCGATCTGGAGTTATGAAAGACCGATGTGGAGAGGTGTCCATTTCAGATCCAGACATCTCTAGGTGGTGGTTCAACACAGTACATCACATGTGGAGAGCTTGTTGTTCAGGTTCACCCTGGTCATCCGACTGATAGCTCGGTGGTGAGAGCTCAGGCTATTGCGACAATAGCTGAGTCATATGCTGTGCTAGTTGGGGGAGCAATGTTATACCCCATGGGTTTCAGCATTGACTATTGGGAGGAGACAGCCTCTTAAAGACCTGGTTGGCAGTCTGGTGAGGGACGGGTATGTCGCCTACTAGTATGCTTCAATAGTGGCAGTCTTGGCTCACTACAGTCCGAGACCATGGCAGCATCAGTTTTAGCTTTCAGTGGTGCAATTACTTTGCCTGGTGACTTGTTGGAGGGGAATGCCCATGCAGAGGATACTCCAGTACCAGAGGAGATCACTCGGCTTTGGAGTACGAGTGGGATTGTTCCATCCACCTTGGATGTTCCATTGTGGAGTTCAAAGGAGGCATTGCAGCAACATGCAGATTAGTTGGTGCAGTAGGCTTGGAGTGGAGCCTTTGTACCATCAAGAGATGAGTGTGAGGATGAGCCTCCAGAGGTGATTGCTTTGACACCTTTGGATACCACACTCATTGCTTGGTAGTATCTAGTAGAGGGAATATGCCTATTGGAGTTGTTTGGTGGGATCAATACAGGACTAGCTGCGGTGTTACAGGCGGGTATATGAGTACAAAGGTACTTGTATGTAGAGAGAGATGAGATTGCTAGGCAAGTCTCTCTACATCATGTGGCACACTTGGCCTATCGGTATCCGGAGTTATTACCGATGTCAGCAGTCAGAGGTTACCAAAAGGCCTTACCAAGAGACATTTCCTTACTGGGGGCGCATGACCTAGAGAGACATGGGCCTATTTACTTGGTGATTTTTGGATGGCCATTTCAAGGACATACACGTGCGGGCCGCGGTTTGGGTCTTCAGGATCCTCGTTCTGGTGTGTTTTGGGAGATGTTATGGATATTATGACATCTCCAGGTTCATCAGTTTGTTTCTCTAGCTTACCTTTTGAAGAACGTTCCTTTGATGGGTGATTCTCGCACTAGAGTGGTGGCGAGTACACATCAGGTCCATTCTTGCATGGGACCTGCTGTATTGTTAGATGCAGCTAGAGTGGGAACACGGGCTCATTGTCTTCCTCTTTTGTGGATGAACCTCTTACCCAGAGAGATTCTACAGCGTGCTTATGATGGGATTCAGCAACTTGACCACATCTGTGTTGATGATATCTTGGATGTTGGGCGTCAGCCTCAGATAGTGGTAGTGGCTGATAGATCACCTATGGGAGTGGTGAACCTAGTTGGACAGCCTAGAGCTACATTTCCCACACTCATGAGTTTCCCATGCTCTCATGCCTTTTGAGAGGGAGGACTTGGACTTGTTTGGGACTCACAATTACAACAATTGGTAGAGCCCAATGCTGATGAGAGAGAGCGGGCGATGGGTTTTTGCACCGGTATTGCCACTGTTCCAGCAGTGTCAGAGGCATCCAAGTGTCAAGTGTTAGGTCAGGCTATGGACTTGAACTATTTGACTTGGATTGTGAGCCTTGGCTTGGTAGAGCAGTGTAGGATGCGTTTGATAGGCATCACCACTCAAACACTTGTGAGCCCTGTGCCTATTGAGACAATTCAAGCACATCCTGGGGGCAATGGACCGAGTGGACATGGTATTCTTGGGACACATCCAGTAGCTACTAGGGAGAGTGGTTTACTCGGAGTCCATCCAGGTGAGCGTGGACTACTTGGATTACACCCTTGGTCCACATGGGATGCAGCTAGAGGACGTGTGGAGCTTGCAGCCAGAGTGGAGGGAGTTTTTCACACAGAGGTTGGGACCTCTAGTGGTCGGAAGTATGACACTATTGCTCCCAAGGGCCTAGTGTAGCAATCAGTCAGTACATCTTCCATTCCTACTATAGTTACAAAGGATACTTGGGAGCCAGATCTTGGACCCAAGCTTACTGGAGAGGAAAGACGGAGGGTTTGGAGGTTCTTGAGGAGTCACACAAGTTTTTTTGCCTTTAGTATGAAGGATTTGGGTGCTCTAAAGGGACCTGGTATACAGATTGAGCTGACTAGCGACACACCAGTTTTCCGACATCCTTATCAATATAGTGAGATGGAGAAGACATTGATTCAGAGCCAAAGTAGTGACCTTTTTGAGGCTGGTTTGGTGGAGATTTCACATGGAGAATATGCATCAGCGATAGTGATGCCAGCCAAGAAGGATATGCATGGCAGCTATACAGATAGGCAGATGTGTGGAGATTAGCATCCTATCAACCGACAGACCAGGGCTGATCGGTATGCCATGCCTACACCGGAGGAGATTTTTGATGCGAGTCTTCAGTACTTTGGATCTTCGAGCGGGATATCATCAGTTGCCAATCAAGGAGGAGGATAAGTCCAAGACAACATTTTGGGCTATTGATCCTCATGGCAAGGATGTGTTATATCAATGGAGGTTCTTACCATTTTGGTTAAAGAATGCTCCTGCTGAGTTCCAAAGGGTCATGGATAGGATCCTAGATGGATTGGATTTTGCTCGATGCTATATTGATGACATTTTGGTTTATAGCACTACTATGGAGGAGCATGAGAGACAACTGTTGGAGGTGTTTGGGAGGTTGAGATCTCATGGACTCAAATTACATCCTGGGAAGTGTAGGTTCTTCTACGAGCAGGTTGAGTATTTGGTTCACACTATCTACCCTGGAGGACTTGGTGTTCAGCAGACCAAGGTAGAGGCTATTGCACGTATTCCTCGGCCTACGGATGTGAGCAGAGTGCAAGCATTCCTTGGGTTGGCAAACTTCTATTGCCGCTATGTTAGAGGATTTAGTGCCATTGTCAAGGCCTTGACAAAGCTGACCAAGCTTACACAAGAGTGGTGCTGGGGAGATGAGCAAGAGAGAGCTTTTGTAGAGCTCAAGGAGAGGTTAACATCTGCTCCTATTTTGAGGAGACTGATTAGGGGATGACCATTTCAGGTTCACACTGATTGGAGTATGTTGGGGCTTGGACCGGTGCTCACCCAGCATGATGATGAGGAGAAGGAGTTTGTGGTGGCCTATGCTAGTCGCTCCAACAATTCAGCAGAGGGGAAGTATAGTTCATATGAGGGAGAGTGCTTGGCAGCAGTTTGGGCAGTATCACATTTCCGATGTTACCTATTTGGTAACCCCTTCACTCTCATCAATGATCATCAGCCACTGAAGTGGTTGATGGAATCCGACAAGCTTTCAAGGAAGCTTGCATGATGGGCTCTGATTTTACATGAGTATGATTTCACGGTTGTTCACAGACCTTGAGTGGTGAACCATGATGCAAATGGGTTGAGTAGAAACCCATGTCCCAGCCAGCAAGATCAGACCGGAGCACGTTGGCATGGTGAGACAGATGAGGAGATGGTGCCAAGTTGGCATGGATCGGCCTTTCTATGTATATTTGCAGAGGCTTTGGTGGTATCTCTCTTAGTGCATACAGGAGGAGTTATTGAGGTCACAGATCTAGAGAGTGAAGATATTGGTACAGTTCAGCGAGACATTCATGATGATGTCTTAGTGATGGACTATCTTCACACTAGTGTTGTGGGTGGCACAGTTGGGGCCAAGGAGAGAGACCGTGTTCTTCAGCAAGCCAGACGGTTCAGATTGGATGGTAGACACCTTTTGCGTGTATGGGAGGATGGTAGAGTGTGAGTAGTACCACTTCCATTGCAGAGACCACAGTTGGTTCCTCATGCTCATGAGGAGCTAGGACATTTTGGAGTAAAGCGTTCTGTGGTGCCCACATTTTTTGTTTTTTTTCAGAATAAAGGAGAAGAAGTGTCTAGAGAAGTCGGATTGTGCCAGTATGGCCAAAGAAGGCAAATAAAAGAGTCTTCGGGATGAAACCAGAAGTAAAGTGACTTCGGGTCATAAGGCAAAGTATTCAGAAATACCCTGTCAGCATACAACCCAAAGTAAATTGTCTTTGGATCGGGGGGAGCTCAACCCGAGGCGAAGACAGTCTAACAACCTTTCGTCGGGGTGAGAAATTCAAGAAGGGGCCATTTGAAAATTGGCGGCTCATACGCGCAAATGTTGATTGACAATGACAAGTGCATGTAGGAGGTGTGATTTCTCTGTAGGAACTCAAAGCGACGGAAGACGAAGAAGCGCAACTCTATAAAAATTGAACTTGCAACGCAAAATGTCGAGCAATTTTCCTTCGCCGTTGAGAAGTCATCTTGCAGGTGATCGGGGAAAGGGAAATAGAGTTGGACTCGTGTTAGTGCGCAAGGGAGAAATCGCAAGAGTGGAATTGAGAGACAGTGAAAAGGTAGAAGAGATGGGAGGAGGGAAGAAGAACTCTAAATTCACAGTGAGAAATCATGCAATTCGAAGGTTAGACGTGATAGCAAGGATCAAAGTCTTGAGCCAACTTTGGATCACCTTTTTGGCATGGAACTGGAATGTAAGTTTTCCAAGATTCATGAGAGAAATCATCAAGAGTAAGTGTCTTGATGGACCCGAGGAAGAAGCAGAATGGTGTCTCATTTCCATCCCGACTTGAGAAGAGAAGTCGACGTGGAAGAACAGCAGTACATTCTCCAAATTTGAAGCATTGATGAATACTACATGAAGACGGGTAAGAGCGGGGAGATAGAAGCGAGCACTCCAAAATCAAAGAAGAGAGGTCGGCAAGGTGAAGCCGAAGATATCAAGAAACCTTGGAAGATGCAAAGAAGTAACCCGAGGTGAGGTATGGTGGTAATTGAGTCGGAGGATGAGGACTCAGAAGGAGATGTTGAGCTCAAAACGGAAGACTCGGAACACAAGGAGGAGCCTGAGCTAACGGTGCAGAGTGGAGATACAAGCAGCGATAGTGATGAAGTAGGAGAGATGACATCGGCGCCAGCAACTGACAAATACAAAGAAGAAGAAGTGCAAGCTGAGATGGAGGCCGAAGACAACACACAGTTGGAGGACAAAGTAACTGTGCCCGAGGAAAGGAAGATCGTAGTATAGCAAGGAGTTTGCTCAAGACGTAAGGCAAAGTGTGAAGCGGGGCCAAGTAAAGTGAAGGAAGAGGTCGGAGAAAGCTCGGGCAGTGAGGCGTCAATTCCGATACAAAGACTGCAAAGGAGAAGGCAAGTATCGGGTGAAGAAGAGGTAAGGAAGGAGATTTCTATGTAGGAAGAAGTAGTTGCAAGAAATGGAGTGGAGTACCTACAGGAAATTGTGTGTCCATTGTTGGTGAAGTTGGAGCACAAGAAGAGGGAGATGCAGTTGACACGTCCGGAGGTAACGATTGTGTTGTAGGTATTAGCGCGATTAGAAGCAGAGAACTTGGAGTTGAAGAAGAGTGTAACCCGAGGTGAGGAGGAATGGGAAGTACTACAAGCGGAGGCAATAAAGAGAAGTCAGGTAATTGAAGAGAGAAGTGAGCTATCAAGAGGATCTTGCGAGGAAGAGTGACATAGCAAGAGAGAGACAAGTAGCAGAATACGAAATCTTGAAGCAGCAGTTTGTTGATTCAAGAGTAGAAGTAATCCGTGCTATGGCAAGAGTAGTAGCAAAGGATCAAGAGCTTGATAGAGTGATGGAGAGTATGGAAGAGAAGAAGCAACTCTGGCAAAGAGAGTTGGCGGCACGATACCAAGAAGAAGACCAATTACAAGAGTTACTTCGTAATCAAGAGGAGAAGGTTGTACAGAAGGAGAAGAAGGAGAAGGAGAAGGAGACGGTGAAAGCCGAGTTCGAAGAGGAGCTGGCAATGTATAGAGAAGATTGGCTTGCAGATAGTGAACAAGAGAGAAAGACAAGATTGGAGCCGTTAAAGGAGATTGTCCTCAGATAGAACACAATGTTGACTACAGAGGCTAGCGTTCGAATTGAAGAAACAAGACTGCACCAGTTGAAGTTGTTGGTGCAGGAGACGAGGCGAGGATGGGTGAAAGACACTGATATGAACGCCTTGTTGATTAAGTTAAGAACTTGTGTAGACAAGAAAATATTAGAAGTAGAAGACAACATTTCCATTAGATTAGACTTAGTGAAAATAGAGATAGAGAAGCTTTGGAGGGATGTTAGAGCAAAACCCAAAGTAGATAACATAGGAGTCCAAATGTCTTCGGAATTACCGATGGAGACATTAGAGAAGGGTGGGTCGAGAGATAAGGAGCTAGATAGATTACCCACTAGTGCAATTTTAGATCAGGAAAGAGAATTGTTGGATCTGGTAGATGAAATAGAAGATATGAAACCCGAGGATAGAGTAGTAGGAAGTAAAGTTACTTCAAGTTCGAGTTTGAAAGCCAAGGAAGAAGTAGACATCGGATCGGAGTAGAAATCAATTTGAGATTTGAAGAGGTAGATATGAAGAAGTGCATTATCATTTTGGATCTACAGGTTAGAAGAGTTGTTGTAGAACGGTATAGTTGTTAGAACTATAGATTGATTCACTACTTAAGAGTGGCATTCGCAGTCAAATGTTGTTCAGTGCTCATAATTTCTGAGAATAGATAAAGCAAAGTGCTGTGAAGTAGTGCTCATCGCTTGAGCTTGATTCCAAGTATCAACGTTGTACTTGTGTTTGTAAGTGTTTGGAGAAATTTGAAGTGCAAGTCAGAGTGTTTGTTGGATGTTGGATTCCACAGCCTTGATCTTCATTCTGTGTGCTTGATCCTGAGTGAAGTGCAATCGAAGCAATGCCTTGACAGATATGAGAGGAATTGTAGTGTTGGTAGTATTCTACATTTGTGAGTGCAGTGCAAAGTTGATGTGAAGCAATTTTGATCAAGGAAGTTGTGCCTTTAGTGGAAGGGTGGAACACAATGCTGAGGCAAAGTCGTTTTGCAGTGAAGTGCCGTTTTTGGGAGAGCCTCAATCATCACAATCAAGATTGTTTGGAAAGATTTGATGGAGTTGTGATTAAGGAGTGTTAATTTGTGACAAGACTGCAAATCAGTGCTTGTTACTCTCTTCTGGGTGTGGTTTCTACCTGAGAGATTAAAGAAGCAACCAAGAAGAACTACATTGTTACTTTGCTTTGTATTTGACCAATTCTGACTCGTATCTTTGCGGGAACAAACTTTACTTACCTGATTACCGCAAAAGTGATATTTGTCGGGTTGTCACACGTACATATAGCTTACTCCAGAGTCATTATTGGTGGTGCAGTATGCAGACCGAGGTACAACAATTTGTTGCCAGATGTGTGGTTTGCGACCAAGTTAGAGCATCATTCAATGCTCCTATGCCACAGTTACACCCATTACCTATCATGGGATTGGGTTACCATTGGAGTTTGGACTTTGCCAGACCTTTACCGCTGATTGTGAGACATCATCGCTATGTTTTGGTGATGGTGGAGCACTTCTCCAAGTAGATTGAGTTGGTGGCACTTCCTAACAAGTCTAGTGAAGGGACAACTTACTCGTTCTTGGATCGAGTTCTTGTCATTTTGGTGCACCTGCTTAGGTTTTGACTGATCAGGGTACAGACTTCTTGGGGGAGTTCAGGTCAGGTCTTGTGTGACAAGGCTTTGATTGATCATCATACTACATCTTGAGATCACCTTGAGGCAGATGGCTTAGCAGAGAGAGTAATTCAGACAGTGAAGAGAGGATTGCAAAAGTATGGTTTGCAGAGAGACCACTTGGGAGATTGAGATCTCCAATTACCTTGGTTTGCCATGGGCTATCGGTTCAGCCGGCAAGCCTCCTTAGCATCCTTCTCTCCATACTTTCTACTCTATGGACAAGATCCAGATTTACCTGCAGCCATTCATCGAGATGCTACTATAGTTTTGGACTTGGATGACCCCGATGTATAGATGAGCGCATGTTCTCAACGGGTAGAGATCTTTTGGAGAGTGATGCCGATGGCCTTTGAGAACTTGGCGATTGCTCAGCATAGAGATACTTTACGTTATGCTACCATTTGAGGAGGAAGTTATAGACCCTCAATCTGTCAATTTTATCCAAGCGACTATGTATATCTACAGCAGACACCACAGACGACACTTGATGTTTCTATAGGCCGCACTATCTTGAGAGTGCGCGAGGTTTTGCCATCTGGAGTCCTTGTGTTAGAAGGACATGATGGTGTTGTTTGGAAGGATCATGTGTGCAATTGTGCGCCATGCCACCTCCCAAACATTGATGGTACTATGGACCCAAGCTTGGCACTTGTACGTGCAGGCTTGAGGTGTATGTTATGTGGCTCTTCTGGTGAAGCTGCGACTATGTTAGTGTGTGATAGCTGTTTGAGAGGATGGCATATGGCATGTTTGACTCCTCCCCTCACGGTGGTTCCTCAAGGATAGTGGTTATGTCCTAGATGTACTTGACCTATAGCTAGTTCATTCTTTATATGGTATAGATTGCAGACAAGCAACTAACGATGGGGCTCCATAGCACCCGGCCTCCTGATCTTTGCCCATTAGAGGGTATACCATATACTTAGAAAAGATAGCTATCTGGAGTTAGAGGGACCTAACCGCCAGCTAGGGGGGCGATTGTGGCACTTTAGAGTCTATGTATGACTTATGTGTGAGTTGTGCTTCTATAGTGTATGATGTTGACAGCGATGTAAATACGCACGACAACTATCACGCCATTTGTAGTGCCGTGTCTAGATGCTTGGACACTGGAGTTCTAGTGATAGTAGTTAGAGTTATTTCAATAGTTTCTCAGAGACTACTTTCCTACGGTTAGATTTTGTGTTTGGGGTACTGACTTCACGGTGGGGCTCACCATCACTTTGCACCGTTTGCACTGTCAAGTGTGCTATCAGCGGGACCGTTAGGGTTTCAAAGCTAGCTTGAGTCTAGGGGGTATAGTTTTGAAGTGAGCTCTAGAGAGCTCACTTCTTTGATGTTGAGCCTTTGAGTTCCTAGTTATGGTGGACAGAGGCCGGTGAGCATCACCTGGATTCTCTATGCTTGAGTGGGTGTGGCTTGATTGTAATCAATGCCCAGTTGTTGGCAGTTTATAGAGTGATAGATCAAGTACTGATCTGAGTTGAGTTGAGTTGAGAGTGGTAAGCAATTTGATTATTGTGGCACTTTAGAGTCTATATATGACTTATGTGTGAGTTGTGCTTCTATAGTGTATGATGTTGACAGCGATGTATGTTGTGTAGCAATGTATATACGCATGATATACCACACACATGCCTAAATAGGTGTTACAGATCAAAGGGTAATGCCTTTGATAGATCATCCGGTAACATGCCCGCAAACTCTTGAACTATTTGATCAACTATTGCTTGATGAGGCTCCCAACCCTCCTCAGATTCTCTTTGTGCAATCAGCTTGATCCACACCACAAAACAGACTTGTCTTCCTCCAAAGCTTGCTCTATGGCTACTTCATTGACAAACTTCCCACCTAGGGACTCATCTCCCTTCAAAGCTTGCTCTATGGTTGCTTTCTTTACAAAATTCCCATCTTGGGACTCATCTCTCTTCAAGGCTTGCTCTATGGCTACCTTCTTGACAAACTTCTCATCTTGGGACTGACTATTCTTAGGTGTCTTACTTAGAGGTGCCAAACTACCTAATTGGAAATTCCTACCTTGGTGGTGTACTTGAATTTGTTCTCGGTTTTGATCACTTTGAACCTTATGGCGTTCAAGCCAAAGTAGACCTAGAATGACATCATAATGTAGAGGTGCCACTACAACATCCTACACTCCGAATACTCTTTCCTAATCTTGAAGGTAACAAGATGCAAGGTACAAAATGTAGAACTGTTTCTACCATCCGCCATGATCAATCTACTTCCAATTATTGGCTCAATAGGAATATGTAATTCCTTTGCTAATTCCATGGACAAGCAATTTTCTAAACTTCCCCAATCAACCAAAATCCTACAACCACAATCAGATATCATACCTTGCAAGTGAAGCAAACTTGTATAGGTCAAGCCTTCAATCCCATTAAAACTAATCAAGTTCCCAATAGGCAGCTTGAAATCTCTTACTATGATTCCTTGTTTACTTGATCATTTTGCTCCACAAAGTCCATCTAGGCATCTTGCCTATGTTGCACATTCTTGAGCAAACATTCAAGAATGCAATTGTCTAATTTGCCAAAAATAGAAACAACCATTATTTTGTCATAATTTTTCTCTATCTATAGTGCCAAGTGGTCTCTCTTGAATGGCATCAATCTCCATTAGTGTTGGCTCCTCCACCTGTGTGTAGTGTATTGGTAAGTTCTATGGAGGTCAAGGTTGAGACCAAGTTGTTGCAACTAAGGAATCAAAGCATTTGGCCAACCGCATGGCTTCCTCCAAGTGTTGTGGCTCTTGCATAGTTACCTCTAATTTGGTTTGTGACTTCAAGGCCCTCACAAATTAATCCAGAGCTTCACCTTAGAGGTTGTATGGAATTTGCATGATGATGTTCTAGAATTATGTGATATAATTTCTTTCAAAGCAAATTTGCTTCAACTCTGCCAACTTATCTTGTGCATCTTGTGTGGCTATAACTTGGAATTGAACAATAATTGTATTCTTGAATTCTATCCATGTCAAGATTGGTGCAACAATTTGCCATTCAAGTCGCTCTACTTGAAATTGCTACCATAGCTTTGGTGCAACAATTTTCCATTCAGCTTGCTCCACTAGGAATTGCCACCATAGCTTTGCTACTCCATCTACTTAACTGGAAGCCAAGAAGAAAATTTTTTTGTTCATTTTGAAGGTTGGTAGCTTCAAAATAAAATTCACAGTCAAAAAAAATATTTCCATTGCACTCAAGAGATTCTTACCTTCAAAGCCCTTGGGTTTTGGAAATTGAATTTGGTCTTCTCCTTCTTGAATTGGTACTCTCTCTACCTGCTCTTATCATTGATGATCTTGTTCATCTAGCAATCAAGTAAGATGCTTGATTTGTGGTTGCATAGCAATGATAACCTTGTGCATTGCCGCCATGGTTCCTACCCTATCACACCACCACAATCTATCTAATTTATTAACACATAGATGTAATGTGCCCATCATTCTCTATAATTTGTAACCGGAAGTACCAAGGTGATTGTATTCAAAAACTCCTATCTAAAGCGTGAGATGATGGACTATGTGAAATGATGCTTGGGTAGTACTTGGACACAAAAATCCCAATGGTTCGGGAAATAGATTTGGTAATATATAAATTCCATCCATCCCATTCCTTCTCTAATAACAATGTAAAAAACCAAGATCAAGGAGAGAAATAAGAGAATGGAAGATTACATTGGGACACATGAGTGTGAGAAACCCCAAATTTCTAGCATAAGCTTTGGCTTTGGTATTTAGAAGGAGCATACAAGGCACTGAAAAGCTTCTCAAGAAGCTTCCTTAAGCCACTTTCTTGGAGTGTAAGCCAAGTTAACCAAGAAGCTTCTTTATAGAAGCCGCTTACTTGAAGTGCAAGCTAAGCTAGTTGGAAGCTTTTAGAAGCTACTTACTTGGGGTGCAAGCTAAACTATCCAAGAAGCTTCCTAGATACTTCCAAAATATTCTAGGCTAATTTGTCCTATTTTCTACTTTGTTAGCCCTAACTAACTTCCTTGCTAAACTTGATATTGTTACATAGTAAAGGAAGTTCATCTACATGGAGGATACCCTTTGCAAGGGTAACATCTAAGAAGCATGTGACAAAATCCTTAGACCCTATTAGCACGCCAATAATATATAATCTATCTATAGATGTGACACATCCCTATGGAAGCTCAAGGTGATGAGGCATACTTGAAGGGGACCACGTTATGCACTTTGACACCTTGACTCTCAAGCCTACAAGATGTAGCTCAATAGTCAAAAGATTAAAGGCCTGCCTAATCTGATCTACAAGGCCCAGAATGTGTGTATCATCTACTAAGGAGGAAAATATACAACCTAGCATGGCCAAAGTAGTAAATAAGAGAGATCTGAAGTGAGCCATGGCAAACAAAGGTCCCTTCAAAGGATCTCCTTATCATGTATTGATAAATAACTCCAAGATGGTGACTCCCTACTATGACCACCCATGCTGGTAGTAGAAGGAAGGAAGAGAGACATATGACAATTGCACAAAAGGAATGAGACTCGCCAATGATCCACCGGCCTCCCTAAGCTCTCTAAATATGGATGCTTGAGAGACATTATTAAAGCATTCTCAACATCCACCTATAGGACAACCCACTCCTGATGGATATCTAGGAGTCTTGATGCCTAGGGAAATAGCCTCAACCTCCAAGTGTAGCTACTCCAAATTGATGAGGATTGAGGTGCTCTCGGAAGTGAGATCAATGTTGAAGGATAATGATATGGCTAACCAATCACAATAAGATCTCTCCAATAGCAATTGGTTTAATGTCCCATGTACCCTTCTCCATTGCAAAAAGTTGACTAGCCCTTAACACTTGACTAATTGATGTAGGAACACTTCCTCTTGTTACCACTACCACTACTTGAAACAGCTTGGTAAATCCACTAGAAGGATCATCTACTTGAAGATAATCTCTAAGATGCTCATAAACCATCCTTGACAAGCCTCTTGAGGAGAGGCAAGGAGTTCACAATGCTCATGCAAAAAGTGACCTATCAAGACATAAAAGTTGCTCAAGTTAATAATCTAAAACCTCTAATGGTACTTTCTCTCCTACTATAGGATGTAGTAAGCATAGGGAAGATGTAAAAGACCAAGATTGAGGAGAGAAATAGGAGAATGGAAGATCACATTGGTACACTTGAATATGGTAAACTCCAAATGCCTAGCATGAGCTTTGGCTCTCGTTATCTATAGGGAGTATACAAGGCTCTTGAGAAGCTTCTCAAGAAGTTTCCTTGAGTCACTTTCTTGGAGTGCAAGCCAAGTTAATCAAGAAGCTTTTCAAGAAGCTTCCTTCTAGAACCGTCTACTTGGTGTGCAAGCTAAGCTGGTTGGAAGCTTCTAGAAACTTCTTACTTGGGGTGCAAGATAAGCTTGTGGGAAGCTTCCCTAGAAGCTTCCTAGATATTTCTAGAATATTCTATACTAATTTGGCCTATTTACTACTTTTTTAGCATTGACTAACTTCATCGCTAAATTCCATATTGTTACATATTCCCCCACCACTAGTTGGTGACATCCTTGTTGCCATTGAAGGTTCAAACTCATGGATGGCCATTTGTGCATTTTGGAGATGAGAAAGAGGCTCCCAAGTGGCATCATGAAGGGGATAGCCCTTCCAAAGGACCTTGTACTCTTAATGTTGTTGGCGGCCAAGTTGGATGTAGTGACATGCAAGTATACGATCAACTTTGTACTCCTCATGATCATGGATAGGGATGGGAAGAGGAGGTTGGACACAAGAGGAAAAAGAAGATGGATTAGGAACAAAGGGTTTTAACTTAGAAACATGGAAGAAAGGGTAGATGACGTGATAGTGTGCATATGACAAGGCAAGGCAAGGCAAGTCAATAAGCAACAAAAGAGATGATTTGGGTGACATCAAAGGATCTTATCCAATTAGAGGTGAGCTTACAAAATTGGGTATCAAGTGTGAGGGGTAGAGTACTAGAGGAGAGCATGAATTTGTCACCAACTTGATAGGTGTAATACTCAGAGGACAAGAGAAGAGAGAAAACACAGATTGCACACTCAAACATTTGAGGCCCCAAGGGAGCACCTTCTCTTTATTATATAGACAAAGAGGATCTCCTCCAAGGAAGCTCCACCATAGGATTAGGGACACAGATAGGTGACATGTCAGCAAGCTCCACCCTTGGATTACTTACTTAGATGGGTGACTTGTCTGGTCTGTGAGCCGGCCTGTCTCTCACTCAGGATGAACCTCTGATGGCTATTATGGTAGCGCACCATGGACTAAGAAGGCAAGGAACCCCAACTCCATCATACTCCTCCAAGGCTAACACTCCAAGACTCAAGACATTGCTCACTAGAGAACTCAATGAGAGAGAGATAGTTGCAAATGAAAGGATGATGAGTACCTCCTCACTCCTTGTTTATATACTTGTGAAATAGTTACGTACCAAAGTTACTAATTACCGTAGTAACTCAAGTTACTAAACTAAAAGTCAAGTAAAGTCAAAAAGTAGAAAGGAATATCCATTCACATGGGCATATTCCCCTTATCTTGACCCAACCACTAAAGCAAGGATTCCTTCACATGGGCTATCCTTGGACTAAAGAAGAATCCAAAACAAAAAGGCTTGCGGGCCCAAGAGTTCTCAACTCTTTCCCCAAAGCCAAACACCTAGGAATAATACCAAGTCAACACACTAAAATCTAAAATAGTGGTGCTCATCTTTTCTACTTCCTCTAAAGTAAGGTCCCATCTATCTTAGCTATGACTAACTTTAGCTAACCATGACTAATATAGAACCATCCTTTATCTCTATATAAATAATATCTCTTAAGTACTTGTAATACCAAGCTAAATATCACAATACCACACACATGCACAAATGGGTGTTACATTTACCCCCGGACTAAGTTTTCACTTTGTCCTCAAAGTGAAGGTCTCTCTACCTTCTATGGTACATCTTCAACTTATCATGGTTAATCCTATCAAAGTGTCTTCCTCCCAACTCCTTGAGATCATAGGTGTAATTGCCCCACACCTTCTCTACTATGAAAGGTCCAAAGTACTTAGGCAAAAACTTCTTTTGCACTCTCTTGAATCGAATGGAATCAAACAACATTACCCAATCACCTTCTTTGAAAGGCTCCACCTTCTTCTTGCTTTGCCTCTTGTCATAGCTCTCCTTTTGTTTCCTTTGGGCTTGCTCCACTCGAACCATAGCAACTGCTCTTGCCTCTTCCAACTCCATGAGTTGATCCTTCCTTGACTTCCCTGCATCACTTCCTTGTGCTTTCTTCAATCTCCTATGAATGCTTTGGAAGGTAGGAAGATCAAAGTGAATAGGTAAGGTAGACTCAATACCATACACCAATTGGAATGGAGAATATCCAGTGGAAGTCTTCATGGTTGTCCTATACTCCCACAAAACTGCATGAATCCTCTTGTCCCAATGATGTTTAGCCCCCTCCATTTCTGCATCTTTGGCCAACATCATGCACAAGGTCTGATTGGTTCTCTCTTCCAAGCCATTGGAATTTGGCTTATAGGATGTAGTTACTCTATGTGTGATAGAGAAATGTCGTAGCATGGCTGTAGTAATGCTTCCTGTAAACTCTCCTCCTCTATCAGAAACCAACTCCAAAGGGCATCCAAACCTAGTGATAATGCGTTCATAAAGAAATCTACCCACTTCATCTTCATTCTTGTCCCTCAATGGTCTAGCCTCAACCCACTTGGTAAGGTAATCAGTAACTACCACAATGTACCGATTGTTCCTTGGGGTTCTATTGAGAGGTCCTACAAAATCAATTCCCCACTTCTCAAAAGGTCCTAGCAATGGAATTGATCTAAGTGGTGGAGTGGATGTAGACTTTCTAGCAAAAGCTTGACAAATATGACAAGTTTTGCAATAATCAAGACAATCCTTGAAAATCCCTCTCCAATGGTAACCTGCATCTAGAATCTTGAAAGCAGTCACCTTTCCTGCAAAGTGTCCTCCACATACTAAACCTTCATGAAACTCCTTTATGAGTAGGATAGACTCTTCCTTACCCACTGCTCTTCGAAGTAGACCATCTGCTCCTTGGTGAAAAAGAATATCCTCCACCATTGTGTAAGGTCTAGATCTTGCTGCAAGGGCCTTCCTCTCCCTAGCATGCATCCCTTCTGGATAGTTACCTCTTGTCACAAAATCCACAATCTCCTTGTACTCCATTGGAATCTCTTGAGTGACTGAGATTGTCATGAGCTCCTCATCCGGGAAGGAATCATCTACTGGCTCATCTCCATCATGATCATAGGCTCTAGATAACAAATCAGCATTTGCATGTTTCTTTCCTGGCCTATCCTCAATTGTGTAGTCATACTCAGACAAGAGTATCATCCACCTTGCTAGTCTCCCTTCAACATTAGGCTTGTTGAAGATGTACTTCAAAGCCTTGTGATCCGTGACAATTGTGGCTTTCCCTCCAATCAAGTAGTGTCTAAACTTCTTGAAACCAAAGATCACTGCCAACCCTTCTCTCTCTGTGACAGAGTAGTTCTTCTCTGCTGAAACCATCTGCCTACTAGCATAAGCTATTGGATGATCATGCCCATCTTGGTCTAATTGACTAAGAGTGCATCCTATAGCTACATTAGAAGCATCAGTGTAGAGGATGAAAGGCTTACTCCAATCAGGTTTAGCAAGAATTGGAGCTACAACAAGGGATTGCTTGAGCTCCTCAAAAGCTTTGAGAGCCTCCTTGTCTTCCAAAATCACCATGTAATCTACACCCTTCTTCATGTAGATGGTCAATGCATAAGCCTTGTTGGAAAATGAGAAGATGAACCTCCTATAGTACCCAACCATTCCCAAGAATTGGCGTAACTTTGTCAAGCTTGAAGGGAATGGAAGGTCTGAGATTTTCCTCACCTTCTCAGGATCAACTGCTATTCCATCCTTGGAGATGATGTGCCCCAAAAGTAGACCTTCTTCACATCCAAAAATGCACTTCTCTGGGTTGAGTGATGCATTTGCCTCATCCAAGCGTTGCAAGACTTTGATTAGGTGCTCAAAGTGCTCCTCCTTGCTCCCATAGACACAAAAGTCATCAATGAAATCTCTTACAAATTTCCCAATGAAAGGTTCAAATACCTTGTTCATGAACCGTTGGAATGTGGCTGGAGCATTGCAAAGCCCAAAAGGCATGACCTTGAAAGCGTAAGTTCCCCAAGGTGTGGTGAATGTGGTGAGTTGTTGATGCTCTGGTGCAATCTTTATTTGGTTATATCCACTATAACCATCTCCAAAACTGTACCTCTCATGACCTGCAACCTCCTCCAAGATCTCATCAATGAATGGCAATGGGTAGTAGTCCTTCTTGGTAACAGCATTAAGCTTCTTGTAATCCACACATACCCGAAGCTTGCCATTCTTTTTCTTCACAATGACAATTGGAGACACCCATTCTGAATTCTCCACCTCAAAGATAAATCCAGCCTCCTTGAGCTTATCAATCTCCTCCTTCACAACCAAAGATATTGGTGGGCTAATGCGACGTTGCTTTTGGCGGATTGGTCTTGCATGTGACTCCACCTCTATCTTGTGCTCCTCCAAGGTGACTTCCTTCAAATCCTTGTAACTAAAAGCAAACACATGGATGAACTTGCGGAAAATCTCCTCAAATCTCACCTTCTCCTCCTTGGTAACATTTGGGCCATACTTGAGGGTAGATAACCTTCTCTCTACCTCCTCAAGTGTCAATGGTGATTTATCTGGGTCCTTCAAAACCTTTGGCTTAGGTGCAAAATTCATAGCACACAAAGGATACACATCTGAATCAGATTCAGATTCATCCTCCTCCGTGGAAGTCTCCTCTTCCATGCTTGTGTCCACACCTGAAGCTCCTCCTTCAGAATCAGATTCCCAATAATCAGAAGATGGGGTATCTGAATGTGAGGTGTTGGTGGTGTTAGTCACAGGAACAGTGACTCTATGGTTTGATGGCCCAATCCTTAAGTACCCTTTGTGCCATCGATCAGTTGTGCGTGCTGCTCTCAACCATGGCCTCCCAAGAAGTAAGTCATAGCTTGAATCCTTCAAGACTTGGAAAGTCATGAGATTTTGAACTCCCATAACTGAAACTACCACCTTATCCATCACCCCTACTGGTCGAACTTGTTGCTTGTTTGCCATGCTCACCACAAATGTTGAAGGTCTTGAGGGTATCATACCCAACTTCTTCATCAACCTTTCTGACATGGCATTCACTGCTGATCCTCCATCAACCAATGCATCCTTGATGTTGTGACCATTCACTCTCACATCAATCTTGGAGGCATATTCACAAGCCTCCCATGGTGCTGGCTTGGCATCCACCACCCCCATTGATACTGGAACTTTTGCCTTCTTCTTCTTTTTGCTCCTTGTAGAACTCAAACCACCTCTAAGCTCCTTTCTCAAGGTAGGGTTCAAAGCAATTAATTGGCCCACTGTGATGTTAGCCTTGTGACTACCAACATCCTCCAACACATTGTAGTTCCATTGTTGCTTTGAGATCAAGAAGTCCTCCATCCCCAACTTCTTCCTTGGAGTCTTTGTTGTTGATGGTGTTGAGGTGCGAGTGCTCCTAGTAGACATAGGAGTATCCTTGCTTGAAGTAAATCCTTGAGAAGAGTGAACATCCTCTGCAAAATGAGCTCTCTTCTTCTCTTGTGCCAAAAGCTCCAAATTAAGACCCTTGGAGTTTGAGCACTCTCCCTTCTCATACTTGCTCTCAACCACATCTATGGATGCTATCCCCTTACCTTTGTTGGGATTAGGAGCCACTTGGGTTTCACTACCTCCCTCTTTCCCTCTATTGGCTCCCTCATAACCCCTTCCTCCATGGTAAGTGGAATTTGGGCAATTCCTTTGGATATGGCCTCTTCCTCCACAACCAAAACAATTTCTATCATTGAAATTGTTGGTTGGTTGGCCTCCTCTATATGGATAGTTTCCATAACTCCTAGGTCCTCTCCCTACATTCTGATCCACCTCTCTCTTCTCCCATAGTTGCACCACATTGATCTTGAGATCCGCAAGTTGTTCTGTGATGGTTTGGAGTGGATCTTTTGGTGGAGGTGCAAGAACTGGAGCAACTACTACTTGTGGTGCAACCCTTGTCACCAAAGT
The DNA here is from genome assembly GCA_948567375.1 of Lunularia cruciata. NCBI lineage: Eukaryota > Viridiplantae > Streptophyta > Marchantiopsida > Lunulariales > Lunulariaceae > Lunularia > Lunularia cruciata. Next base: position 17,012,552 of record OX419759.1, read on the forward strand.
ATCAGAAGTTCCACCATACTTGTAACCTTGAGGAGGATGCACAACCTCTTTCACCACCAAATCACTCTCATCCCCTTCCAAACTCTCCTCCATACGAATTGCGATCTTGATAGCTTCAACCTTGGAAGAAGGTTTCTCATATCTCACCTTGCTTCTAATTTGTGGTCTCAATCCTCCCACAAAATTCTTGGTGAGCATGGCCCCTATGCCAATCATTGTAGTCTCCACATCATCCCCACCCTTCCTCAACACTATGCGAAATCTGGACTCCAATTTTTCCACTCTTTCCACATAGACCCTCACTTTCTCTCCATCTCCTTGCTTGAGAAATGTAACCTCACTCATCAATCTCTCATAACTCTCATCAGGAAGAAAGTTCTCAATGAGTGCTGAAGTCAAAGTCTCCCAAGACTCCTCTTCCCCCTCTCTCCTCTCTCTCTTTTGGTATTCTGACTCATACCATGTAAGTGCTGCATCCTCAAAGAAATCTGGTAATAATGAGGCCCACTCATTCTTCCTCCTCTCATTGTTTCCTATGCAAGCTCTCTTGAAGTCTCTCACAAAGGCCTCCACATCTTCTCCATCCTTGCCAAAGAAAACCGGAAGTTTCCCCATCTTAACCCCTCACTATCTTTCTTTTCTCTTAATTTTTTTTTTCTCTTTTCTTTTCTCTCACTCTATTACTAATAGAGTATATACATGACTAACACCATCTGAGAATAATCCACTCTAGGGAACACAAAAGGTTCAGGTTGCTCCAAGATTTCTATAGCAACATCAAATCCTAGAGTGCATATTAATCTAACTCTCATGGATAGTTTATCCATAAGTTGAAAGATTATCTCCATCACTAATCTTGAGAACTAGCTGATGAAGGTGGTAGTATTTCTGTAGCTGTACTAAGACTCTCTCCAAGATCCTTCACCAAAGTTTCCAAAAGTGCTTTTACTCCACTACACTCATGTCCTTTTGGAAGTCCTTCAACTCCACAAACCTCACACAACTCCTTGGTCTTAGATCTTCTCCCTCCCAATCTTGGTGAAGAAGGTCCAACATGCAAACCCAAGTCAAGTAAGCCTCTCCTTTCCCTCAATCTCTTGCTCTCAAAGGTTAATGGACATGAACTTGCCTTATGTCCCTTCTCTCCACATAGAAAGCACTTAGACTCACTCTTTCCTCCAAGTGGTGTAGGTTTTTGGATCCTCTCAACACTCTCTTCAAATTCTATTGTAAACTCTCTTTTCCTCAAATCCACCCCTACAATCACCTCAAACCCTTGGGGAACCTTGCATAATCTCAATTTCTACTCTTGATGACCCTCCATGTTCCCAAAGATGAATCTAAACACTCAAACATGCTTTTTGTTGATCTCAAACTTCTCATGCATGAGATCTCCACTCTGCAGAATTGACCCTTCCTCACAATGTCACTCAAATCTCCCAACGAATATGTCACAGTCCTCTGAAATTTTCCACACTTGATCACAACTCTAGGGCGTCCCTCCCTGCAAAATTTTAGATATTTTCATCGAGCCATTTGGCCTAGACACCTTTCTATTCAGCACCCATATTTCAGATTTGGTCTGAAAACCACCCCCCTCACTTCAAAAACTCATAACGCACTGCGCAAAAATGATCTCTCTCTAATTTTTGTGGCACCAGGTAGGATACAATGCACTGAATTTTCTTGAAAATTTTCAGGACAATTCACTAAAAATTGAAGAAATGGCAGACTCTGTACAATTTTCCAGAGAGCATGCAGTTGCGGGAGCACTTTACCCTATCAACTTTCAAAAATTCTAGCCCAGTGCGCATAGAAGCTCTCTCAATAATTTCAAGTGTGCTAACTGAAAGATAACCCAAGCTATCATGTGTAGAAATCTCAAGTCCAGATCTCAAACTTGAGATTTTGCCCAAAATCACCTTAATCCCCAAAATCTGCAATCCACCTCACACAATCTCTCCAATTCCTCTCATGTGTACAAGATGTACAAAATCACCTCAAAAACATCATAATGAACTACATGGTATACAAATGGATCTTGGTTCTCTAACATAAGTTCAGCCCTCTCCTCTCCTAATGTTCTCTCCAAGTGAGCTCTCATAGCCTCCTTCTGCCTAATGTAGAATTGGACGCGGAACATTATCTTGCCTTCTAGAGAGGTCCCGGCAACGGAACCAAAAATGTGAGCCGGCCTGTCTCTCACTCAGGATGAACCTCTGATGGCTATTATGGTAGCGCACCATGGACTAAGAAGGCAAGGAACCCCAACTCCATCATACTCCTCCAAGGCTAACACTCCAAGACTCAAGACATTGCTCACTAGAGAACTCAATGAGAGAGAGATAGTTGCAAATGAAAGGATGATGAGTACCTCCTCACTCCTTGTTTATATACTTGTGAAATAGTTACGTACCAAAGTTACTAATTACCGTAGTAACTCAAGTTACTAGACTAAAAGTCAAGTAAAGTCAAAAAGTAGAAAGGAATATCCATTCACATGGGCATATTCCCCTTATCTTGACCCAACCACTAAAGCAAGGATTCCTTCACATGGGCTATCCTTGGACTAAAGAAGAATCCAAAACAAAAAGGCTTGCGGGCCCAAGAGTTCTCAACTCTTTCCCCAAAGCCAAACACCTAGGAATAATACCAAGTCAACACACTAAAATCCAAAATAGTGGTGCTCATCTTTTCTACTTCCTCTAAAGTAAGGTCCCATCTATCTTAGCTATGACTAACTTTAGCTAACCATTACTAATATAGAACCATCCTTTATCTCTATATAAATAATATCTCTTAAGTACTTGTAATACCAAGCTAAATATCACAATACCACACACATGCACAAATGGGTGTTACAGGTCTAGGTCCTATCTGGTTGGTCAAACAAGCTTTGACCGGAGGGAATCTTTTAGGGAATCTTCCTGTAGGAATCTCGGAATCACGTAAGGTACCGTTGGAAAGCTCTCGACTAGACCAAGCAGGGGGGAGGAAAGGCCAGCCTTTCTGCCATTGAGGGGGGGGAGGAGGAATCTGCACATTTACGAGGCCTAATTCATCTGTTAGGCCTCCAAAATTGCCTTCAAAGATTTCAAGCATATTGCGGTCCCTACTCTATTAGTAGAAGTCCCCTTTTGGTGAAACCTCTTTCTGATCTGTTTAGTCCATCATGTGTAACATCCTTCCAGATGTTACCAAACCAATTCTCACCTTTAAATCATATGTCTAGCTATTGGTTCTAAGGTTTTCAAGTCTATTTCGATTTCTGCCCTATTAGTAGAAGTACTCTTTTGGTGATACTTATATCTGATCTAATTTGACCATCATGTATAACATCATTCTAGAAGTTACCAAACCAAATTTCACATCTAGATCATATGGCTAACCCTTGGTATTACAGACCTCCTTCCTTTTAAGACGCAACGTCCTCGTTGCGCAATTGTTGCTCAAATGCTTGGACCAACACCGGTGCATGTGCCAAATTGGCAGCGGGTTCCCAGGTTGCTTCATAGAGGAGGTAACCTTTCCATTGTACTAGATATTCCACCTGTGGATGGCGAGTACCACGCATGCGTTTTTGGAGAATCCGCTCCACTTCATATTCCTCTGTGCCATCAATGAGTGTTGGACAAGGTCGAATGTCTTGTGTGGAAGGACCTTGGCTTGATCGGGGAGCATATCTGCATAGTAGGGAGACATGGAACACTGGATGGATCTTCATGTGTGGTGGTAGCTCAAGGTGATAGGCCACAACGCCGATGCGACGAAGAATTGAGAAAGGCCCAATAATATGAGGTCTGAGCTTACAAGATCCAACTAATGTGAGTTTGGTTGTCGATAGCCACACTTGATCCCCAACATTGAACTCCATGTGCCGACAGTGTGTATCAACATACTGCTTCTGTCAATTTTGCGCAATCTGTAACCTGTGCTTGGCGCTCTCCACACCTTGTTGGATTCTAGAAACAAATGTGTTGACTGCATCAACCTTGGTAGTCACTGGACGGATCTTCATCAAGCTAGAAGGTGTGAAAGGATGCTCACCATACATGAGGAAGAACGGAGTGACCTGGGTAGAGGCATTCACTGAATTGTTGTAAGCAAATTCCACCAACGATAGTAGGGTGTCCCACCTCTCTTGCTCTTCTAAGGTGAAGCCGCGTAACATGTCTTCAATCGTGCAATTAGCCCGCTCTGTTTGGCCACCTGTTTGTGGGTGGTAAGCTGTAGACATGGCCAACTTGGTTTTGAAGAAACCAAAGAGTGTTCGCCAAAACAAACTGGTGAATTGGGTGCCTCTATCGGTGATGAGTACTCTAGACAAGCCATGGTGAGCAAAGACTGCATCTAAGTATAGTTGAGCTAGTTGTGGAGCGGTCACCTCCTTGGTGGTAGGGCGTACATGAATCATTTTGCTAAGCCGATCCACAAAGACCACAATGGAGTCAAACCTTGAGGTGGTCTTGGGTAATTCGTAGACGAGATCCATACTCACTTGTTCCCAACATTAGGTAGGAGTGGAGAGAGGTTGAAGGAGCCCTGCAGGAGCTTGATTAGAAGCTTTGTTTTGTTGACAAAGTAGGCAGCTACGCACATAGTCCATCACGTCGTTGCTCATCTTGGGCCAATAGTAATGGTGCTTGACTGCATCCAAGGTCTTGTCTACTCCGACATGAGCTGCAATGGCCGAATCATGACATTCCGCTACCATGGTGGTGCGTAAGTCTAGGACATTTGGGATCCATAATCTGCCATCCCAAAAGGTGAGTCCTTGGGTGCTGGTGACACCTTTGGACGATTGCGCTTCTAAGATCTGTGGATCAGTTTTTGTAGCAGCTAGAATCTCTTGCCAGAATTCAGGGTTAATCTTAACCTCTGCCACCAAGTTGTTGGCTATTGGCATACAAGTGAATGCATCTGCCAGTTGTTTCTTACCTTCCACATATATGATTGTCATGTTGAAGCATTGTCGCCACTCTGCCCATCGAATTTGGCGACGAGATAGATCCTTTTGCGTCTCGAGGTAGACTAGAGGTTTGTGGTCTGTCTCTACTACAAATGCCTTCTCGCCCAGGTAGTGCTTCCAATGCTTGGTTGCTAGAACGATGGCTAACTCTTCTTGTTCTATGGTGTGGTAGTTGCGCTCTGCCGGTAACAACTTTCGAGAGAAATATGCAATTGGATGCCATCCGTCATGCCACTCTTGTTGTAGGACTGCTCCTATTGCTACGCCTGATGCATCTGTAGCCAAATTGATTGGACGTTTTGGGTCATACCACTTCAAGATTGGTGCATGTAGCAAGGCGACCTTCAATTCTTGAAAGGCCAACTCTTGTGCGGTTCCCCATGTCCACTTCTTCCCCTTGCCAAGTAGTGCCATTAAAGGTTGTGCAACCTTGGAGAAGTCCTTGACAAATCTACAATAGAATCCCGTCAACTCCAAGAAGCTCTTAAGTTGAGTCTGATCTTCTAGGGCACTCCATTTTTGAATGACCTCTATTTTATCTATCAATACTTGAATGCCCTCTGCACTTACTCTATGCCCTAAGTAGTCTACTTCAGACTTGCCAAACTCACACTTTGAGATTTTGGCGTACAACTGATTCTGTCTTAGAATCTGGAGGACCTCTCGTAGATGTTGTTTGTGTTCTGTCATCGTGCTACAATATACTAAGATATCATCTAAGAATACGATAACAGACTTATCCACGTATGGACAAAATATGTCATTCATTAGGCTCAAGAAAGTGGCAGGCGCATTGGTGAGGCCAAAAGGCATCACAAGATACTCAAAGTGGCCATACTTGGTTCGAAAGGCAGTTTTGTACACATCCTCCTCCGCAATTTGGATTTGATTATAACCGCTCCGCAAGTCCAGTTTGGTGAAGTATCTTGCTCCATAGAGTTGGTCAAACAGGTCATCCATGCGAGGTAAGGGGTATTTGTTCTTCACTGTTTGCTGATTGAGACCCCGATAGTCAATGCACATGCGCATTGTACCATCTTTCTTCTTCACAAACAAGATAGGGGCCCCATATGGTGATACACTAGGTTGGATGAACCCTTTCTGTAGCATCTCCTCAATTTGAGTCTTACACTCCTCCAACTCATGAGGTGATAGGCGATATGGGGCCTTACAAGGAGGTATCTTCCCCGGGAGTGTCTCTATTTTGTGATCTTCTCGCCTTTTAGGTGGCAATCCTGGGGGTAGATCATCGGGAAAGACATCTTGAAACTCATCCACCACATCCTTCAATTTCTCAAGAATTTGTCCAGCGAGTTGTGCACTCTGGACTTCTCTTATTAGACCCATAAAACATCTATTGGTCTTACAGACAGTTGTCGTCCCTATGACATATAGAGGCAGTTTCTGCCTGTGTGATTTTTCTTTGACCCCAATGATTGACCATTGGTGGGTTCTCACTACTTTCTTCCTCCAATCCACCATTGGGTTGTACTGCTCCATCCATAGCATGCCTAAAATTGCATCATAACGGGCTAATTGTATCACTTGCCACTCAATTGCTTCCTGATATTCTCCTACAGAGAGGGTTACCTGTCTAGGTAATGATTCAATCCTCTCTGTTTGCCCATTTGGTAACTCTACTTCTTCACTTCCATCTCTCTCTAGATCCATTCCCAATCTTATTGCAACAGAGCGAGACAAGAAATTCTCTGTTGCTCCCGGATCTATTAATACTCTCACTTGATTACCTTCTAGGATTCCATTCACAACAATCAATTGTGAGGTTGCCTTTCGGGATCTTTGCGCATTATTCTTCTTCCTTCCCTTGCTTCTTTGCTTCCTTATTGAGCCAGTAAGGCCGCAAGGTACATTTACTGGCAATCTTCATTTTCCAAAGTGGTTTCCATCTCCTCCTCTTCAATGTGCCTCTCCATGTTGTTCAAAGATTGCCTGTACAAAGGCCGAGGGCCTCTAGGGAAACGAGTGCGACAATTGGTAGATATGTGCCCAATACGGCCACAATTGTAACAACGGCGTTGTTCTCCTCGAGTCTCTTCTCCTCGTGGGACTCCATCTCTTTGTTCTTCTACCCGTCCCCGCTCCCCTTGAAGCGGCCGTGCTCCTCGATCCCGGAATCAAAGGTTGCCCAATTCCATCGGTACTGGTCTGTGAGCCGGCCTGTCTCTCACTCAGGATGAACCTCTGATGGCTATTATGGTAGCGCACCATGGACTAAGAAGGCAAGGAACCCCAACTCCATCATACTCCTCCAAGGCTAACACTCCAAGACTCAAGACATTGCTCACTAGAGAACTCAATGAGAGAGAGATAGTTGCAAATGAAAGGATGATGAGTACCTCCTCACTCCTTGTTTATATACTTGTGAAATAGTTACGTACCAAAGTTACTAATTACCGTAGTAACTCAAGTTACTAGACTAAAAGTCAAGTAAAGTCAAAAAGTAGAAAGGAATATCCATTCACATTCTTCTCTGCTGAAACCATCTGCCTACTAGCATAAGCTATTGGATGATCATGCCCATCTTGGTCTAATTGACTAAGAGTGCATCCTATAGCTACATTAGAAGCATCAGTGTAGAGGATGAAAGGCTTACTCCAATCAGGTTTAGCAAGAATTGGAGCTACAACAAGGGATTGCTTGAGCTCCTCAAAAGCTTTGAGAGCCTCCTTGTCTTCCAAAATCACCATGTAATCTACACCCTTCTTCATGTAGATGGTCAATGCATAAGCCTTGTTGGAAAATGAGAAGATGAACCTCCTATAGTACCCAACCATTCCCAAGAATTGGCGTAACTTTGTCAAGCTTGAAGGGAATGGAAGGTCTGAGATTTTCCTCACCTTCTCAGGATCAACTGCTATTCCATCCTTGGAGATGATGTGCCCCAAAAGTAGACCTTCTTCACATCCAAAAATGCACTTCTCTGGGTTGAGTGATGCATTTGCCTCATCCAAGCGTTGCAAGACTTTGATTAGGTGCTCAAAGTGCTCCTCCTTGCTCCCATAGACACAAAAGTCATCAATGAAATCTCTCACAAATTTCCCAATGAAAGGTTCAAATACCTTGTTCATGAACCGTTGGAATGTGGCTGGAGCATTGCAAAGCCCAAAAGGCATGACCTTGAAAGCGTAAGTTCCCCAAGGTGTGGTGAATGTGGTGAGTTGTTGATGCTCTGGTGCAATCTTTATTTGGTTATATCCACTATAACCATCTCCAAAACTGTACCTCTCATGACCTGCAACCTCCTCCAAGATCTCATCAATGAATGGCAATGGGTAGTAGTCCTTCTTGGTAACAGCATTAAGCTTCTTGTAATCCACACATACCCGAAGCTTGCCATTCTTTTTCTTCACAATGACAATTGGAGACACCCATTCTGAATTCTCCACCTCAAAGATAAATCCAGCCTCCTTGAGCTTATCAATCTCCTCCTTCACAACCAAAGATATTGGTGGGCTAATGCGACGTTGCTTTTGGCGGATTGGTCTTGCATGTGACTCCACCTCTATCTTGTGCTCCTCCAAGGTGACTTCCTTCAAATCCTTGTAACTAAAAGCAAACACATGGATGAACTTGCGGAAAATCTCCTCAAATCTCACCTTCTCCTCCTTGGTAACATTTGGGCCATACTTGAGGGTAGATAACCTTCTCTCTACCTCCTCAAGTGTCAATGGTGATTTATCTGGGTCCTTCAAAACCTCTGGTTTAGGTGCAAAATCCATAGCACACAAGGGATACACATCTGAATCAGATTCAGATTCATCCTCCTCCGTGGAAGTCTCCTCTTCCATGCTTGTGTCCACACCTGAAGCTCCTTCTTCAGAATCTGATTCCCAATAATTAGAAGATGGGGTATCTGAATGTGAAGTGTTGGTGGTGTTAGTCACAGGAACAGTGACTCTATGGTTTGATGGCCCAATCCTCAAGTACCCTTTGTGCCATCGATCAGTTGTGCGTGCTGCTCTCAACCATGGCCTCCCAAGAAGTAAGTCATAGCTTGAATCCTTCAAGACTTGGAAAGTCATGAGATTTTGAACTCCCATAACTGAAACTACCACCTTATCCATCACCCCTACTGGTCGAACTTGTTGCTTGTTTGCCATGCTCACCACAAATGTTGAAGGTCTTGAGGGTATCATACCCAACTTCTTCATCAACCTTTCTGACATGGCATTCACTGCTGATCCTCCATCAACCAATGCATCCTTGATGTTGTGACCATTCACTCTCACATCAATCTTGGAGGCATATTCACAAGCCTCCCATGGTGCTGGCTTGGCATCCACCACCCCCATTGATATTGGAACTTTTGCCTTCTTCTTCTTCTTGCTCCTTGTAGAACTCAAACCACCTCTAAGCTCCTTTCTCAAGGTAGGGTTCAAAGCAATTAATTGGCTCACTGTGATGTTAGCCTTGTGACTACCAACATCCTCCAACACATTGTAGTTCCATTGTTGCTTGGAGATCAAGAAGTCCTCCATCCCCAACTTCTTCCTTGGAGTCTTTGTTGTTGATGGTGTTGAGGTGCGAGTGCTCCTAGTAGACATAGGAGTATCCCTGCTTGAAGTAAATCCTTGAGAAGAGTGAACATCCTCTGCAAAACGAGCTCTCTTCTTCTCTTGTGCCAAAAGCTCCAAATTAGGACCCTTGGAGTTTGAGCACTCTCCCTTCTCATACTTGCTCTCAACCACATCTATGGATGCTATCCCCTTACCTTTGTTGGGATTAGGAGCCACTTGGGTTTCACTACCTCCCTCTTTCCCTCTATTGGCTCCCTCATAACCCCTTCCTCCATGGTAAGTGGAATTTGGGCAATTCCTTTGGATATGGCCTCTTCCCCCACAACCAAAACAATTTCTATCATTGAAATTGTTGGCTGGTTGGCCTCCTCTATATGGATGGTTTCCATAACTCCTAGGCCCTCTCCCTACATTCTGATCCACCTCTCTCTTCTCCCATAATTGCACCACATTGATCTTGAGATCCGCAAGTTGTTCTGTGATGGTTTGGAGTGGATCTTTTGGTGGAGGTGCAAGAACTGGAGCAACTACTACTTGTGGTGCAACCCTTGTCACCAAAGTATCAGAAGTTCCACCATACTTGTAGCCTTGAGGAGGATGCACAACCTCCTTCACCACCAAATCACTTTCATCCCCTTCCAAACTCTCCTCCATACGAATTGCGATCTTGATAGCTTCAACCTTGGAAGAAGGTTTCTCATATCTCACCTTGCTTCTAATTTGTGGTCTCAATCCTCCCACAAAATTCTTGGTGAGCATGGCCCCTATGCCAATCATTGTAGTCTCCACATCATCCCCACCCTTCCTCAACACTATGCGAAATCTGGACTCCAATTTTTCCACTCTTTCCACATAGACCCTCACTTTCTCTCCATCTCCTTGCTTGAGAAATGTAACCTCACTCATCAATCTCTCATAACTCTCATCAGGAAGAAAGTTCTCAATGAGTGCTGAAGTCAAAGTCTCCCAAGACTCCTCTTCCCCCTCTCTCCTCTCTCTCTTTTGGTATTCTGACTCATACCATGTAAGTGCTGCATCCTCAAAGAAATCTGGTAATAATGAGGCCCACTCATTCTTCCTCCTCTCATTGTTTCCTATGCAAGCTCTCTTGAAGTCTCTCACAAAGGCCTCCACATCTTCTCCATCCTTGCCAAAGAAAACCGGAAGTTTCCCCATCTTAACCCCTCACTATCTTTCTTTTCTCTTAATTTTTTTTTTTCTCTTTTCTTTTCTCTCACTCTATTACTAATAGAGTATATACATGACTAACACCATCTGAGAATAATCCACTCTAGGGAACACAAAAGGTTCAGGTTGCTCCAAGATTTCTATAGCAACATCAAATCCTAGAGTGCATATTAATCTAACTCTCATGGATAGTTTATCCATAAGTTGAAAGATTATCTCCATCACTAATCTTGAGAACTAGCTGATGAAGGTGGTAGTATTTCTGTAGCTGTACTAAGACTCTCTCCAAGATCCTTCACCAAAGTTTCCAAAAGTGCTTTTACTCCACTACACTCATGTCCTTTTGGAAGTCCTTCAACTCCACAAACCTCACACAACTCCTTGGTCTTAGATCTTCTCCCTCCCAATCTTGGTGAAGAAGGTCCAACATGCAAACCCAAGTCAAGTAAGCCTCTCCTTTCCCTCAATCTCTTGCTCTCAAAGGTTAATGGACATGAACTTGCCTTATGTCCCTTCTCTCCACATAGAAAGCACTTAGACTCACTCTTTCCTCCAAGTGGTGTAGGTTTTTGGATCCTCTCAACACTCTCTTCAAATTCTATTGTAAACTCTCTTTTCCTCAAATCCACCCCTACAATCACCTCAAACCCTTGGGGAACCTTGCATAATCTCAATTTCCACTCTTGATGACCCTCCATGTTCCCAAAGATGAATCTAAACACTCAAACATGCTTTTTGTTGATCTCAAACTTCTCATGCATGAGATCTCCACTCTGCAGAATTGACCCTTCCTCACAATGTCACTCAAATCTCCCAACGAATATGTCACAGTCCTCTGAAATTTTCCACACTTGATCACAACTCTAGGGCGTCCCTCCCTGCAAAATTTTAGATATTTTCATTGAGCCATTTGGCCTAGACACCTTTCTATTCAGCACCCATATTTCAGATTTGGTCTGAAAACCACCCCCCTCACTTCAAAAACTCATAACGCACTGCGCAAAAATGATCTCTCTCTAATTTTTGTGGCACCAGGTAGGATACAATGCACTGAATTTTCTTGGAAATTTTCAGGACAATTCACTAAAAATTGAAGAAATGGCAGACTCTGTACAATTTTCCAGAGAGCATGCAGTTGCGGGAGCACTTTACCCTATCAACTTTCAAAAATTCTAGCCCAGTGCGCATAGAAGCTCTCTCAATAATTTCAAGTGTGCTAACTGAAAGATAACCCAAGCTATCATGTGTAGAAATCTCAAGTCCAGATCTCAAACTTGAGATTTTGCCCAAAATCACCTTAATCCCCAAAATCTGCAATCCACCTCACACAATCTCTCCAATTCCTCTCATGTGTACAAGATGTACAAAATCACCTCAAAGACATCATAATGAACAACAGGGTATACAAATGGATCTTGGTTCTCTAACATAAGTTCAGCCCTCTCCTCTCCTAATGTTCTCTCCAAGTGAGCTCTCATAGCCTCCTTCTGCCTAATGTAGAATTGGACGCGGAACATTATCTTGCCTTCTAGAGAGGTCCCGGCAACGGAACCAAAAATGTGAGCCGGCCTGTCTCTCACTCAGGATGAACCTCTGATGGCTATTATGGTAGCGCACCATGGACTAAGAAGGCAAGGAACCCCAACTCCATCATACTCCTCCAAGGCTAACACTCCAAGACTCAAGACATTGCTCACTAGAGAACTCAATGAGAGAGAGATAGTTGCAAATGAAAGGATGATGAGTACCTCCTCACTCCTTGTTTATATACTTGTGAAATAGTTACGTACCAAAGTTACTAATTACCGTAGTAACTCAAGTTACTAGACTAAAAGTCAAGTAAAGTCAAAAAGTAGAAAGGAATATCCATTCACATGGGCATATTCTCCTTATCTTGACCCAACCACTAAAGCAAGGATTCCTTCACATGGGCTATCCTTGGACTAAAGAAGAATCCAAAACAAAAAGGCTTGCGGGCCCAAGAGTTCTCAACTCTTTCCCCAAAGCCAAACACCTAGGAATAATACCAAGTCAACACACTAAAATCCAAAATAGTGGTGCTCATCTTTCCTACTTCCTCTAAAGTAAGGTCCCATCTATCTTAGCTATGACTAACTTTAGCTAACCATGACTAATATAGAACCATCCTTTATCTCTATATAAATAATATCTCTTAAGTACTTGTAATACCAAGCTAAATATCACAATACCACACACATGCACAAATGGGTGTTACAGGTCCACCCATGTGTGGCATTTTTGCCCAATAATGTTGAGGTAGAACTACTCCTTCACCTCCACCTAATGCTCCTGTTATTCTCTACGCACAAGCAATGGCTTTAAATACCGTGCGAGGGTTTTGCACCATGACTTCTTGGCAAGTCCACTCTTTCAACCCTTGTTTGAAATTGTCGAGAGCCTCTGCTGGACTCATGTCGGTAATTGCAACTTGTAGATCCAAAAATGCCTCCACATACTCTTGGACGCTATTCTTCTGTCTCAATCCCCATAGTCGGGTTTGAGCCATCTGCACAGAATCCACCAATTGGAAATTCTTCAGCAATCCTTCTTGCATTACTGTCCATGTGACCTCCCTTCTCTCGGCCAACATGGATTGTTCCCAAGCATCATACCATGTGAGCGCTTTATCGGTCAAGTACCCACATGCAAACACGCCTGCAGCATGCTCTGTGATCTCTATTGAGAACAATCGGAAACATCGATTCATTCTCCAGATCCAATTTTCCACTACTCCCATTGTACGCTGCCCCTTGTAAGGCTCGATGTTGCAGGTCTTCTTCATCCGGAGTAGCAATGTGGCTTCATCATTGATAGGGTTTGTAGGCACGGGTGCCTCTCCAAGTACTTCGGTCGCAGGTATTGGGTTTTGAGACGGCTCTTCTCCTTGCATGGCTTGATCGTTCCTGAGGATCTGCACTTGACTTTGTAATGTCTAGATGGTCATCTTAATCTCTTGAAATTCATTCAGCATCCCTTGCATTCCTTGCACCAACTCTTGCAACTGCGGATCCATGGTTCCTGCAACACCCAATTGCTAACGTCTACTTCAATACAGAGTCAATATAATCACTCTGGAAGGCGCACAAACTATCGGAACTACCATTGGGACCTTAGAAGCTATCACTCATTGATAATACTCCTCACCAAAATTCCTAACCACAAAATCTCTAAACATCACTTTTGGCCTCACTACATAACGGATTTCTACTTGAGTGTTGAAAGGGAGGGGATTTGGGACATTCATATCTATATTATCATAATAGAATGTAGATTGTCAAATCCCACTCTCTGTCATATATCACCATAGGTAGAATCACCGGGTTTGGTGAGTTCATCACTCTGTCCATGAATTCCGCACCAAAGTGATAAACTAGCGATACCCTCATCTGCTCACGCTGGATGTACATAACCTTGATGTGGAATGGGTTTGAAAATGGAAAGCTAGGTGCGGGAAATTGTCCCCCCGGCGCATCCATCCCATCCGCTCTCTAACGCCCTTCCTAAGTCTAGCGATTACTCTATATTCTCCACCTCAAATTACTCAGTTTCAGTAGTTTGTGCTATTCCAAGAGGGGTGATCCACTCTCTTGGACTAGAACACTTGCTCTGATACCATTGTAATACTCCAAGGACAAGAGAAGAGAGAAAACACAGATTGCACACTCAAACATTTGATGCCCCAAGGGAGCACCTTCTCTTTATTATATAGACAAAGAGGATCTCCTCCAAGGAAGCTCCACCATAGGATTAGGGACACAGATAGGTGACATGTCAGCAAGCTCCACCCTTGGATTACTTACTTGGATGGGTGACCTGTCTGGTCTAGGTCCTATCGGGTTGGTCAAACAAGCTTTGATCAGAGGGAATCTTTTAGGGAATCTTCCTATAGGAATCTTGGAATCACGTGAGTAAGGTACCGTTGGAAAGCTCTTGATGAGACAAAGCAGGGGGGAGGGAAAGGCCAACCTTTCCTCTGCTGGGGGGAGGGATCAGCACATTTTTGAGGCCTAATTCATCCGTTTAGGCCTTTGAAATTGCCTTTAAAGATTTTAGGCATATTTCGGTCCCTACTCTATTAGTAGAAGTCCCCTTTTGGTGAAACCTCTTTCTGATCTGTTTAGTCCATCATGTGTAACATCCTTCCAGATGTTACCAAACCAATTCTCACCTTTAAATCATATGTCTAGCTATTGGTTCTAAGGTTTTCAAGTCTATTTCGGTTTCTGCCCTATTAGTAGAAGTACTCTTTTGGTGATACTTCTATCTTATCTAATTTGACCATCATGTATAACATCATTCTAGAAGTTACCAAACCAAATTTCACATCTAGTCATATGGCTAACCCTTGGTATTACAATAGGTGAGATCATGACAATGGTGGTCCGCATATTGTTTTTGAGAATTTGAGCAACAAGGAGATAAGACTTGGCTTGCTGGAGGGATTGAGATATGGTTGTCAAGAAGGTTGAAGTATGAGGGACATGAGATGGAAGATGAGCAAGAAGGGAATCTCAAACAAGTGGGTCTTGGCCAAAATTGAGGAAGAAATGAGAGAATTTGGTGCTTGCATGTTTGGAATTATTGTATGCAAATTCCATAGCTACAAGACATTCATCCCAATTGGTATGGTGAACATTGATGAAGGCACAAAGTATATCCTCCAAGTTTCAATTTTCATGTTCAGTTTGCCCATCAATTTGAGGATGATAGGCCATGGACAAAGCAAGCTTGGTACCAATTATCTAGAAGAGTGTTGGCCAAAACTTTCCAATGAAGCAAGGATCACGGTCAAAGATGAGTACACGTGGTATCCCATGATGCTTGAATACATTATCAAAGTAGATCTATGCCAAGGTTGGAGCATCTACAATATCAACGGTTGGTGCCAAATGGATTTGCTTACTAAGCTTATCCATAAACACCACAATGGTTGTGTGACCTTGCTTTGTCTTGGGTCAAGATGTGATGAGATCTTAACCTCACATGTTCCCAATGAGTAGAAGGAATAGGGAGTGGTTGAAGGAGTCTACTTGGTTTTTGGTTACTGGCCTTGTTGCATTGGCAACTCTCACATGATTGGACAAACTCCCAATCATCTTGTGTTATGTTGGGCCACCACCATTTACATTGGAGGGTACCCAAGGTCTTATCTACATCCATGTGACCAGCAATTGATAAATCATGGGCTTCTTGAAGGCACACAAGTCAGAGATCACCTTTGGTTGGAACATAGATCTGGTCTTCATGGAATAGAAGGCCTTCCTTGTAGGGGAAGGTATTGTACTCCTTGTCATATGCTGCAAGATAACCTTGTACCATCTAAAAGAAATGATCTTGTTGTAGAGCTATTTGAAACTCAATCGGACTTTAGAGTCAACAGATATCATTGTAATTGCCGCTATGATGAAAGGAAGAGACTTCAAATTAGGTCATCATGATAGGGCTTTAGGGATGACATGGAACTAACCGGGTTAGTTTGTACTCAAGTTTGATGTCAAAAAACTATAGTTGTTCCTCCTATTGATGATGTCTACTCTTTAGGTGTTCCAAATGTTATGTCTGCAACAAGGAGTTGTGATTAGTTTGCATGACCACTTGTTTTCCCAAGAGATAATGCCTCCATACCTTGGTGGCATATACCATTTTTAGTTGTTCTTGATCCCAAGTAGAATAATTCCTTTTTACAATATTTATTCTACAAGACATAAAGGCAATGGGATGCAATCCATCAATGGATTCTTCTTGCAACACGGCTCTAATTGCAAAGTTAGAAGCATCAAAATCAACCACACATGGTAGTTGAGGATCATATGGTTGAAGAATTGGTCTTGAAGACACCATATGTTTCAGATTTTGGAATGCTTCTTTGTGCTTGCTGATCCATTGAAAGCTTGAGTTCTTCCCCAAGAGATTGGTCAATGGTGCGGTCACATGAGCATAGTAGTGGATGAACCGTAAATAAAAGCTAGCCAATCCATTAAATGCTCATACTTCAATAGTATCCTTCAAAGTAGGCCAATCAATGATGGCCTTGATTTTCTCCTCTTCCATCTTGATCTCCTCCAATGAGATCTGGTGATCCAAGAAGGTAACTTCCTTCTGCCAAAAGATACACTTTGACTTCTTGCAATAAAACTTTCACTATCATAGTCATCTTAGGACTTCTCGTATGTGATTCACATGTTCTACCTCTATCTTACTATAGATTAAGATATCATCCAAAAACACCACCACGTATCAATCCAACAGTCCATCTAACACCCAATGCATTTGATCCATGAAGATTGTTGGAGCATTAGTGAACCCAAAAGGCTGAACTCTTCACTCAAAATGTCCATACCTTTTGTAGAATGCAGTCTTTTGCACATCAATGAGGATTTGCTAATAACCGTTACAAAGATCTGACTTGAAGAAGTATTGTGCTCCACTGAATTGATCAAGCAAGTCATCAATCCGAGGCAAGGAGTATGCATTCTTCACTGTTTGTTTATTGAGCCCACGACAATCAATAAAAAACAAAGTCCTCTATCCTTCTTTGGAACAAATAGTACCAGTGCTCCCCAAGAGGATGTACTATGCCATATGAAATCCTTCTCCAATGACTCCATGAGTATTGTTTGCAACTCCCCCAACTCCTTTGGTGAGAGCCAATAGGTTGATCTATTCACTAGAGTACTGCTTGGTTGTAGCTCAACCTATAGGGCATACCACAATTAGAGGGTAATTCCTTTAGTAGATCATCCGGGAACATGTTTGCAAACTCCTAAATTATTTGATGTTTGCAAACTCCTAAATTATTATCAACCATTGCTTGATAAGGCTCTTGACTCTCCTTAGATTCTCCTTGTGCAATCTGCTTGATCCACATTGCAAAAATAGACTTATCTTCTTCCAAAGCTTGCTCTATACCTACTTCATTGACAAACTTCCCATCTAGGCACTTATCTTTCTTCAAAGTTTGCTCTATGGCTGCTTTCTTGACAAACTTCCCACCTTGGGACTTCACTTCCTTCAAAGCTTACTCTATGATTGCTTTCCTTACAAACTTCCCATCTTGGGACTTCTTTTCCTTCAAAGCTTGCTCTATGGATGTTTTCCTTACCAACTTCCCATCTTGGGACTTTCTATTCGTAGGTGTATTATTCAAAGGTGCCAAAAAACCTAATTGGAAATTCTTACCTTGGTGTTGTACTTGAATTTGTTATAGATTCCAATCAAATTGAACCTTATGACGTTCAAGCCAAGGTAATCCTAGAATGAAATCATAGTGTAGAGGTGTCATAACAAATCTCATACACTACAAATATTCCTTCCCAATCTTGAAGGTAATTGGATATAAGGTACAGAATGCATAACCCTTTCTACCATCCGCCATCATCAATCTATCTCCAATTATTGGCTTGATAGGGATACTCAATTCCTTTGCTAATTGCATATACATGCAATTCTTTGAACTTCTAGAGTCAATCAAAATCCTACAACCATGATAAGATATCATATGTTGCAAGTGAAGCAAACTTGCATAGGTCAAGACTTCAATCCTATTGAAACTAATCAAGTTCCCAGCAAGCGGCTCAAAATCTCCTACTAGGATTCATTATTTCCTTGATAAATGTGCTCCACAAACTCCATCTAGGCAATTTTTTGGGATCACTCATTCTTAAGTGGACATTCAACAATACGATGTCCGACTTGGCGACAATAAAAACAACCATTTTATCATAATCTTCTCTATCCGTTGTACCAAAAGATCTCCATAAGACGACATCAATCTCTATTGGTGCCAATTCCTCCACCCGTGTGTAGTGTATTGGTAGGCTATGTGTAGATCAAGGTCAAGACCAAGTTGCAACCAAGGAATCAAAGCACTCAACCAACTACATGGCTTCTTTTAAATTTTGTGGCTCCCTCGTGGTCACCTCCAATTTGGTTTGTGACTTCAAGCCCCTCACAAATTAATCCAAAACTTTGCTTTCTTGTATATCTAGAATCTTCATGATGATGTTTTGAAATTGCATGATGTAGCTCTTTATAGAGCTAATCTGCTTCAACTCTGCCAACTTATCTCATGCGGCTTGTGTGGCATTTATAGCTTGAAATCAACCAAGTATTGCATTCTTAAATTCTGCCCATGTCAAGATTGGTGTAACAATTTGTCATCCAACTTGCTCCACTCAGAATTGCCACCTAAGTTTTGCCACGCTATCTAATTGGCTAGAAGCCAAGAGAATCTATTTTGTTCATCTTGAAGATTGGTAGCTTCAAAGTAACATTTGCAGTCAAACATAGAATTCTCCAGTGTGCCTGAGAGATTCTTGCTTTCAAACACCTTGGGTTTTGGAAATTGGATTTGATCTTCTCCATCTCAAACAGGTGCTCTCTCTACATGTTCTTGTCATTGATGATTTTGTTTATCCAACAATCAAGTAAGGTGCTCACTTTGTTGCTACATAGCGATGATAATGTCAGTTATTACCGCCATGGCTACTACTCTATCCCACTACTCCTAGTTTATGTAATTTATTAACACATAGATGCAACACGTCCACCTTTCTCCATAAGTTGCAACCAAAAGTATGGTTCTTTAAACAAGGTGATTGCATGCAAAAATTCCTACCTAGAGCATGAGGTGATGAATTATGTGAAACTATGCTTGGGTAGTACTTGGACACAAAAATCCCAATAATTTGGCAGAGATGGATTTTGTGGTCCATAAATTCCATCCATCACATTCCTGCTTTGATACCAATGTAAAAGACCAAGGAGAGAAATACAAGAATGGAAGATCACATTGGGACACTTGAATGTGGTAAACTCTGAATGTCTAACATGAGCTTTGGCTCTTGTATTTATAAGGACCATACAAGGCTCTTGAGAAGCTTCTCAAGAAGCTTCCTTGAGTCGCTTTCTTGGAGTGCAAGCCAAGTTAATCAAGAAGCTTATCAAGAAGCTTTTTTCTTGAAGCCGCCTACTTGGCGTGCAAGTTAAGTTGGTTGGAAGCTTCTAGAAACTTCCTTCTAGAAACTTCCTACTTGGGGTGCAAGCTAAGCATGTGGAAAGCTTCCTTGATACTTTAGAATATTTTAGGCTAATTTGGCCTATTCACTACTTTGTTAGCCTTGACTAACTTCATTGCTAAATTCCATATTGTTATAGAAAGATAGTCTCACCAATGGGACTAGCCATAGACAAAGGGTGTAGCACTCATGCTTCTCTACTAAACTCCCTCACATGGGAACCCAATAACCTACATCATTGTAATCAAGTGGACTTTGTGATATCTTGTGCCAATTCCTATCTCCTAAAATGTGCAACCCTAAATGACTCCTGAACAATAGCACAATCTCCTTGCTTGGAATTGACAAAATAACAGCCAGCTCTCTATGCCCCGCACATCTTCCTCTATCATAATGAAGGCACCATCAAGGGAGTAAGAGGAATAAGAACCATGCTAACTCGTCTAAGGAATCATGCACCAAAAAATCAAGTGGTAGGCAAAAAGCCTATCTAGCCTCATCATGCATTGTATGGGGTAGCCTATGGAATAAACATGGACATGAAAACTAGTCTCAAATAACCCCAATCATAATCCTTGTGTATCTTTTTTGCATGGGTCTTTACCACTTACAAGGTAAATAATCAAAGACACATTGGGCATGGTGTATCTCAAGCCGCTCTAGGTGGCCTCCCACGGGGAAATATAGCCATCGCTAGCACAAGAATAACAATCATAATACACAATACTCTTCTCCATATCTCTCCATACATAAAAAACCACAATTCCTCACATCCCAACCCACATGAGCAAATACAATCTCTACAAACCTTAAAAACTATAGACTCTCATAACTTTCAATTTCTATCTCAAAAAAATTCAAACTAAATTCCTATGGAACTCAAGCATGAAGACAAAGAGATTAGAAATCAAAATTCCTTACTCATCACTCTCAGTGTGAAGTAATCTCTCTAAATCCTCAAAAATCTAAAAGTACTCATAACTTTCTATTCAATTCTCAATAGCTTTCAATCTAGGTACCAATAGAACTAAAATTGAAAAATGAATAGAATCTATTATTCACTCATGTGATGTATGCAAGAAAGATTTCCAAAACTTTTTAATAACCTTTCATTTGTTGTGTCCTTTCTCTCTCTCCCATTCCATCTCCTTTCTCTCCCAAAATTGTGAAAAAAGCATAAGCAATGGTACTCATTTCAATACTAGTGGAGCATAGCCCCATTTTAGCTCATCTTGATGGGGTCTTCCATCCTTCTTGTTAATCTATGCAATCATCTTTTATGCAAAAGCAATGGTATGCGGAACTGTCAATTAGCGGGGGAAAGCAAGGTTGCCAAATTAGTATGAGGAGAAGGGATGTTGATGTAAGTGACACATGCGCTTGCATCACCATATATCTCCCCTACAAAATTGATGAACTAGTAAAAAATTTGAGGACATATAATAGCTCATTATATGTGAAAAATTTGATACCATCAGTGTCTTTTATTTTCCAATCTATATTTATTTTGCTTATATTACATCAAATTCAACTTGCATACGTTCATGCTTGCATTGAGATTACTTCCATGTGCATATTGGAATTTGTATCAGTTCCCTATTATGAGGGTTTTGGACCTCCCAATCCAAACAATGGCTTGTGCTCCCACCTCTCCAACTTCAATTCATTTCTCATATGTCCATTTCTTCAGCCATTAGAGCACGTATTTACTCTTGCTTTGGCAAGGATGCAAGCTGTGACAACCCGGCAAATATCACTTTTGCAGTAATCGGGTAAGTAAAGTTTGTTCCTGCAGAGATACGAGTCAGAAATGTCCAAATACAAAGTCAAACAATAACAATGTAGTTCTTCTTGGTTGCGTCTTAAATCTCTCAGGTAGAAACTACACCTAGAAGAGAGTAACAAGCACTGATTCGCAGCCTTGTCACAAATTAACACTCCATAATCACAACTCCATCAAATCTTTCCAAACAATCTTGATTGTGATGATTCAGGCTCTCCCAAAAATAGCACTTCACTGCAAAACGACTTTGCCTCTGAATTGTGTTCCACCCCTCCACTAAAGGCACAACTTCCTTGATCGAAATTGCTTCACATCAACTTCGCACTGCACTCACAAATGCAGAATACTACCAACACTACAATTCCTCTCAGATGTGTCAAGGCATTTCTTCGATTGCACTTCACTCAAGATCAAACACACAGAATGAAGATCAAGGCTGTGGAATCCAACATCCAACAAGCACACTGACTTGCACTTCAAAATTCTTCACACACTCACAAACACAATCACAAAGTTGATACTCGGAATCAAGCTCAAGCGACGAGTACTGCTTCATAGCACTTTGCTTTATCTATTCTCAGAAATAATGAGCACTGAACAACATTTGATTGCAAATGCCACTCTTAAATAATGAACAAAGCGTCAGTTCTAACAACTATACCGTTCTATAACAATTGTTCTAACTTATAGATCCGAAATGACAATGCACATCTTCATATCTGCCTCTTCAAATCTCAAAACTGTTACTAATCTGATCCGATGTCTACTTCTTCCTCGGCTTTCAAACCCAAACCCGAAGTAAATTTACTTCCTACTACTCTATCCTCAGGTTTCATATCTTCTACATCTTCTACCAGATCCAATAATTCTCTTTCCCAATCTGAAATTTCACTAGTGGGTAATCTATCTAACTCCTTATCTCCCAACCCACTCTTCTCTAATGTCTCTGATGGTAACTTCAAAGACATTTGGACTCCTATGTTATCTACTTCGGGTTTTGCTCTAACATCCCTCCAAAGTTTTTCTAGCTCTATTTTCACTAAGTCTAATCTAATTGAAATGTTATCCTCTACCTCTAAAATCTTTCTGTCCACCCAAGTTCTAAGACTAATCAACAAGGCGTTCATATCTATATCCTTTGCTTGTCTTTGCCTTGTCTCCTGCACCAACAACTTCAACTCGTGCAGTCTCGCTTCTTCAATCCAAACGTTGGCTTCTATACTCAACATTGCGTTCATCCGGAGGACAATCTCCTTCAATGGCTCCAACCTTGTCTTCCTTTCTTGTTCTTGATCTGCAAGCCAGTCCTCTTGGTACATTGCCAACTTTGCCTCAAACTCGGCTTTTACCGTCTCCTTCTCCTTCTCCTTTTGTACAACCTTCTCCTCCTGATTACGAAGTAACTCTCGTAATCGGTCTTCTTCTCTGTATCTTGCCGCCAACTCTTGTTGCCAGAGTTGTTTCTTCTCTTCTACACTCTCCATCACCCTATTGAGCTCTTGATCCTTTGCTGCTACTCTCGCCATAGCATGGATTACTTCTACTCTTGAATCAGCAAATTGCTGCTTCAAGATTTCATACTCCGCTACTTGTCTCTCCCTTGCTAGGTCACTCTTCTTCACCAGATCCTCTCAATAACTTACTTCTCTCTTCAGGTCTTCAATTACCTGACTTCTCTCTACTGCCTCCGCTTGCAGTACTTCCCTTTCCTCCTCACCTCAGGTTACACTCTTCTTCAACTCCGAGTTCTCTTCTTCTAATCTCGCCAACACCTACAATACAATCTTTACCTCTGGACAAGTCGACTATATCTCCTTCTTCTTGTGCTCCAACTTCACCAACAATGTGCACACGATCTCTCGCAAGTACTCCACTCCATCACTGGCAACTACTTCATCCCGCGGAGTGGTCTCTCTTCTCACTTTGTGTTCTCCTGATACTTGCCTTCTTCTCTGCAGTCTTTGTATTAGAATCGACGCCTCACTTCCCGAGCTTTCACTTACCTCTTCTTTTGCCTTACTCAGCCCTGTGTCACACTTTGCCTTACGTCTTGAGCAAACTCCTTGCTGTATTGCGATTTTCTTCTCCTCTGGCACAATTACTTTGTCTTCCAACTGTGTATTGTCTTTGACTTCCAACTTGGCTTGCACTCCTTCTTTGTATTCTTCAGCCGTTGGCGCCGATGTCATCTCTCCACCTTCATCACTATTGCTACTCGTACCTCTACTCTGCAATGTTAGCCCAGGCTCCTCCTCGTGTTTCGAGTCTTAAGTTTTGAGCTCGGCATCTCCTTCTGAGTCTTCATCCTCCGATTCAATCACCACCATACCTCACCTCGGGTTACTTCTCTGCATCTTCCGAGGTTTCTTGCTTTCTTCAGCTTCACCTTGCCGACCTCTCTTCTTTGTCGGGGTACTTACTACGACCTCCACGTTCTTCCCTGTCTTTGCATAGTAGTCGTTGGTGCTCCTGATCTACAAGATGTATTGTTGCTCCTCGACATCGACTTCCTTTCGCACATCAGGATGGAAGTGCGACACCATCCAAGTCCGCTCTGCCAAGTTCAGCAAGTTGAGCCCAAGGTAGAAGTGTGCTGCAAACGGCACGATGTAGTGTGGAGGCGACTTATCTCGTAAATTCCACACCATCTGCCTTGTTCTCCCCTGAAAACACCTCACCTAATTGATTGGTTCTCCTACAAACAACTTATGGAAGAAAACCGCTTGGTGTTTCATCACATAACTGGTTCTCTCTGGCTTCAAGATAGCCATCAGAGCACTCACAATCCCTCTCTTCACAAGGTCTTTGTAGCTCTCAACCTTGTACCCATTCTTCGTCCGTTTTGACAAGAAGGCATCCCTCACCTCTTGGGTCTCTTGAGCTATCTCTCCCTTTCCCAAGAACATGACTCCCTACTCCGAGCCTGCTTCCTTCCCGAGTATAAGTCTCCAATCCGACTCTGTCCAGCAAGCCGGATTTCCTCTCTTCCCCTCTTCCTCGGGTCCATCGAGACACTTACTCTCGATGATTTCTGTCATGAATCTTGGAAAACTTACATTCCAGTTCCATGCCAGAAATGTGATCCAAAGTCAGCTCAAGACTTCAATCCTTGCTATCACGTCTAACCTTTGAATCTCATGATTTCTCACTGCAAATTTGGAGTTCTTCTTCCCTCCTCCTATCTCTTCTACCTTCTCACTCTCTCTTGATTTCACTCTTGCAACTTCTCCCTTGCGCACTAACACGATTCTAACTCTATTTACCTTCCCACAATCACCTGCAAGACGACTTCTCAGCGGCAAAGGAAAATTACTCGACATTTTGTCGTTGCAAGTTTGATTTTTATAGAGTTGCGCTTCTTCGTCTTTTGTCACTTTGAGTTTCTACCAAGAAATCACACCTCCAGCATGCACCTATCACTGTCAATCAACCTTTGCGCGTATGAGCCGCCAGTTTTAAATGGCTCCTTCTTGAATTTCTCGCTCCGATGAAAGGTTGTTAGACTGTCTTCACCTCGGGTTGAGCTCCTCCCGATACGAAGACAATTTACTTCTGGTTGTATGCTGACAGGGCATTTCCAAGTACTTCACCTTATGACCCGAAGTTACTTTACTTTGGTTTCATCCCGAAGACTCTTTTCTCTGCCTTCTTCGGCCATACAGGCACAATCCGACTTCTCTATACACTTCTTCTCCTTTATTTTGAAAAAAAACAAAAAATGTGGGCACCACATAAGCTCTTGGATCCTAGCTCAACAATGCATTAAGGCATCTTGACTCATACCAACCACCTCATCCATAGCAATGAGGTTATGCCTAGGTTTGGTCTACATCTTCATTATTCACTCATGAGTGTGGTTCTACACTAGATGCAACAACGGTCCATATGATATGGTGTCTTTTTGGAAGACAAAAGATAGCTACTCATGATGCCATTAGGGATATTGTGTTTGCTATGGCACAAGAGAGTGGATAACTTGCTTGGAAAGAACATTTATATTCTTTACAGACAACATGTATCAGAGCAAACTTATACTTGGTCCAAGATGGTCATGTGACAATAGTGGATGGTGTGGTTATAGATCCTACGTGTGATGCAATTTTGGAAGGAGTGATTTCTCATCCTCTTGAATGGGCAGTGAGCAGAGTATTAGAACAAAAGGTCTCCAAGTATAAGTGTATGCAACAAGGTCACCTCTTTGTTCCTCTAGCCCTGGAATTGTATGGGGCAATTTACACAGTGTCTGACACATTTGTCACAAAGTGCATGAAGGCTTATCATATTAGACATTAGGAAGTACCACTCTCACTCTCATACTTTGTAGCATACTTTAGACAACATGTATCCATTGCTTTACATAGAGCATTGGCTGGTGCAATTCATAGGAGAGCAATCACTCTAGGTGATGTTTCTTTGGATGCTTTAGTAGTTTGCAGACCTTATGACTTGCATAGCTTGGATATCTTAGGTGCGGTAGGGAAAATTTCTCATATCAATACTATTGAGGCCTAGCCCCATTTTAACTCTTTTGTCTCTCCCTTTTACGGCTTGATGGGGTCTTCCCATCCTTCATGTGTTCTATGTGGTCACCTTTTTCTCTCATTTCTCAAATATATGAATGTCAATTTTTGCAAACAAGTAGCAAAAACCTTCCAAAATATTTGACCACCACGGATGCAAAATTAATGTGATAGAAGTGAAATCTCTTACAAAACTGAAGATGAGTACTTATTATCAGTCGATAATCAAAAATCTCAATTTTATAAACCATACGGCAATTCCTTTGTGGATGATATATCTTGAGCTTTCCATATTTCTTGATTCTAAAGTAACACCTCACTTCACTTTGGGAGTTGAATTGCTTGAGCACACATAGACCATTCCAATAGACTTGGAGCATTTCAATAGCTAAAAGTGTTTTTTGAAACCTCTCATTTGAAGTGCAAAAAGGCAAACATATAGAACACAAGAAGGATAGGAGTACCTCATCAAGCCGGACAAGGGAGAGACAAAAGAGGGATAATGGGGCTCCAAATAGTATCAATATGAGAACTTTGCCCTACCGCACCTAAGATATCCAAGCTATGCAAGTTGTAAGGTCTATAGACTATTGGAGCATCCAAATAAGCATCACCTAAAGTGATTGCTGTCCTATGGATTGCACCAGCCAATGCTCTCTATAGATCAATGGTGTAAAAGACCAAGACCGAGGAGAGAAATAGGAGAATGGAAACTCACATTGGGACACTTGAATGTGGGAAAACTCTGAATGCCTAGCATGAGCTTTGGCTTTGGTATTTATAGGTAGCATACAAGGCCCTTGAGAAGCTTCTCAAGAAGCTTCCTCAAGCCGCTTTCTTAGAGTGCAAGCCAAGTTAAATATGAAGCTTCTCAAGAAGCTTCCTTCTTGAAGCCGCCTACTTGGCGTGCAAGCTAAGCTAGTTGGAAGCTTCTAGAAGCTATTTACTTGAGGTGCAAGCTAAGCTAGCCGGGAAGCTTCCCAAGAAGCTTCCTAGATACTTCTAGAATATTCTAGGCTAATTTTTCTTATGTACTACTTTGCAAGCTAGACTAACTTTGTCGCTAAACTCTATATTGTTACATATTCCCCCGCCGCTAGTTGGTGACGTCCTCATCGCCAATGAAGCTTCGAATTCAAGGATGGCCGTTTGTGCATTCTGGTGGTGAGAAAGAGGTTCCCATGTGGCATCATGAAGGGGATACCCTTTCCAAAGGACCTTGTACTCCATATGTTGGCAATGGCCTTGTTGAATATGGTGATGTGCAAGGATACGATCAACTTTGTACTCCTCATGATCATTGATAGGGACAAGAAGAGGGGAAGGTTGGACTCAAGAAGAAAAGGAAGAGATGTTAGAAAAAAAGGGTTTCAACTTGGAAACATGAAAGACAGGATGGATACGCATGTGACGAGGCAAGGCAAGTCCAAAAGCAACAAGAGAGACAATTTGGGTGATATCAAAGGATCCTATCCAATTAAGTGCAAGTCTACAAACTAGGGTATCAAGTAGGAGAGGGAGGTTACTAGAGGATAGCATGACTTTATCACCCACTTCAAAAGTGAGATCACAATGATGGTGGTCTATGTGCCGGCCTGTCTCTCACTCAAGATAAACCTCTGATGGCTATTATGGTAGTGCACCATGGACTAAGAAGGCAAGGAACCCCAACTCCATCATACTCCTCCAAGGAAAACACTCCAAGACTCAAGACATTGCTCACTAGAGAACTGAATGAGAGAGAATAATTGCAAATGAAAGGATGATGAGTACCTCCTCACCAATTGTTTATATACTTGTGAAATAGTTACGTACCAAAGTTACTAATTACTGGAGTAACTCAAGTTACTAGAGTAAAAGTCAAGTAAAGTCAAAAAGTAGAAAGGAATATCTATTCACATGGGCATATTCCACTAGCATGTGATCTTATCTTGACCCAACCACTAAGTCAAGGATTCCTTCACATGGGCTATCCTTGGACTATAGAAGAATCCAAAACAAAAAGGCTTGCGGGCCTAAGAGTTCTCAACTCTTTCCTCAAAGCCAAGCACCTAGGAATAATACCAAGTCAACACACTAGAATCCAAAATAGTGGTGCTCATCTTTTCCACTTCCTCTAAAGTAAGGTCCCCTTTATCTTAGCTATGACTAACTTTAGCTAATCATGACTAATGTAGAACCATCCTTTATCTCTATATAAATAATATCTCTCAAGTACTTGTAATTCCAAGCTAAATATCACAATACCACACACATGCACAAATGAGTGTTACAGGATTGGCTCAGCAAAATGATTCATGTACGCCCTACTACCAAGGATGTTACCGCTCTGCAACTTGCTCAATTATACTTATATGCAATCTTCTCTCACTGTGGCTTGTCTCGAGTACTCATCACCAATAGAGACACTCAATTCACCATTTTGTTTTGGTAAACACTCTTTGGTTTCTTCAAAACCAAGTTGGCTATGTCCACAACTTACTACCCCCAAACAGGTGGACAAATAGAGCAGGCTAATTGCACTATTGAAGACATGCTATGCGGCTTCACCTTAGAGGAGCAAGAGAAGTGGGACACCCTACTCCCATTGGTGGAATTTTCTTACAATAATTTGGTGAATGCATCCACCTTGTCACTCCGGTCTTCCTCATGTATGGTGAGCATCCCTTCACACCTTCTAGCTTGATGAAGATCCATCCAGTGGCTACCAAGGTCGACACAGTCAACACATTTGTTTCTAGAATCCAACAAGGTGTGGAGCGCCCCAAGCACATATTGAAAATTCCACAAAATCAACAGAAGCAATATGTTAATGCACATTGTAGGCACATGGAGTTCAATGCTGGGGATCAAGTGTGGTTGTCTACAACCAACCTCACACTCCTTGGCCCTTGTAAGCTCAGACCTTGTTTTATTGGGCCATTTTCTATTCTTCGTCGAGTCGGCACTGTGGCCTATCACCTCAAGCTACCACCACACATGAAGATCCATCTAGTGTTCCATGTTTCCCTACTATGTAGATATACTCCCCAATCGGGCATCTGTCATTCCACACAAGATATTTGAACTTGTTTGACACTCATTGATGGCACGGAGGAATATGAAGTGGAGCGTATTCTCCAAAAATACATGCGTGGTACTCGCCATCCACGGGTGGATTATCTAGTGTAGTGGAAATTTTACTCCCTCTATGAATCAACCTGGGAGCCCA
Source organism: Lunularia cruciata (assembly GCA_948567375.1). NCBI lineage: Eukaryota > Viridiplantae > Streptophyta > Marchantiopsida > Lunulariales > Lunulariaceae > Lunularia > Lunularia cruciata. The sequence continues at coordinate 17,041,799 of OX419759.1, forward strand.
TTGCCAAGCAAGCATTTGAGCAACAACTGCACAACGAGGACGTTACGTCTTAAAAGGGGGGAGGTTTGTAATACCAAGAGCTAGCCATATGATCTAGATGTGAAATTTGGTTTGGTAACATCAGGAACGATGTTATACATGATTTTAAAAATAGATCAGATAGAAGTATCACCAAAAGGATACTTCTACTAATAGGACAAAAACCAAAATTAGACTTGAAAACCTTAGAACCAATAGCTAGACATATGATTTAAAGGTGAAAATTGGTTTGGTAACATCTGGAAGGATGTTACATATGATGGACTGAATAGATCAGAAAGAGGTATCACCAAAAGGGGACTTCTACCAAAAGAGTAGGAACCAAAATATACCTAAAATCTTTGAATGCAAATTTGGAGGCCTAAATGGATGAATTAGGCCTCAAAAATATACATATACCCCCCCCCTCCCTTCAAATGGAGGAAAGGCTGGCCTTCCCTCCTCCCTGCTTATCTTGTAGAAATATTTCCAATGGTACCTCATCCATGTGATTTTGAGATTCTTATGGGAAGATTCCCTAAAAGATTCCCTTTGATCAAAGCTTGTTTGACCACCCAGATAGGACCAGAACTGACATGTCACCCATCTAAGTAGGTAATCCAAGGGTGGAGCTTGCTGACATGTCACCTATCAGTGTGCCTAATCCTAATATGGAGCTTCCTTGGAGGAGATCCTCTTTGTCTATATAATAAAGAGAAGGTGCTCCTTTGGGGCATCGGAGGTTGAGTGCAAAATAGTGGGTTTCTAATGGTGTGTTTCTTCTTAGGTCTCATATCCTTGGAGTATTACAATGGAACTATGAACCAAATTTTCTCTCACTCAGGATGAACCTCTGATGGCTATTAAGGTAATGCACCATGGACTAAGAAGGCAAGGAAGCCCAACCCCATCACACTCCTCCAAGGGTCAAGACATTCCTCACTATAGAATCAATAAGAGACAGATAGTTGAAAATTAAAGGATGATGAGTACCTCCTCACCCCTAGCCTATATACTTGTGAAAAAGTTACACATCAAAGTTACTAACTATTTGAGTAACTCAAGTTACTTGGCTAAAAGTCAAATAAAGTCAAAAAATCTAAAGGAATATCCAAGTACATGGGAATAATCTTGTGGATAGGTGGTCTTATCCTCACCTACCAACTAAGTCAAGGATCCCTTCACATGGCTATCCTTGGAATATAGAAAATGCCTACCAACAAGGCTTGTGGGCCAAGAGCTCTCAACTAATTTTTTTCAAAGTCAAATAACTAGGGATAATACCAAGTCAATACACTAGAAGACAAAATAATGGTGCTCACTATTTTCCCTTCCCCTAGAATAGGATTACCTTTATCTTAGCTAGGACTAACTCTAGCTAATCATCACTAATGTAGAAGCTTAACTAAACTCCATGTAGATAATATCTCTCCACTACTTGCAATACCAAACTTAATATCCCTATAAAGCACACATGCATCAAAGGATATTACAAACCAAACCTAGATGGAAACTCATTGTTGTAGAGAAAGTGGCTAGCATGAGTTAGAATGCCCTAATGCATGGTTGAGCTAGGATCAAAGAGCCTACAGCTTTGCCAAAGCAAGAGCAAAGACATGCTCTAATAGCATGAGGCATGGATAAGTCAACTAAGAAAGAATGTAGTATATGTTGACATTGTCGCTCCATCAAGGAAGACTACAAACCTCTTGTCCAATCTGATGGTAGTGAAGCAAAGGATAGAATTTCCTCACATGCATTTAGAGATAGATCATCTCTCATTTATTGCCATTACACTTGGAGAGAAAAGGATCTCTCCTCCATCTTGATCACATAATTCTCCAAAACTAGCTACTTTTCCTAGCAACACAACACTTATATAGCTCCTCCACTGCCCGGTTTTCATGGTTTAGGTTGTTCCCATTTTTCTCACTGCTACTACAAGAATTGCTTTTTCTTTCTTTCCCTTTGGCTACTAAGATGTTTCAATTTGCAAGGTTGTCTCTTGTCTGCTTATGAATTCAACAATAGTTTATCAACAATCACCAAATGGGAGGAAAGTAGGGGTGCCAACAAATCCTAACTACCCAAAAATGATATAGGTGTCATCTCTTCCAGAAACAATAGGCCCATCCTTCCACATAAGATTGGTAGAGAAGTCTATCTATGTGTCAACTCTCCCATCACACACTCAAATATCCCTAGCCGATGATATCACCAAAGGCTCCCACAATCCTCCAATCAAAAGCTCTCATACATGATAGGAAAGTCAAGGAAGAAGGAACCATGTGTAGAATGTAAGTCAATCAATTGGCAATATTAGAGGAGAAGAAATACCACTTGCGGATCTCCTAGTAGAGGAAGGTCATCTACATGGAGAATATCCTTTGCAAGGACAGCATTGTAGAAGCATGTCACAAAATCCTCAAAAATCTTACTAGCATTCCAAGAATCAATAGTCCATCTATAGATGTGACACACCCCTATAGAAGCTCAAGGTGGGGAGAGATACCTAAAGGGGACCATGCTCTACACTTTGACACCTTTATTCTTAAGCCTACAAGATGTAGCTCAATAGTCAAGTGATCAAAGGCTTGCCTAATTTGATCTACGAGGCCACCCACAATGTGTGTATTGTCTACTAAGGGGAGAAATATACAACCTAGCATGGCAAAAGTAGTAGATAAGAGAGATCTGAAGTGAGCCATGGCAAACAAAGGTTCCGATAAAGGATCTCCATGTTGTGTACCAACAACAAACTCCAAGATGGTGACTCCCTCCTGTGACCACCCATGCTTGTAGTAAAGGAAAACAATAGAGCCATAGAAAAATTGCACAAAAGGAATGTGACTTGCCAAGGATCCACTGGCCTCCCTAAGCTCCCTAAAGATGGATGCTTGAGAGATGCAATTAAAAACATTCTCAATATCCACTTGTAGGACAACCCACTCCAAATGGATATCTAGGAGTGCTTGAGGAAATACCCTTGCAACCTAGTGATGCCTAAGGAAATACCCTCACAACCTTGAGGTGCAGCTATTCCAAACTAAAGTGGATTGAGGTGCTCTTGGAAGTGAGATTGATGATGAAGGACAAGGGTGCAACTGACCAAACACAAAAACATCTCTCCAATAGCAATTGGTTTAATGCACCTTGTGCACTTCTTCATCATGAGAAGTCAACTAGCTCCTAACACTTGACTAACTCGTAACACTCCACTAATTGATGTAAGAATATCTCTCCTTGCTATTGTTGTAGCCACCTAGAATAGCTTGGTAAATCCACTAGAAGGAAAAGATGCTTGAAAGCAATCTCTAAGATGCTCATATAACATCCTTGACAAGCCTCCTAAGGAAAAACAAGAGGCAGTGCACAATACTTATGCAAAAAGCAACCTATCAAGACATAAATGTTGCTCATGTTTATAATCTAAGACCTCTAATGATACTCCCTCTCCTGCCATAGGATGTAGTGAGCATAGGGAAGAGATAATCTCATTAGTGGGACTAGCCATAGACAAAGGGTGTAGCGCTCGTGCTGCTCTACTAAACTCTCTTGCTTGACCCAATGTCCTACACCGTCGTAATCAAGTGGACTCTATGGTATCTTGTGATACAATTTGTCTCCTAAAACATGCAGCCTAATTGACTCCTCTTGTAGTGCAGTCCAATCCCTTCGTCAAAATTGACAAAATCTCACGACCACCTCTCTATGCTTTGCATGTCCCTCTCTAGCATAACAAAGGCACCATCAAGGGAGTAAGAGGAATAAGAACCATGCTAACTCGTCCAAGGGATCACATGTCAAACAATCAAGTGGTAGGCAAAAAGCTTATCTAGTCTCATCATATAGTGTACATGTAGTCAGGAAATAGACATGGATATAGAAATTTAGTCTCAAATAATTCCACGATACAAACCGCCCTAAGATGCCATTCACACGACTCTATCGATATCCTTGGAAGGGTCAACGAAAAGATAGAGGAAGCATACGTAATCTTGAGTGTCACCACTATTGATGTAGTAACTTGCCTCACATGAACATCCCAAGTGGTCCAATCATAGTCTTTGTGCATCTTTCACACATGGGTTTTTACCCCTTCCAGAGGTAAAGCATTAGTGATAAACCAGGCATGGTGTATTCCGAGCCGCTGTAAGCAACCACAAGTGAGAAAGTGTAGCCATACTAGCACAAGATAATTCTCGTAACGTACAATGCTTCTCTCCATATCTCCCAATACTTGCAAAACCACAACCCCTCATCTTCCAATCCACATCAATAAATACAATTTGTCCAAACCCTACAAATTATAAATTCTCATAATTTTCAATTTCCATCTCAAAAAAATTTTAATATATTTCAATGGAATTTAAACATAAATATCAAATATTAAAAATAAAATTCTTGACACATCACATGCAATATGAAATAATCACTTTATATTAAAAAACCTAAAAATCACTTTATATTCTCCATAAATTTTGAAATACTCATACCTTTATATTCCATTGTCCATAAATTTTGATCTAGTAGCAATGGAACCAAAATTAAAATAATCACTTATATTAAAAAACCTAAAAATACTCCTCGCTTTGTATTCAACTCTCCATAAATTTTCAAATCCTCATACCTTTATATTCAATTATCCATAAATTTTGATCTAGGTGCATTAAACCAACTTCTCATCAAGTAAGCTCTCTAAAACTCTAGAACATCATTCCTTTAGTTGCATCCTTTCTCCCTCTCCCCTTCCCTCCCCTCCCCTCCAGGATATAATGGTGGGATGCATAGCCTAGGCCTCAGAGTCGTAGACTCAATGTCTGTGGACGACACTTGACATGCGTTTTGCAGCACTGTATAGAACGGCCAACTAACATTTGTGATAGACTCTTTACTGATATACTGATCAGAGCAGCTGGATACGTGCTCTCGTTTTCTGAGCTATGGACACTTTACAGTGGTTCGCAACAGGAATTGCTGCATTTGTCACGTACGGTTGCTTCTATCGATGGATTCTCCAGCGAAACTACAGGGGTCCGAAGAATTGGCCTCTTCTGGGATGTACGATCGAATTAGGAAGAAATTCTTCCTCGCGAATGCACGACTGGGTCTTGGAGAATTGCAGGAAATATTACCCGACGTTCAAGATGAAACTCCCCGGCTATGTGTACGTGGTCTCAGTCGATCCTGCAAACGTTGAACATGTTTTGAAGACCAATTTCCATGGCTATGAAAGGGTATGTAGATCAAAACTTCTGATTTATCCCAGGAGTGATGTCATTCGCTGGGGATACGTATTCCCAGGTAAACGCCAATCTTTTTCATCCGCATATTTTAGAGGGGAAAATTCTTGCAGTAGTCCATTGGAAGGTCTTCGCGTGTTTCCTATGAAGACCACTGATTTTGTGTTCAATCGATTCGTTTTCCGGCATTTCACACTTCCAATCAGTGTTCCCATAACTGGTCTCAGCACTCTGCCTCGCCTAGAAGAGTTCGTGGCCCAGTCGGCTCTCTCTACTTATGGGGAGCCGACTAGTTTCCCATTTTCCCTCCTACCAAATCTTCACATTAGTTTTCAGACATCACCGAGGAATGTATGTTGCAGTTAATGTACCTTTCTTTGCTGTTCAGCGGCTCAAAGCCGCATTGAGAATCCTGTTTGTAATTTACAAACTCAGTTACCCTGTGATTCGGATGGCACTATCTCTAAGGACTGAAAGATAAATTAATCGTCTATTTGTACATCAACGTGGCCATCTGTTAATTGCATCATGTTCCCTTCTCTTCCACCTGCGAATTCCTTGTGATCTGCTTTAAAGATCACATCAGTGGATGTTTTCAAGAGATTTGTGCAAGTTGGTTCACGGTGTCTCAAATGGTATCACTTAATTGTGTGTATGTGTGGGTCGATTGTCTACATCATGGGACTTATCTTTGAGAGCCGTGTACTTTCTGCTTTCCGTGGTGGTAGCAGTTGATCTAACTCAGCTGCCGGTGGTAAAGTAACAGGGGGAGAAACAACATCTTGGCTTGAAAGATCTTCTTGGAGATGGCATCCTGAATGTCGATGGACAGGCGTGGAAAAGTCAGAGAAAAGCAGCAAGCTACGAGTTCGCGTCTAAAGTGCTAGAAGATTACAGCTTTCAGACGTTCAAAGTCGACGGTCTGAAACTGTGCAACATTCTTGATCAGGCCGTGAATGACAACAAGCCGGTCGACATGGCGGTATTTTGTATTCCTCGAGCTGCCTCATCTCGAGCAGAATTTGTAGAATAAGAGAAAAGTTCATATGAGATGACGAACCTGAAGCATCCTTGACATTTCAGCTCGAATTTTGCAAAATAAGACTTTAAGTTCAAGCGAGATCTCAAGGGCACCGTCATCTATTCAAAAGCTTGTCATATCATCAGACTATGAATGTTTACACTGGCCATGGCCAACAAAAAATCCGGTACTCACAGAGAAGCTTCCAGTGAGGCCGAATGGTCCGTTTTACGCTTTAATCTTGGGAAAATTTCCTGCAGGATCTTTTCATGCGCCTCACGTTGGAATCTATCTGCGGAATCGGATTCGGTACGCATGTAGGAGCGCTGGAGCCGAGCTTGCCAGAGATTCCTTTCGGAGCGGCTTTCGACAGCGCTGCAACGCGGTGCTTTGGCCGGTTCGTTGATCCGTTTTGGAAGTTGAAAAGAAGCCTAGGCGTAGGGCCTGAAGCTGCTTTGAAGAAAGATATGCAAGTTGCGGATGACTTTATTTACAAGCTTGTCGAGAGCCGACTAGCCGAGTCCAATACTACAAAGCAGGTGACAGTTGCAGCAATTCGGGAAAGAACCGTTTTCGTAAACTGGTTGCATCAGATCCTCTTGCTGAAACTGCCTATAACTCAGAGTCTTATTTCGAATATTTCCATATCACCATTAGTTCCTCCCTTTACTAAAACTGCAGATTAACCTTATAACTTTGCTACCTCTTTCATCTTTATGTAGTTGTTATGTCAAGCATCTAACTCAGGGGCTGCTTTAACTCTCGTATCAAATTCCTACTTCTCTTTCAGTTTTCGTCTTATCGTCATGTCAAACATCTGACTCACGTGCAGCTTTCACTGTTCTATCAAATTCGTACTCTTGGTGGCGCTTTGGCCGAATTGTTGAATCCTCTCGCCTTTCTACAGACCAGACCGGATTTGCTATCTCGTTTCGTGGAGACAATCAAGGACCAATCCTACACGTCAACTCGGACCCAACACCTTCGCGACTTGGTGACCAGCTTCTTATTCGCAGGGCGAGACACGACAGCCGTAACTCTGTCATGGTTCTTTTATCAACTTTCTTGCAACCCTCAAGCGGAGGAAAAGGTTGTCGAGGAGCTATCGCAGTTAGCGGATGAGTGTGATGCAACGGAAGAATATGGAGAAGAATCTACCAACCTCCTTGAAGTTCTGGAGCGGAGACATCCTCGATGTGGTAAATGGCTCGACTTTGAGAAAGTTAACAAAATGCATTATCTCCACGCTGCTCTCTCCGAGAGTCTTAGGCTCAACTCTTCAGTTCCTACTGTAAGTTCTCTTGTACACTTTTTACTTGAGTTTAGCAAAAAGACAACATATTTTGCCGTCTGTCATAGTAATATCATCATCATCCATTATCTACACGCTGCTCATAAATTCATTCGGTATACGGTACCTTTTCCAATATTGAGATTTATTAACTGCTTGATCAAGTGCGGAAAAGTTTCTTATATGGTGAAGGTCCCTTATAAAAATAAGCGTAGCAAGATTCTTGTTTGTGCATCAAAGCTGAAACCATGGAGTCTTTTCCCCTCCATCTAATGTCAAGGAGTCGTTGTGTGCAGATTATCAGGGAGGCTCTGAGAAATGATATCCTCCCAGATGGCACCCGAATATGTAAAGGAGAAATCTTTATGTGCAGTTTATTTTCTCAGGGACGGATGGAACAAATATGGGGAAGTGATGTTATGGAGTTCAAGCCGGAGAGATGGCTGAAGAACGGGGTGTTTCAGCCTGAGTCCAGCTTCAAGTTTCCGCAATTTAGTGTGAGCACTCACCTCACCTCACCTCACCTCACCTCCTCTAGACCAAGTAGTTCCGTTTGTGATTAGATTTTATCTTCTTATCCTTTTTCAGCGCTGCCCCAACAACACTTTGATAAGGGAAAAAGCACCACTAGCCAAATAGACTGAACGGGAAAGGGACCAAAGCCAGTAGGGGCGAAGTAAGAAAAGCGCCAAAAGCGAAACCAGCGCTGGAGCGACTAAATTGAGAAGCAAGCTAACACTAAAACCGGAAAGGGTAGAAACTAAGTAAGGATGGAGCCGCCAGTGAGCAGGAGAGGAAAATTTGGAGGGACGATGCTAAAATGACGAGGAATAAACTGACTGACGAGGAAGATGAAATCTGCAAGCGGAGGTAGACAAACGACCCAAAATAATAATTAGGGTGAGAGCGATGAGAGTAAGACTTGTTCACCGTGGGATTTTGCATGAGACAGGGAAAAATTCTGGAAAGAGGAAGTGTAGAGATTTTTTTTGGAACTGAAGACAACCACCTTAGAGCTGTGAATCTGTCAAAGATCCATGTCAGTAATAATTGGTGAACCGAAATCTTTTAGAGAACCTCCAATACTCTTGTACTTTTCAAACTTTTTTCTTAAATTCTAAACTTGTACGGTCGCTTATCAGTAGTTATGGACTCGTAATGATTGGAAACACAATGATCCTCCTAAACTCTGACTGACATTTGGATTGGTGCATGCAATACAGTCTGGGCCACGCTTATGTATAGGTAAACACAGCGCCTACCTCCAGATGAAGATCGTAGCTGCTCTACTCTTACGAAGCTTCAAGTTCAATCTGGTACCAGGGCAAGTAGTGAAGTACAAACCATCCATTACTTTACTAATGGATGGGAGATTGCTCATGACCTTGCAAAGACGGTGACAAGTCCTGTCAACCCAAGCGTTTTGGACAGCACACGATATTGTAGTTCGAAAGAAGGCAACCGCGAAGGATAACAAGGAGGGGAAGATCCCATCAAGCCGGATAAAACACAAGAGGAGAAATGGTGCTAAGCTCCAATAGTATCCTTATGAGAAATGTGTCTTACAGCACTTAACATATCTAAGCTATGCAGATCTTATGGTCTACATACTACTATCCTACTGGAACAACCGAAGATATTGTAGTTCTACTTACAAAGATAGGTGTATCCATCCCAATAGTGGAACTTTACAGAAGTGGTGGCAAGATTCACACATTGTGATGTAAGACTCTCGCATATATGTCTACAGCAGAAAACGTGACTTTGGATCTGTTATAAGTAAAGTGACGAAAATGGGTTGAGTTATCAGTAAGCAAGGTAATATAACTTTATAATGACAGGGTATGAAACGGATCAAGAGTGTCATGTCAGCCACATTATTGTTCTTTCGTCCCAATTTGTTAGTTTCCCGATGGATTGTGGTCTAATTCTCTTCTCTCTTCTTCATTTGGGGTTCTTTCTTCCTTCTATAGTACTGCAGTACATCATTATCATAGAACCAGGTTCCTGCACGTACTGTAGTAAAATGGTCTTCGTGCATGCAAGGGTTATCATCTTCAACAATGTAGAACTACGTTTGCTAACGTCAAGAGAAACTTGTCTAACTGGCAACTCACAAAAGGATTGGTTTTCTTGTACGCTCCAGTGTCACAGTCGAGAGTCAGTTAGACTATATTTTCGTACCTACATTCTTGCTAGTTTTCAACAAAGGGAGCATTCGTTTCGTACAGTAGTACGATACTCTAGATCATGCGTTTGCTAATCATACGTGCCCCGGTCCTTCCTTCCTTCCTTGCGAAGAAGGATAAGGTCAGAATCCTAATTCCCCTTTGTACTCCGAGTCCTTCTAAGATTACCAAACAGGACGAAAGTCAAATCCCGAGTTCTCAAGAAACGAAATTTAAAGAGGCTATACGGCAATGGGTCCCTCTCGTAAAATGTCTGACGGGACCATAAAGAAAACTAATAGAAAAACGAAGGGTTCAGTAAACATTTGTTCGGGGTTGGAATCTTTATGGCCCTTGCATTTGGGTGAGAGAAGGGATGGATTAAGTGAGATATTCGAGTAATTATATTTCTTGCTATCGTATGTTGAAGGCCAGTTGGGTCAGAATGTTTCACATGTCCAAGACAGAAATGAACCGAGTTCTGAACAGTGACACTTGTTATGTTACCTGGATTTCAAAACTAAACTCTAATTAAGTTTTACAGAAGGTCTCATATCCCCGTTACAAAGCTCCGAGTCACCTTTTTCACACCCTGGATTTCAAAACTAAACTCTAATTAAATTTTCCAGAAGGTCCCATAATCCTATAACAAAACTGCGAGTTACCTTTTCCCAATCTAGTAAATTTTTTACAACTATGAACCACCTCCCATAAGCCATACCGTATACACTCTCACTCCACCACATCCCACCAAAGGATTACGAGACCTTTGAGGAAATGACAAACGTGCTTATGAAGCCCCCATTCAGCTCGACACGCCCTTGTTCCCACTTCAGTTAGGAATTAGGTGTTGCACTTGGAGTTCCCAACATGCTTCAAATTCTTGAGGTCCTTGAGATTGTGGTGACTGAAATCTCTGACGCGACGGTGCCAGGTTGGCATGTATCGGCTTTTCTATGTATATTTTCTGAGGCTTTGGTGATATCTCTCTCAGTGCATACAGGAGGAGTTATTGAGATCACAGATCCAGAGAGTGAAGACATTGGTACAGTTCAGCGAGATATTCATGGTGACGTCTTAGTGATGGACTATCTTCACACGGTGTTGTGGGTGGCACAATTGGGGCCAAGGAGAGAGATTGTGTCCTTCAGCGAGCCACACGATTCAGATTGGAGGGCAGACACCTTTTGTGTGTATGGGAGGATGGTAGAGTGCGAGTAGTACCACTTCCATCTCAGAGACTGCAATTGGTCCGTCATGCTCATGAGAAGCTATGACATTTTGGAGTAAAGTGTACATATAGCTTACTCCAGAGTCATTATTGGTGGTGCGGTATGCAGACCAAGGTACAATAGTTTGTTGCTAGATGTGTGGTTTGTGACCAATTTAGAGCATCATTCAATGCTCCTATGCCACAGTTACACCCATCACCTATCATGGGATTGGGTTATTGTTGGAGTTTGGACTTCGCTGGACCTTTACCATTGACTATGAGACATCATTGGTATGTTTTGGTGATGGTGGAGCACTTCTCCAAATAGATTGAGTTTGTAGCACTTCCTGACAAGTCCAATGAAGGGATTGCTTACTTGTTCTTGGATATGGTTCTTAGTCATTTTGGTGCACCAACTGAGGTTTTGATTGATCAGGGTACAGAGTTCTTGGGAGAGTTTCAGGTCTTGTGTGACAAGGCTTTGATTGATCATCATACTACCTCCCGAGATCACCCTGAGGCAGATGGCTTAACAGAGAGAGTGGTTTAGACAATGAAGAGAGGATTGTGAAAGTATGGTTTGCAGAGAGGCCACTTGGGAGATTGGGATCTCTAATTACCTTGGTTGGCCATGGGCTATTGGTTCAGTCGGCAAGCCTCCTTAGCATCCTTCTCTCCTTACTTTCTACTCTATGGATGAGATCCAAATTTACATGTAGCCATTTGTCAAGATGCTACTATAGTTTTGGATTTGGATGATCCAGATGTATGGATGAGCGCATGTTCTCAACGGGCAGAGTTCTTTCAGAGAGTGATGCCGATGGCCTTTGAGAACTTGGCAATTATTCATCATAGAGATACTTTACACTATGCTACCATTCAAGGAGAAGGTTATAGACCATCAATCCATCAATTTCATCCAGTAGACTATGTATATCTATAGCAAACAGCACCAATGACACTTGATGTTTTGACAGGCTGTACTATCTTGAGAGTCCGTGAATTTTTTCCATGAGTTGGAAGGACGAGATGGTGTTGTTTGGAAGGATCATGTATGCAATTGTGCGCCATGCCACCTCCCAAACATTGATGGTACTATGGATCCAAGCTTGGCACTTGTATATGTTATGTGGCTCTTCTAGTGTGTGATAACTGTTTGAGAGGATGGCATATGGCATGTATGACTCCTCCCTTCATGGTGGTTCCTCAAAGATAGTGTTTATATCTTAGATGTACTTGACTTATAGCTAGTTCATTCTTTATATGGTATAGATTGCAGATAGACGACTAACGATAGAGCTCCATTGCACCCGGCCTTCTAATCTTTGCCCATCATAGGGTATACCATATACTTGGAGTAGATGGCTATCTAGAGTTAGAGGGGCCCAACCACCAGCTAGGGAGGCAGTTGTGGCACTTTAGAGTCTATGTATGACTTATGTGTGAGTTGTGCTTCTATAGTGTATGAGGTTGACAGCAATGTATGTTGTGTAACGATGTATATACGCACAACAATTGTCATGTCATTTGTAGTGTCACATCTAGATTGCTCTAACACTAGAGTTGAAGTGATAGTAGTTAGAGGTATTTTAGCAGTTTCCCATAGACTACTTTCCAACGGTCAGATTTTTTATTCGGGGTATTGACTTCATGGTAGGGCCCACCATGACTTTGCATCATTTGCACCATCGAGTGTGCCATCAGCGGGACCGTTAGGGTTTTAGACCTAGCTCGAGTTCAAGGGTATACTTTTGAAGTGTAGCTCCAAAGAGCACACTTCTTTGATATTGAGCCTTCGAGTTCTTGGCTATGGGGGACAGAGGCCGGCGAGCATCACCTGGATTCTCTTAGGTAGAGTGGGTGTGGCTTGACTGTAATTAGTGCCTAGTTGTTGGCAATTTATAGAGTGACAGATCAAGTATTGATTTGAGTTGACTTGACTTGAGAGTTGTAAACAATCTGATTATTGTGGCACTTTAGAGTCTATAAATGACTTATGTGTGAGTTGTGCTTCTATAGTGTATGATGTTGATAGCGGTGTTTGTTGTATAGCGATGTATATATGCACGACAAAGAAGCATTTGCTATAGAGAGGTGTGAGAGTGCACATGTTCATGTAGAGGAGAGTGAGAGTAGTCTAGCTCAGATGAGGGCTCATGTGGCTTATCTTGGACCCATACTACATACTATTGCTTGCCATACCCATACTCATCATGAGATGTAGACCTAGACCGATGGCATCCCTATGATAGATGCCACCCATGTGTTACCTCATAGTGTGGAGACTTAGGGCACTCAAACTAAGTTTAGAGAGAGGCTTTGTCTATTAGGAGAGTATATTCCACGTATCCTCTTCACAAGCTTGCTACGGAAGAAGATTATTATTGTGGATGTTACTTGTTTGCAATCATTATGGCTTTGTGGTACTACCAGTTTCAGTGCATGGGAGAGCTGGATGACTAAGCATAATTGGTGCCCTCATACATAGTCCGGGCCTACAGGGTGGGTAGCATGTCCTAGTGTTAGCCATTTTATCTAGTTCTATTTGTTACACTTTGAGATTATCTTGTGGATAGATCTTACTCCGGGTGGAATGGAGTGGTTGCTACAAAGCATGTGGCAATGGTCCAAACTCCAAGAAGGAGTTCATACCAGGTCTTGCCTCATGGCCTGTTTGTGTTCTACAGATATCCAGCAAGATTTTGAGTTTAGAGGACTTAGAGTTAGATCATATGAGCATCATACTTCATTAAGTTTACCTCTTCGTGATCTTTTGATCCTAGATAGTTATGCACTCTCTTATTATAGGAACTATCCACATGGTGCTATCCACCCTACCCACTTTTGTCCTTATGGGGTAGAGAGAGCATCATACAATTGGTCATTTAACCCTTTGATGAGTACTTTGGACAAATTTGTCCATGATGATAGGCTTGTTCTTAGTTGGGCAGAAGAGGAGTGGACATCTGGTAGACTAAGTTCTTATAGTAGTGACCAATATTCTATTCTTGCTAGCAGTATCAGGCTTTGAGACTTGGATGAGAGCGAGTGGCCCTATGGTGGTGATTGAGTCCATTTAGGATTCAACATCATGTATATCGTAGTAGACTTGAGGACGCAGTAGTAGCACTTAGACACATGGTGCATCTCCCTCACCTCTTCCTCTACCATAATGACAGGTTTAAGTTTTATTGGCTCCCCATTTATACACATCTTTTGTTCATTTATCCTCATGTATACATTTATCTTTTATACTCATATATATATATATATATATATATATATATATATATATATATATATATATATATATATATTAGTTTATACTTGTGAAACTCTCATATTTTTGTCTAACTCTCATATTTTCATGTGTTATGTTTATACTTGTGAAACTCTCATATTTTTGTCTAACTCTCATATTTTCATGTGTTATATACTCACTTGTGCCTTGTGCATCAAACTGAGCATCACCTGGCACATATGTGCACCACCCACATCACTAGTCACCACACTTAACCAACTTTGGGCGTCACTCAATATCACTCAACACTGACGAGTGCCTACAAGGGCCATCAAGCGGTGCCCAAAACCTTGTCGTGCGTATATACATTGCTACACAACATACATCAATGTCAACATCATACACTATAGAAGCACAACTCACACATAAGTCATACATAGACTCTAAAGTGCCACAATAATCAGATTGCTTACCACTCTCAACTCAACTCAACTCAGATCAGTACTTGATCTTTCCCTCTTTCACTCTATAAACTGCCAACAACTGGGCACTGATTACAGTCAAGCCACACCCACTCAAGCATAGAGAATCCAGGTGACGCTTGCCGGCCTCTGTCCACCATAGCCAAGAACTCAAAGGCTCAACATCAAAGAAGTGAGCTCTCTAGAGCTCACTTCAAAACCATACCCCCTGGACTTGAGCTAGCTCTGAAACCCTAATGGTCCCATTGACGGCACACTCAACGGTGCAAATGATGCAAAGTGATGGTGGGCCCCACCGTGAAGTCAGTACCCTAAACACAAAATCTGACTGTTGGAAAGTAGTCTCTGAGAAACTGCTGAAATAACTCTAACTACTATCACTAGAACTCTAGTGTCTGAGCATCTAGATGTGGCACTACAAATGGTGTGACAGTTGTCGTGTGTATATACATCGCTACACAACATACATTGTTGTCAACATCATACACTATAGAAGCACAACTCACACATAAGTCATACATAGACTCTAAAGTGCCACAATCGCCCCCCTAGCTGGCGGTTAGGTCCTTGTAACTCCAAATAGCCATCTACTCTAAGTATAGCGTATACCCTCTAATGGGCAAAGATCAGGAGGCCGGGTGCTATGGAGCCCCATAGTTAGTTGCATGTCTGCAATCTATACCATATAAAGAATGAACTAGCTATAGGTCAAGTACATCTAGGACATAACCACTGTCCCTGAGGAACCACCATGAGGGGAGGAGTCATACATGCCATATGCCATCCTCTCGAACAGCTATCACACACTAACATAGTAGCAGCTCCACCAGAAGAGCCACATAACATACACCTCAAGCCTGCACGTACAAGTGCCAAGCTTGGGTCCATAGTACCATCAATGTTTGGGAGGTGGCATGGTGCACAATTACGCACATGATCCTTCCAAACAACACCATCACGTCCTTCTAACACAAGGACTCCAGATGGCAAAACCTCACACACTCTCAAGATAGTGCGGCTTGTAGAAACATCAAGTGTCATCCGTGCTGTCTGCTGTAGATATACATAGTTGCTTGGATGAAATCGACGGATCGAGGGTCTATAACCTCTTCCTTGAATGGTAGCATAGCATAAAGTATCTCTATGTTGAGCAATTGCCAAGTTCTCAAAGGCCATCGGCATCACTCTCCAAAAGATCTTTGCCCATTGAGAACATGCACTCATCCATACATCGGGGTCATCCAAGTCCAAAACTACAGTAGCATCTTGACAAATGGCTGCAGGTAAATCTGGATCTTGTCCATAGAGTAGAAAGTATGGAGAGAAGGATGCTAAGGAGGCTCTCTGGCTGAACCGATAGCCCATGGCCAACCAAGGTAATTGGAGATCCCAATCTCCCAAGTGGCCTCTCTGCAAACCATACTTTTGCAATCCTCTCTTCACCGTCTGAACCACTCTCTCTGCTAAGCCATCTCCCTGAGGGTGATCTCGGGATGTAGTACGATGATCAATCAAAGCCTTGTCACACAAGACCTGAAACTCTCCAAGAACTTTGTACCTTGATTAGTCAAAACCTCAGCTGGTGCACCAAAATGACTAAGAACTCAATCCAAGAACGAGTAAGTTGTCCCTTCACTAGACTTATTAGGAAGTGCCACCAACTCAATCCACTTGGAGAAGTGCTCCACCATCACCAAAACATATCGATGATGTCTCACAATCAGCGGTAAAGGTCCGGTGAAGTCCAAACTCCAACGGTAACCCAATCCCATGATAGGTAATGGGTGTAATTGTGGCGTAGGAGCATTGAATGATGCTCTAACTCGATCACAAACCACACATCTGGCAACAAACTATTGTACCTCGGTCTGCATACCGCGCCACCAATAATGACTCTAGAGTAAGCTATATGTATGCTTTACTCCAAAATGTCCTAGCTCCTCATGAGCATGATAGTCCAATTGTGGTCTCTGTGCTAGAAGTGGTACTACTCGTACTCTACTATCTTCCCATACACGCAAAAGGTGTCTGCCCTCCAATGTAAACCGTCTGGCTCGCTGAAGAACACGGTCTCTCTCCTTGGCCCCAACTATGCCACCCACAACACCAATGCAAAGATAGTCCATCACTAAGACATCATCATGAATGTCTCGCTAAACTGTACCAATATCTTCACTCTTTGGATCTGTGACCTCAATAACTTCTCATGTATGCACTGAGAGAGATACCACCAAAGCCTCTGCAAATATACACAAAAAGGCCGATGTATGCCAACCTGGCACCATCTCCTCATCTGTCTCACCATGCCAACGTGCTCCGGTCTAATCCTGCTGGCTAGGACATGGGTTTCTACTCAAGCCATCTGCATCACGGTTCACCACTCCAGGTCTGTGAACAACCGTGAAATCATACTCTTGTAAAATCAAAGCTCATTGTGCAAGCTTCCTTGAAAGCCTTTTGGACTCCATCAACCACTTCAGTGGCTGATGATCAGTGATGAGAGTGAAGGGGTTACCAAATAGGTAACATCGGAAATGTGCTACTGCCCAAACTGCTACCAAGCACTCTCCCTCATATGAACTATACTTCGCCTCTGCTAAATTGTTGGAGTGACTAGCATAGGCCACCACAAACTCCTTCTCCTCATCATCATGTTGGGTGAGCACCGCTCCAAGCCCCAACATACTCCAATCAGTATGAACCTGAAATGGTTGTTCCTTGATCAGTCTCCTCAAAATAGGAGCAGATGTCAACCTCTCCTTGAGCTCTACAAAAGCTCTCTCCTGCTCATCTCCCCAATACCACTCTTGTGTAAGCTTGGTCAACTTTGTCAAGGCCTTGGCAATGGCACTAAATCCTCTAACATAGTGGCAATAGAAGTTCACCAACCCAAGGAATGCTTGCACTCTGCTCACACCCGTAGGCCAAGGAATATGTGCAATAGCTTCCACCTTGGTCTATTGAACACCAAGTCCTCCAGGGTAGATAGTGTGACCCAAATACTCAACCTGCTCATGGAAGAACCTACACTTCCCAGGATGTAATTTGAGTCCATGAGATCTCAACCTCTCAAACACCTCCAACAACTATCTCTCATGCTCCTCCACAGTAGTGTTATAAACCAAAATGTCATCAATAGCACCGAGCAAAATCCAATCCAACTAGGATCCTATCCATGATCCTCTGGAACTCAACATGAGCATTTTTTTAACCCAAATGGTAAGAACCTCCACTGATATAACACATCCTTGCCATGAGGATCAATAGCAAAAAATGTTGTCATGGACTTATCCTCCTCCCTGATCGGCAACTGATGATATCCCGCTTGAAGATCCAAAGTACTAAAGATCTTTGCATGCCTAATCGCATCAAAAATCTCCTCCGGTGTAGGCATGGCATACCAATCAGCCCTGGTCTGTTGGTTGATAGGATGGTAATCTCCACACATCCGCCTATTTGTATAGTTGCTATGCATATCCTTCTTGGCTGGCATCATTGTTGCTGATGCATACTCTCCATGTGAAATCTCCACCAAACTAGCCTCAAAAAGGTCACTACTCCGGCTTTGAATCAATGTCCTCTCTATATCACTATATTGATAAGGACGTTAGAAAACAGGTGTGTCGCTAGTCAGCTCAATCCGTATACCAGGTCCCTTTAGAGCACCCAAATCCTTCATATTGAAGGCAAAACAACTCGTGTGACTCCTCAAGAACCTCCAAACCCTCCGTCTTTCCTCTCTAGTAAGCTTGGGTCCAAGATCTGGCTCCCAAGTATCCTCTGTAACTGTAGTAGGAGTGGAAGACGTACTGACTAACTGCTACACTTGGCCCTTGGGAGCAATAGCATCATGCTCTTGACCACTAGAGGTCCCAACCTCTGTGTGAAAAACTCCCTCCACTCTGATTGCACGCTCCACACGTCCTCTAGCTGCATCCCAAGTGGACCAAGGGTGTAATCCAAGTAGCCCACGCTCACCTAGATGAACTCCAAGTAGACCACTCTCCCTAGTAGCTACTGGATGTGTCCCAAGAATACCATGTCCACTCGGTCCATCGCCCCCAGCATGTGCCTGAATCATCTCAATAGGCACAGGGCTCACAAGTGTTCGAGTGGTGATGCCTATCAAGCACATCCTACGCTGCTCTGCTAAGCCAAGGATCACAATCCAGGTCAAACAATTCAGGTCCATAGCCTGACCTAACACTTGACGCTTGGATGCCTCTGATACTACTAGAATAGCGGTAATACCGATGTGAAAACCCATCACCTACTCTCTCTCATCAGCGTTGGGCTCCACCAATTGCTGTAACTATGAGTCCCAAACAAGTCCAAGTCCTCCCTCTCAAAAAGCATGAGAGCTTGGGAAACTCATGAGTGTGGGAAATGCAGCTCTAGGCTGTCCAACTAGGTTCACCACTGCCATAGGTGACCTATCAGCCACTACTACTATCTGAGACTGACGCCCAACATCCAAAATATCATCAACAAGGATATTGTCAAGTTGCTGAATCCCATCATAAGCACGCTATAGAACCTCTCTAGGTAAGAGGTTCATCCACCAAAGATAAAGACGATAAGCCCGTGATCCCACTCTGGCTGCATCTAACAATACAGCAAGTCCCATCCAAGAATGGACCTGATGTGTACTCACCACCACTCTGGTGCAAGAATCACCCATCAAACAAAGGAACGTTCTTCAAAAGGTAAGTTGGAGAAACAAATTGATGAACCTGGAGATGTTGTAGTATCCGTAACATCTCCCATAACACACCAGAACAAGGATCTTGAAGACCCAATCCTCTACCCCCACGTGTTTGTCCCTGACATGGCCATCCAGAAATCACCAAGTGAATAGGCCCATGTCTCTCTAGGTCATGCACCCCCAATAAGGAAATGTCTCCTGGTAGGGCCTTCTGGTAACCTCTGACTACTGACATTGGTAATAACTCTGGATACCAATAGGCCAAGTGTGCCACATGATGTAGAGAGACTCACCTAGCAATCTCATCTCTCTCGACATACAAGTACTTGTGTACTCGTATACTTGCCTGTAACACCACAGCTAGTCCGGTGTTGATCTCACCAAACAACTCTAATAGGCATATCTCCTCTATTGGATATTGCCAAGCAATGAGTGAGGTATCTAGAGGTGTCAAAGCAATCACCTTTGGAGGCTCATCCTCACACTCATCTCCTGATGGTACGAAGGCTCCACTCCAAGCCTACTGCACCAACTGATCTGCATGCTGCTACAATGCCTCCTTTGAACTCCACAATGGAACTATGGTGCCCACATTTTATTTTTTTTCCAAAATAAAGGAAAAGAAGTGTATAGAGAAGTTGGATTGCGCCTGTATGGCCAAAGAAGACAAAGAAAATTGTCTTCGGGGTGAAACCCAAAGTAAAGTGACTTTGGGTCATAAGGCGAAGTACTCTGAAATGCCGTGTCAGCATACAATACGAAGTAAATTGTCTTCGGCTCGGGGGGAGCTCAACCTGAGGCAAAGATAGTCTAACAACCTTTCGTTGGGGCAAGAAATTCAAGAAGGGGCCGTTTCAAAATTGGCAGCTCATATGCGCGAAGGTGGGGTGACAGTGACAGGTGCATGCCGGAGGTGTGATTTCTCGGTAGAAACTCGAAGCGACGGAAGACAAAGAAGTGCAACTCTATAAAAATCGAAACTGCAACGACAAAATGTCAAGCAATTTTCCTTTGCCGTTGAGGAGTCATCTTGCAAGTGATCAAGGAAAGGGAAATAGAGTTGGACTCGTGTTAGTGCGTAAGGGAGAAGTCGAGAGAGAGAAATCAAGAGACCAAAAGAAAGCAGAAGAGATGGGAGGAGGGAAGAAGAACTCCGAATTTGTAGTGAGAAATCATGCAATTCGGAGATTAGATATAGTAGCAAGGATCAAAGTCTTGAGCCGACTTTGGATCACTTTTCTGGCATGGAACTGGAACATAAGTTTTCCAGGATTCATGACAAAAATCATCGAGAGTAAATGTCTCGATGGTCCCGAGGAAGAAGGGAAGAGAGGAAATCCGGCTCACTGGACAGAGTCGGATTGGAGACTTGTACTCGGGAAGGAGGCAGGCTCGGAGCAAGGAGCCACGTTCTTGGGGAAAGGAGAGATAGCCCAAGAAACGCAAGAGATGAGGGATTCCTTCTCGTCGAAGAGGACAAAGAATGGGTATAAAGTTGAGAGCTATAAAGACCCAGTGAGGAGAGGAATTGTGAGTGCACTAATGGCCCTCCTGAAGCCGGAGAGAACTACCTATGTGATGAAACACCAAGCGGTGTTCTTTCACAAGTTATTTGCAGGAGAACCAATAAATTGGGCAAGGTGCTTTCACGGAAGAACAAGGCAGATGGTGTGGAATCTGCGGGATAAGCTGCCTCCACACTACATCGTACTATTTGCAGCACATTTTTACCTCGGGTTAAATCTGCTCAATTTGGCGGAGCGTAATCGAATGGTGTCTCATTTCCATCCTGATTTGAAAAGAGAAGTTGACGCGGAGGAGCAGCAATACATTGTCCAAATCCGGAGCACGGACGATTACTACGCAAAGACAGGGAAGAACGTGGAGGTCATTGAAAGTACCCCGACAAAGAAGAGGACTTGGCAAGCAGAAGCCGAAGAAAACAAGAAACCTCGGAAAATGCAGAAAAATAACCCGAGGCAAGGAATGGTGGTGATTGAGTCGGAAGATGAAGACTCAAAAGGCGAAGCCGAGCTCAAGACGGAGGACTCGGACCGTGAGGAGGAACCTGAGCTGACATTGCAAAGTGGAGATACGAGCAGTGACACTGAGGAAGGAGGAGAGATGACATCGGTACCAGCGGCTGAAGAATACAAAGAAGAAATGCAAGCCGAAGTAGAAACCAAAGACAATGCGGCGCTGGAAGACGAAGTACCAGTGTGCGAGGAGAAGAAGATCGCAGTACAGCAAGGAATTCGCTCGAGACGTAAGGCGAAGTGTGAAGCGGGACCGAGTAGAGTGAAGAAAGAGGTAGAAGGAAGCTCGGGCAGTGAGGCATCAATCCCGATACGAAGACTCCAGAGAAGAAGGCAAGTATCGGGAGAACACGAGGAAAGAAGAGAGACCACTCCGCGAGAGGACGAAGTTGTCAGTAATGGAGTAGATTACCTGCAGATGGTAGTATGCCCACTGTTGGTGAAGATGGAGAAGAAGAAGAAGGAGATGCAGTCTACTTATCCAGAGGTAAAGACTGTGTTGCAGGTCTTATCAAGATTGGAAGAAGAAAACTCGGAGTTGAAGAAGAGTATAACCCGAGGAGAGGAAGAGAGAGAAGTACTGCGAGCGGAAGCAATCGAGAGGAGTCAGGTAATCAAAGACCTGAAGAGAGAAGTGAGTTATTGAGAAGATCTTGCAAGGAAGAGTGACATTGCAAGGGAGAGACAAGTAGCGGAGCATGAAATCTTGAAGCAGCAGTTTGCTGATTCAAGAGTCAAACTCATCCATGCTATGGCGAGAGTAGCATCAAAGGATCAAGAGCTCGATCGAGTGATGGAGAGTATGGAGGAGAAGAAGCAACTCTGGCAGCGAGAGTTGGCTGCAAGATATAGAGAAGAAGAGAGATTACGAGACTTACTTCGTAATCAGGAAGAGAAGGTTGCACAGAAGGAGAAAGAGAAGGTTGCACAGAAGGAGAAAGAGAAGGAAGCGGTGAAGGCCAAATTCGAAGAAGAATTGGCAATGTACAGAGAAGAATGGCTCACAGATCGGGAACGCGAACGCAAGACAAGATTGGAGCCATTGAAGGAAATCGTCCTCAAAGTAAACGTGATGTTGAGTACAGAGGCCAGCGTTCAAATTGAGGAGACGAGATTGCACGAGTTAAAACTGTTGGTGTAGGAAACAAGGCAAAGACAAGCGAAAGATACAGATTTGAATGCCTTGTTGATTAAATTGAGAACTCGTGTAGATAGGAAGATCTTAGAAGTAGAAGACAATATTGCGATTAGATTAGACTTAGTGAGAATAGAGTTAGAAAAGCTTCGGCAGGATGTTAAGGCAAAACCCGAAGTAGATGACATCGGGATCCAAATGTCTTCGGAGTTGCCCTCAGAGACATTAGAGAAGAGTGGGTCGAAGGATGAGGAGTTAGATAGATTACCCACTAGTGCAATTTCAGACCAGGAAAGAGAATTGCTGGATCTGGTAGAAGATGTGGGAGATCTAAAACCCGAGGAAAATGTAGTAGGAAGTAAGATTACTTCGGGTTCAGGGTTGAAAGCCGAGGAAGAAGTAGACATCGGATCGGATTAGTAACCGATTTGAGATTTGAAGGGGCAGATATGAAGAGGTGCATTGTCATTTTGGATCTGCAGGTTAGAATAGTGGTAGAAACGGTATAGTTGTTAGAACTGTTGATTGCTTCACTATTTAAGAGTGGCATTTGCAAGAAATTGTTGTTCAGTGCTCATTATTTCTGAGAATAAATAAAGCGAAGTGCTGTGAAGCAGTGCTCGTCGCTTGAGCTTGATTCCGAGTATCAACTTTGTAATCGTGTTTGTGAATGTTTGGAGAAATTTGAAGTGCAAGTCAGAGTGCTTGTTGGATGTTGGATTCCACAGCCTTGATCTTCATTTTGTGTGTTTGATCTTGAGTGAAGTGCAATCAAAGCAATGCCTTGACAGATCTGAGAGGAATTGTAGTGTTGGTAGTATTCTGCGTTTGTGAGTACAGTGTGAAGTTGGTGTGAAGCAATTTTGATCAAGGAAGTTGTGCCATCAGTGGAAGGGTAGAACACAATTCTGAGGCGAAGTCATTTTGCAGTGAAGTGCCGTTTTTGGAAGAGCTTGAATCATCACAAATCAAGATTGTTTGGAAAGATTTGATGGAGTTGTGATTAAGGAGTGTGAATTT
Source organism: Lunularia cruciata (assembly GCA_948567375.1). NCBI lineage: Eukaryota > Viridiplantae > Streptophyta > Marchantiopsida > Lunulariales > Lunulariaceae > Lunularia > Lunularia cruciata. The sequence goes on from OX419759.1 coordinate 17,065,372, forward strand.
GTGACAAGATTGCGAGTCAGTGCTTGTTACTCTCTTCTGGGTGTGGTTTCTACCTGAGAGATTAAAGACACAACCAAGAAGAACTATATGTTACTGTTTGACTTCATATTTGGACATTTTTACTTGTATCTCTGCGGGAACGAACTTTACTTACCCAATTACCGCAAAAGTGATATTTGCCGGGTTGTCACAGGAACATCCAAGGTGGATGGAACAATCCCACTTGTACTCCAAAGCCGAGTGATCTCCTCTGGTACGAAGTATCCTTTGCATGGGCATTCCCCTCCAACAAGTCACGAAGCCAAGTAATTGCACCACTAAAAGCTAAAACTAATGTTGCCATGGTCCCAGACTGTAGTGTGCCAAGACTGCCACTACTGAAGCATACTAGTAGGCGACATACCCGTCCCTCACCAGACTGCCAACCAGGTCTATAAGAGGTTGTCTCCTCCCAATAGTCAATGTTGAAACCCATGGGGTATAACGCTGCTCCCCCAACTAGCACATCATATGACTCAGCTATTGTCGCAATAGCCTAAGCTCTCACCACCGAGCTATCAGTCGGATGACCAGGCTGAACTTGGACAACAAGCTCTCCACGTATGATGTATTGCGTCAAACCACCACCTAGAGATGTCTGGATCTGAAATAGACACCTCTCCACATCGGTCTTTTGTAACTCCAGACCGACAATTGCAGCCTTCCCCAACATAAAGGGTTGCGCACTAGAGTCTAACAAAACTCTCTGTGGTGTATAGACCTTCCTTGAAGGTCCCACCAAACGGAAAATCCTCCTCTGGTTATCCAATAGGACAACACCAAGTGTAAACCATGCTCTCTCAAAGGCCGGTCTAGCTGGCAACTCCTCTAGTCTACCCATTGCTGCTTGCCATAAACCACTAGTCGTTGAACGGATCCCATGTTCCTCAACCAAGTAAGCTCCACTACCAACCACCTCTGCTCTAGTAGTAGGAACTGTAACACCCATTTGTGCATGTGTGTGGTATTGTGATATTTAGCTTGGTATTACAAGTACTTAAGAGATATTATTTATATAGAGATAAAGGATGGTTCTATATTAGTCATGGTTAGCTAAAGTTAGTCATAGCTAAGATAGATGGGACCTTACTTTAGAGGAAGTAGAAAAGATGAGCACCACTATTTTGGATTTTAGTGTGTTGACTTGGTATTATTCCTAGGTGTTTGGCTTTGGGGAAAGAGTTGAGAACTCTTGGGCCCGCAAGCCTTTTTGTTTTGGATTCTTCTTTAGTCCAAGGATAGCCCATGTGAAGGAATCCTTGCTTTAGTGGTTGGGTCAAGATAAGGGGAATATGCCCATGTGAATGGATATTCCTTTCTACTTTTTAACTTTACTTGACTTTTAGTCTAGTAACTTGAGTTATTACGGTAATTAGTAACTTTGGTACGTAACTATTTCACAAGTATATAAACAAGGGGTGAGGAGGTACTCATCATCCTTTCATTTGCAACTATCTCTCTCTCATTGAGTTCTCTAGTGAGCAATGTCTTGAGTCTTGGAGTGTTAGCCTTGGAGGAGTATGATGGAGTTGGGGTTCCTTGCCTTCTTAGTCCATGGTGCGCTACCATAATAGCCATCAGAGGTTCATCCTCAATGAGAGACAGGCCGGCTCATAGAACTGCACCATCCCTACTCTCACACAACGTGGTAGCCAACCGGAACATTGAGGTTGGGTCAACTCCCAAATGTAAACATATCACTGGCCGAAAACAAAGGACGCCGCATAATCAGCTAAGCCGGCCCCAACATCATGCTACACTCAGTCTGTATAGTAGCATGTGGTTGACTAGCAGGTAGTCCATCATGTACTCCATCACCACCTACCACACCTACTGGAACATTAGGAACCATGGATGTTGTCTGTAATGCCTCAGATAGTGTGAAAGACTAGGGAAGTCTGACCTATCTCCCAACCTCTCCTCTCTGTGGGTCCAACTCCACTGATGCTACTCTAGGCTCTGGAGCACGTACTACACTCTCAGTCACTGCTACAGATGCATCCACTTGTGCTGCTCCGCACATGAAGTCCAAAGCATCTCTATCACCACCATATGAGGTGGAAGCCTCAGCACCCGAATCTGATCTCCTTTGAGCAATAGCCACACTAGCCAATCTCTGCTCCAACTGCTCAATCGGGGTAGCCATAGTTGTGTTAGAAGTAAGGGCAGGTACTGCACCTCTACTAGGTGTAGATCCTCTACCACCACCTCTACCACCTCATCTTCCATGAACTGGAGCTCCTCTACTACCTGCCATAGCAGCCCTACCACTCCGTAACTCCGGGTGTAGGTCAAAACACCGGTCACTAGTGTGACCAAATCTGTGGCAGTGCTCACACTGCCTCTGTGCTGGCTGTGATACACTAGAGGTATCAGGTCTGCTGCCCTGAGTACACTCTCTCCTATGGTGAGGTCCACCACAAGTCCAACAAGCAACACCACCACTCACTGGCTGCTGCTGACCCAAAAATGAAGGTAAGGGTCTAACTCCACTAGGCCTTCTACTTGCTCTATAAGATCTTGGCTGTCCACCCTATCCTCAAAAACCTACTCTGCTGCACTCTCAAAGAAGTCACAGCCGTGGATGAGGTCTCCCTATCAAATCCAGATGTCACCACCCTCTCCTCTACCATGTTGAGCTCAATATGCTCAGCCAAACCAAAGACCACTACCAAAGTAGGCAAAGTAGCATGTAACAACGTAGCATCACGAACTCTACGTCGCAACTCCTTGTCCACTATCCCATACCAAAACTGGACTGCCTAGGCCTCACTAACTCCCTGAGTGAAACTGATCAGCAAACTCATGCAAGTGTATGTCTCACGTAGGCTCTCTCTCGCCTTCCGTTGGAACTCCTGCAAGCTCCTCAGCTTGTCATTCCACACTCCTTGGTAGTTTTGCCTCAAACATAGGAAGAACTCCACCATAGGGATAAATCCCAATACCACACCACCTCCTGTAGCGGTACCTCCACTCGTAGTAGCACCATCTCCAGCTAGTGCACCTCCACTAGCTCCACCCACACTACTCAAGTTAGAACTCATAGGTACAGCCAATCTACTCATGGCCACCAAACTGGAAGTGATAGAGACATAGTTCGGAGACCAATATTGTCTCCATAACTTGATCTCCTCCAAATGAGCTCTCCTGAACTCATGGTAGTCATCCATCGGCAGACCGTCTAGATGTTGAAACAACCTCTTCCATGCCATGAAGGGTTTGAACAAAGTCGGGTTCTGCATCTGTTGCAGATCACACGAACTATCAAACTCCTGGATGAAGTCATCCAACTCATGGTACCCATTGTACCAGAGTAACTCCTAGGGCCTTGGGAGGCCCCATAAATCTTGTCCATGTCCCACAACAACGGTGCGGACACACCAAGTGCACTTTCAACTGAATCAGCTCCTGTGTTGAACTCCAACTCTGAGTCAATCTCCTCCCTCAGTAGGACCAGAGATACAGGATGATACCGAGTGCCACTTCGAGTAAACCCACTGCGTACTGCAAGGCTATCTCCTCTGGAATCCCCAAAGAACTCCGTTGTGACAAAGTAACCGCAACAGCAAACCAGAACCACCAATTGCAACCGCAAGTCTCAACTGCAAGTGCTCCACCAAGTGCCAACATCACCATGTGCCAACACTAACTAAGCACCACTCACTAATGTAACTCTAACCGAGATAACTACACTAGGGGAAAGGGCAACCTGTAACCTACCATCATAACACGCACTCTCACGATCTGTAGGTCATCACTTCCTGCCTCACCGGAGAGAAACAAAGGTAGTCTGATCGGTCATCACTCTAGCCTCACTACCGAGAGCACACCAGAGCACCAACACTCAAAAGTCAGGGCACCTCACACAAACGTGGTGCACAAACAAGAAGCAAAGAATGGAGGGGATCCAATCACAAGAAATCCAAATGAAAACCCTCCATCTCATAACACAACACGAGACTGACTCCGCCACTATTTGGCATTTGACATAAGAGAAGTTTGTATCTAAATCCTAAGCTACCAGGATCACCAAGAATGGGATCAAATTGCCTCTCCTAGCCAAAGCTACATGTGTATAGATAACAATGGCACAGTCACTAGGGCACCAATCTACAAACAAGAGATCTAGGGGTCAAACCTTGCACAATCTAGCAGGAAAGGTAGATTTTGCCAACCAATGACCAAGATCTACTCTAAACTAGCTAGCCTCACGCCAGCAAGTTGGCTTGTTGGCCCTTCTAGGCCTCCGTAGCCTCTCATAGCCCACAGCACTATGCCTCAAAATGCCGAAATTCAACCAAATGAGGCCTTTCTTCTTGCCACTTTGAACCTCCTCCGAAATTGGTGAAACTTCTCCAAATCTGTGAAAGTCCTCCAAACTAGCAAAAGTCCTCCAAATCTGGCCAAAATCTGACGTAAATTCCAACCAAAATCTGATATAAAATCTGACATAAACCCTAAAGTTGGTTGTCAGCCAAATCCCCCGCTAACTTTCCACTCGAGCCAAATTGACAACACGGGTTTTTCCAAATCACAAATTCATGAGAAAAGCTTCCCAACTCCACCTTCAATTTGACTTTTTGAGCCCAACTCGCAGCAAATTGGTCCTGCCTTCACCTCCTAAGCTCAAAATCACAACCACTGCTTGAAATTTGCTCCTTCTTTGCTCAAAATTTGGCCAGCGCTTCCCCACACCGTCTGCCTTACTGCCAAATCTGCATCAATCAAATGAGCTTTTGCACACTATGGAAACATTGAACTTGAATCGAGCTACCAACGATCCACCGAGCTTGGAGATACCACCAACACTCAAAGTTCTTGCACCCGATTTCCCCCTGACTTCACTTCTCTGATGTAATCAATTTGCTTACCACTCTCAACTCAACTCAACTCAGATCAGTACTTGATTTGTCACTCTATAAATTGCCAACAACTGGGCACTGATTACAATCAAGCCACACCCACTCAAGCATAGAGAAGTTAGGTGACACTAGCCGGCCTCTATCCACCATAGCCAAGAACTTGAAGGCTCAACATCAGAGAAGTGAGCTCTCTAGAGTTCACTTCAAAACTATACCTCCTAGGCTTGAGCTAGCTCTGAAACCCTAATGGTCCCACCGACGGCACACTCAACGGTGCGAATAGTGCAAAGTGACGGTGGGTCCTACCGTGAAGTTGGTACCCCAAACACAAAATCTGACCGTCGGAAAGTAGTCTCTGAGAAACTGCTGAAATAACTCTAACTACTATCATTAGAACTCTAGTGTCCGAGCATCTAGATGCGGCACTACAAATGGCGTGACAACCTAATCGGCGCTAAATCAACAAAGTGCAGCATTGAGTAGTAACTAGTAGCATTGGAAAAGAGTTGATGGGTGGCACTGAGCGGCAACTTGTGACATCTGGCAGTGACTAGGAGTGGTGCAAAAAAAACTATGGGCGGAACTAAGCAATAACAAGCGGCACTAAGCGGTAATGAGTAGCATCTCGTGGTTACATTGAGCAATAACGAGCGGCATCTAGCAATAACTAGCAACGGTGAAAAAAATGATGGGCAGAGAGCATTTATTCAATTAAAGATATAGACAAAGCATATTAGAGATAGAAAGAGAGTATTTTTCAAGTTTCTAAAACTCATCTTTATTATGATCATACTAAAGGTTACATTTTGGTATACTATTTGCTATCACTAGAGTATGATGGATTTGGAGTAGGATGTTGAACTTGAGTGAGCATTTTGAAATAGTGGCTTATTTCCTTGGGAGTTTTCCTTGCCTGTATGAGACTCATTTTGATTTCATGAGTGCACTTTGACTCCAAACTCTTCTCCTTAAATTTGTGTTTGTCTGCACTAACTTTCCTTTTATCTACACTCAATTTTTTCTCAATTTCAATTTTCATCTTCTTTGTCTCTAATCTAACAAGCTCTACTTCCATTTTCATCATTGTTTTCTCTCTTTTCCTTTGTTGGTGGCTTATAGTTCAGCTAGTCATAACCTCTCCATGGATTCTGTAGTATCTACCTTCAACATGCTAATTTTTGCTAAATCATGAGACAATGACATATAAGGTGAAAACATGGGTACCTTACTTGCTGATATTCCACCTTTCCTCCTCTTTAGGTCACATTCCTCTTCTTGGTTGAGGAAAGCACACTCAAATGCATCCCCTATAGAAGTTAAAGGCGGTGGTGTAATGAAAGGTGAGTCCTCAATCTGTGGAACAAATGGTGACTCATCCTTGGGTGATAGGATTCCATTGTCCATACATATACCCGGTATACTTTCCACCCCTTGGGTGTTTTGGACAAACTGGGGGCCCAAGTCTAGGAGCACCACCTCTGGAGGAGATAGGAATTGCAAGCACTCTTATGCACCTTCTTGGACCTCCTCCTTGCTAGCCTCACTCGAATTTGGATTAAAATCTCCCAAACTTACCATTGCAGGTGGACTAATGTTTGTTGTGGTCCCAAACATGGCTTCCATTCTTGCAAAATGCGGGCACATTCCATTCAATTTATCTTCTATAGTTCTCCACCCTTTGCCATATTCCTTCTCGGCGAGACCTTCTCTAGTAGATTGGTTCTTAAGCTCCCAAGTTTCTTTGTATTGTTTCATGTACCTCAACCATTTCTTGTAAAGCCTATCATCTATCATAGAAGTAGGAAATCCTTGTCCCTCTCTAATAAAAAATTTTGCAATGAAACTAAATGCGGCTGATTTCTGAATGGGCTTTTTGCAATTCCTACCATGAATCTATGCAAAATGCTCGGGGTCCTCCAAATAATCCAGTATTTGGCTATAATGGTGCATTGCAATGCAAAATAGTTCATCCTTCTTTCTTTTGGCCGGCACGGAAGGAGCAATCCTCAACAAGTCTGTAAATTTCCCTAATGGTTGTTCATGTTGTGAATCCAAAGATGAGTCTATAGGTCTTGGATTGATGTCCAAAAGTGAGCATCATGCACTAAAACAAGGTACTTGATCTCCCATTGCAAAAATTTTGTTGCACTTCACAATTTCTTGGTTACCGTAGGGCGGCACAGATCATTTCCCACACCAATGCAAAACTACAAAATTGCCATTTAGTTGCTTGACAACTTGCACATTTGCTCGGGAGGTAGTGAATTCGAGTTTAGAATTTGAATTGTTGAGGGGATCATTTTGGCTTTTGAATATGCTAACAAAATCATAAATCATATGAGACTCATCTAACCATGAGGCCACACTCTTGAGAAAACACGTCACTTTTTTTGACAATCATTTATTAAGTTACTTTTTTTTGACAATCATTTATTAAGTTATTGCATTCCTTAACATCTGTAACATAAGGTCTGATTTTTATATATGAATGTAATTTGGACAAAATATCTCATAACTAAATTTACAGAGTAGAGTGTTCATTTATTGCAATTTCATCTTGTTACATAGTTCACTAAAAATGATTACTTAGTTTGTTATTTATCCCTTAAACATGCGCCAAATCTATTTTTGAAACCCCTAATGGACCTAATACCTTGAGGCAAGCCTGATACGAGATACCGGAGTTGCCCATGGAAACCAGATACGCATGGAACTTACCACGATTCCCATATCAGTTGTACCGTGAAATCGCGATTAACCGCAAGCATAAACCGTTTAAGAACAGTATTAAGAACTTCATTACGGTGGCCTGTCCAAACTACAGTACGACAGTCCATAGTACGGTATGGAGAACTGTGTGGCAGGTGTGACTACGGTAGCACCGACCCGAAGTGGAACACGAATGCCGAAGCTGCGGCCAACACATACACTAATGTAGAGGGTTTATGGCATAACTGAGTGTTCCTTTCTGAACGAATTGAGAAGAGCATTTACCCCACGAATGAGACCTGCGTAGAGACATGCCATTTTTTGCTTCTCCTCGGACTTGAGTCCTATCAACGTTCATGCAATTAACGACAACGTTCTCAATTTCGTGAGGGAGTCATCAGTTCACTGTTGGAATCAATTATAGTTTTCAAAGATTGACGAACAATTAGCAGACAGCGGAGCTGGAGATTGTCAATTAACCTTCAAGGTTCTGAGAAGACGTTTGTTTTCCGTAAGTTTGAACATTATAATGTTCAAATTTTCACAGGCGTGCTGGTGGTAAGTCTCTGGAAATTATGGACTTCCTTCTTGCTTAGTAAAACTTGGTGCCGAAAGGTGAAAAGCTTTGGATGTGATTCTGCTACTAGATCATTCTTCTGCGTCCTGTTCACAAGGCAATCACGTGCACAACTGTTTTCTTTGTATAATGTATTTCTCTGAGTAAGGGGTTTGTAACGTTAGTTTGTTTTCAGGATTACCTTGTCAAAAGAGCTCAATCTGCTGGATCATCTCAGTCAATTTCAGCCGGCTTGATTTAGGACATCCCAATTCTTCAGGAATTAGGGCTGCTAGGAAATTCAAGAGCTGGATCTATGTCAAGGGGTTCGCTATAAATATAAGATAAACTCAAGAATACCCGCACGTTAACCTGGATCACAATTTGTGATCTCTCTCAGAGAAGGCCAAAAGGTTGGAGCTTCAGTGTCCTGCTTGATCTGGACGACTGCAGCCATGTTGGAGGAGCTTTGAGGTTGGAGCACGTCTTCATGGACTTTCGGGAAGCTGCGGAAAATGGGACGAACCCGATTCGGGTTTGGTTTGATTCCATCTCACAAGCGGCAGATAGAGTTGGAATGGTGGCTAGATGATACACAAGGGTGGGGGCAGAAGTTATTTCTGATGAAGTCTTTTAAGCGCAGGTTCACCACTGAGGACCTCCGAAGCTTTGAACTTCACTGCAGGAATCGACCGGAGTTTCAGAAAAGTGTTGCCTTTTGGGCAGGTGCCTGTGACCGTACGCTTAGGTTTGTGTTGGAGAAAGGAAATTTTGCTGCAACTTTTGATGGGTGTCCGCGATCACGTCCGAGGTTTCCAGATGTTAGTGGTACCAGGGTTCAGAAAGTCCGGGGAACATCTCAGATTAGATTATTTTGTAGGAGCAGAGATGTTGATCAAAACACCGTAGAGGCTGTACAGAACACTGAATTAGTGAATGGAGGAATTGAAGGTTCAAAAGGTGGATTCCCTGCTGGGATTATCGTAGAAAAGGCTGTTTATGATCAGACAATACAGACGAGGTTTTCTGGAAGGAGAACAAGTTGGCCCTGGATAAGCGTTGTTCCTTCTGAGCTTAAACCAGGATATATAGGAATAAGGGATCAGGAGACCGCGCCTCCTGGAAGCAACACCTCCTCTCTACCTCAGCCATTATTTCCAATCCCAGAAATATACCGACATCCGGGTACCAAACAGCCCTTACAAATTTACCCTCTTAATGTTCCGGACAGAATCTGCAGTTTACTCACCAACTACGGTTGGTCAGCGCATACAGAACTTGAGCTTCGAGGGTTGATGAAGGAGATAAAGTTTTTGAAGCCTAGGCAGATCCTTGTTGTATTAAGGAAACAGAGACATGCCGAAGTGGCTTACGGTTTCTTGCAGTGGGCTATGGCGGAAGCTAACTGCAAGCTGCACATAAAATGTTTCACTATAGTGATGCCTCTACTAGGGCGGGTACGGAAGTTCCATCTGCTAGAGCAGTTGCTGGATGATCTGGATCAGAAAGGGTATACTTTAGACAAGATAATTTTTACTGCAGCAATGCGGTGCTATGCATCAGGGCTTAAAATCCAAGAGGCTTTGGAGATATTCGCCAAGATGAAAGCTAGAGGATATAAGCCAGATTGCGTGACTTATTCAGTCTTGATCCAGATGTTTTCGAAGGTCAGGTTGTACCAAGAGGCTATTAAACTGTATGAAGAGATGCTAAGTCTCGGAATAGCAACTGACACTCAGCTTTACAACTGCGTCATCTGCACTTTCGGGAAAGCTGGTCGCCTGGATCTTGCTTACAAGAAGTTGGAGGAGATGAGGGAGAGGGGTCACATACCGGATCAGTTCACCTATGGTGTTCTTATCGAAGGATATGCTAAAGCAGGTCGGCGAGAGTTTTTGGATCTCTACAAGGAGATGCAAAACGAAGGCATTCCGTTGAACGAGGTCATATTTAACATCTTGTTCCTGGGAGTCGGTCGCATTGGTACACTGCAAGATGCTGAAAATATTTTCGCTGATATGGAGCAAGTTGGATTGGCGGCCAATCTGCATGCCTTCGCCACTTTGATTGGTATGTACTCAAAAACTGGCAAAGCTGAAGCAGCACAAAGATGGTTTGACAAGATGATTAGTTTCGGCTTACAGCCCACGTTAGCTATTGCCAATTCTCTGCTTGATGGCTACGCACGTGCAAAAGAATTCTCCGAAGCGAAAAAGGTCCTGGATTCATTTCACAAGTGGGAACTGACACCGAACTTGCAGACCTTTACCGTTTGCCTTCGATGTTTGAGTCTGTGCGAACGGAAAGAAGACGGTGAGATAGTTCAGAGGATGCTATCCTGTCACGAAGGAAGTCACTTTCTGAAACTGCTGCTGGATAGTACCACACCGGAGAAGAATGTTGCACCCACTGTTGCATCATTTTTCAGTACTCTGCAGTTTGAGAAGAGACAGTTTCGACGAGATTTTGTTGATGTGTTGATAAATTACCTTTACCAATTTGGTTTCCGTAGTCAGGGAAATCAAGTTTGGGAAGAAGCTCTAGCAAGCTACATTTTCCCTTCACTAGTTGAACAGGGGCCAGAGGGAATCTGTTCAGTAAATTTGCAGAACATGGAGTACGGCACAGCGGTTGTTGCACTCACGCGCACTTTCCCTCGACTAATCAAACAGTTCCACAGGCGGGAAATGACTCCGCAATGGGTTCAGATAATTACTGGTCCCGTCAGAGAGGAGCCAGCGACAGATGCTACTACTGTACACCAGGCCGTGGCAGTCCTTCTCCAGACACTAAACTCTCCTTTCCGTGTGGATACTCCAGAGACAGTCAGTGGCTTCGTTGGACGCGGTGAAGATGTTGTCAATTGGCTGGATGAACCTCAAGTGAAGGCTATGCTAGCCTTCAAACATTGATCCCTGTACTCTGGAAGACGTTTGCTGCATGTTTGGTTCCTGGTCCAGATGTCTGAGGTTCTTTGATACCCGAGGTGTCAAAGGATTATTAAGATGTGAACACTGCTAGGCCAGTATCGCTCCATTCTGCAACTTGAAGAAGAAAGCTATGGTTATAGGATGGCAGTCGTTCTCGTCACTCAATTTTGTCCTCAATATTGTATTGCTGGTCTGTGCAGGTTCGCGAATTAATGTACCAACTTCCATTAGTGCATCAATGAAACCTGGACAGAGAGGATCCATGTGATAAGCAATAAGCTCTGTTTCTGTGGCAATTAGCTTCTCTACGGGGCTCAATTGCCCCTGCAGCACTTGCATCACCAGTGTCCCCAGTAAGATCGGTTGGTCAGTTCAGTTAGTGTCAATGACATCTTACACTCGGATAGCTTTGCTTCTCATCATTTTTGCTGTCTGAATGCTACCGTATCATTCCTCCATATGGTCTTGAACAAGTCACTATCCTACTCCCAACGTCAATGCTAATGTTGACAATTCTGAGAAGACTCTAATGGCCGTCGGCATTCTTCATATCGCTGTCCTGCCTGAGGGATCTAGGTTGATCCTACAACTCACTCCTGGTTTCTGCGCGTGTCTCGGAACTGTACGTGAAATGTTTATAGGTGAAGGTTTAGCCAGAGCGCTGGAGGTTTAAAACTTCATAAGATCAGATATTTACAGTATGTGTATGTTTCCTGTATGGAACCGGGAACCGGGAAACGGGTTCTGTATTCAGTTACTCAATATGTGTTTGCTCCACTTGACCCGGCAGGGGAAGAGGGCAGATGATACCTGGATGAGTGTCTCTCATTTGCTCATAAGGCACACTCGGAAAACATTCAATAGCCACTTAACTAGCTCAGGAAATAATCATCTTGGAGGATTAAAAATTTGCTGTTGTTCTCGCGTGTGATCTTTCACCTTGAACAAAATCAGTCTATGTTTCAGCAAGTTAGATGTCCCGGATGAGTGTCTCTCATTTGCTCATAAAGCACACTCGGAAAACATTCAAGAGCCACTTAACTAGCTCAGGAAATAATCATCTTGGAGGATTAAAAATTTGCTGTTGTTCTCGCGTGTGATCTTGAACAAAATCAGTCTATGTTTCAGCAAGTTAGATGTCCCAAAGCAAACCGCCCAAAAGCCCGAGGAAGCTTGTTTCCAGTATCTTTCTGCCAAGAGTCCTACTTGTCAGTGAGTTGCGTTGTAGAAATCGGCTAGTATGTTATATCGATATCCTTTACAGTCAGCGGAAAAGAACCGCCCAATCAACTGTAGTCATCGCCACAATCCAAGCTGAAGCTTTTCAGCACGAGGGGACCAATATTCATCACATTAATAATACTGGCGGCAAGCCCAGAAAGCTAAAAAAAAAAAGCTGAACAATAGAGTTCCATCCATGAAGGAGTGAGTACCCTCCAGTAATTCAATCTCGTACAGTCAAAGATGTCCCAGTCCAGCATCACCTTAGGCTGGCGTCGTTGGAAAAGGTCTAAAGGACTATCTCCCGTGAGTCATGCTATCGTTCTCTGCGTCATTCCCAACTAAAAGAATGGGCTTGATGGGGTCTTTCCATCCTTCGTCTTTTCTACGCGGTCGCCTTTTTCTCTTTTTCTCACCAAAAGAATGGTGAAGTGCCAAATTTCCCAAGAGATTTGAGGATCGGCGCAACATCATCCCCCGAAGAAAGGGGCCAGAGCCAAGTTTGAGCACCGAGAGAAATATTTCACACGAGCGACGTCGAGACAGCCTGAGACTTTACAGACAGAATTTCGTTATACCTTTTACTCCTCCGTGCACGTACACAGATGTCAAGCTTACCGTCTACTGCGCTCTAAATTTTCACCCGAGCGAAGGGGCCTTCTGGATCTCACGTTCGCTCGCTTCTCTAGCCTCGTTTGGATTGCGAGGCCATGAACTTAGCAATTCTTCCACAAATATCGGGTGATTGATCCACATGTCGTCTTGATTCTACTAGAGTCATGAGTAGTTGAACCGATGATGCCGAGTTCACCGAGGTAATCAAAGGATTCATGGACACCGACAGAGGGGAGGATGTGAGAGCAGTATCGATGATGTTGTCCCGACAAAAGAGATAAGGAAGAACTACTGCAGCACACTGATGAGGATGCAAGGATCTGTAAGAGCTCGGCTGTTAGTAAACAGGAACTGATTTCGCTCCAATTGCCACTTTATTAGGTAGAGAAACAATGGCATTCGCCCTCCCGTCCCTTTCTCCGCTTTCACTCTTCTGACCCTTGAACCTTGGTCTCTAATATCATTTACCCTGTTTATTACGAGTGAAAGACCACTTCCTGAAAACATGTGGTTCTCATCATATCGAATCAGTTCTTCTCATTACCTGGTGCATGTTGTTAATCACCTGTGCGCGACTGTAGGAGAGCGAGCACTCACCCAAGGCAAAATGCGTTACTTTCATTCTTACTTTTCTTCAAATGGCAAAATTTATCTGAGAGATGGTGAATTGGGGTACTTGACACGCTCTTTGAGGAAATTGCTGTCGTGTCTTCGGCTTTGACGGAGTGTGAATGAGAATCCACTCAACTGTATCATAAGAAAGGACAGTAGAGTCACAAAGTGCAGATCCAACTAAGAAATTACATTTGACAGGATTATAGATCTCTTGCAGACATCTCAAGTACATAAGACAAGGAAAAGACAAACCTCATAGCTAAGAGGTGTCAAGTTTTAGCTGCGGGTATGCGAATTTACCCTTTCGATTGAGGAACCTAGATGTTTATACAACTGGCAACCAGGAGAAGGACTGAAGTAACCCGGTGCCCAAAGAAGCCCTGATAAGTCCCATACAGTATCCAGAACTACAATCATTAGTACGTACTGAGGGGAAGTTAGATCCCACAAATTTGCGCGTCTATCCACTTCGGGAGCTTTTTCAAGCGTTAAATTACTTCTTCGTTTCCTGGTTGCAACGTCTTCATCCATCCCGCAATCAGAAGGTGAGGAAATGATTTCATTGATGTTCAAAACGAGTCCTTGAAGAGTCCTATACTCAAAACTACAACAAGGGCGACGACGGAGGGAAAAGGTGACGGATCCATAAGAATCTACGTCCCTTCGGTTACCCCTCTTCAATCAAGGAGCATTAAGGCCCGTAGTTCGGGAGATCAGACAATGAAGAAATGATTTAACCCGATGTTCGAATTCAAAGCAGTCCATAGATTAAAAGTACGACTACGGAAAGAGAGGTCCACAGTAACGTACATCCCTTCAATGACCTCTAATTCAATCTAGCACGGATTGGTCAACCGTTAGAAGGTCATACATCGGGGAATCAATCAGGAACTGTAGATGGGATGTGACCCGACCATCATCCAAACCAGTCCGTGAAAGGTCCTTTTACTACCGTGACGGTACTAGTGGGAAGAAACGATACATACCCTTCCAAATTTACCTATTGTCAATCAAAGATCTTACTCACACCTGACAATTAGGAACTTAAGAAGGGACTGAATCGAACTCGACGTTCAAAAGCAGTCCATGAAAAGTCAGTTCCATATACAACAACGAAAAGAAAAGACAGATCCACCCAGATGCATGCTTGGACCGTCTGGACAAGACAGATAGATAGATAGATTTACAGACAGACACCCACCCACTGAGGATGGACCGCCCCTCCCATCCTTCTTCCATGCATAACTGCCAGTGTTTGTCGATCAGATCCTTGGATCGTTCGGCGATGGATAATATATTCAACTGCACGCACTGCACAATGCAGTCGTTCTTTTGGAGAGCAGTGGTCTCACGAACTCTGAATTCACCTGAACCCTTTTCTCTTTAATATATATTCGTACGCGCTTTCAAGCGTTTCATTCTCTCTATCTATCTGGATTAAAGAGAAGGAAGAGAAGCGAGTGAGCTGAATTCCTACCAACAATCTTCTTTACAGCCCAATTCCTCCCTTACTCTCGTCGTGCGGTGTGCTGTAACTCTTCCTTTCGCTGCACCCGGACATATGATGCACACATTAGGTGCCAAAAGCTTTATTCCTTCTTTTGCTTTTTGGTTCCATTTCTTTGTTCGGTACCTTACTCGTACTGGAGACTTTCTGCGTCAATTCATCGCTTTGGATAACGTATAAAAGAGTCACTCCATGTAATGAAGTGCTGTTAAATTCTTTATCATGCTTCATTAGTAATACATGTGCCGAGGATCAACTCCTATCACGACAGTGTTGCCAGCTATTCTAACTTCATAGTTGTGAAGCAAATCTCTTTCATAATGGTTTCCTAGTGGCTAATTTCTCGATGGTATTGCATGAAATATGAACAGTTTGAGTTGAAGCTCCAGTCGAGAATCTTCTTATGACATGTGATTAATTTGAACAGTTTCTTTACACGCGGTGTTCATTGTTTAACGGACATAAGTATGAAAATGAAATTTGGGGTGCAATGTGAATAATATTATTGCCAATCATTCAAAGGCATGCTGCTCTTTATTTTGTTTCTCATACTTCAAATGTTAGAGTGTGAACGCATCATATTTGACCGTGCCAAACTCAACTTTCTTCTGAGCCCCAAAGATATGATGAGGAGCCTCTTAATGTGCGCTATGCAGATCCATCTCATCTTCTACTTTCAACTTCTTCGCACTCATATCAACTTCGCCTCTAGTCAAGTTCTATGACTTTCTGCGATCATTTCGTATGCTTGGTCAATTATTCGCACTAGACATAAATGGGGTGAAGACTTGATCATGACGCCAGAAAGTTTGAAGGTTCTGCAATTCTTTTCACATGTCTGATGACCCACGATAGAAATCTACGATTTGAAGCTCGGTCTTTTCGTTCTCGTCAGCTTAAAGAAAATCGGATCTACAGAAAAATACGATGGGTTGTCGATCCATCACTGACAGTTCTACAGTAGCGGTTTACATAAAAGCAGCAGCATGTATGGGAAGATCTTATATATCATCGACTTTTTAGTGCTATTTTCATTCTTCATCGCAAACCCATTAAACTATGTGAGGATACCAAACTCTTTGTAGAGTTATCATCATCATTAGTCACTTTATATTCTTCTTGTGTGGGGCAACTTTTAGTTTATGCGGAAACTCAAGCACTCATCATCAAACGCGAATATACCCGCAGTAGTAGTTGAGGAGTTTATGGGGCTATGTCCACCGATTGTATTAGAGGGTGATGGCCTTGTCCTTGTAGGTATTTAATCAGGTGCAAAACTACCGTGGTAGACCAAGCATATCTTCAATTGACCTAGCTCCTCATAGCTTACCAGTTGAAGAAATAAAGAAAATACTTTACAGATGAAAATTACAGAAGCGTGTGTGTCTGTGTCAAAAATACCGGAAGTGCTGTGCTCCCTTTGTCCCCGAAAACCACTAAAGAAAATTATACTCGATGCTACTACCTTATAGAACCATAGACTTTGTGAAGTTCCTATGAAGTGGCCAAACTATCATAAAGTTTGAAAAATCTTTTCCATGAAATTTCTATGGACTCCTACATGCTCGATATCCACCTTTCTTATCCCGCTGATTAATCCTTGCACAACCTAAAAGAACAAGAGTAAAACCTCATAATAGTCCACAAAACATTTGAAATGAAACCAAGAACCGAAATCCTTGTGCATAATAAAATTAACCACCCGTGCAAAGAAGCCCAATAGACCAAAACAGGTCACATTTGCAAATTCATTTCTATTTCTCCTCGTTTCGAAAAAGCCGAGAGAACTGACCAAGAACTTACTTCCTTTTCTCAACCTTGTCTTAAACAACTCTTTCCACAATCGATGAAGATGATTGATAATGATGCGTATGAATTCGAGAATATGGTACCACCACTACTACTACTACTACGTCTACAGTGTTTTTGGGGCTCACAATCAAAAAAGGTCAAAAAGGAAAACAGCTGGAGTAAAAGAGATACCAGCTGTACACAATTGCGGCTCAAAAGGATAAGTCTAACGCTACCAGCTGGACACCAAATTTCATCCTCACGTGCAGTAAAATAAGAATATCAATTACACTACATAATATATTCATATTATGCTATCACATCTTTGACAACATACGCGGAAACAGGTCAAGCGAGGTCAAAAGACAAGACGTTGCCAAGATGTATATATTTATATATTGTACTGTTGTGGAAGAACAAAGTCAGCCCTCCATGACTTCAATGATGCTAGAATTTATTCTCAATGGGGTAGGTGTTGTTGTTCAAATCCTATCATGTCTAAGGGAAAGTCCCTGGACTCTTTCCCTCACTTACCACATGTACCATTAGAAGACTTCTATCACAAAATCCAATAAGAGTTTTCTTGTAGTTTTTCTGGTTGCTTTGGTTCCCCTCCACTTTGGGTGAGCTTAGGTTTGGTGACCTTGGGCTACTGCCTGTTTTCCTTCTGCACTCAAGGGTGCTAGGTAATCCTTTTTTCCTTTGGGATTTTTGTGCGTGGTTTTCCTTTACTTGGTGTTGTGTTCTGCTGTCTCTGGTTTTAACTTCTTCATTTGTAATATCAACTCAAGGTTTTAAGGATAATCTTTGCCCCAAGGCGAGCTTATAGTTAAGATGTAGTGTAGTAGATAAGTTGTCGTTGTTGTTGTAGCTATATAGCCAAAGTGACATTGCTTGCATGAAATAGATATTTCCTGAAAAGAACGGAGACAAGGGAGAGATTTTGGATGACGTGAGCTCGCCCTGGCATGAACTCACTATTATCACTCGAGCTATTTGATCCAGCACGATTGTGGAGAAATAAGTGATAACACCTCATTTACTCATATTTTACAACTTACCGTTTGACTGGTGGTGCAAAAGACAAAACAAGCATGCAACGAGATTTGCATGCTGTTCGGATATTTGGCGAATACATGAGACGTCAATAAACGTAAGTTTCGGCCTGCCAGTTGGAGATGTTGCGGTCGTTTGTCGTATATAAGAAGTGGAGGAGGAGGAGGAGACATCTGTGAAAGGAAGTCTTATGAGGGGGTCTAGAGAAGAGGGCAACAACAAAACCTTGCGGATGAGGCATAAGATAGTCCCCGCGCTTTAGGAAGATTCCATTTTCCTTCTTTGGCTGGCAGTTGTTGCCAGTGGGCGGTTTTGTCTGGATGGTAACGGAAAGGTCTTTTACCGTCCTCGGAAATTCAGGAGGTCCAGTTCAAATGAAGAAGTTACGGACGCCGGAGGAAAAGGAGTGGATTGGGGGATAGGGAATCTTCTCGAGTTGCCAGCCGGGCTTTGCTGTCTGCTGGAATGTTACGAGAAGTTCCCGGCTCGTACTTTAACTTCTCTTGTCTTTATCTTTGAGAGCAAAAGGTTGATTCCCTTGAGTTGTTTTTCTGCTTGCCAGTCAAGGGTCTGATCTAGTCCTTGCAAGTCTACTATCCTGCAGCCTTATGGATGTGGTATAGTTTTCGTATCACTATATTTGATATCCATAATACAATCATTGTGTAGGATTGAACCTTATTAGGATGGTTCTTTTAGTCCGGACGCTTTAAAGTTCTCATAAAACTCTTGAAAAGTCTCGACAAATTAGTCACCAGTTTTAGCATTTCAAAAGTCTTCAAGTGATCATATTTTGTAAATTAAGTTTCAAAATATTTTTGGAATCAGAATTGAGGTCCCGTGGTCTCGAAAATATGAGTCAGATTTCAACTATTCATAAAAGTGGCTGGCTATTCCTTTGTGATCCATTCGGTTTCGGATGACATGTTAAACACCTTTACATGACAGACAAATCCGGACTAAATAAAATGTCCCAAACCTGAGCAAAGACCCTGAAACTTCGTACGATTTAGAGTAAGCGCTTATCCATCCACTTCTAATGTTTAGCAATAAATGGATTCTGTTGAGGTGGTATTGCTTAAATAATCCATCTCATAATGTTATTTAAAAGCATCTCCATCCCAAGTCTTAAGTGTTGGTTTTAGATAGCGACATGCGCTAAAAGTAAGAGTTGTTATCTGATTCACTAAACAATTTTATCATGAATAGTGCCTTTTGTGTCCTTCCTTTGTTAGTTCAGAGTCGCGCACATGTTTTAGAAAATAGCGAGGAAGCAGGTCAATTAAGAGACTCGTGTAGGAGTTAAATATTGTAAATGGTGACATACACTCACGTACTTACAAATAAGTACAGTAAGACACAGCCAGAGTTAATTTCTTCTTCGTATGGTGAACAACTACACTGACTTATCTTCTTCTCGGGAGGTGTCTCACTAAGTCTAGCAAAAATAGCATGATTATCGTGAATCCCTTAAACTTCACAGAAACACTGTCACTACAAGGTCTGAAAATATATAGTAACTCCATGGTGAAAATCCAGTTCCGTCAATTGAACCCATACGTTGTGATCATACGTGCATTTAGTAACTCCTGAAAATGTAATCATTAAACTCGAGCCGCATACGTCTCTCAAACAATAAGTACGCAGTCTTTTAACTTGGACCACAGAGTTTATAATAACCGTATAACATTTTCAAGTTTGTGATGAGGACTACAAGGACGAGGTTTTCTGGGACAGTCGACGATGGAAAATGACATTACCACTTTCGGTTCCCAAGAAGTAATTCCATTGTACATCCACCGCTAGCTTTCAATGACAAAAGCTCCCTCACATCCTCCATACCCACAAAGGCTCATATCACAAAATGGATTCTGGTAGCAGATAGCCTCGTTGTGAGCAAGTGAGTGACAAAGGATACCTAGATTGATGGTCCGGGTTTGTATACTAGAGATTACTGTAGCGATTAGACTAGACAAGCATGTACTGTAGCTGTGGGTTCTCGTTCAAGCGTCTGCTTAGCATGATGAAAACGTCGTCATGATGGTCGACAGCGTAGTGGTTGGGACTATAAAACCATATTATGTACCAACTAAATATTCATTTGAGGCCTAAGCTACTTCTAATAGAGAGTAAAACCTCTCGTGAAAGCGCGTTTTCTTGTTGTTGTCTGGATAACGGTGCCACAGACCACCATGGCGCACACCCCCACCCCCAGGCGCCAAGGTACAAATCAGGCACGTCATCTACGATGATAATACACGTCACAGCAGACAAGGAACAAACTGAAACCTATTCGCCACCGACGGACACAATAAGGATCATAAGGCGCCACGGAGGACAGGGTAGACCACTTTGTGGTGGTAGTCGGTCTAGTCGTCCGCGCGGGCGACTAGACCGACCAATTTGGGGGCGCCACATGGGCGCCGGACGTGGCGACTGATTCTCGGTAGAAGTGAAGACGCATTCGCTAAACTGGGGGCACATCACAGCATATTAGATGAAAATATGCGGTGTTGTCAGGCATTGCGAATGTGGAGCAGTTTGTAGACTCTTGTACATGTCCATAACGATAAAATGTGCCAACAGTTTGGTGGTGTTCTTCTCGTGTGGAAAAAGGATTCATGGGATGAATTTGGTGACTTTTCCTCAAGTCAAATTATCACAAGCAGGTGAGATTGGCCCCTTGTCAATCGTGGCCCGTTCCCTAAAGAACATGGAGAACTACTGAAGTAGATATGGCGTTTACAACATACTTGAAGCAGGTAAGATAATCAGTACCAACTGTAGAAATAGTAGATATGAAAGGCGACCGCGTAGGAAAAACGAAGGATGGGAAGACCCCATCAAGCCGTACAAGGGAGAGACAAAAAAGGTAACATGGGGCTAAGCCCCAACAGAGTCTATATGAGAAATAGAGGATAAACCACCGATGCCCTTTGAAGAGTCAACTTTAGACACGTTCTGTTCTCCCTTGTAAGCTATACTTGTAGAGAAACTGGACTCATGTTGCTATTTCTATATGTACCACGAAAGAAAGTGTCAAAGGTACCTCACAACGAAACAAGTCGTATCAATTATCTTCACCCTGAAATCAACTGTGGATATGTACCCACGATAGATGTCAAAGGTACCTCACAACGAAACAAGTCGTATCAATTGTCTTCATGCTGAAATCAACTGTGTGTGTATATGTCCCACGAAAGCAAGTGTCAAAAGGTACCTCACAACGAAAAGAGTCGTATCAATTGTCTCCATGCTGAAGCTCTTTCCTTCTTTGGTCCGGCAACTGCTCTTCTGGAGTTCCATCAGTGTGTGTAGGTATTTTACTCAGTTGATTTCAGGTATTATCGGACGAGCACGGAAAATGTATAACATCTACAGTACTCAAGATGCTTACTCTCAGTAGAAGACTATTTCATCAAGTATGTAGAAAATCTAAAGTATACATATGAATTCGAGCAAAGAGACTGATGTCTGCCTTTGCGTTCTTCTCTTCTCATTAGAAGGTGGAAAAAAATTCTCCCACTATCAAACTGTATCTAAATCGCGACTGATGACGACGTTTTATATGTGTCAAAGTTTTATGATTCTAAAGCTAACAACAGTAGTATGTGGATAAACCAGTGTGCGTCACATAGTGACTGGCCTGTCCAACACAGCAATTTATGTGTTAGCGTTTCATGTATCCTCTCGGTAAAGGCATTTATCTACACAACTGTGTCCAAACCGGGATCGATCTATCTCAGTCGGAATTCTACAAGTGCTACACTCTTTGTGACCAATATACCATCCCTTGATCTCTGGCAGGTGGTAAATGGAAAAGGGATATGCCAGATTTGTCTCGTCTACGGTATGTGGACGAGACAGTGGATACAAAGAGATTAGCAACGGCTTTGGAGCCGGATGCTGTTTCACTATCGAAGAAAAAGGAAAATTGTTGTATACCAAAGAAAACAAGGAGAAATTGGAGGGGTACATTCTCTTCTCTTCAATCGCGGTGGACTGCGGGGCTTCATCCTTCGAGTGAAAATCAAGCTGTTGTATAGAGTGTAATTTCTAGAATTATCATTACCTCGCACACTGGCACCACCTAAACTTTTAAATTGATTTCTTGCGGGTCAGTATTGACTGTTGTTGAGTTCACTTGCAATATAAAGATTTTGGTATTCTGTTCGAGAAACTATGTTAAAGAGTGACTTACTTACAACAAGACAAAGTTTCAATGGCTGAACAGAAATGCAAATTGAATAATAACGCGAATACTGATCTTGCAGATTCCACAAAACTGCGAGCAATAGGACTTCCTAAAATTTAACCAAAATTCATTTGGGATAGACAGGATCATGTTCACACTTAGCCAGGCTCAATCCAAGCAAGTAAAACATGTCCTAGTTTACAAAAGGGATTCTAAAGCATAATTCGACCATGTGCATAAACGTCAAGACATATAAATAAATGATGTAGAAGAGTTCATCCAATCCTTGGTTTATTATCGTACTGGAGAAGCAGTGTTGAAAATTTTGAATAATGCAGGGTCACAAGGCTAGTAGTAATCCATCCATAGCTTTTTAACGTAGACAAAATCCACTATAAAATCTTTACAGCATTGCAGTGTGCCATCTAGTGGTCTAAAAAAAGAGAGCGGTTGATGTACAGTGGCAGACAAAAAAGGGAACGATGAGCCTTAAAACACCCAAGTATCCTGAAAAATGAAAGATGCACAACCAAAGGAAAAAAGTGTGTCTGA
This sequence comes from Lunularia cruciata, assembly GCA_948567375.1. Classification (NCBI taxonomy): domain Eukaryota; kingdom Viridiplantae; phylum Streptophyta; class Marchantiopsida; order Lunulariales; family Lunulariaceae; genus Lunularia; species Lunularia cruciata. The sequence goes on from OX419759.1 coordinate 17,088,020, forward strand.
CCGTTATATAATGAACTCTACACCTTAACCCCTTCCAACCTGACCAAAGCTGAAATTCTCATAAGTACTCCCTTGAAAATTAAACTCCTTGAAGAACGAAACTCGATTGAGAGCTATAGAAAGAGCTACACCTGGGTTACATGGATTGCCTTATGACCTGGAAGTATATCATATCAACTGATTGATTCTAGAGCTTTTGCCATCGGCTCATTCGAGATACTACTCCGTCATGTTAATCTCATCAACTTCTATGATATCACCTCACGACTAGAGAACCAAATTCGACTGAGAATCAATGACAAGCTATGGCATAGATGCCATCATCCCATTCAAAGAAAAATAGATCGAGTGTGGAGTGCAAATTGATCTGAAGGATGGATTAAGTTATGATTGGATTTTATCATGCCAACGAAGGCGATAGACTATCTCTTTCCATTATGGTATAGAGAAGCATATGCCGCGGTGTCCAATGGATGGGCCAGGAATTTCTGGGATTAAATCCTGTTCTTTATGGTACCACCCAAACTTCACCAGCTCTTTCATAGTCTATGCATCGGTCGTAACTAATACTACTATTCCTAGGACCATCATGACTACAAGCCGAAGCGTTAGGAAGGATTTGTGTACTATATGTACTAATAAGGAGACCTGGGTACACTACAGTAGAGCGTTTCGATGTCCCATATCGTCCTGGTTGCGATGAAGCGCAGTTGTTTTTTCGGTTCTAAGTTCTTTGCCGTAATTAGTGAGTTCGTTTGTGTATTCTTGTAGTTTCTTATCCACACTTATTGTGGCCCTGAGACAGGATTAGTGAATCTATATTGATTAGTGTATTTGTATTATCTTTAAGAATAGAGTTGTAATGGTTCAAATACTTAAAGAAGAAAGGCGACCGCGTAGGATAACAAGGATGGGAAGATCCCATCCTTGCCTTATTGTACCTACGATATCGACACCTAAAATAATCAAAGATAATTATATAGTTTATAGAATATTCAAAAAGATTCTTCTAAGAATAAATTCAAAAGAAAGAAAATTGAACCCAAAACCTCTCGCACAATTGTCCTTTGGACTACCCAATTGTTATCAAAGTGCGTTCAGATTGATACATACTCCGATGAAGTAATCCACATTAATTCTTTTTTGGTGTTCTTATTACATTTTAGTTGATATTAGCCGGTATTACCTTGAATAATTTTTTCAGGACATATTGAGATCAAACTACATGGATGCAAATACTCGTTGTCCTCCTTGTTCACGAACATACGTAATAGAGATCTAAACCACATTTGTCATGGAGCTAATAATATGTTCTACATGTTTATCATGTGTATGTGATTCATATGAAATGATATATCGCAGTGAAGGTTTGGCTTCCGGGTCTTCATAAGATATAATTAAATTTATGCGATGTATAAAGATCGGTGTGTCGAGTCCTAGGAGGCTTAAAACCATCTAAACATGTAAATAAAGTCAGCCAGCACAAGTCTACGCAAACTGAGTGCTGTACGATCTATTATATATAATATTTCCAAGGCCTTCTTTACTTTTTATGGGAAGGTAGAACAAATAGACGAGACACGATGTCATCAGTTAATACAAAACAATAATGAGGTGATTGCCCACGTCACAAATTCAGGGCTTGAAGCAGATATTGAGTTTCTCTCAATTTGGAAATCGAGTCCCATATATGCTACTACCTAGTATACCAGAAAAGGGATGAAAAGGGATCATTTTCTTTCTTTGCGCAGGTCAAGTCAAGTCTACCTGTAGTTGGAGAGGAGGAACATCAACACAAACAAAAAAGCCGTTGGCAACGTTGAATTTTCCACTCAGATGGTGGTGTACTTTTAGACAGTGGCACTTCGTGTCAACCCCCTTTTACCAACAAATATTAATTGGCAACGACCTACATCGACAACAATGAATTGTTTTTGTTTTCGCTTGCGTTGACTGATACTTCCTTTTTGTCCAGCTGAAGATGTTTTCATCGCTCATGCTGGCTGAATGAAATGCAGAAGGGATAATAAACAGATATCATACTTGTCCTGAGATACGTGTATAAAAATACCTGAAGGGACGAACGGAGGAAAGCCCGTTCTGTTTCTCGAGTATCCTTTACGTGAAAGTCTGAGAGAGGTATTAATCTGAGTGGCGGTGTCTTTGGAGTATAAGGTAGAAGGGTATCGACGTTTTGGCAACCATATTACGTATTTATTTTAGCCACGGAGAGGATTCCTTTGTAATACAACCATTACATGGGGTTTACTTGTGCTTGAAAAGCGTAATTGTGATATAGATTGTGATGTAATTGTGATATAAACATATTTCTTTTCTAAATGTTTTTTTGGGTGCCACCGCCTGGGTGTGGGTCAGAGTAAGTAAAACTTTATCATCTTCAAAAACAAGACATCCATTTACCATTGAGGATCTTTCTTTGTTCCTCTATGATTATCAATTAGATGAGTAGTTGCAACTAATAGAGTTTGTTTAACCCATGCTTAGTCTATCCCACTCTCTCTTGTTTCTCAATGGGTGTGCCATCAAAGCTAGTTCTTGAGCACCTCCAAGATTGCCTTTCCCATATGTTACATATTAATGTTTTCCTCTTCTCTTTGCCTTTAGCTAGCATTGTCTTAGTTCATGTGCACCATGAAACACCTAGTCTATTTGGAGCTTCTTGTCTCCTACATCTTGCAAAGGAGACCTCTAGTGTGCGCCCATTGCCATTAGGAATGTTTTTTTGCATTTGGTTTCTCACACTATTTTGTTTACATTTGTGATAGTCTTTTTCTTCCTTATCCCCAATCACTTTGTTGTGGCTACTCCAAAGGGATGCAAGATGGTCATTGCGTCAAGCATCCTTAGACTTGTTCTGCTACAAAAGAGTTCTTGCAATTAATATCAACTAAAGGCACACAATAGGGGGACCTCTTGCGGGGACCTCTCATTGCTATTACACATTATAGGGCTCTATGAAAGGTGGTAGTAGCTTATCAATCTTGTCTTCTCCCATATATCTTGGACAACACTCATATTGTAGGCCCATTGGAGGTGGTAGTTCAAGTAATGTTTGCTTTTAGACTCAATTTAGAGACCTTGGGTTTATGAGTCCAAGCTAGTAGCACATTGTGAGGTCTACAGCACATGCATGATCCTCACTCCCTTTGACTTCCTACCAAGATTCAAGTTCCTTGTAGGTGGTTTGAGAACTTTAGGCTCTCCTTTCGGATACAAGGATTTTTGTACTTTGTTCATCTTAGATACCCTAGTATAGGTCATAGTACATGCTCACATCTTTTCTCATATATTAGAGCATGGGATGTAGTGGTCCTTCATTTAGCAAATAGGTTCTTATATGAGGGCTATCATTTTTTTAGGACCTATTACAATAGTGGATTCAAAAACCTACTCCTTCCAAGCATATATTTGTTTGGCTCGTAACTCATTGTCATGCCTTATATGCATGCCACTCTTTGAGTTTATTGACTTTGTTTCCCTAGACTCTAGGAAGCTTTAGGTAAATCTCAGTGAGCATATGCACACTTACTAGCATCTTCATTGATGAGCCTCTAAATCATAGAGCTCAGATTCTCTCTTGCTGCAAGGAAGGCTCTTGTAACGATATGGAGTTTAGCAATGGAGTTAGTCAAGGCTAACAAAGTAGCAAATAGACCAAATTAGTCTAGAACATTCTAGAAGTATCTAGGAAGCTTCTTGGAAAGCTTCCCAACTAGCTTAACTTGCATTCAAAGTAGTAAGTTTCTAAAAGGAAGCTTCTAGAAGCTTTCAACTAGCTTAGCTTGCACGCCAAGTAGGCAACTTCTAGAAAGAAGCTTCCCGATTAACTTGGCTTGCACTCCAAGAAAACAACTCAAAGAAGCTTCTTGGGAAGCTTCTCAAGAGCCTTGTATGCTCTCTATAAATACCAAAGCCAAAGCCCATGCTAGGCATGCAGATTTTCCCATACTCAAGTGTCCCAATGTGATCTTCAATTCTCCTCTTTCTCTTCTTGATCTCAGTCTTTTACATTGGTATCAAAGCAGGAATGGGATAGATGGAATTTATAGACCACCAAATCCATTTCCATCAAACTATTGGGATTTTTGTATCCGAGTACTACCCAAGCATCATTTCACACAATTCATCACCTCACGCTTTGGGCAAGATTTTTGAATACAATCACCTTGTCCAAGGAACCCCTGGTACTTCAGATTGTAATTTATGGAGGAGGATGGACGTGTTTCATCTATGTGTTAATAAATTAGATAGATTGGGGGTGGTGTGATAGAGAAGTAACCATGGTGGTAATGCTCAAGGTTATCATTGCTATGCATCAACAAATTGAGCACCTTATTTAATTGTTGGATGAACAAGATCATCGACAACAAGAGCACATATAGAGAGTACCAATTCAAGAAGGAGAAGATCAATCCAATTTTCCAAACCCAAGGTTTTTGAAGGCAAGAATCTTTTGGGTGTAGTGGAGAATTTTGTGTTTGATTGCAAATGTTATTTTGAGGCTACCTGTAATACCAAGGGTTAGCCATATGATCTAGATGTGAAATTTGGTTTGGTAACATCTAGAATGATGTTATACATGATGGTCAAAATAGATCAGATAGAAGTATCACCAAAATAGTACTTCTACTAATAGGGCAGAAACCAAAATAGACTTGAGAACCTTAGAACCAATAGCTAGACATATGATTTAAAGGTGAGAATTGGTTTGGTAACATCTGGAAAGATGTTACACATGATGGACTAAACATATCAGAAAGAGGTATCACCAAAAGGGGACTTCTACTAATAGAGTAGGAACCAAAATATGCCTAAAATCTTTGAAGGCAATTTCGGAGGCCTAAACGGATGAATTAGGCCTCAAAAATGTGCAAATTCCCCCCCCCCCCCTCTCAATGTTGGAAAGGTTGGCCTTCCCTCCCCATGCTTTGTCTCGTCGAGAGCTTTCCAACGGTACCTTACGTGATTCTGAGATTCCTACAAGAAGATTCCCTAAAAGATTCCCTCCGGTCAAAGCTTGTTTGACCAACAAGATAGGACCTAGACCAGATATGTCACCCATCCAAGTAAGTAATCCAAGGGTGGAGCTTGCTGACATGTCACCTATCTGTGTCCCTAATCCTATGGTGGAGCTTCCTTGGCGGAGATCCTCTTTGTCTATATAATAAAGAGAAGGTGCTCCCTTGAGACATCAAATGTTTGAGTGTGCAATCTGTGTTTTCTCTCTTCTCTTGTCCTCGGAGGATACACTACCAATCTTCAAGAAAAACATAAATAGATTCTCTTGGCTTCTCTTCCAGCCAATTGGATGGAGTAGCAAAGCTATGGTGGCAATTTTGAGTGGAGCGAGCTAAACGGTAAATTATTGCACCAATCTTGACATGGGCAAAATTCAACAATACAATAATTTGTTGATTCCAAGCTATAAATATCACACGAGCTGCACAAGATAGGTTAGAAAAGTTGATGCAAATTGGCTCCATAAGAAGTTACATCATGCAAATTTCAAATATATTGGAAGGTGAATCTCTACATCAATTTGTGAGGGGCTTGAAGTCATGAACCAAATTAGAGGTAACTATGTGAAAGCCACAATACTTGGAGGAAGCCATGTGATTGGCAAAATGCTTTGATTCCTTGGTTGTAACAACTTGATCTCGACCTCGACCTCCACAAAACCTACTAATACACTACACACGGGTGGAGGAGCTAGCACCAATGATGATTGATGCTATTCAACAGAGACCACTTGGCACTACAAATAGAGGAAAACTACAACAAAATGGTGTTTGTTTTTATTATTGCTAAATTAGATATTGCATTGTTGAATGTTCAGTCAAGAATAGATGACCTTGACAAGTTGCCCAGATGGAGTTCATGGAGTCAAATAATCAAGGAAACAAGGAATCCCAATAGGAGATTTTGAGCCGCCTGGTAGGAACTTGATTAGTTCCAATAGGATCAAAGGCTCAACCTATGCAAGTTTGCTTCACTTGGAAGGTATGATACTTGATTGTGGTTGTAGGATTTTGGTTGCTTCAAGAAGTTTAGAAAATAGTTTGTCCATGCAATTAGCAAAGGAATTACATATTCCTATCAAGCCAATAATTGGAAGTAGATTGATGATGGCGGATGGTAGAAAGTCTTCTACATTCCATACCTTGCATCTTCTAACCTTCAAGATTGGGAAAGAGTATTTAGATTGTATGAGATTTATAGTGGCACATCTACACTATGATTTCATTCTAGGTCTACCTTGGCTTGAACATCATAAGGTTCAATTTGATTAGAATTGATGATAAATTCAAGTACAACACCAAGGTAGGAATTTCCAATTAGGTTGTTTGGCACCTCTGAGTAAGACACCTAATAATAGTTAGCCCTAGGATGGGAATTTTTCCGGGAAGGTAACCATAGAGCAAGCTTTGAAAGGGGATGAGTCCCAAGATGAGAAGTTTATCAAGAAAGCAACCATGGAGCAAGCTTTGAATGTAGATGGGTGCCTCGATAGAAAGTTTGTCAATGAAGCAGCCATAGAGTAAGCTTTGGAGGAAGATAAGCCTAGTTTTGTAGTGTGGATCAAGCCGATTGCACAAGGAGAATCTAAGGGGAGTCAAGAGCCTCATCAAGCAATGGTTGATCAAATAGTTCAAGAGTTTGCGGATATGTTTTTGGATGATTTACCAAAGGGATTACCCTTAGATTGTGGTATGTCTTTCAAGATTGAGTTATTTCCAAGGAGTACTCTAGTGAGTAGACCAATCTATTGGCTCTCATCAAAGGAGTTGGAGGAGTTGTGAATAACTTATGGAGTTATTAGAGAAGGATTTCATACAACATAGTACATCTCCTTGGAAAGCACTAATACTATTTGTTCCAAAGAAGGATGGAGGACTTCATTTTTGTATTGATTATTGTGGGCTCAATAAACAAACAATGAATAATGCATATCCCTTGCTTCGAGTTGATGACTTGCTTGATCAATTGATTGGAGCATGATACTTCTCCAAGTTAGATCTTCACAACGGCTATTGGCAAATCCCCATTGATAGGGAAGATGTGCAAAAGACTGCCTTTCACACAAGGTATGGGCATTTTGAGTGGAGAGTTCTACCTTTTGGGCTCACTAATGCTCTAACAATCTTCATGGATTAGATGTATTGGGTATTGGATGGACTATTAGATCAATACGTGATGGTGTTCTTTGATGATATCTTAATCTATAGCAAGACAAAGACAAAACACTTGAATCATGTACGAGAAGTCCTAAGATAAATATGACAATGGAAATTTTACTACAAGAAGTTGAAGTGTACCTTTTAGAGAAGGAAGTTATCTTCTTGGTTGCAAGATCTCATCGGAGTGGATCAAGATGGAAGAGGAGAAAATCAAGGCCATTGTTGATTGGACTACTTTGAAGGATGCTACAAGAGTATGAGCATTTAATGGATTGGCTAGTTTTAATTGATGGTTCATCTAGTAATATGCCCATGTAGTTGCACCATTAATTGATCTTTTGGGGAAGAACTTGAGCTTTCAGTAGACCACCAAGCATGCAGAAGCATTCTAAAAGCTGAAACATATGGTGGTCTTCAAGACCTATTCTTCAACCATATAATCCTCAACCACTTTATGTGGTTGATTTTGATGCTTCTAGCTTTGCGATTGGAGCTGTGTTGCAATAGGAATTCCCAAATGGATTACATCTCATTTCCTTTGTGTCTTGCCAACTATATTAAACTTAAAGGAATTACTCTACTTGAGATCAAGAACAATTGGCAAACCAAGGTATGGAAGCATTATCTCTTGGAGAAACAAGTGATCATGCAAACCGATCACAAACCATTGTTGCAAACATTACACTTGGAACACACAAAGAGAACATCATTGATTGGAGGAACAATTACAATTGTTTGACATCAATCTTGAGTACAAACCCAATCAGTTCCATATCATCCTTGATCCCCTATCACAATGACCTGATTTGAAATCTCTTCTTCTCATCACAATGGCAATTACAACAATATCAGTTGACTCCAAAGTTGATTCCAAATTGAATTTAAGATAGCTCTACAATAAGATCCTTTCTTTTAAATGATACAAGGTCATCTTGCATCATGCAACAAGGAGTACAATACTTTCTCTTACAAGGAAGGCTTTCTATTTTGTGAGAATTGGATTTATGTTCCAACCAAGGAAGATCTCCGACTTGTGCACCTCCAAGAAGCCCATGACTTACCAGTTGCTAGTCACATGGGTATGACAAGACCTTGGGTACCCTCCAAAGCCAATGGTGGTGGCCCAACATGACACAAGATGTTTGAGGGTTTGTCTGATCATGTGAGAATTGTCAATGTAACAAGGCCAATAACCAAAAATTGAGTGGACTCCTTCAACCACTTCCCATTCCATCTGCTCCATGGGAACACATGAGCTTGGATCTCATCACATCCTGGCCAAAGACAAAGCAAGGTCACACAATGATTGTGGTGTTTCTGGATAAGCTTAGCAAGGAAATTTATTTGGCACCAACCTTTGATACCATGGGTGCTCCAACATTAGGATAGATCTACTTTGAAAATATCTTTAAGTATCATCGGATGCCATGTGTACTCATCTCCAACCATGATACTTGATTCACTAGACATTTTTGGCAAGCACTCTTATAGATACTCGGTACCAAGCTTGCTTTGTCCACTGCCCACCATCCTCCTCAAACTGATGGACAAACTAATCATGAAAATTGCACCTTGGAAGATATGCTTTGTATCTTTGTCAACTTTCACCATACCAATTGAGATGAATATACTGCAGCTGTGAAGTTTGCATACAATAATTCCAAACAAGCAAGCACCGGATTCTCTCCTTTCTTCTTCAATATTTGCTAAGATCCACTTGTTTTAGATCCTCTTCTTGCTCCTCCTCCATCTCATGTCTCTCATACTTCAACCTTCTTGACCACCATATCCCAATCCCTCCAACAAGCCAAATCTCACCTCCTTGTTGCCTAAAATTATCAAAAAAAAATGCAAACCACCATCATTGTGATCTCACCTTTCAAGTTGGTGATAAGGTCATGCTCTTTTCCACCCCTCCCACTTGATACCCAAGTCCATAAACTTGTTTCTAATTGGATATGACCCTTTGATGTCACACAAATCATTTCTCTTGTTGCTTATTGACTTGCCTTGCCTTATCATATATGCATCTACCCTGTCTTTCATATTTCCAAGTTGAAACCCTTTGTCCCTAATCTGTCTTCTTTTCCCTCTTGTGTCCAACCTCTTCCTCCTCCCATCCCTACAACAATCATAAAGAATACAAAGTTGATAATATCCTTGTGCATCGCCACATTCAACAAGGCCGTTGACAACATACATAGTACAAGGTCCTTTGAAAAGGGTATCCTCATCATGATGTCACTTAGGAACCTCTTTCTCATCTCTTGAATGCACAAATGACCCATCCAGGAGTTTGAAGCTTCAATGGCGACAAGGATGTCACCAATTAGCAGTAGAGGAATATGTAACAATATGGAGTTTAGCAATGAAGTTAGTCAAGGCTAACAAAGTAGCAAATAGGCCAAATTAGTCTAAAATATTCTAGAAGTATCTAGAAAGCTTCTTGGAAGCTTCCTAGTTAGCTTAGTTTGCACTCCAAGTAGGAATTTTTTAGAAGGAAGCTTCTAGAAGCTTCCAACTAGCTTAGCTTGCATGCCAAGTAGGTAGTTTCTAAAAGGAATCTTCCCGATTAACTTGGCTTGCACTCCAAGAAAGCGGCTCAAAGGAAGTTTCTTGAGAAGCTTCTCAAGAGTCTTGTATGCTCTCTAGAAATACCAAAGCTGAAGCTCATGCTAGGCACTTGGAGTTTCACACACTCAAGTGTCCCAATGTGATCTTCCATTCTCCTATTTCTCTCCTTGATCTCGGTCTTTTACAACTTTAGAGCTTTGCTCCATGCTTCTCCCTAGATTGACAACTTTTGCTTTACCTTGGAGGAGTTTACCACAACTCTATAATTGAGGTTGGGTCTTCCACATGACAACTTGGCCACTCTTCTTATGATAAGTAAGCTTCTATTTTTTGGTGCCATGGGACTATAGTGAAAAATAGGTCAATCCACACATCCAACTCTCATAGGGCTTCAAGACCAATGTGCATGTGGTTCCACATTTGGCATCCAAGGCATACACTTCTTGCAGTGTGGAGTGGTAGGCTCTAGTGCACATGTGGTTTCCCATATGATGTCAAGGGCATACATTGCTAATGGTGTGCAATAGGTGGAGAGCCCACTAGAGTCCATCATGCAATTTGACATACAATGCCTTAGATTAGTGAGCTACATTGGCCAAGGTCCAGATTGTGCAATGGTTGGATCTACCAAGACCACATGTTTGTTGGGTGCAAGTGTATATTGTTACTTTCACATATGGTTGTTGCACCTTGCATGATGTAGTGGTGGCAAACCCCGTACACACGGAGTCATTGGTACGGGCAGGCGTACATGCATGAGCAACATCAACCATTGCCTCTATGGGCAAAGAGGATCACTACGCACCCCGACTATCCTTGAATACCTTTGTCCCCTTGGCAATTGAGATATTTGGGCACCACCATCACCATTTTGTCTATCTCCTCAAGGGGCAGTATGAGGTTCCTTGTAAAGGAGAGGAGCACTGTCTATCTACTCAATCATGCTCACACTATAGACAATACATATTAATCACTTTTATAACATGCTCAGGCTTTGTGTGTCTTCACCAACAAACAACTGCAATAGTAACAAACAACTGCAATAGTAACACCCTGCATGGCTTGCGTGTTAATGTGCACTCACCATATACCATTGGAGGACCTCTATCGCAGACTTAAGGAGTAAACTTGACTTGGTTTCTCTCTTCCTAGCTTCATCGGTGTTTGTTGTCAACAAGTTTTTTCCCTTGGTGTGCATTTGTGCTCTGTTTCTTTGTCTCTCTTGGTCGCTTGGGACCAGTGGCCCTCGTGCTCGTTTTCCCTTCTGCACTTGGTTGTGCCATCTGTTTCTTTCCCTTTCTTGCGGGGTACTATATGTATATTTTATTCATTACAACTGCCTTTCAGTTTGTTGCAATCTTTAAGTTTGTTGCAATCTTTAATCTAATCATGCACTACCAAGCTATGTAAAAACTACTACCATGAAAAAAATTAACTCAGTTGTTTCCCTCTTGCACTCGTTGGTGCTTTGTACACCTTTTCGCATTCGAGGGGTATATATTTTTGTGTGTTTCCTTCCAACTCGGCAGAGTACACATTTCCCTGTTTCAATATATAGAACCAGATCAAATTGTAGAGAATCTATACTACGCGGTGGAATTGGAGACAGGCATGCATGGAAGATTGCCGTCGCTTTACTAGGTGGAGTAGGGAGCTGTGGGGAGAGACGGAATGATAGTCGGGGCTACGAGCTGAGAGGTGTAACATAGGTCCATGTTCACGCATGTTCGTTTGTCGACGATGCCCCAAAATGATAGAGATATCATAAATGATTTCATGAATGCAAACAGGTAGGATTGGGAAACAAGGAAAAGAAATAAGATATGAATAGAACTGTACACATCATCTAGAGTAGAAGATAGCCGGCCACCTGGCTGTATTGATGGTGGATCCAAACTAGAGTATGGGTAGTATGGGAATGAATGGAGTGGAGCAGGATATTCTCGCCGAGCCGTAAACATAGTGATGAAAGGACCACATGGTAAAGTGTAGTTGGAATATTAGGTAAACAAATTCAGCTCTGTGAATTGATTTGGAAGTGAAAATACAAGAAAATCCGGAGTCTACTAGTAAATGGGTGAATAGAACATCACAAGAGCTCAAGACCTTCTAGCCTAGACAGATAGTCCATGATGTGGAAAATATCAGTATCAGTAGATTCTAGAAGCATTAACCGGGAGATACGAGAACGAAAAGCATACTTTAAACTATTGCAGATCGGGAAAGAATGTGCCTTACCCATCTTCCTCTACAGTCTTGGTTTCAATGATTACATAGTTGACCACTGCAGAGGTATTTAATCGACATTGCTGGTGGTTTCATTGAGCCATTGTCAAGTTAGAGGTCGAAGGTTTGAGTAGAGGACCTACAGCCCTACATTTTAAACACTGCATATAGATATGGGCTCCAATAAGAAAGACAAAAACTCAAACAAGGATACAACTGTATATCCATAAATTGGAGGCCAAAAGTAAGGAAGAGAATGGCAGGTCGTTATTGCCGTATGATGCAAGTGAGAGGAAGAGCATATGCTCATGATCAACTTCTGTGGAATTGAGGGGCCCTAGAGGTCTAAGAGAGGCTTAGAGACGGACACTTATGTTCTCGTCTCGAGAAAATGACGCAGGTTGGAGCTATCATTGGACCTGCCATTTCTTGAAATATGTGAGAATTTAATTTTCTGATCACAATTTTGAACTCGATAATGATTACCAACTTCTGATTCTCACTAATCTAATGTACTTTGGTCCTTTCCATCCAAAGTCGCCTCTTGGATGGAAAGAACCAAAGTACGAATGATGGATGGAAGGACGGTATATGAGAAACAGACTAGAGTACGAGCGTCATCTTGTTTTTATTCTGCACATGAAAAGGAGACAATGTTTTATTAGAAAATTTAAATATTTAGACATAGAGAAGCATCGTGTGCGAATGTGATGGATATGTCATGGTGGGCGCTAAATTAAGGAAGAACGAAAATGAATTGAGAAGGAGCGATGGAGCATGTGCTGTAATCGAGGAGCAAAGGAGGTCTAATTCTAAGCCCCTTTCGGACGCCGAAAGGGGATTAGAGTTTCCTCAATGATGGTGCTGGAGGCTAAATTCTAGATGTAGTTTTCTCTGATGGGCAAGGAATGATCACGCTTCCGCAAGAAAAGTATTTTGGGATAAAAGCTTGTCATTGGTCTATGGATACTTCGCCATGTGGGATGATATCGACGTTGAGAATGATGCAGACATCCCACTCGTGATGTGCTAAATTAGGAAGAGCGGCGTCTGTGCATAATAAGACATGTGGGAGAGAAGAAGGTTGGGAAATGCGGTGAAGTGGCGAGGGGTGGTGCAAACCTTATGTCAAATGGAGCTAATTGGATAGAACTTGCGGTAGTAGGTTACAGGTAGTGCTGCGGTCATAACCTTAAGATTGCCATATCAGGTAAGAGCCGACAAAGAGACTTCATTAGATAATAACAATTCATGGTGGTGGAGAATTTAAGTTAGATGTGTTTTAAAGGCACTACGTGGCCCACGCAGGAGGTGATTGGCGGAGTAACTAATGAAGATTTTCAAACCGGGGACCGTACTCTTGTTTAACGATGTCACATAACCGAGTTCAGCCAGCGCTTTTCTCTCGGAAGTCGTCGTCGTATAGCATCGGACAGATTCATGAGTCCAGTCTGTCATGGAAGTGAAATCCACTACAGTAATGTCCTATACTGTACACGGGATCGAGAGGGGTTTGGAGTTGCGGTAGGTCGCGTAGTAGAGCTGTTTACAGCAATGTATGGAGGATGGAGTATGGAGAGTCAGTGGTACAAAGTTTAGTAGCTATGGTTGAAACGTAGCTTTCACTTTGATGAGCTCGAGTACATAATTTTATGGCTATACTGTAGTTGAAAGATAGCTTTCACTTTGGAGGTCCAGAGTAATGAAAAGCTCACATGAGGATGATGGCTAAACATGTGAGGGAAGGAACCGTAGCATTCGGTAGCGAGGGGCAGGGCGGGTTGCAGTGATGGCAGTGCAGAGACAGCCGAGCAGGGCCACTCGGTAGGTCTGATGGTATTGTGAGGCTATGGCCTTTCGTCGGCGCTGGTTCTGGGCTGGTCTGTTCTTTTCTGTTCTGTTCTGGGTTGCTGCTCTGGTGCTGGTCTCTCCCTTTTCCCAGGTCCCTCTTCTTCTTCCCTCGCTTCCCTTGCTCCCCGGGGAACCCATGCCTTCATCTCCTCCAAAGGTGATCCCAGTCTCTCACCTGGAGTTTTGAAATCTTATGAAGACGAGATCAGAGAATCCGGGAAGTATCAGAAGCAAGGATGAAAGGGAAGGATGGAAGTGAAGTCAAGCTGCGTTTGTAGAAGAACGCTGCTGTAGGCTGTCCTCTCTTGAGCTGAGCTGCCGGACCTTGCCTGGTCTCTTTGCTCTTGCCATCTCAGCTTTACCTCTCTCGATCCAGACCCACAGAGGGCCCCACGTTCATTCTCCACTCTCTCCACATTTCTCCTCTTGTGTTTCCTTCTCCCTGAGCTGGTGGTGCGTCAAAAGTTTTTCCCCCCTTCCGTCTCCTCCTCATCAGTCTACGACTCTACCAGTGTAGCCTGGTCTTCCAACACAGCTCGCATTCAATACTTAGTGCACTGAACTCTCCCATTTGGAATTTGCTACATCAGGTTGTACAATGAGCTGCACTAGTGTAGCTTACTTCTGCCAGTGAGGAGGAAGAAGAAATCGACTGCCAAAAACTCACGAGCGAGAGAGGAACGCGAAGAAGTTGTCGGATTTTGACACTTTGAAGCTCACCAGAGCTTTCAGATTGGAATGACGAGAGGAACACGGTAGGACTCTGATCAACGATACGGCATAGGCGGCCAGGCTCACTACCGATGGGTGTTGTATCGCCAGTCGATGATGCTGCCACAGTCACAATGAGGATGACGACTGTCGGTTTGCTTGTGGTCTCCCTACTAGCAGCCGCAGTGCAGGGGGAAGTATACATGGTGCTTATGGACGGAGATCCTGTTGTGAGCTACAGAGGTACACTTCCAGGTTTGAGCGCTACCATGGGTTTCTCTCCAAAGGCTCTAAAGTCTCAGTCTCTCCAAGCAGTCGGGTGTGTATTTTTTTCTTACTCTCGCTTTCTCCGTCCACAATGTCAAAATGGCCCATTTTCCCGCGTTCATGGTCTATACAAAAGTAGAATAGTTACCATTTGTCAATCCTTTCGATGCTACCTATGTTCGCTCCACGGTCAAAAGTGCACATTACTAATTTGAAAATCAGTTGACCAGTCATGTAGACCACTTGCATTACGATCCATGTTTCCAATTATCGGCTGGTGCCCACTTGAGTGATGTTCAATCGCCTCTATTTGGTTCAAGCTGATAGTAAACCCTTGTTCTTGCATCTAGTCCTACCTCCGGTCTTGAGTGTCTAAACTGATCTGCCGATGGTCATAATTGATATTCAGCTCAGACATCGAGCTGCCCTCGGTCCAGTGACAGAAACGGGTTCTAGAACATCACGCGAATTTGAACTTGGAGGCCGTCGGTCGGAAGATTATATTCCTTATTCCTGTCATGGCTTGTCTGCGACGATCTTAACTCACCCCCAGCCAAGCTGAGGGATTGCTTGAGGAAGCCGCCTACTTTGATTGTCAAAGAACGTAATGCGCAGCTCTGGAATAACTGATTTTGGATATCAGTCGATGACCGAGTTTGATTTTCATTTTTTGCAGCCTTCAGGCGGTCCAGGCATACTCAACCCATTTGGTATCCCAGCAAGACATGCTACTCCAGAGAACTATCGGAAATGGGGGATACAAGAAGCTTTACAGCTATAACTATCTTGTCAATGGATTCGCTGCGGAGATGGCCCCGCAACAGGTACTTCTTTCTTGTACCAGACCACCCCCTACCCTCTCTCCGAAATTCAAACAGCTGCAGTTTCCATCCGCACTACACTGTCCATTTTCAAAAGGTCACCCGAATCTGTGCAGCCGCATTTCCAGATCCACCCCCCAATAGGTGTTTATTAGGATGGAATATTTTGATAAACCTTGGGCAATTGTATTGGTGAGTGAAGGCAGATATCCTGAGAAGAACACCAGGTGTGAAACATGTGGAGCGGAGCAAGCGAGTACAGACATGTACGACCCACACCCCAGACTACCTAGGCCTGGAGAACGGGGTCTGGGCAGCTGCTGGTGGTCCATCAAATGCCGGCGAAGGAATTGTGATTGGGGTGGTAGATACTGGTATCGATCCTAAGCACCCGAGTTTCGCCGCCAGCACAACAAAGCCGTATGGTCCCGTTCCTTCCTACCTTGGGAACTGCGAGGTCCACGCGAGCTTCCCAGCAGGATCATGTAATGGGAAGATCATAGGCGCCCAGCATTTTGCGGCCAATGCCAAGTCCGAAGGAGCCTTCAATTCCACCATTGATTTTGACTCCCCTCTGGATGGAGATGGCCACGGAACGTAAGAACTGCTTCCACCTTCATCCTCTTATTTCAGATGTTCTGCCATGTGCCTTCTTATGTCTTCAGTGACTCCTTGCTTACATGATTCTCCTCTTCACCAGCCATACCGCATCCATTGCGGCCGGAAATTACGATATTCCAGTCATCGTTGGTGGAGTTAGCTACGGGAATGCAAGTGGAATGGCTCCTAGAGCACGGTACGTTCACAACCTTAATTGCAAACAGATTCATGTGCTAAATATTTCATCTCAGTTGGAAATACTAGTCTCTGGTGCATGAATGATGACCTTGAAGTCTCCAAAGCGTGGGTCCCGGGTGACACCTCGAACTACGGTAGAATTATTGTCTGTCTGTTTTTCCTTGTTGACTGATGCTGACCTCAAGATGGTCAACTGAGTAACGAAATGGTCCCCCATTCCTTCCTCCCAATGCAGAATTGCCGTGTACAAAGCACTTTACAGACTCTTCGGAGGTTTCAACGCCGATGTAGTTGCCGCCATTGAGAAGGTAATTGTCGTCAAATCTAGCCGACAAAGATTTGTTCGTCAAAGGCCCACATATTATGGATTGGATCAAGTCAATGCTTTTTCCAAAAGAGGGTCTCGAGTTTTCCATAAACAATAGTTTCCTGCATGGATTGCTCTATCTCTAGCATTAGACTAGACTCACGTAAAGTTATCGATCATGTCTGTACTCCTAAGTCCCACCTTTATCCGGTATGTTACGCTTGTGTGGGTAATCCAGCCCAGTAGTTCGATGCACTTAATTTTCACAGGGTTTGATGCGCTGTGCAGGCCGTGAAGGATGGTGTTGATGTTCTGAACCTTTCCTTAGGTCCGAACAGCCCGCCTGCCGAGACAACTACAACATTCCTAAGTGTATTCGATTTGGCGTGTCTAGCAGCAATAAAGACCGGGGTTGTTGTTCTTCAAGCTGTAGGAAATGGAGGACCCTATCCTCAGACCACTCTCTCATTCAGTCCGTGGATCATCACCGTCGCTGCTGGTGTTGACGATAGGACTTATCCGAATTTTATCAACCTCGGTAACAACGTCAAGTTGAAAGGACAAGGCCTGGCCCGTAAGTCTTTGTGAGCCATTAGGAGACAACTTAGCCTGAAATGTCCTGGATTTCAATTGTCTTGAATGTTCATGAATGACCCTGAAATGGTCGGGAGATATCTTGGATAGGCCATGAGCTCATTCTGTGCTTCCAAAATCGAGACCGTTCAATTCTTTGGTTTCGATTTGCCACATTTGAAAAGTCGCCGAGCTCGAGGTGAGTAGTACAAGACAATTGACTACACTAACTGCCACAATTCAGATAGTGAACAGTTCTGACCGGCTGTCCATCACCCTAAGCTAACACAGAATCTTGTATGGTTTACGTTTTGGTGCAGCCGCTACTCCTGGAGATGCCATGATGAAGATGGTGCTTGCTTCGGATGCAGTTACTGGGGTAGTGGATCCAATTTATGACCCAAGTGATTGCCAAGAGTCACCATCACTGGACCGTGTGAGGATTGCTGGAAACATTCTCATATGTACCTACTCTTTCAACTTCATATACGGAGGATCCACCATTAAACGAGTAGAGGAGACAGCAAAGAATTTGAGTGCTGCCGGGTTTGTCATGGTGGTGCAAAGTGACACTGCGGGTAGCAGATTTGATCCAATTCCCATTACCATTCCGGGTATCATCATCACCTCGCAAAACGAATCCCAGGTACAATTCAGCGAAGAAAGGTTGAATCAAGTCTGAAGCTAAGAGAGTATGGGGTCTCGCAGGCTCCAGTACTGTAGTAGTTTAGCCACAGTTTTGCAACTTCCATCCATCTAATTTTTTCCAGATGTTTCACTCTTCAATTTTCAATTTCACTAAGGTCTTAGCTAGTAAATTTTGGACATTTTTTTGGTTCCTTATATGTATCAGATTTCAGAACTGGGTTGTTTACAACGGGGTCTGTATTCCATCATACAAATATATCAGACTTTCATCCGCTAAGTTTCATACGTGTTAAACGATTCTGATTCAATCCTAGTAAGGCTGCAACTAATGATTATCTGGCAATGTTTGAATTTTGTTGTAGATTCTATTAGACTACTACAACAAGACAACCTCCAGAAATGTTAAAGGTCAAGCAGAGGCTTTTGGAGCAGAGGCAAAAATTGGAAACGGACAAAATGCAGTGTACAGTGGTACTTCTCCTGTGGTTGCGTTGTTCTCGTCCCGTGGACCAGACATCAAGGATTTCAGCTTCAACAACGCAGATGTCTTGAAGCCCAACGTTTTGGCACCTGGGTCACTGATTTGGGGTGCGTGGACTCCGATAGGAATTGACGAACCAAATTTTATAGGTAAGTTACAGTTCTGGGAACTCTCATCCCGGTCTAGACCCTTGGCCGTTGAGCCATTAAGAAGTAACTGCGTCTGAGGCAAGAAGTGCTTGCCTGAAGCGAATTTTAATAATCTTGTAGCGAAGCAGTCAGTCATGCTCGATTTTGGTCCTTATTCTTGTATCTGGTTTGAGGCACCTGTGAGCACTCACATCGTCACCTAAGCTCCGTAGGATTGATTGGAAACCTACGATGTGAAAACTTGCGTGATGGGAAGAACTCTCTGCCTTGTATTCTATAGGAAAGAACTTCGCGATGGTCTCTGGAACGAGTATGGCCACACCACATATTGCCGGAATTGCTGCCCTCCTGCTTGAACGAAATCCCAGTTGGACACCTGCTATCGTGGGCTCGGCTCTTGCAACCACTGCCTCCATCATCGATTCTTCTGGAAACCCACTTCAAGCGCAACACATTTCGTTTGCGGGAGCGCCAGCCCCAGGACCTGGAACTCCCTTCGACTATGGAGGTGGTGCTGTAAATGCCACAGCAGCTCTTGATCCAGGCATTGTTTTTGAAGCAGGTGAGTCTTGTTCATTTCGTCTTCAAAGTAATTTTTCGTGGCCTAAGACTTCTTTGAAGTCCTTGAGTTTGAGGAATTGCTGTAGTAGGCAAGTGAGAATTGGCATCCACTTGAGATGGTGTCTTCATGTTTCACTGCCCACAGATGGAAAATACATTTGTTTCCATTTCAGTCGTGTAGAATGGAACGAAGTGAAGTGTATTATAATTTACTGCAGCTTTCTAACTCATGCTTTACTTTTATGCAGGTTATGATGATTACATCAAGTTCATCTGTGCTGTGCCTGGAGTAGATCAATTCTCCGTGTTCAACATGACAGGTAACAAATGCAGCACATCATCTTCAGACTTCTCGACAGATCTGAACACACCCTCCATCACAATTGCTGCCTTAAATGGGACAAGGGCAGTTCCTCGTACAGTTACCAGTGTATCTACTGCATCAGAGACATGGACAATCAAAGTAGCTGCACCCGAGGGCGTGTCTGTGGCTGTCGTCCCACAGACCTTCACCATTGGCCCCGGCCTTACACACAAGTTTGTAGTCACCTTGACTGCAACTGCCACCACTCCCGTTTTCACATTTGGTGAAATTTACTTCACGGGTTCCCTAGGACACACAGCTCATATACCAATCTCTATCATTCAAACCCAAGTTGGTGCAAAGTGAAATCTCCAAGAGACCTTTCTTCTCGTGGAAGAAAGGTCGATTCTTGAAGGATACTGAAAAGAAAATTTTCCATAGTGGAGATATCTCAGCCACTCACATGAGCTTTTGCTAGAAAGGCTCAAAGAGTAACGAGCTACTTTGTAAAGAGGAGAGTCTTGTAACAGTAGTTGCTAGTCCTACATTATTGATTTGTCATAGGCGAATGGATATCACCTAGATAGGGTGACTGGGACCACCTCCACCCAACGGGAATTTTATGTCGTTTTGGACTGTTTTCTCTACACCCCGACTGATCAATCAATCAACAGTGAGTACATTAAAGGGTGTTTCTGGAAGAATTCTATCTAGATTGTGCCTCTGTACAGCTGCGTAAGAAGCTGTAACACGAGCACGTTATGTACAATGAGACCTCAATTAATATACTTCATCCGGTTCCATCTTCCAGTAGCAAGTTTCTACTGAACCGTCGTCGTGTATCCAGCGTAATGCAACACCCCTTCAACTGTTTCTAGGTTTGGTTCAGCAAATTTGCCATTCAGATGCGTGGAATGGATGAAGTGTACTAAAACATGGACTTTTCTGTGGATCCGTTTGATTCTACAGTCACGTAATGGTGACGGTCATGTAATGCTGGTGACACATTTGGCCAGGTTTGTTAGATTTGGATCTCACCACAGTAGGAATCATGACGGCAGTGATTGAGCCCACTAACAGAAATAGCGAACTCATCTTGAGCGTATCGATACAACGTCTCAGGTCCAGTTCGAGAGCATCGTATTGAAATTGACCTTGTACCCACCCCCTAATTTTACAGGAACCTCTTGAGTGAAGAGCTTTTGTTTAACGAAAACCGTCAATCAGGCTGGAAGACATCTCAATGATGACTTCTTGACAAATAACCCACCACGAAACAAACAACCAACCACCAGGAAACCTTTTTTACTTTAGCGTAACTCTTTTGCAAATCCAACGCAAAAGATAATGTCACACTTTGCAGGCACGGGAGAGACTCTATTCACCGCCTGAATCGTAGGTTTTATCAGTCCCAACACTTAAGTTCTTACACAACAAAGAATACACCTCGAGGTGCAGAGGTGACACAATGACACAGCTGTTGCCTGGTTCAAGTTTAAAACAGTAGCAGGTTTTATTTCGAACTTTAAATTTGGAAGGGTGCCTTAGAAGATTGGTTCGCTCACAGACGAGATCCAATTGGAAGCCCTAGATTCTAGACCTTGCATTGTGCCTGTCAGACAGGAAAGTGCACAATTCTTCTAAGGTTTCAAACCATACCTGATGAGGTTTTGAAACTTTGGTATGCTGTATTTGACGTCTAGCTCTGAAGAAAAGTATGGCTCGACACATGCTATTGGAGTAGGTATATGTATATATATAGTACCCCGAAGGTAAGGAGTACAAGGCACAAACAAGAATATGGTGTCTGTGAACAGCACCTTTTTGTAGAAAGCATGGACCTCGTACAGTCAGTTATCATCATACTAGTAGGTGATGATCGTTCGTCCCGTGTTACACGACAGTCCTTGTTGTGTAACAGTACGCGACCAAATTTGAACGAGTCAGGAAGTACAGGCCAGTTCAGGCTCCTCCTCTTTTCTGCAAGATATTCACGCACTGAGACCTTGACGATCAGTCCTTAATCATTGTTGCACAAAAATGCACCTGAGAATGTGCAACCAAGTCGGGATATATGCCTTCAATGCCACTGGAATTTTCGTGAAATATTTACTCACTTTAATACCAAATCTGCACCTACCACCGTACACAAATAAGATAGTGTAACCCGGTCGATGTTATGTATTCAAATGCTTTTCCAACCCATGTTGAGTTTCAAGTTGATTCTGCCTTCCTCCAGGACAGCCCTATCACCGCCAAAGCACAATTTGACAGAACCCTAAATCCATTCAGGGAGGAACACCATCAATTCTTAGGTTATCTAGACTAAATCCAATCCAGGATCCTCCTCCAACGATGCCTCAAGCTCCGAGCTATGGAGTCAATTCCGAACACTGAATAAACTTTCTTCGCTGCATCGTGGAACCTCTTTCCATGAGCATCATAGAATTTTATTTCATCAGGATTTTCGCTTTATGGCTTGCTCGGTAATGTTCTGATTGGTCTATGAATGTTCATAAACGGGTGTAGGGCAAACTCGCCAGAAACACTTCCGCGCATGTGATGTCTGAATTTGGTTACTTGAATTCTTAATTCTCAAAATAAGGGAACGTTATACGCTTCATGAGCCACCATCAACCAACTTCGTCTGTACGGCCCATAAACTACAATACTTTGTATAACACCCAGACGAATTGATGAGGAACTCCTCCCGTGCAGGGAATCATGCATCTGATCAACTGGGTGACTCTTCCTAATGCTTGAAATGATACTCTGTCGAGTGATGAACTGACTAAAAGTAGATGTACGTGTATATTTTCGATAAGGTACCAGTGAGTGCATGAGCCTGGTCTGTCGTCATGCTCCTGTCTGCCTTTCTGCAAGATAAAGAACAATGAGATCCGTCAATCTGGATGCGGCCAATAAGAGCGATTGCATTGTCAATGCCAACTAAGAACCCGAGAAATCTCGAGATAGCACAAGTACATTCTTATGACAAATTCCACTGCTGTCAGTCCGTCAGGTGATTGATTGCTTGATTGGATTGGATTCACATAACAATGGGAAAGTTGCAGAAGTGTCACATTCAAAGTCGGCTACCATATTCTCGTGAATTTATACAATACTGATTTGGGGATGTAAAATTGAAAAGGATTTCGGAAAGATGTTCTTCAATTCTTCTTCTTTTCTTGTATTTCCCTTCCCACTGTGCGCACCGATCATCATTCTAGGCTCCCATTGTGGAGTTTACAAGTCACTCCTTCAAGATCTCCACATCTTAACCTTGTTTGCTCAATTGGTCTATCTGAACGTATTATCCCACATCAACAAAAGCCAAGCTCCTCCCATGCTAACACTTCCTGGCAAGTTACCATGACTCTAAAACGACCCAGTACGCAATTTTCCTCAATTACCATCGATTTGGATTGGTTCCCAAAATCAACTGTTGGAGAGTTCTTTAAAATCACGAATCAAAAGAAGAAAACGGTAAAGTACTGATAAGGAAGACATGGCACCTTGTGATTTCCTGCACTCGAATTAGCGCTAACGACCTTACTCGTTGCGGATTTGCATGGTAACCCCTTCATGGGAGTCCATTATCAAAGTATTCAAGTTGCGAAGAATGTTGCATTCAAACTTTTAAGAGGAAAAAAGAAAATAATGAGGAAATTAACATCTTACATCTTTTATTTTACAATGGGAGAGAAATATACCTGAAAATGCTTAACATTTGAAAAATAACTGAAAATAGAGAATCTTTATTATTCTCCTTAATCCACCTGATATTTAAAGTCACTTGTAACATCAATTATGTTACAAATTTGAAACGTGCCCTTTTAGTAGTTTGTATATTTAAATTGATGATTGATATTCCGTTGAAATGGATAGTGCAAATTGTTGAGATGAATTTAAGGAGTTATAAAATTCAAAACTTGTGATATTTTTCAATGTAGATATTTTAATATTATAATCTTTCTGTCTCTTAGTCAAATTGGGTAGCAAATTATATTCAAAATTTCTTTCTTTCCTCTAAACTATTTCCTTCAAACTAACAACATGGATTATGGAAAAATTTCCACTAGAGCAATTTAAGCGACGTTATAATAATCCACATAACTCCTTATAGATTTGATGGTTTTTAATGAATTCAAATTGCACTCTACCAGAATTTTCAAAGGTAAAATTGTGATATATTGATCTTTTGATATTATAGAAAAAATACATGGGAGAAGTAAAATACACGAGAGAAGTATAATGTATTATAGACCATATTGTGGATATCAATATTGCTTTACCCAATTTAGACTTTAAGTGGTCTCAACAACTAGATGTATTTGGAGTATTCAACCCAGGTGAAAAAAGTACATTATTCTATTGTGAAGGTTTTTCAAGTACAAGATACAATTCCAATTGTACTATCCTTGTACTATCGTGGATCTAGTATTGGAAAATCTAACATGGTTTTAGCTTTAGCTTCTTTTCCCATGGAGTTAAATGAGCAAAGATTATACTTTTAACATCTGATTACCAAAGGTATTGGAGAATCATTTCCTCTAATAAGAGTAAAGAATTTTGACATAATGCAACATATGTTTATGTCACAATTGACTTTTGGTTTGAGAGAAACGTCCTATTTGGTTCACGTTGAGATTGATGCTTTGGAGGACAAAATTTAGCAAAGAAAACTGAGGGACAAAATTGTGAATCTACAAGAGACTAGAAGATGAAAAGGTAAAGTACATTTTGCTTATGTGAACTATAGGATAGCTTTTATATCTAATAGCAAGTTGGATTTTTATAACAAACATTAGTAATCTAAGGGCCATTATTCTAAAGTTCAAGAGATGAAGTTGAGGAAGAAGACTTTGATTTATCTTCCTTGATTTAGCATTTCTAATCTAAAAAACTAAAATCATTTTACGGTATACTCCTCCAATACTAAGATTTTGAGATTAATTACAAGTATGGCTCACTTGTTTGACGTGGAGGATGTGCTCTAAGATATTAAGTCATACAATCTATATACAATCAGAGCATCCAAAAAAGCATCATCTATTATGATTTTTCTTCAATGGATTACACCAATCAATACTCATTATGGAGCAAATATATGTTGTCTAAGTAGGTTACATATTAAGAAGGTGAAATTACTAGCATTCTTACATAATCTTGGAAAAAGGTATGTATTTAGAGCTTCATATAATTGAATGGCTTGTTCCTTATGACCTTATTAAATATATCTATAATTGGAGATCTTAGCTCTTGTTGTATTGCTTACCACAAAAATTATGTACTCACCTCTTTCTATATGAACTTCTTACTTTGGGTTTATAACCATAACTAAGACACTATTAGTTAGATTAGTTAGAGAGTATATATGAAAATTGCTCCTCTTGATGGTTTATACATAGACTAGTGATCGTACATGTAATGTAAGATACTATCTAAAGTGTACTATCTAAAGTGTTTGTGATGAGAGAGGACTTCAATGTAAAATTTTTGAGTAGATTATTAAGAAATCATTAAATTATTATTCTAGAGAGGGAGGAGGATGGCATTTATACTAGAATAGTAATTTGGTATATAGAGATTGCTTGAAATTTATTGAGGATTATGCATAAAGCCCTTATTCCTTCCTTGTCTTTTTGAGCCTTGTCTTCCAAAGAAGAAGACTATTATCTTGTGCTACTTCTATGTGATAAAGATTGAGGAGCTAGAGTGCATATGAACTTAGTTATTTGAACTCAAGAGAATATTTGAATGTAGAGTTCAAGAGAAAGAGAAAATTTGAACTTAGAGGACTTGAAGAGAAGCATGGAGCTTTGTGCTCATGTACAATGAATGGGTAAAAAGAAATCTATCAAGATAAATAGCTTTTCATGTTGATACTTCAAGATCTCTAACTGACTCCCTCACTTGGTAAAAGATGTCATAAGCATGAAAATAGAATTTTCAATGGGATTAGGAATAAGCAAAGGATCAAAGACTAGTGCTGCTTTACTATACTTTCTAACTTGATCCAAGATCAATAGCATAGTAACTAACAGGAATATATAATATCTTATAATTAGAATTTTCTCCTAAAACATGCAGCCCAAACAAAGTCCTTTGACGAGTAGCCCAATCCTAGTCCAAAATGTATGAAATCTAGCAATCACTTCATTGTACCCACACGTTCTACTCTAATAGAACAAAGATACTATCATAGGAACAAGAGAAGTAAAACCCATGCTAACTCATCAAAAGGATCATATACCAATTAGTTGAGTGGTAAGCAAAAAGCCTATGTAGCCTCATCATCATGTAATGTACAAGGAAGCTTATAGAATAAACATGAATATAGTTAATTAGTCTCAAATTTAGAATATAGTTTTTATTGGATTCTAACCACTACCATAACTTAATCATTATACTTGCAATGGTCAAAAAATGGATCAATGTAGTATGTATAATCTCACATGCCAATACTATTAATGTCACTTGTCTTCTAGAGGCATCCCAAGTGAAACAATAGTAAGTTTTATGTACCTTTCCTTATATGTTGCTTTATTCCTTATGGTATAAAGAGTGTATAATACACCATGGATAGTGTATCTCCTCAAGTTCTAAGCAATGGAATATAGGAAATAAAGCCATAGTTAACACAAAAAAGATGGTTAATCTTATATCTCTTCATATTTACAAAATAAAAACTCTTTTGATGTTCTAAGTATTAGAATATGGGAAATATAGCCATAGTTAATACAAAAAAGTAAAATAATATAGGATGCTTTATCTTATATCTCTCTATACTTACAAAATAACAACTCACTCACATCTCACCTCATAAGATCATATCATGTAAGTAAACCTTAACTCTATGACTTCTACAAATTGTAAATATTCATAATTTCTATTATATATCTTCATGATCTCAAAATTATTTTCCAATGAACCATCTTATATAAACCAAAAGGTTAGAAACCAAATTCTACCAAAAATCACTCTTATACTAAAATAATTGATAAATCATATAGAATCTAATTTTAATCATGTTCTCCTCTTATTACAAGAATATTTATCATGTTCAATACGGATACATAAAACCAAAATTGAGAAAAAAAATTATATATTGACTTCTAACCTATAGAGGTTACCTTCTATTCTATTGAGCTCTAAATTCTTGTAAATTTGCAATGAACTTCATTTAGAAAACATGTGCTTATACGTAGGTCTTGATTCAGTTACAAACCAATGGTCTGTAGACTTGGGACCTTCTTTGTAATTTACCTCAAAGGAAAGCATGTTTAGTAATTATTGAAGGGGAGATTTTTGACAAGTGGTTGTGGGAAATGGTCAAAGGTGTCATGTAGTTGGGAAGGGAACAATTGTGATCAAGATTGCCTTATGAGTAACAAGGTACATCTTGCAAATGGATAAAAATCTCATCTCAACTAGCAAACTCAATGAGGAATGTTTTGCTACAACCTTTGGAAACGGAGAATGGAAGATAATATCCAGAGCAAGAGTAATAACAAAGGGAAAGCATAAAAGTACACTTTACCTACTCCAAGGAGATAGCATTGATGATAGTGTTGGAGTTATTATGGATGTGGAAAGCCATCTTCATTATGGCATCCATGACTAGTGCATGTATGTGAAAAAGGTGTAAAAGAGTTACACACAAGAAACTTGAAAGAAACGGTTGAGTTAGAGTTTTGCGAGACTTGCATCTATGGAAACAAAAAGTAACCAATTTTAAACTAAAAGGTTGACAAAACAAAAGCAAGGAGTTGGAGGTAATATACACCAATGTATGGGGCCCAACATAGGATTTTTCATGTGGAGGAATTGATATTTTGTCATCTTCATTGATGATACAACAAGGAAGCCATAGGTTTATGCTCTTTGTGAAAAATCAAATTTTTTTAATTTTTTCAAGATGTAGAAAGAAAAGGTCAAGAGAGATACATGTTGTTAAATTGAAGCACTTTAATGTGAAAATAAAGGTAAGTGTAAAAGTCAAGGATTCACAAAGTTTTTGAGCTAAGAAGACATACATAGTATAAAGACTATTCCAAGAATGTCAAAAGAAAATAATATGGCAAAAGGATGAATCAAACAATCCTGAAGAGAGCAAGGTTTATGAGATTAAACATAGGATTATTGCTCCATCTTTGGGCTACAATAGTTGATACAATTGTATACTAATCAACATAAGTCTATCTAATGCATTGGATGGAAAGACATTAGAGGAGGTATGGTCAGAAACAAAGGTTATTTATTCATTCCTAAAGGTATTTGGTTGCACAACATATGCTTTAATCAACAATACAATGATAAGGAAAATAAGAAGCATGACATTAAGTCCCAAAAGTGTATCTTTATTAGCCATGATAGTGACAAGTATGGTTAAAAATGGTATGCATATATATATTGCTACACAACATACATTGTTATCAACATTCTACACTATAGAAGCACAACCTATGTAGAAAGTCATACATGAACTCCAAAGATCCACAATCAAATCAATCAAATCTGCACAACTTGAATTAGGTCTCTAATCTAAACACTCAATACTCAACATACCTTACCAATAGGCCGTGATTGTTAGGTTTTACTCTTATGCCTTAGAGTTACATTGTATTTGGTATTTTTCTCACTCGTAGGTTGATAGTGAGAGTTGACTATGAGAAGGTAGTAGTACTAGACTAGCATATGATAGGAGCCTGAGTCAGTAAAGGATTCCCGTGAAACTTTTTAGTGGATGTAGCCTCACATGGAGATGAACCATGTACTCGTGTGAAGCATGAACTCACTAGTAATCTGCATGTTATTGTGACACTAATCAATTTTATCAAAAAAATGGTATCAAAGTGAGATTGATGTTGATGATGGAGGCTGCAAGAAATTGAGTCAAATGGTGGCTCAATGGAGCTGATGCATGAAGCAGTTCTATACTAAAGGCTGAACCTCAGTTTGGGGACCTTGGTTGATCACCCGTTCTATTGTGCTCTATACTTTCTTGAGAGGAAGGGAGCTACAAGCCTATAGGATCAGGGTAGTGCTAGTATCAAAACTAGAGCATGAATGAAAAGAAAAAGAGCTTGAAAGGTGATTGGTATGCATTCCAGACAGCTTGTGAATTTTGTTTTATAGGCCCTGAATCCAATTTCTTTAGGAGCAAAGAATAGAGATCTTCAGGTCCCAAAATTTCTAGTTCTTTAATTCTGTGGGAAGTGAACATGGATGCAAATCTGAGAAACTCTATCCTGTGATGAACATTTCTAGTTTTCTAATTTAGTGGGAATTGAACCTGGACATGAATCTGGGAAAATCCATCTTCTACTAAGCAAAGCACTTTCAGCCATGCCATGGTGATCACAGATTGATGACTTGGTTGCTTTTGAGTGTAAAGAGCATGTTGCTTCCTACCATGACCAAGTGCAGTGTACACAAGTTGCACAAAGCGACCAAATTCAATGCTCAAAGAAGAAAAATTGATGTTGTATGTGAGAATGTCCAAGATGATTAGAAGGCCGCCTACATGGTGCAGAGCAACACATGATTCCCTTGTCTGAACCTCAAGGAGGATTAAGAGTTTGAAGCTCTTGAAGACTGATCCATCCATTCTTGCTGTTGTGCAATCAAGTCTAGGAATTTTTGATGAGGAGGAGTAGAAGAATTGATCAATTGATGCAGCATTTCTGATAAGGGTTTTGCCTTAGATTTTGAAGGCTACTTTTGTCCTCTGGAGGTAGCTTGATTCACTCAAATTTTGTATGATCCAAGGAGGTGAAGGGCAAAGGTTAATGCAATGAGACTAGCATTTTGGAGTTTTGGTCACTATTGAGGCAAAAGAGGTCTTGTCTTGAGGGATACCTCAAGAGATAATAGCTCTCTAAGGAAGCCGATCTGGTTGAATGAATCTCACTACCTATAGCAGTTCTACTTACTGATATTGGACCCAATTCTCGATTTAGTAATTTTGTGAGATTGTTGTCCAAAACAATCCATGGGTATAGGTATAAGTGCAAGTGCAATTCAAAGGAAAAGTGATTTGATCAAGTGTTCACTTGAGCAGAATTAGGTAAAGAAGAAGCAAAAGATGATGACCCAAAGTAATACCAGTCTGAATTGCTTTGACCATTGAGCTCTTGTTTTAATGAAAAAATGGTAGTGGATGGCCTTTGGAAAACCAGTGTATCTTGATATAGAGTGTCATATTTGCTTGGTAGCAGTAGAGTTTGTAGTTTGTAAACCAAATCTATCCTTAGTCCTATGCCTTGACATGGTGAAGGTGGCCGTTCTTCATGTGCTTCCCTCGTTAACAAAAATATTGTAAAATATTTCCCAAGAGTGTAAGGAGAGTTTGGAGGCACACTCCATAACTTCCCAAAGGTTCAAGCTTCAAGACTAGAGTAGTAGAGTACACCAAGAGATTGCAAGTCTCACCTATAGAAGGTTTTTGGATGAAGTTTGTGTCACAAGGGCAGACAACCTTTTATCACTTGATGTAATTGTTGCATCAAGATTGAGTAGCACGGTAGGTTTGATGCTATTGTTAACCTATGATCACATGAACTCTTGATGGTCTGCATATTGAGAGCATTAGGAATCCTTTGCACACAATCATTTGCTCAACATCTTACAAGTTTACCAATGAGTGGGATCATACATTGGAAGCAATAGCTCTCCTGTGGTGAAGGAGGAGCTAGTGAAGATTGACCTAGAATGAAGAAGAACCAGTTGGTGGAAGGAACGAGTCGATAGAAGACTCTTCATCACATTACTACCAAATTCTCATTGGGACAAAAGGAAGGTAGGAGCTGAAATCTTGAGGAGATAGCAGCCATTGAATGGTGAATGTACATGCTTATTGCTCATTGTGAATATACTTGCTTACTTACTTGAATATTCACTGTCAAAAAGTCTAAAGATCTACACAATCCTTATCCAGATGTCCTGCTCGAGTCCCGTAGTGAACTTTTGAATATTTATATTGGCAGAGCTCCTACTCAATTAAGATTTGCTATTGCACCAACAAAAGACAAGAAGTAAAACCCAAAGAGAGTCAATGGGGGAGAAGTCCTAGACCTATTAATGTGGTATAGAATCCAAGGTTCTACTCCCCCCTTTGGAATTCAGTTCATAACTTTTGACTCATGACTCAAATGAATAATCTCTTTAGTGCATTGAAAAGCTTATCTTTAGGGCTATAAGTTGATGCAACAAGAAGTTGAATTTGAGTATTTGAAGAAGATACTGTAAAAAAAATTCTGTCTTATGACCCACTCCTTTAAGTATTGGAGTTTTAAGGTGGAAGGTTCAAGGACTCAAGAAGAGTCTCTAAGTGCAGCAATAGCCTTAGAAGTACTCGTGGAGCAAAGAAAGTCAACATGGGTACTTTGAAGCTTGGTGGACCCAAGTTTGATGTGGCAAAGTTTGATGGCTGCATGGATTACTTGTTATGGAAACGGTAGATGAAAGGAGTATTGAGGGCAACTGGTTTGGGTAAGCTCTTAAGGGAGAAACATGAGGATGTGAGACAAAGTGATTGGGATGATTTGCAAGAGCAAGCCATGAATACTATTTTTCTTCACCTTCAACCCTATGTGATCAAGAAAGTGGTGGAGCATTCCAATTATACCTCCTTGTTTGATGCACTTCAGAGCAAGTATCATTAGAGAATGAATTCTCAAATAGATTCTATGCCAATCTCAAACTAATCACATTCAAGATGAAACCAAGAACCAACATTAGAAACCATGTGGATGCATTTTGTGACCTAATAGTAGACTTGGAAAAACTTGGGAGAGGACTTGAATGAGGAGCAGAAGGCACTGCACTTATTGGGCTCCTTGCCGTCATCATATCAATCACTTTCGTGAGTTTTGTTGCATTGTGAGAAAAAGACTATTACCTTTGAAGAGGTGATAGTAGCTCTACTTACGGATGACTTGCAATAAAAACTTGTTCCAACCTCAATGTCATCTTCTACTCAGGACAATGCATTGGTCATCCAATATGGGAGACCTCAATGGAGGACTAATGATGGTGATAAGGAGAAAAACACAGCTAGGTCCAGGTCTAAGTCTGGATGCAAGTCCAAGGAGAGGAAGTAGGTGACTTGTTGGGGATGTGGCAAAGTAGGCCATGTGAAGAAGGAGTGTAAAGCTAATGGCAAAGGAAAGGAAGATGAAGGCTCTTCAACAACATAGCTTATGTTGCAGAGGATACTGATATGTTGGATGATCAGTATGATTTGTGGCGTTGTAGGTATGCCTTTTGTGCCTCATCTCCTAATATAGATGATGAGTGGATTCTAGATTTGTGCTTGCTTGTACCATATATGCTATATCAAGGAATTTTTCTATTCACTTTCAACATCAAATGGTTCAGTTCTGATGGGGAATGATCAACCTTGTCGGATTGAGGATATTGGATCCATAATGATTTAAATGTTTGATGGAGCTATGTAGAAGTTCAATGATGTTTGTTTCATACCTGACATGAAGAAAACCTGATTTACCTTGGATTATTGCATGCAAAAGGTCATCAATGGAGTGTTGGTGATGGGGTACTTTGAGTCACTTCTGGTGGAAAGGTTATCTTGCAAGATAACTTTCAAAAGAATCTATGTGTATTGGAGTGCACTACAATGTGTGGAGAAGCCAATGTAACTAGGTCTCAAGATGGGATGATGACTATGTGGCATTCAAGGCTAGGTCATTTGAATGAAAAGGGTATGACTGTCTTGAGAAGAAATGGCTTGATATCTGGCTTGAAGACTGTGAAGTTGGACTTTTGTGAGCATTGCATCTTTGGAAAATAGATAGATCTTGCTTTTGGAGTGGGGACCCATAGTTCCAAGGGTCTACTTGAGTATGTACATAGTGATGTGTGAGGACCCTCCCTTACACCCTCACACTCTGGAAAATTTTACTATGTAACATTTATTGATGGTTACTTGAGGTTTGTGTGGATTTATTTCATGCACCACAAGTCTTAAGTCTTTGCCACTTTCAAGAAGTGGAAGACCCAAGTGGAAACTCAGATTGGGAAGAAGGTGAGGTGTTTGAGATCAGACGACGGTGAGGAGTATGTCTTTGGAGAGTTTCAGGCATACTATACAAAACAAGGGATAACTCACCACCTTACCACAATTTACACTCTAGAGTAGAACGGTGTTGCTGAGCGGCTCAACCAGACATTGTTGGAACACGCATGGAGTATGTTGAGCAAATCAAAGTTGCCACATGAGTTTTGGGCAAAAGCTGTCAACATAGCAACATATGTGGTAAAAATTTCTCCATCTAGTGCAATCAACTTCAAGACGCCATATGAGTTGAGGCATCAACGACCAGCTGATTATGGTAGATTGGAGATATTTGGTTGTGATGAATATTCACTCACACCTAAGGAGAATAGGTCCAAGTTGGATGCTAAGTCAAAGAAATGTGTTTTTCTTGGCTATGCAAGTGGAGTGAAAGCTTCTAGGTTATAGGATCCAATAGTGTGTAAGGTTGTGGTCAGTAGGGATGCATCCTTTAATGAATCCAGATCATTCAAGGAGGGAGAGAATGCTCAGGCTCCCTACATTGACAAAGGCAAGTCTCCCACCCTAGATCTAGTTGAGGGGAGATTGATCACTGAAGTGATGAGGAGGAAGGAGGTGCTCCTATAGTAGAGCAAGTTCTTGAGGAGCAAGAACAAGTGGAGCAAGTAGTTGATGGTGAGAAACAAAATGTGCTAGGTCAGTCTTACATTGGACCTACACATGGAGATCAAGTGGAGGATTCATCTAGGAGTGCTATTTGAGCTCCAAAAAGATATGTTACGTGGATTGATTCAACAAAGTTGTTAGATGATGACTTGACTTCTGGGGATGATGCTAATGCTTTGGTCTTGGAAGAAGGTGAACCCTCATCTTACAAGGAGGCATGTCTTCTAGTGAAAAGGATGAGTGGTTTGGTTCTATGGAGAGAGAGATGGAATCCTTGAGGGATAACAAGACTTGGGAGCTAGTTAGGTTACCTAAGGATCAACAAGCGATAGATTGCAAGTGGATCTACACGTTGAAGGAGGGTCCTAAGGAGGGATCAAAGATCTACAAGGCTAGATTTGTAGCAAAGGGTTTCACTCAAGAGAAGGGGGTGGACAACAATCAGGTCTTTTCTCTTGTTGCAAAGTATTCCATAATATATCTATTATGTATGCTTGTTGCATTATTTGGTCTTACTTTAGATCAAATGGATGTTATCATGGCATTCTCTATGGCACCTTGGATGAGAAGATCTTCATGTGAAAACCTATGGGGTTTGTGAAGAAAGGCCAAGAGGACAAGGTATGCAGATTGCTGAAGTCCTTGTATGGATTGAAGCAAGCACCTTGCCAATGGAACAAGAGGTTTGATGTGTTTAGGCACGCTCATGGTTTGAATAGGAGTTTGTTTGATCCTTGTGTGTAATTGAAACCAATGAGTAATAAGACCTTTGGTTTTATTATTCTTGTGATGTATGTGGATGACACATGTTGATATTGGCCAAGGATAGATGTGAGGTGAACAAGCTCAAGGTGCTCTTGAGTTTGGAGTTCAGGATGAAGGATCTAGGGTTGGCCACAAGGATATTAGGCATTGAGATCAAGAGGAACTTGGGCATTGGTCAGTTGTGGTTGATATAGGGTAAGTATGCTAGGAAGGTACTTGTTAGGTTCAACATGGAGAACTATAAACCAATAAGTACGCCTCTAGCTTCTCATTTCAAGCTTTCAACGGCATGGTGTCTTATAGATGCCGTGGAGAAGGGTTTGATGTTAACATTTCTTATGAGAAGGCTGTTGGGAGTCTTATGTACTTGATGACTTGCACTAGACCTGATCTTACCCTAGCAATGGGTAAGGTATGCAAGTATATGTCAAATTCAAGAAGGACACATTGGGAAGACGTGAAGTGGATTGTTAGGTATTTGAGAGGTACACTAGACTATGGGCTCTTATTTGATAGAAGATCAATGAATGCCACATCACTAGATGGCTATGTAGATGCTGACTATGGACAAGATTTGGACAAGTGGAGGTAAAAAATGGGGTATGTATTCACACTTGGTGGTGGGTGCATTAGTTGGAGATCTACCTTGCATAAGTGTGTTGCACAATATACTGCAGAATCTGAGTATGTGGCAGCAGCAAAAGCAACAAAGGAGGCAATTTGGTTGGATAGACTTGTTGATGAGATGGGGCTAATGCATGGTAATGTAATGCTTCATTGTGACATTCAAAGTGCTTTACACCTAGCTGAAAATGAGGTGATGGATAGTAGGGTTAAGCATATAAACATCAGATATCACTTTCTTAGGCAAGTTGTGTCTGAGAAAATGTTTGATCTAGGTCAAGATTGATGGTAAGCTCAACCTGGCTGATGCTTTTACCAAAGTCAGACCTTTAGAAATTTTCTCTAAGCATTGTGCTACCCTATAGGTTGTGCAAGTGGAGCATGAATAGGGTGACCTAGCATTGGAGGTGACCTTGGCTGTTTTGGTTACTCTATCCATGTATGGGCTATGGTTATAAGTTCTAGTTTATTCTAGTTTAAAGGAGGGGTCCAGTGATTGGTTGTCAATCTAGAACTTCTTGTTGAGTGATAAATTGTTGTAAGGTTACTAACTCCAAGACAAGAGTCAAGGGGAAGTTTGTTAGGTTTTACTCTTATGCCTTAGAATTACCTTGTATTGGGGATTTTTCTCACTTGCAGGTTGACAATGAGAGTGGATTGTGAGAAGGTGGTAGTACTGGACTGGCATATGATAGGAGTCTGAGTCAGTAAATGATTCCCATGAAAATTTTCAGTGGATGTAGCCTGACATGGAGGTGAACCATATACTCTTGCGTGAAGTGTGAACTTGGTGGTAATATGCATGTTGTTGTGACACTAATCAGTTTTATCAACACTAATCACATTGTCAAGCCATACCCATTCTACCTAAGAGAATCAAACTTGCCAACCTCTGTCTACAATAACCAGGAGCTTGAAAGCTCAACATAGAAAAAGTGTGCTCTCTGGAGCTGCTCTTCAAGCCATACCTCCTCTAGAGTGGCCAAGAATTCAAACCCTAATAGCACATTTGATAGTGCAAATGGTAAGTGCAATGGTGTGATTAGTATGTACCTAATTTCATATCTAGCTACCTCTAAGTAGTCTTTGAGCAACTGTAGAAAATATAATGACCACCAAAATTAACACTGCAACATCCTAACAAACTAGCTTTGGCACTACAAATATTGTTACAATTGCTATGCATGTATATATTGCTACACAAGATACATCATTGTCAATATCATATACTATAGAAGCCCAATTCATATAAAAAGTCACACATGAACTCCAAGGATCCACAATTGCCCCCCTAGTTGGCGGTTAGGTCCTTCTAACTCCAAGTATGTGATATACCCTATGTTGAGTAGAGATTAGGAGGCCAGTTGCTATTGAGCACCATTATTAGTCATCTATTTGTAATCTCTATCACATAAATTATGAACTAGGAATGAATTGTCAAGTACATCAAGGACACAGCCATTGTATATGATGAACCACCATGACGGGAAGGGGTCAAAAATGTTATATACCATCCTCTCAAACAACTATCAAATACAAACATGGTAGTAGCTCCGCCCAAAGAGCCATATAACATACACCACAAGCTTGTATACAACTTCCAAGCTTGGTCCACATTGCCAACAATGTTTGGGAGGTGACTTTGCACACAATTGTGCATATGATCCTTCCAAAAAACACCATCATGTCCTTCCAACATAAAGACTCCAAAAGAAAAAACAAATGCACTCCTAATATAGTGTGGCATGTAGCCACATCAAAAGTCATTGGTGAAGTATGCCATAAACATACATAATCATTTGGATGGAATCTATAAATCAAGGTTCTATAACCTCTCCCTTGGATAGTGGCATAACATAAGGTATCCCCATCTTGAGAAATCACTAAGTTCTCAAAGGCCTTTGGCATCATTATCCTTAAGATCTTTGCCTATTGAGAACATATGCTCACCCATACATTTGGATCATCCAAGTCCAAAACTACAACCACATCACAATGAATGGCTAAAGGTACATTTAGATCTTATCCATAGACTAAAAAGTAGGGAGAGAAGGATGCTAAGGAGGCTTTCCAGTTGAACCAATAACCCATAGCCAACCAAGGGAATTAGAGATCCCAATCTCCCAAGTGACCTCTTTGCAAACTGTACTTACACAATCCTCTCTTCATCATTTAAAACATTCTCTCTACTAAACCATCTACTCAAGGTGATCAATCAAAGCCTTGTTGTACTAGACCTAAAACTATTCCAAGAACTCTATAGCTTGATAAGTCAAGATCTCAATTGGTGCACCAAAATGACTGAGAATCTAATCTAGGAATAAATGAATTACCCCTTTATTGGTCTTCTCAAGAAGTGCCACCAACTCAATCTACTTAGAGAAGTGCTCCACCATAAACCAAAATGTACCAATGATATCTCATAGCTAATGGTAAATGTCTAGCAAAGTCTAAACTCCAACAATAACCTAACTCCATGATAAATAATGGGTGTAATTGTGGCTTAGGAGCAATGAATGATACTCTAACTTGATCACAAACCACACATTTGGCAACAAACTATTGGACATTGGTTTGCATGTTGCACCACCAATAATGAATATGAAATAAGCTATATGTCTGCAAAAATGTCATAGGTTTCATCTCCTCCATAGATACTTTGCCTACCCCTCTACAAAATATCTATACATATGTTTTTCTTTAGATGGATATGTGCTTTCCAAATCTCCTATCACACACTCAAATGTCCTTGGTCCAATCATATTTCAAATGACATATGTAATCCTCCAATCAAACACTCTCAAATGTGATAAGAAGGTTGTAGAAAGAGGAACCATGCAAAGAAGATAAGTTGGTCTATGGGCAATACTAGAGGAGAGTATACCAAATGCCATCTACGGATCTCTTAGTAGAGAGAGGTCATTCACATGAAATATATCATCTACAAGGGCTAGGTCTAAGAAGTGTGGTGTGACAAAATCCTTGGATCCTATTGGCACTCCAAGAATACATAAGTCATTTGTAGACGTGATACATCCCTCTTGAAGTTGGAGGTGATGAGGAATGCCTAAAGTGCACCATGCTCTACACGTTGACACCTTGATTCTCAAGCCTACAAGATAAAGCTTGGTAGTCAAGTGGTCAAAGGCCTGCCTAATCTGATCTACAAGGCCCACAATGTGTGTATCATTTGCCAAGGAGGGAAAAACACAACCTAGCATGGATAGAGTAGTAGATAAGAGGGCTCTAAAGTGAGCCATTGCAAATAAAGGTCCTCCTAAAGGATCTCCCTATTGTGTACCAATGACCAACTCCAATATAGTGACTCCTTCTTGTGAGAAACCATGTTGGTAATAAAGGGAAGAAGGAGAGCAATAGAAAGACAACACAAAAGGAATAAGACTTGCCACGGATCCACTTGCCTCCCTACGCCCTCTAAAGATGGATGCACATGAGACATTATTAAAAGCATTCTCAACATCCACGTGTAGAAAATCCCACTTTGGATGGATATCTAGGTGTGCTCTAATGCCTAAAGATATAGCCTAACAACCTTTGGTATAGCAAATCTAGTTGATGTGGATTGAAGTGCTATTGAAAGTGAGAATGATGCTAAAGTACAATGGTATGGCTAATAAGCCACAAAAGGCCTCCCAAGAACAATCTGTCTAATGGCCCCTATGTTCCTCCCCATTGCAATAAGTAGATTTGCATCTAACACTTGA
Source organism: Lunularia cruciata (assembly GCA_948567375.1). Lineage (NCBI taxonomy): Eukaryota > Viridiplantae > Streptophyta > Marchantiopsida > Lunulariales > Lunulariaceae > Lunularia > Lunularia cruciata. The sequence continues at coordinate 17,126,312 of OX419759.1, forward strand.
CTAATTGATGTAGGAATCTCTCTCCTTGCTACTATTGCATCCACCTAAAATAGCTCAATAAAACCACTAGAGGGATCATTTGGTTAGAAGTAATCTCTAAGATGCTCATATACCAGCGCTGACAAACCTCCTAAGGAGAAGCATGGGGTAGTGTTCAACACTTGTGCAAAAAGCGGTCTATCAAGACATAAAGTCTACTCAAGTTGATAATCTAATACCTCTAATGGTACTCACTCTCTTGCAAAAGAATGTAATAAGCATAAGGTAGAAATAGTTTCATTAGTGAGACTAGCCATAGACAAAGGTTATAGGGCTCACATGGACCGACTATACTCTCCCACCTGACCCAATATCTTACACCATTGTAATAGGGTGGAATTGGTAGTATCTTGTGATGTACAGCCTAAATATACTCCTCCTATAAGGTAGCACAATCCCTTGGGCATCTGCAAAATCTAACAACCACCTCTCTCTACCCATGTGAAGGAGCATGAGCTTTTGGTGATTGTGCATAGACTTAGCAAAGCCCGGCAGCGCCATTTAGAGTTACTTCTATTATAAATAGTACTTCTTTCCAACTGTTTGTTGATTCCAACAATTCAGACACTAGGTGTGTTGTATGGTGGAGAGAAAGGGAGAGTTTCAACTGAGAGAGAAAGAATAATCCGTGGTTCCTAATCTTGGGTAATCCTTGGTTTAACAATTCTATTGAATTTAGTGCAACTCGCTGAAAAGTGTCTCGGTGCGAGAACATAGCCCAAATTGACTGCACCTCGAGAATAAATCTTGTGCCTATTTCGTGTTTTCAGTATGTGATTGAGTTAGCATCTGATTTTCAACCGCCTCGGGATTCTTTGGAATCACGAGATAATTGATATCCTCATGGCAACTCAAAACCGGGGACCGTCAAAATTCATAGCGAAATGGTCACTGCACGCACTCATCGACTCAAAGGGCCGGATGTTTTCAGGTTTCCCTCTTCGTCAGACTCCCACTTTGGCAAGACACCCGACCATTTGCAATTTACATTTTGTTATACCCTGCTCCAGGGAATATTGGTTTTCTTCCACGAATTGGACGTGTGAGTGAGGCTGGCTGGGACTGTATTCCGAGTAGAATATCGAGAACGTCAATTAGAAATGATCCCTTGGGCCATTCTACGGCTGTATGCATCGCCTGAGTTCGCTCAATGGATCACGGTTTTCGAGCCATGACATAAAGTAGCTCAGGAAGCCAAGCATCAGAGACATGGTTGTTAAGTTCAGATCAATGAACAGAGATGTTGGTAGGAGGTCAATGGAAGGGAAGGTCCCACGTATTAGGTCTCGATGAAGAGCGCGGCAAGATTTATTCAAGTACGGAACCTCCACAAACTTCCAAATGTCTCTTTAGGGATAAACTAAGGGAAACAACTTTGAGTTTAACTCCTTTAACTTTGACCTTTATCCGAATGTATACTTGGAAATGGAGAGAGAGAGTTCTCTCGCGTTCCTCACTTTCTCTCTCTCTCCTCCCCGTCGCCCCTGCTCCCGATCGAAATTGGGGATTGTGTGGGGAGCGAGTTGACACGGTAATGATAAATACCGTAATTTAAGACACTCACAGAGGAATCTTAGTAGTAGTCAGTTGAACTCTTGAACTAGAAGGGAATTGAGAAAGACAGATGTAGAGAAGCTTTGACGGCTGTGAAGTTGATGAAACTGGAAAGTGCAGGGATGATATGGTCTGCTCAAGGCCTAGGATGTATGGGGATGTCTGCTTTCTACGGGTCCTCCGAAGCCTGATGAGGAGATGATTGAGGTGATCCGGAAGGCTGTAGAGTGTAAAGTCTCAATGCTCGACACATCAGACGTCTATGGAAAGCACACGAAGGAGATTCTCTGGGGAAGGTAGTGGGATGAAAATCTTGTCAAAAGAGTAATCCATTTCAGCATTCATGGACTTCGAAAATTCATGACAGAATTTTGCAGTTGAATTGAACTAATATGTTCTATCTTCCGACTGTCGTACGATTGCCAATGTAATATGATTCTCATTTACCCCTGTTTGTGCATACAGGCAATGAAGGGAATCAGAGGCAAGGTGCAGATTTGTACTAAGCAGAGGTTACAGATCATATCACGCTGGATACAAAGAAGAAGAGCCAGTTGTGGAAGTCCAGGATTGGTATCAGTAGCCACCTCAGGCTCAGTGGCCTTTAACAATTCAACTATCAAATTGTGATGAAAAATGCCTAGTAAGAATGGCAGGTCGGGGAGCACCTCGAAAATAAATTACGAACTCGAAGATATATAAGTCGGAACAATATTGAGTTATTACAGGAATCAGCTCATGGTTCTTGAGAGAATCTGTATTTCCGTTAAGCCGTCATGACAGTCAGTAAGATGTTGGAGAAGACAATATAAGGCCAAGTGGTAGCAAGGTACTTTCTCTTCTGCCTGGAGCCCTAATGATTAAGAAATTAATAAAAATTGGCACGAGGTAGTATCCGTACTCCTAGTCCATCAAGAAACTGCGGTAAGGAGAGGTATTAAGTAAATCCCACTATCGGTACAAGAAACTTCACTGTCAATTGAATTTAAATCGAGCAAATTCTAACTTTTCTGTGATGCATTGTTGCTAACTTGCTCCACTGCGGGACCTGTTGCAGAAACTACTCCCAAGACTCTCTGGTGATAACTAAGAGAAAAGTAGAGTGTTCTATGATAGATTGTGTGAACCTGGTGCTGAGAAAAACTGTACACCAGGCCAGATTACCCTCGCATGGGTACAACATAAAGGAGTGGTTGCCATACCGGGAGCGAGGAACGTGAAAAACTTGGACGAAAATATCGGATCATTAAAAATCCAGCTAAGTTCAGAAGAGGTGAACTGAAAGCCGCCGTGCCAGTAGAGCAAGTTCAAGGTCCTCGGCAAGCTAACCTGGGAACAACTTAGAAAGAAGACCACAGTCTTCCTTTGGACTCATGGACAGGAGTCAGACGATAGTGGAGCTTCCACAGTCGTTGTGTTTATAGATCTAGAGCGTGTAGTCGGACGAGTAAAGTCGTGAAAGTTATTTGCGCGATCCTCATGTGTAAAGGAGAGAGGCCCAATCGGATCGGCTCCTACTCTATGAGATGGATCTTGATACTCAGGTTAGTATATTCACAAAAGGTTCATACAAAGTCCTAGACGATCAAATGGCTTTCGAATTGCCCTGTCTAGCTTAATTGATACTCCGAGATAACTGCCATTTGCTTGATATTTATGACCTGTAAGTATACTTGTTCATGTTTGTGGGCCATTATGTCGTAGCGTTTATATTCCTAAATCTTCGGCCTTCTAGAGCTGAAAGATACTAGTCTTCGTAGTTTGAGTTAGTTTTCAGGCCTTGTACATTACTGGATCTCCCTGAGTGTTTTGAAAATTCCTAGAGGAAAGCTGTTATGGAATATATCATTCGGCTTATAAGTAAAGTACACTGATATCTATTTTAAATTGGTAGTGAGTTCGTCTACCTATAGACATAGACAGTTGGAAGTTAGAAACTCCAGATTCGAATTATTCTTTTCAGCTTTTTGTTTTCTGTGTTATATTCTTTTTCTACTTTTTCTCAATTGTACTTGATTAACTCTCGAAAGCTTTTGAATAATCCTGTAACATGCTTTTAAAATTCAAGTTGATGGATTTTATCAAATCAAGAGCTTGATTTGCGAACTGGAACTTGTCCTTTCCGTTGGAGTTCTATTATATTCCATACCATAGGGACTCGGTGTCCTCTAGACACAAGAAAGAGCTAGGTTCATTCGGCTTGGAGGTTTTCCTAGTCTCAGCAATGTTTTGCCAAGGTGTGAAGGTAAAGTTGCAACTATTATTAGAATCAAGTCTTATATATATATATATATATATATGACTTCTTATATTCTATTAATACGTTAGACCTTAGATATGGATATAAAATATAAATGTGCATAACTGGATGTATAATATCAAGAAGATAGGAAATCCGGTATTTTATTCTTATCTAGATTTATGTTTGAAGTGTATTTCTTATCATTAGATGCGTAATTCTGGCAAAATGCAATTCTAAATATAGTTGATTTTAAATTAAGCAAATGTTGTTGAGCTTTTCTAGTGTACTGTTTATTAAATGTTTTAACTTTATTACCATCAAAAGAGAATCAATCTAGGAGTTAACCTACCTTATGTCTAATTCAACTAAGAAGGAAACCAAAAAGAAAGCCGATAACCTCATCATCGTAACTTTTGGGTAAACTCACCACATCCCTCAACTACAAAGCAATATGTCATTTCAGAAACTAAAACTAAACTAAACGTAATACATATGTCATTTCAGAAAGAAAAATGATGAGCAGGCACACTATATGATATGAAATTATATGTTATGAACAGGATCTATTATTAGAGCCACTCACATGCACTATAGCGGGCAAGTTAATGAAGGGTGCAATAAGTTTAGCTAAAAAAATGTATGGTGAGAATATAAGCTTTCAACTAAAAATATTACCAGTTATATTCAAATAAATGATGCACAGATCACCATTATTAGATTATTTTTCTTCTTTTTGAATATTTTTATAAGAGACTTTGAAATCTCAATTTTCCATTCATATCATTTCCAAATCAGTTTGTATTATTTCCAAATCAATTTGTGACTGGTAATCTAACATGCTGTTGCTACCATTATGCTTTGCATTTTGTAAGCTTTTTTTTACTCAAATAAAAAATAAGTTGCAAGTAGATAAAAATAAAATACCTTATATTAAGAAATAGGTAGTAAGTACTAAGATCATAAATGTCAAATATAGGGTTTAAGGTTAATAATTCAATCTTCAATTTTCATATACAAAAGTGAAGGTAATTAAGGTATATGTGAGTTAAATTAGATTTGATTTTATATTTGATAATCAGTAGATATCCAGATCAAATCTATCTGTGGACTCTAACAATGTAAAGAATGTAATAAAGCCAAAATATAAAATGTGATAAATTTCAAAAGTAGTTAAAGGTATATTTTGGAAGTTCTAAATGTTAGATCCTAGGAGATCAAAATAAAGTTAATAAATTCACTTTGAATTTTGCTTCATAGACTTGAAAATCTATCATTATTACTTGTTTCTATCATTTGAAACTGTAGACTTCATTATTATTGTGGGGTAATATTTTATGCTTCAATCTATGAATTTGGATTAATTATCTGATAAGAGATAAAAAAATATTTTTATATTTGTATGTTTTTATAGGTGTACTGTATTTGCTATGAATTTAGTCTTACTGATGTGAAATTAAAAAGCTTTGTAAAATTTTAAATCATTATCATAATTTTTCATATTCTTAATATTTGAATAATTTTTTAATTTTATAAATGAAAAATATATTTATTCTTATATCATATATAGATTTGTATTCCAAATTTAGTATTACATTTACATTGATGTTTGACCATGTAGATTTACTTGTAAAATAAGATATTAATATAATTTATTTTCCCATATATATATTCACTTATTTATGATTTTAAATATCATAAATAAGATAAATCAAATTTTAAGAGCTTTCCAACACCACTTTAATTATCTATAATTAACACTTAATATAAAAATTTCAAATGTACAAATATAGAAATAGAACTCTTGGCATCTTTAACTTTGTAAGCCACAGCCTCAGAGGTCATATGAGCGGTAGGTTTTTGTAAAATACTAAAACACCAATGGTGAGATTTATGTTGTTTAGGGTTTTTCATCTTCCATGATTCTAGTTGTTATTGGCATCAAGGTACACCAAAACCAAAATTGACACAGATTATGCAATCAATAGAGTGAGATTAAGGACTTTCAAACACCATCTACAACTCAAGATGTTAATACAAGGGACAAAGACCAAGCATTAGATCAATAAGAGGAGAAAAGGGAGATATAGTTACATACATAAGGACTCCTTAAGGTTGTAGCAGAAGATACTGATTGATTTAAAGGAGTTGTATTATTTGTATGGAAACAAAATTTGGTAGAGATTTTAATTTATGAATATCATCTCTTTCATTGAAACTTACTTTTTATTGAATGATTGATCATTAATTCAGTATAGCAAATAATTATGGATGACAAAGTATGTGCATTTATTTTAAGACTTTTTTTAATCTTAAGTAGATCCATTTTTACTGGATTTAATATTCAAGCATAAATTTAATAAATGATATACTATATGCTTCTTGTTTTTACATTTTCATTTCTGTGTTGGGGCAGGCCAAATCAGCACTTGACCACATAACTAGTTGAATAATGCTTGCCATTGATTGTTGATTGTTATATCAAAATTGCTTACTCCTCTTTTTTTACATATCAATAAAACATGAAGTAGACTATGAATTTTGCTATTTATTACTATATCATAAATACTTACTCCTCCCTTTTTCACAAATCATGTAACAAAAAGCTTATTCATTTGGATCAGATTGATGTACTACTTGTCTCACTAAGAAAGTTTTGTCAATGAGTTACTTTAGAAATAAGAATAAGAAATTTCAAGGCTTATGGTTGATGATTTAAATTCCATGTCATCTATCAATTATATAATAAATTCAGATGTTGAAAATTAAAAAATAATGTAAATCACCTATAATATATAATTACTGGAGCGGGTATGGAAATTTTCAGTGCTTTAATTTAATGATTTATTGTTTTAATTTTCATATTATTGATTGTAACTCTAGAAGGAAAGCCAAAGAATCCATGTTTAGCTTCTGATTTATGAATAAATCCAAAAGTTAAAAGAACCTTAATTTAAATATGTACCGCAAGTAATTAAAACATCTTAATTTAAATATGTACAGCAAGTAATTAAAACCTTGCTTCCTTCTCTATTTATACATATTATTAAATTTTTATATTTTATATCTATTAGATTATTTAGGTTTTATTCTCTATTAGGTTATACACTATCCAAAATGCCATACTCCAAAAATCATAATTTTTTAATATCATAATAATTATATCTTGATATTAAGCATATACTACATATATATTATTTTTGTGCATATTTGTTATTTTTCCATGCAAAATTTTCTACCTAATACTTATTATATACATAACTTGGTATTAGTATTTTATTTATAATTTCATTTTAATTATATTGCATGTCTAATCTTCTTGATATAAAGAAAATTCATATTTTTATTAGTTTTGATTTAAATCCTACAAAATAAGTAAGTAATTAAGTATAGTAATATATTATATACTATTTTACAGATTGAGTAATCTGACCATCATGAAAATTTTTAATTCTAGGAATTAAAAAAATGACATAAAATATTCAAAATTTTGATGTATGAAGATATTTAAGTTATGCAATATGTCATTATTATACCATATTTTGGGATGAAATAATTATGGAAATAGAATGTCAGTATGGCATGACATCAAGTAACTTCATAATTCTGAAATTTTGAATTCTAGTTTTGACTCTTTATTAGAAGTGTTTATTATGAAAATGCTACATACATATACCTTACTGTTTGGTTTTCAATTCTTTATTCCCATTTCCTTGCAAACTATCATATTCACCACCCTTCAGAATTTAAACATGGTAGAATTATCAAAATCTATTATAAAAATCATTATAGGATGACGTTTTATCATTTTTGATTTATTTATTTAGAATCCGTTACCTCCAAAAGTCAGAAAGTCAAATCATATAAAATTGCTTGATAAATGATCATTTGATATATATATAGAGAGCTCTTTGCTATGTGTTGTTGTGACTGAACATTTATCTTTCCAAATTTCTATATCTTTGTGAACACTTGGCTTCTTTCACCATTACTACTTAACACACACAGCAAAACCATTTGATACGGAGTTCCAACCTCATTCTAATTCTAGTCAAAATAGCACTGCCTCAACTTTGTTGTGCATGAAGTCCCTTTTGCACTAGACAAGGATGAGAAGTTTCCTAACCCAAAAGCGTTAGGTTGGAACTCCAATGGTACAATGCCGAGTTCACGTTTTGCTCAAGAGACATTCATTGACGTTCCCTTGATACATATTATACAACTTTCATAATGTTTTGAAGTATGGCTCTGTTCACATGGTCGCCTCTTTCTAATCGAATCTATTCCGGGTGTAGAATTGAATTTGACATGCATTCTTACTCAAGTGGATGAATATGTGGTATCTGCATGATCAGCTGCTTCACTGCATAAGGAGACCAATCACCAACACCAATTGCGCGTTCTTACAATACATCATGGCATGGGATTTAGATAGTGATAAGAGACACAAGTAGCACTGTATGTACACACTTTCAGCCGAATCTAATCATGAGATCGAGATCATTCTTGAAGAGAATTGATGTACCCCGCAGAAAGCTGGCCAAACATTAGGTGCGTTTTTACTGCTCACAGACATGAATTATGGCAGGAATTTTCGGTAGCTGTTTGAAATTCGAAATTCAGCTAGGCCTGAATCTTGGCTTTGATCTCTTTTGTCGATAAGTTGATCGTCAGAATTGATGGGTATTCTAATCAGAGAAGATGGCGCGAGGGGAAGCGAAGCCGGACGATGGCACAAGGGGAAGGGAAGCCGGAAGAGAAAGAGAGGGAAGGATTGTAGAGAAGTTCAGAATTTTGGAAGGTGCTTCTGGTTCACAATAAATAGGAGATTCTTTTCTTGCTTTAATTTTGGTTCTAATCATACCGAAGTTGAAATTGAAATGGAGTATACAAGAGAAAGATACGAAGACATTAAGATTTTGGAGGGTTTGAAGTGATTAGTGTGGGGAAATGGATTGAGAGTTTATCTTTCTAAGCTCTTGGTTTTTATATTTTAGTTCCATTGTAATTTAATTGAAAATTATAGGGATATGATATAAAAGTCATGAGTATTTATAGATTATAGGATTTTGAGCGTTAGCATTTCCTCATAAGAGGTGGGACGTGAGTGAGTTGTGGTTTCGCATGTATCAGAAGTTAAAAGAAAAAGCATTTTGTATTATTATTATTATTATCATTATTATTCTTGTGTTAGCCATAACTTCATTTTCTCATGTGGCCCAAGATACACCATATTTGGTGTGTCATAAACTCTTTACCTTGCAAGAGATAAAGACCTATATGAGAAAGGTGCTCAATGACTATGATTGGACTGCATGGGATATTCATGTGAGGCATACAATTATACTGATATCATTGACACTCAAGATTGAGAAAGACCTATATAAGAAAGATGCACAAGGACTATGATTGGACTGCATGTAATACTCCTATAAGGCAGACAATTCTATTAACATCATTGACACTCAAGATTACACACTTTACATCCATCCTTTGTTGATTATTATGAGAATATTAATAAAGTTATGGGAGTGGTTAGCATCTTAAGTAGGTTGTCAATTGGTGTTATTTGAGATTAATATTCCCTATATATGCTTATTCCATAGGCTTTCTTGTACACTCCATAATAAACTTAATAAGCTTTTCTTTATCACTTGATCAATTGGTATGTGGTTGATTCCTTGGATGAGGTAGCATGGTTCTTATTCTCTTACTCCCACAATGGTATCTTATATCCACAATTTGTTATACTAGAGGAGCACATATGTGGTAAAGAGAAGTGGCTACTAGATTTCACAAATTTGAGTTGGAGATTGGATTGCTCTATAAGAGTCTATTCAAGCTGCATGTTGTAAGACATAGGTGGCTAAGATACTAAAGGGACATGCATGGTAGAGAGAAGCGGCCATTAGATTTCATAGATTTTAAGTTGGGAATTAGGAAACACTATAAGAGAAGTCTATTTGAACTACATGATATAAGAGATAAGTTTAGCCACAAGATATTATAAATTCCACTTGATTGCAATGACATAGGATCTTAGGTCAAGCTAAAGATTATAATAGAGCAACATGATCTCTACAGTCTTTGTTTATGGCTAGTTCCTTTGATAAGACTATGTCTATTATATCCTTTGGAAGAGAGGGAGTATCATTGGAAGAGTATCAGCCCAATGAGTTATTATAACTTGATAAATCATTTTTTGCATATGTATTTTGTATAGTCACACACCTTTCCTCTAGAGGCTTATTGAGGATAGTTTATGAGCATATTAGAGATTGCTTCCAATCAGATGAACCCTCTATTGGATTTATAGAATTGTTTCATGTTATTGCAACAATGGCTAGGGGAGAAATTCCTATGCTAATTAGTCAAGTACTAGGTGCTAGTTGACTTCTTGCAATAGAGAAGGACACATGTGGCATAAGGCTAATTGCTTTAGGAAGGTCTTATTGCATCATGTTAATTTTACCTTTGTCTTTTGATATCACTCTCACTTCTAATAGCATTTTACTCCATATCAATATGTAGTTGTTATGCCAAAAGGTTATGAGTCTGAATCTTTAACCATCAAAGCAATCCTAGATATCCACCCAAATTGAGTTGTCTTAAAGGTGGATATTAAGAACATTTTTAATAGTGTCGCAATTGCATCTATCTATAGAGAGCTTAGAGATGTTGTCAATCCTTGTTGCATCTTGTTCCTTTCATGCAATCCTTATATAGTTCCCCTTCTTCTTTCTACTACCAACACAATTCCTCATAGGAGGGAATTACCCTCTTGTAATCAATTTTTTTTCATAATAGAGAGATCGTTTAGGAGATCTTTACTTGCAATGGATTACTTTCAAGCTCCCTTGTCTACTTCTTTATACATGCTTAGTTAGGTTTTTCTCTCCTTGAGATACATGCATTGTGTGCCTTGCGGATCAAATTAAGCAAGCCTTTCACCACTTGACTAACAAGCTTCATTTTGTAGGTTTGAGAGTCAAGGTGTCAAAGTGTAGAGCATGGTTCCCTTTAGGTATCCATCCTTACCTCAAATTCTAAAGGGGTGTATATATCCACAATGAAAAACATATTTTTGGAATACTATTAAGATTCAAGGATTTTATTGTATGCTCGTTAGACCTTGCACGTGTAGAGTATATCTTCCATGCGATTGATCTTCCTCTACTAGGAGATCTATTGGTGGCATTTGGTATACTCTCCTCTAGTATTGCCTATTGATTGACTCACCTAGTTTGCATGGTTTCTCTTTCTTTGACTTTCTTATCACATTTGAGAGCTTTTGATAGGAGGATCATGGATGTCTTTGGTGATATCATTAGACTAGGGACCTTTAAATGTGTGACAAAAAATTTAGCACATAGACGTGCATATCTACAAATCTTGTGTAGAAGGATAGACCTCTATCTATAGAGGAGTGGTACTTGTAGCATTTCTTGTAGTTGTGCTCTCTTGGCACCTCTACTCTCTCTTGTTTTGTGGTTGTTGATGGGACAATCTTGGAGACTAATGTGATTGAGATTGAGGAGGGGCCTTTTCTTTCCAAATGCTGTTATGGTAGACAAGAGATGGCTTATCATCACAAGCAAAAGATGGCCCTTCATCTTTTCATCCTTTGCTTCTTTACCTTTTGATTGGACCATGGATTTGTAGTCTTCCTTGATGGACCAATAGTTTAAATAGGCGCTATATTCTCTCTTACTTGATGCATCCAACTTTTTTGTTGCTTTAGGAAGGATGCAACCCCATAGATCCTAGTTCAATCTTGCATTAGGGTATTATAACTTGCTCTAGTTACTGTCTCTATAACAATGAAATTCTACTTAGTTTTGGTCCACCCATCTACATTTCATTATTCACTTGTGAGTGTTGTATTACATTGGATGTAAAAATGGTCTATATAACTCATTATCCTTTTGGAGCATAGAGGATAGTTACACATGCCATCAAAGATATAGTGTTTTCCATAATGAAGGAGAGTGGATACCTCACTTGGACGGAGCATTTGTATGTTTTGTAGATGACACCAATTAGGATAGAGTTTCATTTAGTCCAAGATGATCAGGTGATAATAATAGATGTGGTAGTTATGGATCCCAAATGGGATGCAGTTTTGGAAGGAATGATTACTCATTCTCTAGGTGAGTGGCAAGCAGGGGATATCAACTAAGGTCTCCCAAGTGTAAGAGTATGCAGTAAGAACTTCTGCTTGTTCCTCTAACTTTGGCGTTGTATGTAGCAATGGATATGCCATTTAACACATTCGCTGAGGAGTTAATGAGAGCCTACCGTGGTAGATATCAAGGGCTACCAATCTCACTTCCTACTTCACAGCTTACTTTAGATTGTGTGTCCACTGCGGTCAAGGGGCACCACTCTCACTCCTTTACTTCCTAGCTTACTTTAGTGCATACCCAACACTCTATAGAGAGCAATGGCTGGTGCAATCCATAGGAGAACAATCATAGAAGATGCTCTAGTATGTAGACCGCATACTTTACGTAGCTAAGTCATCCTCTGTGTAATGTGTAATATGTAGACTATACTAATTACATTGTTTGTACATTCTAGATCCAATATCCTTGTGTTTTATCCTTGTACGGCCTGACGAGGCCTTCCCATCCTTCTTGTTATACTCCGCTAGGGTAGCGGTTACCAAAGGTGATTGCGTCACTATTCGGAGCCTTTCTTCTGTACTGGGCTCGAGTAAACGGTGGTTAGTGGTTATTGATGATGAGGTACATGGATCTCATTAGCGTTGTGTTCTTTCTCATAAATCAACGTCTGCTCATATCGTCGTTGCTTGACCGCTCTCAGTTCACCAGAGAAAGATCTTGCCTCGCCTGAAATAAATTTCAGATTCTCCTTCGTGTACTACCATATCCCCAAACTCGTGCAAAGGCAGCATACTGCACAAGGAAACCATGAGTCACTTATGTAAAATGTGCACTGGAGGATAAATGTTGCTGGTAAACATGGATTTGGAGACAAGAGAACGTTTTAGAATTCCTTCCATGTCTCAACTCCGTCTCACTCTGAAATTTGTCACATGAGCCATATATTCGTCCACCAAACAATGGTGTACTCCCCAAAACAACCTATCGATTGTGCTGTGTGCTCCAATCTATGGTTGGAGTGTTCACCGCAACGTCTATCGGATAGATCTAGTCTGACTCATTTGAATCTAGAACTTAGTCCATCAATTTCAGACGAAGAATATGTAGCCTACTGTCACTCCAAGACTCCATTTCACTCCACGTCTCGTTTTTCTGAGTTCCGCCTACTTATTTCGCTTGGATATTTTCGCCTGTCCTAAACCTTTGTGCTGGAAGATGGTCCAGTTGCCATGCAGTGGCTGCTCTAGTACGGTAAGAAATCGAACGAATCTAAGATTGAAGTGCCAAAGGGTGAACGATTCATACCACAGGTCTGAGGAAAGAATCCTGTCTGTATTATAACATGCTGAACGTCTCAAGATCTGAGCTTAGAAGTATTTTCTCTGTTTTCTGTATATTCTTTCCAAGCACAATGTCTATGATGAAACGGACATGTTGGTACAGCTTTAGCATATTTCCGAAACACATAAGGCTAGCATAACACCTTTCCCTGGAGACACGGAAGGATCTGATACGGGGGAGTGTAAGCATGAACACAGTGCCTCGGTGCGAGGGCCGACATAGTGCCTCCAAACTTTCGGCCAAAGACACCAAATTGCCTTGTGCACTGGAAACGCTTCTGCATAAAATCTCGTATCAGAATATATCCCTTTGAATGACCGCTCTCAAGAATCATTTTATTCAGAGATTCAAGTTTCATGCTGAGGTTTTAAATCACATCTCAACACAGCACCAATCTGTTGTCTGTTTCAAGGTTTATAGAAAGTTCACATCAACGGGGGAGACGAGAAAAGGTAAATTCTAAGGAACATCGGAAGGAAATGAGAGCCTTAATTTTCTCCTTAATTGTGATGCACTGGAACTCCTGTATTGGATGATACAGTATACGGTTAATAGTTAGACAGAGGTCTAATATACCCTGATAGAAGAACTTGGTTTGAAACAGACACTTTGGGCATCAGACCCAATGCTCCCTAGGCGTCACGAGGGTATGGAAGAGGGCATGAGGGTATGGAAACCCGTAGTCTCACGAGGATATGTTTCAAACAATATCATGGAACTTCCGAGTTTCCGTCCGGCCCGGATCAGAACCAACTGTTGTATGAGGGTGTAAGTTAGACTCTCCTGAAGGTTGAAGAGGACCAGTCCATTTGCTCCATTCCTTGCTCCCATGTTTATTCTCTACGTCAAGTCAACCATGACGAAGGCCAGGCCCTCATCTAACCCTGATCGTTGCAATCCCTCGATTGCACCTTTTCAACTTCAAGGTACTCAATTCCCGAAACACTTTGCCTACTACGGTAATGGGTGCACCAAAGTTCGAGAAATGTTGTCCCAGTACTGCTTTGTGATAATATATTTGATTTTCGCTAGACGATGAATAGACAGACGGACACCCGCGCATAGAGTGGCGACTACTGTATGCAACCTGAATCACACGGACAGAATATATGTCAGCTCAAGGCACCAAGAAACTCTTTTTTCCACAGTTGCATCTGTGTGTAAGAACACAGTGCTTGGATAGAAACGAAATGATATCGTGAATGTCGACCCTGACTCCTGTCATAAGAACATGAACAGAGGAATTACTCACTGCTTGCAACTGGCTCCCAATTTCTCCACGAAAGTTCTCAGTCACGGTTCGTACAGCACCAGATTGTAATCAGGAGATAACCACTTTTTGTTCATAATGTTACATGCTTATTATAGTCATGCTCAATCTAAACTAGACGAAATGATATAGTGTCTTGATGTGGATGATCCAAGAGTCATGATTTCGATCTCGAATACTGTTATAGTTAAGCCCAATCGTGATTTGTGTTCGTCATTTGTGGTCTGGATATGGTTGTGCTTTGACATCATTAACTCCGGCCTGATTCAGTGGATTCTCGTAGGCTGAAAGCTTCTACACATTTACGATATAAAAGTGAAGCGGGCTCCAGTTGTATCCAAATCCTTGAGGAACGTCTCTACAAGTCCTTGTGTTCTTCGTACTGTAAAACATTTCAGTCCATTTTAGTCCTGGAAGTATGTATCTGTGAATGGCAAATTGAACCAAGAGGTATGAGTTCAACTCGTTGGGAAAAGGATGACGATCGAACTGCGTTCAACTTATCTTTGATTTTGACTTTTGGAAAATAACTGTGTTGTGATCTTAATATATCAGACCACATAAAATCATCGGTCCTTTTTCCGTTGACCCTTACCGCTTATTTTCATTTCTCTCAATTTAGTAATGAAAAAGAGACTTTGTAGTGAAATATATGCATGATAGTAAGGGTGAGTTGAGGAGCAAAGAGAACGGGCGAGCGGGCACGTCATTCATCACGTGGTTAACAAATTCAGCACGCGATTAACAAACATAATTAATCACGCTACAGATAATGAAGACACAATGATGAAAATCACATTGACTACTGCGCTGCCCAACTGACAAATCCCTAAACATGCTTCCGTAAAACATGGTATACAGAGCTCAATAGCGGTTTTAAAAATTGATTCTACTGGGATATTGAGGCGTTGGGTGGGAACCCGGAACAATATCGACAATCACCAATAATATTCGCCTTGAAAATGAAATGAATGAACTTTGATATGGGAACTTTGATAATATCCGGTCGTTTTTTTCTTTTTTAATCCGTTTACGAGGATGAGAGATCAGGCAGTTATTCAGGATATTAGGTAGGGCAGGTGAATTTTGAATGAATATGGTCAATATCTGGTAATAAATATGATTAGAGGTCAAGGCCTAACAAAACGTGGATGCTTGTGCAAAAGCAACAGGCAACTACACCCGTGTTTGGGTATGTGGGCTGATTTTCAATTTGGAAACTCTACTTCGAATCAAATAGATGTATAATTTAAGTTTCCATCTCACTTCCTCAGACTCTCACTTAATCGAACTCCCCCAAACCCCAATGATACGAGCAATTTTATCTTATATCCTCCAAATTTTATCTCAGTTCCGCGAGCCAGGTAGAGATTGCTCTTACGTGAGTTTGTTAGTTTCTTGTTCTTGAGATTGGAAGTTTCAATTAAAAAAAAATAAAAAAATTGGTTAGTGGTTTGCAACCATTTTTGGAGAGCACATTCATGGGCGGGAGTGGAGAAAAGAAATACCTGTGCCGGCTTAGGAAATGAGATTTGAGAATCGAGACTGATGGCTATGGAATGCACTCAACTCCAACCCCTTGATATGGAAGTTCCATTCCCATTAGCAAGTTCTCATCCTCTTGTTGAATAGTAAGATCTTACTTCTCATGGTATATCTAATATTGAGCATTCTACAGCAATTCCTTCCCATCTTGTAGATTTAAATCCTCCACAGTCTCTTGAGAAGTCCCCATGTGTCTTGCATTCTCATTTTTTCATATTAAAATTTCAAGCTCTTCTTGCAATGGTTTCCTTTGGTCCATCATTTGGCCTTTCTTTTAAATCTGTCAAAGCAAAAGCTTTGGGTGAAGATGATAGATTTAGATGATATCTCACCATTATAGTCAAATCTTAGATTATCTAGAAGATCCTATCTATTTCAAGCATATACACGAAAGGAATAGTAAGAAACATGTACAGAAGAGCACCGCATTTAGTTATATAGCCACTTATATGGTGAAGTTTGGAAGAGGTTTCCAAAATTTATGACAAGAGATAGATTGCAGAAGAAAAAGGCTCGATACATGGCTTCATATAAGTCTGCCCAGACATGGAAAGATAAATGCACAAGAGAAGGAGTCATTGAGAAAGAAATCAAGTGAGGATGAAAAAGCTTTGATGATAAACTAAATCGTCAATGTCCACATTATTCAAGAATGGATCTTATTTTGGTTCCAAAGCTAACATTTCTCCAACCGCATTAGTATCCTTAGGAGTTGAAATAGAATTTTGGAGGAGATTGTCATAAAGAGGGATCTTGTGTTACATTTCAATTTCCATCTAAGGATTGTGCTTATGAAACACCCACATATGGGTTTTGTGGTCCTAGCACAAAGGGGTTTCAATTCCGAGCACCCAAGAGTCATTTCTCTATGTACTATTGCCTCACAATTTTGAGGAGTATCATGTGCAAGGGCAAGAGGACAAGAGTAGCTCAAAATTGGATTTTGGTTGCTTTCCATGTCCACCAAATACCTTTGAAGATGAAGAACCATTTACAAGGGAAGTCGTCATAGAAGGAGACCATGATGGTGATAAGGAAGGGGAATGAGAGACAAGATCTGTGAAACAAAGAAAGGTCTCTAGAGGCAAGATGCCTTCCTGTTCCACAAAGACACCATCTGCATCAACTAGCATAAAGACATATGCTTCAAAGACACCTTTGTAATCAATAATCTCTGCATTTGCCCAAGATCTTTCTAATATGACCAAGTTAAGGAGTTAGTCTATAGAGGCCAAGGAGAGATGAAAATTGGCAGAAATAGAAGCTCAAAACATGGCCAAGACAGAGAAATTATGATTGAAAGGTGAAATAGAAAAAAGAGCTTTATTTTCAAAGTTGAAGAAAAGGATAATTAAAGAGAGTGCTTTATTTTCCAAGTTAGAGGAGAGAATTAAAGAAAGAACTTCCAAATCCAAAGGTTTCATTCTATGATTTTAGAATTGGAAAAAGTAGGGAAGACACCCAATGAGATCAAAAGTATAATGAGTATCATGCGCTGTCCAGATACTACACCTTATATAGATAGTAGTGATCCTATGTACATAACTCTTTAATAGTAAACCTATTGGAAATTCAAGTAATGATGGCAAAAGTGGTGTGCCCTAGGAAATGATCAAAGCTAGAATGGATGGCCAAAAGACATCCATGGTCATTGTTTATCAATGTCTCTATGTAGTTAGTTTCCATGATTTTTTTGCATTTTCTACCCATTGTAAAGTACCTTCATTTTCACATTTACACACAATAATTTTAAGCATGTTATTAGATGGTTGTATTATGGATCTGGTTCATCTCCAAGTGATAATCAAAGGGAAGCACTCAAATCAATTGGGTTCCACAACAATTTTGTGCTAGATTAGCACCAAGATCTAGGAATTCTACAAGCTTCCACCAGGTTTTGTGATAAAGCACCTCAATTTCCCAGGTTCTACATCGGTTTTGCAAGGTTTCACCAAGGTTTTGTGAGGAGATCATGACAAAGACATCAGGTTTATCAGGTATTGCACGGGTTTTCCAAGGAGATTATGATAAAGAATCAGATTTATCCAGTATCATGCAGGTTTTGCAAATATATCATGATAAAGAGATCAAGTTTGTTTGGTATCACATGTGTTTCATGGGTTCTACACAGGTTTTGCTTGTGTTTTGTGTGTGTTTTGCTCAGATTCAATGTATCTATGTGGGGTATCCAAGTGCAAAAGTAGTGGTGTTATCAAGAGGAATGTCACTAAACATGGGCAAATGAACCAAAACCTCCTCATGATCTATATCCTTGGGATAGGGTGGGATGTGCTCTAATCTGATCTGCTCTATGCCAAATCCATGTGTTAGATGAAAGGTCTAGAAATCACGCAACTACTATATCTCCAAACAAGATCTCCTCCACATCATGCATAAGAGTGTGTTGAAAGGCCACGGCTAGACCATCATAGAGATCCAAACTATACTCTAGGAGCCTACATGATATCCACTCATGGATGAGAAACCCAAGGGCTGATCCTATATATCCTCTAAAGCTATCTAGAGGAGCTATCAAGTGGTCACATGAAGATAGATGTGAATCCTCTATTCAACTATAAAAAGGAGTAAACAATGGAGAATGGGTAGCACCATGTAAATGGTTCTTTCAACATGGCAAGAATGCACTGTAAGGTCTAACAATATAGTTTATAAATTGGTCCCGATATCAACCTAATCATCACACACACCCATGAGGAAGCACCAATGTGTACACCTCCGGTAAGAAACCATTGCTCCACATGTCTCTCAACAAATGCTTGCAGTCTCACCTCGTGCTTTCTATCAAAATGAGTCACATAGAATTCCGTGAATTCTCTCTAACACCAAGATAAGGGATATATCTAAAAGTACTACTCACTCTAAATGGGACCATCCACCACCCTCCACCAATCTAGACCACTAGCCTAAGAGACTATTGCTATCCAACATGACGTCTCCCAAATATCCAACATCCAAAACCAAGATCTTCCTTCACTAGTCATGAGCATACACCAAGCGGGGAATAAACTCTCCCAACTCACTCATCCTTTGTTGCAACATAAAAAATTCTAGAAATCTCACCTGTGAGTGTCTCCCCTCTCTTCTAACCACACAATCTCATGGGAAATATGACTAAAAGGGGGAGGAGGAGCAAGATCATCCAAAAGTCAAGGTCTCCAAGCTATAATGTCTATATCAAATATCATTACACATGGCTCTCCTTTGGGCACTCCATGCAAGTAAGGCTCTATCTGCACCTCTACAGATATCATCTCTAATCTATGCTGAAGTCTGTCTATTTGAGTCTCCTCGCTAATCATCTCAAGCCTCTCTATTTGGGTCTACTCATGCATAGAAAACTCTCTTATAGATAATCTCAATGGTTACTCTTGAAAAAAGCCTTTGCATCCTCATAAGCTCCCTCTAATGATGTCCTTGCCTTGACCAACTCAACACTAGATCTCTCCAATTCAACTTGGGTACTCTCTAACTCTCCTATGGAGAGTTTGATCTCTTGATGATAGTTCCATATCTACAACCTATAAGTCTCTATTTACATCTATCTTTGAGCCTCAAGCTCATAGAATGCTCTCATCAAGTCATCTCTCTATCCCATTGCTCACCAAAGTCAAAAATAAACTCGCTTTCTCTCTCTCCTCAAGTCTCCCAAAGAATGCTCTCTCTTGCTAAGTACTCTCTCCTTCTCCTCTAGGTATCCATGGCACTCTCTCTCTCTCCACAAGGGCGGACTCTTGTTCAAAAAGAGCCCTCTCTCTCCTCCAAGTCCACTATTGAGTCTTGAATCAATCACTCTCTCTCACTAGAGTCTGCAACTCTAACACTCATCCAAAATTGCATCTATATCACTCTCTCTACACTCTAGTAATGCATGTAGGGATTGTGGTAACTTGCATATGGGTAAGAGAAACTCTAGAGGAATCCTCTACCTGCACCAAGAATGACTCTCTAGGTGTTAGTGGAACATCTTCTACATTGGACTCTACCAACATGGGCTCAACCTCATGCTCCCAGGACTCCACCTACCTAGCTCCCTGAATCCTCTCCAAGTCCCTTGCTCTCTCTCTGCTTGAGTACAAACAATGAAGAAGGAAATAAAGAGGAAAGCTCATCCATCTATATAGGAGAAGGAGGTTAGGTAGAGTGTTGCTGCAAGGGTGATGTAGAAAACCCCTCACCTCCTTTCTTTCTCCAAGTAACACCATCTTCATATACATAGCTTGATAAGTGTAAAAGACTGAGATTGAGGAGAGAAATAGGAGAATGGAAGACTTGAGTAAAAGATCACAATGAGATACTTGAATGAGTACAACTCTAAATGCTAGCATGAGCTTAGGCTTTGGTATTTATAAGGAGCATACAAGGCTTCTTGAAGTCCCCTTCTTGGAGTGCAAGCAAAGTTAACCGGGAAGCTTCTCAAGAAGCTTCATTCTAGAAGTCGTCTACTTGGCGTGCAAGCTAAGCTAGCTGGAAGCTTCCCAAGAAGCTTCATTCTAGAAGCTATCTACTTGGGGTGCAAGCTAAGCTAGCCTAGAAGCTTTCCAAGAAGCTTCCTCCTAGAAGTTGCCACTTGGCATGCATGTTACTCAATATTTAGAAAGTACCAAGTAGCTTCTTAGATAATTCTAGAATATTTTAGGCTAATTTGGCCTATTTGCTACTTTGTTAGCCTTGACTAACTCATTTGTAAACTCCATATTGTTACATATTCCTCCATCGCTAGTTGGTGACGTCCTCATCACCATTGAAGTTTCAAATTATTGTATTGCCATTTGTGCATTTTGGAGATGAGAAAGAGACTCCAAGTGGCATCATGAAGGGGATATCCTTTCTAGAGAACTTTGTACTCTATATGTTGTTTGTGGCCTTGTTGAACGTGGTGACGCATAAGGATACAATCAACTTCATACTCCTCATGATTATTGATAGAGATAGGAGGAGGAGGAGGTTGGACACAAGAGGAAAAAGAAGATGGATAAGAAACAAAGGGTTTCAACTTGGAAATATGAAAGATAGGGTGGATACGCATATGATGAGGCAAGGAGGTTGATAAGCAACAAGAGTTGGATGATATCAAAGGGTCTTATCCAATTAGGACCAATTTTATGGACTTGGGTATCAAGTGGGAGGGGTAGGTTACTAGAGGAGGAGAGCATGACCTTATCACCAAGTTGAAAGGTGAGATCACAATGATGGTGGTCTGCATATTGTTTTTGATGATTTTGAGCAACAAGAAGATGAGATTTTGCTTGTTGGAGGGATTAGGATATGGTGGTCAAGAGGGTAGAAGTATGAGGGACATGAGATGGGAGGGGAGCAAGAATAGAATCTAGAACAAGTTGGTCTTGGCCAAAATTAGGGAAGAAAAGAGAGAATCCAATGCTTGCCTCTTTTGAATTATTGTATACAAACTCAATAGTTACAAGACATTCATCCCAATTTTTATGGTGAATGTTGACAAAGGCATAAAGCATATTCTCCATGTGCAATTTTCATGTTTGGTTTTTCCAACAATTTGAGGATGGTAGGCCATGGAAAAATCAAGCTTGGTGTCAAGTATCTAGAAGAGTGCTTGCTAAAATTCTCTAATGAATCAAGGACCATAGTCAGAGTTGAGCACATGAGGCATCCAATGATGCTTGAAGACATTATCAAAGAAGATTTGTGCCAATGTTGGAGTATCCATGGTATCAAAGATTGGTACCAAATGGATTTTCTTACTAAGCTTATCCACAAAGACCACAATTTTTGTGTGACCTTTGCTTTGTCTTGGGCAAGAATGTTATAAAATCTAAGCTCATGTGTTCCCATCAAGCAGATAGGATGGGGTGTGGTTGAAAGAGTCCACTCAATTTCTGGTTTTTGGCCTTGTTGTGATGATGTGCAATGATTCTTCATGTGTTCCAAATGTAATGTCTACAACAAGGATTTGTGATCGGTTTGCATGATCACTTGTTTCCTAAAGATAATGCTTCCATACCTTGGTGGCATATATCATTGCTTTTTGTTCTTGATCTCAAGTAGAGTAATTCTTTTTTGTGGTATTTAGTGAATGAGACATAAAGGATGTTACCTATCTAGGAATTCTTGCTACAACATGGCGCCAATTGCAAAGTTAGAAGCATTGAAATCAATCACACAAGGTAGTTGAGGGTCATATGATTGAAGAATAGGTCTTGAAGACACCATATTTCAACTTTTGGAATGCTTCTTTGTGCTTGGTGATCCATTGAAAGCTTGAGTTCTTCTCCAAGAGGTCGGTCAATGGTGTGGCTACATGAGCATAGTAGTTGATCAAACCATTAGTAAAAAGTTGCCAATCCATTAAATGCCCGTACTTCTATAACATCCTTTGGAGTAGACCAATCAGTAATAGCCTTGATTTTCTCCTCTTCTATCTTGATCCTCTCCAATGAGATCTTGTGACCCAAGAAGGTAACTTCCTTTTGCCAAAAGACACATTTGACTTCTTGCAATAAAACTTCTACTATGGTAGTCATCTTAGGACTTCATGCACGTGATTTGTATTTGTTGCCTCTGTCTTGCTATAGATTAAAATGTCATCCAAGAACACCATCACATACCAATCCAAAAGCACATCAAACACCCAATGCATCTGATCCATGAAGACTATTGGAGCATTAGTGAGCACAAAACAGAACTCTCCACTCAAAATGCCCATACTTTGTACAAAAGGCAGTCTTTTGCACATCTTCTCTATCAATGAGAATTTGCCAATAGCCGCTTTGGAGATCTAACTTGGAGAATTATTGTGTTCCATTGAAATGATCAAGCAAGTCATCAGGCAAGGGATATGCATTCTACATTGTTTGTTTATTGAGACCATGATAACCAATACAAAACCAAAGTCCTCGATCCTTCTTTGGAGCAAGTAGTATGAGTGCTCTAAAAAGAGATGTACTATGTCATATCAAATCCTTCTCCAACAACTCCATCAATGTTGTTTGAAGCTCATCCAAATCTTTTGGTGAGAGCCAATAGATTGGTCTACTCATTAGAGTACTTCTTGGCAATAACTCAATTTTGAAGGGCATACCACAATCAAAGGGAAATCCCTTTGGCAGATCATCCAAAAATACATCTAGAAACTCCTGTACTATTTGATCAACCATTGCTTGATGAAGCTTTTGGTCCTCCTTTGATCTTCCATGCATAATCTACTTGATCCACAGTGCAAACATAGACTTATCTTCCTCTTAAGCTTGCTCTATGGTTGCTTTATTGATAAACTTCCCATCTTGGGACTTATCTCCCTCAAAGCTTGCTCTATGGCTGCGTTCTTGACAAACTTCCCATCTTGGGATTGACTATTCTTACATGTTTTACTCAAAGGTGCCAAAGAAATTAATTGGAAATTTCTAATCCAAATATTCAAATATTCCTTCCCAATCTTGAATGTAAAAGGATGTGAGGTATGGAATACAAAATTATTTCTACCATCCGTCATCATCAATTTACTTCCAATTATTGGCTTGATAGAAATACTTAATTCCTTTGCTAATTGCATGGACATGCAATTCTTTAAACTTCTAAATGTCCACCAAAATCATACAATCACAATTAGATATCATACCTTGTAAGTGATGTTCTCAACGGGTGACTCAAAATCTCCTATTGAGATTCATTGTTTCCTTGATCATTTTACTCCAAAAAATCCATCTGGGTAATTTGTTGAGGTCATCCATTCTTGAGTGGACATTCAGTAATGTGATTTCTAATTTGGTGATAATAAAAATAACCACCATTTTGTCATAATATTTCTCTATCTATAGTGTCAAGTGGTCTATGCTGGATGGCATCAATCTCCATAAGTGCCATCTACTCCACCCATATGTAATGTATTGGTAGGTTTGGTGGAGGTCAAAGTAAATACCAAGTTGTTGCAACCAAGGAATCAAAATGCTCATCCAACTACATGGCTTCTTCCAAGTAATTTGGCTCTCACATAGTCATCCTCTAATTTGGTTTGTGACTTCAAGACCCTCACAAATTGATCCAAAGCTTCACCTTCCAATATATCTAAAATTTACAAGATTGTGTTCTTGAATTGTGTGATGTAGCTTCTTATAAAGCCAATCTATTTCAAATCTACCAATCTATCTCATGCAGCTTGTGTAACATTTATAGCTTGGAATCAACCAATTATTGCACTTTTGAATTCTACCCATATCAAAATTGGTGCAACAAATTGCCATTCAACTTGCTCCACTTGGAACCGCCACTATAGTTTTGTTACTCTATCAAATTGGCTAGAATCCAAGAGAATCTATTTCTCTTCATCTTGATGATTTATAATTCTAAAATAATGTTTGCAATCAAACACAAAATTCTCCACTACATTGGGGAGATTCTTACCTTTAAATACCTTTGGCCTTTGAAATTCAAATTTTCTCTTCCTCTTCTTGAGATTGTACTCTTTCTCTACATGCTCTTGTTGTTGATGATCTCACAATCGAGTAAGGTGCTCAATTTATTGTTGCTTGGAAATGATAACCTTGGGCATTGCTGCCATGATTACTACTCTATCAAACTTCCTATAGTTGATATAAGTTAACATGCAGATGCAACACATCCACCATTCTCCATAAGTTACAATCTGAAGTGCCAAGGGTTCATCAAACAAGGTGATCGCATTCAGAAAATTTTGCCCAAAGTGTGAGATGATGAATTAAGTGAAATGATGCTTGGGTAATACATGGACACAAAAATCCCAATGGTTTAGTGGAAATGGATTTGGTGGTCCATAAATTCCATCTATCCCATTCCTACTTTGATACCAAGGTAAAAGACCAAGATCAAGGAGAGAAATAGGAGAATGGAAGATTGGAGTGGAAGAGCACATTGAGACACTTGAATGAGAAAAACTCCAAAATCCTAGCATGAGCTTGGGATTTTCTATTTATAAGGAGCATACAAGGCTCTTGAGAAGATTCTCAAGAAGCTTCCTAACACCTCCTTTTTGGAATGCAAGCCAAGTTCTAGAAGCCGCCTACTTGGCATGCAAGCTAAGTAGTTGGAAGCTTCTCAAGAAGCTTCCGTCTAGAAGCTATCTACTTGGGGTGCAAGCTAAGCTAGCTAGGAAGCTCCCAAGAAGCTTCCTAACACCTCCTTTTTGGAATGCAAGCCAAGTTCTAGAAGCCGCCTACTTGGCATGCAAGCTAAGTAGTTGGAAGCTTCTCAAGAAGCTTCCGTCTAGAAGCTATCTACTTGGGGTGCAAGCTAAGCTAGCTAGGAAGCTCCCAAGAAGCTTCCTCCTAAAAGTCACCACTTGGCATGCATTTTACACAATACTTGGAAGGTACCAAGTAGCTTCTTACTTATTTCTAGAATATTTTAGACTAATTTGGTCTATTTTCTACTTTGTTAGCCTTGACTAACTCATTGGTTAACCCCATATTTTTACAATAAGTGTACAAGATAGTTTCATTTATGAAACTCAAAAAAGCATTCAAGTGGATCCAATGAAATACTATATATAATATTATTTATTGATATTGTATCATGGAGAAAGATAAAATGGTTTACTTCTAAGAAACATGCCTACTAATTGACTCTCACTCACCCTCCTTGTCTTGACTCTCATTCTCGCCTCCCTCATCACAAAGATATGTTCACTCTTGGACTATGATGTCATAGTCTGCCTCTCTCTCATCTCCACGAATATCTTGGTGAAAAATTGACCCACAAATATCACCTTGTATGGTTGACTATCTGGCGGATGGATCTATTTTTGTAAGAAGGCCATCTTTGCACTAACTGCTTGGAGCATGAATTCCTCCCAATCATAATCTTCTCTTTCTTATCTATCTTCAGAAAGTTGAATACTGAATAACATCATACTGCAAATGCTCCCCTTAAATACTGAAGCAAACAGTAGACTCGCCTACCTAGGCACCACTTCCTCACATCTTTTCCTACCTACAGATCCCAAGGGACAAGCTATCGTTTCATATCTGACTCTTCTTATCTCAAAATTGATTTTTATTCTGATCCAATGTCTACCTCATCATCGGCTTCCAAACCCGATGATCTTCCTACTATTTCACCTTCTTTGGGTATGACTGATTCTACTAATTTCTTCACTAATTCTACAACTTCTTCACTACAATCTTCAATTGAGCTCATGGGTAATCCATCTACACTCTTATTTCCTGACCCACTCTTCTCTAATGTATCAATTTGCAAGTCCGATGACACTTGGACTCCTACGTCTGCGACATTGGGTTTCTTCTCCACTATCACACTAGTCCAAATTTTCTCTAACTCCAATTTGACTAAATCCAACCTAAGACTAACATTATTTTCTACCTCTAACATTTTCCTATCTACACGCTCTCTCAACCGAATCAGCAATGTGTTCATGTCCACGTCCTTGGCTTTTCGCTTCCAAGTTTCCTGCACAAGCAACTTCAACTCATGTAGGCGGGCTTCCTCCAATCTCTCTTTAGCCTCCGTGCTTAAGATTGCTCTTAATTTCCCCGCAATTTCTCCAACTGATTCCGACTCATATCCTCGAGAGCCTTCTACCTTCAACTCCTCCCGATACATCTTCAACTCGTCTTTGTATTCTGCAGCGAGCATCTTCTTCTCCTCTGCACACTACATATTCTGTTGTTCCACGCTCTTGACAAGTTCTTGCAATCGCTCTTCTTCTTCTTGCCTGGACGTCAACTCTCTCTGCCATGCTTGATCTTTTGCTGCGGCACTCTTCTTCAAGCTGTCCAACTCCTGCTCCATCACGATGGTCATCACCCTCAAATGGACATTCTCGATGCGCACATCACTCACTTCCTCCTTCATCTTGCTCAGCCACATCGCCTGCTCCTTCAATTCTCCGGCTTGCTTTTGCAATTCCTTCTCCTTCTCTACGTAGCTTCCTTGTAGTTGGCTCAGCGTTTTCTTCCTTGAGTCTTCCTCCCTCCGAAGATTTTCAATTTCTTTATTACTTTGGACTTGATGCTCCTACAGCTCCTGCACTTCATTCAACAGATGCTTCACCACCTGCAGCTCATTCATCCCTTTCCTTTGATCTTGGGCAATTCTTCTCCGATGTTCTTTCAACAGCTCGAGTAATGGTGTGACCACCTTCATCAAATATGTTATTTTGCTGAAGTTGTCTTCCTCTTCATTGCCATCTTCATCTAGAGTCTTCTCCTGCATCATCGGCTCCTTCATCCAAAGTTGCGATCTTTGTATCTTCATCGTGTCGGCACTGTCTTCATCTTGGTCTCTTGAACTCGGCCCCGTGAGATACTCCTCCTTTGCTTTGGGTCTTGGCTTGTTCTCCACCATCGCCTCACCAGCCTCACTTACTACCACCGATTGCTGGACTTCTGGCTCTCCCTCACTTTTGCTCCCAAACTCCTCACTCTTCAAGGTGAGCTCTTCTTCTTCCGAGTCCTCTTCCTGTGACTCAGTTTCTTCCTCAGACTCCAATCCCGATGATGCCCCTCTTACAACTTTAGCGGTCTTCAACATCAGCCTCCGAGTCTTTCTTTGTATGGGCGACAACTTGGCTTCTTTGGGTTTACTTCACTTCTTCGTCTTTGGACTGGTAACATCTTTGATCTTCCACTGTCCCATCCTTGCGAAGTACTCATCATTCGCTCGCATATGCAGCATATACTGGCGCTCCTCATCGTCTGCTTCTCGTCTCAAATCAGGGTGCATGTGTGAGACCATATGATGATGCTCGTCTTCGGACAGCAAGTTCAGCCCGAAGTAGAAATGAGCCACGAACGGTGCGAAATAATGCGGTGGCAAGCTCGTTCTCCAATTCACCACCATCTGCCTTGTTTGGTGATGGAAGCACTTGGCCCAATTCACTGGAATTCCTGCAAACATCTGATGGAAGAAGACTGCCTGCTGCATGGTCACGTAAGTTGTTCGTTTTGGCTTGAACATGGCCATCATTGCCCCCATGATACTTCTTCGGATCAGGTCCTAATAGGATTCCACCTTGTAACCATTTGTAGTTCTCGAAGCGAAAAACAAGTTACGGATCTCCGCCGTCTCCTCTGCAGCATCACACTTCCGATAGAAGGTGATCCCTGTCGGCTCTCCTGCTTCTCTCCCCAATACTAATTTCCAATCCGACTCAGTCCATCGAGCCGGACTGCCTCTCTTCCACTCTACCTCGGGACCCTCCTCACAATTACTGGCAGCAATTTCTGCCATTACTCTCGAGAAACTGAAATTCCAGTTCCATGCTAAAAATGTAATACAAAGTCTTACCAAGACTTTGATCCTAGCTACTACATCTACTCTTTGGATTGCAAAACCTCTCACCGCCAGCGCGTTGGCCACCTTCTTTGCCATGATTTGTTCTCTCGTTCTACGCTGTTGGAAAACAAGACCCTCTCCTGGACAAGACACTCTAACTCCCTCAGGGTTTTGGAAAATCTCACTCTCGATGGGCTTCCGGACACACATTACTATAGGACGACTACTCAAAGGAATTGGGAATTTACTCAGAGTGTTCAAATTCCTCCTGCGTAGTCACAATTTTATATTGCCCCAAATTGCAGTCATTCTTCAGTCGATTTCATCGATGATTTTCTCTCTTCTGCGTGCACTCCCGGTCACTATCAAGACCTGATTCTTCTGCCCCTGCCGTTTCTTGAAATGTACTTTCTTGCCACGTACAAAGGTTGTTAAACGGTTTTTGTCTTTCTTTCGTTTTCCAACCCGAAGACGGTGATCTTCGGACTGTTCCCGGCGTACTCCTCTTCCAAGTACCTCCATCATCGGATCCGATGTCAACTTCTTTGGCTTTCCTCCAAAGTTACTTCCGTCCATTCTTTGTCCACAATTTGACTTTTCCATGCTTACTTTGTCTCTTAAACACTACCAACCATAGAAAAACAAAAAAATGTGGGTACCACAACTTGCAATGGTATATGCCACCAAGGTATGGAGGTATTCTCTCTTGGGGAAACAAGTGATCATGCAAATTGATCACAAGCCATTATTGCAGACCTTACACTTGGAGCACATGAAGAGTCGGCATCATCGATGGGAAGAGCAACTCCAATTGTTTGACATCAAACTTGAGTACAAACCAGGTCGGTTCCATGTCATCCCTGATACTCTATCACGATGACCTGATCTGAAGGCTCTTCCTCTCATCACGATGGCAATTACAACGGTGTCCATTGACCCTAAGGTCCATAATGAGTTCCAATCAGCTCTACAACAAGATCCCTTCTTCCAAATGGTACATGGTCATCTGACAACATGCAACAAGGAGTACAACACCTTCTCCTTCAAGGAAGGCCTTTTATTCCATGCAGACCAGATCTATGTTCTAGCCAAAGGTGATCTTCGACTTGTATGCCTTCAAGAAGCCCATGATTTACTAATAGCTGGTCACATGGGAGTGGACAAGACCTTGGGCACCCTCCAACGCCAATGGTGGTGGCCCAACATGACACGAGATGTTCAAGACTTTGTCCAATCATGTGAGAGTTGCCAACGTAAAAAGGCCAACAACCAAAAGCTGAGTGGACTCCTTCAACCACTTGCCATTCCATCTGCTCGTTGGGAGCATGTGAGCTTGGATCTCATCACATCCTTGCCAAAGACAAAACAAGGACACACCGCAATTGTGGTGTTTGTGGATAAGCTTAGTAAGCAAATCCACTTAGCACCAACCTATGATACCGTGGATGCTCCAACCTTAGTGCAAATCTACTTCGACAATGTCTTCAAGCATCATGGGATGCCACGTGTACTCATCTCGGATCGTGATCCTTGAAGTTTTGGCAAGCACTCTTCTAGATACTCGGCACCAAGCTTGCTTTGTCCACGGCCTATCATCCTTAAATTGATGGACAAACCGAACGCACAAATCATACATTGGAGGATATGTTGCGGGCCTTTGTCAATGTCCACCGTACCAACTAGGATGAATGTCTTGCAGTTGCAGAATTTGCCTACAACAATTCCAAACATGCAAGCACCGGATTTTCTCCTTTCTTTCTCAATTTTAGCCAAGATCCGCTTGTTCCAGATTCTCTTCTTGCTCCCTCTCCCTCTCAGGTTCCTCATACTTCCACATTCTTGACCACTATATCTCAATCTCTCCAACAAGCCAAGTCTCACCTCCTTGTTGCTCAGAATTGCCAAAAACAATATGCGGACCACCATTGTCGTGATCTCACCTTTGAAGTTGGTGATAAAGTCAGGTCATCCTCTAGTAACCTCCCTCTCCTACTTGATACCCAAGTTTGTAAACTTGCCCCTAATTGGATATGACTCTTTGATATCACCCACATTGTCTCTCCTATTGCTTATCAACTTGCCTTGCCTTGTCACATGCGTATCCATCTTGTCTTTCATGTTTCCAAGTTGAAACCCTTTGTTCCTAACCCCTCTTTCTTTTCCTCTTGAGTCCAACCTCCCCCTCTTCTTGTCCCTATCAATGATCATGAGGAGTACAAAGTTGATCGTATCCTTACGCATCGCCATATTCAACAAGGCTGTTGCCAACATACGGAGTACAAGGTCCTTTGGAAAGGGTATCCTCTTCATGATGCCACATGGCAACCTCTTTCCTACCTCCAAAATGCACAGACGGCCATCAAGGAATTTGAAACTTCATTGGTGACGAGGACGTCACCAACTAGCAAAGTGGGAATATGTAACAATATGGAGTTTAGTGACGAAGTTAGTCAGGCTTACGAAGTAGAGAATAAGAAAAAATAGCCTAGAATATTCTAGAAGCATCTAAGAAGCTTCTTGGGAAGCTTCCCAACTAGTTAACTTGCACCCTAAGTAGGTAGCTTCTAGAAGGAAGCTTTTAGAAGCTTCTAACTAGCTTAGCTTGCACGCCAAGTAGGCGGCTTCTAGAAGGAAGTTTCTTGAGAAGCTGCTTGGTTAACTTGGCTTGCACTCCAAGAAAGCGGCTGAAGGAAGCTTCTTGAGAAGCTTCAAGGGCCTTGTATGCTACCTATAAATACCAAAGCCGAAGCTCATGCTCGGCATTCAAGTTTTCCCTCATTCAAGTGTCCCAATGTGAGTTTCCATTCTCCTATTTCTCTCCTCAGTTCTGGTCTTTCACAATCCTTCTCTCCTTAGTTTCTACTCTATGGATAAGATCCAGATTTACCTACAGCCATTTGTCAAGATGTTATTGTAGTGTTGGACTTGGATGATCTAGATGTATGGATGAGTGCATGTTCTCAATGTGCAGAGATCTTTCAAAGAGTGATGCCGATGGCCTTTGAGAACTTGGCAATTGCTTAGCATAGGGATACCTTATGCTATACTACCATTCAAGGAGGAGGTTATAGACCCTTGATCTGTCAATTTCATCCAATTAACTATGTATATCTACAACAGACAACACTAACAACACTTGATGTCTCTAAGGGTTGCATTATCTTGAGAGTGTGCAAGGTTTTGCCATCTGGATTCCTTGTGTTAGAAGGACATTATGGTGTTGTTTGGAAGGATCATGTTCGTAATTGTGCGCCATGTCACCTCCCAAACATTGATAGTACTGTGGACCCAGGCTTAGCACTTGTATGTGCAAGCATGCGGTGTATATTATGCGGCTCTTGTGGTGGAGTTGCTACTATGTTAGTGTATGATAGTTGTTTGAGAGGATGGCATATGCCATGTATGACTCCTCCCCTCATGGTGGTTCCTCAAGGACAATGGGTTATGTCCTAGATGTACTTGACCTATAGTTAGTTCATCCTTTATATGGTATAGATTGCAGTCATGCGACTAATGATAGGGTTTGATAGCTCCCGGCCACCTGATCTTTTGCCCACCATATGGTATACCATATACTTGAAGTAGATGGCTATATGGAGTTAGAGGGACCTACCCGCTAGCTAGGGGCCATTGTGGCACTTTAGAGTCCATGTATGACTTATGTATGAGTTGTGCTTCTATAGTATGTGATGTTGACAATGATGTATATTGTGTAGTGATGTATATACACATGATAGCTATCACACCATTTGTAGCTTTGCATCTAGATTTCTTGGACACTAGAGTAGCAATGATAGTAGTTAGAGGTATTTTGGCAATTACTTGTAGACTACTTTTTGTTGGTCAGATTTTGTGTTTTGGGTACTTACATGGTGGGACCCACCATCACTTGCACCATTTGCACCATCGGATGTGCCATCAATGGGACCATTGGTATGAGACCTAGGTCAAAATCAGGAGTATACCTTGGGAAAGTAGCTCTAGAGAGCTCACTTCTTTGTTGTTGAGCCTTCAAGTTCCTGGCTGAGTGGATAGAAAGTCGGTGAACATCACCTAGAGTCTCTTAGCTAGATTGGGTGTGGCTTGACTGTAATTAGGGCCCAATTGTTGGCAAATCATTTAGTGACAAATCAAATACTGATCTGATTGAGTGTGATTTGAGTTGTGTAACCAAACTGATTAATTGTGGCACTTTAGAATCCATGTATGACTTATGTGTGAATTGTGCTTCTATAGTGTGTGATGTTGTGTAGCGATGTATGTTGTATAGCGGTGTATATGTGCACAACAAGATTTCTTTGAATGTCACCCAAGCATAAGTTGTGATCATGTTCCTTCATGTCTTCTGCCTTTGTCTCCTCTATTTTGTGGTGCTTTTGAGCAGCAGCTAGGACCTACAACCTATTCAAAGGCTTGTGGTTGGTGAGTAAGTGATTATGTATGTTGATGGCTCATATTTCAGTAGTTTCTTTGATCTCCAACTTGTATCCACATCATATTTGCATTGAAAGCTGCTTGTGCTGCTCATTTTTTACTTCGTTGTCATATTTTTCCCTCCCTAGGAGCATTTTAGTACATATAGGCATCCTTTGTTAGGGTGGTTCTTGGCTGATCCTTTGGTGACAAGTGAAAAATATATGGCATGAGAGTAGGCCATTGTGGTTGCTTTTGCTTCCTCTTGTGAAGCATAGGACCCTGGTCTTGCCCGCAAGACCAACGAATGGGCTCAAGCAAGAGGCTCTCATTGTCAAGTAAAACAAAGAACTACATTGCCTAAAATTGGGGAGAAAAAGCTTAGAAATACAATCAAAATAGCAAATTTGTCATCGAGTACAACGAAGAACTCCATTGCTTAAAATGAGGGAGAGAAAACTCCACAATCAAAATTGAAAGTTTGTCACGGTACTGGATAAGTGCCACGACGGGAACAAAGGAATTGTGTGTATACACACTAATACAAAACTCAAATGAAATATTCTGCACAATTGTTATAGTGTGAACATTTTAAGATGAGAAATCCTGATGATTGCTAAAAGACCCCATCAACCAACACAACCAACACAACCAACACATTGTATTTTTTAATTCATATTCATGATCACAGGCCATCAAGAATCTCTTTGTACCTTAACCACAACATTAATTATGTTAACCACATTTCCCCTACCCCTCCATGATTTATCTTTGCCCCTCAACTCACTCGGATAGTAATGATTTCTCTTTGCCCCTCAAGTAGAAAGCAGGCAACCGTGTAGAAGAAAGAAGGATGGGAAGACCCCATCAAGTAAAGATATCAATGACAACGTGTCAAAGATTGCTAAAATCTTCGTAGAACCCTTTTCAGGTATACTATACAGTAGGTAGCTTGTGTTTTTATCTATTTACTTGCTCTAGAGAGTGCAGTGGCTGGTGCAATCCATAGGAGAGCAATCACATTAGGTGATGTTTCTTCGGATGTTCCAGTTGTGTGTAGACTGTACAATTTGCATAGCTCGGATATCTTAGGTGCGGTAGGGTAGATTTCTTATATAGACTCTATTGGGGCTTAGCCCCATGTTACCTTTTTTTGTCTCTCCCTTGTACGGCTTGATGGGGTCTTCCCATCCTTCGTTTTTTCCTACGCTGTCCTCGGATATCTTAGGTGCGGTAGGGCAGATTTCTCGTATAGACTCTATTGGGGCTTAGCCCCATGTTACCTTTTTTGTCTCTCCCTTGTACGGCTTGATGGGGTTTAGGGTTTAGGGTTATGGGGTCTTCTCGTCCTTCATTTTTCCTACGCTGTCACCTTTTTTCTTCTTTACTTGCTCTATAGTTAACCCTATAATGACTATTTTGCCACCAAGCTTGGACAAAGACGCCATGAATGTCAGCAGTTGTCAAGCGGACACCCTCACTATGAAATGCTCAATTGATGCTATACTCGAATCTTCAACCCTTCCATGGTAAGGCATTGATTCCGTGAACCAACAGGGAGCCACCCGTCCGTGACAAGAGGCATGTCCAATCAACCATCATCGTGGATGCACAACTCTCGTCAGGAGGCATCCAGGTGCTTAGGTCATAAGGATCTGATAACGTGCTGCACGAAGATGACATGGCCCACACCATTCGACGTCTATCCATGAAGGAAGGTCATAACATACCCCCACCATTATGGAGGGCATGTGGATTGAATTTTAGACATGTCACGTACACCTGGTCATTTAGAGGGAAGCGCCCACGCATGCATTTGAAGTTCGTCACATGCATGCCAACAACACATCAACAAAGAGGACCATGTGGTATGCCTCAGCCATTCCCGAAAGATGCCCGAAAGCAGCTTGCTTCGAAAGACGACACATCAGCAGAGGAGGATGCAGCGATATTACTAATATTGGGTGTCAGAGTCGCTAGTTCGCGTTTTTCCAAAAATGATTACTATTAGCATTTTATGTATTGTTCATATTAATTTCTACGGTTATCAATATTACGATATATATAAAGAAATATCTTTTTCCGCATAATCTAGATATGTGAATAATTGACATCAACTGCATTTACACCTCAATGGAGATACTCATATTGGAGTTGGATCATGATGTTTTATCTTGTACTCATCAACGTTAACTTAGACATCACAATTGACGTACCATTATAGTAAAAACGAAATTTCTCTATCCTAGTTTAACACCAAAATTGTACCAGATGAAAAGTACAATTTTGGTTTTCTTGAGGAACCAAAATGTAATGGACCAGGTGCATTGCATCCAGGAACCAAAAAGAATAATGCGAGTCAGCAATGGACCAGGTGCATTGCACTCATAATGCTAAGTGGTTGAGAGAATATGCCCTGAGTAGCTTAATACCATTGGTTAATTATGCAACTATTAGAACTATTCGTCTCATTTCACAAACTCAAAAGCAGGGACATGGTTCTCATTAGTTCAAATTAAATAAATCTCTCAGCAGGTTAGAATCTCCTATAATTACTTATAGGCACTTTTAGGGATTATATTAATATGCAATAATGCGTTACAATTAGGTTCATCATCTCGTTTAGTCAAATGAGAGAAATTATTTTACAACCTCATAACTGAATTGGAAACAAAGGCGACGATAGATCCACTAGGAACTCCACAAGTTAGGTCTTCTTTTTTCTACCTCTTTGTTTCGTTGGGCCTCGTGCTCTCTATCCCGTCTTGGCTGTGCGTCGTACTCCTGGTTTGTTTTCCTGCGGTATATATTTGTATATATGTGTTGAAGGTAATGTTTCCATTTTCGGAATCAGTATCAATAAGAGAGAACCAGTGCCGTTGAATAGTACTGTACCTTTCCTTCTTCTAGGTGACGATCTCTTTGCATTCAATCTCAATCAAGGGTATCAACATCAACTTTAAAACACTTTTAAATTTAACGACTCAAACAATCAGGCTACTTTGCTTGCTTTCCAGATTTTGACCCCCATTTGGAGATAAAATAGAAGGGAAAAAGTCTTTCATATTAACAATAGCATCAAAATAGTTTCCTCCTGCATGGATAATATCCTACCCTTGCTCTAAAACTATTCAAAAACATAGGACAAGGACTCGCGCCAGAGCCACATATTCTGTCCGTTACGTCCAGAAAATGTTCTAGTATAAAAATATTTGCTACTAAAATTGGAAGTATGGTGGCCTCAAATGCTACGGCAGAGGCAGCATGAGGAGAAGGTCAATTGTGAGAGCTGTGAGCTACAGAACGGCACAGAAACTCCAGCCTTTTGGGTGTGGGGGGGTGGTATATGAATATCTGCTATTATGCAAAAGTTACTGGGAAGAGGCAATCTCTGCCGGGGATTCTGATGTCAGAGCAGAAGGCTGTGAAAGTGAAACCTTTGACTATGAAACAGTCACTCATCCGTTGGTTCGTAATCGTCCCTTCTGTAACGTGTTTGTCTTTCTGAGAGGAGGCACTTGATGTCAGCGGTAGTCACTTCGCGGGCTTCTTCCAACCGTGAATGATCTGAAACAACCGGTCTCTCTTCACAAATATCTCTATGCAACATTTCGAAACCGTGCATTAGTACTGCTTTCCTTGCATCTTGCGTAAGAAGAAGCAATGTGCATTGAATTTGACACATCGTTGGTGACTAGAAAATTACGAACTGCAAGAGGTTCTTCAAATACAGTGGCCGCGTTTTGAGTACATGGAATCTTCGATGGTGGAACGAAGATTCTCAAGCTTGGTGGAATATGTAGGAATCATGTCAGGTGTCCTTGGCATTCTTGGCGTTCTGTGGTAAAGATGATTCTAACTTGCGAATTTTTCATGTATAGACCGACGCAGAAAAAGGCCATTGCTCAACTGAAGAAAGAAGAAAGAAGAAGGCGACCGCGTAGGATAACAAGAGCGATGCGAAGACCCCAACTGAAGAAAGCACAGGTTACTTATTTCTCTATTGGGAGAAGTTCTAATATTGCAGATGCAGGAATTTCCTTCAGGAGAGGAATTTGTAAGAGGAGTGTCTCTGAGTGATGAACGTACATGCCGCTTGCAAGTACGAGATTGTCATCCGTCCGCGCGCGAGAGCAATTTTATCAAGGAAAGAAACTGGAGTTTCAGCAACTGTTAGCTCATCTTCATATAGACAACAGACTGACGTGGTAAACTTCATCATCGTATTTTCCTCAGAAACACCGTACTTCGCTTTAGGTCTGCAGAGTCGGACTTCCAGTTGCGACTTTCGGTTATTCAGACAATTACTAAGTGGTCAGCGACAGTTGTATGGAATATCGATTAGTAGTTCCCTATAAGAGTGACAGCCATTTGAGTATAACGGTTACCTGGTTGAAGTGCCCTCGCATGTTATTCAAGATTCGAGTTAGTGATTAATTTGAGACTGAGAAACGCGAGAAAGGAACGTAGGACTTGGTTAGGGAAGAGGAATGATCATTTAGGAGCCAGCTAAAAGTTCCATAGTCTGAACCACATGCTTTACCACTGTTACCCAGTACCGGTCCAATTTTACTCCATAATCCTTCTGTTTCCGGTGGGCAGGGATGTGTGGTTGAAGTCATTTAGTGCCTCAGCTGGTTCAAGACACCTTCAGCAAGTTACAAAAGCATCCCAAGCATTCTACCAACTGGCACAGACAGGGTGAACAAGTACTACTCCAGAATCACTTGATGGCGTCTACATTCGTCAAAGATTGTAGTAACAAGAGACACAGTATAACCTTCGGCAAAAAGCTTCAAGAATTAGGAAAGAAAATTTCGAGGGTACAGCCCATAGTGACCTGAAAAAGACCTTTCAAAAGAGTCTCTTCATTGATCATCTGACAGAACTGTACATTCCGCTTTATATATACAATGAATGACTGAATACAGTTAACTGTAGGTCCATCCTCGGAATAACAAGACTGCAGCTATACAAAATTCAGGACTGTAGTGCAATGTGCATTTACCCAACGCAATCTTTCAAGGGCAAGCAATTTTTGAATAATCAATCCACTTTCCCCTACAATGGTTGACCTATCATCTTAAATTATATACAAATGTACATGGGCTCGGTCCTACATTCTCCAGATGGTGATAAAAGTGAGTTATGTTACAAAGTACAACTCCAGCTCCTACGAACAACTTGCGACACTCGCATTCTGTTCCTTCAGAGGTGTTGGACTTCTCCGGGCTTCCTCCAGACAACCAAAATCATCCGAGTATAACCGCTTGAGCTGTTCCCTTTGGAACTCCAAAGCAATCTCGCCATAAAGATTGCCTGACTTGGAACGTACAATCTCCAGCTCCCGTCTGGGAGAAGGAACTATCAAAGGCTTCACTTCTTGTTCGCGGCTCAGCTCCACGTGATCTCCCATTCTCAACTTCTGTTGGAAGTTTTCAACAAATTGATGATTTACCTTCAGCCGAGCCCATTTCCGAGCAGTGGGATTGCTTGAAGCAGAAACAGAATCTCGATCAACAACCATGTCAACTAATAAATCAGCCGCAGTGGAACCGGGAGGTAACTCCTGGACAATCATCTGGAGATTACAGAATACAATGGTCAGCAAATGAAACAACTCAATAGAAGATAATTCTTGCAAAACAACACGGCAAACACAGCGGACACCGCAGCAATCATACGTTAACCAAGAGGAACACAGTCAACTAGCCAACTTGCACGAGAAAGTGGCGTTCGACTTACATTATCTTCCTCAATCATGATGACAAAGAGTGGATCATCTTCGCTTGTAGGTGGTAGTGAACAGCCTAATGCATAGGGGCAATTGGCATTGTGCTCTGGAAACGGACAAGGAGGCCTTAAATCTGCTCGCAAGGACGTTACCCGCAGCTTCGTGTCCAGAATCTCACTATGCCATGTAAGCACCCATCTTGCCCACTCCACTTTTTGCAGAAGAAACGAAGAGTGTGTACTATTGTTCTCTTTGTACCTCCAATGGGCGGCCATGCCATATTCTGCTTGATGATGCATCTCCATGGTTCGAATCTGTACTTCCAACGGATGCCCGTCTTCACCCAAAATGACTGTGTGAAGAGATTGATATCTGCAAGGATGAAGTAATAACTTAGCAACAAGAAAAAGCGAAAAGTTTCGAAAGTTAAGCAAATACCACTATAAGCACGACGCGAAGTTCCTGTAAGATGACTCATAGAACCAAACCAAATGGTTAAGACTTGTTTATCCGCAAGAGTGCAAATTCGCATCATGAACTGACATACACAAAAGATAACTTTTCGTCAAGGAAAGCTGCACTTACCCATTAGATTTAGGTTGGCTGATGTAATCCTTGTACTTCTTCGGGATATTTCTCCACAACCGATGGACTACATCTAGAGCGGCATAGCAGCTCGCATTGTCTTTTACAATCAACCGCAACCCACGGACATCAAAGATCTCATCGATACTCCGATTCTTCCTGTAGGATCAGAAATGTGAGATGTCTGGTAAATGGGTATATCGTAACATCAGCTTGGTGTCGAGACGGTTGTAGCACAAAGCACAGCATATTCGGTCTGTCATGCATCTTACAAAGATTCGGTAATATACGAAGCAGGTACCAACCTGAGCATTTTCTTGTATATACTGTAGAGGTTCTTCGGCCGCCCGCAGATATCAGTGAATTCGATTCCCTCCTTCCTCAACTCCTCTTCCAACTGTTGTATGGAGGACAAAACAACATTCGCTTGCCAGCCGTCGGCCATTTTCGACGCCAACTCCTTGTGGTCCTGGGGTTTCAAGTACTTGAAGCAGGTGTCTTCAATCTCTGCTTTCCAGCTCCAGATGCCTAATCTATTCGCTAATGGGGCAAATATTTCCAAGGTCTCGTCTGCGATGCGAATCTGCTTGTCGGCCGGCAAGGCATCCAAAGTTCTCAGGTTGTGCATGCGATCCGCCAGTTTGATAAGTACCACA
This sequence comes from Lunularia cruciata, assembly GCA_948567375.1. Taxonomy (NCBI): domain Eukaryota; kingdom Viridiplantae; phylum Streptophyta; class Marchantiopsida; order Lunulariales; family Lunulariaceae; genus Lunularia; species Lunularia cruciata. The sequence continues at coordinate 17,166,075 of OX419759.1, forward strand.
CGTACATCTACCATGGCTAGAAACATAGTTCTCAGACGATCAGCTTCCACAGGGTTACATGCAGTATCATTATCACGCGCCAGTTGACTGAATCTGCTCAGCTTAGATACCTGTGGAGTTGACAAAGCAGTGTAAGAATCAGCGCTCAGAGAGCAAATCGAAATTTATGACATGGTTAAGGAAGGTACTGACAAACCTATGCAAACGAACATGCAATGAACTGGACGTAGGCTGTGGCATTTCTTACCCCCGCAACAAGGTACTCGATTTCTGAACCGAAGGTAGCTCTGAGCTGCTCCTGACCCAAAGTAGAGTCATCTAAGGTGTCGTGTAGTAGTCCTGCAGCAACAACAGTACTGTCTGCACCAGTATTCGCAAGTAAGACGGCAGTTTCCACGCAATGTGACAGGTAAAGCTCTCCACTTCGACGGACCTGCAAAGAATGAAAGATAAAGACAAGTTAGAAATCGTCGCTCCACAAGATGGTGCTTAACAAAACTGCAACCTCAGTATCGGAGGCTCAACAGAAAGTCAGACACAAGAAAACATAATTGCGAACTGACTGAGATTGGTGTCTATTGTACCTAAAATCCTGCATCTCCGCATCTCTTTCTGCACTTTCAATATTCCATGGCCACAGAAGCAACTTGGCCATAATTTGAAGTCAAAATTTGGGTTGGAAACTGCTCTTAACAGATTATTCACTTACTTGATTCCTGTGTGCCTCCTCTGCAACTTGAAACGCCTTAAGTACAAGAGGGTCTTCGAAGATCTTGTGTCGGGCTTTGGCGTAAGCTAGCAAAGAAATCGAACTCGTGTTCCTAGGAGGAGAAGACGGGAGTGGAGACTCTGCAAGCCTTGACAATCTCCTTCTCGTCTCCTGGAGGTCCTCAACATCTGCACTCCTCCCTACGCCTGTACTTGGTCGATTGAAACCATCTTTCAGAAAAAAGTAACGGTCACGGTTGTTTCCGTCATCCTCAGAAGAGTGGTCAGTGCCAATAGGTGCGGAGCTATCCGAGCTCATAAGCCGTGCTTGGTATCCAACCAAAGCTCCATCACCGCCAACCTCAAACCCCACGCTCCTGGAAAGTGGTCGACGTTCATCAACAGACAACGAGCTTCTTCTCCTGCTATGCCGTTCTATGTGAGGGTCCAAGGGTGGAAGACCGGCCGTACTTGCACCACTATCCCAGGCAATCAATGAATAGATTGGTGAGTTGTGGTGACTGCTGCGGGAACTCGGTCCGTGGAGAACTGAGACTGGACTCCGCTCCTTCAGTCTACAGGAAGATGCAGATGGTATGCTGATAGATCCGCTCCGACTATCCGCACAATCCCAGGCACCGACGTTATGAATCAAATCATTGTGCGAGGAACTGCGAGAAAGACATGGACCGCAAGAGATGGATGCGTACTCCACAGCATCGCCTGGAGAGCACGGGGACAATGACGAAGGCCTGCTGAGGGGACTCGAGAAAAGGCCACTGAGACCTCCCAATGGTCTCACTGCAGGACTGCCATGTGAAGCCCGACTGACCCCATCGATATCAAACACAGATGTTGATGTACTGCTGACAGAACACTGCGATGTCCAAATTGCTGCCGGAGGCGAGCTGGAGTACAGAGCAATCCCAGCCATGTGCATACTACCTCCCTAACCCAAAATCTTATTTCCAAGTCTAGAAAACTAGATCTACTGATACCAAAATGTAAAATTTCGATTTACGAAACGAGAAATCACGATTGTGGACGCTCAAGTTAGGCGCGACACCGTTCCTCTCGAGCCCTATACCCTTTCTTTCTCTCCTGTATATCTGCAGCCTGAAGGCAAACCCTGCTTCCTTCCGCTTCTTTCAAACCCTAACACCTTCTTCACAATCGTCGTTCTTCACCTTCTTGGTTTTCTCCACATACACTAACCTCGTACGAAATCTCGCTTCACACGTTAAAACCTGGACACGGAAAGCCTTTCAAACACAGTGAGCAGTTGAAATTCCAGCAGGTGCACTATCCACACTTCGTCCATATTCGGGACGGCAATCCTCGCGGAGTTTTTTCCCCACTTCCGCCTCGCAGTCTATCCGTTAAAAATGCGTTCAAAGGCAGATTATAACTGCAACCCTGCGCTATAACTCTCTCACCACTTCTAAGACTCTCGTCTGCACTCTCCTACGATCTCAACAACTGAAGAACAACATGAGCTCCTGTATATACGTGGAGAGGCAGAGCGGACGAGTGCAGCAGTGGAAGAGGATAAGCGCGGGCGTTCGAGGAGGCGATGGCAAGAGGTCAGTACGAAGGGAAAGAAGAATGGGAGCGTGTTGGTGTCCGTCTGTCTCTTTGGAGTCACGAATGCACGCGGGAAGTCACGACGGTTTAGGTTCGGGTCGCACGCAAACGTGGAGGGGACCACAGCACCGGTGCCACTGGTGACTTCGAACCCGCGACTGACTCTAGGTGGCTGCGCCACGATTCGCATCCATGTGTCCCGGTGTGTCCGTCCCGTTCCTTTCCATGGTGGCATCCGCGGGCCCGCGTTGCTTGAGCCGTCCATCCAGCCCGACACGTGCCCCTTTCCTTTTCACACCTGTTGTAACATTACGGACTCCAATCAGCCCCGTAAGGAAAAGGGCATCGTCTTCCTTGCTTCTCCTATTGCCCCCACCGGCTAACGTGCCGTAAGATGGGTCCTTTCAAAACGTTCAAGCTTCACGTCAGATTTGGCTTCTTGCAGGCCGTTGCTTCAGTCACGTAAGACCCTCGGGGTCCAAGACTAATGATGTGCACTGGTGGCTTAATTAGCTGTCTCAGTCATGTTCACGGGATAATTAGGGGGTGCATAATTTCCGGTTTGGTTGCGTGACTTGGCCCTTTTCCGTATCCTTGTTAGCTGGTTCCGAAGAAAAAGAAAAGCAACAAAAATAAATTGCATGTAAAAGTTCTCTATAGTCAGAGTGCCTATTACATATTATACAGGCAGGTTTTGGCGTGCATTTCAATTAATTCCAACTTAGGGGTTGGATTAGCTAAATTAATTAAGATTGACATAACTGTGGGGAAGAGCCGTCCCAAGCTGCGCATCACAAGAACCCACCAGGAAATTGGTGCTGCATGTCCGATATTGGTTTGAAATTTTGCAATCCATCCGGATGCAAATGCAGAATTTAGTAGTTGATTTCTCTTGAAATTGGTTCTTCCATTGAGTCAACAGGAGCACAAATTTGAACAGACCTTCCGTGTCAATATCGAAGAAAATTGGAATTAGGTAAAATTTGAGAGCACTTTTGACTTTTTTTATTTTTAAAAATGAAATTTCGTTTAATCTATGGAAGTGTCTTTTCCCTACTTCCAGTTCCTCTCTAATTCAAGTTCCTCTCGTCTTTTGGTCTCCCACCAACCATATCGACTTAAGTGTTTCAATCCCTTCTATGCACAAACTCAATGCATGACCAAATCTAAAAACCACAACTTCATCATCAAAACAAAATCCAAAAATCAATGTGCGCAAACAAAAATCTGGTGTGCACAGGCAAAACAAGGAACCCCAGGCGGTGTGCATAGCGCCGGGGCCTTTGTGCACAACAAGAGGCGTGTGCCGGGCTAGTGTATGCAATGTAGCGGTGTGGTGTGCACTTGGAGTGTCCAACGGCATTGGTGTGTGATTTTGAAAATTTATACCATTAATCTTTTTAAATTGGAAGCCTATGGTATTTCTTTTCCTAACTCTGCCATACCCCAAAATATCTTCTACTCACACCACTTTACACATAATTCGCAGATGTCAATTTCAGATTCGTAATCGCTCCACTCATCTAAACTCAAAGCATCGTCAAAGCTCCATCCAGGCAACTTGTCCAAGCTGAACTCATTCAATTCATCCTTAAACTCCACCATCCTCGATCTCTATATTGCAACGTATGCATATCTCAATTTCCTTACTCAGAAGCTTGTAGATACTAACGGGCATAATTTTAGCTAGATGTGATGAAACCAAAATATTTGGATTTCTTTCTCAAAAACAAAATATTTTTTTCGAATATAACCTATTTTGCAAAATTAGCATCCAATCAGTCAATTTAAGCTTAGCCATGGAGAGCGGTAGAAAATGTTCTCTATTTCTCTTACAAACCTCGCATAAACACAAATGATATATCAACCACACATTGATACAAAATGCCACATCCGCCAAATTTCAGATTCTAATCTAATTATTACCAGAGAAGTCACAGACGGACATCATTCCTTTTAACCTGTAAGAATTCCACGTCTCAAGAAACTGTGAGTTGTAGAATTCTTTCGACTACAATCCACGGACTGTAAGACAAACTCGGTACCCTCGCCGCACCGATCATAAACTTCTCCAGGAGGGTATGTTGAAATGGTTTCCAGATTTGTTACGGTATTCCCAAAAACCCCATTTGAACAGCACTATTGTCCACCATTATTTTGCTAGTTATTGACAAGAATGACGGGCCACAACCTCCCCTTCTATCTAGGCTGAAGCCCAAGCTCAAAAAGAAGAAAAATAAAACACATAGAATATCAAGGACGGGAAGACCCATCAAGCCGTACAAGGACGAGACATGGGAGGTAATTGGGGCTAAGCCCCGATACTAATAGTATCGGTATGAGATGTTCAAAAGTATGTGAGTAGATTTTCTTCTTACTTAGTTAGTGTAGGAAATCTTGTCCACTATTTGGGTTTCTTAACCATCGTGATTCTGGAAAATGGCCAGTCGACCAGATTGTTGGATTTGGCCTTTCTGTAAACACCTTAGTGTGGAACATGTTTCTTTCGTGACTTTCTCCCATTCAAGTGCCAGATATGCGATGTTCATACAAAGCTTAGCTTAAGCTTGCTAGCTTTAATCGATTTGAGAAGCTTGATCGTGTCAGCAGCCAGTAAGCTTGATCTCCATTCAAGCTCTCCGTTTACTCAGCACGGGCAATAGATGCATCATCCACTGTCAAGTGGTACATCAGATTTTTCAGTCGACGAAGAATCATCAGAGTTTGTTCATCTTTGCTGCTTGTTTGTGCTTCTTCTTCAGTGCCGCATAAGGAGGCAAACATTCTACTTTACAGTTCATTCTGAGATACAACAAATCAAAATGCATCCGCAAATACAAGTTCACATTATCTTTAATTAGTTTGAACTTGAGCACTGAAAACTGCATCCAGAATTGAAAATATTGGAGCTCAGATGTTTGGTAAATGTACTATGCTAAGAGCCCAGTTAACAGATAAATCTGCTTGATGCCTCGATGAAATTTTCTCTTTTGTGCGGTCGATGCGTCTTCATTCCTTGTTGGGGACGTGAAGTCTCCACCTTCCAAGAGTTTTTGCAAGGCACTGGAACCAAGAAACGCGACAGACATAGTTTAACAAGAAGGATTGAAAAACGTCCTTAAGTTACACAAAGATAAAATCTAAAATGGGGCTAAGCTCCAAAGTATAGGAATTACAAAACTTTCTTATTACTTCTAAAACGTTAGAACCATATAAATGAAACTATCTGCATACCACAGAAGCATCAGCTATAGGACAAACATCTCCCCTGAAATTAGTCACTTTCACTATAGGTCAGCTGACATGCCCAGAATTTAGCTACTGCGAGTGCCGTCCTTCACTCGTAGCCGTCAGCGCCTTACGGTAGCACGTCTCTTCTGAATCCGTTGGTTCTCAGGGCATCGAACTTTACCCGTTCCACAGCCCTAACTAAGAAAGTAGGTCCCGCCAGAAGGGAACGAGCGGAATCTCCTGCTAAACCTCCCGCGAGCAAAGGATGTAATGAGTATCTGTAGTATCTTTGTGTTGGAGCTCATTCGCCGATAGCTGCAGGGATGTCCAAAAGAAACCTACCCTGTACGTATCTGGGTCTTATGACCAGTATTCCTTCCTAACCGGAACTTCGACGTGATGTCATGGTCTGTCCTCAACCAGAGTCAGAAGTCAACCGAAGGCCTCGGTCAAGTACCGTGTATCTTCCCTGCCGTCTGAGAAACTACCGTGTATCTTTCATGGGAAGTCTCATCTCCACGAGGAATTCCTAGCCCTTCCTCTACGTAGGGTATTTTAGCCTCATGTCAATACGATACCGTAGTGCTCGGTTCAAACGTGCAACTTCGCTGACTCTACGCCTTCTACCCGAATGGAGGAAACTGCCCTCCAGGTCGTCGGTCTCATCCCGTCCACTGGACAGAAGTGCGCACCACTGCGAAGTCTGAAATTGACTCCCCTCAAGACATTAACCGCGGTTTAGAAGCAACCGAGGTGAGCACGAAAGTTGATTGTTTCGACACTGAAACAAGTTTATGTGAGGAATTTTCTTTTGAACGTGAATATTTCGGGGCCTTTGTCCGTCTCAGGGTCTACCTTCTCTCTTTTGTTTAGATTGCTACGTGTGTATGCTTCGGCACATACTGCCACCTGAACTAACTGAACATCTGAACTAAAAGGGTACAATCCCAGCCAGGGAGGGTTCTTCTTCACCTAACTAAAGCTTGAAGGGGTCTTCCCGTCCTTCATATGTTCTACGTGGTCGCCTTTTTCTTACTAAAGCAGATCGGAGAAGAGAAGTAACTACGGAGAGCCGCTCAGAGCTGCCTTCGGCTGTCACTACGAATTTGAACTCCTGCATGTCTGCCGCCTTGACCCTGGTTAAGGCCGAAGTACCTCTTCTGACGACTACACTCCAACAATCCACCACTTGGCGACTTGCAAAACGTGGAGTGCAGTTAATCTAGTGTAACTCGTAAAAGGGCGACCGCGTAGAAAAGACGAAGGATGGGAAGACCCCATCAAGCCGAACAAGAGAGAGACAAGAAAAGGTAAAAAGTTTAACTTGGGTTTGACCTTTTGAAACAAACATTCTAGGTGTAATAAAACATTTTTTCACTGCAATGGTGGGCTAAGCCCAATAGCATCCTTCCTGTTATCTTGATGGGCTTCTCGACTTCTCCAATATAGATTTTGAAATCAAGATACACATTGTAAAGCTGTACAGAGACCCTTAATTGTGCGAATTGTGAACTGGTCATTGATTCTGCCAGACAAAAGGGACCCGAATAAATCAAACCTACTGTGTAAAACGTATCCAATACGATGTACATACGACCATCATGTATGTAGACTAGAGAAATGTACAGGAGGACACTTCAAAGCTCGATCTGGTTGAATACAGAGGAAATGATCGGTTCATCTACGGCCGCTCACAGTTCGCTCTGTTACCACCACAGTTCCAACTCTGCTATCATTTGCTATAGGTTGCAAGACGAAAAGAAAAGCTGGATACGGTGCATGTCTGTTGTACGTGCAGTAGTGAATTCATGTCAAAACAGGTAATATGCTGGACTTTCACCATGAAGATCTGGCTCCTCGTGACTGTTTCACCGATGCAATGAAGCATATATTACACGTGATAATGGCCACCAGTTGAGAAGGTCGCAAGCATGTAACGACAAAGTATTATTGCAACTGGGCCAGGCTGACTCGGCAGGAACACAGGCTCACAACCGTTTTTGTCAAGTTAATTCGAATGTTTGAGAGCTAATGAAATAGTGAATTATCCAGCGTGGAGAGCTGACTAAGCCTAATCCCCGCACTACAAGCTTCTAACCGGTTATTAGCCCGGCTGCTATAGAATCGTGACAAGTGGGAGTGACAGAGGCTAGTGGACGACACGTACAACGTAAAGGAAGCAGCACGTGGGTACTCACATGGCTGAAGCCAGGTGATACGAGTTACAGTGTACTGACTTCATTAGAAGCTCGAGACCGCTACGATATACGTACAAGAAAGGTGGAAGTGGAGTGGAGTTCGTGCAACTGTATATGAAGACTTCCACAGTACTGCTGCGTCACTAAGCCCTCCTTGTGGTCACACCTGTCGACGAGAACCTAGGAGGCGGATGGATGTCTGTTTGAAGGAAGGCATATTGCGACTCAAGAGTCACGTAAACAAACCCACGTGAACTGCGAAGGAAGAAGACGCCATTCCACCTCCTATACTTAATGACGGTCCAATTTGGGAGGCTTGAGAGTTACTCACTTGAAGTAAGAAGAGAAGCGACCGCGTGTGAAAAGAGAAGAATGGGAAGACCCAATACAAGGAAAAGTCATCAGGGTCAAATGGGGTAAACTTGTAGTTTGGCGGCTTCTGAAAGAACCCGTTCTTAGTCACCAGTGGGTCCAACTCCCGTCACTGTGGTCCAACAGCCCGTCCAACATCGTGTTCGCGACTTGATTGAAGAGCCATTGTGCTGCAGAATGAATCCAAGCATATACAATGCAGCCAAGTTGTGAAGAGCCTTAGGTCTTCCAACAATTTTCGAGTTCGAAAGGAAGGTATCAGAAACACATGAGGATCAAAACGGGCGGCCAGAAGCTCAAAACTGCCTTTGTTTTCGCTCCAATCTTCAGTGTGTTGTCTGCATTAGCACCATGTAAGTCCGCAGCTTGAAGTTAGTGCACAACGGGCGGTGTACTCGTCCATGCCACAAGCTTAGAATTAGGTCAAATATCTTGCAATATCGTATGATGCAATTGCATAAAGATGTTGTCAGCTTTCAAGTATAGCATAGTACAGTAGAAGTTGTGTACCAGAGGACGAGTAATAAGATATATGAATGTTTCATGATGGTAAAGGGCGACTGTGGAGAAAACACGAAGGATGGGAAGACCCCATCAAGCCTTACAAAAGAGGTAAAATGGGGCTAAGTACCAATAGAGTCTATATGAGAAAATGCACTATTACACCTAAGGTATTCAAGCTATGCAAGTTATATAGTCTACCAACAATTGGAGTATTCAAAGAAGGATCACCTAGTGTGATTACTCTCCTATGGATTGAACCAGCCACTGCCCTATATAGAGCAATGGACACATGCTGTCTAAAATATGTTGTAAAGTATGAGAGTGAGAGTGGTACCCTGTTATGTTTGGTTTATTATCAGTGACAACACATGCTATCTAAAATATGTTGCAAAGTATGAGAGTGAGAGTGAGAGTGGTACCCTGTTATGTTTGGTTTATTATCAGTGACAACACATGCTGTCTAAAATATGTTGCAAAGTATGAGAGTGAGAGTGGTACCCTGTTATGTTTGGTTTGTTATCAGTGACAACAGAGCAAGAGCAAACATAACTGATGAAACACCTTGCTGCTACATTCAAGCGGACCGTCACTTGTCTAGAGGTTCAGGCGGACACTTGCCTAGAAGTTCAATTGGATGTTAGTGATGTATCTCTATATATATAAGCATACAAGAACAGATGCAGTTCTGGGAACGGGTTATCCAGAACTCATGAGTCGCAAACGATCATTAAGCAAGATGTACATGGTACGCAATGCTAGAGTAGCGTGCAATCCCTAAGTTAGAATGCATCAAAGGTATCCGACAGCAATAGCATAATTGAAGCAAACCTATTGGAACAACTGCATATATAGAGAAGAAACATCAATAAATGAAAGGCAAAGTAAATGTCATTGAGAAACCAATAGATAGCAATACGCATATTTGAGAGGCAACCTTCAAAGAAGTGGGTGCAGACCTCCAACATCAGTAGAGAAAAAATACATTAGGAATAAACTGCCAACTTAAACGGATGGAGAAAAAATGGTATCAAGAGACAAGAAGTATTTTACAGATGTAAATATCGCGGGTCAAGGAAGATCGGAGTCAAGAAACGACAATCGTGGAAGGTGTAGGAGAAAGAGCACGAGAAGGAGAATATATTGCGGGGCAAAGAAGATCTTTGTCAAGAAACAAAAGTTGTGGAAGGTGTAGGAGAAAGAGCACTGGAAGAAGAAATTGCTCAGAGAACGAGGGAAGACGAGCAAAGCATCCAAGGACTGGATATCGATATATCACAACAAGCACTATGGACGCTTGAGTCCAGAGAAACCAAAACCACTGAGGGAAGCAGAAGATGGCCATAGTACGTCTCCATGAAAACACATGCGGCTTCATTAGTGCCTCACGCAATGCTGAAGTAGCTGAGATAGAGTCAGTACCCCTCATATTGAGTTTCTGCTCAAAAACTCATCAGTGCCAAGGCAAACTCGACTGCTCCCAACAGTGTCGCTCAAGGTAAGGGGGAGGGCTGTAACAAATGAAGCTTTAAGTCCAAACAAAGGGCAGCAACATTGAGAATTGGAAAGGCTAAGTAATGTAAAGCAATCAAAATCCTCTTTAAGAAAATGAAAACATGAGCAGCAATAAGAAAAGGGCCTCGAGACATACCTGGTTAAAGCCTAAAAGCAAACAAATGTTAGTATTGAAAGCAAATAACAACTAGTAGAAGTACTTGAGGAATAAACTTCTCCAGCACATCCAATGCCACTAGGAAATAGCATGTCCTTTGCCCTAGAAACGGGGGTTGAAAAAACACAGAGTAAAATCGAACGAGCAGCAATGAAAGGTGAAAGGAAGGAAATTGGCATAAGAGAGGAAAGGAGAACGGGAAGTGCAGGAAGGGGCAAAAGGGGGAAGGGGGAAGGGGACCTCCAAGAGTAAGGCCCGGGGGAACAGGAAGGGCAGAAGATGAGTGCGAGAAACAAAAAAGATGACTGAAAATTGAGGGTATCTTGCAAAGGGTCTCAAAGGGGAGGGAAGTTCATCCACGTCTGAAGTGAAGGGCCCAAGTGGGGCCTCGTGTTCCCGTGTCTTGTGGCCTCTACTTCAGAGGCCACGTGTCAATTGCCATGGGAATTTAGCAGAAAACTCAAAGAGCTATAGACAGAGAGTATTTATCACTGTAGGAGTCAAGAAAGGTCCACAAGATTATGTTTTCTAACAATTGGTATCAGAGCTTAATTGGTCTTGAAGAGTGTCTTCAGATCTGAGGGTGTAGTGAAGTGGGTCCAAAAAGAAGTCCACAACAAAGCAATGGCAAGGATGATATCCATATCAAATGCTAAATTTGCAATGGAGAAGTTTGATGGGGAAAAAAATTTGCACTTTGGCAATTGAAGATGAAGGACCTTCTTGTCCACCAAGGACTGCATAGAGCACTAAAGAAAAAACAGGAGGACAAAAGTGATGAGGGTGAAGATGAAGATGAAGATGCAGATCTTAGAGCTACTAGCACTATTTGGTTGAACCTTGCTGATGAAGTGCTATACAATGTTATGAATGAGGAATCTGCACCAAAACTATTGGCCAAATTGGAGAATATGTATATGACCAAGTCATTGACAAATAGACTGTATCTTAAATAGAAAATGTATATGTTGTGGATGAAGGAGGGCCAAAGTATTATGGAGCACCTCAATGCTTTCAACAAAATCATTTGTGAGTTGATGAGCATAGAGGTCAAATTAGAAGATGAGGATAACGCATTGTTGCTATTGACTTCACTTTCTCCTTCATATGAGCATTTGGTCACAACTCTTCATAGAAAGTGAAGTGTTTGAGATCTGATAATGGTAGAGAATACAAATTTGGAGAGATATTGTAAGAGTGAAGAGATAATTCATCACTTTAGTGTTCCTAATACTCCTCAACAAAATGGTATGGTAGAGTGGATAAATCATATACTCTTGGAGAAAGCAAGAAGTATGTTAAGCAATGCCGAATTGGAGAAGAATTTTTGGGCATAAGTTGTAAATACAACTTGTCATTTGGTAAACATTTCTCCCTTTATTTTTATTGAGTGTAAGACACCTATGGGAAAATGGACAGATTGACATGTTGATTCTCTTCACTTAGAGTGTTTGGATGCATAGTTTATGTTCATATTCAACAAGAACAAAGGACAAAGTTAGATCTCAAATCTAGAAAATGTATATTCTTGGGATATGAGAAGGATACAAAGGGATATAGATTATGGGATCCAAAAAGGTGTTGTCTTATTGTGAGTAGGGATGTATTTTTTGATGAGACAAGGATGATGGAGACTATTACTATAGCATAAGAAAAGAAAAAACAAATTCAATCAGATTTTGTTAAAATAGATATTGACCTTGGAAATGAATACATCTCACCTCTTGTAGATCTACCACATGAACCATTAGAAGAGCAAAGTCCAAAAGTGATTCATGAACACAGGTATCCAAATAGGGATAGAAGGCCTGCAAGGAGATTTGATGACTCATTTGTAGCTTATGCTCTTCTTAAGAAGAATGATGAGACTTCTTCATATGAAGAGGCAATGCAAGATCAAGAGTGTCAAAAGTGGCATTGTGCAATGGAAGAGGAGATGAAGTCTTTGGCCAAAAACCAAACTTGGAGACTTGAAAATTTGCCTATGGGAAAGAAAGCTATTGGTTGCAGATGGATATTCCAAAGGAAGAAAGGACTTCCAAAATCAAGTGGAGATCAATACAAAGCAAGGCTTGTAACAAAGGGTTATAGCCAAAAAGAGAGTATTGACTTCAATGACATTTTTTCACTAGTGGTAAAAATCTCTTCAACTCGTGCATTATTGGCAATAATTGCATTGCATAACTTGGAGTTGGAGCAACTAGATGCTACAACTGCTTTTTTACATGGAGAATTGGAGGAGAAGATTTACATGCATCAACCTGAAGGTTTTGTGGTACAAAGGAACAAGAACCTGGTTTGCAGGTTACAAAAGTCTTTATATGGACTAAAGCAAAGTTCAAGACTTTGGTGTATGAAATTTGATGCTTTCATGTTGAAGCATGAAGTGAATCAGATTGTTGTGTGTACCTCAAGAAGCTACATGGACATAAAGTATTTGATTAAATCATCTTGATACTATATGTGGATGATATATTGATTGTTGTGGAGGATATGGTTGAGGTGGAGAAATTGAAAGCACAACTTGGTAAGGAGTTTGATATGAAGGACTTGGGTTCTTCAAAGAGGGTGCTTGCAATTGAAATCCATTGAGACAAGAGCAAGGGAAAGTTATGGACATCTCAAAGGAGATATTTGGAAAAATTGCTTGCTCAATTTGGCATGGAGAATGAAAAACCAGTGCCCACTCTAATGGCAAGTCATTTCAGGATATCATTGGAGTAACGTCCATCAAATGAAGAGGAGAGAAAAGTAATGTCAAATATTCCATATGCTAGTGTTGTTGGGAGTTTAATGTATGCTATGGTCTGCATTAGACCAGATATCTCATATGCTGGGAGTATGGTAAGGAGATACATGGAAAATCCAAGGGAACAACATTGGGAAGTTTTGGAGTGGATACTTTGTTACTTGAAAGGGTCTATAAGTATTGGCATTACTTTTGATGTGGAGAAGGACAAAGAAGGAGGAATTAAAGGGTATGCAGATTCTGATTTTGCTGGAGACCTAGATAAGAGAAGGTCTACAACAAGATTTGTTTTTACATTGGTTGGTGGTGCAGTAAGTTGGAAGTCTACTCTCTAATCTACTATTGCTCTTTCTACTACATAAGCAGAATATATGGCAACAATTGAGGCTTCCAAAGAGGCAATATGGCTACAAAGATTAGCCAAGGATATTGGACTTCCTAACATGAAGTCCACACTATTTTATGATAGCCAATGCGCTATTCACATGGCCAAAAATCAAGTATATCATTCAAGGACAAAGCATACTGATGTGAGACATCATTTTATCCAGGAAACCGTGATAAATGGTGAGATCAATTGGCAAAAGATTGGCATAGAGGTCAATGCATCTGATATGTTGACTAAACCTATTCTTGTTGAGAAGTTCAAATTATGCATGAACTTGCTCAACGTTCAATGTTGCTCTTTGTGATGATATGGTAGATACAAGCAAAAGAGGAGATTTTTATGTTTGGCTTGTTATCAATGACAATTGATCAAGAGCAAAAGCAAATGTAACTGATGAAACACCTTGCTGTTACATTCAAGTGGACAGTCTCTTGTCTAGAAGTTCAAGCAGACAGTCACTTGTCTAGAAGTTCAAGTGGACAACCTCTTATCTAGAAGTTCAATTGGATGACAATGATGTACCTATATATATATATATATATGCAAAGAGTAATGAATCATTGAAGGCTAGTGTGAACCTGTTTCAGCTGTGGAGGTAGCTTCCAAGACAAGAAGTGAACCATCTTATTTCTTGTTGTCCTCGGGTTTCTGTTTAATGTGGTTTATGATGTGCTATTGTGAGAGGTCCTTGGGATTGTGTTTTTTAACATACCCCTTGCGTGTAACATGATAAGCTCTTGTGCACTCCCTAAAAACTATGTCTAACGTTATGTCCATTGCTCCGTATAACTCCAAAGCTAGAAGAACAAAGAGGTGACCTTGTTGCATACCCCTATACTTGTATACCTTGCGAGCTTTTGCTACACTTGCTGCCCATCTAGGGAGATGTGTAATCACTCCCTCCTAAATAGTATCACGCGTATGGTCCATAACTACAAAATCCACTACTATCACCTGATCATCTCTGATCAAGTATAAGTTTGCCCTGACACTTGTCATCTACAAAGCATATGAACGCTCCCTCCAAGCCAAGTATCCACTCTCTCATGCCATAGCAAACACTATATCTGTAAAAGCATCATGGGTAGTTATCCTATGTCCTCCAAAAGGACACAATGCCATCTGGATCGCAACTACAACTAGTGTAGAACCACACTCACAAGTGAATAATGAAGATGGAAATGGGTAGACCAAACCTAGGTGGAATCTCATCACTATAGAGAAAGTAGTTGGTGCGAGTTGGAATGCCCTAATGTATGGTCGAGCTAGGATCCAAGAGCTGGCAACGACTTGCTCTAGTAGCTTGAGGAATGGACAAATTAACTAAGTAAGAATGTAGCGTATGCTAACATTATGACATTGTTGCTCTATCAAAGGAGACCGTAAATGTCTAGTCCAATCGGACAAAAGTGAAGTAAAAGATGGAAGGTCTTTGCTAGGCAACCAGGTGTTATCAGGCGTTTTCATGATTGCAGCTAGGCTTTTTCAGTTCTGGTTTTCAAAAGGCTACCGAAATTAGTGTTTCCCTTTATAATTTTACGCGAATATCCTTAAGATCCTCAGATAACTATGAGCTTAAAAGATTGTTATCATGTATTCTTGTGGATCAAACGTCATGTATTCTTATAAGATTCGAGAATCCCCTTTAGATTTACAGGCCCTGGAAATGTCCAAAATTAGCGGTACGACCCATAAACACTAGATTGTATGAAAACCATATCTGGAAGGCGTAGTATTCAGATTATACGCCCATCTTAGAAAGTCTAGTCGGGAAGTGCGCCACAATGAGCCATCAAAAGTGCCATCTTTTGCTCGATTTCGGTGAAGTACTGTGCACACCACCAAATCTCCAACGTAAATAAGAATCCAGCACTTCCCAAAGCAGCTTTAGAAACTGATGGCAAGAAATTACCTTTAGGACGAGAATGATTTCTCTTTTCAAATCCCGGGCCGTAACAGGCCATGTCTGTCATTGGTCATGTAGAGGTTAGAAGCACATGTTACAAGCCTTGATTAAAGAGAACAGACTAAACTGTGTGCGGATAATGTCCGCAGATAAACCAAGCATAGCTGTAGACTTATATATATTCGACAGGATTACGAAATGTGGTGTCATCCAAGCTTACAGGAGAACACAAAAAGTGGGCCATTGCTTGGATCGACATCAACCGACACAAGTATATCACGATGAGCAGTTTTTATTTGCGGTGTTCTTTTCAAGAATGTGACCAGCAAAGTAAACCTTGTGTACCTTTATCCCGGGTACAGATTGTTTTATTTGACAGCAGTTTTATTGGACGTATCGCTTTACTGATACTCTCGCTAATACATACGTAATTTGAACTACGTAACAGTTTATTGTATCTCTGGATTTTGGGACAATCTGCGTATGTGTCAATTTTCTACTTGAAAGTCATAGCATAGTTGGCATCTAACAAGAAAGAGACCACAAGCGACTTCGGTCTGGAAAAAGCATGATGTTTTATCTTGACACCTTTGTCTACAATGCCGTAAACCTGAATGTGGATATAGTTTATTGCTGATCTTCTATCGATAAATTGAATCCGTCCCGCTGAATAGAATACCCCTTTTTGTTTGCATGTTTATTCGAATTTTATCTTGAACAGAGTATTCAGAAATAAAAGATCTAGTAAATACTATTTCAACTACGAGACGATAATCTGTGACGAGGTGTCCAGGTCATAGTGATTATGCTGTC
The DNA here is from genome assembly GCA_948567375.1 of Lunularia cruciata. Classification (NCBI taxonomy): domain Eukaryota; kingdom Viridiplantae; phylum Streptophyta; class Marchantiopsida; order Lunulariales; family Lunulariaceae; genus Lunularia; species Lunularia cruciata. Next base: position 17,182,197 of record OX419759.1, read on the forward strand.
GTTATCTTCTAGTATGTGCAGTGACGTTTTCAACAAGTTAGGCGAGAGAGTTTGCAACAATGATACTCCAGGAAGGCAGCAAGAAGCAATGGTATTCTATATGTTTCTTCAGAGCTCAAAGGTTCTCATCCCTGCAGCAAAGATATGTATATTTATTTATTTATTTATTTATTTATGACCTAAACTCCTTTTTTCGAGGAATATATATATATATATATATATTCCCCGAAGAAAAGAAGTATAAGTCACAAATAAGTGTGAAAAGAAAAAAGAGTAGAAAATAATATAACACGAAACAAGTGCGAAAGGAAAAAAGAGTACGAGACCTAATAGTCCTAAACTGCAGTACTTAGGAAGGAAGGTCATTCTTCTGTTAAATAAGTCTATCTATGGTGGAGAGAGCTCAGTTATATCTTATCCCTGTACGGCTTGTGAGATCTTCTCATGCTTCTTGTTATACTACGCGGTAACCTTTTTCAGTTGAGAGAGCTCAATTAATTGAAAAAGAAGTACCGCGTGTTGGCTTCAGAACCAGCTCGGCGAGTGGCAGCCAGGAGGATTGCACAAACATGAACGTCATGTTTTGCGAGATTTGGCCCTACGCAGCATAGTAGAAGAAAAGGCTTAACCCCATTGTCTTTTCCTTGTACGGCTTCTCATCCTTCTTGTTATCCTACGCGGTCGCCTTCCTCAGAAGAAAGAGATAGTGTGAAAGTGCGTGAGTCAGAAAAATAGATTTTTATGCAAAGAGGTATGAGTGACTAGCATGCTAAGTAGCCGATCTTAAATCCGTTCAGCATTCCATACGGTAGAGCAAAAGGAGGAATTGAAACAGGATATAATCGATATCTGTGTATTTACAAACTTGTGTGAAAAGGTAAAGTGCCATTCAACAGCACTAAATATCTGGAGGCAAGACCTTGGATTGAGGCTGGAACCTCCATTCAAAGTGATGTAGACCTGGAGTTCAGAGTGTACTGTATATTGAAGCTGACGGGCCGCTAAATATCTAATAGGCGTCTCCAGTTTAGCTCAAGGTTGAATGACTACGTTTCAAACAGGAAACGTGCGCTGACAAGAACCGGTGAGGAGAGCACAAATTAATGTTCACTTTTGAACCCAAACCAACTCATCTCCAGAATCAGTCGTGAGAATAGTCGAGCTGTTAGATAGTCTAACCGTTTCTAATTTGCAACGCATGAGATTCGTACAGTTTTAATATGCCAGCCCTTCTTTTGGGGCCTTGTTGAATTCTCTTGGATCTCAAGACAATCAATTAATATAGGGAACACCGGAGAAAGCACTGACGGATGATGCACAATGGACTCAATTAGTCAAGTTGAAGCCACTTTGTAAGGTACAGTAGTCACATCAGGATTTCTAAAGGACAAATTTGTGGTCTGTGTTGGTTTCAAATCATAACCCCAAATCATTTGAAGTAGTGATCAAGCTACTCCAGCAAGTCTAATCACATAGAATCCAGAACGAATCAGGCTTGGGCTCTTTCTTCTGGAAACCTTGGTGACTACTCAAGATTCGAGAAACAGAGAAACAATCGATGAACACTGTACAGAAAGAGTGATGCTGTCGCCAAAATTGCCCGAGTTATCGCGTCATAAAATGAACCTTGCGTGACGAGCTTAACTTGAAAGTCAACCCACATCATGTTTTTCTTGACCTAAGAAAGAAAATTCTCCCAGAACTTTCTCTACCATAATTTCCAACGTACTCTTCATGGCTGGGAAACATGATTGATTCACTGTATTGGGGTCTCACATTCTCTTCCCACTTTCTGGCGTGTAAACAAACTGAGAGGTTAGGATAAAAGCCAAACAACTTTATTCCCCCACCATTGATGGTAACTGCCCTCACGAAAGTCCATGATCGCTACAAACCCTATGGGTGTAGAACAGACATGGGAAGTGGCTACCACCAATATACTTTGGCTGAATCATGACACGGTTAGTATTACCGTAGCTTATATCTTTATTGTCTGTTTTGTTTAGTTTACTAATTGCAACGGTCGGTTTACAAAGTTGCGGTTGTGGCCCACTCTCTTGATGGAGATATAACACGTTCTCTTCATATAACTCTCTCAACAGTGCATGAGGTTCAGGTGTTTCCAGTACCAAGTTTATAAGTTCTTGCGGCTTTTGTTTAAGATAACTGTGTTGTAGACGCCTGGATCTGATCTTCGACTGTAGTCTATATACTCAACATTGTTATCAACTAGAAGAAGCATCATTTACCCGCAGATCTATTGTTCAAGTTTGCAAATACACAGTTGTATATTTAGTCAACAAAATTGGCTTGTTAGATTTATCTTTGTCTCTCTGTTACAGTAGTCGAAAGTAATCCATTCTTCCTTAGAAGTTCTAACACGTCCAACTGAGTACATCAACTGAATTTTTTGTAACAAACGTGGAATTATAACCTATTCTTATGTACTTCAAAGCTGAAAGGATCAACCCGCTATGCAACAAAGGGACCCAAATTCCGATACTTCGATAACCAGCCACGGATGAAATTTGTCTATATTATATTATAATGATTTGTTTGAAGCAGGACTCATGGTCACCAAGATGTTCATATATCTTATCAATGACAGGGTTATTCCACCTGTGTGAAAGAGCTACAACCCTATCCGTGTTACCAAGCATGAACAGCAAGGATAATACTGTTAGTGCACCAACAAGTAAGTTTTAGTTATTGTGCTATGTTTCTAACATCTTTCACAGAGTAGATGGAAACTATGAATATGTGCACCTTATGTATACCACACTAATTATGGATTGGAGTGCAGTAAGAAAGTGGAAGTCTAATCACAAGAAAAAATTAAGACAAAGTCTTGGTACACGCATCTTCTAATTTGAGCATGTGTTTCGCGCCGATTTTACACGATCCAGAGGTTCAATGATTCCATGGGCCCCGAAATTGGGAGATTGAGAATGCTTTCCAAATCACCGAGTGGCGAAGAGCAGTTAGAACTGCCAGCAACGAAAGATACACTTGAAAGTTGATGAATGAAGCGCAAAAGTCTCCTATTCTTATTTGGATGATTCCAAACTCAGAGAGATTCCATGGACCAAAACCGCGAGATCGCTTGAGTCTTTCCAAATTCCTCGTCGATGCGGAGCAGTTATATGGAAGCAGAAACGACCTCAGCAAGGAAAGAGGCAATGACCTTGATAAAGTGCGAAAGTTTAATGTTCCGATTTGATGATTTCACACATGTGAAGTTGCAGACCGACTCTTGTATCCACGTCGTCGCCGCCCACAAATGATTACTTTTGCTATAATTCCATGCATAACAACACGCGCGTGGCTGCCGTAGTGCTTCCAAAATCTGTTGAGTTCAGAAACGAGACAATCGTGAGGCTCTGGATTGTATGACTGGATACGATGCTTTGCATGTAAACTTTGGCTGCGACCACAGAATGAGAAACATCGGTGAAACATTAACTTGAAGAGGTGGGTTAGAATCATAGTCTTGATCTGAGGAGATCAAGACTATGATTCTAACCCGCCTCTTCAAGTCAACTTGTTAAACCGCGGATATGCACTATGAACTCTCAATAACATGGGACAACGATTTGGACGGACAGTAAAATGTGGGATGCACTATGAAGCTTCGATGGCGGATTTAGGAGTAATGCAAAATATATGTCGGTGATACGTAGGGTATTTTGAAATTTTTGACCGCGTCGCTTTTCTAATATTCCAACTTGTATGATAATTTAAAATGTAATGAATAATTATTTATTTTCTTTATGATAATTAACATATATATTTTATGAGAAGTTTAAACACTAAAAAAATATTATTTCCAATAATTAATCAATAGATTAGTGGGAAGTCAATCTAATATTTTTTGTACAATAGTTCTGTTGGAACTATACACAATTTCGAGTTAAGCAGTCACATACATTGTTAAGCATTTGGCAGACTTATTTTAGGAATTGATATAGAAGAAGAGCACCGTGGGATTTAAGATCCAGAGAATAAGAAAGAAATAATCTGGAGAGTCAAGTGAAATAGTCTATAATACAATATGAAATTTAAAGGATTACTCTGATTGATGATTGACTAAATATAATTAAATACTAGGGAAGCCCACTGCATGATGCACAGGGGAAAAAAACCGTCAACGCCCCGTCCACAGTAACAGTTGCATCCATCATCAACATCTCAGTAACAGTTTCGTCCGTCGTCTCCCATCCTCGTCGTGACAGTTCCGTCCCTTTATTACTTTCCATAAACAATTCTGTTTGTAAGAATTCATCTCCGTCTATTATTTCTGTCCACAAAATCAGTTCCATCTCTCTCTTATAGATATTAACCCAATTACAGAGGAAAATCGTGGTTTATAGGTAAGTAAGGATTTATTATGGAACTAATGCTGTAACAGGTCAAAATGTATCATAATTATTATCATTGGAGATAGTTAAAAAGTGGACTATAGTTGCAAATTACTCGTCGTCAAATCGAAGATCTTCAACGAATTTGGTTGGAGGCTTTGCTGAATTCAGACTTTGTAGTTTGAAATAATTTAGCCGAGGTTAAGATATACTCAATAAGCCTAATTAAGTCTAAAGTAACTTCGATATTATCTTTAGCAAGGTAAGTTGAGGTCTAAGTATCATTAAGAAGGCCAGGTAAGGCAAAAGTAGCTTAAACAAATTATGTTGAATTTATATTATCTTTAGGAAGAATGTGAAAATAGAAAATAGGTAGAATATTGTTGCATTAGTATCTCTAGGTGGAGCCCGTTTCTATACTTTTATAGATTCACATCAAATATGATTTAGTAGTGCTGTTAACTATAAAACTACGTAGAAATGGGTTTTGATTGCTTTGCATTATGTTATCTTAATTTTAGCGGATCCGCTTACATCTCAAAAGAATGATTATTTGTGCAATACTCCTCAAATAATTCAATAACTAGTTGTCTTTTTGAATTTCAGCTAAGCAATGGAGGTTGGGATTGGCTTGATTATGTGCAAATATAAGCTATGAATTTAGTTGTAGTTTTGTCATTAGTCATAGCTTGTATTTTCCTATTATTACTATTATTTTGCTTGTTAGAGTGCATGCTTGCTTTGTGTAAAATTTATTTGATTTTTTTACTTCTAGTTATTTTTGGTAAATCTATAATTTTTATTCGAGCTCAAAGTGAGATTGTAATGAACAATAAAATAAAATAAGAAAAATTATAGTAAAATAAAGCAAGTAAAAAGTCACTTTCAGAACATATGAAGAGATATAACTCTGTTCTATTATGATGTACTTATAGAGAAGAGGAGAAATGAATTTTTTATTCAAAGGTCGTGGCCTCAAAACACCTCAAAGAGAAGAAAAGAACAAAAATGGTTATCTTTCTCCTTCTTCTTTTAGAAAGAAAAACAGATAGGAGGAAGCCAGAGAAAAGGAGATCAGCTAAAAATTTCTTTACTTGGCACAATGGTATATTGAATAATCATGCTTTAGATTTGGAGGAAAAGTATATAAAGTATATAAAAAAATTTTAAGATGTTTTTTGGTTCATTTCCTATTATTTGTTCATGAAAATATTACATATATTATGTGGGGATGACTGGATTGGACTTAAATTTATGAGAGTGTGGAGGATATGAAAAAGGAAAAGCTTCAGATGTAATGAGAATGAAATTGTTTGAATAAAAAGGGGAAGAATATCTAAAATAGGCTCTTTAAACCCATGGATGTTTTATGTCAAGAAGTTGATACGTTATTAATTATAACCAAATCTATATTGATAGTAGTATGATTTCCACCTAATCATATTCCTTTAATATGGCTTAGTAAATCTTGGTCTGCAAATTGAGAATGATATGACCACGTACCACTTTCACTTATGGATTTATTAAAAGAGTGTCTATAAGCAATATTGTGATGAGGTTTTCAATGAGAGCCTTAAAAAGATGATTGCCCTAAAGATGATATAAGAATTAAAACACTATCTTTGTAATGTCATGAAATGTTTTTGACAAATGAACTTCTTGAAGTTCTTTTTTGCATTAAACCTTGTTTGTATTGTATTAGAATAATTTTACATATGTGAATAGCCTGATAAATATATGTTTATCCTCAAGATATAGTGCTAGATATATCATGTTCTTGATATACATGATGACCTTGATGTAATACTAGATATCCATATTCTTGAGATATATGTAAATTCTCTAATAAGTGGAGAGAATTTGAGAGAAAAGAGCATGAGGTACGAAGTGAGCCCAAGATTCAATTTAATTAAAAAAGGTTGTTTTTATGTATAAGGAAAAAAACCTCTCTTGAGAGTGAGAAGGGATTTGTAAAAAGAAGATCATCATTAGAAGAGAGTTTGCACTTGATGTTGATGAAAGAGAGTTTTACCTTTTGTACATACAAGGAGAAACAATTATGAGCGAGGGATACCTTAAAAGTGTAAACCTCTCACTCTTAGAGAGAATATTTTATAAGTTTATCACCCTAGGTACAAATGCTAGTGATCACATGTACTCAGCATTTGGCACTCCTATTACAAAGGTTCCTCAATTGTCACTCAATGAAGATATGACAACGATACTCAAGAGCTTTTGGCCCTTTCACTTTATTTGTCCTTGACTCACTTAATGAATATTTACATGGAATGGCTACCTTAAGTAGCAAAAGCCATTCAGATACTCAGAAATCTACTGGCTAATAGGTTGATACCTACAAAGATATTTACCAAAACTGCAAATATCAATATTTACATTTGAGATTTCCTTGTCCTTTTTATCTTGTACAATTCTTTATCTTGGTTAGTTACAATTATTTCTCACTTGTCTTTGGAAGACAATACTTCTTCTCCAAAGAAACTGTCCATCTCCTATCTTCTTTGGGTTTACTACTCTAAAGATCCTACTATGAAGAATCCCAAAAAACTCTTCAAAAAGTCCTATATTGCAAAGAACTAGCTTTTCCTCTAGTTGTCTAAATAAGAAGTTCTATCTTCTCCTTGTAGTCTGCAATTTCAAGGACTAAGGTATCACAAGACTTACTAAATTTAATATTTGTATGTTCTCTAAAACTTACAACTAAATGGTTCATCCTTGGGTCTTCAAACATTTTCTTCTTGAGACTCTAGACCTGTAACTTTGCTCTTTGTCATTTGCTCCTTCGTAACTTCTTGAACAAGGAACACCAATTGGTCTTGAAGTTCCTCCAAGTTCTTGGTAATCTTTATCATCATTTCTTTTGGAGTGTTGTATGCAATTTATACTTTAGTAGTTATACCTTCCATCATCTTGGTCCAAGTTTTTGCTTGCTTTTCTTGCTCCTTTTGTTCTTTTTCTTGCAATGATTTCATCTTGAGGCTAGTATCCTTTTGGTACTCATCCATTATGGATTCCAAGGTGATATATGTACTTTGCTCAATTTCCACTTCTTGCTTGAGTTGAAGTACTTTGTGTCAATCTAATGTTGTCCAATTTGCAATATAATAGCAAAGAACAAGTCATTCACATAGGGATATAAGTAAGAAATGGCTAGATTTGAAGAGAAATGTCACTATAGCACTTCTTTATTGTTATGTATTTAACATCTGGAGTAGTGTCACCTCCTATGGAATACTAAGGCTAATAGAAAACCTAAAAATATTGTTAAGATATGTTTTAATTATTTCTTGAAGGTGGTGATTCAATCAACTCCAAAGGGGATTCTTCTACTGCAAAGACATTAACTTGAAGAATATGGTCTACCCTTAGTAGATGGCATGACTCCAAAGACACTTTGCATTGGCAATTATTCATTGTCTTTGCTTGTGTGGTATTTTCACACTATAGGTCACTTAAGATCCATCAAGGGATTGCTTTGCTCCTTCAAAACTACCAAGGATCCCAAACCTTAGCCACAAGTATTAGTGATCACACACACTCTATCATTAGGGTTCCCATAGCTCATTTAAGACTTGTCAAAGGATTGCTTTGCTCCTTCAAAACTATCAAGGATCCTAAACCCTAGCCACAAGCACTAGTGATCACACACACACAAACACTATCACTTGGGTTCCTACTATAAACTTCTTCACACTCACTCAACAAAGGCATCAATGAATACTTGGAATTTAAGCACAAGCAACAAAGTAGTTTTGGCCCTTTTTCTTTATTGTGTTCAAAGGATAGATTGAATTTTAAAATTGATAGAAAGCTTTAAATAATATCTTCTGCGCCTAACTGAAAAAAAGATGGCTAAGGAATTTCAAAGATCTACCAAGATTACGCTTCCTTACAGCTACATTATACATTGGAGATTTATTATCTTGTCTTATCCTATCTATCTTATTATCTATCTTCCTATATATTACCTAAGTATCTTCCAGATGTCTTTGGGAAAGTATTAACTCCTCTCTAAAGAAATTTTACTTTTTTGGCTTTGGATATATTTATCCTACAACAAATATTATACAACTATGAAGAATCTTGATTTGTTGAAGGTTCTTTTGTACAAAACTACCACAAAGAATTACCTTCACCTTTAGCTTTCCTAAGAAGGATTGTAGTTCTCTCCTTGTAATCTGGGATCTCTAACCCTATATTGTCACTAGTTTCTTGGAACTTTCTATCTACATGTTTTGTCTATATTAGAAACAACCACTCCATCTTCAAGTCTTTGTAGACCTGAGCATTAGAGTTTGAAATGGTAACTTTACCTCATGAAGCTTGGCCTTGGTCATCCTCCTACTGCCACTTCTTCCTTGAGTTCTATCAATTGATCCCAAAGATCTTCTAGATATTTAATATCCTTTAGCTTCTTCTCTTTAGAGTTGGTTGCTAGTGTAGTGACCTTGGTGGTTACTTCTTGGATGACCTTTTGCCAATTTTTTGCACTCTTCTCCTTCTCATTCTTGAGTTCTCCTTGTAGGGAATTTATTTGACATGCTATCTTCTTTTTGTATTTGACCATTTGCAATTCCAAAGTGACTACCTTCACCTTCTCATTCTCTAACTTACCTTGGATAAACTCTACATAATTCTTTTGCATCTCTTCTTTGCACCCATGTTGCTTATATATCTCTTCAATCCAAAGAGCCCTTAATTTTCCCTATAATCTTTGGATGTCTTTTTTGAGAGTCTTTTGCTCTACACTATTGAGTTATTATATCTCTTAACTTGTGGTTCTTGTGCACTAGTGCATTCACCTTTGTGCATTCTTCCTCATAAAGGTTCCTTACCTTCTCCATTTCTTAATTTCACTTAGCCAATTTTACCTTCAATGCATAATCCTTTGTGTGTAATTTCTTGAGCAACAAATTTTAATCTACTACCTCTAGCTACTCTTCTTGGTATTGGAGGCACTATCATCTACAAGAACCTTAATGTAGGTGTAATACAATTGACAATGCAATTTTCTTCATTGATTATAGGTGGAGCTAGAAATTTGGTGTTCACACCTTTGTCTTCATGGTGTGTTATTCTTGGCACTTCCTCTATTTCACCTTCTACATCTAACAAATCTTCCTCTTTTCCTTGATTTTCATCATCCAAATTTGCTTAGGTAGAACTTGCAAGTTCTTTGAGCCAAATATCTTGTTGGTCCTTGGTCATAATCTCTTCTTCTTTGATATGCAATTCTTCTTGTGGAGCTGATTCCACATCCAGATAGTCATCTCCGTCTTCCCTTCAACTTGATTCTATCTCTTGCAACGTGACTTCTTCTTCTTCTTCTTCAAATGCAACTTCTTCTTCAAATGCAAATGCAGCCAAAATATGATATAAACCATAAAGTTGGCTGACTGCTACTCCCCCGCTAACTTTCCACTCGAGCTAAATTGAAAACACAAGTTTCTCCATAATCACAAATTCATGAGAATAGCTTCTCAACTCTACCTTCAATTTGACTTTTTGAGCCCAACTCGCAACAAATTGGTACTACCTTCACCTCCTGAGCTCAAAATCACAACCACTGCTCAAAATTTGCTCCTTTTGTGCTAAAAAATTGGCCAATGCTTTCGTACAACGTCTACCTTAGTGCCAAATTTGCATCAATTGAATGAGCTTCTGCACACTAGGGAAAAACTGAACTTGAATTGAGCTACAAACAATCCACCAAGCTTGGAGATACCACCAACACTCAAAGTTCATGCACACGATTTCCCCCTGACTTCACTTCTCTGATGTAATCAGATTGTTTACCACTCTCAACTTAACTCAACTCAGATCAGTACTTGATTTGTCACTCTATAAACTGCCAACAATTGGGCACTGATTACAGTCAAGCCACACCCACTCTAGCTAAGAGAATCCAAGTGATGCTCGCCGGCCTCTGTCCACCATAACTAGGAACTCGAAGGCTCAACATCAAAGAAGTGAGTTCTTTGGAGCTGCACTTTGAAAGTATACCCCCTGGACTCAAGCTAGGTCTAAACCCTAACGGTCCCGCTGACGGCACACTTGACAGTGCAAATGGTGCAAAGTGACGGTGGGCCCCATTATGAAGTCAGTACCCTGAACACCAAATCTGACCGTTGGAAAGTAGTCTATGAGAAACTTTTGAAATAACTCTAACTACTATCATTGGAACTCCAAGGTCAGAGCAATCTAGATGCTACACTACAAATGGCACGACAAAGGTTTTTTGTAGACACCAAAATTGTGACAAAAAAAAGCCTTGAGAAGAAGTTACAACTAATTAAATGTTCTTGTCTTCTCAAAGTTGATTCTCATTGAAAGACTCCTACAATTAGATCTCATAGGGCGTCTTGTAGCCAAATCCCTACAAGCCTAAGGTAGAGAATCTTGAGATTCATGTCAGGGTTGATTTCTATGTGAGTACTTGTCCAAATGGGGCATGTGCCACCATTTTGGATGTGTCTTCTCAAGGGCTTTTGTTGACACTAAAAATGTGACAAATTGAATTCTACCAAAGAAGTTACAACAAATTGAAGGTTCTTTTCTTTCCAAAGTTGATTTTGATTGAAGGAATCTTGCAATTGGATCACACAAGGCATCCCATAGTTCAATCCCGTAGGCCTAAGATAATGTATCTTATGATTCACAATTGAGCTGATTTCTCTATAAAGACAAGTCCAAACAAGACATGCATCATCTCATTGGGTGCATCTTATTAAGGAATTTCCATAAACATCAAAATCATGAAAAATAGAAGTTTACAACAGAAGTACAACCAATTGAAAGTTACTATTTTCTTGAAGTTGATTCTCTTGGAAGGAATCATGTTGTTGGGTCCCACATGGTGTCACTTAGGCCTAAGGCAAGGCATCCCTTTATTCACATCAAGGATGATTTCTTTACAAATATTGGTACAAACAAAGTGTGCATCATTTTATTGGAAGAGTCTTCTCAAGGATTTTTCATAGACACTAAATTGTGACAATCTGAAGTCTACAAAAGAAGTTATAACTAGTTTAAATTTCATGTTTTCATGGAGTTGTTGCCATTGAAAGAATCACATAGTTAAATCCTACAAGGCATCTTCCAGTTGAATCTTGAAGGCCTAAGGCAAGACATCCCATGATTCACATTAGGGTTGATTTCTCTATGGATACTGGTCCAAATTGGATGTGCATCATCTTTTTAGATATCCTCTCAAGGGGATTTTTGTAAACACCAAAATCATGATAAATGGAAGTCTAAAAAAGAAGCTATTGCTAGTTGAACATTTCTATCTTCTTGGAGTTGAATCCTTGTTGAAGGAATTGTGTAGTTGGATCTCACAATGCATCCCATAGTCAAAACTAACAAGTCTAAGGTAGGGAATCCCAGAATTCATGTTGGAGTTTTTCTCTCTTTTTTACTTGCCCAAATTGGATGTGCATCATGTCATTGGAAGCATCCTCAAAAGGGCTTTCCATAAACACCAAGATCATGGTAAATGGAGGTCTAGAGAAGAAGTTATAACTATTTGAAGTTCATTGATTTGTAAACTTTTGTTTTACTATACTTATTCTTCCACCACTTCCCATTTTGTGGGTTTCTTGTACTTATGTGTCTTCTTGCACATCACTTGGTAGTTACATTACCACTTGTGTTAGTTCTTGGAAGTCCTCATTTAAAGAGTGGTACTATAACACCTCTTTGTACATATATGTGCTATTGTGATATTTAGTTTGGTATTATAAGTACTTGAGAGATATTATTTATACAAAGATAAAGAATGATTCTATATTAGTCATGATTAGCTAAATTTAATTATATCTATGATAGAGGGGACCTTACTTTAGAGGAATTCAAAAAGATGAGCACCACTATCTTGAATTCTAATGTGTTGACGTGATATTATTCTTAGGTGTTTAACTTTGAAGAAAAAGTTGAGAACTCTTGGATCCACAAACCTTTTGTTTTGGATTATTTTATAGTCCAAGTATAGCCCATGTGAAGGAATCCTTGACTTAGTGTTTGGGTCAAGATAAGACCACTTGCTTAGAAGAATATCCCTATGAGTATAGATATTCCTTTAGCTTTTTGATTTTATTTGACTTTTAGCCTAGTAACTTGAGTTATTCTAATCATTAGTAACTTTGGTGTGTAATTATTTCACAAGTATATAAAATAGGGGTGAGGAAGTACTCATCATCCTTTCATTTGCAATTATCTATCTCTCATTAAGTTCTCTAGTGAGCAATGATTTGAGTCTTGGGGTGTTAGCCTTGGAGGAGTATGATGGAGTTGGGGTTCCTTGCCTTCTTAGTCTATGGTGAACTACATAATAGCCATCAGATGTTCATCTGGAGTGAGAGACAAGCCGGCTCACAATAAAGTTTGCACTTACTTGTTGTTGGGTTCTTAAAATTTTCTTTTGGAAGCATGACTCAAGCAATGGGAGCATTTTGAAGCAGTTCAACTACTACTAAGGAGGAATTCTACACAAGAATCATTGGATTATTATGGGTTCTAAGATGGAGGAGGTTCTGATTATGGTGATCAAATTCTTGAATTGATGACTATGGATTGAGACATAGTGCATGAAAGTGAAAGTAATTAAAGGGAGAAAATGGATGTGAGCAAAGGATTTAAGATTTTTAGGATTTGTGGAAGTTCATGGTAGCTTTGATGAGCACAATACTTTGTAAATTATTTGAGTTTATCTCAAGTTTAATAAATTTGTGAGTTATGGCTATTTTAGTGCTTTTCCAAAAATAATGTTTGGGATAATGAATGTTGAGAAGTAGTCAGGCTAAATCAGCAGTCATACCCAAATAAATGCAGGTCTATTCAACACCAATCTTCTAGTAGTGAGAAACTAAACTCCAAAATACGTTTGTGAACTCAATATGAAAATTTCTTTCAACATATAATTTGCTAATTGTTTGTTCAAAATTTGATTACAATGAGTGATCAAGGGGTGGTATTTTCATCTAAGGGGGTGGTTTGTAGTTGCAAAGAGAGCTTGGTCTTGATGTTATGAAGACTTTTCAAGCATTCATAACATGCATCAATAACAAGCAAATGAGATGCAAGAGTCTTCACAGACTAAAGCAATACAAGTTGTGGTTAACAAGAATAGCCCATTTGACAAGAGGTTTCCAAGTTCATGCGGTTTTATGAAGTTCAAATAGATGTGTACAAGGTTCCAAAGCAAAATCAGGTTTCTATATTTGTTCTTGCTTTTATTCTTAAGTTGAGAGCTACAATTGATATGATTGCAAGAACAAGCTAAAGAGAATGGCAATCTTTTATATGTGCACTAAAGGATGAGTTCTTCATATAAGACTCAAAGAGAGTGACAAAAAGTTCATTTTTAGAGTGGATTGGGAGACCAAACAAGCATATGATTGCAAAAAAACTTCTTAGAGAGAGTTTGAGAAGAAGTTCAAACAACTTGCTACTCTTGAGAAACTCAATTTGGATGTAGAGAAGATAAAGCTCTTCTTGCAAGCATTAAAGCCTATGTTATATGAGAAATTGGAAGTTCTCTTGGAGAGCAAGGCTGAAGAAAGAGGCCTAACAACCAATTGGAGAGATGTCAAGGATATTGTAGCACTATTGATAAAAGATAATTCCTAAGGATAAGCCCTTGTCAGTTACACATATACATATTGTTGCACGTAATGGTTCTTGTGAAGAGTATATAAGAATGTGAAAGGTTGCCCTAGTGGTGCAAATTGTTCCTAAGGCAAGCATTGTGTTTGTGGAAGATCTTATGAGCATGTTTAAAGATTGAAAGTTCAAATGTCTAAGATTGAGGCAACTAGCAAGCAAGCTGGTAATGAGATAGTACATAAACCACAAGGAGTTGCAACCAAGGATGGTTAGGTGTTGCAATTGCTATGTATGTGGTGTGACAGTCTAGCCCATCATAGAGGTCAATATGGAGAGTTCAAGGAAGCTTTGTAGAAGAGAGTCATCTTCTTCAAAGATAAGCTGATTCATTTGAAAGAGACAAGTGAACAATTGAAGGAATTCAAGGAAGCTTTGTAGAAGAGAGTCATCTTCTTCAAAGATAAGCTCATTTATTTGAAAGAGACAAGTGAACAATTGAAGGAATTCAAGGAAGCTTTGTAGAAGAGAGTTATCTTCTTCAAAGATAAGATGATTCATTTGAAAGAGACAAGTGAACAATTGAAGATAAATTTTGGCAAAGGAGGGATGAAGAAATCAGCCATGGATATTTTGACTTTTCATGCAGTTTTGTTGGTAGAAGCCATGACTTGTCATATACAAGGTGAGGTTGAGGAGAAGCTACATGACTCCCTTTGGTCACAAGTTTAAAGCTCTATTTGTAAGTAGAAGGTATCCTAAGATGTTCAACAAAGGATAGGGAATACAATCAAAAAGTCTACTAGTTGGGATGATCCCATAGACTCAATGTTTATTCACACTTACCTAGAAAAAACCAAGTATGACATCTTGGTAGAAGAGAAAAGAGAAAGGGATGATATTGAGGAAGCCATACCATCAAAGAGGCAAACATGATCTAGAGATCTAGAGGAGGCCTACACCCAAATTTGATGTAAAATAGAGGCCTACACTAGAACTTGAGAATAAGTAGAGGCCAACACCAAAGCCTAAAGTTAAGTAAAAACAAACCCCCTGGAAAAGAAATGGTCATGGATGAATGGATAGCTGAAGAAAAAGCTCAAGAAACATCTAAAGGAGGTAGGAAAGACCAAAGAGGTAAATTACCTGCTTACAAACTCCAATCAGAAATAAAAGCAATGACTGATTAAATTAAGATTTTGGAGGACAAGATCTTGAATGTGTAATACTCCGAGGACAAGGGAAGAGAGAAAACACAGATTATACACTCAAACATTTGTTGCCCCAAAGGAGCACCTTCTCTTTATTATATAGACAAAGAAGATCTCCTCCAAGGAAGCTCCACCATGGGATTAGGCACGCAGATTGGTGGCGTGTCAGCAAGCTCCACCCTTGGATTACTTACTTGGATGGGTGACATGTCTGGTCTGGGTCCTGTCTGGTTGGTCAAATAAGCTTTGACCGGAGAGAATCTTTTAGGGAATCTTCTTGTAGGAATCACAAAATCACATAAGGTACCGTTGGAAAGCTCTCAATGAGACAAAGTAGGGAGAGGGAAGGCCAGCTTGCCCTCTAATGGGAGAGTAGCATTTTCACATTTTCAAGGCCTAATTCATCTGTTCATGCCATCAAAATTACCTTCAAAGATTTCAGGCATATTTCGATTCCTACTCTATTAGTATTAGTCCCCTTTTGGTGATACCAATTTCTAATTTGTTTAGTCTATCATGTGTAATATCCTTCCAGATGTTACCAAGCCAATTCTCAGCTTTAAATCATATGTTTAGCTATTGGTTCTAAGGTTCTCAAGTCTATTTTGGTTTCTGCCCTATTAGTAGAAGTACTCTTTTGGTGATACTTCTATCTGATCTATTTTGACCATCATGTATAAAATCATTCTAGATGTTACCAAACCAAATTTCACATCTAGATCATATGGCTAGTTCTTGGTATTACTGACCTCCCTCCTTTTAAGACGCAATGTCCTCATTGTGCAATTGATGCTCAAATGCTTGCACCAACACCAATGCATGAGTCAAATTGGTAGCGGGCTCCCATGTTGCTTCATAGAGGGGATGACCTTTCCATTGTACTAGATAGTCCACCCACGGATGGCGAGTACTATGCATGTGTTTTTGGAGAATCCATTGCACTTCATATTCCTCTATGCCATCAATGAGTGTCAGACAAGGTTGGATGTCTTGTGTGGAATGACCCTGGCCCAATCGTGGAGCATATCTGTGTAGTAGGGAGACATGGAACACTAGATGGATCTTCATGTGTGGTGGTAGTTCAAGGTGATAGGCCATAGTGCCGACGCAATGAAGAATTGAGAAATGCCCAATAAAACGAGGTCTGAGCTTAAGAGGTCCAACTAATGTGAGGTTGGTTATCAATAGCCACACTTAATCCTCAACATTGAATTCCATGTGACTATGGTGTGCATCAACATACTGCTTATGTTGATTTTTTGCAATCTATAATTTGTGCTTGGCGCTCTTCACACCTTGTTGGATTCTAGAAACAAATGTGTTGATTGCATTGACCTTGGTAGCCACTAGACGGATCTTCATCAAGCTAGAAGGTGTAAAGGGATGCTCACCATACATGAGGAAGAACGGAGTGACCTACGTGGATGCATTCACTGAATTTTTGTAAGCAAATTCCACCAACGGGAGTAGGGTGTCCTACCTCTCTTGCTCTTCTACGGTGAAGCCGCGTAACATGTCTTCAATCATGCAATTGGCCCACTCTTTTTGGCCATCTGTTTGTAGATGGTAAGTTGTGGACTGTGAGCCGGCTTGTCTCTCACTCAGGATGAACCTCTGATGGCTATTATGGTAGCGCACCATGGACTAAGAAGGCAAGGAACCCCAACTCCATCATACTCCTCCAAGGCTAACATTCCAAGACTCAAGACATTTCTCACTAGAGAACTCAATGAGAGAGAGATAGTTGCAAATGAAAGGATGATGAGTGCTTCCTCACCCCTTGTTTATATACTTGTGAAATAGTTATGTACCAAAGTTACTAATTACCGCATTAACTCAAGTTACCAGACTAAAAGTCAAGTAAAGTCAAAAAGTAGAAAGGAATATCTATTCACATGGGCATATTCCCCTAAGCATGTGGTCTTATCTTGACCCAACCACTAAGTCAAGGATTCCTTCACATGGGCTATGCTTGGACTATAGAAGAATCCAAAACAAAAAGGCTTGCGGGTCCAAGAGTTCTCAACTCTTTCCTCAAAGCCAAACACCTAAGAATAATACCAAGTCAACACACTAAAATCCAAAATAGTGGTGCTCATCTTTTCTACTTCCTCTAAAGTAAGGTCCACTCTATCTTAAGCTATGACTAACTTTAGCTAACCATGACTAATATAGAACCATCTTTTATCTCTATATAAATAATATCTCTTAAGTACTTGTAATACCAAGCTAAATATCAAAATACCACACACATGCACAAATGGGTGTTACAACTCCAGGTGCTGGCTGGGATACCATCATCTGCATCATGGTTCACCACTCTAGGTCTGAATAATTGTGAAATCATACTCTTATAAAATCAGAGACCATCGTGCAAGCTTCCCTAAAAGCTTGTAGTACTCCATCAACCACTTTAGTGGCTGATGATCAATGATGAGAGTAAAGGGGCTATCAAATAAGTAACATCAAAAAGTGCTACTACCCAAGCTGCTACCAAGCACTCTCCCTCATATGAACTATACTTTACCTCCATTGAATAATTGGAGCAATTAGCATAGGCCACCGCAAACTCCTTCCCCTCATCATCATGTTGGGTGAGCACTACTCCAAGCCCCAACATACTCCAATTAGTGTGAACCTGAAATGGTCATCCTCTAATTGGTCTCCTCAAAATAAGAGCGAATGTCAACCTCTCCTTGAGCTCTACAAAAGCTCTCTCTTCCTCATCTCCCCAATACCACTCTTGTGTAAGCTTGGTCAGCTTTGTCAAGGCCTTGGCAATGGCACTAAATCCTCTAACATAGCGGCAATGGAAGTTTGTCAACCCAGAGAATGTTCACACTTTGCTCACATTCATAGGTTGAGGAATATGCACAATAGCCTCCACCTTGGTCTGTTGAACACCAAGTCCTCCGGGGTAGATAGTGTGACCCAAATACTCAATCTACTCATTGAAGAATCTACACTTCCCACCATGTTATTTGAGTCCATGAGATCTCAACCTGTCAAACACCTCCAACAATTGTCTCTCATGCTCATCCATAGTAGTGCTATAGACCAAAATGTCATCAATATAAAACCAAGCAAAATCCAATCCATCTAGGATCCTGTCCATGACCCTCTGGAACTCAACATGAGAGTTCTTTAACCCAAATGGTAAGAACCTCCACTGATATAACATATCCTTGCCATGAGGATCAATAGCCCAAAATGATGTCTTGGACTTATCCTCCTCTCTGATTAGAAACTAATGATATCCTGCTTGAAGATCCAAAGTACTAAAGACCTTTTCATGCTCAATCGTATCAAAGATCCTCTGATGTAGGCATGGCATACCAATCAACCCTAGTCTATTGGTTGATAGGATGGTGATCTCCACACATCCACCTATCTGTCTAGTTGCCTTGCATATCCTTCTTGAATGGCATCATTTTTGCTGATGCATACTCTCCATGTGAAATCTCCACCAAACTAGCCTCAAAAAGGTCACCATTTTGGCTCTGAATCAATACCCTCTACATATCCTTATATCAATAAGGACGTTGGAAAATTGGTGTATTTCTAGTTAGCTCAATCCATATACTAGGTCCCTTAAGAGCACCCAAATCTTTCATACCAAAGGAAAAATAACTCGTGTAGCTCCACAAGAACCTCCAAACCATCCATCTTTCCTCTCTTATAAGCTTGGGTCCAAGATCTGGCTCCCACGTACCCTTTGTAATTGTCGTAGGCGTGGAAGACATATGATTGGCTATTACACTAATAGTATCATGCTCCTAACCACTAGAGGTCCTAACCTCCGTGTGAAAAACTCCCTCCACTTTGGCTACAAGCTCCACATGTCCTTTAGCAACATCCCAAGTAGACCAAGGATGAAATCTAAGTAGCACATGCTCACTTGGATGGAATCCAAGTAGACCACTCTCCCTAGTAGCTACTAGTTGTGTCCCAAGAATACCCTGCCCACTTGGTCTATCACCCCAAGCATGTGCCTAAATTGTCTTGACAGGTGCAGGGCTCACAAGTGTCCTAGTGGTGATGCCTATCAAGTGTATCCTACATTGCTCTGCCAAGCCAAGGCTCACAATCCAAGTTGATAGCCTAACCTAACACCTAACACCTAGATGCCTCTAACATTGTTGGAATAGTGATAACACTAGTGCAAAAAACCTATCACCCGCTCTCTCTCATTGGTGTTGAGCTCCACCAATTGCTATAATTATGAGTCCCAAACCAATCCAGGACCTCCCTCTCAAAAAGCATGAGAGCTTAAGAAACTCATGAATGTGGGAAAAGCAACTCTAGGCTGTCCAACTAGATTCACCATTGCCATAGGTGACCTATCAACCACTACCACTATCTGAGACTAACATCCAACATCTAAGATGTCATCAATAATGATGTGGTCTAGTTGTTGAATTCCATCATAAGCACACTATAGAAACTCTTTAGGTAAGAGGTTTGTCCACCAAAGACAAAGACAATGAGCCCGTGATCCCGCTCTGGTTGCATCTAACAAAACAACGTGTCCCATCCAAGAATAGACCAAATGTGTACTTGCCATCACCTGAGTGTGAGAATCACCCATCAAAGAGACATTCTCCAAAATCTAAGCTAGAGAAATAGACTAATGAACCTGGAGATGTTGTAATATCCATAACATCTCCCAAAATACACTAAAATGGGGATCCTAAGACCCAAACCTTGGCCAACACTTGTATGTCCTTGACATGGCCATCTAGAAATCCAAATGAACAAGCCTATATCTCTCCAGATCATGCACCCCCAATAAGGAAATGTTTGCTAGTAGGGCCTTCTGCTAACTCCTAACTACTGACATCACTAATAACTCAAGATATTGATAAGCCAAGTGTGCCACATGATGTAGAGAGAATCGCTTAGCAATCTCATCTCTCTCCACATACAAGTACCTCCATACTTGTATACTTGCTTGTAGGACAACAACTAGTCTAATGTTAATCCCACCAAATAGCTCCAATAGACATACTCCCTCTACTAGATACTATCAAGCAATGAGTGTGGTATCCAGAGGTGTCAAGGTAATCTACTCTGGAGGCTCATCTTCACACTTCTCTCCTGATGGTACAAAGGCTCCACTCCAAGCCTGTTGCACCAACCAATCTGCATGTTGCTGCAATGCCTCCTTTGAACTTCACAATGGGACATCCAAGGTGGTTGGAACAATCCTACTCATACTCTAAATCCAAGTGATCTCCTTTGGTATAGGAGTATCCTCTAGGTGTTCTCCTCCAATAAGTCACCAGGCCAAGAAACTACACCACTAAAAGTTGAAACTGATGTTGCCATAGTCCCAGACTATAGTGAGCCAAGACTACCACTATTGAAGCATACGAGTAGGCAACATACTCATCCCTCACATGATTGCCAACCTGGTGTATAAGAGGCTATCTCCTTCCAATAGTCAATACTAAAACCCATGCAATATAGCACTGCTCCATCGACTAGCACATCATATGACTCATGTGTTATTGCAACTGCCAACCTGGTGTATAAGAGACTGTCTCCTTCCAATAGTCAATACTAAAACCCATGGGGTATAGCACTGCTCCATTAACTAGCAAATCATATGACTCAAGTGTTATTGCAATAGCCTGAGCTCTCACTACTGAGCTATCAGGCGGATGACCAGATTGAATCTGAACAACTAGCTCTCCACATGTGATGTACTATATTGAACCACCTCTTGAAGATGTCTGGATCCAAAATGGACACCTTTCCACATCAGTCTTTTGTAACCCTAGATCAACAACTACAACCTTCCCTAACATAAGGAGTTGCGCACCAAAGTCTAATAAGACTCCCTGTGGTGTATAGACCTTCCTTGAAGGTCCCACCAAAAAAAAAATCCCCCTCTCGTTATCCAATAGGATAACACCAGATGTGAACCATGCTCTCTCAAAGGCCGGTCTAGCTGGCAACTCCTCCAATCTAGCTGTTATTGCCTACTATAAACCATTGGTCACTGAGTGAATCCCATGCTACTCAACCAAGTCAACTCCACTATTAACCACCTCTTCTCTAGTATTAGGAACCACATCATCCCTACTCTCACAAATCATGGCAACCAATATGAACACTGGGGCTGGTTCAACTCCCAATGTCATTGGCTAAAAATAAAAGATAGCATATAATCAACTGAGCCGCTCCCAACATCATGCTAGACTCAATCTGTGTAGTAGTAGGTGGTTGACTAGTAGGTGGTCCATCATGCGCCCCATCACTACCTACCACACTTACGCTAGGATGTCTAGGAGCCATAAATGATGGTTGTAGGGCCTCAAAGTGCATGAAAGGCTGGGGAAGTCTGACATGTCTCCCAACCTCTCCAACTCTATTGATGCTCCTCTAGGCTTTTGTGACAACCTGGCAAATATCACTTTTGCGGTAATCGGGTAAGTAAAGTTCATTCCCGTAGAGATACGAGTCAAAAATGTCCAAATACAAAGCAAAGTAACAATTTCAGTTCTTCTTGAGTTCTTCTTTAGTCTCTCAGGTAGAAACCACATCCAGAAGAGAGTAACAAGCACTGACTCGCAGTCTTGTCACAAATTAACACTCCATAATCACAACTCCATCAAATCTTTCCAAACAATCTTGATTGTGATGATTCAGGCTCTCCCAAAAATGGCACTTCACTGCAAAACGACTTCGCCCCAGAATTGTGTTCCACCCCTCCACTGAAGGCACAACTTCCTCGATCGAAATTGCTTCACATCAACTTTGCACTGCACTCACAAATGCAAAATACTACCAACACTACAATTCCTCTCAGATCTATCAAGGCATTGCTTCAATTGCACTACACTCAGGATCAAACACACAGAATGAAGATCAAGGCTGCGGAATCCAACATCCAACAAGCACACTGACTTGCACTTCAAATTTCTCCAAACATTCACAAACACAAATACAAAGCTGATACTTGAAATCAAGCTCAAGCGACGAGCACTACTTCACAACACTTCGCTTTATCTATTCTCAAAAATAATGAGCACTGAACAACAATTTCCTGCAAATGCCACTCTTAAATAGTGAAGCAATTGATAGTTCTAACAACTATACCGTTTCTACAACAACTGTTCTAACCTGCAGATCCAAAATGACAATGCACATCTTCATATCTGCCCCTTCAAATCTCAAATCGGTTACTAATCCGATCCGATGTCTACTTCTTCCTTGGCTTTCAAACCTGAACCCGAAGTAATCTTACTTCCTACTACATTTTCCTCGGGTTTCAGATCTCCTACATCTTCTACCAGATCCAACAATTCTCTTTCCTGATCTGAAATTGCACTAGTGGGTAGTCTATCTAACTCTTCATCTTTCGACCCACTCTTCTCTAATGTCTCTGAGGGCAACTCTGAAGACATTTGGATTCCTATGTTATTTACTTTGGGTTTTGCCTTAACATCCTGCCGAAGCTTTTCTAACTCTATTCTCACTAAGTCTAATCTATCGCAATATTATCTTCTACCTCTAATATCTTCCTATCTACACGAGTTCTCAATTTAATCAACAAGGCGTTCATCTCGGTGTCTTTTGCTTGTCTTCGCCTCGTCTCCTGCACCAACAACTTCAACTTGTGCAGTCTTGTTTCTTCAATCCAAACGCTGGCTTCTGTACTTAACATTGCGTTCACTCTAAGGACTATTTCCTTCAATGGCTCCAATCTTGTCTTGCGTTCTCATTCCCGATCTGCAAGCCATTCCTCTCTGTACATCGCCAATTCTTCTTGGAATTTGGCCTTCACCGCTTTCTTCTCTTTCTCCTTCTGTTCAACCTTCTCTTCCTGATTACGAAGTAATTCCCGTAATCTCTCTTCTTCTCTATATCTCGCAGCCAACTCTCGTTGCCAGAGTTGCTTCTTCTCCTCCCTACTCTCCATCACTCAATCGAGCTCTTGATCCTTCGATGCTACCCTCGCCATAGCATGGATAAGCTCTACTCTTGAATCAGCAAACTGCTGCTTCAAGATTTTGTGCTCCGCTACCTGTCTCTCCCTTGCAATGTCACTCTTCCTTGCAAGATCTTCTCGATAACTCACTTCTCTCTTCAGGTCTTCGATTACTTGACTTCTCTCTACTGCTTCCGCTTGCAGTACTTCTCTCTCTTCCTCACCTTGGGTTATACTCTTCTTCAACTCTGAGTTTTCTTCTTCTAATCTTGATAAGACCTGCAAAACAGTCTTTACCTCTGGACAAGTAGACTGCATCTCCTTCTTCTTCTTCTCCAACTTCACCAACAGCGGGCATACTACCGTCTGCAGGTAATCTACTCCATTACTGGCAACTTCTTCCTCCCGCGGAGTGGTCTCTCTTCTTTCCTTGTGTTCTCCTGATACTCGCCTTCTTCTCTGGAGTCTTCGTATCGGGATTGATGCCTCACTGCCCGAGCTTTCTTCTACCTCTTCCTTCACTCTACTCGGCCCTGCTTCACACTTTGCCTTACGTCTCGAGCAAATTCCTTGCTGTATTGCAATCTTCTTCTCCTCAAGTACTGGTACTTTGTCTTCCAGTGCCGCATTGTCTTTGGTTTCTGCTTTGGCTTGCATTTCTTCTTTGTATTCTTCAGCCGCTGGTACCGATGTCATCTCTCCTCCTTCTTCACTATCACTGCTCGTATCTCCACTCTGCAATGTCAGCTCAGGTTCCTCCTCACGTTCCGAGTCCTCCGTCTTGAGCTCGGCTTTGCCTTTTGAGTCTTCATCTTCTGACTCAATCACCACCATTCCTCGCCTCGGGTTATTTTTCTACATCTTCCGAGGTTTCTTGTTTTCTTCGGCTTCTGCTTGCCGAGTTCTCTTCTTTGTTAGGGTACTTACAATGACCTCCACGTTCTTCCTTGTCTTCACGTAGTAATCGTCCGTGCTCCAGATTTGGAGAATGTATTGCTGCTCCTCCGCGTCGACTTCTCTTCTCAAATCAGGATGGAAATGAGACACCATTCTATTGCGCTCCGCCAAATTGAGCAAATTTAATGCAAGGTAAAAATGTGCTGCAAATGGTACGATGTAGTGAGGAGGCGACTTGTCCTGCAGATTCCACACCATCTGCCTCATTCTCCCGTGAAAGCACCTTGCCTAATTGATCGGTTCTCCTGCAAATAACTTGTGAAAGAACACTGCTTGGTGTTTCATCACATAAGTAGTTCTCTCCGGCTTCAAGATGGCCATTAGTGCACTCACAATTCCTCTCCTCATAGGGTCTTTGTAGCTCTCAACTTTGTACCCATTCTTTGTCCTCTTTGACGAGAAGGCATCTCTCACCTCCTGTGTTTCTTGGGCTATCTCTCCTTTTCCCAAGAACGTGGCTCCCTGCTTCGAGCCTGCCTCCTTCCCGAGTATGAGTCTCCAATCCGACTCTGTCCAGCAAGCCGGATTTCCTCTCTTCCCTTCTTCCTCCGGACCATCGAGACATTTGCTCTTGATGATTTCTATCATGAATCCTGGAAATCTTATGTTCCAGTTCCATGCCAGAAAAGTGATCCGAAGTCGGCTCAAGACTTCAATCCTCGCTACTATATCTAATCTCCGAATTGCATGATTTCTCACTGCAAATTTGGAGTTCTTCTTCCCTCCTCCCATCTCTTCTGCTTTCTTATTATCTCTCGATTTCTCTCTCACGACTTCTCCCTTGCGCACTAACACGAGTCCAACTCTATTTTCCTTTCCCCAATCACCTGCAAGACGACTCCTCAACGGAAAAGGAAAATTGCTCGACATTTCATTGTTGCAGTTTTGATTTTTATAGAGTTGCACTTCTTTGTCTTCCGTCACTTTGAGTTTCTACCAAGAAATCACACCTCCGGCATGTACCTGTCACTGTCAATCAACCTTCGCGCGTATGAGCCGCCAGTTTTGAAACGACCCCTTCTTGAATTTCTCGCCCCGACGAAAGATTGTTAGACTATCTTTGCCTTGGGTTGAGCTCCCCCCGATCCGAAGACAATTTACTTCGTATTGTATGCTGACACGACATTTCCAAGTACTTCGCCTTATGACCCAAAGTCCCTTTACTTTGGGTTTCATCCCGAAGACAATTTTCTTCACCTTCTTTGGCCATACAGGCACAATCCGACTTCTCTATACACTTCTTCTCCTTTATTTTGAAAAAAAACAAAAAATGTGGGCACCACAGCTTTGGAGCATGTATTGCACTCCTAGTCATTGCTGCATATGCATCCACTTGTGCTGCTCTGCACATGAAGTCCAAAGCATCTCTATCACCAGCATATGAGGTGGAAGTCTCAACACCCGAATCTGATCTCCATTGAGTAATGGCCATACTAACCGATCTTTGCTCCAACTGGTCAATCTGAGTAGCCATAGCTGTATCAAAAGTAAGGGCAGGTATTCCACCACTACTAGGTGTAGATCCTCTACCATCACCTTTTCCTCCATGAATTGGAGCTCCTCTACTACCTGCCATAGTAGCCGTACCACTCCGTAACTCCAAGTGTAGATCAAAGCACCAATCACTAGAGTGACCATATTTGTGACAATGCTCACACTATCTTTGTGATGGTTGTGATGCACTTGAGGTATTAGGTCCGCTGCCCTAAGTACACTCTCTCCTATGGTGAGGTCTCCCACAACTCCAACAAGCAATACCACCACTCATTGGTTACTGTTGACTCAAAAATGAAGGTAAGGGTTTCTCCACTAGGCCCTCCACTTGCTCCATGGGATCTGGGTTGTCCACCCTATCCTCAAAAACCAATTGGGCATGGTGCACTCTGTTGCACTCTAGAAGTCACAGTTATGGATGAGGTTTCCTTACCAAATCTAGATGTCACCACTCTCTCCTCTACCATGTTGAGCTCAATACACTCAACCAAACCAAAGACCGCCGCCAAAGTAGGCAAAGTAGCTTGTAACAATGTTGCATCACAAACTCTATGTTGCAACTCCTTGTATAGCATCCCAGACCAAAATTGGACTACTTGGGCCTCAGTTACTCCTTGAGTAAGACTGATCAGCCGCCTCATGCAAGTGTTTGCCTTGCGTAGGCTCTCTCCCAGCCTTCCATTGGAACGCTTGCAAGCTCCTCAGCTTGTCAGTCGGCACTCCTTGGTAGTTTTGCCTCAAACACTAGAAAAACTCCACCATGGGGTTAAACCCCAATACTACACCACCTCTTTTAATGGTACCTCCACTTGTAGTAGCACTATCTCTAGCTAGTGCACATCCACTAGCTCCACCAACGCTACTTGAGCTAGAACTCGTGGGTATAGCCAATCTACACCTAGAAACTAAGCCTAAAGTAATGGAGACATAGTTTGGAGACCAATACTGTCTCCATAGCTC
Organism: Lunularia cruciata; assembly: GCA_948567375.1. Lineage (NCBI taxonomy): Eukaryota > Viridiplantae > Streptophyta > Marchantiopsida > Lunulariales > Lunulariaceae > Lunularia > Lunularia cruciata. Next base: position 17,208,731 of record OX419759.1, read on the forward strand.
AATCTCCTCCAAGTGAGCTCTCTTGAACTCATGGTAGTTTTCCATTGGCGTACCCTCTAAATGCTAAAACAAACCCTTCCATGCCATGAAGAGTGTAAACAAAGTTGGGTTTTGCATCTGCTGCAGATCACACAAACTATCAAGCTCCTAGATGAAGTCATTTAACTCAATCGTACCCAATGTACTAGAGTGATGCCAAGGACCTTTGAAGGCCCCATAAATCTTGTCCATGTCCCACAACAACAATGTGGACACAACAAGTGCACTCTCAACTAAGTCAGCTCTTGTGTTAAACTCCAACTTAGAATCAATCTCCTCTCTCATTGGGACCTGAGATACAAGCTAATACCAAGCGCCACTCCAAGTAAACCCACTGCATATTGTAATGCTATCTCCTCTAAAATCCCCAAAGAACTCCATTGTGACAAAGTAACCAAGAACTGCAACCCACAATTGGAACCTCTGCAAGTACCCCACCAAGTGCCAACATCTCCAGATGCTAACACCACCAAGTACCAACACCAACTGAGCACCACCAAGTGCCAATACTAACGGAACACTACCCACTAATGTAACTCTAAGTAAGACAACTACACTAGGAGAAAGAGTGACTTGTAACATGCTATCACAACACTCGCTCTCATTGTCTACAGGTCATCACTTCTTGCCTCACTAGATAGAAACAAAGGTAGTTTGATTGGTCATCATTCCAGCCTCACTATCAAGAGCACACCCGAGCACCAACACTCTAAATTTAGTGCACCTCACACAAATGTGGTGCACAAATAGGAAGTAGAGAATGGAGGGGGTCCAATCACAAGAAATCTAAATGAAAACCGTCCATCTCATAAAGCAACATGGGAGTGACTTTGCCACCATTTGGCATTTGACATAATAAGAGTTCCTCTCTACCTCCTAAGCTACCAAGATTTTTGAGCCGGCCTATCTCTCACTTAGGATGAATCTCTGATGGTTATTATGGTAGCGCACCATGGACTAAGAAGGCAAGGAACTCCAACTCCATCATACTCCTCCAAGGCTAACACTCCAAGATTCAAGACATTGCTCACTAGAGAACTCAAATGAGAGAGATAGTTGCAAATGAAAGGATGATCAGTACCTCTTCACCCTTTGTTTATATACTTGTGAAATAGTTATGCACCAAAGCTACTAATTACTGTAGTAACTCAAGTTACTAGACTAAAAGTCAAGTAAAGTCAAAAAGTAGAAAGGAATATCCATTCACATAGGCATATTCCACTAGCATGTGATCTTATCTTGACCCAACCACTAAGTCAAGGATTTTTTCACATGGACTATCCTTGGACTATAGAAGAATCCAAACAAAAGGGCTTGCGGGCCCAAGAGTTCTCAACTCTTTCCTCAAAGCCAAACACCTAGGAAAAATATCAAGTCAACACACTAGAATCCAAAATAGTGGTGCTCATCTTTTCCACTTCCTCTAAAGTAAGGTCCCTTCTATCTTAGCTATGACTAACTTTAGCTAATCATGACTAATGTAGAACCATCTTTTATCTCTATATAAATAATATCTCTCAAGTACTTGTGATACCAAGCTAAATATCACAATATCACACACATGCATAAATGGGTGTTTCATTTACCCCCGGACTAAGTTTTCACTTTGTCCTCAAAGTGAAGGTCTCTCTACCTTCTATGATATATCTTCAACTTATCATGGTTAATCCTATCAAAGTGTCTTCCTCCCAACTCCTTGAGACATAGGTGTAATTGCCCTACACCTTCTCCACTATGAAAGGTCCAAAGTACTTAGGCAAAAACTTCTTTTGCACTCTCTTGATTCGAATAGAATCAAACAACATTACCCAATCACCTTCTTTGAAAGGCTCTACCTTCTTCTTGCCTTGCCTCTTGTCATAGCTCTCCTTTTGTTTCCTTTGGGTCTACTCTACTCAAACCATAGCAACTGCTCTTGCCTCTTCCAACTCCATGAGTTGTTCCTTCCTTGACTTCTTTGCATCACCTCCTTGTGCTTTCTTCAATCTCCTATGAATGCTTTGGAAGGTAGGAAGATCAAATTGAATAGGTAAGGTAGGATCAATACCATATACCAATGGAAATGGAGAATTTCTAGTGGAAGTCTTCATGGTTATCCTATACTCCCACAAAACTACATGAATCCTCTTATCCCAATGATGTTTAGCTCCCTCTATTTCTGCATCTTTGGCCAACATCATGCACAAGGTCTGATTGGTTCTCTCTGCCAAGCCATTGGAATTTGGCTTATAGGATGTAGTTACTCTATGTGTGATAGAGAAATGTTGTAGCATAGTTGTAGTAATGCTTCTCGTAAACTCTCCTCCTCTATCAAAAACCAACTCCAAAGGGCATCCAAACCTAGTGATAATGCATTCATAAAGAAATCTACCAACTTCATCTTCATTCTTGTCCCTCAATGGTCTAGCCTCAACCCACTTGGTAAGATAATCAATAACTACCACAATATACCAATTGTTCCTTGGGGTTCTATTGAGAGGACCTACAAAATCAATTCCCCACCTCTCAAAAGGTCCTAGTGATGGAAGTGATCTAAGTGGTGGATTGGATGTAGGCTTTCTAGCAAAAGCTTGACAAACATGACAAGTTTTGCACTAATCAACACAATCCTTGCAAATCCTTCTTTAATGGTAATCTACATCTAGAATCTTGAAAGCAGTCACCTTTCCTACAAACTGTCCTCCATACACTAAACCTTCATGAAACTCCTTTATAAGTAGGATAGACTCTTCCTTACCCACTGCTCTCTAAAGTAGACCATGTGCTCCTTGGAAAAAAAGAATATCCTCCACCATTGTGTAAGGTCTAGATCATGCTGCAAGGGCCTTCCTCTCCCTAGCATGCATTCCTTCTGGATAGTTACCTCTTGTTACAAAATCCAAAATCTCCTTGTACTCCATTGGAACCTCTTGAGTGAATGAAATTGTCATGAGCTCCTCATCCAGGAAGGAATCATCCACTAGCTCATCTCCATCATGATCATAGGCTTTAGATAAAAAATCAACATTTGCATGTTTCTTTCTTGGCCTATCCTCAATGGTGTAGTCATACTCAGACAAGAGTATCATCCACCTTACTAATCTCACTTCAACATTAAGCTTTTTGAAGATGTACTTCAAAGCCTTGTGATTCGTGACAATGGTAACTTTCCCTCCAATCAAGTAGTGTCTAAACTTCTTGAGACCAAAGATCACTGCCAACCCTTTTCTCTCCATGATAGAGTAGTTCTATTCTGCTGAAACCATCTGCCTACCAGCATAAGCTATTGGATGATCATGTCCATCTTGGTCTAATTGACTAAGAGTGCATCCTGTAGCTACATTAGAAGCATAAGTGTAGAGGATGAAAGGCTTACTCCAATCAGGTTTAGCAAGAATTGGAGCTACAACAAGGGATTGATTCAGCTCCTCAAAAGCTTTGAGAGCCTCCTTGTCCTCCAAAATCACCATGTAATTTACACCCTTCTTTATGTAGATGGTCAATGCCTAAGCCTTGTTGGAAAATGAGAAGATGAACCTCCTATAGTATCCAAATTTCCCCAAGAATTGGCGTAACTTTATCAAGCTTGAAGGGAATGGAAGGTCTAAGATTTTCCTCACCTTCTCAAGATCAACTGCTATTCCATCCTTGGAGATGATGTGCCCCAAAAGTAGACCTTCTTCACATCCAACAATGCACTTCTTTGGGTTGAGTGATGCATTTGCCTCATCCAAGCATTGCAAGACCTTCATTAGGTGCTCAAAGTGCTCCTCCTTGCTCCCATAGACACAAAAGTCATCAATGAAGTCTCTCATAAATTTCCCAATGAAAGGTTCAAATTACTATTCATGAACCGTTGGAATATGGATGGAGCATTGCAAAGCCCAAAAGGCATGACCTTGAAAGCATAAGTTCCCCAAGGTATGGTGAATGTGGTGACTTGTTGATGCTCTGGTGCAATCTTGATTTGGTTATACCCACTATAACCATCTCCAAAACTGTACCTCTCATGCCTTGCCACCTCCTCCAAGATCTTATCAATGAATGGCAATGGGAAGTAGTCCTTCTTGGTAACAGCATTGAGCTTCTTGTAATCCACACATACCTGAAGCTTGCCATTCTTTTTCTTCACAATGACAATTGGAGACACCTATTCTGAATTCCCCACCTCAAAGATAAATTCAACATCCTTGAGCTTATCAATCTCCTCTTTCACAACCAAAGATATTGATGGGCTAATGCAACATTGCTTTGACAGATTGGTCTGCATGTGACTCTACCTCTATCTTGTGCTCTTCCAAGTTGACTTCCTTCAAATCCTTGTAAATGAAAGCAACCACATGGATGAACTTGCGGAAAATCTCCTCAAATCTTACCTTCTCCTCCTTGGTAACATTTGAGCCATACTTGAGGGTAGCTAACCTTCTCTCTACCTCCTCAAGTGTCAATGGTGATTTATCTGGGTCGTTCAAAACCTCTGGCTTAGATGCAAAATCCATAGCACACAAGTGATATGCATTGGAATCCGATTCAAATACATCCTCCTCCATGGAAGTCTCCTCCTACATGCTTGTGTCCACACCTGAAGCACCTTCTCTAGAATCTGATTCCCAATAATCAGACGATGGTGTATCTGAATGTGAAGTGTTGGTGGTGTTAGTCACATGAATTGTGGCTCTATGGTTTGATGAGCCAATCCTCAAGTACCCTTTGTGCCATCTATCAGTTGTGCATGGTGCTCTCAACCATGGCCTCCAAAGAAGTAATTCATAGCTTGAATCCTTCAAGACTTGGAAAGTCATGAGATTTTGAACTCCCATAACTAAAACTACCACCTTATCCATCACCCCTACTGGTCTAACTTGTTGCTTGTTTGCCATGCTCAGCGCAAATGTTGAAGATCTTGAGAGTATCATACCCAACTTCTTCATCAACCTTTTTGACATGGCATTCCTTGTTGATCTTCCATCAACAAGTGCATCTTTGATGTTGTGACTATCCACTCTCACATCAATCTTGGAGGCATATTTACAAGCCTCACATGGTGCTGGCTTGGCATCCACCACCCCCATTGATACCCGAGCTTTTGCCTTCTTCTTCCTCTTGCTCCTTGTAGAACTCAAACCACCTCTAAGCTCCTTTTTCAAGGTAGGGTTCAAAGCAATCAATTGGCCCATAATGATATTAGCCTTGTGACTACTAACATCCTCCAACACATTGTAGTTCCATTGTTGCTTTGAAATCAAGAAATCCTACATCCCCAACTTCTTCATTGGAGTCTTTGTTGTTGATGGTGTTGAGGTGCAAGTGCTCCTAGTAGACATAGGAGTATCTTTGCTTGGAAGAAATCCTTGAGAACAGTGAACATCCTTTGCAAAATGAGCTCTCTTCTTCTCTTGTGCCAAAAGCTCCAAATTAAGACCCTTGGAGTTTGAGCACTCTCCCTTCTCATACTTGCTCTCAACCACATCTATGGATGTTATGTCCTTACCTTTGTTTGGATTAGGAGCCACTTGGGTTTCACTACCTCACTCTTTCCCTCTATTGGCTCCCTCATAACCCGTTCCTCATGGTACGTGGAATTTGGGTAATTCCTTTGGATATGGCCTCTTCCTCCACAACCAAAACAATCTCTATCATTGAAATTGTTTGCTGGAACGCCTCCTCTATATGGATAGTTTCTATAACTCTTAGGCCCTCTCCCTACATTTTGATCCACCTCTCTCTTTTTTCATAGTTGCACCTCATTGATCTTGAGATTTGCAAGTTGTTCTGTGATGGTTTGAAGTGATTCCTTTGGTAGAGGTGCAAGATCTGGAGCAACCACTACTTGTGGTGAAATCCTTGCCACCAAAGTATCAGAGGTTCCACCATACTTGTAGCCTTGAGGAGAATGCACAACCTCCTTCACCAAATCACTCTCGTCTTCTTGCAAACTCTCATCCATATGAATTGCAATCTTGATAGCTTCAACCTTGGAAGAAGGTTTCTCATATCTCACCTTGCTTCTAATTTGTGAGCTCAATCCTCCCACAAAATTCTTGGTGAGTATGGCCCCTATGCCAATCATAGTAGTCTCCATATCATCCCCACCCTTCTTCAACACTATGTGAAATTTGGACTCTCACTTTCTCTCCATCTCCTTGTTTGAGAAAGGTAACCTCACTCATTAATCTCTCATAACTCTCATCTGGAAGAAATTTCTCAATGAGTGTTGAAGTTAAACTCTCCCAAGACTCTTCTTCTCCATCTCTCCTCTCTTTCTCTTTTGGTATTTTGACTCATACCATGTAAGTGCTACATCCTCAAAAAAATCTGGTAATAATGAGGCCCACTCATTCTTCTTCCTCTCATTGTTTCCTATGCAAGCTCTCTTTAAGTCTCTCACAAAGGCCTCCCCATCCTCTCCATCCTTGCCAAAGAAAACCGGAAGTTTCTTCATCTTAACCTCTCACTATCTTTCGTTCTCTCTAATTCTTTTTCTCTTTTCTTTCTCTCACTCTATAACTAATAGAGTATGTACATGACTAACACAATTTGAGAATAATCCACCCTAGGGAACATAAAAGGTTCAGTTGCTCCAAGATTTCCATAGCAACATCAAATCCTAGAGTACATATTAATCAAACTCTCATGGATAGTTTATCCATAAATTGAAAGATTATCTCCATCATTAATCTTGAGAACTAGTTGATGAAAGTGGTAGTATTTTTGTGGCTGTACTAAGACTCTCTCCAAGATCCTTCACCAGAGTCTCCAAAAATGCTTTTACTCCACTACACTCATGTCTTTTTGGAAGTTCTTCAACTCCACAAACCTCACACAACTCCTTGGTCTTAGATCTTCTCCCTCCCAATCTTGGTGAAAATGGTCCAACATGCAAACCCAAATCAAGTTATCCTCTCCTTTCCCTCAATCTCTTGCTCTCAAAAGTCAATGGACATGAACTTGCCTTGTGTCCCTTCTCTCCACATAGAAAGCCCTTACACTCACTCTTTCCTCCAAATGGTGTAGGTTTTTGGATCCTCTCAGCACTCTCTTCAAATTCTATTGTAAACTCTCTTTTCCTCAAATCCACCCCTACAATCACCTCAAACCCTTGGGGAACCTTGCATAGTCTCATTTTTCACCCTTGATGACCTTCCATGTTCCCAAGATGAATCTAAACACTCAAATATGTTTTTTGTTGCTCTCAAACTCCTCATGCATGAGATCTAAACTCTACAAAATTGACCCTTTCTCACAATTTCACTCAAATCTCTCAACTAGTAGTATATCACATTCCTCTAAAACTTTGTAGACTTGATCACAACTCTAGGATGTCCCTCCTTGCAAAATTTCAGATCTTTTCATTGAGCCATTTGGCCTAGACACCTTTCTATTAAGCTCACATATTTTAGATTTGGTCTGAAAACCACCCCCTCACTTCAAAAACTCATAACTTTATGTGCAAGAATGATCCCTCTCTAATTTTTGTGTCAATAGGTAGGATACAATGTATTGAATTTTTGTGCAAGAATGATCTCTCTCTTATTTTTGTGTCAATAGGTAAGATGTAACATATTGAATTTTTGTGCAAGAATGATCTCTCTCTAATTTTTGTGTCAACAGGTAGGATACAACATACTGAATTTTCTCAAAAAGTTTCAAAACAATTGATGAAAATTGAAGAAATGGCAGACTTTATACAATTTTCTAGGGAGTACGAGTTCCAAGAGCAGTTTACCCTATCAACTTTCAAAATTTTCTAGTCCAATGTGCATAATAGCTCTCACAATAATTCTAAGTGTGCTAATTGATGGAGAACAGAAGCTATCATGTGTAGAAATTTCAAGATCTCAAACTTGAGATTTTACCCAAAATCACCTTAATATCCAAAATCTGCAAATCACCTCACACAATCTCTCCAAATACTCTCAAGTGTACAAAATCACCTCAAAGACATCATAATGAACTACAGGGTATACCAAATTCTCTAACATAAGTTCAACCCTCTCCTCCCCTAAAGTTCTTTCCAAGTGAGCTCTCATAGCCTCTTTTTGTCTAATATAGAATTGTATGCGGAACATTATCTTGCCTTCTAGAGAGGTCATGGCAACAGAACCAAAAATGTGAGCCGGCTTGTCTCTCACTTAGGATGAACCTCTAATGGCTATTATGGTAGCGCACCATGGATTAAGAAGGCAAGGAACCCCAACTCCATCATACTCTTCCAAGGCTAACACTCCAAAACTTAAGACATTGCTCACTAGAAAACTCAAATGAGAGAGATAGTTGCAAATGAAATGATGATCAATACCTCCTCACCCTTTGTTTATATACTTGTGAAATAGTTACACACCAAAGTTACTAATTACCGTAGTAACTCAAGTTACTAGACTAAAAGTCAAATCAAGTCAAAAAGTAGAAAGGAATATCCATTCATATGGGTATATTCCACTAGCATGTGATCTTATCTTGACCCAACCACTAAGTCAAGGATTCCTTCATACGGGCTATCCTTGGACTATAGAAGAATCCAAAAAAAAGGGCTTGCGGGCCCAAGAGTTCTCAACTCTTTCCTCAAAGCCAAACACCTAGGAATAATACCAAGTCAACACACTAGAATTCCAAATAGTGGTGCTCATCTTTTCCATTTCCTCTAAAGTAAGGTCCCCTCTATCTTAGCTATGACTAACTTTAGCTAATTATGATTAATGTAGAACCATCCTTTATCTCTATATAAATAATATCTCTTGAGTACTTATAATACCAAGCTAAATATCATAATATCACACACATGCATAAATATGTGTTATAGATCACGAAGAATGTGATCAAATTGCCTCTCCTAGCCAAAGCTATAGGTGTATAGATAATAGTGGAACAATCACTAGGACAATAATTGAGTGTGTAGTAGTTGGCTAAGGCACCAATCTAGGAACCAGAGATAGGGGTCAAACCTTGTTGTGCACAATCTAGCAAGATGTGTAGATTTTGCAAAACAATGACAAAGATCTACTCTAAACTAGCTAGCCTCACGCCAACAAGCTGGCTTGTTGGCTCTTTGTAGCCTCTCATAGCACTATGTCTCAAAACCTCTAAATGCTTAAATTCATCCAAATGAGACCTTTCTTCTTGCCACTTTGAACCCTCTCCAAAACTTGCAAAATTCCTCCAAATCTGGCCAAAATTTGATGTAAACCCCTAAAGTTGGCTGATTGCCAAATCCTCCGCTAACTCTTCATCAAGCCAAATTGAAAAAATGGGTTTCTCCAAAGGATAAATTCACAAGGGTGGGTTCCCAACTCCACCTTTGATTTCACTTTCTAAGCCCAACTCGTAACAAATTGGTCATACTTTCATCCCTTGAGCTCAAAATCACAACTATCATTTGAAAATTGCTTTTCTTTGCTCAAAATTTGGCCAGTGCTTTTGCACACCATTTGCCTTACTACTAAATCTCCATCAATCAACAAGCTTTTACACATAAGGGAAAACTTGGACTTTGATTGAACTACCAACAATCCACAAAGCTTGGAGATACCTCCAACACTTGCAGTTCCTGTACCCGATTTCCCCCTTACCTCACTTCTCAGATGTAATCAGTTTGTTTACACCACTCGAATCAACTCAACTCAGATCAGTTATTGATATGTCACTCCATAAACTACCGACAATTGAGCATTGCTTACAATCAAGCCACACCCACTCTGGCTAAGAGAATCCAAGTGATGCTCACCAACATTTGTCCACCATAGTCAAGAACTCAAAGGCTCAGCATTAGAGAAGTGAGCTCTCTAGAGCTGCACTCAAAAATATACCCTTGGACTTGAGCTAGGTCTGAAATCTTAACGGTCCCGCTGACGGCACACTCAACAGTGCAAACAGTGCAAAGTGACAGTGGGCCTCACCATGAAGTCAGTACCCCAAATACAAAATCTGACCATTGGAAAGTAATCTACGAGTAGATGCTAAAATACCTCTAACCACAATCATTGCAACTCTTGTGTCCAAGCAATCTAGATGCAACACTACAAATGGCATGACAATTGAGAGGAGCAAAGATGTGACAACAATACAGACACCCTTGGGTTTGATGAGGATGTGTACCTTACTTCAAGGAGCCACAAACTCTATTGCCCATATGATGTGTGGTATTCATAGGATTTTATAGGACTTCATTCCAAAGAAAAATATGCCTTTCTTGGATGATTACCTATGGCGGGATGTGAAGAGATAAACAAGGATGAGCATTTGGATACAAAAGTGTGCAAAAAATTTGACATTGATCACATAATAGATTGTGAAAACATTTGGTCAAGACTAAAAGAAGTACATTTGACATTATCAAGGAGAAATTGACCTTTGGGGTTTGTGAAGTACTTGTAGTTGGGCATTTTTGTGGACCTTATGGCAAGAAGCCAAGTCCAAAGAAAGTGCAAGCCATAGGAAGCATTTGTGAAATATGCAGCACCAAGATAAAAGTTAGAAGGTTTTTAGGTGCTTGTCTATTTTCCAAAACTTGGATTCCTTACTTTGTGCATGTTGTGGATCCTTTGTACAATTACTAAGGAAGAGGGAGAAATTTTGATGAGAGGAGAAGTAAATTTTTTCCATGCAAGAGTTGGGAGACTACTAGGTTTTGTACCAAGTTGAGAAAGGCATCATATGGAGGAGATAAGTATGTGTTTCTCATAGTTGATACAAGTCTTATTGGTGTTGGTTGGGTAGTAGGGCAAAATGATGAGGATGGCCAAACATATGTCATCAGATTTGGTACAAAGGTTTCAAACCAAAGGTAATGGGGTTATCATCAAGTCAAGAAGAAGTTATAGAGGATGATTTCTACTCTAAAGGCAGATAAGGAGTATTTCATAGGGGCACCATTGATTGTAGAAATATATTTTTTTCACAAATTGTAGCATGATCATAGGTTGTTCAACTTCGGATATTGCTATGCTTAGATAGATAACATATATCAAGATAATGGACTGACTTTAGACACATTATTGGTGCAAAAAATCCAATGGCTAACATGCTATCTAGAGAAAGGTTCTATGATGAGCAAGAAATGAATAAGATGAAGAACATTGTGTAGGAGATGACTACTACACCATAAGAGTAATGGGAGGTATTGGTGCGCACATTAAATTTGCTCTTGAATCTTTCTATGAGGATCTGTATGAAGGAGAATGGTTGTTGATTGGAAGTACTTGAGCACTCTCAATAGACAAGAAAGTTAGATAGATGAGTTTTTCAAAGGGATCAAAAGGAAGGCATACAACTATTTTGTGAGAGATGGTTTTCTATAGAAGCATCCACATATTTCTGGTGGAATCTCTTAGAGAGTGTTTGTAGTCTTGAAATGAAGACTCAATTGGTCCAATAATATTATGATAGCCTTTGGGAAATACATCAAGGTGTATGAACTACATTTTCTAGACTGAAGAAAAAGTATTGGTGGAAAGGAATGTAATGTATCAAGATGTATCAAAATGTAGTCTCATTTGTTGGTACTTGTGAGACTTGTCAATGCTATTCCACTATCGATTATAGGGAAGGACTTCACCCAACGTGTCTATTAGCCATGCACTATAGGTAGCTAGTAGATATTGTTGTGAAGCCAAAGGGAGTTTGGCACAAAAGATACTTGATTCTTGCTTGGGAGGATCTTACAAATCATGTGCAAGGGAAGGCTTTAACAACCAAGAGCACATAAGCTATTTGATGGTTCATTTTGGAGGAGATTATTTGGTGGTATGGATGTGTGGGGAATGTTGTTTCAAATAGAGGTGAGCTAGATGCTATTGGGGCCTAGGAATCTTTCCAAAGGCTTGGAGTGCATTTATCTTTAATGGTTGCTTATCTTTCTAGAAGGAACTAGAAAGGTGGAGAAGGGTCATTCACCCATAGTAAAAGCTTTGGTTAAAGCTTCTGATGGAAGGATGCATCAATGGCTTGTGAGCCGGCTTGTCTCTCACTTAGGATGAACCTCTAATGGCTATTAAGGTAGTGCACCATGGACTAAGAAGGCAAGGAATCCCAACTCCATCACACTCTTCCAAGGATAGAACTCCAAGGCACCTCCAAGACTCAAGATATTACTCACTAAAGAACTCAATGAAAGAAAAATAGTTGCAAATGAAAGGATGATGAGTACCTCCTCACTCCTAGCTTATATACTTGTGAAAATTTACACATTAAAGTTACTAACTACTAAAGTGACTCAAGTTACTGGGCTAAAAGTCAAATAAAATCAAAAAGTCTAAAGGAATATCCAAGCACAGGGGAATAATCCCACAAGTAGGTGGTCTTATTTTCACCTGTGGTGCCCACAATTTTTGTTTTTCTCAAAATAAAAGAGAAGAAGTGTACAGAGAAGTTGAATTGCGCATGTATGGCAAAAGAAGGCAAAGAAAAGAGTCTTCAAGATGAAACCCAAAGTAAAGTGACTTTGGGTCATAAAGCAAAGTACTCGGAAATGCCCTATCAGCATACAACCCAAAGTAAATTGTCTTTGTATCGGGGGGGAGCTCAACCCGAGGCAAAGACAGTCTAACAACCTTGCGTCAGGGTGAGAAATTCAAGAAGGAGCCGTTTAAAAATTGGCGGCCCATACGCACAAAGGTTTATTGACAATGACAAGTGCATGCCAGAGGTGTGATTTCTTGGTAGAAACTCAAAGTGACAAAAGACAAAGAAGCGCAACTCTATAAAATTGAAACTGCAACGACAAAATGTCGAGTAATTTTCCTTTGCCGTTGAGAAGTTGTCTTGCAAGTGGTCGGGGAAAGGGAAATAGAGTTGGGATTGTGTTAGTGCGCAAGGGCAAAGTCGCAAGAGTGAAATTAAGAGAAAGTGAGAAAGTAGAAGAGATGGGAGGAGGGAAGAAGAACTCCGAATTTGCAGTGAGAAATCATGTGATTCGGAGGTTAGATGTGATAGCAAGGATCAAAGTCTTGAGCCAACTTTGGATCACCTTTCTGGCATGGAACTGGAACGTAAGTTTTCTAGGACTCATGACAGAAATCATCAAGAGTAAGTGTCTCGATGGACCCGAGGAAGAAGGGAAGAGAGGAAATCCGGCTTGCTGGACAGAGTCAGATTGGAGACTTGTACTTGAGAAGGAAGTAGGCTTGGAGCAGGGAGCCATGTTCTTGGGAAAGGGAGAGATAGCCCAGGAAACTCAGGAGGTGAGAGATGCCTTCTTGTCAAAGTGGACAAAGAATGGGTACAAGGTTGAGAGCTACAAAGACCCTGTGAAGAGAGGGATCGTGAGTGCTCTGATGGCTATCCTGAAGCCAAAGAGAACCACTTATGTGATGAAACACCAAGTGGTGTTCTTCCATAAGTTTTTTGCAAGAGAACCAATCAATTGGGCAAGGTGTTTTCACAGGAGAACAAGGCAGATGGTGTGGAATTTGCGGGATAAGTTGCCTCCACACTACATCGTGCCATTTGCAGCACATTTCTACCTTGGGCTCAACTTGCTGAATTCGGCGGAGCGTACTAGGATGGTGTCGCACTTCCATCCGGATGTGCGAAAGGAGGTCGATATCAAGGAACAACAGTACATTCTCCAAATCAAGAGCACCGACGACTACTACGCAAAGACAAGGAAGAACGTGGAGGATGCAATGAGTACCCCAACGAAGAAGAGGAGTCGGCAAGGAGAAGCCAAAGATAGCAAAAAACCTCGGAAGATGAAGAGAAGTAACCCGAGGCAAAGTATGATGGTGATTGAGTCGGAGGATGAGGACTCAGAAGGAGATGCCGAGCTCAAAAAGGAAGACTCGGAACACGAGGAGGAGCCTAAGCTAACGTTGTAGAGTGGAGATACAAGCAACAATAGTGATGAAGTGGGAGAGATGACCTCGGCGCCAGCAGCTGACGAATACGAGGAGGAAGAAGTGCACGCTGAGATGGAGGCCGAAGACAACACACAGTTGGAGGACAAAGTAACTGTGCCCAAGGAAAGGAAGATCGCAGTACAGCGAGGAGTTTGCTCAAGACGTAAGGCGAAGTGTGAAGCGGGGCCAAGTAAAGTGAAGGAAGAGGTCAGAGAAAGCTCGGGCAGTGAGGCGTCAATTTTGATACAAAGATTGCAAAGGAGAAGGCAAGTATCGGGTAAAGAAGAGGTAAGGAAGGAGATTTCTATGCAGGAAGAAGTAGTTGCAAGAAATGGAGTGGAGTACCTGCAGGAAATTGTGTGTCCATTGTTGGTGAAGTTGGAGCACAAGAAGAGGGAGATGCAGTCGACGTGTCCAAAGGTGAAGACTGTGTTGCAGGTGTTAGCATGACTAGACAAAGAGAACTCGGAGTTGAAGAAGAGTGTAACCCGAGGTGAGGAGGAAAGGGAAGTACTGCGAGCGGAGGCAGTAGAGAGAAGTCAGGTAATTGAAGACCTAAAGAGAGAATTAAGCTATCGAGAGGAGCTTGTGAAGAAGAGTGAGATAGCAAGGGAGAGACAAGTAGCTGAATACGAGATCTTGAAGCAGCAATTTGCTGATTCAAGAGTAGAAGTTATCCATGCTATGGCAAGAGTAGCAGCAAAGGATCAAGAGCTCGATAGAGTGATGGAGAGTATGGAGGAGAAGAAATAACTCTGGCAATGAGAGTTGGCGGCGCGATACAGAGAAGAAGAGCGATTACGAGAATTACTTTGTAATCAGGAGGAGAAGGTAGTACAGAAGGAGAAGGAGAAGGAGACGGTGAAAGCTGAATTCAAGGAGGAGTTGGCAATGTACAGAGAGGACTGGCTTGCAGATTGGGAATGAGAAAGGAAGACAAGATTGGAGCCGATAAAGAAGATTGTCCTCCAGATGAATGTAATGTTGAGTACAGAGGCCACCGTTTGAATTGAAGAGACAAGACTGCACGAGTTGAAATTGTTGGTGCAGGAGACAAGGCGAAGATAGGTGAAAGACACCGAGATGAACGCCTTGTTGATTAAATTGAGAATTTGTGTAGATAGGAAGATATTAGAGGTAGAAGATAATATTGCAATTAGACTACTTAGTGAAAATAGAGATAGAAAAGCTTTGGAAAGATGTTGAAGCAAAACCCAAAGTAGATAACATAGGAGTGCAAATGTCTTTGGAGTTACCGATGAAGACATTAGAGAATAGTGGGTCGAAAGATAAGAAGTTAGATAGATTACCCACTAGTGGAATTTCAGATCAGGAAAGAGAATTGCTAGAATTGGTAGATGAAGTAGGAGATCTGAAACCTGAGGAAAAAGTGATAGGAAGTAAGATTACTTTGGGTTTGGGTTTGAAAGCCAAGGGGGAAGTAGACATCGGATCGGAGTAATAATAGATTTGAGATTTGAAGAGGCAAATATGAAGAGGTGCATTGTCATTTTGGATCTGTAGGTTAGAAGAGTTGTTGTAGAACGGTATAGTTGTTAGAACAGTCGATTTGTTCACTACTTAAGAGTGGCATTCGCAGTATCATGTTGTTCAGTGCTCATAATTTTTGAGAATAGATAAAACAAAGTGTTGTGATGTAGTGCTCATCGCTTGAGCTTGATTCCGAGTATCAAATTTGCAATTGTGTTTGTGAGTGTTTGGAGAAATTCAAAGTGCAAGTCAGAGTGTTTGTTGGATGTTGGATTCCATAGCCTTGATCTTCATTCTGTGTGTTTGATCTTGAGTGAAGTGCAATCGAAGCAATGCCTTGACAAATCTGAGAGGAATTGTAGTGTTGGTAGTATTCTGCATTTGTGAGTGTAGTGCAAAGTTGATGTGAAGCAATTTCGATTGAGCAAGTTGTGCCTTCAGTGGAAGGGTGGAACACAATTCTGAGGCAAAGTCGTTTTGCAGTGAAGTGCCATTTTTGAGAGAGCCTGAATCATCACAATCAAGATTGTTTGGAAAGATTTGAAGGATTTGTGATTAAGGAGTGTGAATTCGTGACAAGACTGCGAGTCAGTGCTTGTTACTCTCTTCTGGGTGTGGTTTCTACCTGAGAGATTAAAGACGCAACCAAGAAGAACTACATGTTACTGTTTGACTTTGTATTTGGACATTTCTGACTTGTATCTCTGTGGGAACGAACTTTACTTACCCGATTACCGCAAAAGTGATATTTGCCGGGTTGTCACATCACCTACCAACTAAAACAAAGATTCCTTCACATAGGCTAACCTTGGACTATAGAAAAATCTGCACCAACAAGGCTTTTGGACCTAAGAGTTCTCAACTCTTTCCTCAAAGTCAAATAACTAGGAATAATACCAAGGCAATACACTAGAAGATAAAATAGTGATGTTCATTATTTTTTGTTCCTCTAGAATAGGGTCACCTTTATTTTAGCTAGAACTAACTCTAGCTAATCATAACTAGTGTAGAAGCTTAGCTGAACTCCATATAGATAATATTTCTCCACTACTTGCAAGACCAAACTTAATATACCTATAGATCATAATTGTATCAATGAGTGCTACATACCTAAATTACTTACCCTTTGCTTTGTGTGCTGATATAACTACACATAGTTCAATGATAGGTTACACGCCATATAAAGTGATCTATGCACAAAATCCTATTATGCCTATTGAAGAAGTAGTACCAATTGTGGAGTGTAATACATTGGGAAGATGGAATATCAACTGAAGATTTACTAGCTCCTAGGATAAGGCAATTATCACAAAAGTCAAAGGATGTGGAATGAGCAATTACATGCATCTAGAATGAAGAATAAGGTAAGGTTTACACCTTGAAGGAATACAATTGGGTCTTAGTTTATGATAGTAGCCTTGACAACCATTGTAATACTCTGAGGACAAGAGAAAACAAAAATACAGATTGCACACTCAAAACAATCGATGCTCCAAGGGAGCACCTTCTCTTTATTATATAGACAAAGAGGATCTCCTCCAAGGAAGCTCCACCATAGGATTAGGGACACAGATAGATGACATGTCAGCAAGCTCCCCCCTTGGATTACTTACTTGGATGGGTGACATATCTGGTCTAGGTCCTACCTGGTTGGTCAAACAAGCTTTGACCGGAGGGAATCTTTTAGGGAATTTTCCTATAGGAATCTCAGAATCACGTGAGTAAGGTACCGTTGGAAAGCTCTCAACGAGACAAAGCAGGGGGGAGGGAAGGCCAGCCTTTCCTCCATTGGGGGGGGGGGGGATCTGCACATTTTCGAGGCCTAATTCATCCGTTTAGGCCTCCAAAATTGCCTTCAAAGATTTCAGGCATATTTTGGTTCCTACTCTATTAGTAGAAGTCCCCTTTTGGTGATGCCTCTTTCTGATCTGTTTAGTCCATCATGTGTAACATCCTTCCAGATGTTACCAAACCAATTCTCACCTTTAAATCATATGTCTAGCTATTGGTTCTAAGGTTCTCAAGTCTATTTTGGTTTCTGCCCTATTAGTAGAAGTACTCTTTTGGTGATACTTCTATCTTATATATTTTGACCATCATGTATAACATCATTCTAGATGTTACCAAACCAAATTTCATATCTAGATCATATGGCTAGCTCTTGGTATTACAACCATTAAAGCACAACTTAATTTTTTTTGAGGAGGTAGTTTGGTCCTTATATCATTTTTTGTGTTCTTCACAATGGTACTTATCAGCTATGGGAACTGGACAAGACAATGCTTGGAGCACCAATTGTTGGTAAAAGAGTGAAACTATTTTAAGAAGAGGGAAGCAAATGGTTCTTATCAAGATTTTCAAGTTCCAAGAAATGACATTGAGGAAATAAATCAGGATGATGATGAGAGTCACCCCAATGCTATTGAAGATCAATGTAATTGAGATCAAGAATGATGTAATCCACTTTGATTTGGAATCTTATATGTGTCTCTTTGCAATGTGCAAGTCATGAGGTGGATTTCTTACTCATTAGAAAACAAATTTCTATATATTTCAATATAATTTCTCTCAAACCATGTGTGTTTAGGCAGACTACAAGTTCACAATAGGCTTGACTAAGGGCTGATCTACTAGCTACTATAGGTTGATCAATTAGCTAACACTAGGCACTCCATGATTCACATTGGGGCTTATTTCTCCTAGTCCAAATAAGATGTGCATCATCTCCTTGGAAGCATCTTCTCAAGAGCTTTCTATAGATACCAAAATTGTGATAAATGGAAGTCTACAAATAATTTAAAACTAGTTTAAGGTTCTTGTATTCTCTCAATTGATTTCCATTGAAGGAATTCTGCAATTGGATCCCACAAGGTGTCCCATAGTCAAATATTGCAAGCTTAAGGCAAGGCATCTTGCAATTCATATTGGGGATGATTTCTATCTAGATACTAGTCCAAATAAGATATGCATCATCTCATTGGAAGAATCTTCTCAGGGGTTTTCTGTAGATACCAAGATCATGACAAACAAAAGTCTATAGATGAAGTTACAACTAGGTAAAGGTTCTTATCTTCTTACAATTGATTCTTGCTCATGGAATCTTGCAGTTGGATCTCATAGGGCATCCCACAATTGAATTCTACATGCTTAAGGTAGAGCATCCCATGATTCACATCAAGGCTTATTTCTTTGTAGATATTGGTCCAAATAGAAAGTGAATCATCTCATTGGAAATCTTCTCAAGTCTTCTCAAGGATCTTTGTAAACATCAAAATCATGAAAAGTAGAAGTCTACAAAAGAAGTTACTAATAGTTGAATTTTCTTGTATTCTTGGAGTTGATGTATACTAAAGGAATCCCGTACTTTGATCCCACAAAGTACCCTGTAAATGAAACCCACAAGTCTAAAGCAAGGAATCCCACAATTCATATTTGGGCTATTTTCCTTGTGGTTACTTGTCCTAATAGGGTGAACATCATATTTTTGGAAGTGTCCTCTTAAGGATTTTTTTTGCACACCAAGATTGTGGTAAACTGAGGTCTAGAGATGAAGTTATAACTATTTGAAGTTCATTATTTTGTACAATTTGGTTTCCCCATACTTGTTCTTCCAACACTTCCTATTTTGTGTGTTTCTTGTACTTATGTGTCTTCTTGCATGTCACTTGGTGGTTACATGACCACTTGTGTTAGTTCTTGGAGGGCCTCATTTAAAGAGTGGTATGGTTTGCACTTAATTTTTGTTGGGTTCTTAAATTTTTCTTTGGGAAGCATGACTCAATCAATGGGAGCATTTTAAAGCAATTAAACTAAGGAGGAATTCTACACAACAATCATTGAGGTATTGTGAGTTTCTACAATGAAGGAGGTTCTGATTATGGTGATCAGATTCTTGAATTGATGACAATGGCTTGAGACATAGGGCATGAAAGTGAAAGTAATAAAAGAGAGAGAGTGGATGCAAGCAAACAATTTAAGATAGTTAGGATCTGTGGAACTTCATGGTAGCTTTGATGAGCACAATACTTTGAAAATTCTTTGAGTTTATCTCAAGTATAATAAATTTGTGAGTTATGGGTATTCTAGTGCTTTTCCAAACATTCTTTTTGAGATAATGAATGTTGAGAAGTATTTGGGTAAAAGTAGCAATCATATCCAAGAAAAGATGAGTATTTTCAGCAAGGATATCAGTCTTTTGGTAGTTGGAAACTAAACTACATGACAACATTTTGGATTGTTGAAATTGGTGAGTGATTGAGGCACACATTTCTTGAATACCCTTGTGGAAGCATTTGCAAACTATTTCTAGGTCAAACATCAAAAGACTACTCCTTACCACACAAAGGGGAATGGCCTCAAAAAAAACTCAAACATATTGTTGTGCAACATTCTTAACAAGTTAATTGTCAATTGTGCTTATGATTGGGATATAAAAATTTGGAAATTGCATTGTGGTATATCACACTATTGAAACAATGATAACAAAGTAGACTCCTTACTTTCTGACATATGGGTACCATCCAATTTTACAAGTTGAATTTGAGATTCCTTCTTATCAAATTTTTTCCAAAGATTGGTTATTAGAGGAAGAAAGTCAATTGATGTAAATGGATGAGAAACGAGATGAAGCTTATGCAAGCACAAAGAAAAATTAACATAAAAAGGAAGGAAAATCATGATAAGAAATTGAGAAGAACTTTTGTGAAGGATAGAGACCTTGTCCTATTATATGACAGCCGACATATGGCTTTCCTTAGTTAGCTTCATCTTTTTTAGATGTGACCATATAAAGTACATCAAGTCTATGGAAATAGGTCTTTGTAGTTGGAACATTTGGAAGGTAGTTTATTCACTATAAGAGTAAATGAGTGATATGTGTAAAGATATTTTGACAAATGTCTTTTGAAGATCCTTGATGTGTTTGTGAGTACATACTTTAAGAAAGTGTATATGTAGTATTAGAGATTTTTCATTTTTTCATCTTTTTTTCCTTTTTTTGTTTTTCTAGTGTATATAGTGAATGATTGTATTATTCCAAAGAGGAAACTTTGTATGTAGTGTTTATTTGGGGTAAAGGATCTTTGACCCAATATTTGGAAGTGGCTTTATTCTCAATTTTATTAACATATTTATATTCCAAATATAGTACCAAGTATTTTGAGCTTGATATTACAAAAGAACAACATCTTTGGAAGAGGAAGTCAAACCTTTGGAAAGAAGAGAGTTATTCTAAAGGTTGGGTTGGAACTTTGGGAAGCAATTCCCCATTTCATTTATGCCCAATTGGACAAATCAAGAACTTCTTTGGGATTTTGGCTGCCATCGATAGACAAAGATGAAGACTACCACTCACACACCATGTGAATTCTCGCATGAGCTTGAAGATTGCTATGAGGAAATTTGGATTATAAAAGTTGAGCTGAACTTGGAAGGGTTTTGATCAGTCTTTAAGGTATCTACAAGAAAGTTTAGTTACCTTGTATGAGTTAAGTGAGTAATTTCTTTTAAACAAGAGTGAAAATTGGTGTTGAGAACTTTTGCAAGGAGAGATAGGGAAATCAACATCTAGCTCAAGATATGTGTTGTTGATTTTGAACACTCTTGCTATCAATCCATAAGATATGGCAGCCCGTCTTGGGAAAGTGAGAGAATTACATGTGGGAATACATCTCAAGGTCTATGAGGATAAAAATCCAAGGAATGAAGAGATTAGTGCTCGGAGTTTTGAGAGCAAATCTTCATATATGGACAGTTACACATTGACATACAATGTTGGGAGCTGACATAGGCTTAATGGTTTACATTTAATTTTGGAACTCACTTGAGTGCTATAAGGCATGAGCACATGCATGCTACCATTTACCCATGGTAAACACTAATCGAATGGATGGCTTGTGAGTAACTACAAAGATCTACCTTGTAGAGCCATTGTATGAGGACTGGTGAAACTCTTTAGACCTCAACAAACTATCTATTTGTCTACCAATCAGGCTATGTTCTTTGAACACATGTTCTAAGGAAATTGTGTAGACTGAGTGCAAGTCTTTTACACCATGTCCAAAAAATGTTCAAAGTATTTGAAGGCCTTGGCTGCACTACTTTCTGCCTTTTATGTTCCATTTTCATATCACAATGGATCTACTTATAAAGGAGGAAGAGGCTCAATTTCTACAACTGAAAAATAGCCATGGCTTAACTTGCCTCTGGTCCTAAGAGAATGAAGCATATGGTGGAAGAGAAGGCAGCCAATGAGAAGTTCTTGAAGACAATGAGTTTATTTCTCTTGTGTATAAAGAGAAGAACAAATGAAAGTGTGGGACTGAACATCCGACAAAGATTCAACACCATAGAAGCATGTTAAGCCTAGAGGAATCAACTTCAAAGAAGAAGAAGAAGATGAGAGAGAAGAAAATTTGGAAGAAAAAGTAGAAGAAGAAGATATGGTGGATGAGACAGATATGGAAGATGAAGAAAATGATGTTCTAGAGTTAAAGCCACATTTTCCACCTTAGACCTATTTTTTCCCAAGGATTTTTGGAAGTAGAGGAAGTAACAACATCAAAAGTTGTGCAAATACCATTGAAAATGCTTCTTTTAGAATAGTACAAGAAGAATCATAGCATCTACTCTTGGGTACCCATCTTGTGCTTCAATTCAAGTTATTATACCTAGAGAACCATAAAGTAAAGTTCAAGGATACACTTTGAATGAGACTATGACTACGTTAATACTAAAGAAATCCCTAAATGATGTGATTCTACCATTGTTATAGGTGGTATAAACTCATTATCCAAAGTTCAAAGAAGAGAGACAATATTGTGATTGTTATATATCTTTGGTGAGGTTGATGATTTCATAGTTAGACTACCAAAAGAGTCAAAAACATTGAAGGTGGAGGTGGCATATCTTCAAAAGGCATGAGCAAGGCTAGAAGGCAATTACTTTGCAAGAATGTATGTATGAAGGAAGTAGAAGGAAGGAAGAAGAGGAGAAAATAGAAGTCAAACATAAGTATAAGGAAGAGATTGGTGCTCTAGGTACAATGTGGGAATATCTTTGGAATTTAGTGGAGTTTGAATGCATAGCTAACAAGGCCAAAATTAAGCTATTGATTGGTCAAGTTGATCAACTGACATTGGTTAACATGAGGATAACCAAGCAAAAATTTCAACTCAAGGTATTAGTTGAGGAGTATCATACAAGGACTCTTCTTCATATTATGGAGCAACAGGATGAAATTTGAAGTGCTAGCAAGTTGAGGTTCAAGAGAAAGAGAAGCAAAGATGTGCCACATTGTAGATTGAAGAATTGGAGATGAAAATAGCCACAATCAAGATGAAAGATGTTGAGAAGAGAGAAGATCTTTTGAAGTCACAAGCATGCAAAGATCATTTAGAGTGCAATATGCAAGAGAATCCAGATGTGAAAGAGGTAAGGGAGGCAAAGAAAAAGGGTGCTTTTTGTGAGTTGTGTGAGGTGGTCCATAGTATGTGGAGAAAGTTGTAAAAGTCACCATCATTGATGACAATGTGCATGAGGGTGAAACATATTATCTTTGGTAGGTTTCTACAAGCCCTTTGGAAGAAATAAGCACGTGTGGGCTGAAATATCAATTTTCCAATTTTACTTGGAATTGTATCTTTGTGTGTGAGTGATTTTTTTTGTTATCTTCTATTCATTTTGGTGACATTGTCCTCTTTTGGGAGCTGTTTCCATCCAATAGGTTAAAAAGGCAATTGTAAAGGACTCAATTCTTAAATTTTCCTTTGTTGGTGATCATTTCTAAGTTGCAACCATGTTAAAACAACATGCTCTTACTATTTTACTATTATTTGGTGTATGCTATGTTGTTACGTTGTCATATCTTCATCAAAAAGAGCTAAAAAATGCAACTTTTGCAAAAAGGTGGGTACCACATACTTCTTCATTTTGATCATGCAACTCACCTTCCAACCAATTTTGGTGCACATGACCTACTATCCAAAGAGTGCTCAATTCTTCCCTCCATCTTTGTATGTCTTCTTCAAATCCTTTCTTTGCACCCTCTAGCAAAGACCTCTCTCTTTAACTATTCCATCTCCTACAACATGGTATCTCCTCTTGTACAAACCCTTGTGGTTCTCCATCTCTTCCTTCTAATGGTCGCTTTTGTCCTTATTTCACTCATTTTTATGCATCCTCTCCACCAAGGAGTTGTTATCTGCTATCTTTAGCCAATCCTTGTTGTATTATAGAAGGATCTCTTGCAAGTACTTTAGCAAAGGACCAATAGAGTTAACCACAAAATCTACTCCATCAAACTTATGCATTGTCCTTTCTTTGGTCACCACATCATCTTCATGGAAAACTTCTCTAGGGACATCTTCTTCTTCATCTCCACATCTTCTTCTTTTGCTCCTTAACCCTCTACACTTGCTGTCCAAATCCGAAAGTGAAGTTGGTTGGATTGGTGTAATAGTGCCTTTAATCCAAATATCTACTTGATCTTTGGTTCTTGGTGGCTTCTCTTTGCTTGATCTTTGGTTCTTTGGAGGTGCATACCTTTTCTCTTCTTGCTCTTGCTCCCCTATTTACTCTATCTTGGTCTCTTGCAAGGTCAGCTCTTCCTCTTCTTCTTTTTCTTCATCTTTAGCTTTGTTCTCTTTGGAGAACAACTTCACCACTTTAGAGTTCCTTTGAGGGTTCTTTGCTACTCATGTAGGCTTGGCTGAAGTTGACTTTTTTTCTCCACATGGATTTGGTCCTTCCTTTTCCACATGCTTGCCTATCTTGGCAAACTTTGCATCAACCTCCCAAATAGCTTTTGTAATCCCTTTCTTCTTTGGTTGGGCGGCAAAGTATTTGACAGTCCTGTAATGGGTAGAGAACCTCTTCCACTCTTTGTTATTGAGAAAATTTGAGCTCCATGTAGAAATGAATTGCAGATGTGGCCAAATAAGTTTCTCTTTGTCTTCTTTTAGCTCGTTGAACATAGCCTAAACTTGTAAGTAGAAGATTTGGCCAATAAATAATTGCTCCTTGATAAACATGTTTGAAGAAGATTGCTTGGTTGATAGTTAAGTATGTCATTTGCTTGGGAAGAAATAGTTTCATAAGGAAAGTGGTCAACTGCTTGGCTTGTAGGATTCTTATAATTAAGTACCTTCCAATAATTACTTGAAGACCTCCTTTTGTTCAAAGACATGCAATCTTGAAATTCATTTCTTTGCATATGTCCTTAAACTTGGTGTCAAAGGTGGGTCCTTGAGAGATGCTGGTGTCCAGCCCAAGTACTATCCCATAGTGGTCTTTGGACCACACCTTTGGATTGCTTCAAAGGTTCTCCAATTTCTTTGGTTGCTTACTCCTCATCTCTTGGACGATTGTAGAGAAACTCAAGTCCCAATACCACAATAAGACAATTGATTATAATTGTTATAGAAGTTCATTCCCAATGTGCATGCACCACTTTTCTACCACTAATTTATGGCGGATCATAGCTGGGGTTCTCCTCATTGCTCTTTCTTTGACCATTTTATCACTCCACATGTTCACTCATCAAAGAAGGGCTAACTCTAGAGGTTACTTTGCACTCTTCACTCTTTGTATCTCTCTCTTTGTCCTTAGCTCTTTGGATCACTAGTAGGAAAATGATTGATAGAAAGTGAAACTCTTTGCCTTGCCTTTAGTTTTTAGCAAAATATCTTTGGCCAATGGTCTTCAATGGGTATGTAGTTGTTATCTACACATGAGAAGTCTTTAGTGGCGCTAACAGTCCTTGGCTATAGTTCATGGCTTAGGTGGTGGGAGAATTTGAATTGATGTGCAGTCTTTGTCTTCAAAATCTTTGGGCAAATATTTGTTACATCCTTCTTCTTTGGTTCCAACTATTCTATGTACTTGGGTTCATTGTACCACCTTCTTTATACCCGCTTCTTTGCACCTTTAGATTTTTCATAGCTCAATTATTTGCACCTCAACATGTACAAAGATGGGTCCAAAGAATGCATAGATAAGAGGTTTCTTTCCCTAAATATAAGAATTCTCTCCCTTAACTATACAAAAAGAAGGAAACCAAGATAAAATTGAATATTTTTCAAAACAGATGAGCACCACACTTATTGAGATTGAGATACCAAGACCTAGAACTGGTACTTCTTTATCATCAAAAATCCATATTAACTATAAAAAAAGAAGGAAAACAAGATAAAATTGCCAATTTTGCAAAAATATGAACACCACACTTATTGAGATTGAGATACCAAGACCTAGAGCTTGTACTTCTTTACCATCAACAACCCATATTAAAGATATAGAGAGTGAAGTCAAGAGATTTAAGAAACAAGAACAGGTTTGAGAATTGATATACAAACTATAGAGGAAGATATACTTATGCTCTTAATTTTTCTTTGTCTCTTCCTCTTTTAAAAACAAAGGATAAATATATTTAATTAAGACCTTGAAGGTCTAGTAGAGATTATATAGGAAAATATTCTTCTCTTCCACTAGTGATGTAACTTAATATTGAGATTTGAGTGGATATCATTCAATAAAAGGAGCACATGTTACCATATCCTCAATTTGTAGTATGCAAGTTCATAGTCTATGTAAAAAGACTTGGATGCAATTTGGAAAGCAAATGTTGATGTATCTAGTATTGCAGATAATGTAATTCCTAGGTTGAAGAAGAAGACAGTATTGTGGAAGGTAGAGTGCAAAGCTATGGTTGACATTAAGAGCAAAGTAGAGTTAGAGCTTTATGATGTTATGAAGGCAAAGAATGTTGAGATGAAGTCATTGAAGGAGGATTTTAGCTTGTCCAAGAATTGTTGGGGATTTTTTGTTTATATATTACATACAATATTTAAAATATCATATTTATTATATATTGTAAAATATATAATGAAATATATTCAACTTGGGTACTACTTTTTTTACGCATTCATATATTGCAGCTAATAAGACCAAAAAAGATATAATGGAGTTGAATAACAACTCCATGATCATAGAGATTGGATAAATAGATTCCAAATTCAGGTTTATTAACTAAAGATTCTAGAATGAAACATTTTTAGATTAGAAATCAATATAAAATATCATAATATATCTCAAGAATTTGTTACATATTGTTGTTGTAGAGTAGGGTAAAGTTTTTCAAAGACTTTGTTCCTCATTGGTTTGGTACCCAATAATGAAGTTGTTATGATTATGGTTTATCCTTTATCAACCTAAGTATTAAACACTCATCTGTACTTATATAAAAACATCAAGTTAGAAAAAGCAATTTTATAAGAAGATGGACAAAAAGAAATGCATGAAACTTACAAAATTGCATAAAAGATTTTAAACTTCTTATTAAGGCATATAAACTACACCAATCTACTTGTCTTGCAATATATCATCTAGCAAAGTGCTTAGAGGACTCAAGGATAACAATCTTCTAGTACTTGGATTTATTATTTATTTGAAACTTGCTACCAAGTAGAAAATATCCTCCTTCTTGACGAGATGACTCCTATTTTGCTTGCACTCTTTAATATTGTAACCATGAGGGATATTAAAAATTAGCCATGCATACTTGCAAGGAGTTAAAACTTGCAACAACACTTTAATTTTGCAATCCATAAGAAAACCACCTACATCTCAACTCTTAATTGGTCTGTATCTTCCTAATCTAGGATTATCTAAGATAGTATCCATTACTCTTCCTCCAAGCCTTATCCAAGTATTTTACCTCACATAAGGAAATCCAAAGAAAATAAAACAATAACAAGATTAGGCTATACTACCACTTCTTCCATTTCATCAACTAAAACCTTATTTTTATGCATCTTTCTATGTGCACTAAGGTTTGTACCTACTAACCTTGATATCTTTATCCTTTTGAAAATAAAAAATTTGTTATATGACATTTCATTTTCTGTTTACCCAAGCACAATAAAATCATAAACTTAATCTTAGAAGAAGTTCAAAGAGCTAGTTACATATCAATAGGTATTTAAAGGAAATAAAATTTCAAGAAATATAATATATGTATAGTTCTTCTTCCATGAAATATTATGAGTACACTTATATAACCTCCTCCCACTCACTAGCAAGACAAACCTATATCCATGCCTTTTCTTAATAGGGAAGACTTTGTGTCTATAGCATCTCTTATGCATCTCATCCAAGGTGAAGTCTTTTTTTGCTATAAGCACAACCAATCAAAGAACTATCTCTTTTAGTACTCCTTGAAGTGTTTACTAGTAGAACCCCATCATCTCTTTCTAATTTCAAAAAAATTGGCCTTTTATCACTTGATCTTCTACTTCTTCCACATGTTGAAGATCTTTTATAAAAAAATCTAACCACTCATTAATTTTCAATTAAAATTGAGATATTATGATTACCAATATTAACTTTGTTTGAAGTAGACAAATGTTTAATCTCAAACTTCTTTACACAAGATCTTCTTAAGATCATGCATTTTCTTGGAGCTACTTTCAAAAAAAATGCTAGTGCAAGTACTTTATCTTTAAACTCCATTTTACCTCTTTTTTCTCTCCCTTATATGGCTTTATGGGGTCTTCCCATCCTTTTTGTTTTCTAAATGGTCACCATTCATATCCTTAAAAAGGTGGCTCATTGAGTGGCTCATTTATTCACAAATTCTAGTTTCCATTATCATCCAAGGTAAAATCTTCCATCAAACCCAACCAATATAGATGAAACAAGACACAACACCTTATGAGCTAAACTACTTAATGCCTTGAAATTTGTTATTCTGATGTAATTTTCCCCAATGATATATTGTATATATACTTGTTGCAATCTAAAATGTGAAGTAATGTTTTAACTCCAACTTCTCTTTTGGATCAACTAGTACAATGAAAATGTTGTAGAATTATGGGTTGATCTCACAATGCTTTGTGCAAAAAAGTCCATAAAATTTTCATGTATTGGAAAACTTTAAAAGGAAGCAAATTATCCTTTCCAAGATGCTCTTTATGCAACCACAAGACATGCATAATGATCATTGCAACTTTCAAAAGATATCTCCTCTTTGTTGCTGCTAGGATCAAGTTTCATCAAGATCTAGACACTTGAACAAAAGGAAAAAAAATTTAGATAATAAAATGAGCAGAAAAAAGGGAATGCATGTCATTATGAGGACAAGCTAAGATTGCTTGTCAATGGTCAAAAGCTCATGTTTCGAGGTAGGAAATGTCATATTCGTGACTATACAGAAGGAAGGTGCGGGATAAAGATTGCTACCAGAACAACAAACAACAAGAATGCAAGAGAAGAACCTATTGCATGATTTGATGTTTTGGAACATGTGGGTAGAGTCACCTACAAGCTGACTAAGTGATGTATGGGATAAACCCTCTACAAGATGTACATTAGTGCAAGATAGATCCTCTATGGGATATTTCATTAGCAAAGTAGTTAGGTAGGCAATTAAGACTAAGATAACACTCTAACTATGTTAGAGTTGTAATCTAGTGGAGAAGATGAAGGGTTAGGAGCCATTAGCATTAATGGTGGTGATTGAAGAAGATAAAAACAGCTGTAGTAAAATTAAGGTTAGGGGATAGAAAATTAAATTTAGGGTTAGGTTGCCTATTATGTAAGGGAGCTCATACCACTTAGTGGCGTTCATCCTCCTTATCTTTGTAGCCAATATTTGTTATGAATCCTTTTTAATCCAACTTTTGTAATCCAAGAGTGAGATTGGGATTCCTACTTTGTTCTTAAATGAGAACCTTGCTTGATTAAGTTGACTTTTTGGCAAGTCAATTGAGGAGCTCATTTTATCATGGGGTCCATTGAAGCTATCGCTAGTCATGGTTGTAAGAGTTGATTAATGTGACTTTGTATTGGATGAACTAAACAACAACTATTATAAAAGAAAAATATTTTATTTATTGTGATGATTGAGTGTTGAGTCTCATCTTCAACCTAAGAATGTGTAGTGGTGCTCCTCACTATGCTTGTTGCATTCTTGTATAGGTTGAAGAGTGTTTTTCAATACCCGTAGCATTTCACTAATTATTTGGAGGATGAAAACCAAGGAAGCCAAAGGACTCAAAGGAGAACAAAACTAAGAGTCATTTCTTGGGTTAACTATCCAAGGGTAAACCTTGTCATGAAATTGAGCTAGGATTGCTATGGGACCTTTGCTCACAAACTGTTACAAGAACTCTGCCAATAGATTGCTACAAGATCTTTGGCCCACATATTGTTCCAAGAACTTTTGCCCATAGTGCAAGATGGGATTCTTTTGCACTTCCCCCATCTTGTAGCATTTTGTACACTTAACTATAGGATTGGACTAACCTGCCAACATTTTTGGTGCCATTGTTGGCATATGCATATGTCCTCTCGACTACCTTCTACAATTTGCTTGGGCCATAAATATTTGACATTGCAAGGATATGACTACTTTTAGTTTGGAGGAAGTACTACCTCCCATTTCCACATTTCTAAGTTTGGGGAATGATTACCTCCCAGTTCTACAAGCACAATTGATTCCAATTGGGGGGAAGCATTACCTTCCAAGTTAACAAGCACTCTTTTAAATCTTCAGACTTGGGCACTATTTCCATTTGAGGCAAGCACTTCTGCCCAAGGAAATCCATCTACCTCAGCACCACAACCTATGGTTGTGCAAGCTTCCTCTACAACAATACCTATCCTAGCTCCTATTGCCCTTGTAACTACCACTGCAATGGAATTGACCTCAAGAAGAGGAAACAATTATATACTCCCTAGAATAGTAGAGTCATAAGGCAAGAAGATTTCAAATCATTCCTTTGAATGTTTGAGAATGTACGCATGGCATGAAATACCATGGATGATATTTCCATGGCATGTTAAATTGGAAAAATGTTTCATTGATGTCATGCAACACTAGTTTAGTGGCTGAGCCTCCACTACAAGACAAGTTACACATTGCTTCAAGCTAAAGGACAATGAAAATACATCTCACCAAGGCATGACAAGGTAAACAAGCTTTGAAAAGGACACAAACAAAACAATGCAAGCATTTATTTAATTATTTCAATGCATATAATCAATGATCACACTAGCTCAAGATCATATTATAGCTCTCAACTAGTTTAAGGATGCACTACCTAAGGATATAAAAATCCCTCATCTATCTACAACAAAGCTATTACTCTAGCTCAAGCATTCAAGGAAGCATAATGTTTGGCTTAGGCTAACAAGGAGGACATGGCCTTACCCATGCTCTATCATACTAGGATTCAAAAGGAATGTAATGAAAAAGCCTTACGCTGCTACTCAAGGATTATAGTTGCCAAATTATTGGAACTCTTGTAGTTGCATTGGCTTAATATACAATACCACAACCAATGTATGTGTATGATCATATGCCCATAGAAATTCATGTAGTTTCTCTTGTAACTCTTCCAACTCTATGAGAATTGACTTACTTTGTAGCTACCAATGTTCCTATTGGAAATACTAGGTGAAGGACATCTTGGTGGAGTTGGAATGATTGGAGAATCTTCACTTAGCAAAACAACCTCAAGAGAGGAACCTAATGAACACTATTGCCAAGGGAGAGATTTCTTGTATATATTGTCTGAAATGAGGACACACAAATGCTGAATGTGTAGCTATTATGTCCATTGTGGGAAGTACTAACATATCCTGACACTATTAAACACTCAAGAGATGCCAAGAGCCTTCAGAAGAAAGAGCACATGTTGTGGATGTTGTGACATAGCATAACAACTTCAATTAACATTTATAGGATCCACTCTTCAGAGGAGGGAGAGGAAATGGAAGAGGGAGAGGACCTCTTGGACCCAATATACATTTTAATATTTGCATTGAGAATCATTATGCAAACCAATGTTCTAACAAGCCGGCCCATTGTGCATTTTGCTTTGAAGCCCATACCATGGTGCAATGCTCAAACTTCCAGAACTTTATTACTCAAGCAAGGGGAGTTCCTATGCAAAATGAACCACACAATAATGGTGGCCCTAATAGAAATGTGCACTTCGTTGTGATAGAGGGACATTTTTGTGCAGGTTATATAATGCTAATCGCTAAAGATTATTATAGAGGCAAATATATTCCTCACAACACGTGCTTCTACTTATGCAGCACCCAATCCAAACATCAACTCTACTTCTAAGGGTTACTCCTCCAAAGGTATTATGAATGAAGAAGCTATGCATGATGAACTCCCTCAACCCACTATGGAAATGTTTAGAGCTATAGTCCCTATGTTTGACACTCTAGCAAAATAGCCACCAATTCCTATACATGACTATAAATTTTTTGCTTATCTTGCCAACTTAAGAGACAATATTACCATAAAAAAACTATGTAAATTATCCTCTACAAAATGAAGGAAGTTGCAAAATTTCCTAGAAAAAGAATAGCTTGTAGTGCGCTTCAAGGTTTTGCTAATTGGGAGTGTTCACCCTTTAGGGATGCAATCTCATAGAAGCATTATAGCTCCAACTACAAGAATCCCAAACAATGCCATGGTCAACACCATTCCAACCAATCATTATGTGTTTTACACCAAGGTCCATGATCCAAACATGCTCGTAACAATCCAAGGGCGTGTCATCCCAAATTGTTGCATCAACTTGGGATCCTTGGTGAACATAATAACCAAGGGTGTGATGGGAATACTAGGATTGAAGGGTATGGCAAAGACTTACACCCTCCTCCACATGGCAGACAAGAGATGACATTGCACTCTTGGAGTGTTGTCCAAGGTTCCTACACTCAATGGTGAGAAAAACTTACCGGTTGACTACTTGATAGTGGATATTCCTACTCCAACACAATTTCACTTTTATTGGAAGTCCCATAGCTGGTGGATGCCAATGTGATCACCTCCTAGCAGACTGGTAAGTTAATATTTGGTAGAGAATCAAATCACTCTATGGTTGTGATGTACCTAACAAAACTTGTGTCAAGCTTGGATCATAAAGGAGAACTAAGTTTTACCATTGATACATGGAGCCCAACACACTAATAGTAATGAGGAAGTTGTAGACACTATCACTTATTTTATTTCCATAATAAAAGAAAGAAATGAGTGGTCATGCCATAGAACCATACAATAATAGCCCTATTCTTTTCATGGGTCTGAAAAATGTTCTTGGCATGCGCTTCCACAGCCCAAGGAAATTTTCTTTGGAACTTAGAAGATGACTCCCTTAGTACTAATAATAGAGCTTTCCACCATGAAAAATTCCCAATGTCTTATATCCAAGAACATACTCATGAAACCTTGGCTACCTCTTGCTTCTATATCAAAGACAATATCAATTGTCAGGATGAAGAAATAGATAAGGAATGACTTCGTCTTGATGAGACTTTGCATGATAACAATGTTATCCCTCAAACCAATGAAACAAAGCCCACCATGAGTGACTTAGTTCCTCCAATTATTATTGAGAAAACAAGTGCTCCATCTCACACCATTATTTTTGATATCATAGAGAAACCCACAAATAGAATTGAAAAGGAACAAGAAGTCCATCAGACAATACCCAAGGACAAATTGCAATAATGCTTCTTAGAAAAACCTCAAGAGCCGTCCTTTGAGACCATTCTCCTCCACTTGTAGATCATAGATAAGTTTCATGATCTCAATATCTCATGGGTAGAAAAAACACCTAAATATGTTATGAACAACACCAATGTGTCCATGAAGGATCAAGCCTTCTTTCAAGAGTTTTGAGATATGCTTTCTTATGACTACATGGAACTCTTGAGTGTTGATCCTCAAAGATGCAAACATCAAATCTTATTTTTTCTAAACACCATTCCAGTAAGATCCAAACCATACCAATTGAACCCCACCTACTCCTAGAAAGTGCAGGACAAACTAGACAAAATTACTGAATTGGAAGTTTATCTATCCTATAGGAGAAACCAAATGGACCTCCCCAATCTTGGTTGTCCAAAAAGATTGGTTGTCCCTAAAAATGACATGGGAAAGGTACACATTTGTGTGGAGAAACTAAATGCTCAAACCATCAAGGACCCATTCCTAATCCCATTTACCAACACACTATTGGATAAATTGGCCTATAGCCAATGCTTCTCATTTATGGATGGGTATTTTGGTGATAACTAGATTGCCATTGCTCCAAAAGATTAATACAAAACTACCTTTGTCATGCAATGTGGCACTTACACCTACTAAATGATGCTCTTTGGGTTGCAAAATGCTCATGCAACATTTCAACACTACACAATGAATTCCTTATTCCTTAGACCTTATGAAATAAGGAAGGAGATGAAGCTATACCATGATGATATATGCAAGCACAACTCACGCAATAACCATCTCAGAGTGCTAAGGACAATTTTTCACATTTGCAAGCAAGTTAGGATTTCTTTGAACCCACAAGAGTGTCTATTTGTTCTCTCTTGCAGGCCTCTCCTTGCTCATATGGTCTACAAAAGTTGTATAATGGTAGACTTGAAGAAGATCAAGGTCCTTCAAGAGAAACCCATCCTAGATATTGTGCAAGAGCTAAGAAGTTTCTTAAGCTGAAAGGGATACTACAAGCAATATGTTCATATGTACGTTAAGTTTGCCTCTACACTTATGATCCTCCTGCGCACCACAATTGACTTGTATGGACCAAAAAATGCACCAATGTATTCAAAACCTTAAAGTAAAAGTTGTTAACTACTTTGATTTTAGCAGCACCAAACAAGGAATTGATTTTTCATGTTTTTGTAGACACCTCTAACATGGCTACAGGCACTATCTTAGCTCAATATGATGAAGAACAATGGGAACACCTAATCTACTATTCTAGCTAGCAATGCAACTTAGCCAAATGAACTACTCAACAACCAAATAAGAGTGTCTTTGGATTGATATCCAAAAGTTTCAACACTACCTAATGGGCAATAATTTTGTGTTCCATGTACATCATGAAGCCATCAAATATCTGATTAATAAGCCATGTTGTGTGGGAAGATTGGCCCGTTGGATGCTACTCCTATAAGAGCTTTCCTTCATGATGGAATACCATCATGGGAAGTCTCATGATAACATAGAATTTTTGTCCTATAATCTTGGATATCATATAGTTTGTTCCCTTAGCATGAATCATGTAGACTTTCATATTTTCTACATATGGGAAAGCGTGACTATACAATCAGCTTGGATGGTCAAAATCAATCACTATCTCTCTATGTGAATGACTGACCCTAGGCCAGACACAAAAGTTTTCATATGTCAGCATTTTCCTTTACTATTTTACAAGGAGATCTCTACTACATGGGGGTGGATAGAGTCCTCTAGTGTTCCATTAGCCTTGAGGAGGTTCTCATTGTGTTAAAAGCATACCACTCAAATGTATCAAGAGTACACCTCTTGGGCAAGTTCATTACAAACAAGGTCTAGCTTCTAGGATATTGGTGGCCATTTATTTTCATAGATGCCAATCAACACACCTACATGTGTGATGTTTGTCAAAAAGTTGTCAAACCTTTATCATGGTACTAGATGTACCTCCATCCATACTAGTAGCTCAACCATTTCAAAATAAGGACTCAATATTGTGGACCCTATTAATCCCACATCTTGATGGAGTGGGCATTGCTACATTATTCTTCTAGTTATAGACTATGTTACAAAGTGGGCAAAAGCTAAATCATTCATGAGTAATTATGTTATGGTCACTATCTAGTTTATGTGGAGCAATATTATTTCAAGGTTTTTTGTTCCCTTATCCATTGTCACGGACAATAAATCCTACTTTATAAACAAAGAAGTACAAGATTTAACTACCACTTATAGGATCCAATACCACCGATCTACCCTATACCACATTCAAGAAAATAAGCAAGTCAAATGTGTCAATGTAATTCTCTTGATAATCCTTAAGAAAATGGTAAGTTTAAACTCCACAGATTGGGATAGACTCTTAGGTGCTCTTTGGGCTTATTGCATCATAGTGAAACTCATTATAGAATACACCTATTTTAACTTGTTTACAAGCAAGAGGTAATTTTGCTCATAGAGTTTTTAATCCCATCACTTAGAGTGCTTATGGGCAATTTGATGTGGATGTCTCAATCTCTCAAGAGTGAGATAATAATGGAAGAAAGAGCTTTTGTGCCATATAATGTGACCAAAAAACATATATGTGCACTCTACACATAGTACACCACTCAAGCTAAGCATAAAACTTACTTTGACTACCAAACCAAAGAGGTCTTATTGTAATACCAATAGCTAGACATATTATCTAAAGTTGAAAATTGGCTTGGTAAGATTTGGAAGGATTTTATGTATGATGGGATAGGTAGATCAAATAGGGGTGTCACCAAAAGAGTACTTTTACTAATAGGAAAAGAGTCAAAAATAGCTTTAAATTGTAATACCAAAAGCTAGACATATTATCTAAAGGTGGAAATTTTCTTGGTAACATCTAGAAGGATGTTATGCATGATGGGCTAGGTAGTTTAAATAGAGGTGTCACCAAAAGAGGACTTCTACTAATAGGGCAGGAGCCAAAAATAGCCTAGGAATTTCAAAGCCAATTTTGAATGCCTAAACAAATGAATTAAGCCTCAAAAATATGCCAATCCACCCCCCCCCAAACAAAGGAAAGGCTAGCCTTCCTTGCTCCCAAGATTGTCTCATGAAAAGCTTTCCAATGGTACCTCACCCACATGATTTGGAGATTCATATAGGAAGATACCCTAAAGATTCCTTCTAGTCAAAGATGGTTTGACCAACCAAATAGGATCAGAACCGACATGTCACCCATACGAACAACCAATATATGGGCAAAGCTTGCTTACAGGTCATGAATCCATGTATCTGATCCAAGGGTGGAGCTTCCTTTGGTGGTGTCCCCTTTGTTTTATAATACAATCAAGGTGCTCCTTTGAGGCATTGGAGGTTGAGTGTGTAATCTTGTTTTTTTTCTTCTTCTATGTCTCTCTTCAGGTCTCCTATCCTCAAAAGATTACACCTACTTTGCAAGAGGGGCTTGGTGTTGAAATTTAATGATAAGGTTGGCCGTTTTCCTAGCAAATTTGCTGAAAAATAGCTTGGTCCTTATTTAATACATGAAGTGTTTGACATCAGGTCAGTCAAATTAGAAATGTTGGATAGAGAACTCTTGGAATCCCATACCAATGGTGCAAAGTTCAGAACTTATATCCCTAGTACATCCCATCAAGGGATAGAGAAGAAAAAATACCATGTGAAACCTGGTGCTTTTTCATCAAGGTAGAAGAGGATACAAGAACACCCCTGAAGGAAGATCTTCCTCTAAGATTTGAACGAGTTCTTGAACAACTAAGTGATCATCTATGGGCTCCTTCTATTGCTGGACTGTCCTTCCCGGACCAACAATCTTGGAGGACAAATTAAATGTAGGTATAGGAACCTTTTGCACCCTAGTGCAATCAATGATTGTGCCATTTCACATTCAAGGGCACATCAATGCTACACAAAGGACAATTCACCCCTAATTTCCAAATGGCATGATATATGCAATGATCTCAATCTAAGTACAAATAAATGCCAAATTCATGAAGAAAATTCCAATCTTAAAGTAGGATGGTGCAACACAATAGAAATTTAAATGTTAAACAAGAAGTACAACATTCATAAGAGGTGATCTACCCTCTATAAAACCCTTGCAAAATTCCTTAAACTCTTTAGTTTAGAAATTAGACATCAAGAGAGAGTGCATCATGGAGCATTTGCACAAAGAAGCAATTTGTCAATTCATTGTGTAGATTTCCTCAAGGAAAACCAGATGCAAGCAAGAAGTCAAAGATTCTATGCGAGAAGAGCAATAATTCATAATTGGACTGACTGTGGGAGCAATGTTAGATAGGCTAGACCAAATGGGACAAGAAACCAGCATCTTGGTCCGTCATGAGTTTTGACAAGAAGTAGAAAACCAACAAGTTGAGGGATTCTTGCCAATGCCCCAGAAGTGGAGTGAGTCTTTGACCAAGTGTTCAAAGAATTAGACAATTGTGCCTATTCAAAGTTGGTCTACAAGAGAACCTACAAAAGAACTCAACAAATTATGCAAGAAGGAGAAGGAATGACTCCAATCTACATGCAGTTGTGCTACTTGTGCAATTTCAGCAATGTGGAACCTAAGACAAGAACAAACATGGAGATGGGTGGGATTTGGAACATCATTGCACATAAGTTCTATCTGCCAAGTGACAAGGAGCTACTCCAAGTGTTTGAGATGGTGGAAGAAGTACAAGTGGATTCAAAAGTGATCCACTTGCCAATTCTTGTCATAGATCCTCATGCTAGATTTTTGCCTATAACCAATGACACAATATGGGAAGTATGCTCATTGCCTAAAAATTCTAAAGATATTCCACTTGCTTGGAGGGAATTGTAGTTCAGCCCATAGCACTTGCAAGTGCTATTTTCCTTAAAAATATAAAGAATTTATCTAGGACCACGCACAAGAATGGGTTCCTAATGGAAGTGGTTACATATTGATCATTATATTTGCCATGAAGAACTTCCACTAGCTCATTGGAGGTCAAGGAAATGTGTCATATCTGAATGTATCTCTTATAGAGAGACATCCAATCATGCTCACGTATTGTTCACAAAGTTGTGGGAATGTTGTGCATGATTCAAGGAAGAATTTTCAATGGATAAGACAAAAGGAGGTAAGCCTTTTACTCAAAGGCCCATGCTAATAGCAATCATGGGATATTTAGCCTTGAATGCTTTCCAATTAAACAAAAATCTTGTCAAGAAGGTAGCACCAACATAACAAATGCCAATTTTCAAGGAGAGCTACTAGGAGATGACAAAGTGGATAGGAGGACAATATGTGAGTCTCCATGTGATGGCCCAATTGATCTCACATTTATCATATAGACTAGTAGGAGAAAATGAATCTTTTGAAGTTGCAAATGATTGCAACTCCAAGAGCAAAGGAAGTAGAGCTACAGGAACTCCTCAATCTCATAGAAGTAAAGGCTATGTGCAATAAAGGAAAGAAGACAACTAGGCAAAGAATGGTGTAATGGTATCACAACCCCAACAAAGAAGAAGAAGAAGAAGAAGCTGAGGATGATGATGAAGATGAAGCATTCAAATGATGGCAAGCAAGCATAACCAGCTCAACCAAATATGAGGCGCTCCATTGCCAAAGGAAAGAAGGTAACAATGGGAGCTCCAAGCACAAGCAATAAGAGAAGGTGGACATCGTTGTCTTGGAGGATGATTCACTTGAACCTAGTAGAAACATGCTTGCCTTGCCAAAATAGAGGAACAAAGGAGGTAGGAAGGTCTTCCCAAAAGAAAGGAGGCGGGGGGAGGGAGGGAGGAGTGTGTGTCTCCAACCTGGTTCTATTGTTGAATGACAACATGGATTTTCTTGGCATAAGAACTACCTTATCACCAATCTCAAAAGGCACAATTTTTTTACTATCATGGAGGCCACTCCCATTTTTTACCTAATGCCCAAGTAGTTTGCAAGATGCTAATGTAGTGACCAAGAAGCTACAGGGATGTGGTACCCACACTTTTTGTTTTTTTTGAGTTTTAAAGAAGAAGTGTGTTGGCAAAGCTGAAGAAAGGCTAAAAGGGGAAGAAATAAGAGTAATCATGTGTTTGTGGAAACCCAAAGTCAACCTCGGGTCAAAGTCAAAAGGACTTGGGTCGGACAAAAGGAAGTACAAAGACAATGATAAAGAATGTTGTATTGGGGGGCACTCCTTGATCCAAAGAACCTATAACAACCTTCCTTGGGTTCCACCAATTGAGAAAGGGCACGAGAAGAAAGTGACTACCTAGGGACCAAGATGTTCTTGAAAGTGACAAGAAACAAACTCACAGAATTGGTGAGTAATACGGAGAAGTGACTAACAAATGACCAATCAGAAAAGGACTTTAAAATTGAGATTTCAAAGAAGAAATGCTGCAATGTCTAGACCCTATCCTATCCTTATTTAGAGTCGACCCAAAGGAATGCAAATTGCGAGTATGCAAGAAGAGTGGGTTAGAGTCTTGGGTTTGATATTTCACAGACAAAGAGTGAAGAAGCACACAATGGCCCCAAAAGTGAATAAGTAGAGTGCAGTGAGGGGTCTTGCAATGCATCAACAGATGTAGTGGTGAGGATCAAAGTCTTATCAAGACTTTGAATCACATTTCTGGCCTGAAATTGGAATTTGGGTTTTCCAGGGTTCATGGTAGAGATTGTTGCTAGTGATTGCAAGGATGGGCCTAAGCATGAATGGAAGAGAGGAAATCCGGCTTGATGGATTGAGTCAGATTGGAGATTAGTCGTAGGGAGAGAAGCAAGAGAGGTAGGAGGTGTCATATTCTATCAAAAGTGTGATGCTTTGGAAGAAACTGCTAAGGTGAGGAATTCTTTCAATAGACCTTGTACCCATTCCTTGCACCAAGAATGGGTACAAGGTGGATTGTTATAAGGATCCAGTGTGAAGAGGTATCATGAGCATGATGATGGCTATGTTCAAGATAGAGAAAACCACCTATGTAATGATGCAACAAACAAAATTCTTCCATCAAATTTTTGCAAGAGAGGCGGTGGACTGGGCAAAATCTTTGCACCAACACGTGGGGCAGATGATCATCGGTTGGAGAATGGATATGCAGCCCCACTATATTGTACCCTTTGTAGCTCATTTCTACTTTGGGCTATATCTGCTAAGCTCAAAGGAGAGAGGACAAATGCGGTCCCACTTTCACCCTGATTTATGAAAGGAAGCCGATGTGGATCAACGATACTTCATTGAGTGGGTTTGTGAAGGTGATGATTACTACTTGAAGAGCGGAAAGGAGAAGATAGTGGTGGTGAATATTCCCATTTCCAGGAAGTAGAGTAGATCCCAAAGGATGGATTACGCCGGTGCAGCCTTAGAAGTTACAAAAACTCAACCTGAAGCTTGTACCGGTGGAAGTGAAGGAATCCACTTCAAGGAGGAATCAAAGGGAGAAATTGAGTCAAAGGAAGAAGCCTCAGGAGAAGAAGAAGAATTCACACTGCAGAATGAAGATTTGAGTAGTGGTAGTGAAGGAGAAACTGAAGTCCAGCAATCCAAAGAAGGGATTGTGGAAGCGGAGAAGCCAAGTTTGGGGTTGTCAACATTTGAGCACGAGTATGAGAAAGAAGAAGAGGGTGCCTTGGTATTTCCAAGAGTTTCTAGGGGGAAGAGAAGTACTTAAGTCAACATCAGACCAAGCAAAGCTACAGCCAAGGAAGAGAATTTGGATGGAGAGACATTGAAGATACAAAGATCAAGGTAAAGCACCTGTCAAAGAACTACCTACCAAAGGCAAAGACGTCAAAGACAGCAAGAGACAATGTGATGGAGCTGATTATTTGTTGAAGATCATGTGTCCCTTGTTGGTTATTCTGTAGTAGAAGAAAGCAAATATGATGAGTAAACATCCAGAAGTGAGGGATGAGCTAGCGGTTGTAGCAAAATGGAGTGAGGAGACCTCGGTGTTGAGAAGCCAATTAACTCAAGTAGAGACAGAAGCCAAAGAACTTTGGGTGGAGGCAATTCTTTGGAGTAAAAACTCAAAAGCCGTGAAGAAGGACTTGGTGAAGTGTAGTGAGGAATTGAAGGAGAAGGTAGGATTGGTTGAGGTAATGAAAAGACAAATTGTTGATACACAAGTGGATGTTGTACATTCAAAGTTGAGTGCAACAATAATGGAGCAAGAGTTGGAGAGTATGAAGAAGAGCACAGCTGAGAAGGACCAAGCCTAGCAATGAGAGTTAACAGAGCATCATCAAGAGGAAGAATTGTTGCGAGGATTGTTGAGAGGAGCTGAGGATCAACTAGTCTTGAATCGACAAGAGAAGGAAGCATTGAAGGCTGAGTTTGAGGATGAGTTGATGATGTATTGGAACAAACTAGATGAGGAGAGAAGTAAGGAGAAGTTAGTTCCAAGTGTGGAGATGGATGCAATAGGAGCAATAGTAAAGGAGTTGAAAGCAATGTTCAGTAGTGAAGCCGAGATAAAGTTGGAGGAAGCAAGACTGCACAAATTGAAGTTGTTGGTGCAAGAGACAAGGAAGAGGAAGGCAAAGACATGGAACTGAATAATCTTTTGATTTTTATGAGAGACCAAGTGGATAGAAAGATGTTAGAGGTAGGAGATAATGGGAGTCTCATATTAGATTTTGTTAGATCAGACTCGGATAGACTTCATAGTGAGATAAAGTTAGTAAAGAAGTACAAAGTAGTTGAAGTACAAGTGCAAGTATCTTTGGGTGAGTTACTTGAGACATTCAAGAAGAGTGGGTCAAAAGATAACAATGTAGAATTGAGTAGATAGGAGTGCAATTTTAGTTTGTAGTGAAGAGATAGTAGAAATAGAGGATTTAGGAGTAGAATAAGAGAGACCCAAAGAAGGGGAGAACTGTGAACAAACATTGGGCTTGGATGCCAAAGTCAAGGTTGATATCGGATCAAAATAGTAACAAATTTGAAATTTGAAGAGGCCAATATGAAGAGGTTCATTGTCATTTTGGATCTGCAAGTTGGTAGAGTTGTTGTAGAAAAGTATAATTGTTAGTTAACTGACAATGCTTGTTGCTTGAGCTCAATTCCAAGTATCAAGTTTGTGCTTATGTTTGTGAGTGTTTGGAAAATTTTGAAGTGCAAGTCAATGAGCTTGTTGGATGTTGGATTCCATCATGCTGATCTTCATTCTATGTGTTTGATCTTGAATGAAGTGCAATCAAAGCAATGCATTGATAGATCTCAGAAGAATTGTATTGCTGGTAGTATTATGCATTTGTAAGTGCAGCATGAGTTTGATGTGAATCAATTTTGATCAAGCAAGGTGTGCCTCAAGTGGAGGGGTGGAATGCAATTCTAAGGAGAGGTCATTTTTCAGTGAAGTAGCCGTCTTCCGGAGAATCTAAATCATCACAACCAAAGTTGGTTTGGAAAGATTGGATAGTATTGTGATTATGAGTGTGTAACTTGTGATGAGATTATGATCAATGATTGTTACTCTCTTTTGGGTGTGGTTTCTACCTAAGAGACTAAAAAAGAACTTAAGAAGAATTGAATTGTTACTATTTGCTTTGTAGTTGACTATTTCTAACTTGTATCTCTATGGGAACAAACTTTATTTACCTGATTATCGCAAAAGTGATACTTGTTGGGTTGTCACAAGGTAGTTGATCTATCTACTCAAATGATAGGTGCTCTTCTTGGGAAATTGGTAAGAAAGGAATTCTATACCCAATGGGCAGACAACCCTAACCAAGCATAGAGGCTTGGCTTGGTCTATATTGATGGAGCTAAGCTATGGCCATTTTCCCCATAGTGAAGTACACACATTATGGGAGGAACATGAATGATCAAATAGGATAAATCTTGTAAATCATAGAGCCAAGTTTGCTTGGTTAGAGAAGAAGGCCGTG
This sequence comes from Lunularia cruciata, assembly GCA_948567375.1. Classification (NCBI taxonomy): domain Eukaryota; kingdom Viridiplantae; phylum Streptophyta; class Marchantiopsida; order Lunulariales; family Lunulariaceae; genus Lunularia; species Lunularia cruciata. The sequence continues at coordinate 17,251,479 of OX419759.1, forward strand.
TGGTAGAAGCAATTTGTCAATACTAGGAAAGTATTAGGGGAGACAATAACTCAACTTCAAACTCTTTGGACCAACAAAGAAACTATAGATCAGTAATTGGAATCTAAGAAGTTGAAAGCCCATTAGTTAGGAGGAGATTTTCATACACTACAAGACTAGGTATCCCATGCAAAAGAGAAGTCCAAGCTAGCTATAGAGAAGATGTGAGAATTTTTCACAATCATTGATGCTTCTCACAAACAAGTAGGGGACTTGAAGTTGTCATAGTTTGCATTAGAAGCAATGGCCATGACTTAAGAAAAGAAGAAAAGCAGCTGGGAAACACTTAAAGAAGCTTTGGAGATAGAGTTTGCACTTCACTTGTCAACAATAAACAAGCTCACTCTTGAGAAGGTGTGATATCTAAAGGAACTTCTTTATTATAAGGAGAAAAGGAGGAAGGAGCAAGTGGAAGTCAAGGCACAACAAAGTCCAAAAAGATCTCACATTACAAAGTCAGAAGTGAATCAAGGATCACAATTAATGATGAGGACTCATGATACCTCATGGTGTTTGAATATAACATCAACGTTAACTTAAGCCAACATTGGAGAATCCATTAAATCTACAATGAGTGCCAAGCAAATTTGCTTGTTGAGTGTATTGAAAAACACCACAATCCTTGTATGGCCTTGGTTTAGTTTTGGTAAGGATGTGATGAGGCTTAAACTCACATGTTCTTATTAGGTAGATAGAATTGGGAGTGGTTGAGGTAGTTAACTTGGTTTTTGGTTGCTTATCTTATTGCATTTTGTAACTCTCATAAGATTGGAAAAGCTCTTAAATCTCTTATGTCATGTTCACTCACCACCATTGACATTGTACAATACTCAATATTTTTTCTACTCCCATTTGAAAATCAATTAGTAAGTCATACGTCTCTTGAAGTCAAAAAAGTCTTAGTTCCATCATAGTTAGAACTTAGATATTGTCCTTGCAAAATAAAATCCAATCTTTGAAAGAAAAGTAGTTATACTCTTATCATGTGTTGTAAGAAAAAATTACCCAAAGTGCAAAAAGGATCTTGTTGCAAAGTAATTTTGAACTCTATTACTATGTTCAAGTCAGTTGATGTTGTGTTAATTGCCATTGTTATGATAGATTTAGGGAGAATCTTCAAATCATCTCAAAATGACAAGACAATTAGAATAACATAGAACTTTTTGGGTTTTGTACTTGAACTTGATGTCATACAATTGTAACTACTTCTCTCACATAAGATGACAAATCTTTATGTACTTCAAATATGATGTTTGCAATAACAGCTTATGATCAATATGCATTATCACTTGCTTGTTTAAAAGATAATGTCTACACAACTTTGTTGCGTGTACCAATTGCAAGTTGTTCACAATCTTGAGTAAAATAAATATAGTTTGTTAAGTCATGTTATTGAGATACAAAGGCAACACGATACAACCTTTTAACTTTGTAGTTGGAGTTGTGCTATAATAAGAATTCCAAGATGGTTGTATCATGTTTGCCTTTGCTACCAAAATGCATCAAATCACCAAATGACATTAACTATCTTGTGTAATTGACTTTATGTACTTCAAATATGAGGTTTTCAAATATGAGGATTTGTGATCAATATGCATTATCACTTGCTTGTCTAAAAGATAATGTTTCCACAAATTTCTTACTTATACCAATTGCAAGTTGTTCTTAATCTTAAATAAAATAATTATAATTTGTTAAGTTTAGTCATTGAGATACAAAGGCAACATAATACAACCTTTGATTCAAAGGCAACATGATACAACCTTTTAAATTTGTAGTTGGAGTTGTGTTGTAACAAGAATTCCAAGATGTGTTGTATTGTGTTGCCTTTGTATCTCAATGACTTAACAAAATATATTTATTTTACTCAAGATTGAGAACAACTTGCAATTGGTATAAGTAAGAAATTTGTGGAGACATTATCTTTTAAACAAGCAAGTGATAATGCATATTGATCATAAACCGTTATTGCAACATCATATTTGAAGTACATAAAGAGTTTTCATCTTAGGTGGGAGAAGTAATTACAATTGTATGATATCAAGTTTGAGTACAAACCCAAAAAGTTCCATGTTATTCTAATTGTCTTGTCCTTTTGACATGATTTGAAGATTCTTCCTAAATCTATCATAACAATTGCAATTACCACAATATCAATTGACTTGAATGTAGTAATAGAGCTCAAAATTGCTTTGCAACAAGATCCTTTCTTTCACCTTGGGTAAATTTTCCTTACAACACGTGATAAAGAGTATAACTACTTTTCTTTCAAAGATTGGATTTCATTTTGCAAGAACAGTATCTATGTTCCAACTATGATGGACCTAAGACTTTTTTGACTTCAAGAGACGCATGACTTACCAATTGATTTTCAAACGGGAGTAGAAAAGATATTCAGTATTGTACAATGTCAACGGTGGTGGGTGAACATGACATAAGACATTTAAGAGTTTGTCTAATCTTATGAGAGTTACAAAATGCAATAAGATAAGCAACCAAAAACCAAGTTAACTACCTCAACCACTCCAATTCTATCTACCTAATGAGAACATGTGAGTTCAAGCCTCATCACATCCTTACCAAAACTAAACCAAGGCCATACAAGAATTGTGGTGTTTTTCAATACACTCAACAGAAAATTCACTTGGCGCCCATTGTAGATTTAATGGATTCTCCAATGTTGGCTTAAGTTAACTTTGATGTCATATTCAAACACCATGAGGTATCATGAGTCCTCATCATTAATTGTGATCCTTTGTCAATATAATTATTGATATAATTTCCAATATAATACAATTTTCAATTATATTCTTTATCTAATGAAGATGCTGGTAACAAATCAAATTAAAGATTGTCTAGAAAGAGTATGTTGAAATCAAAATGCTGACTAACTCAATTCTAATCAAACAAAGTGCTCACTTAGATCAATCTTGTTGATTGCAATAGCAGATTGCAAAGTGTTGTTCACCACACTATACACTGAGACTCAAGAAGAGTATAATATATATATACACAAAATAAAAGGAGAAGTGATGAGCAAAGAAAGCTCAGATTATCCCTACATTAAGGTAGCTATATCTGCATGAGATCCATATTGAACCCTAAATCTAAAACAGATCCTAAACCTAAACAAGTGGCATGACTTAAGGACACACCTAGATTTGAGTCAGTCATGTGAATCAATTTTTATGTCTAGTCATCCTTTGAGATTAGTCTACTTGGATGAGTGACAATGTCAACTTGGTATGTGAAATTGAAGGCAATATGCTAGATCACAAAACTTCTACCTAAACACCAAGTTTAAACACAAAGCAGATTAAGGCCAATTTGACTTCCAAGTTGCATGAACCTTTTTGTTGGCAGGACCTTTGTAAATATATCTGCAAACTATTGTGTTGTAGATTAGTAGACAAGAATTAATTCTCTTATCTCTTGCACCTCTCAAACATAGTAAAATTGCACCACAATATGCTTATTTTGCTTGTGAAACTTTGGATTGAAAATAAGCCATATTGATCCATTATTGTCTATGGTCAACACTATAGGACCAATCTGCATAATTTGATACCAACCAATAGTCTTTATAACCAAACCAATTCATTTGTAGTAGTGCATGAGGCTATGTACTCAACCTCTATCATGGACATAGCCACTAACAGCGGCCTCTAGCTTGACCAAGCTATTGGTCCACCATTCAGCATAAAGATGTATCCACTCTGAGATTATCTTGTATTCACATCATATAATCTATAATACATTTTTTATAATGGATTAACTGCTTCACAACATCCCAATGCTCACAACTCAGATTTAAGTTGTACTTGGTCAACATGCTTACAGAGTATGTGATGTTAAATCTGGTTTCTATCATCATCCACATCAAGGATCCAATAGCCTCTTGATATGAAACTTCCTCCATGAATTCTTTCTTTCTCACTTTGATCACACCAAATGGAGTATTTGGATCCATTGGAGTAGAAATGGTCAAGAATTTGCCATGCCAAATCACCTCACTATTTCTTGGATGTAGCATATTTTGCTCAAATATAAATAATGCTCCTTGTGGTATTTGATGATTTGAAAACCTATATAGTATTCAACATCATTGAAAGTCACCTCAACTAAATGCTTGTTGAGGTAAATCACCATATCCTTGATTAGATAATTTCTTGTCACCATAGCACACAAGACCATCATCCACAAAAATTGTAAAATATGATCTTGGGCTCCTCCTTTTGCAAGAAGATGCATTGTAATACTCTGAGGACAAGAGAAGAGAGAAAACACAGATTGCACACTCAAACAATCGATGCCCCAAGGGAGCACCTTCTCTTTATTATATAGACAAAGAGAATCTCCGCCAAGGAAGCTCCACCATAGGATTAGGGACACAGATAGGTGACATGTCAGCAAGCTCCACCCTTGGATTACTTACTTGGATGGGTGACATGTCTGGTCTAGGTCCTATCTGGTTGGTCAAACAAGCTTTGACCGGAAGGAATCTTTTAGGGAATCTTCCTGTAGGAATCTCAGAATCATGTGAGTAAGGGACCGTTGGAAAGCTCTCGATGAGACAAAGCAGGAGGTAGGGAAGGCCAGCCTATCCTCCGTTTCGGGGGGGGGGGGCATTTTCACATATTCAAGGCCTAATTCATCCGTTTAGGCCTCCGAAATTGCCTTCAAAGATTTCAGTCATATTTCGATTCCTACTCTATTAGTAGAAGTCCACTTTTGGTGATACCTCTTTCTGATCTGCTAAGTCTATCATGTGTAACATCCTTCCAGATGTTACCAAACCAATTCTCACCTTTAAATCATATGTCTAGCTATTGGTTCTAAGGTTCTCAAGTCTATTTTGGTTTCTACCCTATTAGTAGAAGTACTGTTTTGGTGATACTTCTATCTGATCTATTTCAACCATCATGTTTAACATCATTCTAGATGTTACCAAACCAAATTTCACATCTAGATCATATGGCTAGCTCTTGGTATTACATGCATGGATCAACTATCCATGGAACCAACTAATATTCCATGAGTAGCTTGGTAAACCTCAAGTTCCACATGTGTGATGACTATTTCAGGCCATAGATGACCCAGTGCAACAAATAGACCAACTTCTCTTCTCCCTTCTTCACGTAAACTTTTGGCTGCTCCATGGAAATAATCTCTTCTAGGTTAGACTTAATTGAGTCCGTCTTCACATCTTACTGCATAGTCTCCATGTCTTCCATTGCTACAAAAGACAAAACAATACATACAGATTCAAACCTCATGATAGGTGAGTAGGTCATGTTGTATTCAACTTCATGTACTTCAGAGGAGACCTTTCGTACCAATCTTGCTTTGAAGCAAGAAATTACCCCATCTACCTTCAACATGGTCTTATAAACCCATTTGCAACATATTATCTTGTGCCTAAGTAGCAGTTTGAAGGGCTTCTAGGTTTGATCTTTCATGTGTGCCTGGTCCTCTTCATCCATAGTAAATTGCCAATCCTTGGCTTTCCTTGCTTCTTGAAAGTTGACCGGTTCTCTCATCATGTCCACCATGAACTCCAAGGATGCCACGTATGTGAACCAAGTTTGTGATTCTCATCCCTTGAGTCTATGCCATTGATCATAGCATGTTGGTGGTTTTTTTGCTTCTGCTAATCTGCTTGATTGCCCCAATTGACTGCTTCTCCTACTTCAAGGAGTACTCCTACCACTTCATGGCTTAGGAATCTCTAGACAGCTCATAGCATCTTCTTATGAATCTTTGATAGGATCATTGGTTCTCCCAATTTCAATAATGTCTTTGGACTTGTGTGGTGCTACATTGCTGGCTTTGATGCTCTCTATAAGAGTTGACTCTACAATCCCAATTCTTTAGTCTTAAATATAAATTTTCAGTGCTAATTCATTTTTAACCATGGTCATTTTGAAGGTTTATTTGCATAATAACTACTCATATTCCATACCTAATTAGGTGATAGAACATCAAGCTATATTCTTCTCTGATAGAAGTTGCAAGTGTAAGCATTATATGCATCATGGACAAACAAATGGATGATAGGACTAAGCATTGTCCAATATGCTATGTTGAATGTGATAAAAATCTTACTTTTAGGAATAGTTTCAAGCCAAAACTACTATTTTATTTGTTTTCAACACCCAAGAACACCAATAAGAATGGTAAGATTGGGGTGTCATTGTTGAAACTCTTACATTCAATCACACCAATCAAGTAAGGATATCTCTCATGAATAGAAACATCAAGGGTTATACTACTTGGACAATGATTTTCATTCAACATATTATCTTAAAATTGAATCGTAAATTACTACATGTACAAGTAAATATGATAGTAAGTAATAAAAAATTTCTTCACATCAATAAGACTTTTGTTGATATCAGCAGAATATAAACAAAGTGGTTAAGTTGGTTAGCTAAGTTGTTTACCAGTCTAGAGACTTTGCTAATTATCCAAATTGTTGTCATTTTACTTAGTTGATGGTAAGTGGATAGTCAACAAAGTCTTTGGTCTGGTCAGCAACTTAGGCATTGTTTTATTGATCTCAAAGTTGTGAATACGCTCCTGTATAATTTGTCTCTAATAATTACCTGTTTTATCTACAATTAAGAACACGATACAAGATAATAAAAAATGCATCAAATTAAGTTTTGATGAAGTTCTAGTAAAGTGGTTCGAAGTCAATAAGTTAGATGATTGTTCTGGTATTTCCTTACATGAAGGAAGGAACATAATCAATAATAAATCTAATATTTTCTACAACATAGTATTGCAAAATTAATTTTCTAACATGGGTGAAAGGTAATTATGTATCCAAGAGAATCCTAAGATATATTTAGGTTTCAGGTCTTAGGCTAAACATCTTCTTATATAAGGTGTTGGTTTAATTTTAGAAAAGAAGTATTGTATTGGAATCAAGCAATGACTCATAGAAGTTTTGAAATTGTATTTTTAAAACCAACTCCATTCTCTAATTAATCTCCAATTTGATAACTTTTAGATTGATAAGCCATGTGCAAAAAGAATAAAATTCATGTGAGAACCAATCATGATTACAAGAAAATTGGGAATAATGACACTTCCCACTCAGCCTTCCAGTAGCTATCCCATATTCGAAATTCTTGCTACTTTTGGTTGTTCTATTTAAGCTTTACTATCCCTGATAACCTTCAGAGTTCTGTAGTTTGAGCATGCTTGTCAATCATGTCCTTAACAAGAGAATCGAATCAAAAGAGAGTTCACCTATATTGTCCCTCCAGATTCAACAGATAGGTACGAATTGAGCGGGAAATTTAATCGTTGTTGTGTCGACTGTCATTCTTGATCCCACTTTGCTTAGTATCCGCATACGGACAAGTAAAATGCTATAGTTTGATATTCTTAGAATGTACGTGATTGCTACCTACATACTTCATTCTACCATCTCTTTGACCACATTTCAGTTCAGGTATAGATTACACACTTCGTTTTTTCACTTCCAAAGTCCACACAAAAGCTCAAGAACATAAACGATCAATATATTTAGCATTGTATGCATTTCACCTTTTTATTCAATGGTTGTAAAATTAACACACAAGTTCTTACATAGAAGCATGGGTGCTATTTGAGAACGTGCTCTTTGTTAGAGCACGTCCTTAATCCTCATGCTACGTGAAAATCACGTTCTTTCATGCCGAGGCAACTTCTGAGTCTCCTCCATTTTAAAATTTGTTTCGTTTTTCCCTTTCCTTACATATACATAATAACGTTGTACGTTTTAGAATATAGTTGTTGGACACAATAATGGTTTAAATTATAGGTGTACTATGTGTAGAAGATATTAAAGCTACCGCGTAGACCCCCATCAAGCCGTACAAGGGTTTTACAAAATAGATAAAATGGGGCTAAACCCCAATAGAGTTGATATAAGAAATCTGCCCTACTGAAGAAGAGGGGGCACAAGTCAATTCAGGAGGATCTTGCGTAAGACGAGCATGCACGAGTGAAACCAAACTGCTATATTCCAAGATCTATTTGGAGATTCACAGGAATAAGCGAAGCGCAGTTACCGTAGTAGAGGATCGTTTGGCCAATGCGCATAGTTTATCAGAATTTAATTCAAACTGTAAAGATTTTACATACGCAGAAGAGGGTACCAAAGCAATACAGTTGAGGGAAACAAGGGGGATGAGTAGAAATTTAGATTTGTGGCAAGAACAAGAGGGGAACAACGATTTCTCTATTTCCCTGCGATCAGAAAATTTTTGCTAATTAGAAGTTTTGAAATTTTCATATGCGCCACCATTAAAACATGGGACATGAAACCCCATTGTTCCTGCCCCACATCGGAGCCCATCCAGCTGTCTTATTGACACAGGTAGTCCGGACAGATGACAGTTTCAATTAAAATCAGTGTCCCACACTCCTAGTCTTTTGAGAATACTGATCGGTTGGACGCTAAAATTACGCATGGAAACTAGTGTCTACATATTAGTCATACGATATCCAGCTCAAAGTTTCAACTGTACCCATTACAAATGGTTAACTGAAATAAGTCCAGCGTCCCATATTTAAAACAGGACAAAATCATATGGAAGGGTTCCACAACACCAGAGCTTCTATCTGTGTCTTTGGACTCTGATTAATCCAGGTCCAAGGAGACTCTGGTGAAATAAACATGCATTCTGGATTGATAATGTTACACGTGACGCTGATGTAGTGGTGTATGACAGTGATCGAGTATTTGTCATACAAGTACATAACCTTCACAGACTCTACACCACCTAGTTTTCTGGGCAAAAGAACTCCATTCTTCTAAAAGTATAGCTACACTTCTAAAGCTTAACTTGTCCTTCGTGATTATTCATAGCTTACAATAAGGAGGTGAAACATGAGCTAGTGCTGATCGTGTCATCTACTTGTGAGACCGTATGTTCGCTGAGCTGCCTTCAACGTGTTTGAAAGTAACATAGCAGTGGTCATAGGCCCTACTCCACCAGGGACGGGAGTAATAGCAGACGCAACTAGTTTTGCCTCCTCGAAGCAGACATCGCCAATTACCCGGAAGCCAGATTCCACCTCAGGATCCTACAAGTTACAACGAAAAATGAAAACGAGTCAGTTTACTGCCGGTGAAACACTCTCAGCCTTCCAAGTGACCAAGCAATGCTGTTCACAAGTTAATGTGCACACGACGCGAAGTTACTAAACTACTACAACGTACCTCAATGGCAGTTGTTCCAACGTCTATCACGATTGCCCCTGGTTTCAACCAATTGCCTCTAACAAGTTGAGGCACTCCTGTCGCCGAGACAACGATGTCGGCATTTTTTGTGGCTTCCATTGGGTTCGGTGTATCTACTTGCACAATGGTCACAGAAGCTTTGTGCTTCTGCACATATCACAACAATTCAAGATAAGTCTACAGGACTGAAGACCAATGCGGAGCATTCCAGATCCCTTCCACCACTGCGAGTTATTTGAAAGTCCTTAAGAGTTTTCAGTTTCCAGAGGCATCACAAACCTGCTCAAGACAAGTTTTACACGGATACGGGAAGTCTTTGATCACCAAAAACACTTCAAACATGTCAGCAGGTGAAAGAGGTTAGAGCACACACCCGTAGAAGAATAGCGGTAGGGTACCCTACAACATTGCTGCACCCAATAACTACTGCATTCTTTTTTTCCATATCAACTCCATGCCGAAGTAAAAGCTCCAAACAGCCAAGCGGTGTGCATGGAACAAACGTTGGATCCGAGCCAGTGCGATCTGATAATCTCCCCATGTTTACGGGATTCAATCCATCTACATCCTTCTCCAAATTGACACCCCCAAGTACAGTCTCGGTCCGGATGTGCTGCACAAAACCAAAAAGGGTGTTGATTTTAATAAATCATGCCGAATCACAAGTGGCACAACAACCACCATTTAATCAGAAGTTCAGCAAAGTTTTGACATTAAGATATCCATAATTAGACAACCATTGGAGTAAGAAGAGAGACCAATATTCATCGAAGAACCTCCTAGTGATTTCCTGTTGTAATTTACTTACGCTGGGTAAAGGCAACTGTACAAGTATGCCATGAATTCGACGATCGTCGTTAAATTTCTGTATCACTCCGAGTATATCATCTTCAGATGCCGAGCTAGGAAGGTGGGCAACATATGATTTGATTCCCACCTCGTCGCATGCTGCTTGCTTGACACGAACGTACAATTCAGAATCTTTACGGTCACCAATTCGAACCATCGCTAAACCTGGAACAGCTCCTACTTTCCTTTCCATCCGCATAATCTCCTCAGACAAAGTCCTTTTTATGTCCACCGCAATGGCCTTCCCGTCAATCTTCATTGCTGTGGAATTAGCTGCAAAATTCGAAAACGAGGAATGCGTGTTTAAGCAACGTACACGATTTCGTGAAGCGAGTGAAGAATGTCTTCCGTTGAACAATATCATAAAGGAACAAGCCTTGTGATGCCGTCAAAAGAACACCACAGCACTAACATATATTCGTATCGCCGACAGCATAGAGAATATTGCAATATTCCCGAACAAGATCATTGTCTTCAGGTTGGTCACCCATCTGCAGTGTATCTACGGTATGCGATGAATAGAAAGGTAACATTTCTTCGACTCATCCATCCTGTGTCGCCTCTTAATTAAACTACCAGATAGCCTTTTAATGGCAATCTCTGGATCAAAAAATGTTACAGGAAAACTGTCAACTAACACCGTGACCAAGCGTTACGTACGACAAACTGGTGACGGAAGCACAGACGATTGAAAGTACTGGAGTATAGATCCAATCGTTTTTGACTAAAGAGGAGTATACGCCAATCTCAACGCGTGAATGCAGAAGAGTAAACAACGAATCAATTTCCACCACCATATCTTCCTAGAAATAGAGTTCATTGAAGTACCTTGGTTCGGAAGAGAAGGCATCCGTGTTGCTGCTTGTGATGAGGTTGTATTTAAAGGCAGCCAGAATGGCACTTTGCTTTGCGCATTCGCTCCGGGAGTAGAAGTGCGTACCAAAGAAGAATCCTCCTCAAAGATCACAGCCATGCACATACCTCTCCCTGCAAGAAAAACCCGTCCGATAGGCCCTCCTAATCCAAACCCTAATCTTCCTGTCACCAACCATCTCGAACGATGCATTGCAGCAGTTTCTCTCAGAGATTGATTGGGACCCTTTCAACTATTTCCAACTTCTTTATTTTCCTCTCCGGCTCGAGTGTACGTATTTGTCTGAAAGACAAACTACGGCACTGAGGTGCTGCTTACGGATACACCGAAAGATTTCTGAACACAATGCTCTTCATCCTATCCCTTCCTTCTACTGACTGATTTTCATTCCGAGGGATTAAATCTTTTCGCATATGTTCAGTAACCGCATCAACCACGGCGGCTACATCAACTATCACCCTCTTTCACGCATCAGTATTCTCATCAACGCAGGCACATCCGCTTCATTCTCACTTGACACATTCTCTCTTCCGGCCGTCCTCCATTCAAACGGTTCCCTCTTCACCAACAGCACAACCATTAATAAAAATCCTCAGTCCCGACGCCAAATGAATCCCCCTCCGGCAATCAAATCGGAAATGCAAACGACAAGATCAACTTCCACGAACTTTTCCTGTGCTCAATTTCCTCGTCCACCATTCCCCTGTTCCAAATCTTCTGGTCACTTCTCCGGAAGATGCATTCTTTCTTGAGCAGTAGAACGGGATCTCCCTGCCTCAACCTTATGAAGAACCCCACGCCAGCTCAGACGTCCAGCTCGCACTACCCGCGCCATGTCAAACAGGGCTCGGGTCACTATGTTGGTGCGTGCACTCCACGTAGCAGGAGAATTGCTGCGCTGCGACCTTATTCGCATCCTGGTAGCCGATGCCACTCGTTCAGCATGACGACACGTACGCGGGATTTGTCCACGACTTGTGCAGAATCGCCTCGACTTAAACGATTTTGGTACTCGGCGGTAGGTGCTGTTGCGTCTACCTTGCCTTTCAACGCGTCACGCGACTTTGATCGCATCTCGATACCGACCATCTAGAAGTATCATAGTCAGAGACGGAGTCGAACCGTACCGCATCTAAATAGTTTAGACCTGATCTACAAGTCCGCAAGAAGGGGAGAGCTGCCATTGCGGTTCAGGTTTTGGTAATAATAATGTAAGACGGCATTTTGATGCATCAAAATAGTTTAGACCTGATCTACAAGTCCGCAAGAAGGTGAGAGCTGTCATTGAGGTGAAGATTTTAGTAATAATAATGCAAGACGGCGTTTTGATGCTGCAGGTGGCGAGCGCACAGGATCTTTGATGCTTGCTTTACTGTTTATCGCCGGTTTGAGTAATTTCTGCACCTGTTAGCTGCAGATTGCAACAAGTGGCTGGGTTCTCCATTACAAGTAAATTCAGCCAAGAGAGGCTGGAATTTGTGACATGGCGTCGTGTACACAACTAGTTTCGGTACCCAAGGAGTGCGCCGCAGCAACCACCATCTCCAAATCGACGGGAAAGGTAACTGGGTCTGCCTGCAGTTATGGTTACGTTGACGTCCTGATGATCGCTACCTCGACGTGGGACCTGAATTGGGCTTATCCAATCGGGGAGAGACGCACTTTAGTCTGACGAATGAGCTCCCGGAATGGTAGTGTTGTTGTGCGTGGCACCACTTAAACTCAACACGTCAGAAGAAAGAAGTCCTCTCATAGCACACAGCTGGTACACTCCTTATCCCAAACGTGACCTCCGTGGCTCCGAATTTCCAAGTCCCCAATTTCATGCCCCTCCGCTCCCAAATGTTGTCTTTAATTCAATTTTTAACTATTTTTGCTGGTCGGATATGGTATTCTATGTTGATCAGTTGCTCCATATTCTCAGTGTGGAGGTATCCTCATCCTGATTTTGACAAAGAGGGTATCTTATTGCATCCACTGGTGAAGAAGATGCTTATAGTGGGTCACTCTTGGATAACATTCCTTCTATCTATCTCTACATAGGGGGGGATAAACAGTAACTAGATATTCTAATCAACTATTAATATAAACTGACTACCAACTACGATAAAGTTCGTTTCCTAGAATAAGGAAAAACATAGTTTAGTTATAGTATTTTCAACATTTACACTTTCTTAAACACAATCTGAAACGTGAAAACAGTCGAGGTCATTTAAACTTGTGAAGAATTGCATCCTGAGACAGAAAGAACAAAACTTCCAAGTTCGCACGTTGAGTTCCTGATGGCTGTTTTATTGTGATAGCATGGATATTTGGGTGAGAACTGTCGGGACTTCTCCCAGACTTATCGTCGGGTATATGATCCATGTGCAAGACTCACCCGATTCGGTTCACTATAGACCAAGAGAGACCACTTGGTGGAGACTCCAGCATGTAGGCTTGCAACAGAATAAGTCAGTGAAGTTCACCAGTTGAGGTACTGTAAATTTGATTTGACGGCAATCTGGTTGTTCATGAATGTTTGGAAGAGAACTGTCTAACCTTATCCAGAGGAACGAGGTGAAAACTCCACCTCGAAATGGTGAACTACACCAGCAAGAGTGGAATGAAAGTCCGATCCAGAATGTAAATTCTCGAGTAGAAGTAATGGCCTTGATAGTTTCATTCCATTTTATTGCCAGTTTTGTAGTTATAGATACCCTTGAGAAAACGTTATCCAACTTCTTCGAGACGTGGTCCGGGATGTGGTCCGGAGCACTAGGCAATCTGTCCAGAAAAAGTTGGATGTAAGACTTTACGTGTCTCAATCGTAATCGAAAATCCCGTAGGGCCTTTCGGATCACTTTGTGATTCTGACAGTCCATCCCTTATCTCCAATGCCTTTTTGCAGCTACAGCCGATCGCCGCTGGTCTATATCTTCTGAATATTTGTTATCTGAATGTTTGTTGAATTTTCAGTTTAATTTAATTTTTGTTGGTGTTTAACACTTTTCACTCATGGGGATATTTGAAACTAAGCGGGTTACGTTAACGTTTCCCACACGTCCAGCAGAAGCCAAAGAACATTATGCATATCTAATTATTTGACTTGCCACTCAGGTCTACTCACTCCTTATGAACCCTCCACATGGTCATCTGGTCAACTGGAAATGATTGTTTTATTATATGAAGTTGTTTATTTTAAATATGACTTTATCGTATGACAACCTTTTTTTCAACTCATTTAGACTCGCCTTGTATGATAATGCTCAAGAATGACAAGTCAGTCTTGTATTTCGATCAATTTATCACTTTCCAGAATTTTCTTGTTGATATTCTCTTTGTTTCTTGTTCCATTCCCTCGATCGTGAAGATTGCCCAGATCCTCAAAGTACCACTCTGAAATGCTGCGTGGCTTCATTTAACCAATGAAACAACATTCCTGGATAGTCTCTCAAGGGTGCATAAAATAATAAATATATTTATAGTACTAATATGCTAAACAGTTTCTATTTCAATCAACTCCTTTCCTTTCCTTTTGGATTTCTCAGCGGATTTAGTCAAGAAAGTTCTCAAATGAAAGATCTGAAGCTCTAGTTTCTAGATGTGAAAATTGCTTTTATTTGTTTGATTCCAATATAGTACCTCTTCCTTAAACCTAAACCTTAAAAACCAAAACCCTAAATTATCTTTTTGATTCCTATATCCTAAAGCATGCAAGTATAGACAAGATTTAGATAGCAATTTTTATTTCATCCAATTCTTAGAAGGACTTCCTTGGCACATTCATTAATGTGCCAAGGAAGTTATTCTTCTTTGTGGCAAAGCCAAGGGCATCAACATTAGCTAGTATCTATTAATAGTACACCAAAGGAGAAGGAAAAGGGAAAGGAGTAGAAGGCACAAACAAGTGGAAAAAGGAAAAAAGAGCATAAAGCACAAACAATCCCAAGCGGGTTAAAGCAAAGAAATATGCAAGTAAGGCCTGAAGGAACCCAAGGGGAAAAGTGCCCCAACAAAAAGCACCTTAGAAACTAATCAAGGGTGGTCTGCTCCTGAATTGTGTGGTGGAGATCCTCCAATAGTATGCCTGGTGAGTGGGGAGGGAGGACCCTAGCCCTACTATGTAGGCCTATTGAAACTACTTGTCTGTGAAGATCCAAAGCCTAAGCGTGTTGCAACGTGACAGATATGCACTATTAGTAATATAGGATGTGAGCATGGCTGAGAGATAACCAAACCAATGCCCCTCTCTTCTCCAAAGAACCTCATGTTGCATCCTTGAGAAGACTCTTGAAATGGTGATGTAGGCACCCAAAAATCTCAATTTCTAGAGGGATAGAGTTATCCAAGGATAGCCGGGATGCATAATGGTCCTCCTTGTTCCTAGAGGCAATGGTCATTGCTCTCTTGCCGGTACGTGTCAAGGACTTTGCCCATAGAGGGTTTGCCACCACCACATCATGCAAGGTGTGGCCACTATTATTGAGAGTAACAATATTCACTTGCATCCAATGATAGGTGGTTGGTAGATCCAACCATCGCTTAACCTAAACTTGGGCTTGTGTAGCTCATAAGATCTGGACAATTGTATCACAAACTACATCATGGAATTTGGTATGCTCCCCACCTATTGCACATTGTAGACAATATATCCCCGGCATGTCATAAGGGTAACTACATGAGCATTCGTTTGGCAACCTTATGAGAGTTGGATGTGAGAGACCTAACCTAAGTTGTAGTGTTGTGGAAAACTCCTCAAAAGTGAAATGGAAGTTATCAATTAAGGATGAAGTCAAGCTCTAGAGCCTTTCTCCTCCAAGAGAGGACCCTAGCTCTATCAAGTAGAGGCACATTACTGAGGATGCTAGTAAGTGTATGAGTGTGCATACGCTCACTAAGATCCGCTTGGAACTTCTTAGAGTCTAGGGATACAAAGTCAATAAACTTGGTGGGTGATATGAGTACATGGCTTGGAAATAAGTCACAAGTCAATAGAAGATTTGCTTGGTGAACATAAGTGCCTAAATCTATTGTTGTGATAAGTCCCAAAGATAACACTCATGTAAGAACCATTCTTGCAAAAGACCAAGGAAAGAAATAAGAGAATGGAAGATCACATTGGAACTCTCAAGTGAAGAGAAACTCCAAATGCATAACATCAGCTTTGGCTTTGGTATTTATTGTGAAGTAATATAAGGCTCTTGAGAAGCTTCCAAGGAAACTTCTTTTTGGAAGTTGCATACTTGGCGCATAAGCTAAACTAGCCATTAACTTGGTGTACAAGTTACCCAGTCCTTGGAAGGTACCTAGAAGCTTCCCACCAAGAAGCTTTCTAAGTGCTTCTAGAAAATTTTACCAAAAAGCTTCTTAGATGTTTTTAGAACATTTTTAGAATTCTTAGCTATATTTGGTTTATTTTACTAACTTATATGCTAACTCCATATTTCTACATGTATGCTAAGAAAGGGACCACTAAAATCCATGCTCCGATCTATGCTAATGGTGATGTTGCCTCTTGTTATATGAGACTACACTCGCCCATGACCTATAGGAGAGTTATATGTTATCTACACCACTCATTGGATAATTTGGGAGCATACATGACCCTAACAAAGTGGAGAAAGTATGGTGGATATTATTGTCAAACATCCACAAATATGGTAATAGTACTTCTGTAGGCAAATGTTCATGCTAAATATGATGCTGTAAGGAGGTAACACCAACTAAGAAGGGAAAAAGCCACTTGGATATTCCCCAACCAAGGGAGGAGGTGAGCATGGGATATGGCCTATACTAAGGTGTCTAGTATGAACCAACTACACAAAATCCTCATTTCCCAAAGGAGAGCCCAAAACTCTCAAACCACCTACGGAGAACTAGAATCTTGGTGGGAAGTCAAAGGGAGTGAGGACCATGACCATGGGTTTCAAACCTTACTTTTATGAGGCTAGACTTGTAAACACAAGGCCTCTAAGCCGAGTATGAAAGAAAACACCACTCTAACTACATCATCCAAAGGACCCATAATATGAGGGTCAGCCAAGATGGATGGGAAAAGCAAGTTAGAAAATTTGTGTAATATTCCAAGGATAGAGAAAAACAATAGAGAAAACATGAATTCCACACTCAAACTCCAATGCCCCAAAGGAGCACCTTCTCTTTATTATATAACCAAAGAGGATCTCCTCCCAGGAAGCTCCACCATAGGATTAGGTACATGGATAGGTGACTTGTCAGTGAGCTCCACCCTTAGATTACTTGCTTGGGTAGGTGACATGTCAATCTTGGTCCCATCTAGTTGGTCAAACAGGCTTTGACCAGAGAGAATATTTTAGGGAATCTTCTTGTAGGAATGTCAAAATCACATGGATGAGATATTGTTGGAAAGCTGTTGATGAGGAAAACCTAGGGGAAGGAAAGGCCAGTCTTTCCTCCATTTGTGGGGAGGAGAGGTGACCTGCACATTTTTTAGGTCTAATTCATCCGTTTAGCCTTTGAAACTGCCTCTGAAGTTTTGAGGCCTATTTTGCCTTTTTCCCTATTAGTAGAAGTGCTCTTTTGTTGATACCTCTATCTGATCTACTTTCTCCATCATGTGTAGCATCCTTTCAGATTTTACCACCTTAAGTTTCACCTCTAGATCATATGCCTAGCTATTAATTCTAAAGTTTCCAAGCATGTTTCACTTTCTGGCCTATTAGTAGAAGTACTCTTTTGGTGATACCTCTATCTAATATACTTATTCCATCATGTATAACATCCTTCCAGATGTTACCAAACCAAATTTCATCTCTAGATCATATGTCTAGCTATTGGTATTACAAGTTGCTACTAATTGTCATAAAGTTGTGTGATGCGTTTGGTAAATAAAGGCCTCCCAATGGATCCACTTGTCATGTATCCTTTGTTGATGTCAATTTTAAGAACTCATGTAGCAATTTTGTGGTTATACAATAGAGGTTTCTCAATACCATAGAAAATACAAACAAAGGGAATCAATAAGGGGATCTTATTTGTAGTTGAGTGGAGCACGGAATAATGTTGGACAAGAGATGGTATTGAAGGTATTGGAGACATCAACTTAGACCACCACTCAATTTAGATGAATGTCCAAGGATGCTCAAATGCTCATAATTACCATCTCATAATCTCTTAGAGTAGTCACAACAAATTGATGGGAAGACAAGAAGGAAGAAAAAAATTGCCATAATTACAAGCAAATAATGCAAGATACCAAATGCAAAAAAACATCCCCAATGGTAATTGGGCACACCCTTGAGGTCTCATTTGCAAGAGCAAGGAGATGAGGAGCTCCAAATAGACAAGTTGCTTCAAGGGATACATGATTGCAAGCACTGATATGATAGAAAGCAAAGAGAAGAGAAAACCTAAATCTAGAGCATTTGGTGAGAGGCAATCTTGTGGGTGCTCAAAAACTAGCCTAGATTTCCCACTCATTGAAAAACATAAAGAGTGGAGTAGAGCATGTGAAAAGTATGACTTTGTCAACTATAATTCCTTATTTGGCTAATAATCATAGAGGAACAAAGGAAGATCTTCCATGGCAGATGGATATAGGATCTATAGTCTGAAAAAGTCTTAGAAGAGAAGAGTGATGGTGAGAAGGGGCAAGAGCACCTAGGTTGCATACATGTACTCCCTTACTTGACCTAACATCAAGGATCCATAGAGGCAATCATGTTATGGAAGTAGAGTGTGTGGATGTGGAAACATTACAATCTACATGGTTATATTAAGAATAAAGGTAACCTTTACCCACATATGCAATCAACAAGATCTCCCTCTATGGTGTGCAAGGTTGATATCCCAACTCATGGACAAGATTGTGTTAGATGCTTATGGGGTGGGATATGAGGATGTGCCAAGGGCCCAAGTGGAGGAGAATGATCTTGTGGGGGTAGCAAGACAGCAGGAGTGGGAGAAAAATCTCCAAATCATCATGTGGAGGTGGCAAGGCAGGAAGGAGAAGGGGAGTCCAAGGTGGAAGGAGGATATGGAGCATCCGTGACATGAGGATGAGGGATAGGGGGACAAATGGTGGGGCATCTTCCAAAGGAGAGTCCCCTCTTGTAAGGCACTCTCTTGGTATAGGAGAAATATGTGACTTGGGGACCAAAGGGAATCCATCTGAATAAATTTCAACAGCTATAGGTGTATGTTGAACAATTCGCTACTTCTTGCTCACACATATAGGGTCTGGGATGCCAAATGAAGAGTGATGTTGGAAATAGCCACTCTATGATTCTATGCCAATGAATGAAATAGAGGCATCTGAAATAATCTATTGAAAGTGCACACCTCTCGAAGAGTACCCAAGAAAGGTACTGACAAGAAAGCGAGACGTAGTAGAGAAATGCAATATATACGAACTCAAAGAGAGAGAAAAGAGCATAAAAAAGAAACAAAAACCTTTTAAAGGAGTGAGTAGTGCATATCTAGAATCACCAAAGACCTCCCTCTGCTTCCAATGTCCCTTCCACAAGCATGTCCAATCACCTGTTCGGAGCAGTAGTGCTCCCTCGACTCTCAATCCCGTACATATGCTTATGAAGTCTGTAATGATGGATTTGGGAACGGGCTCCAAAAGACTCCCTCCAGTGTGGTATGCCTGCCTATCTGTGCTAGCGGTGCTCGACTCTTGGTCCATCTGCACGCTGATGAAATCTGCATAGACGAGTCCCAAACAGGGCTCTTATGTCAAAAATTCCCCTTCCAACCCGCAATGATTATGTAGTAGCCCCTTGTATTTGTATTGGGGCACCCTAAAATTGCCAAAGAAAAACCCCTTGTTTTGCAATGATCTCGGTCAACACAGCCAGAAATCTCTAATTATACCCAAAATCCCTAATTATGCTTGCTCTTGTGTGTCGTTTCATTGTACTGCAATGCTAGACGCTATATAGTGAATAGTCTTCCTTGTCCAAGGATGACATATATAGTGATTATTCTTCCTTGTCCAAGGATGACAAAGATTGACTTGTGTGTCGTTTCATTGTACTGTATTGCTAGACGCTTTATAGTGATTATTCTTCCTTGTCAAGGATGACATGTATAGTGATTATTCTTCCCTGTCCAAGGATGACAAAGATTGAGTACCCAAAAAGCTATGATAGTTGAGCTGAGCCCTATCGAGACCCCACCCTCACGCTTGAATAATCTCCCACGCCATCCTCTGTTATTCTCCATTAAAGACTACTAATAATCACTATGCCAAGAACTTCAAGTGCCAAAACCCCATGTGCACATACAGTCAAGAAAGCATGCCCCTTCCAACTGAAGAGAGGAAAGACATTAGCACGCGCCAAAACTGTTAATCTCACGTGGGAAGGTAACTTACTCAACAAGAGAACCTGAGAATACTCGCAAGCTCATGCTCTAACAAGCTTCCATAACGTGAATTCAATTTCCCATGGTCCGGGTGAGTTTCTCGGTCCTACCGATTTCTCACACTCAGATTTCTCATTGTTTTTCCTGCGCCTCTAACTTCCCATACGCTGCTAATTTCTCACGGTGATGTCTCATGCTAACAACGGGCTTGCTACTTCTTGAGCTTCTCCTCTTCCATGACTCGAGTCAAGAGTCAAGTGTCACAACTCATATATTCGACAAATCAAAAGAGGGCTGGAGATGACGATGAGTTTGTCTAAGTCAAATGCAATGTAGTTTGTATGTCACGAACAAATCATTGGGTTCAGTAGCAGCACTACTGCTTCGAGAGGTAGAGAGACCGTGAACTCATTGCCTCCTGCCTCGGAACAAGACCGGATTCAAACAGCTGCTGCTGCTTCTCTTTGCATGTCGTCCTCGTGTGAATGGATTAGTCGAAGTTTGAGTCTAACTGTATCCTCCTAAAGGATGTTTGGGCATAAAATCATTACCAGTTTATATACAGACTATGGCTAGTTGCTAGTGAACTGTAGAATATTCTCTGATTCTTTATCCAAATGAAATCCTCCATTTTTTCCCTCTAGTCCCGTACAATGGTGTTCAGAAATTCGGAAAATATTGTATGGACACCCGTAATCACGGTTTGGTTTGGTTGAAAATTGAATAGTCCCCTAAAAAATAAGAAGTGCGACTGCATAGAAAACACTGCATAGATAACACGAAGTATAGAAAACACGAAGTATGGAAGACCCATCAAGCCGTACAAGGAAAAAAAAAAGAAAAAAAAAAGAAGGGCTAAACCCCAAGTACAAAGGAGAGAAAAAAAGGTTAAATGAAACTAAGCACAATAGAGTCTATACAAGAAATCTGCCCCACTGCACCTAAGATAATCCTTGAGAACCTAATCACCTAAGAACCCTAAAAAATTAGAGTTTAAAATTTTATATAAAATCAAAGTGAATAGATTTTAATTTTATATCATTAATCGACGTGCCACCCATATAATGCTATGCTTCATGTTTTCAGTTTCCCATAGAGATATTTATGGCTACTTACATTTACCAATAATAGTTCTTTGTACTCCTCCATGCTACCCATACAATGTTTACATTAGAGGGTTCAGTAATAGTTTTGACGGATGCCTATGAGATTAATAACAAACTTTGTAACTATTTTTAGTGAACTCCATAACACGACTAGATGTTAATAAATGAATGCACCGTAAATTATAGTATAGGGTATGCTGTCCAATTTTCATTCATTTATAAAATTCAGGTGTAAAAATATGGATGTTTAGGAATGCCATACTGAAATGAATTATTGTCAAAAGAGGTGACATGGTTTATTGAGAGGGTAGCCATGTGGTTTGGTGGATGGGTTTTGGAGTGAGATATTTAAAATTTGTTGGCGGACCCAAAATGCTGCTCTTGACTATTCGAAATCTGAACTCAAATTCACCATCTCGGGTGCAAATGCTCCTTCTGTCAATCAACTAAACAATGGTATTGTAGTTTTGTATTGGTGTGGTGGTTCATTTCCATAGATTAGTGCGGCAAAGGATAGCACAAGTTATGGAAAATGATCTGCGCCTCCCCCACAGCAACCAAAAAATTGATTGGGGTTCAAGAGATTTTACTCCACAAAGACACTAATAATATAGCAATGGGAGATCAAGTACCTTGTTGTAGTGGAGGAGGCTCACTTTTGAATGCAGATCCAAGATTTATAGACTCAAGTTTGGATTTGCAACTTGAACAATCATTAGTGAAATTTGGAGAATTGTTGAAGATGGCTTCTTTTGTGCCTTGTAAAGCAAAAGAGGATGAAAGGTTCTGCATGAAAACACATTATGGCCAAATATAATATTATTTGGAGGACTCCAAGCATTTTGCACAAATTCATGGTAGGACTTGCAAAAATTCTATGCAAAAATCCACAGCTTTTAGTTTCATGGCTACATTTTTTATATGAGATGGGCAAGGATTTCCTACTTCTATGACAGGTGACAGGCTTTACAAGAAATGGTTGAGGTACAAAGAAACTTGAGAGCTAAAGAACAAGGCTACGAGAGAGGGTCTCACCGAGAAAGAATATGGAAAAGGGTGGAGAACCATAGAAGATAAATTGAATGGAATGTGCTTGCATTTTGCTAGAATGGAATCCATGTTTGGGAACAGAGCAAACACTAATCCACCCGTTATGGTAAGTTTGGGAGATTTAAATCCCAATTTGATTGAGGTTGGCTTGGAGGAGGTCCATAAAGGTGCACAAGAGGGATCTCAATTCCCATCCCTTGGAGGTGGTGCTCCCAGACTTGTGGCCTCAATTTGTCCCAAACACCCAAGGGGTGAAAATATACCTAGTGTTTCCACGGAAAATGGAATCCAATCACCCAAGGAGGAGTCACCATTTGTGGCGCCAATAGAGGACTCACCTTTGTTACACCACCCCTATTAACTTCTATAGGGGATGGGTCCAAGGTCACTTTCCTGGACAAAGAAGGAGAACATAACCTAAAGGAGAAAAGGTGGAATTTGACAAGTAAGGTATACCGGATGTCTCCTAACATGTCATTGTCTCATGATTTAGCAAAAATACCATGTTGAAATCATATACTATAGACCATATAAATCACAGGAGAGGTTACGACTAGCTGAACTAGAAGCCATCAACATGAGGAAAAGAGAGAAAATAATTATGAAAATGGAAGTTGATCGCGTTAGATTAGAGACAAAGAAGTTGAAATTGAGAAGAAATTGAGTGCAGATAAAAAGAAAGCTAGGGCAAACAAACAAAAGTTCAAGGAGAAGAGTTTAGAGTCAAAGTGCACTCTTGAAATCAAAATGAGTCTACACCAAGCAAGAAAATCTCTTGAGGAAATAAGCATGTATTTCAAAGTGCTAACTCAATTTCCACATGAAGATCATCCTTCTCCTTTGGAAGAAAAAACACTACTCCAAATTCATCATAATCTAGTGATAGCAAATAGCATGCCACAATGTAACCCAAATAATTTTGTAATAAAGATGAGTTTTTTGAAAATGTTAAACCATAAATGTAATGGTTTCTGAAATGCAAACCATTTTTTCTAAAATGTTAGATGATTTTTTGAAAAGACCACGCTTGTAGGCGCTAGCTGCTACTCATCAGTGCTTGTCAAAACTTGTCCCCAATGCCACATGCTTCTTGATGCCGCCTGGTGCCACAAGTGGCATAGGGTGGGTTTTGGCAATGCGTGATGGTGCCCATTGCTGCCCCAAGATGCATATCAACCATAAATTATAGGCACCAGTATTGCGGGATGCCACTCAAAGCCATGTAATGGCGCTCAACTTCTATGGGTGGCGCTTGTAGGTGCCAATTGATGCCTGATTAAACATAGAACAAGTGATATATAACACAATAACATATATTTGAAAGTTTGACAATGAGATTTAGAGAAAATGTGATAAAAAAGTATGAGGGAGAATATGATACATAAGATATGTATAAATGTACATAAGATGTGTATAAAAGGGGAGCCACTAAAGCATGTAGCTATGCTAGAGGAGAAGGAGGTGAAGAAGAAGAGGGAGATGACACACGGTGTCAAAGTGTTGCTATTGCATCCTCAAGTCTATGCCATTGTACATGATGTTGAATCCAAAATGGACTCAATGACCACCAAAAAGATCACTCTCTCTCATCCAAGAGTTGGTGCTTTATACTCATAGCAAGAAGTGAATATTGATCACTAGTATAAGAACTTAGTCTATTGGGTGTCCAATCCTCTTTTGCCCAAATAACAACGGGCCTATCATGGTGGACAAATCTATCCAAAGCACTCATCAAATGGCCAAATGAGCAAGTATATTATGATCTTTGTACCCTATAAGGATAGAAGTAGGTAGGATGGATAGTACCATGTGGATGGTTCCTATAATAAGAGAGTGAAAAACTATCTGGAATAAGAAGGTCATGAAAGGTAAACCTAATTAAGTGAGATGCTTATATGATCTAACTCTAAGTCTTCTAAACTCATCATCTTGCTAGAAATTTGTAGAAAAAAACATGCCATGAAGCAAGAACAAGTGTGAACTCCCTCTAGGAGTTCTAACCGTTATCACATGCTCCATAGCAACCACTCCACTCCATCCGTAGTAAGATCTATACAGAAAATAACCTCAAAGCATATCAAACAAAATTGAATTAAATGGCAAACCAACCAAGATGTGCAACCCACCCTAAAGGCCCTGACTATGTGTGAGAGCACCAACCATGCCTAGTAGTCCATGTCTCCCATGCATGGAAATTGGTGCTACTACAAACCCAATATAATGCCAAACAAGTAACATCCACAACAATAATCTTCTTTTGCGTGAAGCATAGGAAGAGAATAAATGGAATATGTTCTCTTAATAGACAAAGCCTCTCTCTAAACTCAATTTGAGTCCCCTAAGTCTCTCCACTGTGAGGTAAGGCAAAATTTTGGGTCTCTTGAATCATAATATTGTATAGTAACACATAGGTGGCATCAATCTGGGTTTGCATCTTAGGGTTGGTATGGGTCTAGCAAGCAATAGTATGTAGTCTTGGTCCAAGATAAGCCATAAAAGCCCTCACTTGAGCTAGAATATTCTCACTCTCCTTTACCTTAACATGTGCACTCTCACATCTCTCCATAGCAAATGCTAACTCTTGTGCCTAATATTGTAACTAGACTCTATAACCCTTAGCTATGGTAGTGGAACCTAGGATGTCCAAGTCCAAGTCACCTAATCTTTGCTCTCTCTCCATCTCATAAGTAATCTCGGTCAGATCCCTCTCCTTGTGTGCAACAAGAGTATCCTCTCGCGCACAAAGGAGTCACTCTCTCTCTAACAATCTACCATGCTCCTCAAAGCTGTCCAATCTACTCTTGTGCTCAAGCACTAGTCTCTCTTGCTCCTCTCCAGTCTCCAATTGCCTCTTGCACTCAAGCACTAATCTCTCTTGCTCCTCTTTACTCTCCACTTTCCTCTCACTCTCAAGCACTAATCTCTTGTGCTCCTCTACACTCTCCAATTGCCTCTCATTCTCAAGTAGTAATCTCTCTTGCTCCTCTACACTCTCTAATCTACTCTCACGTTCAACCAAAAGTCTCTCTCCCTCCTTAGCCACTCAAACATAATCATCTAAAACACAAGTGATGTCAATAGAACAAGAAGAGGGTGAAGGTAATATGATAAAAGTGGGGTGAGGTGCCCCATCCACATATGGAGAGAGGAGAGAAAGGGAAGAAGAGGGAGATGGAACTTTCTCAAAGGATGAAGATGGAGAAGGAACTCCCTCCCTGAACTATCACTCAATAACCTCACTACTACTAGGCATGTATCTCAACACAAATTTGTTGAACACCTATTCACAAGTGGTACATTTAGTCATCCATCAAGTAAAACTCACTTTTGAATCAAGTAAATCCACAAGTTCATTAATTAAGGCATGTTAAATTAACTCATTTAGTAAATCCAATAATGGTATATACAATAGAACTTTGTATGTTTTCAAACAGCAACATATATGCCAAAACTCAAATCTAACCAATCATTCATCATCCTCATCCTCATCCTCATACTCATCTTGCCCATCATCAATGCTCATATCCTCGTCCTCTCTCTCACTCTTTGCATCCTCATGATCCTCATCCTATTCATCGTGTATAATCTCCTCCTCTCCATCACTCTGGTACATCACTTCCTCCTCAAGAATGAAATCTCTTTCCAAAAAGACGTGAGTGAGTATCTACTCAAGGAAGGTGATTGTGAACCCGCGCCCCTTAGGTCTCTACAATCGGCTTTGCAAACTCTCCATCTCTGCAATGATAGCTCAAACTGCTAAGTCCTCCCAATCATAGTCCTCCATACCAAATCTCCTCAACTTTTTCTTGGTGTTGAGAACCAAATGCCCATGTAAAATCTTGGGCTGTAGAGGTGGTGCCACAAGTGCACCCATCAACTAGAAGAAAGCCCTAAAAGCAAGATACACACATTGCCTTGCCAAATACCTCTTTGCAACTCTGTCTCTTTGTAGAAACCAATCTGAAACAATTGTGTAAGGAATAGTCTTCTTCTTTGGTGTCCTCCTCCTTAGCATTGCAAGTGCATCTCTCACTATATCAATTTCCAGTTGAAATTATCTATCCTTGACCAAGAAAATGCACAAATTATTGTCCCAAGGACTCACAAACTCAGTATATGGAAGAACTTCCAAAAACCAACAAAAAAACTTTTACTTCATCAAAGATGTTGGTCACCGCTTGACAATGCCCCCATATAGGAAAAAGAAACCAAAAGCCATAAAATGCCGCTCCAAGACATGGAAAACAAGAGAGATTATTGTTGGGAGATGCTCAACGGTGCTAGCGGACAAGGTTGTACATATTGTGCACAAGGTGGGGAACCTACAGGGCACAAGGCGGCATTGGGTGATGTTGGTCACACTACAGGATAGCAAAGGAGTTAAGTGTTTTGCAACTTGCTACCTAGTGGAGAGGCACAAGGAGGCACTACGAGACACGTAAAATGCAAAAAAAAACTTAAGAGGTGGTGCCAAGTGATACTAGTTGGTGTTGTGGGATAGGGAAAGAGTTAAGGGTTTTGCAACTTGCTGCCCGGTGACATAGGGCGGTGCCATGAGGAGGCATAAAGAGGCATAAAGAGGCAGTGCAAGATAGGTAAAATGCAAAGAAACTAAGGAGTCAATGCCAAATGGTGCTCGTCAATGCTATGGGAATAAGGAAGGGGTTTAGGGTTTTGCGACTCACCGCCTGGTGATGCAAGGCAACACAGTGATGTGCAAGGGGGTGTTTTTGGGTGGCACAAGGAGGCATTGGAGGACAAACCCAATTGGCACTAAGTGGTACTCATAGGCGCTAAACATTGAGTGAAAGAAATCACATAAATGGAGATGAACTTTTTAAAACCAGAGCAAAAATGTAGAAAATAACTGAAGTAATAAAAAGAAATACCTTAGGATGTAGGTAATTTAGGCCAAGTGTGAATTTGAGGCCAATTACATCAGTATCAACCTCCCTAATTCCTACTACAACTGTTCAAATTTGATGTTTGTCCATCTAGCACTATTTGATGAAGTTTACAAGGTGTTGAATGGTGTGGAATCCAATAAGCCAATCTCCTTCTTGAGTATTCCTCATGTCCTCACCATCAACAATCTTTTCCTAGCCCTAAATTTATGCTATGGAGAATATATGAAATGCAAGGACTGAAATGAAGGAATTTGATTGTCAAAATTTGTGGGCTCCTTGCTCGTGGGCTCCTTGCTTGTTGCATTACTCTCACCTTTCACTACTTTTTCAGAAAATACTACTTCTAATCTCAGAAATGGCTCTCAAACTGTCTCTTAAACCCTTCTCCTCATTTTGAATCTTGGTCCCAAAAGCACAATTGTGAAATCCTGTCTCAAAATGCAAATCTCTCTATCAAACCCCACCACTCTTGAACCTCTTTGTTTTGCACAAAAACTCAAACAACACTTGGGACCTGAATGGTACATCCTTTTGAAACTGCAAATTGCTGAACCTTTCAAAAATCACCCTCCTCCTTTGAAAATATATAAAGAATATATGAAGAAGATATGAAATGCAAGGACTGAAATGAAGGAATTTGATTGTCAAAATTTGTGGGCTCCTTGCTTGTTGCACTACTCTCACCTTTCACTACTTTCAAAAAATGCTACTTCTACTCTTAGAAATGGCTCCCAAACTGTCTCTTAAACCCTTCTCCTCATTTTTGAATCTTGGTCCCAAAATCACAATTGTAAAATCTTCTCTCAAAATTCAAATCTCTCTGTCAAACCTCACCACTCTTGAACCTCTTTGTTTTGCACAGAAACTCAAACAACACTCAGGACCTAAATGGTACATCCTTTTGGAATTGAAAATTGCAGAACTTTTCTAAGCTGAATTGCTCCCAAAAACTTCCCAAAATGATCAAATGTAAAATCTACCTATAGGGAAGAGGGTTTATATAGCACCTACATGAAAAATTATTGATATAAACTGCACTCACTAAATTTGTATTTCACAAGAACCCCAATTTGGTGACAGAATATACAAATCATGAGCGGCAACATGTGGCATGCCACCTTGCTAATTGGCACACCTGACCGTTACATAGGAAGAGCACTCTCTAGTGCCTCCAAGTACCATCATGCAGAGACAAAATAGGCAACATCTGTCTAAATACACATGTATTGGTGGCTCCCAACGCCCCCCAATGTCTATGGGTGAGTGTCAGCCAGCATCACCCTTACCAATCACAATGCCAAAATACACCAACGTCTCCAATGTCATCCAACAAGTTTTCTATAGCACTTTGGGCATCAGGCTGCTGCATCTAGTGACTTTGAGTGTGCACTAGGTGTCATAGAGCACCACCAAGTATCAATGGGTGCTTGTGGGCACAATGTTGCACAATACATAAGATCCATGAAGGGAAAAAAATAAATTTTGAAACTTGGTGTTTGTCAAGGCAGCAACATATGAAAATGTTTAAAATCTATGGAAGAAATACTAGGAACTTTACTTACAAGATATGCAGAATTAGAAGAATGATATTTTTATTGTATAGAAACATGATCTCATTTCATTCAAATATATGATCTACATGATGAGCAAGGCATTGTTGCATCACCCTTGACCTAGTTCCTTCTCTATTGAGCTCTATTCCATTAAAAGTCATTTCTAAATCTATTTGAATTTCCTTTATAAATCCACCATTGTCCTCTGACCAAATGTCTTTCCTATTGATTAAGTAGTTATGTAAAATAATAAAAATTGAAACCCACTTTAACAAATATGCATTTTTACTTTATCTTCAAGTTGCACTCTAAGCTTTTGAAGAGAATTCCATCTAGCTTTCAATACTCCTATACAATGCTCATTTATCGGCTTTGCCTTTGGCAAATATTTGTTGAGCTCTTGCTTGTTCTCTATTTGGGCCTGCTTGAATGTTGGGACTAGGTGATGCATGAGTACATAACTAGAATCACCTAAAAGGTACTCTTTGGACTCAAAACACTGACACCTCTCTTTGGTTCAAATCATTCAAGAGCGATGATTTTTTCAAACAAGTCATGTCGTGACATGATCTTGGCATTCCTTCAAATAAACAAACCAACCACAACCTTAAATATAGTCATGCAATAAAAAAATCATGTGAATGTACAAAAAGGAGCACCAAGGCTTATAAATAAAACAAAGAAACGAAACAAAATATAGAATGTTTACCTCTCATAGAATGTATAATTCTCCTTTTGTCATTGCAAATCACTTGACTGTTTATGGAATATGAGCCCTTTTAGCTTAAATATATTTCTCCATCCACTATGAGTCAAGCAGCAAGAGTAAACAATGCTCCATCTACCACACCAACACAACTAGGGAAACCTTTTTTTGCAAAAAAAAGTAGATATCCTTCTCTTCTCCTCGTGCTTAGGCCATGCAACTTGACTCTTCATCAAATCTAACATGCAATCATAACTCGATCATTAAAGGCAATTGTTGAACTTGCATTAATGCCCCAAATTTTTAACCCCTTGCAACACAAGCTCCATTACCATGATACCCAAATCTATTGAGAGCTAGAACTACTTGGAGACACAATGGTGTTTGCTCCCGCTAGTAGGTCTTTTCAAAAATAGGGTGTGTTCTTATCAAATCTACCAAGGTTTAAAAGGAATTAACATACATTCTAGTAAGCTAGCAAAAGGACTTTGGCTCTGGATTTCTTAAATAATTTATCACAAATTCTTGACTACGAGGATAAGTAACTTAAGGTTCTAGGTATCTATGCATATGTGCAAAGTCCCACCCACTAATCAATAATTCTAGCATATCTAAATCTCCTCTCTATCTTCATGTCCATCTTCTAGTCTTTGTCTCTCCATCTTCATCCATTGAGATCTCCAAATCTAATTGTATACACCATTGTATACATTTCCTTATCTTTTGAGTTAATTCTCCATGAGTGCTCCGCCTCTACATGTTATACTAGACTCTCTCCTCCTTTGTTCTCAGATCACCAAAAAATAACTCTACCATCCTTGATTCTTTAATCACCAAAAATAACACTTGATTTGCATGCTCTACTCTTCTCACTTCAAAGATGTTACCTGCACAATGAACAAGCTTGTAAGATAAGAAATACATTTTGAACTAGTTAAACAAGGAATTTTTAAGTAATGAAATTGAGAAATTTATGTCGTGCTTCAAAACTCCCCATCTTTGCATCTTCACACAACCTGCACTATTCTTCCCTCTTCAAACAAAATTCACTCCCACTCTTCCCACAACCCGTACTAATCCTCTATGCCAATTTTCTCCTTCTTGTCTTCTCATGCAGTTCATCTTGTTCTCGTACATCACCTATCATTGTGGCCCCTTTGGTGGCAACGCCCTTCACCCTAACCTAAACTACGCATTGTATTAACCCTAATGTGTAATTAATACATGACTGTGTGACAACGGGAAACTCTGTATCTCTTATCCATACAAACCACATATTATGGAGTTTGTTAATAGTAAGGAACTTGATCAAAACTATGTAGCAAGACCTTTTCTTCCTCCAGCCCCCACCCATATCAATTGAGTCAACGCTTTGCAATATGTTATATGGAAATATATAGAACTTCATAAAACTAATTTTGAAACCCCTATTCTACCCATGAACTCATTTATAGATTCAAAAGCTCCAAAAGCCTAAATTTGAAACCCAATGCACTCTTAAACGAACCAGTGACTGCCCTGTAGGGAATTCTTTTCAGATTTCGAGTTTCTCTGAGTTCCTTTTTCCAGATGAACTGAATTGATGATGCAACGATTGGGTCGATGAATTGTCTCTTAAGAGCAATGGTGGGACGGTTGTTGTGGTGTATACAGTTACTTTAGGGTAGGATAAGGATAATAAATAACCCTGATTTACAAAACGTTTGGCAGGACATGATGTGGTCTATCCCATACTCTAGGTGCATAAATTTCTAATAGTGAAAGGTTGAAATACACTTTGCTTCATTCACAAGGTATATGTCTGAACGGGCTTATAACTAAAAGAATATTCCAAATAACAATAACAATAACAATGATGGGAATATATAGGTAAATATGATAATATTTATAAATTATTTATTTATAAAACATGTAAAATCACAGCATATGAATAGGATATTTAACCTAACTTCAAATTATTGTAAATTCTAAGCATTGGGATTAATTCCAAATTTTGATATAAAATTAATCTAAATAAATATTTACTTATAAAATAAATTTAATTATAATATGAACTTATCATTATAACTAGAGTTACCTATAGCTAACAGAATAACTAGGCAGAATATTGTCACTGATATTCAGAATAAATTTTTGTGATCTACTAGGAATTGAAACTACTATTAGATGTGCATACTCCCCCTTAGTGGTAGACCACTCAACAAACTAAAGCATGGTGCATGAATAGAATTTTCTCTTATATGTTTGTTATGGGTTGATTCCATCATCATAAATTTAAACTACCTGTAAGGGTATTTTGGGGGTGGGTGTCTCCCTTACTTTCCATTTCAAAATAGTTTACTCTTGGTTTTGGGAAAAAGTGTACATTCACAAAATCTAAATAATTTTTAATTACTGGATTTGTAAGATTTGGATATCAAAATTGAGATTGATGCACACAAGATATATCCATTTTCAATGAGGAGGTTTTCTCAAATGAGAAGCTTAAGTGGTGCTTTTGCGTCATCTCCCCATCTATCTCACCGTGCCAACGTGCTCTGGTCTTATCATGCAGGCTGGGACATAGGTTTCTACTCAACCCATCTACATCATGGTTCACCACTCTAGGTCTGTGAACAACCGTGAAATCATACTCTTGTACAATCAGAGCCCATTGTGCAAGCTTCCTTGAAAGCTTGTCGGACTCCATCAACCACTTTAGTGGCTGATGAGAGTGAAAGGGTTACCAAATAGGTAACATAAAAAATGTGCTACTGCCTAAACTGTTGCCAAGCACTCTCCCTCATATGAACTATACTTTGCCTCCGCTGAATTGTTGGAGAGACTAGCATAGGCCACCACAAACTCCTTTCCCTCATCATCATGTTGGGTGAGCATTGCTCCAAGCCCCAACATACTCCAATCAGTGTGAACCTAAAATGGTCATCCTCTAATCGGTCTCCTCAAAATAGGAGAAGATGTCAACCTCTCCTTGAGCTTTACAAAAGCTCTCTCTTGCTCATCTTCCCAACACCACTCTTGTGTAAGCTTGGTCAGCTTCATCAAGGCCTTGGCAATGGCACTAAAACCTCTAACATAGCGGTAATAGAAGTTTGCCAACCCAAGGAATACTCGCACTCTGCTCACATCCATAGGTCAAGGAATACGTGCAATAGACTCCACCTTGGTCTATTGAATACCAAGTCCTCCATGGTAGATAGTGTGACCCAAATACTCAACCTGCTCACTGAAGAACCTACACTTCCCACGATGTAATTTGAATCCATGAGATTTCAAACTCTCAAACACCTCCAACAATTGTCTCTCATGCTCCTCCATAGTAGTGCTATAGACCAAAATGTCATCAATATAGCACCAAGCAAAATCTAATCCACCTAGGATCCTATCCATGATCCTCTAGAACTCGGCATGAGCGTTCTTAAACCCAAATGGTAAGAACCTCCATTGATATAACACATCTTTACCGTAAGGATCAATAGTCCAAAATGTTGTCTTGGACTTATCTTCTTCTTTGATCGGCAATTGATGATATCTTGCTCAAAGATCCAAAATATTGAAGACCTTTGCATGCCCAATTGCATCAAAAATCTCCTCCCGTGTAGGCATGGCATACTGATCAGCCATGGTCTATCAATTGATAGAAAGGTAATCTTCACACATCTGCCTATTTGTGTAGTTGCTATGCACATCCTTCTTGGTTGGCATCACTGTAGCTGATGCATACTCTCCATGTGAGATCTCCACCAAACTAGCCTCAAAAAGGTCTCTATTGTGGCTCTAAATCAATGTCCTCTCCGTGTCACTATAGCAATAAAGACGTCAGAAAACTAGTGTATAGCTAGTCAACTCAATCCGTATACCAAGTCCTTTTAGAGTCCCCAAATCCTTCATATTGAAGGCAAAAAAACTTGTGTAGCTCCTCAAGAACCTCCAAACCCTCCATCTTTCCTCTCCTATAAGCTTGGACCAAGATCTAGCTCCCAAGTATCCTCTATAACTATAGTAGGAGTGGAAGACATGTTGATTGGCTGCTACATTGGTCCCTTGGGAGCAATAGTGCCATGCCTCCAACTACTAGAGGTCCTAACCTCTGTGTGAAAAAATCCCTCCACTCTGGTTGCAAGCTCCACATGTCCTCTAGCTGCATCCCAAGTGGACCAAGGGTGTAATCCAAGTAGCTCACGCTCACCTGGATGGATTCCAAGTAGACCACTCTTCCTAGTAGCTACTAGTTGTGTCCCAAGAATACCATGTCCACTCGGTCCATCACTCCTAGCATGTGCCTAAATTGTATTGGTAGGCACAAAGCTCAGAAGTGTCCAAGTGGTGATGCCTATCAAGCACATCCTACATTGCTATGTCAAGCTAAAGCTCACAATCCAGGTCAAACAGTTTGGGTCCATAGCTTGACCTAGCACGTGATGCTTGGATGCCTCAAACACTACTAGAACAGCGGTAATACCAATGTGAAAACCAATTGCCTGCTCTCATTGACATTGGGCTCCACCAACTGCTATAACCATGAGTCCCAAACAAGTCAAGGTCCTCCCTCTTGAAAAGCATGAGAACCTCGGACACTCATGAGTGTGAGGAATGCAGCTCTAGGCTGTCCAACTAGGTTCACCACTGCCATAGGTGACCTATCAACCACTACCATTGTTTGAGACTGACGTCCAACCTTCAAGATGTCATCAACAAGGATCTGGTCAAGTCATTGAATCTCATCATAAGTATGTTGTAAAACTTCTTTGGTAAGAGGTTCGTCCACCAAACACAAGGACGATGAGCTCGTGATCCTACTTTGGTTGCATCTAACAATACAACAAGTCCCATCCAAGAATGGACCTAATGTGTACTCGCCACCACTCTAGTGCAAGAATTACCCATCAAAGGAACGTTCTCCAAAATGTAAGCTGGAGAAACGGATTGATGAACCTGGAGATGTTGTAGTATCCATAACATCTCCCAAAACACACCAGACAAGGATCCTAAAGACCCAAACCTTGGCCAGCACGTGTATGTCCCTGACATGGCCATCCAAAACTCACCAAGTGAATAGGCCCGTGTCTCTCCAGATCATGCGGCCCCAGTAAGGAAATGTCTATTAGTAGGGCCTTTTGGTAATCCTAGACTGTTGACATTGGTAATAACTCCAAATACCAATAGGCCAAGTGTGCCACATGATGTAGAGAGACTGTAATACTTTGAGGACAAGAGAAGAGAGAGAAACACAAATTACCTACTCAACATTCAATGCCCTAAAGGAGCACCTTCTCTTTATTATATAGACAAAGATGATCTATTCCAAGGAAGCTCCACTATAGGATTAGGCACACAGATAGGTGACATGTCAGCAAGCTCCACCCTTGGATTACTTACTTGGATGGGTGACATGTTGTTCTAGGTCCTATCTGGTTGGTCAAACAAGCTTTGAGGGAAGGGAATCTTTTAGGGAATCTTCCTATAAGAGTCTCAAAATCAAGTAAGGTATCGTTAGAAACATCTCAACAAGACAAACCAGGGGGAGGAAAGGCTCACCTTTCCTTTATTAAGGGGGGGGGGAATCTGCACATTTTCAAGGCTTAATTCATCTGTTTAGGCCTCCAAAATTGCCTTCAAAGATTTTAGGCATATTTTGGTTCTACTCTATTAGTAGAAGTCTTGTTTTGGTGATACCTCTTTCTGATCTGTTTAGTCCATCATGTGTAACATCCTTCCAGATGCTACAAAACCAATTCTCACCTTTAAATCATATGTCTAGCTATTGGTTCTAAGGTTCTCAAGTCTATTTTGGTTTTTGCTCTATTAGTAAAAGTACTCTTTTGGTGATACTTCTATCTGATCTATTTTGACCATCATGTATAACATCATTCTAGATGTTACCAAACCAAATTTCACATCTATAGGTTACGTGGACATTAATGCAAGAAGGATTGTTGAAGAATTTCCAATTGGTGGATTTTGTGCAGATTGCTCAAACCTGACTATGGGGATTGAGACAAAAGAATAGTGTACAAGAGTATGTGGAGGCATTTCTGGATCTCTAAGTTGTAGTAACCAAGATGAGTCCATCAGAGGCTCTCGACAATTTCAAATGAGGCTTAAAGGAGCGGATTTGCCAAGAAACCATGGTGCAAAATCCTTGCACAGTATTTGAAGCCATTGCTTGTGCACAGAGAATAGCAAGAGTATTGGGTGGAGGTGAAGCAGTAGTTCCACCTCAACATTATTGGTCAGAAATGCCACACATGGGTGGACCCATACCGATGGAATTGGGCAACCTTTGATTTTGAGATCGAGGAGCATGGACGGGTAGAAGAACAAAGAGATGGAGTCCCACGAGGAGAAGGAACTCAAGGAGAACAATGCCGTTGTTACAATTATGGCCGTATTGGGCACATATCTACCAACTGTTGCACTTGTTTCCCTAGAGGCCCTTGGCCTTCATAGAGGCAATCTTTGAACAACATAGAGAGGCGCATTGAAGAGGATGAGGTGGAAAACACTTTAGAAAACAAAGATTGCCAGAAAGGTACCTTGCGGCCTTACTAGCTCAATAAGGAAGAAGAGAAGCGAGGGAAGGAAAAAGACTAATGTGCAAAGATCCCAAAAGGCAACCTCACAATTGATTGTCGTGAATGGAGTCCTAGAAGGCAATCAAGTAAGATTATTAATCAATCCGGGAGCAACAGAGAATTTCTTATCTCACTCTGTTGCAATAAGATTGGGAATGGATCTAGAGAGAGATGGGAGTGAAGAAGTAGAGTTACCTAATGTGCAAACAAAGAGGATTGAATCATTACCTAGATGGGTCACACTCTCTGTAGGAGAATATCAAGAAGCAATTGAGTGGCAAGTGATACAATTAGCTCGTTATGATGCAATCTTAGGCATATCATGGATGGAGCATTACAACCCTATGGTAGATTGGAGGAAGAAAGTAGTGAGAACCCACCAATGGTCAATCATTGGGATTAAAGAAAAATCACCCAAGCAGGATTTACCTCTATATGTCATAAGGACGGCAACTGTCTGTAAGACCAATAGATGTTTCATGGGTCTAATAAGAGAAGTCCAAAGTGCACAACTCAATGGACAAATTCTTGAGAAATTGAAGGTTGTGGTGGATGAATTTCAAGATGTCTTTCTCTATGATCTACCCTCAGAATTATCACCAAAAAGGAGAGTAGATCATAAAATTGAGACACTCCCAGAGAAGACACCTCCTTGTAAGGCCTCATATTGCCTATCACCTCATGAGTTGGAGGAGTGTAAGACTCAAATTGAGGAGATGTTGCAGAAGGGGTTCATCTAACCTAGTGTATCACCATATGGAGCTCCTATCTTGTTTGTGAAGAAGAAGGATGGTACAATGCGCATGTGCATTGACTATCGAGGTCTCAATCAGCAAACAGTGAAGAACAAATACCCCTTACCTTGCATGGATGGCCTGTTTGATCAACTCCATGGAGCGAGATACCTCATCAAATTGGACTTGTGGAGTGGTTATAATCAAATCCAAATTGCAGAGGAGGATGTGTACAAAACTACCTTTTGAACCAGGTATGGCCACTTTGAGTATCTTGTGATGCCTTTTGGCCTCACCAATGCACCTGCCACTTTCATGAGTCTAATGAATGACATATTTCATCCATACTTGGATAAGTTTGTTATCGTCTTCTTGGATGATATCTTAGTATACAATAGCACAATGACAAAACACAAACAACATCTACAAGAGGTCTTCCAGATTCTAAGACAGAATTGATTGTATGCCAAAATCTCAAAGTGCAAGTTTGGCAAGTCTAAAGTAGACTACTTGGAGCATAGATAGAGTAAGTGCAGAGGGCATTCAAGTATTGACATATAAAATAGAGGTCATTCAAAAATGGAGTGCCCCAAAAGATCAGACTCAACTCAAGAGCTTCTTGGGGTTGATGGGATTCTATCATAGATTTGTCAAGGACTTCTCTAAGGTTGCACAGCCTTTAACTTCACTACTTGTCAAGGAGAAGAAGTGGACATGGGGAATTGCACAAGAGTTGGTCTTTCAAGAATTGAATGCTACATGCACCAATCTTGAAGTGGTATGACCCAAAAACGTCCAATCAAGTTGGCTACAGATGCATCAAGTGTAGCAATAGGAGCACTCCTACAACAAGAGTGGCATGACAGATGGCATCCAATTGCATATTTCTCTTGAAAGTTGTTACCGGTAGAGTGCAACTACCACACCACAGAATGAGAAGAGTTGGCCATTGTTTTGGCAACCAAGCATTGGAAGCACTATCTAGGCAAGAAGGCATTTGTAGTAGAGACAGACCACAAACCTCTAGTCTACCTCAAGACGTAGAAGGATCTGTCTTGTTGCCATATTTGGTGGGCAAAGTGGCAACAACGCTTCAACATGACAATCACCCATGGAAGGAAGGAAGCAACTTGCAGATGCATTCACCTGCATGCCAATGGCAAACAACTTGGTGGTAGAAGTTAAGTTAACCTTGAATTCTGGCCAGAGATTATGGTTGCTACAAAAACTAATCCACAGATTGTAGAAGCACAATCATCCAAAGGCATCATTAGCACTTAAGGACTCACCTTTTGTGATGGCAAATTATGGATCCCAAATGTCCCAAAATTATGCACCACTATTCTAGCAAAATATTATGATTTGGCCATTGCACGTCATGTCGGAGTGGACAAGACCTTGGAAGCAATCCAGCACCATTACTATTGGCCTAAGATGAGCAACGACGGGATGGACTACGTGAGCAGCTGCCTACTTTTTCAACAGAACAAAGCTTCTAATCAAGCTCATGTAGGGCTCCTTCAAATTCTTCCCACGCTTACCCAACATTGGGAACAAGTGAGTATGGATCTCATTTGTAAATTATCCAAGACCACCTCAAGGTTTGACTCCATTGTGGTCTTTGTGGACCGGCTCATCAAAATGATTCATGTACACCCTACCACCAAGGAGGTGTCCGCTCCACAACTAGCTCAATTATACTTAGATGCAGTCTTCTCTCACCATGGCTTGTCTAGAGTACTCATCACCGATAGAGGCACCCAATTCACCAGTTTGTTTTGGAAAACACTCTTTGGTTTCTTCAAAACCAAGTTGGCCATGTCCACATCTTACCACCCACAAACAAATGGCCAAACAGAGCGGGCTAATTGCATGATTGAAGACATGTTATGCGGCTTCACCTTAGACGAGCAAGAGAGGTAGGACACCCTACTCCTGTTGGTGGAATTTGCTTATAACAATTCAGTGGATGCATCCACCCAGGTCACTCCATTCTTCCTCATGTATGGTGAGAATCCATTCATACCTTCTAGCTTGATGAAGATCCATCCAGTGGCTACCAAGGTTGATGCAATCAACACATTTGTTTCTAGAATCCAACAAGGTGTGGAGAACGCCAAGCACAGATTACAGATTGCACAAAATCGACAAAAGCAGTATGCTGATGCACACCGTAGGCACATGGAGTTCAATGTTGGGGATCAAGTGTGGCTATCAACAACCAACCTCACATTAGTTGGACCTCGTAAGCTCAGACCTTGTTTTATTGGGCCTTTCTCAATTCTTCATTGCATCGACGTTGTGGCCTATCACTTGAGCTACCACCACACATGAAGATCCATCCTGTGTTCCATGTTTCCCTACTATGCAGATATTCTCCCCGCTCAAGCCAGGGTCATTCCACCCAAGACATTTGACCTTGTTCGACACTCATTGATGGCATAGAGAATATAAAGTGGAGCGTATTCTCCAAAAACGCATGTGTGGTACTCGCCATCTACGAGTGGACTATCTAGTACAATGGAAAGATTACCCTCTCTATGAATCAACCTCGGAGCCCACTGCCAATTTGACACATGCACTAGTGTTGGTGCAAGCGTTTGAGCAACAATTGCACAATGAGGACGTTGCATCTTAAAAGG
This sequence comes from Lunularia cruciata, assembly GCA_948567375.1. Classification (NCBI taxonomy): domain Eukaryota; kingdom Viridiplantae; phylum Streptophyta; class Marchantiopsida; order Lunulariales; family Lunulariaceae; genus Lunularia; species Lunularia cruciata. The sequence goes on from OX419759.1 coordinate 17,291,082, forward strand.
AGGGAGGTCTGTAATACCAAGAGCTAGCCATATGATCTAGATGTGAAATTTGGTTTGGTAACATCTAGAGTGATGTTATACATGATAGTCAAAATAGATTAGATAGAAGTATCACCAAAAGAGTTCTTCTACTAATAGAGCAAAAACCGAAATAGACTTGAGAACCTTAGAACCAATAGCTATACATATGATTTAAAGGTGAGAATTGGTTTGGTAACATCTAGAAGGATGTTACATATGATGGACTAAACAGATCAGAAAGAGATATCACCAAAAGGGGACTTCTACTAATAGAGTAGGAACCAAAATATGCTTGGAATCTTTGAAGGCAATTTTGGAGGCCTAAACAGATGAATTAGGCCTAAAAAATGTGCAAATTTGTCCCCCCCTTCTTGGGGCAAGAAAGGTTTGCCTTCCCTCCCGCTGGTTTGTCTTGTCAAGAGCTTTCCAATGGTACTTTACGTGATTTTGAGACTCCTACATGAAGATTCCTAAAAGATTCCCTCCAATCAAAGCTTGTTTGACCAACCAGATAGGACCTAGACCAACATGTCACCCATCCAAGTAAGTAATCCAAGGGTGGAGCTTGCTGACATGTCACCTATCTGTGTGCCTAATCCTATGGTGGAGCTTCCTTGGAAGAGATCCTCTTTGTCTATATAATAAAGAGAAGGTGCTCCTTTGGGGCATTGAATGTTGAGTGGGTAATTTGTGTTTCTCTCTCTTCTCTTGTCCTCAAAGTATTACAATGACTGACTAGTAGGTAGTCCATCAAGCACCCCATCACCACCTATCATACCTGCATTGGGACATTTAAGAGCCATGGATATTGTCTGCAATTCCTCAGAGAGTGTGAAAGACTTGGGAAGTCTGACCTGTCTCCCAACCTCTACTCTCTATGGGTCCAATTGCATTGATGCTCCTCTAGACTCTGGAATACAAACTGCACTCCTAGCATTATTGCAGATGCATACACCTATGCTGCTCTGCATGTGAAGTCCAAAGCATCTCTATCACCAACATATGAGGTAGAAGCCTCAACACTTGAATCTGATCATCTATGAGAAATAGCCATACTAACTAATCTCTATTCTAACTGCTCAATTTGAGTGGCCATAGTTGTATCAGAAGTAAGGGCAAGTACCACACCTCTACTAAGTGTAGATCCACTACCACCACCTCTACCACCTTGTCCTCCATGAACTGGAGCTCCTCTACTACCTCCCATAGCAACCCTCCCACTCCGTAACTCAGAGTGTAGGTCAAAGCACCGGTCAATAGTGTGACCAAATCTATGGCAATGCTCACACTGCCTTTGTGTTGGCTGTGATGCACCAAAGGTATCAGTTCCACTGCCCTGAGTACACTCTCTCTTATGGTGAGATCAACCATAAGTCCAACAAGCAACACCACTACTCATTGGTTGCTACAGACCTAAAAATGAAGATAAGGGTCTAACTACCTTGGGCCCTCTACTTGCTCCATAGGACCTAGGCTGTCCACCTTGTCCTCAAAAACCAACTGGACATGGTGCACTTTGCTACACTCTAGAAGAAGTCACAACTATGGATGAGGTTTCCTTACCAAATCTAGATGTCACCACTCTCTCCTCCACCATGTTGAGTTCAATACGCTCAACTAAACTAAAGACCACTGCCAAAGTAGGCAAAGTAGCATGTAACAATGTAGCATCACAAACTCTATGTTGCAACTCCTTGTCCAATATCTCATACCAAAATTGAATTGCCTGGGCCTTAGTAACTCCTTGAGTGAAACTGATCAGCCGCCTCATGGAAGTGTATGCCTTGCGTAGGCTCTCTCCAACCTTTTGTCTTCCACTGGAACTCCTACAAGCTCCTCAGCTTGTCAATCCGCACTCCTTGGTAATTCTACCTCAAACACTAAAAGGACTCAACCATAAGGTGGTTAAACCCCGATACCACACCACCTCCAACAACGGTACCTCCACTTGTAGTAGCACTATCTCCAGCTAGTGCACCTCCACTAGCTCCACCAACACTACTCTAGATAGAACTCATGGGTACTACCAATCTACTCTTGGCAACCAAGCCTCAAGTGATAGAGACATAGTTCAAAGACCAATATTGTCTCTATAAGTCAATCTCCTCCAAATGAGCTCTCCTAAACTCATGGTAGTCATCCATTGGTGGACCCTCCAAATGTTGAAACAACCCCTTCCATGCCATGAAGGGTGTTAACAAAGTCAGGTTTTGCATCCATTGCAGATCGCACCAACTATCAAAATCCTAGATGAAGTCATCCAACTCAATGGTACCCATTGTACTAGATAAAGCCTAGGGCCTTTGGAGGCCCCATAAATCTTGTCCATGTCCCACAATAACGGTGTGGACACGCCAAGTGCACTCTCAACTGAATCAGCTCCTATGTTAAACTCCAACTTAAAGTCAATCCCCTCTCTCACTGGGACCTAAGATATGGGCTGATACCAAGTGCCACTCAAAATAAACCCACTACGTACAGCAAGGTTAACTCCTCTGGAATCCCCAAAGAACTCAATTGTGACAAAGAAACCGCAAACAAGAACCACAAACTGCAACCATAAATCACAACCACAAGTACCCCACCAAGTGCCAACACCAATTCAGCACCACCAAGTGCCAATACCCACAAAACACCATCCACTAATGTAACTCTAACTTAGATAACTACACTAGGAGAAATGGCAACTTGTAACCTGCCATCACAACACACACTCTCATGGTCTGCAAGTCATCACTTCTTGCCTCACAGGAGAGAAACAAAGGTAGTTTGACTGGTCATCACTCCAGCCTCACTACCAAGAGCACACCAAAGCACCAACGCTCAAAAGTCAAGGCACCTCACACAAATGTGATGTACAAACAGGAAGCAAAGAATGGAGAGGTCCAATCACAAGAAATCTAAACAAAAACCCCTCATCTCATAAAGTAACACGAGATTGATTTTGCCACCATTTGGCATTTGACGTAAGAGAAGTTTGTATCTACGTCTTAAGCTACCAAAATCACCAAGAATGAGATCAAATTACCTCTCCTAGCCAAAGCTACAAGTGTATAGATAACAATGGGCCAGTCATCAAGACAACAAGTGAGGATGGACTAGTTGGCTAGAGCACCAGTCTAGGAACAAGAGATCTAGGGGTCAAACCCTATTGCGTACAATCTAGCAAGATGGGCAAATTTGGCCAAACAATGACCAAGGTCTACTTTAAACAAGCTAGCCTCATGCCACCAAGTTGGCCTTTGTAGCCTCTCATAGCCCATAGCCCTATGCCTTGAAGCCTTTAAATGCCAAAATTCAGCCAAATGAGGCATTTCTTCTTGCCACTTTGAACTTTCTCCAAATTTGGCAAAACTCTTCCAAATTTCACAAAACTCCACCAAATTTGGCCAAAATCTGCAACTTCAAAACTCCTCCAAATTTGGCCAAAATTTGACACAAACTCCAGCAAAAATCTGACATAAACCCTAAATTTGGCTGACCGCCAAATCCTCCGCTAACTCTCCACTCAAGCTAAACTAAATTAACAGATTTTTCCAAATCACAAAATTCACAAGAATAAGTTCACAACTCCACCTTCAATTTTACTTTCTAAGCCCAACTTGCGACAAATTGGTCATGCCTTCACCTCCTAAGCTCAAAATCACAACCACTACTCAAAAATTGCTTCTTCTTTGCTCAAAAATTGGCCAGCACTTCCGCACATCATTTGCCTTATTGCCAAATTTGCATCAGGCAATGAGCTTCTGCACACCATGGAAAACTTGAACTTTGATCAAGCTACCAACGATGCATTGCACTTGGAGATACAACCAACACTTGCAATTTCTACACCCAATTTCCTTGACTTCACTTCTCTGATGTAATAAGATCATTTACAACTCTTGAATCAACCCAACTTAGATCATTACTTGATCTATCACTCTATAAACTACCAACAATTGGGCACTGATTACAGTCAAGCCACACCCACTCTAGTTAAGAGAATCCAAGTGACTATCGCCGACCTCTGTCCACCATAGCTAAGAATTCAAAGGCTCAACATCAAAGAAGTGAGCTCTCTGGAGTTGCACTTTGAAAGTATACCCATGGATTCAAGCTAGGTCTAAAACCCTAAGAGTCCCGTTGACGGCACACACAATGGTGCAAATGGTGCAAAGTGATGGTGAGCCCCACCATGAAGTCAGTACCTTGAACACAAAATCTAACCATTGGAAAGTAGTCTATGGGAAATTGTTGAAATACCTCTAACTACTATCATTGCAACTTCAATGTCCAAGCAATCTAGATGCAACACTACAAATGGCGTGACAACTCTCGCGCTTGATTCTATAATTGGATCCTATAACCCTCCGCCATGGGAGTGGCACCTAGTATGTCCAAGTCCAAGTCAACTAATCTCTACTCTCTCTCTCCATCTCAAAAGTAATCAAGGTCATATGCCTCTCCAACATTGTAGCAAGTAAATCCTCTTGCTCACAAAGGAATCTCTCTCTCTCTCTAAGGTCAATCTACCATGCTCCTCAAAGCTCTCCAATCTACTCTTGCACTCAAGCACCAATCTCTCTCTCCCCTTTATACTCTCTAATCTACTCTTGCACTCAAGCACTTATCTCTCTCTCTCCTCTACACTCTCCAATCTACTCTCACACTCAAGCACTAATCTTTCTCTCTCTATCTTCCCTCTACACTCTCCAATCTACTCTCATGCTCAAGTAGATTTCTCTCTTTAAACTCAACCACTCAAACACAATCATCTAAAATACACATGATGTCAACAGAACAAGAAGAAGGTGAAGGTACTCTAGAATGTGTGGAGTCACCAACCCCCTTCACAGATGGAGAAACAAAGAAGTGGAAAAAGAGGGAAAATGAGTTATCTCAACAAAAGGGAAGGGTTGTGTCTCAACACAAATTTGTTGAACACTTGTTCAAAAGTGGTACATTTAGTCATCTATCAAGTAAAATTCATATTAGAATTTCAAAAATACACAAGTTCATAAATTAAAGTCTCTTAAATTAACTCATTTATTAAACCCGGTAATAGTATATACAAAATAACTTTGTATGTTTTCAAACACAAACATATATAAATATATGACAAAACTCAAACCTAATCAATCACTCACCATCCTCATCCTCTCTCTTATCTTCACCATCATCAACAGTCTTGTCCTCATCCAAGCTATCTACATCCTCATAATCATCATCATGATCTCCCTTGTGTATAATCTCTTCCTCTCCATCACTCAATTACATCAAGTCTTCCTCTAGAATGAAACCTCTTTCCACAAAGAGATGAGTGAGTATGTGCCCAAGGAAGGTGACTCCAAACTTGCACCTCTTAGGACTCCTCAACTTCCTTTGCAAACTCCCCACCTCCGCAATGATAGCTCTAAATGCTAACTCTTCCCAATCATAATCCTCCACACCAAATCTCCTCAACTTCATCTTGGTGTTGAGTACCAAATGCCCATGTACAATCTTAGGCCTAATAGTGGGTGCAACAAGTGCATCCATCAATTGGAAGAAAGCTCTAAACATAAGATACACACATTGCCTTGCAAGATATCTTTTTGCAACCTTGTCCCTTTGTGGAAACCAGTCTGAAATAGTTGTGTAAGGAATTGTCCTCCGTCTTGGTGTTCTCCTCCTTGGCATAGCAAGTGCATCTCTAACTATATCCGTGGTCAATTGAAATTGTCTCCCTCTTACCAAACCTATGCAAGAGACCTTGTCCCACAAACTCACAAACTTTGTACATGGAAGAACCTACAAAACCCACCAAGAAAAAACCTTAAACCTCAATCCTAAGGACCAAAGGAGTTGGGTGCTGCTTGAAGCTACCCTTGGACATGAAAAAAGCAAGTAGTGCACTTGGGCATTGCTTGTTGCCACCATTGGGTGTTGCTTGGGGCCACCCAAAGGCATGTGAGGACAGTCCTCTCCTATGCAGCACCAAGGAGATGCCTGATGCCATGCTTAGATGCCCATTGGCATCTAAGCACGGCAACAAATGCCCATTAGATGCTTAGATACCCATTGCAAAACAAGGTGAAGGAAAATACAAGTTGGGATGGCGCTCGGCAATGCGGGTTGGCACTCAACAATGCGGAGTGATGCTCGGTGACACTAGACAAAGGGTTTAGGGTTGGCACCGGAAGATGCAAGAAGATGCTTAGAGGTGCTACGGGATAGGGTAGGAAGGCACTTGGAGGTGTTGAGAATTCCAAGGCGTAATGTGCAAAAATCCTAATCCTGAGGTGCTGAAATGTTTACAACTCTAGAGAAATGAAGAGAAAATAAATTAATAAGGTTCAAAAAGTACCTCGTGACATGGGTACTGAAAGCCAAGAGTAATTTTGAGGCCAATTACATCCAAATCAACCTCCCAAATTCCACCAATTCCACCGATTCAAATCTGATGTTTGTCCAGCCAGCATCACTTGATGAATTTTATTGGGTGTTGAATGGTATGAAAAGCTATGAGCCAATCTTCTTCTTGAGTATTTCTCATGGTGGGCCCATCAACAATCTTTTCATATCCCCAAATTTTTGCCATGGAGAAATGTATGAAGTCCTGAACTTCAATACTCAAGCTCAATTCCAATTTCAAATCCTTCTTTAGTTCAAATTCTGCTCTTCCTCTCTTCTTCTCGAATACTCTCCTTCTTCAATTCAAATTTTGCTGCTCTTCCTCTCTTCCTCTTGAATGCTCTCCTTCTTCAATTCAAATTTTGTTCTTCCACTCTTTCTCTTGAAATCTCTCCCAAATGCAACTCTCTCAAACCCCATACAAGTTTGCTTCCTTCAATCAAAAATTGCAACTCTCTCAAACCTCACATATCAAAGTGCACCCAAGCAGCAAGTTTGCCTCCTTCAAACACCCATACAACAAATGACTTCCATAAATGTTCAATTCTAGAAAGAGGAGGGTTTATATAGCTCCACGTTAGAAAAAAGTTTGAATATCCCTTATTACCAAAATGTACACATTTAGTGGAAAATTCCATCTTGGACAAGAAAGAACTCAAATCATGATCGGCAACATGCGGCCCTCCATGTTACCAATCGGCGTACCCAAGCATTACATTATTCCCATCACGCAGCACCTACAAGCGCCATTGTGCAGTGCTTACCAGCACCACGGTGGTGCCAACGGTTGCAATCAATTTTTTTCCAAGCTAGAGTGCAGCTCTTAACGCCCTCCCACGTCTACGAGCACCATTGTGCGGCGCTTACCAACACCATGTGGCATCAACAAGCACAAGCAATTTTTTGGCAAGTTGGAGGTCGTTCCTAGCGCCCTCTAATGTCTACAATCGCCATTACATGGCGCCTACCAACTCCACATGGTGCCTATGGGCGCAAGCAAATTTTTGGCAAGCTAGAGGGCGGCTCTCAATGCCTACCAGCGCATACGAGTGCCTGCCAGTGCATACAAGTGCCATCATACGGTGCCTACAAGTGCCACCTGGGCACTTGAAACTTTTTCCATATTCAATTGTGCTGGAGAGTGGCTCCCAATGCCCACTAGTGCTTCGGGAAAGCGTCAGCCAGCAACATCTTGTTTAGAGTTAGCACCCTTGAGCAACATCCATCCAGTGACTTCAAAGTGTAAACTTGCCAAACACCACACTGAACTGCAACCTCCTCCAAGATCTCATCAATGAATGGCAATGGGTAGTAGTCCTTCTTGGTAACAGCATTGAGCTTCTTGTAATCCACACATACCCAAAGCTTGCTATTCTTTTTCTTCACAATGACAATTGGAGACACCCATTCTGAATTCTCTACCTCAAAGATAAATCCAGCCTCCTTGAGCTTATCAATCTCCTCCTTCACAACCAAAGATATTGGTGGGCTAATACGACATTGTTTTTGGCAGATTGGTCTTGCATGTGACTCCACCTCTATCTTGTGCTCCTCCAAGGTGACTTCCTTCAAATCCTTGTAACTAAAAGCAAACACATGGATGAACTTGCGGAAAATCTCCTCAAATCTCACCTTCTCCTCCTTGGTAACATTTGGGCCATACTTGAGAGTAGATTACCTTCTCTCTACCTCCTCAAGTGTCAATGGTGATTTGTCTGGGTCCTTCAAAACCTTTGGCTTAGGTGCAAAATCCATAGCACACAAAGGATATACATCTGAATAAGATTCAGATTCATCCTCCTCCGTGGAAATCTCCTCTTCCATGCTTGTGTCCACACCTGAAGCTCCTTCTTCAGAATCTGATTCCCAATAATCAGAAGATGGTGTATCTGAATGTGAAGTGTTGGTGGTGTTAGTCACAAGAACTGTGACTCTATGGTTTGATTGCCCAATCCTCAAGTACCCTTTGTGTCATCAATCAGTTGTGTGTGCTACTCTCAACCATGGCCTCCCAAGAAGTAAGTCATAACTTGAATCCTTCAAGACTTGGAAAGTCATGAGATTTTGAACTCCCACTCCGTAACTAAAACTACCACTTTATCCATCACCCCTACTGGTCGAACTTGTTGCTTGTTTGCCATGCTCACCACAAATGTTGAAGGTCTTGAGGGTATCATACCCAACTTCTTCATCAACCTTTCTGACATGGCATTTACTGCTGATCCTCTATCAACCAATGCATCATTGATATTGTGACCATTCACTCTCACATCAATCTTGGAGGCATATTCACAAGCCTCCCATGGTGCTGGCTTGGCATCCACCACCCCCATTGATACTGGAAATTTTGCCTTCTTCTTCCTCTTGCTCCTTGTAGAACTCAAACCACCTCTAAGCTCCTTTCTCAAGGTAGGGTTCAAAGCAATCAATTGGCCCACTGTGATGTTAGCCTTGTGACTACCAACATCTTCCAACACATTGTAGTTCAATTGTTGCTTTGAAATCAAGAAATCCTCCATCCCCAACTTCTTCCTTGGAGTCTTTGTTGTTGATGGTGTTGAGGTGCAAGTGCTCCTAGTAGACATGGGAGTATCCTTGCTTGGAGTAAATCCTTGAGAAGAGTAAACATCCTCTGCAAAATGAGCTCTCTTCTTCTCTTGTGGCAAAAGCTCCAAATTAAGACTCTTGGAGTTTGAGCACTCTCCCTTCTCATACTTGCTCTCCACCACATCTATGGATGCTATCCCCTTACCTTTGTTTGGATTAGGAGCCACTTGGGTTTCACTACCACCCTCTTTCCCTCTATTGGCTCCCTCATAACCCCTTCCTCCATGGTAAGTAGAATTTGGGCAATTCCGTTGGATATGGCCTCTTCCTCCACAACCGAAACAATTTCTATCATTGAAATTGTTGGCTAGTTGAACTCCTCTATATGGATAGTTTCCATAACTCCTAAGCCCTCTCCCTACATTTTGATCCACCTCTCTCTTCTCCCATAGTTGCATCACATTGATCCGCAAGTTGTTCTGTGATGGTTTGAAGTCGATCCTTTGGTGGAGTTGCAAGAATTGGAGCAACTACTACTTGTGGTGCAACCCTTGTCACCAAAGTATCAGAAGTTCCACCATACTTGTAGCCTTGAGAAGGATGCACAACCTCCTTCACCACCAAATCACTCTCATCCCCTTCCAAACTCTCCTCCATACGAATTGCGATCTTGATAGCTTCAACCTTGGAAGAATGTTTCTCATATCTCACCTTGCTTCTAATTTGTGGTCTCAACCCTCCCACAAAATTCTTGGTGAGCATGGCCCCTATGCCAATCATTGTAGTCTCCACATCATCCCCACCTTTCCTCAACACTATGCAAAATCTGGACTCTAACTTTTCCATTCTTTCCACATAGACTCTCACTTTCTCTCCTTCTCCTTGCTTGAGAAATGTAACCTCACTCATCAATCTCTCATAACTCTCATCAGAAAGAAAGTTCTCAATGAGTGCTGAAGTCAAAGTCTCCCAAGACTCCTCTTCCCCATCTCTCTTCTCTCTCTTTTGGTATTCTGACTCATACCATGTAAGTGCTGCATCCTCAAAGAAATCTGGTAATAATGAGTCATTCTTCCCCCTCTCATTGTTTCCTATGCAAGCTCTTTTGAAGTCTCTCACAAAGGCCTCCACATCTTCTCCATCCTTGCCAAAGAAAACCGGAAGTTTCCCCATCTTAACCCCTCACTATCTTTCTTTTCTCTCAATTTTTTTTCTTTTTTCTTTTCTCTCACTCTATTACTAATAGATTATATACATGACTAACACCATTTGATAATAATTCACTCTAAGGAACACAAAAGGTTCAGGTTGTTCCAAGATTTCTATAGCAACATCAAATCCTAGAGTGCATATTAATCTAACTCTCATGGATAGTTTATCCATAAGTTGAAAGATTATCTCCACCACTAATCTTGAGAACTAGCTGATGAAGGTGGTAGTATTTATGTAGCTGTACTAAGACTCTCTCCAAGATCCTTCAACAAAGTTTCCAAAAGTGTTTTTACTCCACTACACTCATGTCCTTTTGGAAGTCCTTCCACTCCACAAACCTCACACAACTCCTTGGTTTTAGATCTTCTCCCTCCTAATCTTGGTGAAGAAGGTCCAACATGCAAACCAAAGTCAAGTAAGCCTCTCCTTTCACTCAATCTCTTGCTCTCAAAGATCAATGGACATGAACTTGCCTTATGTCCCTTCTCTCCACACAAAAAACACTTAGACTCACTCTTTCCTCCAAGTGGTGTAGGTTTTTGGATCCGCTCACTACTCTCTTCAAATTCTATTGTAAACTCTCTTTTCCTCAAATCCACCCCTAAAATCACCTCAAACCCTTGGGGAACCTTGCATAATCTCAATTTCCACACTTGATGACCCTCCATGTTCCCAAGATGAATCTAAACACTCAAACATGCTTTTTGTTGATCTCAAACTCCTCATGCATGAGATCTCCACTTTGCAAAATTGACCCTTCCTCACAATTTCACTCAAATCTCCCAACCAGTATGTCATAGTCCTCTGAAATTTTTCACACTAGATCACAACTTTAGGGAGTTCCTCCCTGAAAAATTTCAGATCTTTTCATCGAGCCATTTGGCCTAGACACCTTTCTATTAAGCACACATATTTCAGATTTGGTCTCAAAACCACCCCCCTCACTTCAAAAACTCATAACTCCCTGTGCAAGAACGATCTCTCTCTAATTTTTATAGCAACAGGTAGGATACAATGCACTGAATTTTCTTGGAAATTTTTAGGACGATTCACTAAAAATTGAAGAAATGGAAGACTCTGTACAATTTTCTAGAGAGCATGCAGTTGCGAGAGCACTTTACCCTATCAACTTTCAAAAATTCTAGCCCAATGCGCATAGTAGCTCTCACAATAATTTCAAATGTGCTAACTGAAAGATAACCCAAGCTATCATGTGTAGAAATTGCAAATCCAAATCTCAAACTTGAGATTTTGCCCAAAATCACCCTAATCCCCAAAATCTGCAATCCACCTCACACAATCTCTCCAATTCCTCTCATGTGTACAAGATATAAAAAACCACCTCAAAGACATCATAATGAACTAAATGGTATACAAATGTATCTTGGTTCTCTAACATAAGTTCAGCCCTCTCCTCTCCTAATGTCCTCTCCAAGTGAGCTCTCATAACCTCCTTCTGCCTAATGTAGAATTGAACGCGGAACATTATCTTGCCTTCTAGAGAGGTCCCGGCAACGGAACCAAAAATGTGAGCCGGCCTGTCTCTCACTCAGGATGAACCTCTGATGGCTATTATGGTAGCGCACCATGGACTAAGAAGGCAAGGAACCCCAACTCCATCATACTCCTCCAAGGCTAACACTCCAAGACTCAAGACATTGCTCACTAGAGAACTCAATGAAAGAGAGATAGTTGCAAATGAAAGGATGATGAGTACCTCCTCACCCCTTGTTTATATACTTGTGAAATAGTTACGTACCAAAGTTACTAATTATCGTAGTAACTCAAGTTACTAGACTAAAAGTCAAGTAAAGTCAAAAAGTAGAAAGGAATATCCATTCACATAGGCATATTCCCCTAAGCATGTGGTCTTATCTTGACCCAACCACTAAGTCAAGGATTCCTTCACATGGGCTATCCTTGGACTAAAGAAGAATCCAAAACAAAAAGGCTTACGGGCCCAAGAGTTCTCAACTCTTTCCTCAAAGCTAAACATCTAGGAATAATACCAAGTCAACACACTAAAATCCAAAATAGTGGTGCTTATCTTTTCTACTTCCTCTAAAGTAAAATCCACTCTATCTTAGCTATGAATAACTTTAGCTAATCATGACTAATATAGAATCATCTTTTATCTCTATATAAATAATATCTTTTTAAGTACTTGTAATACAAAGCTAAATATCACAATACCACACACATGCACAAATAGGTGTTTCAAGTCAAAGTTCAAGGGAGCAAACAATTTTTTTAACTTGGTGTTGGTGATCAAATACAATAAACATTACCAGATATGAGATATGAAATGAAGAATTGAAGAATAAATAATTTATTTTATGGAAACTCACTCATTCAAGTATATCATCAAGGTGATAATCAAGGTATTGTTGCATCACACTTGATCTACTTTCTTCTCTACCAAGTTCTATACCATGAAAAGATATTTTTAAATCTATTTGAATTTCCCCTATAAATCTGCCATCGTCTTCTGACCAAATGTCTAACCTATTGATTAAGAAATTATGTTAAATAATACACATTGACACCCACTTTAACAAATAAATATTTTTACTATTATCTTTGAGTTGCACTCTTAACTCACAAAGAGAATGCATCTCATTTTCAATACTTCTATACAATGCTCATTTATCACTCTTGCCTTTGTCAAACATTTATTAAACTCCTACTTGTCCTCTGATCGGGCCTGCTTGAAAGCGTGGACTAGGTGATACATGGGTACATAACCCGAATCACCTAAAAGTGCTCCTTTGCTTCAAAAGTGGGACAACTCTCTCTGGTTCAAACCATTCCATAGTGAACATTTTTTCAAAAAATTCATGTCGTGACATGACCCTAGCATTGTTGCAAATAAACAAATCAAATCATACTTTTAGTAAACCATACAAAGAGGATAATCAATGCATTGAAACAAATCATAACAAAACAACACAAAGAACTTACCTCCAAAAAAATGTATAATTCTCATTTTATTATCACAAATCACTTGGCCGTTTATAGAATATGAACCCTTATGGTTGAAATAGATTTCCCTATCCATTGTTGGTTGAGTTGCAAGAGGAAACAATGTTCCATCTACCAAACCGACACAACTAGGAAAACCTTTTTGTGCAAAAATTGTGTATATCCTCCTCCTCTCCTTGAGCGTAGTCCAAGCAACTTGACTCCTCATCACATCTAATATGGCTGTCATAACTCTATCTATAAAAGCAATTGTTGAACCAGCACTAATGCCCCAAATATTTAAACCCAATGCAACACAAGCTCCATTGCCGTGATGCCCAAATCTATCCAAAGCTAGAGCAACTTGTTTGCTCTCTTCAGTAGTTTTTTTCAAAAATAATGTAAGTCTCAATCAAATCCACTAACGTTGAAAAAGAATTGACATCCATTCTAGCAAATCGGTGAAAGGTCTTCGTATAGAGATTTCTAAAATACTTATCACAAACTCTCTACTACAAGGGTAAGTAACTAGAGGTTCCAAGTATTGATGAGTATGTACTCCCACCCACTAATAAAAAATTCTAGCATATCAAAATCTCCTCCTAATTCTTCGTCTTCATCTCTTAATCCTTGTAGCGATATATCTAAATCTAACATAATCATCCATTGAATACATTTTCTAATATTTCTAATTAGTTTTACACGAATGCTCCATCTCGCGGTGACTTGACTCTATTCTTAATCACCAAAGATAACCCCTTATTTGCATCTCTATCCTCTTTGCACACTAAACAAGAAAACAGTTTCATAAATTTCATCCAATAACAAGAGAACAAGTTCATAAATTTCATTTCCTACTATCTTGACATCATCTCTATGCTCTGCATACACAATCTAGACATCTCTGTTCTCCACACACATATACAAAGAAAACAAGATCATAAATTTCATTTCTACAAACATGCACACACAATCTCGACATCTCTTATATGCACACTCATACCAAGAGAGCAAGATCCTAAATTTAATTTCAGCAAACATACACACAAAAGGGGGAACAAGGTCATACATTTCATATTCGTAACAAGAGACAAAGATAGAAATTTGAACTTTTTAAATAATGAAATCTAGAATTTTGGAGAATAACACTTCAAACAAATTCACTCCTCCTAACCTTCCCACAACACACACTCAAATTTTCCCACTCCAAACGAATTCTCTCCCCCTTCCAACCTCCACACAACATGCACTCAAATCTTTCCATTCAAGGGTCTCTCAAACCCCCCTCCGCAATCAATTTGCACATGTACTCAAATCTTTCCACTCAAGGTCCCTCAAATCTAACTAACCCTCCTTCTAACCTTCACACAACACACACTCAAATCTTCCCACTCAAACGAATTCACTCCCCCTTCCAACCTCCACACAACATGCACTCAAATCTTTCCACTCAAGGGTCTCTCAAACTACCCTCCGCAATCAATCTTTGCATGCACTCAAATCTTTTCACTCAAGGGTCTCTCCAACCACCCTCCACAATCAATCTTCGCATGCACTCAGATCTTTCCACTCAAGGTCTCTCAAATCTTCCTCCACGGTCAATTTTCACGTTCCTGTGCACACCCCAACGCTGTCAACGCTTCACAAATATCTATGTGAAAATATTCAAAACATCGTAAAACTATCTCTGAAATCCCCTATGGTACCGGAGTGGAGTAATTCGTGTGGAGTGAATGGAAGAGAATGTTTAGGCGTTCTGCCTTGAGAAGAATGAAAAGGGGACCGCGTAGCAAACACGGTTCTCCTGTCTTAGAGAAGAAAGCTTCGTTTGGTCCTCTGTCGGATGATTCTTGGCAACGCTTTCCAGTGTCTTTCCATTGTAGAAAAGGTTATATAGGCGAACACTTTGGAGAGGTGTTAGCTAATGCAATTTTTTCCAGAACGGAGGAGGTTCTGCTGTAGCACATACAGTAGTGACCCAAATCACTTTGCTACTAAGTAGTCCAACCGTGCTCGTTTCTTTTCAGCATTCTGAAGCCCTCAACAGTCGAAATCAGGTTCGGGGTATGCTTGCACAACTCCATCTGGGCACTGAAAAATCCAAATGTGAGATGAACCTGTCATCTGTCGGGGCCCGGGAGATTGTGGGAGAATTTGAAGATCCAGTTGTAACTTTCTGCAGAGGTATACTCATCAACCAAATTACCAAGTGCTGTGGAAAAGGCAAGCGAATGTCCACAGGATGCACCTTAAAAGGTTGTGGAGAGTATACCACTCAGAATCTGCTTCGTGCAGCTACTATGGTAAAACAAAGTTCAGCGAGGACCGGTCACTTGATCTTGTAATTGTCTTCAGTCAATCAACCAAAACCGTCACACGGTGTTCAAATATGAAACATGGAATATTGCGATCCAGAAGATGACGGGCACTTGGTAATAGACTCTTAGATTTGAGCAGAGTAATCAAACTGAGGACCAGTCCTCACTCAGGTCTGTCCGACTAGAGTATGAATTGCACAAACTTCGATGTAAGTGAAAATCACGATGCTGGAAGCAGAGAAACGTGGTCGAAAGACAGGAACAAACTTCGTTGGAGCAAAATGCTTACTTCCAATTTGTACATAGCACCCCTGAAATGCAACACCTCTTGAGAGGGTTAACTCAAATGCACGTAAAGACTATTTTAGAACGTTATCAATCAATTCAAAAGACAACGCCAGTCTAGTGCGGAAAATCTAGGCTACCCAATCGGGGTAGCCTAAAGGGGGGCGAGAAGAAAGGGGACAGACGATAGCGTGCTGCTACAGGCAAAAGGAGTGATATTGCGTCACGAGTTTCAGAGACTACAAAAGCGTATCTTATGGCGTATCTTTATGTCAATTTCTAACAGGCCAGAAAAACAATTGTTAGGAAAGACAACAATTAAATGCATGAGGCATGCACTGTGATATGGTACAGTTCATATGATGAATCCGACGGACGCGCGTGCGGTGGATCCCTTCTGCAACCGGATGTGGAAACTTACCTCACAACGACTCCCAACCCAAACCTGCTCTTCAGGACACAATTGATCCTCAAGAGAGTATCCACATAGCCCACTCATCTCATGAGCTGTGAAGAACTTTCATGCGACATCTCAGACTAGAGATTCAGTACTGTCAGCCTTGGTCTAATCTTCTTCCTCATCTTAAAACATGTCTTCTATCTCCTTTGGATCGTATGCCCGCGTCAATCTTATCTGCCCACTCATAAAACTGAGATGTTAGGATACAAATGTTGCAAGAACACAATATTGCAAGTGATCTGAGCAATTGTTGTAGTTCGTATCTACGATAAAGAGATCCACTGAATGAAGTTCCTTCGTTATATTTTCTAGAAGTTGGCGATGTAGTTTAGCGACTGAGGAAGGCCGTAGTAATCTGAAATCGTAGCGTCTCTTACAAATGCTACAAAATGCAGAGTCTAGGAAAATTAAACGTGACGTACTTGTGCAAAGGCACAGATTGCCCGAACAACTCTTGCGTAGTCAGTACCAACTGAACTGATTAGCACATCGGCTAAGAGAGTACCCCACAGCCTGTCACCATCATTAAAACAGTGAGTGACAAAAGCAGACAAATTAGAAAAACAGGGAGTCGCTAATGAAAGTTAGAATAACAAGGCAATGTGCCTTGTTATTGAGAATAACAAGGCAGTTCTTGTCCACAACTGTAACCAATTCCTGTTACAATACTACGTCAACTAACACAGTAGGAGTAGGATAAATTGGAAAACAAAATATAATAGGGCAGAAGTAGAATTCGAAATTTCCGAACAAAATGAAAATTGGTAACTGTATTCAGAATATAACAAAAGAGAAACTAAACCAGAGATGAACACATATTAAAGGAATTAGAACACCCGACTTCGATCATCCTAGTTCTGAAACGTTTCAGAGGTGTCATGTTTGAAAGAGAACTCACATTGGGCCTAGAACCGATAATGCGCTCCTAACAGTTATGTACTGTTTTGCAGCGCCAAGAAGACCCTGAAAAACAAAGATATTCCTTTATATTTCTTTTAAGCGCAAAAGCTATTCCAACGCACGACATACTGGTTATGCTCCGCTCATAGAAACGTTATGTAGAACATGTCATCTCGCCTTGGTTCATTCCTTTCTTCCTACTCCAACCTGCTTTGCCGCCAGCACTGCAACTCGTGTCTCCAAGATTGCCGCCACTTGTCCAGTCTGTTATACCTGTAAGGAGTGAGTGGTTGTTGAAGGAAACATCATAGAACGTACTACTTTCCTAAACCCTAAACCCATTGACTTGAATGGGCAAAAGTAGGTCGAGTACTGAGAAACCATTTTCTAGAACTTTGAGGTATGAGCAGGGAAGAAGAAGTGAAATAAGCACAGTTCCCAATTGTTCTTGCCTCAAAGGACATGAGACAATTTGATACTGCTTCCCTCGAGACTCCGTGCAAAGCAAAGGAGTAAGATTAACCTATTTTTCAGCTTAAATTTGGAAAAGTCAACCTATCTACTACATAGAATAGATAAGAACAGTATATTGAGACCAAGAATCAGCCACTAGGTAGTTTATCAAGACCATGACGGTAAAGTTACAATACACCTGATCCATCCACCCATATTCATGGTAAGTTGCGAACCTTAACTACAGCTTCTTTTGCAAGCTGATATCGTGCAGTCTCACGCAGAAGTTTACCTGAGAGCTTCTTAAAAACCTGATGGACGCCATGTCATGTTATTTGAGCTGTATTTGAACGTAATGCCAATCGTCTGTTGTTTCTGTACGTACTAGAACAGAGCATTGTTGTCTTCGACATGCACAAATAAAGCACATCCATACGCAATAGTGATTTCTGTGTCTGAGAAAGGTCGCTAAACTTACCAAGCGTTGCAGGGAGGAAACAGTCATTGCACCTCCTCCCTGAAACAAGATATTTGGAGCATTTTAAAATTACTGAGAGAACCCCAACAAGTCCGACTGAAAGAGGAAGTGATGAACGAGAGATAGAGAAATAGAGATGTTAGGTGAAACCAGGTAACTATGAGTAGCAAAGATACGCATAAGCGACGTTCGATTTACCAGGTTAACCTGCTCTTGGTAGCTTCCATTCAGAACTGCTTACACTTCCTATCGGAGTTGTAAACTTCTAAAACACCTGTAGTTTGCTTTGCCAAATGTCAACAGGTATGAACCACATGGTTTGGTGTATATACATACGGTACATACACTAGTACTCAGATCTGATCTGAAACGTGAACTTGGGAGCGTATACCTTATAATTGAAAGAGGAGCAAGGAGGAAGAGGAGCGTAAGATACTCCAGTACACGCTACCATATCTAAACAATTTTTGAGTCATCGTTAGCTCACCTTCAGAATGGTTGACAACATCTCCTTACCGCGGAGCTTCACTATTGTGGGAAGAACACTTTGCCAATGTCTTGCTCCCGCATCATTCTTACCATCTATGGACATGGCATGACGACCCGTTAGAGGAGCTGGAGGGGCCGCGACTGACTTCCTGCCACATCCAACCCGACAATTAGAAGCAACTTAGTGACATATATTCAGACATGAGAGCAGAAGCCGTTCGAAGAACGGGGGATCCAGAACTCATTAGTGACATATATAGGTATATGAGAGCAGAAGCCGTTCTGGTAACGGGTTATCCAGAACTCATGAGATGCAAAAGATCGATAAGCAAAATGTACATGATTCACAATGCTAGAATAGTGATAAAGCCCTAAGGTAGAATGCATCGCATGTAACCTGCAGCAAAGGCATAATTTGAAGCAAATTGAGAATAACATATGTCTAATGTACTAGTAAACAACTCGAAATCTAGAACATCCATGCAAATAACTGCAAGTAATAGGAAACATTATGTAAATCGAACGTAAATCGAACGCCAGTAATCAGTGCGTGAACAATAAAGATGAAAAACGTGGGGTGGAATCGAGTAGGAACACTATAGACGCGAGAGGTCAAGCCAGGAATCAGGCAAAGAGCGAAGGAAAAATAATAGGGAGGGAATTAGCTGGGAAATGGAGGAGTGGAGCAATGCAAGAGCTATGGTGTGGCTGCTGAAACGGGTTGAAGTGTAACAGGGTAACGAGAGCGAAGCGAAAAAGGACAGGATATAAAGTAGATCGCAAAAAGCGCTATGGACGCTTGAGTCCTGAGACACTAAACAGCAAAGGGAAGCAAAAGCCGGCCATAGTAAACCTCCACGAAAACACCTGTGACTTCATCAGTGCTTCACGCAGTGCAGAAGTAGCTGAGCAATTGTCAGTACCCCTCGCACCGAGTTTCTGGTCGACATATAATGACATATATAGGTGTATGAGAACAGAAGCCGTTCTGGGAACGAATTATCATGAAGTGCAAATGATCGGTAACCAAGATGTACATGATTCACAATGCTAGAATAGTGAGAAATCCATAATGTAGAATGCATCGAATGTAACTTGAAGCAAAGGCATAATTGAAACAAATTGAGAATAACATATGGCTAACAGACTAGTAAACCACCGTGAAATTGAGAACTCTGTGCAAACAACTGCGAGAAATAGGTAACGCTATGTAAAAGACTGCCAGTAAGCAGTGCGTGAACGAAAAAAATTAAAAACGTGGGCTGGACTCAGGTAGGAACATGAATACACAAGAGGTCCCATGAATCAGGCAAAGAGCAAAGGAAAAATAATAGGGAGGGAATTAGCTGGGGAATGGAGGAGTGGAACAATGCGAGAGCTATAGGATGGTGTGGCTGCAGAAACCTGTCGAAGTGTAACAGGGTAATGAGAGCAAAGCGAAAAAGGACAGGATATAAAGTATATCGCAACAAGCGCTATGGACGCTTGAGTCCTGAGACTCTAAACAGCAAAGGGAAGCAGAAGGCAGCCATAGTAAACCTTCATGAAAACACCTGCGACTTCTTCAGCGCCTCACGCAGTGCTGAAGTAGCTGAGCAATTGTCAGTACCCCTCATACTGAGTTTCTGCTCGAAAACTCATGAGTGCAATATATAGGTATACGAGAACGGAAGCCGTTCTGGGAACGGGTTATCCAGAACTCATGAAGTGCAAATGAGCTATAAACAATATGTACATGAAACACAACACTAGGAGTATTAAACCCCGAGGGTAGAATGCACGGAAGGTAAGCTACACGCAAGGATAGAGTAGTATGAAATCCCTAAGTTAGAATGCATCGAAGGTAACCTGCAGCAATGGCATAAGCAAAATAAACATATTGAAACACCCGCATATCTATATGAGAAACATCATCGAATGAAAGGCAATATAACTGTCACGTGGAAACCATTAGATAGCAACTCACATATTTGAGATGCAGCCTGCAAAGAAACGGAGACAGTCCTCCCACATAAGTAGAGAAATAAATACAACAGGAAGCTGAAACGGATAGCTGAAAAGGATGGAGATAAACTGGAGGCAAGAGACAAGTAATAGTCTGTAAATATCGCGGATCAAGGAAGAGCTGAGTCAGGAAACGAAAATCGGAGAAGGTGGATGAGACAGAGCACTGGAAGTATAAATCGCTCAGAGGACGAGGGAAGACGAGCAAAGCATCCGAGGACTTGGATATCGATATATCACAGCAAGCGCTATGGACGCCTGAGTCCAGAGAAGCCAAACAGCTGAGGGAAGCAGAAGACGGCCATAGTACATCTCCATGAAAACACATGCGACTTCATCAGTGCCTCACGCAGTGCCGAAGTAGCTGAGCTAGAGTCAGTACCCCTCATACCGAGTCATTGAAAACTCATGAGTGCCAAGGCAAACTCGGTTGCTCCCCTACAGTGCTGCTCAGAAATAGTGAGATACGATAAGCATCAGTGAAATAAACATCCTTGTAAGAAAAACGCAGCGCTGCACGGGAAGGGACCAGCGAAATAAACAGAAGTAGTGAGATACAGGAAGCATCAACGAAATAAACATCCTCGTAAGAAAACTCATGAGTGCCATATATGTGCAAATCGAGGTGAGTATTAAACCGTAAATGAGATTAAGTGAATCTACCAAATCGAATGTAAACTGAAGTAAAAACATAACAGCAACATATCGAGAGCAACACATGTATAGAACTAGTAAGCATTGTGTAATCGGTAACAGCTGAGCAACGCATGTCGAGAAACATTATTCATTGGGTAATCGACTACCTACAAGGAAAACGTGAACGATTGAAGTAATCACAAATCGGGAGTCGGCAGGAACCTTGAAATTGAAACTCGTGTAGGGACCAAGAAACAGGCAAACATCGAGCTAGTAGTAATAGAAAGAGATATACACTACTGGATATGAGATATGAGAGCAGAAGCTGGTCATGGAAGGGGAGATCTGGGACATTAAGTGCATAGGAAATGCATGTGTAATGGCAATGAAATGAATGTAAAATTAAATTAAAAGAACATGCGGAAAGGAAATAAAGTGAAACACGCAGATCGAAAGTAAGGCAAAGCACCGACATCAAAAAGTGATCAGAAGATAATCACCTACAGAGAAAATGTTGATCAACGTGTAAACGAAAAGTGATAAGCAACGCAGGGAGACGCATGGATACACACTACTGCATATGAGGAGATGAGAGCAGAAGCCGTTCGAGGAATGGGAGGTCCAGAATTCGTTAAATGCATATGAAGTGTAGCTGGAATGGCAATAAGATGTAACAACGTGTAATCAAAGACTACTACCGAAATTTACAATCACGTATAAGGCAATGTGTTCTCGGCGATAGGCGGATTAATGATGTCTAATATAAACCATCACACTATGCTTGAAGGGAAAGCCCAAGGGGTATTGCAGCATGTGGGAACCCTAATCGCAAAGCAACGCATGTAACGTAGTAAAATACGTGTAAACGAAGACCTAGGTATCAGCCGGACATTAACTCTTAAGCAGTTTACGAACGGAAACGGGTAGGAACCATGAAGCAGACCACATTAGCAGGAGTTTTGGTTGTACATTACTGGATATGGGGAAATGAGAACAGAAGCCGTTCGAGAAGCGGGAGATCCAGAACTCACTGAATGCAAATGAGGTGCATACACTACTAGATATAGGGTATATCGCCGCATGCGCTATGACCGCATGAGTCCTGAAACGCTAAACATAGTGACATAGTTAACTTTGTTTACACATCAAACGTTGTCTGCATGTGAGATTCAAAAATGCAAGATTCATCTCCCATGCTTCACACACTCGAGCATTTCTGCTCCAAGGGGTAAAGAGATAACCACTCCAGCGAAGAAGCCTCCCTAGTCGTCTAGTGTATCTTCACAAGTGCAGTAAAGTTGTCGGTGGGCTTATCAAGCTGGTAATGAAACTACAACCTTCTCCTCTAGTCAACGCCAGAATTCTTAGACCTTGTTAAGCTGATGCTGTTCGCTAGTTTTTGAATCACAGCAATAATTACTTGGGTACTATCTGGGTACTGGATCTACTGATCAGTCGAAATCTGCTGTGACGAATCTGCAATCTGCAAAACCGTATTCATCTCATCCCTAAATTTGTTACCAGAGTAACTTGAAGTCAGTACGTAATTCGCTAACCTTGAAGATTGTTGCAATAGATGCAGAAATATCTCTGATTCCATGTCTGCAGTGGATAGCTCGGATGAGCATGCAACATCTAACTTTCTCCTCACTTGTAGTAGAACATTCCTGTAGGTGGGGCGACGACCACTGCAAATGACAGAGAAAGACGAGTATTTGAGGTACAGCGAATTGATTCCAACTGAGGAAAAGCAAATTAAAAGATGTAGTTTTGCTGAGTGACTCTAAATTGTACCTGAGAGTGGACTTCGCATCTGCAGCAAGAAACAAAAATCTTGACTCTAAGCGAGCCATCAAAACGTCCCTCTCTTCCTGGTCTGTGAGAAGTTCGCCATGATCTTGCCGATTTGACCCATCGGTGTTTGCCAACGACTTCACCAGAGGGCTCAACAAGCTGTCAGCGGGAAAAATCAGTCCGAACAGGAACTCCCAAATTTCCCCACACTGTTCAGTTCAAAAAAAATTTGTTCGTTTCAATATGTCAAACTTCCAGATATGGATGACCTATAACACCTCTAGCTATCAGGAGTAGATTCCAAGTAACAATTCTATGATGACCATCAAACTCTTTAGTCTGGACGGATTGAACTTTGAACTACCTTCTGCTGTACAGAATTGTAGACAATTCATGAAGCTCGGTATCACTGGCCAGCTCGAGAACAAAACGCAATTCAGGATCAGTCCTTGCTGCAAGTACCACGATCATGGAGTCAGCTCAACGGGAAGAGAGCCTTTGAGTTGCCTTACGTTCTTTAGTGTCCCCGGGAAATAATCACTCAACAGGTGGGATAGAAAAGAGATATACCCCTAACAGCCAATCTGCTCGGATACTGCTTCTCAAAGCCGGACCTACGCCATCGCGAGAAACTCCGGCTGCTCAGGGCAAGATGAGCTGGCTTTTGGCCTCGGAGTAAGGTGATAGCTGGGGCTGATGACCTCAAGCCCTGAAAATCAACGCGTGTCGAATTGTACAGACTTGAAAAGTACCGATTGTGCATGAATCTACAAATATCTTCACAGCCAGCAACCAGCAAACTGCAACAAGCAGAAATTGAAATTTGAAAAAAATCCTGAAAATTCCATCGTAGCACTGATTCTTCTTCCGCAGACTAAATACATCTAAATTCTAAATTCTGCACTCACGGCGTAATGAAGATTTGCATAGCTGACGCAAGTATTTTCCTGATATCTGGTACAGCAATGTACATGTGAACAAAATTCACCGTTGAGCCGTTTGCTTCCTCCTGCAATCGACTGCAAAGAAGACCGTAACTCCAACATGACTACTGTAGGCACTAACTTGCAGAAGAGCAAGTTTCAAACGCGTCCGTGCTATAACCATGAATCAAATTCCATCTGCTGAACTTTTTTCCCGGAGCTCCGGCTGCTGCAAGCAAAATTGTATGTTGCAGAAAATCATTGCCCAATACAAATTGTCTGCGATCCCTACAAGGAATCTCCACGCTTCGGTACAATTTGGGGAGATAAAAGACTTCACCTCCTTAGGAATAGAATATACCTGATACGACTACCGTATCGTACTGCCGTCTTAGAAGCAAGTGACTACCATGGGCATAGAAAGAATGTCCTGTAGTTAGCATTTCCATGCGCAGGACAAGCTTCAGTGATTATTACCGTCACTTAAGATCCAGGCTGCTTAAGCATGAGGGGTCGATCCTGTGATTACCTCAAAGCGAATCTTAGTATTATCGTTTATGATACGTTTAAGATTCTGATTCTGATTATGATTATGAAGAATCTTTTATACAAGCGTTTGGTGGACAATGAGTTCCCATGTCATTTTTGGGAGAAACAGTTTTACAAAAATTATATGAACTAAATTAAATCAAGTCCAATACTTGAATTTCTAAAAATCTTTCAAATATGAAAGTTGCCATATAATACATTGATATGGTCATACGGTTTGAGCGTTTGTGTTTTGGGTTTACAACGGAAGAGAAAATACTTTTCATGCTGAACCTGTTAATTTATTGAATAAAATTATATACAAATGAATTATAGTCTTTATTTAAGGTAAATATTAAATTATCATTCACAAGAAAGTAGGATTTTTAATCCAAATAAAATGATATTCAATTTATTCAATCTTATTCTTAATATCATTTGTGGAAAGGTTATACATTGATTATAGAAATGCACTTCCACTTTGGTTATGCATAAATTGAATCACGGGATACAGCAAAATCATTTGAATAACTCTTAGATTGAAAATTTATGAATAGAATAATCTGTAAAAATGTAGAATTCGGTATATCAAAATTCACATACGTGATAAATGTATTAAATACTTAAAGCAGTTAAAAAAGAAAGATAAGAAATACAATATAGTATAAGCTAAATTTTCAATATTTTCTAGTGTAGATTATTAATTTATGTACATATATAAATTGATAAGTTATAATCTTTAAGCTGAAAAAGAAAATCTACACCATAAATTGACATTACTTTTACTATTATCAAAGTGGATTAACAAAGAGTAGCCTCACCATGTATGATGTTAACTTGTATCAAGAGTAACTATTCTTGGAGAAAAATCTAGGTCTAATTTTTTAGTCAGATATATATGTATCTCTAAAATACTAATTAGAAAAAAAGTAGTTAAGGAAATATCACATATCTAACATGTTTTAATAGTTAAATAAAACATTATATGTCTTCTAGATGTATTTTTTTGTTCAACAAATATTTTTTTTTGTTTTTATCTCAATTTCTAGTTTATTCAAGGAATCAAATGTTAAGAAGTAAAGTAAAAGATTCATGAGTTCTATGTTCTTGTTGAATATTCTGAAATTTTAATTTTGGAATAATACTTTTTATACATAATTTCACTCAACTAAAATAAATTACATATAGTACCATAATTGTGTATAGTTTGCAAAATAACAATTTTGCAAAATACAGAAAATTATTGTACAATATGTGATATTAATCAAAAAAATTGATAATTAGATTTATGAAAAATTCTACCTATATAATATTATTAATATATTTTTAAATAATAATTTTAAATTTGTAGTTGAAAATTACAGTACTACTCAAATATATAAAAATTCCAAAGTTCAATCTCTTAGAAGATATAACATCATCTAACTCAAAACTTCAATTACAATATACCATTGTTTCAAAATAAATACACAATAAAGTAGATGGTTCACTAGATCGACCCTACCATTAGGATGATATATTAATTCAAGTTATATTTAAATTCAATATGAAGTGAAGAAGACATACTTTTGTATTGGTATATCGAGTTAACATCTCATTGAATTATAATAAGATGAGATTACCAACATTAAATATAAGAATAACATCAAACAGCTAAGCTAGAATTAATCTTACAAAAAAATTTGTTGAAATATGAGTAATGTTTCTTAGATTTTTTTAGCAATCTAGCTGATTTGATAATTACAAACTTCAATGAATCTAGTTAAAGATACTTTCATAATTCAAGCTAGTCTAATTAAGCCATATTGATTTTAATTAGGATAAAGCATCTTTAGCAACGCTAGATAAGGTAGGTTGCATTAGTAAGGCTATATGAAGTCAACTTCTAACGAGGTATAGATAGGTTGCATTAGCAAGGCTATATGAAGACCTTCTTAATACGTGGATCTAAATGTCTTCTTACTTACTTCCTAGAAGTGGATTAAGATGGGGATGAAAGGGAGGGGTTGAGGGAGAGAAGAGAAATTAAGGAGAAATTCTGGAATTTCTTAGAGCATGGTCACTTGTACCACATGAGTGAATAGTTGTTTCTCTTTATTTTTTGATTTTAGTTTTATCGGTACCTACATTGAAGATATCGAGAATCGTGTGGAAAGATATGAAGACATTCAGATTTTGTAGGGTTTTGAGTGATTAATTCATGATGAGAGTGATGGGTTTTGAACTTTCAATTTTATTCTCTTGGTTTTCATATTCTAGTTCCATTGAAACTTAGTTTCAAAATTATGGAGATATAAATTGAAAGACATGAGAGTTTATAGTTTTTTAAGGTTTTGAGAGCTAGCATATATTCATGTGATGTGGGATGTGAGTAGGTTATTTTTTTGCAGGTGTGGGGAGCTATGAAGAGCAACAATATGTGTTACTATCATTATTCTTGTACTAGCTATGGCTTCACTTCCCTTGTGAGGTGGTCTAGTGCGGCTCGAGATATACTATGTGCAGTGTGTCACCAACTTTTTACCTTTTACGGGTAAAGATTAATGTGGGAAAGATGCATAAGGAGTATGATTGGACCACTTTGGATGCTCATGTGTGAGCAGCCACATTGAGATTGTTGACATTTGAGATTAAACATGCTTTGTATGTCCCTTCATTGATCACCCCGTGGATATAGATTGAGTCATGGGTGTGGTTAGCAACTGAGACACATTGTATTTTGGTGTTATTCAAGACAACTTTTCATTTTCCATACCTATTCTATAGGTTATCCCATAGACTCCATGATGAGATTATACATGCTTTTTGATTACCACTTGATCAATTGGCTCATGATTGCATGGATAAATAAACATGGTTTTTATTCCTCTTACTCTCACGATCGTATCTTTGTTGTACTAGAAGGGGCATGCGGGATAGAAAAGGGTAGCTGTTAGATTTTATAGAATCTGAGCAAGGGATTGGCTACCTACAAGTGGATTCTATACGGGTTGCATATCATAAGAAACTATAATGAAGCAACATTAGCCCTACATCTTTTGTCTATGGCTAGTCTCATGGATGAGACTATCTCTTCCTTATGCTTATTACATCCTATTGGAGGAGAAGGAGTACCACTAGAGGTCTTGGATTATTAGCCTAAGTAGCTTTTCTACCTTGATAAAGCATTTTTTGCACAAGCATTGTGCACCACTCCATGCCTCTCCCCATAAGTTTATCAAAGATGTTTGTGATAACCCAACATGTATCACTTTTGTAGTAATGTATGAATAACCATTCATTCACATAGAGATACAAGTCATGAATGTTCAAATATGAAATAAAAGTAATTTTGTAGTTCTATTGGTTACATATTCAACTTATTGGGCAAAAACAACACCTAGAAGAAAGTAGCAAACATTCATGATAGGTCTTACCACAAATAATTGTCACTCAAAATCACAAATTCTTTAGTTCCAGTCCAAATTGACATCAATTATGATAATTCAGTTGATAAGAAGATGATTGCTTCACCACAAAGTGACTTTGCCTTGGAATTGTATTCCACCCTTCCATTGAAGGTGCAACTTCCAAATTCAACGTTACTTTGCATCAACTTATTGTCTATGATTGCAAATGATAAATATTGACAATACTACAATTCTCAAAGATCAATCAAGTTATTGCTTTAGATATGCTCCACTTAGGATCAAATGCATAAAAAGGAATGCAAATCATGGAATCCAACATCTAATGATCTCACTTGCAATCCAAATTTCTTCATACAATCAAAGATAAAGATATTCAATTGATACTCAAAATTAAGCAAAATGATGAGCACTTCATCAACACTTTGCTTTAATCATCTTCTACTCATTACTGAATATAAATTACTCCAAATGAATACTCTAATATTCAAACCACTTTGAAGTTACAAAAACTACCTAAACTACTTAATTGTTACAGCTACTTTCTACTATATTATAGATACAAAGTGACTCTACTTACAAAATTACTACTTCAGATCTATAATTGATATTGACTCAAATCCAATCCGAGTACTATTTCTACTTTGGCTTATTCATACAAATTAACTACAAGTATCTCATGCATCTTAGGTGCATCATCTACCTCTGTTGTAGTCTCTTCCTCAATCTGCACTACAACTGAAGTCATAGATATCTTAACTATTTCCACCTTCAATATTCTAACTTTCTCATATGACTTGGGTAATTTAGCCAAATTCATTTGCACTCCAATCTCAACTACTTTAGATTGGCTTACTATCTTCTTGCTCAGGGTAATGGCAAGACTATCTACATTTGTTTTAAATAAATCTTATCTAAGGCAAATATTATCTCCTACTTCTATCATATTCCTATCTACTCTATCTCTAAGACAAATAAGCAAGTTATTCAAATCCACTTACTTTGCCTTCTTCCATCTCATCTCCTACACCAAAAAATTTAACTTTTGCAAGTATGTTTCTTCTAGTTTTGCCTTGGCTCCAATGCTAAGCATCACCTTGAAACGCCAAGTGACATTGCATAACATATCCAAACACTCCTTCACTAAGAGTGCATGCATCAAGTTACCTCCTCTAACAACTATTTACAAATTTTTTGGAGTTCAATCATCTTTTTCTCCTCCATTACCCTCTTTTCTTCTTCTACCTTAGATACATGAGCTTTAGCATGCTAGACAAGATCATAGAGATTTTCTTCTTTGGCTTGGCTAGCTATCTCTTTTTGCCAATCTTCATCCTTCTCGACAATTATCTGCCTCAATTATGTGATAATTTGTTCTTGCATTTGGATTCGAGTGGTATGGTGAATAAGTTGGTCTACCCTCACTCCAACTTGTTCTTCATATTATACAAAGCTTCCTATTGCTCCAAGAGTTCTTCTTTTTGCCACTCCAAGTACCTTCCCTGTTGGTCATGACTCCCTTGCAAATTGATAAGACTCTATTCTTGGACAACCACGTCAACTTAAAATACTTTGGCTTCTTGTCAAATTTGCATCAACATTGCCTTTAATTGAGTCACCTTTGCACTTAACACCATCACTATCTATAGTTCATTCTTCACCTTGGATGCTCTACCTTCACCTCTTGCATCCACTCCTATAGTACACTAACAAAGCACACACTACACTAGACAAGTAATTCACTCCTTAGAATATCTTATCCTTTGGTCTTCCTTCATCTTTGGATGTGACGATCTGCACTTTGGTCCAAATTCATGATCTCCTTACAATCAAACAAACTCCTTTAGAGCTCTCCTCCTCCTTGGGTTCACCCGGCCTAATGTGACTCATCTTTGTGGTGCATTGTGATTGGGTTCCATGTTGGAACACCATTCTTGGTTCCTATTCTTGCTCTCCTGAAATGTCATCCTTTGCTAGGTCCATGCAAGAAACATTGATGCCTCCCATGTGCTCAATTTCCTCATAGAACTCCCAATCCAATCTATCTTCCACTCTCCCAACATCTTGTTATATTTTGGGCTTGCCTTCACTTCCATTGCTTGACTCTTGACTCTTGACTCTTGACTCTTGGGGTAAGCTCCTCCTCTTCTGATTCTGAATTTGACTCAACTTCTTCTTCTTTTTCCCTTGAGGACAAGTCCACCATTGTTATGGCTTAGCTTGGGTTAAATTTCCTAATTGTCCTCGTCTTCATCAACACAATATCCTTGGGTCAGGTTCTCTTCATTGGCTTTGAAACTAGGGCTAACACTACCTTCACTTGCCCTATTCTTGTGAAGTTGTGGTCATTCTCCCTCACCTCCGCCATGTAACAAGTCTCTTCTAGATCCACAACTCATCTTGAGTCTAAATGGAAGTGAGACACCATACTCTGCCATTCTTTGAGGGTGAGCAGGTTCAAACCTAAATAAAAGTGCGCAATAAATAGTATGAAGTAATGTAATGGCAAATCCATTCTCCATTGCCCCACCATCTACTTTATCCATTGATAGAAACAACCTGCCCAATTCACACTTGCTCTTACAAACATCATGTAGAAGAATGTTGCTTGTTGCTTCATCACATATGTGGTGCACTCCGGCTTCAGCATTGCCATCATCACCCCAATGATACTTTGCCTCATTAGGTCCACATAAGTGTCCACCTTGTACCCATTCTTCTTCCTAGGCTCACTAAACAATGCCTTCAACTCCTTTGTTTCCTCCAAGGTGTCACACTCCCAATCAAAGGTAATCCATGGAGGCTCTCTTACATCAATTCCCAACTCCAACCTCCAATTGGCTTTGGTCCAACGTGTAGGATTTCCTCTCTTCCCCTCTACACTTAGACCATCCTCACAATTACTCATAGTTATCTTTGTAATGAACCCATGAAAACTCAAATTCCAGTTCCATGCAAGGAAAGCAATCCAAATTTGGTTCAATACTTCAAATCTCATGATCAGATTTACCCTCCAAATGACTAGATTTTTGACCAAGATGGCAAAAACCTAGCAACTTCTCTTGCAAGGCATTTTGATGTGCTCTTCTTCACTTGGTTTTGCACACAAATACCCAACAACTTGGCTTGCAACTCTACCTTGATCCACCGGACTACACAAATTAACAAGATGAACTTGACTCAGCATTGTGAAATTCCCTTGTCCAAATCTTGATTTTATACTTCTCCAAATCACAATCATTCTTCAGTCAAAACTCAATCAAAAATCAGGCTTAATTCATGTTTATTCCTATACTTATATACTTTTCTTGCACAAGGTAGCTATTCAATGACGTGCATCCTTTCTTGGTTGGTACAATCTAAGTCAAGTTTGTAATTGAAGATCATTGGATTGAGTGTCTTCAACCCAATGCACAGTATACTCTCTTTGGATCTTCCATCCTTCCAAGTCAGATCTAAGACTTCTTCTTCTCTAATACAAAATTGACTTCCTCAAGTCAGATTAGATTTCCTACATTGGATCAAAATTAGACAATTTCCTACATCTAACCTTCTTTTCTACTCCAAATATCACTTCCTACTTTGAAAACAACCCAAAAAAATTGTGGGTACCACAATGTTATATGAGTATCTTAGAGATTTCTTTTATCTATATGATACTTTTGGTGGTTTTACCAAGCTATTTTAGGTGGTTGTAGTAGTAGCAAGAAGAGAGATTCCTACATCAATTAGTTAGGTGTTACGTAATAGTCAATTTCTTGCAATGGAGAAGGGCATAGGAGACACTAGACCAATTGCTATTGGGAGGTCTTTTTGCATATTCTTAGCCATACCATTGTCCTTTAGTGGACTCATTTGACAGGACCTCAATCCACATCAGTTTGGAATTTCTATAATTGGAGGTTGTGAGACTATATCTTTAGGCATTAGAGCACTCACGGTTGAGTCTCTTTTATATATATATGGAATCTTACCTAATGTTGAAAAATAAAACGAGGTTCTATGTTTTAAACTAAGGTAATTCCTTGATCAATCAATATTTTGTATATTGATTATAATTTTATATCATTACCTCAATCATAATAATAATCTAAGCAACTCTCAAGTATTCTTTTTATATCAATCTTATAATATGTTTTTTTATAACTATAATCATTCAATTGTTTATTTTTAATTTTACAAATATGCTTTTAGCTTGAAATTTTATGAATTTTATGAATTTTAACTTGAAATATCATTGTGTTTGATATAGCATGTAAATATTATTATATTAAAACTATATTCTTAGATTCTTATGTAAAATACGTAATAGTGACTATTATGATAATACCAGGCTTGGACAATTAAAAGATTTGGTTGAAAATCTCATTTCCATATATGCTATGTTTTACATTCAACAAGGAATAATGAGCTATACAATTAAATTTATTACATATGAATTCAAAATGATAAGTCAAAATGACACTATTATATAAAATAACTAATAAGAATTCTCTTGATAAGATAAATTTAGATAATATCATATATATATATATATATATATATATATATATATATATATATATATATATCAGCCAATTAAGACCTAAATAGATATACAAACATCAAATATAAGCTTAAATTATGAAATAGTTTATAGAATCACCATCTTATGTCAAAGAATACAA
Source organism: Lunularia cruciata (assembly GCA_948567375.1). NCBI lineage: Eukaryota > Viridiplantae > Streptophyta > Marchantiopsida > Lunulariales > Lunulariaceae > Lunularia > Lunularia cruciata. Next base: position 17,323,540 of record OX419759.1, read on the forward strand.
GGACCAAACAAACACTCCAAGGCCATTCATATAGTAGACCACAAGAGAGAGTGAGAGAGTGCACAAGGAAGATAAGCAAGAATGAATGGAGAGAGGGTACTCTGCTCATGTATATATCATATACATGTGTATCTTAAACCTTAATACAATGGTACAATGAGAACTAAGTCACTATGAGCCTGGGGTAGTATCAACTCTCCCCCTCAAGCTCAACTCAATATCTTGTACACCAAGGCAAAGTTTGAAAGCCTCAAACTTATCTCCAAACAAAGCCTTGGTGAAAATATCAGCAATCTGCTCACCTTTGCCAACAAACTTAAGCTCAATCTGCCTTGCCAAAACTTTCTCCCTAACAAAGTGATAGTGCATCAATGTGCTTAGTCTTAGCACGAAACACATGATTACTAGCAAACTTGATGATACTTATATTATTTGTGTATAACACAATGGGAAATAAACAATCCACACCAATATTAAAAAGCAAACTCCAAAGCCAAACAACTTCACAAGTTGCATTAGTGGCTCCACAACACTCTACCTCAATGGAGGATAGAGCTAAGGTTGGTTGCTTCTTAGAAGCCAAACTTATAATGATACTCCCAAGTCCAAACATGTACTCTAAAGCAGATCTCCTGTCAAGGACATTCCTTGCTCAATCTGCATTAGTGTAACCACTTAGCACCAATGATATGCCAAATATGTAGTGAAGTCCAACCTACAAAGTGAACTTCACAAATTATAAAATGTGCTTGATAGCTCCTAAGTGACATTTGCATGGTGATTGCATGAACTGGTTGACAACTCCAACTACATAACTAAGTTCAGGTCTAGTGTTAGTCAAATAGATGAGAGTACCAATCATCTACCTATATCCACAAGGATCAACAAGCAACTCACTATCATCAATATTCAAGTGATGGTTTTGCTCCAAAGGTGAAGTCATAGGCTTACACTCTAGTAGCCCAAATCTCTTCAGCATGTCAATAACATACTGACACTATGCAAGCCACACATCTTTTCCATCCCTAATAAACTTCACACTTAAGAAATATCTAAGGCCGCTTATATCATGCATCTCAAATTGGATCTTTAAGTACTCCTTGAGACAAGACACTAAATTTTGACATTTAATAGTGAAAATGGCATCATCTATGTAGATAATGACTATCAAATCCTGATCCACTTCCCTTAGTACATACAATGTAACAATATGGAGTTTAGCAACAAACTTAGTAGGGCTAACAAAGTAGCAAATAAGACAAATTAGCCTAGAATATACCAAAATTATCTAGGAAGCTTATTGGGAAGCTTCTCGGCTAGCTTAGCTTGTGTCTCAAATAAGTAGCTTCTAGAAGAAATCTTCTAGAAGCTTCCAACTAGTTTCGCTTGCATGCCAAGTAGGCGGCTTCTAAACAGAAGCTTCATGAGAAGCTTCTTGGTTAACTTGGCTTGCACTCTAAGAAAGCGGTTCAAGGAAGCTTCTTTAGAAGCCTCTCAAAGGCCTTGTATGTTACCTCTAAATACCAAAGCCAAAGCTTATGTTGGGCATTCAGAGTTTTCCCTCATTCAAGTGTCCTAATGTGAGCTTCCATTCTCCTATTTCTCTCCTTGATCACGGTCTTTTACATTGGTATTAGAGCAAGAATGGGATGGATGGAATTTATGGACCACCAGATCCACTTTCACCCAATCATTGGGATTTTCATGTCCAAATATTACCCAAGCATCATTTCATAAAATTCATCACCTTGCGCTTTGGGCAAGATTTTTTGCATATGATCACCTTGTTTGAGGAACCCTTGATACTTTTGGTTGTAACTTAAGGAGAACGGTGGATTTGCTGCATCTATGTGTTAATCAATTAGATAAATTGGGAGTAGTGGGATAGAGTAGTAGCTATGGTGGCAATACTGGATGTTATCCTTGCAATGCAGCAACAAATTGAGTACCTTACTCAATTATTGGATGAACAAGACCAACAACAAAAAGAACATATAGAGAGAGTGTGCTAGTTTGAGATGGAGAAGATCACATTTGATTTCCAAAACCCAAGGTGTTTGAAGGCAAGAATATTTCTGGCATAGTGGAGAATTTTGTGTTTGACTGCAATGTTACTTTGAAACCACCAAACTTCAAGATAAATGGAAGCTCTTGGCTTCTAGCCAATTGGATTGTGTGGTAAAACTTTGGTGGAAATTCCGAGTAGAGCGAGCTAAACAACAGATTGTTATACCAATTTTGACATGGGCAGAATTCAAAGATACAATACTTGGTCGATTTCAAATTATAAATGCCACCCAAGCTGCATGAGATAAATTGGCTGAGTTGAAGCAGATTGGCTCAATAAGGAGCTACATCATACAATTTCAAAACATCATCATGCAAGTTCCAGATATACAAGAAGGTGAAGTTTTGGATTGATTGGTGCGGGGATTGAAGTCACAAACCAAATTGGAGGTGACCATGCAAGAACCACAAAATGTAAAAGAAGCCATGCAATTGGCTGAATGCTTTGATTCCTTGGATGCAACAACTTGGTCTTGACCTTGACCTACACAAAGCATACCAGTACACTACACATGGGTGGAAGAACTGGCACCAATGGAGATTGATGTTATCCAACAAAGACCACTTCGTACAGCGGATAGAGAAAGATAGTGACAAAATGGAGGTTGCTTTTATTGTTGCCAAGTTGGACATCGCATTGCTAAATGTCCACTTAGGAATGGATGACCTTGACAAGTCATCCAAATGGAGTTTGTGGAACAGAATGATCAAGGAAACAATGAATCCTAGTTGGAGATTTTGAGCCACCTATTGGAAGCTTGATTAGTTCCAATGGGATTGAAGGCTTGACCCATGCAAGTTTGCTTCACTTGCAAGGTATGATATCTAATTGGGGTTGTAAGATTTTGGTTGATTCTAGAAGTTTAGAGAATTGCATGTCTATGCAAGTAGCAAAGGAATTGGGTATTCCTATCAAGGTAGTAATTGGAAGTAGATTAATGATGGCGGATGGTAGAAAGTGTTTTGCATTTTGTACCTCACATCTTGTTACTTTTAAGATTAGAAAAGAGTATTATTTGGAGTGTATGAGGTTTGTAGTGGCACCTCTACACTATGATATCATTCTAGGACTACCTTGGCTTGAACATCATAAGGTTCAATTTGATTGGAACCGACGACAAATTCAAGTACAACACCAAGGTAGGAATTTTTGATTAGGTTGCTTGGCACCTCCAAGTAAGACACCTAAGAATAGTCAGTCCTAGGATGGGAAGTTTGTCAAGAAGGTAGCCATAGAGCAAGCTTTGAAGAAAGAAGAGCCCCAACATGGAAATTTTGCCAAGAAGGCAACCATGGATCAAGCTTTGAAGAGAGATAAGTCCCTATATGGGAAGTTTGTTAGTGAAGCAGCCATAGAGCAAGTTTTAGAGGAAGATAAGTTTGTATTCACGGTGGATCAACCTGATTACACAAGGAAAATCTGAGGAAAGCCAAGAGCCTCATCAAGGAATGGTTGATCAAATAGTTGAATAGTTTGTGGATGTGTTTTTGGATGATCTGCCAAAAGGATTACCCTCCGATCATGGTATGCCCTTCAAGATTGAGTTATTACCAAGGAGTACTCCAATGAGTAGAGCAATCTATCGGTTCTCACCAAAGAAGTTAGAAGAGTTGCAAACAACACTTATGGAATTGTTGGAGAAATACTTCATACAACATAATACATCTCCTTGTGGAGCACTAGTACTATTCATTCCAAAGAAGGATGGAGTACTTCATTTATGTACTGATTATCCAAGGCTCAATAAGCAAACAGTGAAGAATGCATATCCCTTGCCTCGGATTGATGGCTTGCTTGATCAATTGAGTGGAGCATGATACTTTTCCTAACTGGATCTTTGTAGCGGCTATTGGCAAATCTCCATTGATAGGAAAGATGTGCAAAAGATGGCCTTTTGCACAAGGTATGGGCATTTTGAGTAGAGAGTTCTACCTTTTGGGCTCACTAATGCTCCAATAATCTTCATGGATCAGATGCATCGAGTGTTGGATGGACTATTAGATCGTTATGTGGTGGTGTTCTTGGATGATATCTTAATCTATAGCAAGACAAAGGTAGAACACGTGAATCACTTGTGAGAAGTCCTAAGACAACTACGACAATGGAAATTTTACTACAAGAAGTCAAAGTGTAACTTTTGGCAAAAGGAAGTTACATTCTCAAAGCACAAGATCTCATTGGAGGAGATCAAGATGGAAGAGGAGAAAATCAAGGCCATTATTGATTGGCCTACTCCAAAGGATGCTACAAAAGTATGGGCATTTAATGGACTGGCTAGTTTTTACCGACGGTTCATCCATTATTATGCCCATGTGGCTGCACCATTGACTGACCTCTTGGGGAAGGACTCAAGCTTCCAATGGACCACCAAGCATGAGGAAGCATTCTAGAAGTTGAAACATATGGTGTCTTGCAGGCCCATTCTTCAACCGTATGATCCTCAACTACCCTGTGTTGTTGATTTTGATGCTTCTAACTTTGCAATTGGAGTCGTGTTGCAACAAGAATTCCCAAATGGACTACACCCCATTGCCTTTGTGTCTCGCCAACTCAATACGGCTGAAAGAAACTACTCTACTCAAGATCAAGAAAAACTTGCAATGGTATATGTCACCAAGGTATGGAGGCATTACCTCTTAGGGAAACAAGTGTTCATGCAAACTAATCACAAACCATTGTTGCAGACCTTACATTTGGAACACATGAAGAGTTGACATCATCGATGGGAGGAACAACTCCAATTGTTTGACATCAAACTTGAGTACAAACCAGGTTGGTTCCAAGTCATCCGTGATGCTTTACCACGACAACCTGATTTGGAGTCTCTTCCTCTTATCACAATGGCAATTATGATGGTGTCAATTGACTCCAAGGTCCAAAATGATTTTCAGTCAGCTCTACAATAAGATTCTTTCTTCCAGATGGTACATGGTTGCCTTACGGCATGTGACAGGGAGTACAAGACCTTCTCCATCAAGGAGTGCCTTCTATTCCATGAGGGCCAGATCTATGTTCCAACCAACGGTGATCTTCAACTTGTGCATTTTCAAGAAGCCCATGATTTACCCATAGTTGGTCACATGGGTGTGGACAAGACCTTGGGTACCTTGCAACGCCGATGGTGGTGGCCCAACATAATGCAAGATGTTTAAGAACTTGTTTGATCATGTGAGAGCTGCAAATGCAACAAGGCCAGCGACCAAAAGTTGAGTGGACTCCTTCAACCACTCACCATTCCATTTGCTTGATGAGAGCATATGAGCTTAGATCTCATCACATCCTTGCCCAAGACAAAGCAAGGATACACAATAATTGTAGTGTTGTAAGCAAATCCACTTGGCACCAACCTTTGATATCATGGATGCTCCAACCTTAGCATAAATTTACTTTGACAATGTCTTTAAGCATCATGAGATGCCATGTGTACTCATCTCTGACCGTGATCCTTAATTTACCGGTAGGTTTTGGCAAGCACTCTTCCAAATACTCAACACCAAGCTTGCTTTGTCCACGGCCTACCATCCTCAAACTAATGGACAAACAAAATATGCAAATCATACATTGGGAGATATATTGCATGCCTTTATCATTGTCCACCATACCAATTGGGATGAATATCTTCTAGTTGTAGAATTTGCCTACAACAATTCCAAATAGGCAAGCACCAAATTTTCTCTTTTCTTTCTCAATTTTGGCTAAAATCCGCTTGTTCCATATTCTCTTCTTGCTCCTCCTCCATCTCAGGTTCCTCATACTTCAACATTCTTGACCACTATATCACAATCTCTCCAACAAACCAAATCTCATCTCCTTGTTGCTCAAAATTGCAAAAACAATATGCGGACCACCATCGTCGTGATCTCACCTTTGAAGTCGGTGATAAAGTCATGTTATCCTCTAGTAACCTCCCTCTCCTCCTTGGTACCCAAGTTTGTAAACTTGCCCCTAATTGGATAGGACACTTTGATGTCACCCAAATTGTCTCTCCTATTGCTTATAGACTTGCCTTGCCTTGTCATATGCATATCTATCATATCTTTCATGTTTATAAGTTGAAACCTTTTTTTCCTAACCCCTTTTCCTTTTCCTCTTGAGTCAAGCATCCCCCTCCTCCTATCCCTATCAATGATCATAAGGAGTACAAAGTTGATTGTATCCTTGCACATCATTATATTCAATGAGGCCATTGACAACGTACAAAGTACAAGGTCCTTTGGAAAGTGTATCCCTTTATGATGCCACATGGGAACCTCTTTCTCACCTCCTGAATGCATAGACGGGCATCCAAGAGTTTGAATCTTTATTGGCAATGAGGACGTTACCAACTAGTGGTGGAGGAATATGTAACAATATGGAGTTTGCGACAAAGTTAGTAGGGCTAACACTATAACAAATAAGATAAATTAGCCTAGAATATTTTGGAAGTATCTAGGAAGCTTATTGGGAAGCTTCTCAGCTAGCTTAGCTTGCATCTCAAGTAAGTAGCTTCTAGAAGCTTCCAACTAGCTTAGCTTGCATGCCAAGTAGGCAGCTTCTAGAAGGAAACTTCTTGAGAAGTTTCCTAGTTAACTTGGCTTGCACTCCAAAAAAGAGACTCAAGGAAGCTTCTTTAGAAGCTTCTCAAAGGCCTTGTACGCTACGTATAAATACCAAAGCCAAAGCCCATGCTTGGCACTCTTAGTTTTCCCTCATTCAAGTGTCCCAATGTGAGCTTCCATTCTCATTTTTCTCTCCTTGATCATTATCTTCTACATACAAGGTAGGATCAAAAGGACAAATAGCAAACGCACAAGTTACCAAGAAGGAAATAATCTTTGTGTACCAAACCTTAGGTGCTTGCTTCAAACCATAAAGCACTTTTTGTAGCTTGCAAACTTGAGATGGAAATTGTGGGTCCTCAAAACCAAGTGGTTGCACCATGTAAACCTCTTCCTAAAGATTGTCATTGAGAAATGTATTCTTGAAGTCCATTTGGTGTAGTTGCCATCCTTGTTGAAATGCAACTACAAACACTATACAAATGGTTGCCATCTTGGCAACAAGAATAATTGTCTTATCATAGTCCATGCCAAACTGCCAAGCATAATCTTTTGCCACCAAGCATGTCTTATACTTGCTCATAGAGCCATCAGAATTACACTTGATGAGGAAGACCCATCTACATCAGATAGCCTTAATTTATATAAGTTAGATCCACCAACTCTCATGTGCATTGGTGGTAGAGAGTAGCAAGTTCTAATTGCATGGTAACAACCCATTGTTCATGTTGTAGAGCCTCACCCAAGGTGGTTGGTTCATGCTCTTGCAAAATAGTAGTTATATATGCATGAAAACCTTCATGCAAAATATTAGTTATATATGTATGAAAACCTTCATGCAAAATATTCCTAATAGGATGTTTCACCCATTGAGACTATCTTGGACCAGGTGCTTGATTGGTCACCTCCCCTTGCACTAATCTTGATGTAGTAGGCATATTCACAAAGATGACATCTTACATACGTGTATCATGTGTAGGTACAAGCATGCACATGAGGATGGGTCTATCATCCTCATTGGTAACAACTCCAACAAAAGAGGATACAATTGTAGAGGCACAAGCTATGTTAGCAAGGATGTTATCTATGATGAGCTAACACAAACCAAGAGGTTAGTTCATCATAGATAACATCGTTGCTAACATAGAACTTCTATGTTGTAGGACTATAACATCTATACCCTTTGGAATCTAGAGCATATCCAAGGAAAAAGTATTTCTTAGCCTTTGTATTTAACTTCTTATGCTTCTCATCAAGAATATATACATAATAAATACAACCAAAGACCTTGAGGAAGAAATATTTAGGTTTAATGCTTGTAAATACCTCCAAATGTGTGCATGAGTGAACTACAACTATTAGTGTGAGATTCATCAATATGTTACACATGAAATAGCTTCAGCCTAATAAACCTTGGCCATGTGCTTCTTGTTAAGCATGGAGTGTGTTGCCTCAGCTATGTGACAATTCTTTTGCTTTGCAAATCCATTCTATTGTGGACTATAGGCACATGTCTTCTATCTCAAGATACCTTGATCTCTCAAGTGTTGGTCAAATTCAAGAGAAAATAACTCTCCTCCTCTATCAAATCTCAGTTGAAGGACACCAAAACCATACTACTTCCCTACTCGTCTTTGGAAAGTCTGAAATGTTGAAAAGACTTCCATGAAAGTCTTACTTTTCAAGAAGTAGACCCAAATGTATTAAGAGTAATCATAAATAAAATATACAAAGTAATGACAACCACTTCAGCTTAGTTCAGAAGTAGTCCATATATCAATATGAACCAATTCAAGGAGTTTGCTAGCATATCTTGCCAAACTGACATGCTTTACATACATGAGAAGTATTCACCACACAAGTTTGGGCAACCCAGTGACCAAACTAGAGGAAGGAAATTCCTCAATCTCTAGGGGTTCATACCCCCAAGTTGTTTGTGCCATATAACAATGTCATGCATAATTGGATCACTTTGTCTATACATGATAGATTGCAAGGGAGGTACATAAGCTTCAAGCTTAAACAATCTACCATTCCTACTACCTTGTGCTATAAAGTTACCATAAACATCTTCAATAAAGCATCCATCTTTGTTACATCACACTTGCATGACTTGCTCTACCAACTATTTTTCAAATAACAAGTTTTTGGATATGGTAGGCATATGAAGAACATTTTACAATCCTTGAAATGAAGAAGGTGCAATAGAGAGAAAAATGTGACATGCTTGATATCATCTCTTACGACCATGTATTGTGGCATCTCCATAGGCTGAAAGGCAGTGAACTACTCTTGATGTGGTTTCATGTGAGTAGTGGCACCCAAATCAATCATCTAATCAACTTCAAGTTGAAACATTCCACAATTCTAATGAGTGATGACTAACAATTGCTCTTGGTCTTTTTTTTGTGCAAGCATAACCTTGTTACTTGCATTGGCCATTCTAGTTCTTGAAGCCAAATTTTGCAACATGCCCTTGCTAGTAACTAGTAGCTATAGGTACTAGGAGCATGTTGTCTATTTTGTCCTTCAATATTCTGCATCCATTATTGCGATGCTCTATGTCCACCATTAACTCAATTGCCAACATTGTAAACACCACCTCTTGTAGCATTCTTGCCTCAACCCCAATGTCAAAATCCTCCAGTGCCTACAAAATAAAAGCCTTTTGGGACACTAGACAAGGAGGAGCTAGCATTCTACAATAGCTATACCTCCTCACCAAGTAACATTGTAACCAACTCATCCTACTTGGGAAGCGGCTCTTGGGTAGAAATTGATGTCACAAACATTTTGTACTTTGGTGAAAGACCTTGTAGGTGTACCTCTTATTAACATATTTTAATAAATAACAACCTTCATATAGGCAAGTTGATCTCCCAAGCTCTTTAATTGGCTTATGTGGTTAATATCATTGTTAATGCACATTGAGCCTTTCTTAACCATATTCAACTGATGTATACAATTGGAATTTCCTAGCCTCTATTCAAGACTAGAACAGATTGGCCAAAGCATCCCAAGCCATCTTGGGTAAAGTGAGGTCCTAAATGTGACCTATCATGGATGATGAAACACACAATGTAATGTAATGGAGTGCTTAAATGATCTATGTGCCCATGTTGCATGTTTTGGTTCTAATGTTGCATTATCAACCATCACAATTGGTTCTATCTCCTCCTTTTTCACAAGACTCCATAGCCCCTGATCTCGTAGGAATATCTACATGAAAAATTTCCAAACAGTTCAATTGAGCTTGTCTAGCTTCTCTCTAATGATCATACTCACAAATTCTGCCATTTCTATAATCACAAAATTGTAGCCCTCAAACTCACAAGAACAATCAAGAAACACATCTTAAATCAGGTGAGTTGATAATATGGACCAAAAAATTAATTCATATATTGATAAAAAAACATAGCTTGACTTGAAGAGTCCAAAAAAAACTGTTTCTTGAAAGTAACCTTGCCTAATACGAAAGTGGAGAAATGCATGATAATTCTAATTGACTGAAAATTTCCGCAATGATAGAATGATTGATTGTAGATTCTTCCACACCTTTGGTTCAACCTAGGACTTACCATTGGTTCCACCAAAGGTGCCCTATTTGGTCCTCCAAATTGACCATAGAAGTTCTCAAAAGGCATTACCATTGGCCAAAAGACCTCCAAATCTCACAAAAATTAGATGTCTACCAAATTTCATGCTTTTGAACAAGAGAGATATATGGTCTAGGTGCACCAAATTTGGGCAAAATATTTTGATCTTGAATTCAAAAATTGCAATTTTAGGTTTAAAACATTGAGTCCTATTGCATCAAGAGAATCCCTAAACTCCTTTGTTTCTTTCACCTATCTTTCTTTAGGTGCACATACCCTTACTAGCCTCTCATCTACTAATACCATATCAAATAATACAAGGACTGGACAAATGCTCCAAGGACATTCATAGCAAATTATAAGAGAGAGTGAGAGACCGCACAAGGAAGAGAAAAAAGAATGAATGGAGAGAGAGTACTCTTCTCATGTATATATAGTATACATATGTATCCTAAACGTTGATACAAGTGTACAATGAGAACTAAGTCATTATGAGCTTGGGGTAGTATCAACACCTTACACACACATATAATAAGTCATCTTAATAATATTTATTTGGTGAATTGTTCTTATTATTATCTATATCAATAATATCATACATATTCAGAGAGATATTATCTTATTATGCTTTTGAAATCATCTTTCATTTAAATTACTAGAAAGATATAAGCTATTAATAGTAATAGATCTATTATTGTAAAGTAGTTAGAAAAAAGTTGTTAATATATATAAGTCCAATATATTTATGTATTAAATTATATTTTATAAAATTCTATAAACATATAGACATTCATTATTTTACTTTATTATTAGTGAAATTTAGCTATCAATCAAAATATTGCTTTGGTTTACCTTATTTAGAGTAATATGACTTTGGTGAGGTTTTTGAATCACTTTCTATTCAACTAGCCTTGCATTGCTAATCTTGCTCCGTCAATATCTAACATCATACCAAATATTAAACAAATAACCTTTATTGGTAAGCACTAATAGATCTACAAGCAAATCTATAAACTATATATATATATATACCTATTATACAGATTTATATCAATATGAAAATAAACAAAATTACCTGTATTAATATATTTCCCTAAAGTTGGTTTTAACTAGCTGCACTAGAGCTAGTTTTGCCTTAGTTAACCTTATTTATGCTTAAACTTATTTTCCAAAGAAGTGCCTTTAGTATGTGTATGTACATTATTACATAATATACATTGCTATTAAAATCATACCCTATAGAAGCACAACTCATACAAAAGTCATACATAAACTCTAAAGTACCATAATTAATTAGTTTAGTTTTAACTTGAATCACACTAAACTTGAACTCAATAATCTACCAACAACCGACATTGATTATAATTAAGCCATACTCACTCCATCTAAGAGACTTTAGGTGATGTTTTTCAGCTTTTGTCCACCATAGCCCAAGGACTCAAAGGCTCAACATCAGAATAGTGAGCTCTTTAGAGCTACACTTTAAGGTATATTTGTTTTGCTTGACTTGGATCTTTAGCCATAACAGTGTCACTTATAGCCCATCTAATAGTGTGAATGATGCATGTGATAGTAGGTCCCACATTATGATCAATAGCACTAACACAAAATCTGGCCACCACTAAGTAGTCTCCAAGCAACTAATAATATAATTATGACCGCAAAGTTTATCACTCTAGTGTCCAAGTAAACTAGCTTTGGCATTGTAAATATTGTGATAATGATCATATGTATATACATCATTACAAAATATACCTCATTTTAAACATCATATACTATAGAAGCATAACTCATGCATAAACTCTAAAGTTTCACAATTGCTTCCCTAGTTGGCGATTAGGTCATTCTAACTCCAAATATCCATCTACTCCAATTGTATGATATGCCATATGGTGTGCAAAGATCAAGAAGTTGGGTGCTATCAAGCCTCATTAGTAGTTTCTTGTCTACAATCTATATCCCGTAAAGAATGAACTAGTTATAGGTCAAGTATATTGAGGATATAGCCATTATCTTCAAAGAACCAACATGAGAGATATATCAAACATGGCATGTGCCATCCTCTCAAATAGCTATCACACACCAACATAGTAGTAGATCTACCAAAAGAGTCACATAATATACATCGCAAGCTTGCACATAGTGCAATCATGTTTGGGAGGTAGCATTGCATACATGATCATTCCAAAAAGACACCATCACATCCTTCCAACATGAGGACTTTGGAAGGCAAAATGTCATGCAATCTTAAGATAGTGCAACATGTAGGTGCATCAAGTATCATTGGTGTGGTTTATTATAGATAAACATAATAACCTAGATAAATTTGACATATTGAGGGTCTATAACCTCCTCCTCAAATAGTAGCACAACATAAGATATCCTTATGTTGAGCAATTGCTAAGTTCTCAAAGGCCATTGGCATCACACATCATCTCTGCTTGTTGAGAACATGTGCTCACCCATACATTTAGATCATCCAAGTCCAAAACTATAATAGCATTACCACAAATGTCTACAAGTAGATCTGGATCTTGTTTACAGAGTAAAATGTACAGAGAGAATGATGATAAGGAGAGTTGACGGTTGAACCAATACCCCATGGTCAATTAAGGTAATTAGAGATCCCAATCTCCCAAGTGGCCTTTATGAAAACTGTACTTATGCAATCTTCTCTTCACCATTTGAACCACTCTCTTTGCTAAGTCATCTACCTTAGGGTGATCTCAAGAGGTAATATGGTGATCAATCAATGCCTTGTCATACAAGACTTGAAACTCTCCCAAGAACTCTATATCCTGATCAATCAAAACCTCAGATAGTGCACCAAAACGACCAAGAACCTAATCCAAGAACAACTAAGCTATCCCTTCACTTGACTTGCCAAGGAGTACCACTAACTCAAGTCACTTAGAGAAGTGCTCCATCATAACCAAAACATAGCAACAATATCTCATAGTCAATAATAAAGGTCCAACAAAGTCCAAACTCAAGCAATAACCTAAATCCATGACAAGTAATGGGTGTAACTATGGCATGGGATCATTAAATGATGCTCTACCTTCGTCACAAGCCACACATATGGAAAAAATTTACTATAAAATGGTCTTTATACCATGCCACCAATAATGAATTTGAAGTAAGCTATATGTACATTTTATTCCAAAATGTCCTAACTCCTCATGTGCATGACATACCAATTATGATCTATAAGATGGAAGTGATACTACTTGCACTCTATCACACTCCTATACATGAAAAAGGTATCTACCCTCCAATCTTAACCACTTGGCTATTAAAAGACATGATCTTTCTCCTTGGTACTAATTGTGTCACTCACAACACCAATGTGAAGATAATCTATCATTAAGACATCATCATGAATGTCTTGCTACCTTGTACTAATATATTCACCCTTTGGATGTGAGACCTCAACAACTCCTCCTATCTGTATAAAAAGAGATACCATTAGAGCCTCAAAAAATATACATAAAAAGGTAGATGCATGCCAACCAAGCATTATCTCCTCATTTGACTCACCATACCAATGTGCTCCAATCTGATCTTGTTGGTTGGGGCATGGATTTCTACTCAACCCATATGCATCATAATTCACCACTCTAGGTTTATGGATAACCATGAAATCATATTATTGTAAAATTAGAGCACATTGTGCAAGCTTTTTTGAAAGCTTATCGGAATCCATCAACCACTTTAGTGGTTGATGATTAGTGATGAGAGTCAAGGAGTAACCAAATAGGTAATATTGGAAATGTGCTATTGCACATATTATTGTCAAGCACTCTCCCTTAGATGAACTATACTTTTCCTCTGCTGAATTGTTGGAGCGACAAGCATGGGCCACGACAAGCATGTGCCACCACAAACTCCTTCTCCTCATCATCATCATTGTTCCAAGCCTAACATACTCTAATCAATATGAACCTAGAATTGTCATCATTTGATTGGTCTCCTAAGAACAGGGGCAGATGTCAACCTCTCCTTGAGCTCTATAAAAGCTATTTCTTGCTCATATCCCCAACACCACTTTTGTGTAAACATTGTTAGTTTTTCCAAGGACTTGGTAATGGAACTAAATCCTCTAACATATTGGTAATAGAAGTTTATCAACCCAAGCAATACTTGCACTTTGCTCACATCCATAGGCCAAGGAATATATGCAATAGCCTCCACCTTGGTTTGCTAAGTACCAAGTCCACCAAGGTAGATATTGTGACCCAAATACTCAACTTGCTTGTGGAAGAATCTACACTTCCCAAGATATAATTTGAGTCCATAAGATCTCAATCTCTCAATAATTGCCAACAAATGTCTCTCATGCTCTTCTACAGTAATGCTATAGACAAATATGCCATTGATAGAGCATTGAGAAAAATCTAATATTGCTAGGATCTTGTACATGATCCTCTGAAACTTGGCAGGAGTGTTCCTTAACCTAAATGATAAGAACCTTCATTGATATAATACATCCTTACCATGAGGATAAATTATCCAAAAAAAATTTTGGATTTGTACTCCTACTTCTTGGCAATAGATGATATCTTACTCAGAGATCCAAAGCACTAAAGACCTTTGCATACCCAATCATATCAAAGATCTCCTCTAGTCATCAGCACTAGTCTACGTTGATATGATGGTAATCTCCACACATCTGCATATATGAGTAGTTTTCATGAATATCCTTCTTGGCAAGCATCATTGTAGTTGAAGCATGCTATCCATGTGAAAAATCCACCAAATTAGCCTCAAAATGGTCTTTTCAATGATTTTTTTTGTGGTGAAATTATGTACCCAATCTATTTATCTAAAGATTTCAATATATATTAAATCATTAAAATTGATATAAATTTAAATCTATAAATGTATTTTTAAGCACTTCTAATATCATAAATCATTGTCGGAAGATGGTAAGATATTATAAGTTTTTACTAACAAGAACTAAGTAATAAGTTAACTAAGAACCTAACATATAACGTATTGATGTAACTTAACTTAGTAGTTAAATCTTATCATTATTAATTTATAAATGGAACTTCTGTCCCAATCCGTTAAATCCAGATACCTTTCTAAAGCAAGAGCATTGCATATGAAGATCCAAGTATTATCTAATGGATGTACAACAAGGGAATTGCATTTGGAGATTAGTAGTACAATATGGATAAAATTTGGGAGAGAAGTTTAGGTGGTATAGATTATGTAAAGATATAGGCAATATAAGTACAAAATATTGTCTTTATCACAGATTCAGTGCTATTGTCATTGAGACAGTACTTAATCTTACATTAGGTGCACTTCAATATTTGGGAATGAATATTATGAGGTGTATTTTCTTGATCTTGTAAGTAATTTATTTTAGTTTATATACAATAATTTTTATCTACAATTTTTTCTGTGAGCATCATTATTATTGTTTATATCCATATGAGATTTTATAAGTGTAAAATCTTAACTTAAGTTTGAAACCGACATAATCCTTACTCTCATGCATTTCATAAGAAATGGATGATTAATCTTACCGTTCCTTATTCTAATTGATTATCAACTGAATCTAATAAATAAAACATAAAATGACTTTAGTAAAGGAAAACATTAAATATGGCATCTAGTCAAGGTAGTACTCGACTTGTATTTGTGTAATTGAGTTTTACTTTTGTATGTACTCATAAATTACACAAAATACAGAATTGAGATGATTACTACTTTGACAAAAAATTTATTTTATATTTGTAATAATAATAGGTATGATAAAATCTTAAATGAATATTTTGTTGCATCATATTTGTAAGCATGGGATACCGTCTATCTTAATTATCAAAGATACATTGAATTTAGATATAGATTTATATGTTTAAAAATAAGTATTCAAAATGTAAACTAGCCATTTGAATCAGAATTTTATCATTAAAATTCAAAAATCAATAATGAATTTTTATGGTTTCCATTGAATATAGTTAATGTTCATTTCTAATAGACTACAACCAAAGGAAGTTCCTAGAACGAAGATTGAACTCTATCTACCTAATTCATTCATTAGCATACTAATGAACTAACATGCTATCTTCCTTAGATTGTTCCATTGTAGAGAACAATCCTCTTCTTATCTTATTAAATTTATAAAGACATAAATATCAGATGCAAATCATATATTCAAGGACGAAATACATCGCCTTCCCACTTTCACCCACTTGAACTACACCTTCTACATGAGTCATGATATAACCAAAGTCAATGTACTGCGCTTACGGTCAGCTGCGCAGCTCAAAGAGAATCAACTTCACATCGGATAAGTTTTCGTACGTGTGTTTGACAAGTGGACGATGGGTTGGACGTGGCGTGCACATATATTTACCCACGTGTTGGGCCCTGCTTCAGGTCTGGTAGAGCTCTTCTCGCTAACGAGACGGCTTGAAGGAATCAGTTCACTCCACCTGTCGCCTGCAGATCCTCACCACCAGAAATCTTTGTTACAAAACCTCTCCTCGACGGGAGATCGATCATTCAAATCATTTTGCAATTCTGTATTTCTTGAAGTAAGTCGACGTTCCGTTCAATTCGACTCGTAAATTCTGCGATTTTGTTAAGTGAGAGCTATCTTGAGTTGTCAGCTGATAATGGCCACTCAACATGATTTCCACCTTGGAAACAAAACAGAGCACGCCCAAGGGGACTTGATTGACAGGACCGAGCAGCCTGCAGCAACGGTCGATGCCCAGAGGAAGGCTGGAGAGGCTGCGAATTCAGCGCGTGAAAAATCAAGAGATGCGGGTGAATATGCCGAAGAGAAAGCGGAGGAGAGTAAGGAGCACGCCGGAAATGTCTTCCAGCAGGTACCGAGCTTTGTGTTCAGAATATTCTAACACTACCGTAGTGTTCTGATCTGCCTGTGCGTGAAATCAGCTCAAGTTTTAGATGGTTTGGGAAAAGAAGAACCAGGAATTTTCGAGAGTAATTTATATCGCATTAAATTGGCCATAAAGAATCTGATTACCGAGTTGTCTACAAAGGTTAAACGTTCGAGCAGCTTCATGATCACGAGCTCAGGCTGTTCCTGTTTCTAATTCCTGTTTTTTTGCGTCTCCAGGCAGGAAGTGCACTTCAAAACGCAGTGAACGGAGTCAAGAGCAAGCTTAGTGGCAACGAGGAGACCCCTGCCAATTAGGAGCAAGTTCCAGATGTTAGTGTACAGTCCAATTTAAAACTCGTGAATACAGGGTCCATAAACTACATCATGAAATGAGACCACTTGGGAACGCTCATTTTGACTGGCCCGTAGATGTACTAATATCAGATGTCGAGGACGTTTCAAGAACTCCGTAATTACCTTTATTAGATGTTAATATCAGTATTTCACGTTCAGATCACCAAGATTAGATGTGATATTCGGACGTGTAAACTGGTACTTGATTCCATGTACACTACAGTAAGGTAATTCTTTACATACACAACAGGCTAACGTTTTCATGTGAGTGTCTTACCTGTCTCATATTATTGCAGTCTGCTCAATCAGTTTTTTCGGAATATCTGCGTCGTATCCTGGATGTATCACACAGATTATGCCGGGGATGTTAAATGCTGATTACATTGAGTTTGAGTTAGGGGACCGTAAAATTACGCTTGGAGATTTAACTTAGAGAGCGAAGGAAGTGCCAGATAGAAGAAGCTCCGTTGAAAATTGAAATTATTCGATAAATCATTTCATCAAAGCTTTGAACAACTCAAACCACTTCTAGAGTTCGAAAAAACATATAAAATTTCTCTTGAGAAAAATTGAAAGTATTCGATAAATCAGTCATAGAGCTCGAAATAACATATTAAATTTCTCTTCAGAAAAATCGAACGTATTCGATAAATCATTCATTAGACTTCGAAATAACATATTAAATTTCTCTTCAGAAAAATCGAAAGTATTCGATAAATCACTTCATTAGAGTTTGCAAAACGTATAAAGTTTCTCTTCAGCCGAATCGTAAAAAAAGGTACATTTGATAGAAAAATTACCGCTCAATTTTGAAACCCCCCGACAAACCATTTCATCAAAATTTTGAACAACTTTGAACCACGTTAGGACTTCGAAAAACTATATAAAATTTCTTTTCCGAAAAATCGTAAAAAAGGGTAAATCTGCAACACGTGAAGAATTGCCAATTCGCGTGTATCCCTTGTAGCATAGCGAATGAAAATGGTGTGATGAAAATATATGATAAGTAAACAGTACATACGCAAAACACCGTCCACCAGCCACGGCAAGAACAAAGATATGGTAACCAACTAAAAATTACTATAGTGGATAGATTAAGCTTCAAAGCATTTGCCACACCAACAACCTAAGAACCTTAAATACAAACCTGAGGTTTGTTTCTTACCATAAGTTTCTAAGACACACACATAGCATGGAAATTAGAGAACACAATAGATAAGCACCTTGTCCTATCCTCAACATCAAACATCCTTGTCCATGGTCCGTGGTCATTTCATACAAGCATAAAAGGAAGAGAATTGTAATTGAACCAGAAATATTTGATTGTTATAGCCTATATGCACACAAAAGCTATCCACAAACCAACAAGTTGCTTGTTAGACTCTTCTTATAGTAACAGTAGTCATTATGTGAAACCAAGAGTGCAATACAACAATTTCTATATTTCTTTCTTGTTGTCTCCACGTATGGTTTGAAGGAAACCCTATAGACCAATCATGAAATCTCCAACCTACTTGAGAATTTAAGGAACTCAATAAAGTTGCCATTGATTTTATTTTTCTCACATTCTATAAATACGAGAAAATAACATTCAGCCAAATGCCAATGGCCTTCATAACCCGTTGCACAAGACTCATAAATGAATAATAGATGGGACATAATGGCTACTATAGCAAACACCAAGATATATTACGGAAATTGGGTATCTTAGACAAGATAATTTGTGCACCCTAAACTAATCATGGAGCAAGTGGGGTTCTATGTAGTTTACAACATGCTTACCATTGGTATGGTAGCAATTAGAACATTGAAGTGCCCTACTTGATCACTAATAGGGAGAAATATTCCATCAAATTCCCATGTCTTTGACTTACATGCACTTTGATATCAAGTAGATCAAGACTATAATGCAAGTGATTAGCATAAATTGCCATAGGTCTTAGAATTGTTGCCAATTTTGTGACACATTCCACATCTACTTTGGTTGATGTTGCTTTGAGGCTGATTTGAAAATTGTTGATTGTTGTACTCAAATGTTTATGGATTATAGTGTGTGCTTCTACTTGTTTGAGTGCCACCTCATGGATATATAATGAGTGGATTTGAATGCTCACTTCCTACATTTCAAGTAGTGTAATAGCTTATTTTAAATAGTATTGTTGATAGGGTTGCATTGTGGCAACCTTCTACTCAATATGACCAAATGAAGCAACTAAGGAGAAAGATGGTCAAGCTTCACCAACATCATCTTGAGTTGGAAAATAGAATATAGGTTGTTGTAACCACCAATGTTGATTAAAATCTTAAGACTAAAATCTAGCTTGTTGCAAAAGTATCTATTGAAAGTGATGCAAGCACAAAATACCCATTGTTGATTTGAAGATATTATTACATGTGTTGTGCTCTCATCCATCAAGCTCTTGTGAAATTACTTCTAAATCTCATTTAATGCAAACATCAATATATTTTAACCACATTTCTCCAAATACAATGACTATGCTTCAAGGAAAGTTTGCTTCTTTCTTTGGCATGTCATTGGCTGACCTTACATATCTAATTTTTGTAAGTAAACTCATAAACATCATAGACTTCTCCCAAATTTCCAATCAACACATGGATCCAAGTGAAGGATGCAATAGCACACTCCACTTGTGATGTAAAGATGTGAAAATAATGGCAAATGCTTTGGAACCATGCCACCATAAATTTCTCCTTGTAGATGAGCCAAATTAATTTCAAGTTGCATAAGAGACTCATAAGAACATGTTCTATAAGATCCCTCAAAGATTATCTATGTACTACTCTTTTGTCAATGAGTAAATGATAGTTTTTTAGCGCTTCATGGATGCTTACCAATATTCATTCTATTCTATTCAAAAGCTACAAATTTTGTGCCAAGCACATTCTTAGTGATAGGCCAAACATAAAGAATATTGATATATTTAGAGAAAAACAAAGAAATTGCATTCATCAATGCTAGTTCTCTACCAATACTAAAAACAAAGTGCCATTCAAGATTAACTTATAGATTGTCAAAATTAATTGTTCAGCTCTTGCATTGATCAAGTGTTATTTGCTTGGTTTCATTCCTCATGAAGCAAAAGAACATGATGTACATCTGGTTGTGGAGGTGACACCCATGCCATGAAGCAATTACATATGATATTGGTTGGTTTTGTTTGTTGAATCCAAGAGCAGAATTTTCCTTGCTACAAATTTTTGGCAATCTCTTTTTGGCTTTTGTTATGTAAAGCAAGTATGTCAAGACCTCATCATTGTTGCATTGGAACGGGTTAATGCTTCCCTTCTCAATGAACTCATCAAGTAGTGCTTGATTGAAGAATGTCCATCCAATCTCTTTCTTTTGGTTTCACTCTTGAGATTGTAGATGTCTTGAAGATATACTCAGCAAGATTGATTTTGTTCATGAAGTATGCTAAAAATTTGCCTTGGCAATACTCCAACTCTACACAGTTGTTGAAAAATGTTTCTTTCATTTTTTGTAAGAGTGTGGGCGCAAGGGTACATTGCAAGATTTTTTGTTAGTTCATGGTTATTTGTGCTATCCAAGATCTTTGACTTTATCCTTTTGTACAACCATTTGGAAAGGGCATTTAATTCACTAAGTTAAAGTGTTCATGATGTGAGTTTTAGGCCAAACATATTTCTCCCCAATGTATGCATCTTAAAGACATAAACTTGATATTGCAATTAGGTCTTTTGTCAATTTTATATGTGCATACGATTAACATAGCAAAGCCCAATGAATGAACATAGGTGCTTGGAGACAGTCTAAGCTTGTTCCATAAACCCTTTTTCTACATAATTTGAGTACATTTATAGCTTAGAAATTTTTTGAATGATCACATCATCTTTAACTCAAGATCAATATGATCTTATTCCAAAATGAAAGTAGTATTGATTCCAATATGAAATAAGAATGATTCATTTGCTGATTTATTCTATTAAAATGATTACTGTTATTGGTGTAACAACTTGAAGACATTTGAAAGATCTAATTTATATGATTGTGAGGAGTTAGAGAAGAACATGACATCATCTTATTAATATCAGTTAGACACCAACTTGTAAAATACTAAAGTTTGTAGTATCTACATATATTAATTATTTTTAAGTTATTTGATTTTGATAGCATAGAAAAAAGCAGGACTTTCATTTTCTTTGGGAATTGCCTTTTGCACACACAATTTTAATAAATTACACATATACTAAAATAATCAATTACTGCAGCATTTTTCACCATTCTTCTTGGCAACTTGAGAGCATGAAATGCTCTTGTAGAGAGTCTTGCTCTACAATCTTGATGCGGGAAGCAATAGTGATTGAGTGTAAATTGTGTTATTAAAAAGGTGTTAACTTTGGTTCTATGATCTTGATAATGGATCGTTGTATGAAAATTTTCAAAAGCAAGTGTGGAAATTTCTAAAAGGGGTGTGTTAATTGATTGTTTTGGTATATATATCTCTCTCATTTTGAGGTGTAGAAGTATAGAAAAGGAATTTTCAAGATTCCTTTTCCTTTTTCATATTTTCTAGTTATGAATTTATTTATATGATAGATTAGATAATATTGTAGAAATATTATTTTTACATGTTTTCTTACCGGCATCACTATCCGCACATGCATTAAGAAGTATTCTTAAAGCAAGAGCATATGTGGATCTAAGTACTGTATAGCTAACAGACGCTATATTAGCCATCATACTCATCAAGGCTATTATAATGGTGCTTGTTCATATAGTAGCCAATAAGACTTAAATAAATAATTGAAAAATCATATGCCATAATTTTAAATTAAATTATTATCTCTGGTTACTCATAGAACATGAAGTACAAATTCAAAAAAAACAATTAAACATCCAAATTTTTATTTTTTTATTTTTAACTAAAACCATATGTATAGTAATTCACAGTAAGAACGCATTGATTATTCCAAAGAGACCAAAACTAAAAGACATAAAAGGGAGGTATCTCGGAAGCACCCTGACTACTTCATTTATACTCTCTTATCCATCACTAAAGAAAATAACCAAGGACATGTAGTGATGATTCTTGATCTGCCTTTATTGTTGAAACTGCTCTTCTCCCCTATGTTTGGAGGCCTAGCAAGGTTACTCTTGTACCAAATTCTATTGTATTTAGGATAAATATGTTTGCCATTAGCTAGAAAAATATAGTATTATGGATTTGGTTTTATTTTTAAACCATAAAACTGATGATAAAATATTTTTTCATTTCAAAGAAGTAGTAAACATATTGATCACAATTTGAAATGGAGTCTTTGCAGGTGGCATTCATGTCCAATACCATCTAGCAACTGAACATGCCAAACTTCTCATATGAACTCTGAGCTTTTGTATATTTGTATCTCCTCCTACCCAACCATAGTATTTTTCAGTTTTCAATCTCCTTGGCCTCTAAAAGAATGACAGTCTATAATATTTTTTATAATGTCAAGCTACTAACTCAAGCAATTTCATAACTAATAAACTTGGAAGGCTTCTTGAATAGAACTTGATACTCATCATCTTAAGAAATTTAAGTTTAAGTCTATAAAAACAAGATGTTTTTTTCAGATGAGATTGCAACTCCAACCAATAAAAAACAACATCAACTCATGTTATGATTGTGAAGGGATATGTACCATGAGTTAAACTTCCCTACATTAAAGGTAATTTGGCAGTGGATACTTTGTGATACATAGAAATCTACATCATGCTTATGGGCATTAGTACATTCTCTTGCTGGTTGTGGAATGAATAACTTCTTTCTTGCATGTTAATTTCCTCGTGGATCTAAGCCACAAACTCCTCAACTATGGTAACTTTGGTTGTAATATCATGTGCTTTCACTATTATGGTAAAGTAAGATCGTGTAAGGGATACTCAACATGCATTAATTCAAAGTGAGTTTCCTTGGTTGAAATAGTTGCATTCAAGTATTTATTATATGAAAACTCAACAAGAAACAAAGTATCACAGACCTCTTATTCCTTCAAGGTTAGAGGTAACAAGATATTATGCTTATTATTCTCTAAGGTAAATGCAACAACATATATTTGATAGATCTACTTGTACCCTCTATTTTCTCATCACTTTAGATGTCATGTAAGTAATGGATATGGTTAACTTTGCTTAAGAAAGCTCAAAACAAAATTCTCCAAAACATACTTGCCTTTTTTGTTGATATATCAAACAACTCTTCATGTATATAGCTCCATCTTCTTGCATCTTTGGCCAAAAAACATAATTGTAGTGGTTACTATGCCATAATATGACCACTAAGTGCTAAGTCATGATATTCATTCAACAACACATTGCTTAGCTCTAGATCTCATAAGACCATATCATCTTTTTTCAAGAACAAAGCCATAAATTTCAGTAGCTTGTTGGAGTACAAGGCCTCATTAATTACTTCAAATTTTTGTTTACTTGTTCTAATATCCTACTATGTAGAATGAATTTATCTCCATTAAGTAGTTGTATTTTTTCAATGGATATTTTTGAGAGAAGAAAACAATTATGGGCCATCTATCCTCCTGATCATATTCAAGAATCTCACCAATTATTAATCTAGATGCACCTATAACCAACTTAATTGGCTTGCTTGGATCACCCCACTTGATGAAAGGTGTATTCAATAATACTCCTTTAAGGCTTGCAACAAAAAATCTTATATTGTTCTTAGTTTTAATATTGACCTTTGCTTAAGAGAGATATTAGGGTTTTTGTGAGCCTAGCACAAGTCATTATTACGGTTTGTGTAAATCTAGCAAAAGTGACAAATTTTTGATAGAATCCAACAAGGCCTAAAGAAAACTTTCAATTGAGTATGATCTTCATGTATGCTTTTATATTAGGTCATCTTTATCTTGTTCATAGATTGAATATTGCATATAGCTCATTATCTTTTCAAACCAAAAAGGCTTATTTATATGTTTTTAATAGTTCTTTAAGGTTTTACTATTGACCAAAATATCAGCTTGTAATATAAGGATAGGTTTATCCAGGTAAGGTCAAAAAGATAGTAATCATCAATCCCATTGATGGATAGATATCATAATGAGACCAAATGGCATCTTATATTGTAAACCAAATGTAGCTTATGAAGTTCTTTGTTGTATCCTTATGTATAATCTACATTTGATTATAACCACTTTAAGTCTAGCTTCTTGAAGTACTTGCACCTTGCATTTGATCAAAAAATGTTAGGTTAAAGATACTCATTTTGATTGGTTTGTTCATTTAGTGCTCAATAATAAACACATATTATCATATTGTAAAGCTCCATTTTAGGATACAATTTGTTGGATCAATCCTTTCACCAAAAATTCCGCCGCATGGGCTTTGTATTATTTTACCTATTTAAGAGATAATATAAATGGAGCTTTGCAAAGTAGTATATTCCTTGCAAGAAACTCAATCTCATGATCCATCCTTTGACATGGTGGTAAAACAAATGATATATCATTTGAGAATAAATCCTTATGGTCTTCTATCACATCTTTTAATTCTTTATGGATCTCAACCTTTTTCTTGGTGATAATTATGTATCTTATTGATCCTAAGAAACATACATCTTTATCATAGATTTAAATTTTATAAGGGAAGAAACAAGAGTAAGTGTTTATTACAAGATCTCACTATATCTCCATATATTGCTCCTGAAATTGCCTATAGCGGTTTCATTTTTTCCTTTAATCCATCTTGACATTGTACTATGCACTCAAAGGCATTCTTGATATTGTAGAATAAGAAGCACACTACTAAGTAAGGTCTCAATTGTCTCAATTTGCACATTTAGCATTTTTACCTCTTTATTATTATCCCTCTCTAGCACTAATCCTTATTTTATAACAATAAATTGTGAAAAAATAGTTGATCAATTACAACTTTCCACTCATTCCTTGTAACTCTCTATTAATGATAATGAGCAATGCTCCTTCTAGCTTCAATCCTTTAGCTTCTACTCATATTTTTTTTAATCCCTCGTATTTCTTTTGGTGAAAAAATACCACTTGGAGGCCAAGTTATCTTTGTTTCCTTGATCTTCATATTCATCTTTTTCATTCTTTCTTTCCTTAAACCCTAAAATCCCTTTTCCTTCATGCATATTATTGTGAGGTTGGTGATGAAGATAATGTTGTGGTCAAATACAACATTATATTTCAAAGAGAAAACATCTTCTAGTTTCTATTGGTGATAGTCCAATGTAACTTCATTATTGGTTTCATCCTTAAGGATGAACCGGTAATGAAGTTACATTGGTTTCCTTTATAACCGCATGAAGTTACATAAGTTTCCTTTATAACAACCATATGACTAGGTTTCATCCTTAACAATGAACCTAGTCATATGGTTATAAAGGAAGCTTAAAAATCTTTGATTGTTGATATGTACCTTAATCTTACCTATTTCCTTGATATAGCAACAAGGTCTATGGTGAGGCTGAACATTACTCAACTCTATATGCATAAGGCTGTTTGACACATCTTGTAGAGGTTTACTCTCTTATAGATAAGAAGGTTTATATTTTGTGTGGTAATATCATAACCTCATTGATAATCCATGGTACTTTGATTGGTATTTCTCCTTGGATTTTCTTCTCCAATCACTTCCGAAATAAAATGAGTCCATATACTTCATTTATATCAATGATTTAGATTTGAAACTTACAAGTTATTTCTTATATTGTCCTCTTTTGTACTAAGTTCCACAATTTTGAAACTTCTAATCAAATTTGATTTCACTAGAATTTAAAAAAATCCTTGAACCTTATGAGGCCGATAATATTTTGGTAAATTTGAAGTCACATTACATCACAATAAGCAAAAATGATAAGATAAACACAATTACATCTTACTTAGAAGCATAAAGATAAGACAAATATATCTCCCTATAATAAAGCTATACCTTTCATATTTTTTTTATTTCATCTCTTTGGCTTCCTTGGTAGAGTTCAACTTTTTATTACAGTATTATGTAGTGCAAAAGTTATTGTTAAGCATCATCTATTGCTTTAGTTTCCATGTATCCTTTTTTCAATCTCCTAATGTTATTGGAAATTAGAAGGTTATATAATTCCCTCTATATGAGATAACTTCTTAGCCTTTATGCTCAATAGTTCTTGTGACTCTAAAATTAATTTTACTTTTCTATTTATCAAAAAAGCTTTGTTCATTCAGATTGTCTATTTTCTCTTTAATTGGTTGGAAGTAATAGAATGTTGTAAATTCAACTACTTTATTTTGATGTACAATCTCAAGCACTACCAAAAGTAAATATGATTTGTAAATCTTTTGGAAAGTTTCTTCTTCAAATTAATGAACAAAACAAACTTTCTAAACTTCTTCTAACTCACTCTAATAATAAAAATTAACTTGACTGTTGAAATTTACAATTGGAATTTGAAAGCTCATAATAGAATGTAAATAGTACAATCCCATATAAACATAAGTAGCTACCACTTTGGGAAACTCCATCACTTGAGTCATGAAGTTCATATTAAACATCTGCACCAAATGTTATCCCAAGAATTGCTTGCACATAAATTTAATTGAGATATACAAAGTGTGTGAGAAAAGGAATTTGTAGATAGGATACATTCCATGACCATAAATTCTACTTCATGTACATCTATCTTATTCATAGATTTCAACTCAAAAGTCAAAGTTTAAATCTAACCTAACACTTATTGATGCTATGATATACCTTATTACCTTGCTCTACTTATAACACATTGACGGTTTCAAACCTATGTAACAAGTCTCTCCACTAAATTCCACATTCACTTCCTCTTCTCTTGAATCTTCCTAAGAGTATGATACACTCTTGTGGAAAAGGAGCTATAATATTTGATACAATTGTAACTTGTACATCAATAAATACATCTCTAAATTCGCAAATTACAATTCATCTAATCATCACTTTCCCTTTTTATATATTAAATTTCTATCACTAAAGCAAATAATTACCTCTCAAATGAATCTAAGATATAAGAAAATTATAACTAACATACTACTAAAGAGAATACACACAAATCTTGATCAAATATGGTTGACCTCACTTACAAGTTACACTTGTGTTTGTCTAGAACTCTACACTTAACTTTATTTGTAAATTACCTTTAACTTCACCTAAAAGTCTATGCTTGATTAGGTAAGACCTCTAACTTTAGTTCTAATTGACAAAAGACGGTTACAATGAGAACCATATATAAAAATTGTCTCAAATATTATACTTGATAGATAGATCAATCTATATCTTAATATAATCTATAGATGGACTCTCTAGACAACAAATATACACATTTAGTCTTCAAAATTAGAAATTTAAGATATTAATGTAAAATTTCATGAGCATCTTCAAGAACAAAATTAAATTTTATTAAATCAAGGATTAGATGAGAATATGGTAGGAATTATACTTATGCTTGAGAATGAGATTATTACTTCTTAAATCAAGTATTGAGTGAAAATATTGATCCGCTACTTGTGGAGATACAAGTAATGGATCAATAGAGATAGAGATCAAGATAGAGATAGAGATCAATAAAGATACAAAATAGATTTCAAATAAGTAGTTTATCTCCTATTTAAACATACACAAGGTTTCTTCTTAGTTTTTGCTTTTCATCCAAATAATAATACAAGGTGTCTTCAAAACAAAGAAAAAAATTATAGATAAAATTACAAGAGGAATATAAACATGTTGAAGAGAAGTTAATAATTATAAAGAAGTTTACTTACAGATTTTTTATCAAGGAAATTTATGTATTTTGATTAACAATAAATTAACTCTTTTCTCATTCATACAAGTTTGAAAATATACCACCTTACTATTATATTTAGAGATATGCTGGTATAAATATATTATCTCATAAGAATTACCCTGGTAGTGATAATTCATGTACATGGATTCAAACTCATTGCTTTTTTTTTGCCTGGAAAACCAATTGCTATTTTTGAATTTTATAGTTTGAAGTCTCTTAAAGAAAGTAAAGAAGTTTAAAGTCAAAAAGGAAGTTTGATAGATTGATTTAATGAACTTTAAATTTGGGTTTTGTATAAAATAAGGTTATATATATGACCTTAAAAATATCATTATAGTTCTAATGAGCTATTTTACATTAACATGACTTTGAGAGTATTGAACTCATAAATTCATATAAACTCTGTTGGAGCTTAGCCTATTTTACCTTTTTTCCTCTCCCTTTTATGGTTTGATGGGGTATTCACATTCTTTGTGTTTTTATGTGCTTCCCTTTTTTCCACTTTGAGAGTATATTAATAAACTTTATCTGTTTGAAAATTTTTGTTCAATGACTTGAATGGGATTTAGTTCCACACGTGTTTGAGACAAGAATGGTATTGAGTTGGGATTAATTTAAGATTTCCTTAAAATAACTTGTTAGAAAATTGATAGAATTCATTAATAATCACTATTTTTAAATGATCAAGTTTCAATAATATAAGTATTAGAAGAGAGAACTATCCAATTATTGGACCACAAACTCACCTTCTCTACTACTTTTATTGCCTTCTATTCTTTATTTAGAGAATTAGACAATGAACATCTTTATCTTAACTTTCACATCGGGGTGTTTCAATTGCAAAAATTAAAGGTTCCTTCTTTAGAGAATAGTTCAATGACCATCTTTATCTTAACTTTCACATTAGAGGTTTCAATTGGAAAATTTACAAGTTTCTTAGGGTACTTGTAAAAATCCCTAGATTGTCCCAATAATTTTGTATGGATTACCCAAGTAGTGGGAGGTTTTAATTAATAAGGGATTTCAAATTAGTAACTAATAAGGAAATTTATGGATTATTATAGGTAGAATTATAGAATTCATAAATTTTTTATTGGAAAAATATCCATAACCTGGAAAAGTTTGATGTGTTATGGACATTCAATAAAGGTTGTATGAAAACATTAATTAGGGCTTTCTCTTTCCTACTTGTTTCATTTACATTTCTTATTTCTTTACTTGAAGCAAAATTCATGACCTGTTAAAAGTTATATATTTTTGACATTCCATTAAGGTTGTATGTAAAAAAAATTTAATGTTTTCTCTTGTCTATTTGTATCATCTACATTATTCCCCCCTAACATGCATAGACCAAATATCAAATTGTCACAAGATTCATTTAATTTATCATAGTCCTCTTTGGAATCATAAAATAATAGAATCAAGTAATTTTAGAATTGAAAGCCCGTGTGTGCTTTCATCACTCTTAGGTTTTTCTATAAAATCTTAAGCAAAAACCTATGTCACTCATAGAAATAGGTCATTTTCTAATTGAAACACACCAATAAGGGTTTTAGATTTAGCTTTTTCCATACTCATATAAATCATTAAATGAATGGGTGGAATGTAAAAGTTTGATGGATAGCATACGAGAGTATACTAAGTTTTTATAGGTAAAAGTCCATAGCCATAAAAGAGTTTATGTCCAATCTAAAATGTGACCCATAGCTTTTAATGTGCTACAGGGTCATTTGTAAAATTCTATACTCTAAATTTGAAAAATATGGAGTCAAAATTTGCCCTACAAATTTGAAACCCTACAATTTTACAAGATGTTTCCATTTCTAATCAAATCTCTTTATACATATCCATGAAATACTCTATGAATGTCACTAAAAGTACTGAAAAATCAGTCAATCCAAGCTCTAAAATCCTTTAATGGGGATTCAAAAGAGGGGTTTTGTTGGTCTTGTAAAAGATCCATAACCTTTATCACGATATGGGTAAAAGTTTATCTTCGGTATGATAGGGGTATGATAGAAGTTTTACAGTGCCCAAAGGAAATCTGACGGTCAGAAAAGAGACCATAATATTATATTATATGGTAAGTTGAAAGAGACCATTATATGGGTATGCTGGAAGTTTTACAGTGCCCATAGGACATCTGACGGTCAGAAAAGAGTCCGTTATATTATATTGTATTGTAAGTTGAAAGAACCCCTTACATTTTATGGTAAGTTGAGGTTTATATACGATCTATAGTTTTAGTAGAGGTGATGAATGCTCTTAAATTTGAAATTTGTAGTGTGATATGATAATGATGCTTGAGTTTGAAATGGAGCACTTGAGTTTGAAATGAGATTGAGTGTTAGATCACATGGATGTGGATAATTGTTTTGTGATTGTTACTTCTCGCTGATTAGTGCTTGAATGCTGCTCCTTTCTCCATGATTAGTGATTGCTACTTCTCATTAATTAGTGATGACCACCCCTTGTTGATTTATTTAATTCACAAGAGCATAAACAAATGGGACAATAGTTGTCCATCCCGCCGATTACTATTGGTTTTCTATCACGATCCAAGCCTGAACATACGCATGGAGTTGGAAGGTCAGTAAACAAGAAAATTGCTGACAATTTACTTGGTTAGGTCACTTTCCATTTACAAAAATAGATTCAACTATAAATCTGATTGATTTTTACCGATATCCTAATTTGCAAAGTGTTTTTTGTTGAATAACCTGCATTGCTGATATTGCTCCTAGAAGGAAAACTGTAGGTATAGTTAGTCCATGAACAACTAATGTTGAAGTTATATGAAGTTTTCTCGTTAGTTTTCTTGTTTGAATATGAATTATCTAAAAGTTCGTTATAGAAATTTGTGTCCCACTAACCAGCACAAGACCTATGTAATATACATGGTTTACTGTTGGTCCAGATATTCTACTACTTCAATTTATCATCCTTAACACTATCCAAGCACACTCGTGACCAGATGTTTCTAGTCCCTATTTTAGCACTTGGAGCACTCTACAAGTATTAGCGCTTACAATTGCACCCTAAGCACTTTTGTGACCTGTAACTCTCATGGGTCTTTGTGAAAGTCACATCCAACTAATCTCAAAGAAAGTTGTCTATTTGCTCTACTCTGCTTGGGAAGACCAGAGCAGATAGATATAGGGCATCGTAAAACAAGTCCTCCTAGAGATCAAGCTCTTCTCCTATTGGTGAAAACTGAGTTAGAATATCTCGCAGAGTAACAACTCCAATGAGGTGCACGTTTTTGTCAATCATGAAATTACGATCACTTCGTACACTAACAAGAATTCTGATCGTATCCTTCAGAGTGTTCTTTGGTCTCCACGTAACATGGTCCTTTGTACAAGGAAGTTTGAATACTCTGAGTGTTAGTGTGGCTACTGAGATTGCAGCCCCTAGGTCCTCTTCCAAAACACTCCTTTGTCTATCCTTCTTCTTCTCCTTTGGACTATTAGCTTTTATGAATTGATTGATAGTTATCATCTTGCAATTCAATTTTGATCTCCGAAGTAAGCTACAACTCATGTCTGAAGCACATATGGCATAGTGTATGTTGTAATAAATGTGTCATAGATATCATCACTGCAGTAGGTAGCTACACAACATTAGCGAAAAGTATAGTTCAAAACAAGATTAGTTCAAAACAAGATTGTCTAATTGTCTGGCAAGTATAATCTTTCTCAAAATCCTGGTGAAAATAAATTTTCTTTTACAAATATGTGAACATTTACAAAAGATTTCAGCTAGTTTTAGGTCAAATTGGAAAATCAAAATACATAAGCTAGTTATGCCAAAACATGGCTGCAGCACCTCGATTAGTTGTAGGTCGAATCGGAAAATCAATATAAATGAGGTAGTTATGCAACAACATGGCTGTGGAACCCCATTGCCTAAAACACTGCATGAGGGGGGCGCAATAGGGCTGCCGCACCCCCACACCGTAAAATCTCACTTTCTTATCTTTGGGTCCTTCTTGAGTATATTGTTTCTTATTTCTTGTATCCATGATAAATGAAGAGTATCTTAAAATATACTATTGTTTTCCAAACAACTAGAAATATCAATAATAATGCTAGAAGAAAACAGGATGCTAATCAATGTATTGGAGAACAAAACTATCAAGTTTGTTACTAGATATAGTAATCAATCTTAACTTTTGCTCTATATTTGCTTTATAAATAACAACCTTCTTTCTATTAGGTTCATACTACATCCAATTTTGTAACAACTTTAGAAACTAACAAGCATCCATTTTCCATAACACTATAGTTATTACTTTCATACTAACTTGAGTTGAGATCCTTGGCCTTAGTATTATCTAATGTGGTATCTTCTTTCATTCAAACTCTTGCTCTTTTCCATAAAGGCGTCTATGCACTTTTTGAGAGTCAGACTACCATTGCTTATTGCACACTTGTGTATTTCACTTGTCTAAACCCATTTGTAAACTAAATTGAATTAGAAAATTTGAAGAAAGACAAAAATTGTGAGAAGATCTCCTCATTTGAAGAGGTACAAGAGATATAATCAATTACATTGAGATCAAAGGGTTCAATGGGTTGGGCCTTTGCTTTCAAGGTGGTGTAATAATTCATTATACACTTAATCTCCTCTAGAACCAACTGAAAAGTCATAGATCTCATTGTTTTGCTTTGGCTTTCTACTCCTTCATCTTAGTTCTTCAAGTATAAACAATCTTTGAACTTCTCTCTTAGCTTTCTTGGCTTTGCTTTAGTTGTCTTGTTTTTACTTTAGCTCTCTGCTTCTCCATCTTTCTGATTTTGATCATCTTTTTTGCTTCTACTTTAGCTCTATGCTTCTTTATCTTGGATATTTTAAGAGCTTTATTTTACTAGTTTAACACTTTCTAACTTCCAAGATCTCTCACTCTTAAATTTCCTATGATTGGCAAGGTTTTCATAAAGTGATGCTATGGAAGGTATCATCTTCAAACTCCTTATAGAGAATTTCCTCCTCTTGCAAGACTCACACTCATGCTTGTCTCCTTTGTCTCTTTCTTGATCTGAAATATCCTTGGAGCTTGTGGCAGTCACAAATGGACCATCATCTCTAAGGTGCAAGCTTGGATTATTCTCAAAATGTAGTGTTTTTCTCTCCTCCTTGTCTAACTCTATAATATTGTCATCTCATTGTATAGTGGGGAATGTTACAAGAGATGAGTCCAAATCCTACTCAGAGAGAAATAGTTCAAATTGTATAGTTGTAATACAAGTAGTTAGACATATTATCTGGAGGTGGAAATTGGCTTGGTAACATGTGGAAGGATGTTATATATGATAGACAAAGTAGATCAGATAGAGGTGTTACCAAAAGAGTACTTCCATTGACAAGGTAGGAGTCTAAAACACCTTGAAAACTTCTAAGCCAATTTTGGAACTAGATAAATTAGGCCTCAAAAATAGAAAGCTTCTCCTCCTCAAGGACAAAAAAGCTTGCATTCTCCCCTCAACTATTTATCTCATCAAGAGATTTCTAACGGTACCTCATCCATGCAATTTTGAGGTTCATACAAGAAGATTCCTTAAATATTCCCTATTTGACCAACCAAATAGCACAAAGAACAACATGTCACCCATCCAGGTAACTAATCTAAGGGTGGAACTGATTGATATGTAACCAATCCATATACTTGATCCAAGGATGAAGCTCCCTTTGAGTGGATCCTCTTTGGTATATAATAAAGACAAGGTGCTCCTTTGGGGCATTGAAGTATTGAGGGTTCAAGCTTTGTGTTTCTTCTCTTGTGTTTCTTTTGGAAGTTCTACTATCCTTGGAACATTATAGTAGTTCTTGATCTCAAAGTGTACTCTCTTCCAAGAATGTCATCTTCCTCTTTGTGGGTAACTCCAAGTCCCAAGCCCTCCACTCCATTCTCATGCAATTCAACAATGGTCACATTTGATCTTGAACCCAAGCTTACCAAAGCTTGTAGATAAATATTTGCTCTACTCCCGAACATAATATCCATCTTGAGAAATCTTTCATCTTGAGAAAATGCTTGCAAAGATGATTTAATTTATCATACATTGTTTTCCACCCCAATTTGAGCTCCTTGTAGTAAGACCTTCCCTTGTGCTTTTGTCCTTAAAATCTAGAGCAACATTTTATAATTGCATATACCTTTGTCACTTCTTCTGTAATCTGAATCCATTCATAGACTCAAGAAAGCATGGCCCACAATACACAAAATAAGCTATCATTATGCTAAAAGAAATGCTCTTGAGCATTGGCTTCTTGCAAGGCTTTGTTATAATATGTTGGAAACTTTATGCATCATCAACATAATATAAAATTTATGAATACTAATGACCAACCATTCTTAACATATCCCATCTATTTTCACTTTTCTCAATAGAGTAGACGTCAAGGGTGGACTTAGATACATGAATCAGCCTTCACTTGCAAGGGGAGAAGCATAGGCCTAGAGGATATTTCACACACCATTTTCAACAACTTTTGCAATTTCATATTTAGAATAGGAATGGGAATGGAAACCAATTTGGAAATGGGAGCATGAGGAAAACAATTGAATCTAAATTGGAAATGGAAATAGGAGAAGGAGAAATAACATCCGGTGTTGCAAGGATTGTGTGGTCTTGAGAATACACCGAGCACCTAGCTGCTCATGCTTAGACTTCACACTTTTTCAATGGCACAAATAGCATGCATAAAGTCTGAAAGTGGCCTCTTCTCTCTGTCTTCAGCGGTGACTGCCTCTTTTCATTAGAGTTACTTGTTTGCGATTGAAACTTACTATAAGCTCCTCCCTAAAGGTCCTTCGAGTTAAGATTTCATGTGATAATCTTGACTTTCTTGTATCACTTGCTCCCGCTCTTGATCTTTAAAGCTTCATCATTGTATTTTTGGATCTTGTGTTACTAACTAACAGACTATAAGGTGTAAAAGTCAGATACAACTCAGTGCAACCAGATTGGTGATCTGTCTTTCTACAAAAATTGGACCTAGAAGCATTGAGAACAAAGTTTCCTTTCATATGTCACTCTTATAAAAAACTAAACAAATTTGACAACACCAAGAATCCTATAATGCTCACAAAAGATCAAATGCCACAAATAACAACTCCAATTGAGGAAGTCAAGTAGCTTTAGACCATGATACTGACCACTTTGAAATTCTCAATAAATATTCAAATAAGAAAAAAAAGAACAACCAGATACAATAAGAAAAAATCCTACTCCTCACTGTCAGAAAACCCCTTCGCCTTCTTTTTGATACCCTTCTCAAAAAATCCTTTCCTGTCTACTTTTTGATACTCCTTTCAAAAAATTCCCTTCACCTTCTTCCTTTTGATACTCCTCTCAAAAAATCCCCTTCACCTTCTTCTTTTTGATACTCCCCTACCTTGCAATTCCTTTCTCCGGTCTTCTCCATATCCTTCCTACTGATTTCCAATTCTTCTCACCTCACGTCCTCTCTAAAACCCTTCCTACTTCCTTTTGTGTTTTCTTTCCTCTTCTCTCCTTTCAAAAACCCTTTCTGTCTTTCAATTTTCTTGACCTCTTTTCCTCCCAGAAAATCCTTCTTCTGGTTTCCAATTCTTCATGTCCTCTGTTCTATCAAAAATCCTTCTCTTGGTTTCTTCATGTCTCCTTCCTCTCGAGAACTCCTCTTGGTCTTCCAATTTTTCCAGTCCTATGTTCTATAAAAAATCCTTCTCCTGGTTTCTTCCTGTCTTTCCTCTCAATTTCTCTTTCATCTTCTCTCCTTTCAATTCCTCTTGTCTCTCTGATTTTCTGTCCTTCTCTAAAACCCTTCTCCTGGTTTCTTCTTGTCTTTCCTCTCAATTTCTCTTTCCTCTTCTCACCTTTTGATAACCTTTTGATCGTCCTGTCTTCCTTTGGATTTCCTCTTGTCTCTTTGATTTTCTATCCTTCTTGAAAACCATTCTCCTGCTTCCTTTCGTGAACTCTCTGCCTTCCTTCCTCCCCTCCTTTAGAAAACTCCTTTTCAGTCCTCCAAATTTTCCTGTCCTCTATTCTATCTAAAATCCTTCTCCTAGTTTATTCATGTCCTTGAAAACCATTCTCTTGCTTCCTTTCCTGAACTCTCTGCCTTCCTTCCTCCCCTCCTTTAGAAAACTCCTTTTCAGTCCTCCAATTTTTCCTGTCCTCTATTCTATCTAGAATCCCTCTCCTAGTTTATTCATGTCCTTGTTCCTCTCAAAATGCCAATTTTGCCAGTCCTTTGTTTTATCAAAAATCCTTCTCTTGGTTTCTTCATGTTCTCCTTCTCAATTTCTCTTTCCTCTTCTCTCCTTCAATAATCTTCCTTTCCTGAACTCTCTCTCAAAAAAGCCTTCATCTCTTCCATTCTATATTTATTACTTACTCTCGTGCTTTGCTCTCGATTCAAACCCTTTTCTTGTCTTCCCTTTCAATTTCCTCTTATCTCTCTGATTTTCTATCCTTCTCTAAAACCCTTCTCCAAAAATCCTTTCAATACTCCTCTGCCTTTTCTCTCCTTCCGATACCCCTCTGCCTTTGTGCCCAAGGGGAAAAAATACCTCACAGTTCAATGCCAATAATACTACTTCCCCTTAATTCCTTGAACTTTGCACTATTCTACCCCTCACCTCCTCTACCATAACACAACAAAACTCACACGGCTCATCAAACTCAAGAACATTACAACCCTTGCCTCAAATATTTTCAATGCTCCAAGTCCACTACCACTACTCCTCTATCAAACCTCAAAATTTGGGTTACAGTCCAGCAAAAGCGGCTACCTACAGCATATAGCAGCGTCACTATTTCAACAACTATCAAAGTTAATACCTAGAAAGTTCTTGCAAATACTAAAATTTACAACTAGAATCCAAAAGTAATGCATACAACTAGAATTTTCTACTAATTTACCTACCACACTAAATAACACTAATATAACATATAGATCATATTCCAGAAAACATTGGATAGCCTAGATAGCACAAAACTAAAAGGGGGAGTTGACTTGCAAAGTCAAATATTGTGGTCTCTATTTCACCAACACAAAACCCAATGAGATTTCTTCACTTAGTCTATGTTAGTTGCTAGGATGGTTTTAATTTCCCAATGGTAGCACTTGCAAATTTCTCATACCTAAAATTTTTGCATGTGAAAAATTGTTCAATCTTTGTATTTGTGTGTGCACTAAGGGAATCTAGAATTTGAAGAACAATCAACAAAGGGTTTAGGGTTGGGTTGGGATGAGACTAAGTTTTCCTTGCAACACTTGGCAGATTTTGCTTTTTTGTTTTGAGTACCAAAAGGAAAAGGAAAAATCAACCCTCAGTCTAATATTGAATTAAAATTCCCTCCAAAAAGTGCAGCCTTGCCCATATATTCAATACCAAACACCATAAAAAGTTATGCATATTGTTCATTTTTGTGAATGCTTTTGTTTTATAGTTCCAAGGCAGAAATTTTACTAGTGGTGGTTTGTGTCTTATAAGAGAACTTAAATTCTCCATTTGAATCCACAATGTACCCATCAAAATTGTAGGGGCAATAAAATCTTTGATACACAAAATTTCTTGTGAATTCTCTTTCTTTGGATTTTATGGGTTGCACATAACTCCATAAATTTTTAGGGTAAAAAAAAGGTGCATTGTATAATTTTACAAGGCAATGAATGTCATCTGTAAAATTCAAGTACCCATATGGTGCATCCTTTCCAGTCTTTTTGAAGACTTCCCATAATAAAATTTATGGTATTGATACTCATAAACTCCCTATTTGAAACAACCTATTATGAGTTCTTGTTGTGAAGTTTAATTTCCAAACTCTTGCCTTCTAACTTTTAGGAGAGATGAGAAACTAGAGTTGAGAAAGGCTAGATATGCAATGGGAGAGAGAGAAGGAGAACACAAGAGGAGTGAAATTCTGGACTTTTGGAGTGCTTACTTTCATATGGTAGATGTCCTTTGTTTTTCAATTTTGGTTTTATTCGTACCTAGATTGAAGGCTATGGAAAAATGAGTAGAAAGATATGAAGGCTCAGGTTTTGTATGATTAGAATGATCATTTCACATTGCAAGTGATGGGTTTGGAAACTTTAGTTCTAATTTTTTGGTATTCATAGTCTAGTTCCATGAGAACTTAGTTTGAAAATTATTGAGATGTAAATTGAAAGTTATGAGAGTTTATAGTTTATAGGGTTTAGAGAAATAACATTTACTCATGTGAGCTAAGATGTGAGGGGGTTTTGAAAATATGGGGAGATATGGAAAGAAGTATCATGTATTGATATCACAATTTTTTTTGAGCCATGGCTACACTTCATTGTATGGGACAACCCAAAACGGTTGGGATACATCATGCCCAATGTGTCATTGATGCTTTACCTTGCAAGGGTAAAGAACAATATGAGAAGGATGCACAAGGAATATGATTGGACTACCTGGGATGCTCATGTTGTTGTGTTGTGGTTTGCATAGCCCTTGAAAAAGTAAATTGATGTGATTTATCTCCGTAAAGATGGAGTAGGTTGTATGATGGATCCCACGGTTGAGCTATTGCCATGTGAACAATCTATTTACATGTATACAATTGGCCACATGGATTATGGTCTTGTCTTCTTTGAGGGTTCTTATGTACATAGATGGTGGAGAGTTGGGAGGAAGGTGTGTTTTAGTTGGAGGAGTCTCAAGCAGGAGGAGGACGTTGAGT
This sequence comes from Lunularia cruciata, assembly GCA_948567375.1. Taxonomy (NCBI): domain Eukaryota; kingdom Viridiplantae; phylum Streptophyta; class Marchantiopsida; order Lunulariales; family Lunulariaceae; genus Lunularia; species Lunularia cruciata. The sequence goes on from OX419759.1 coordinate 17,362,457, forward strand.
GTGAGAGTTGTAGTAGAGCGTGGAGGCTAGGCATCAAAGAGAAAAATTGATTAGGAGATGTCCCATGCTCTCAATATGCCACTCCTAAATCCTTTTCTCATCAGGCTTCAGATTCTACACCGCAATGGCTCACAAAATTGGATGGTGGCACGTCTCGGGGTGATATTCACAGAGTTGATGATGGAAAACCAGATCCTATTATCCTTCTGGTGCTTACTTACAAGCAAGTATAAGATTTGACAATCTATGTGATCTTGTAGTTGAAAAATAACTCAATTGAGCTCATGAGCTTCAAGATGGAGTTGTGGGATCCACTTGTCAAAAAGTGAAGAGGCTAAATGACAAAATCACAAGAGATTGGATTCCAAGAAAAAGTCAAGAGTTTTTTGACCATTGAGAGAGTTTGGGAAGGGAACTTGAGGTGACAAAACCATGCTTAGAGAGAGTAGCTAACATGCTATAATTTGGAGACTAGAATTGAGTGATTTGAGTCAATTCTTTGGGAGATATAATAGATTGAATAAGAGGGGTAAAATTCATACCCAAGAGCACAAATTAGGTTATTTAGAGAGCTTTATGAGACATCTTCATGATCTATCAATTTGAGTAGATGATTTGACAGAGTGCTTATAATGAGGAGCTCAAGAAATTTTAGATTTTTATCAATCTCAAATTAGATTTGGCCAATTGAAGTTGAGCTTTGGAAAGTGAAGAGTTTGAAATGATATTTTGATCAAGTTTGAAGACTTGTACACTCCTAAAGTTCTGGTCCAAATCCCCTTGTGAAAATTTCTAGTATTGTTGGTGATTATAGGTTGGACTTCTATGCAAAGGTTTCATGTGAATTCCTCAAATATACAATTCAGGGTCTTGGATCAAGCATACCTGGGTCTGTAGAGCTCACAAGTTAGCACAACTCAAGAATTGATCCATATCTAGGGTTTGGGGTTGGATTAGGGTACTTAAATTTACAAAATTTTAGACAAGTGCAGAAAAAGCTATTGTGAAAAATTTGGTTGAATTTGGATCCATGGAGAGTGAGAGCTGATGCAACAAACTCATTGAAAGTACCGTCAGAAGCTCAAGAGAGCATTTCTATCTTTTATCATCATTGAGTGACTATTCTTCTATTTTTATGTCTATAAATAAGAATTTTAGGTTTCTAGAGTGTTTTTGAAGATTAGATGCACCTCTGATCCAGAAATCTAGGGAAAATTACCCAAAACCAGGAGCAAACCCTAAATTAGGGATTTTGAAATTAGGTAAAAAATACAAAAAATTGGCCAAGTTTGAGAGCTTGTCAAGGGAGCTATAGTGATCAGATTGTAGCTATTTTATATTATTTGGAAAAATTATCTCACATGCTTTCCATTGAATCCTAGAACATTGTGACACAAGTTACATAGAGAAAGTTATGCACATCTAAGTTACATAGGATTTTCTTTCTCAATAAGATATAGGATCACTCCACTTGGAGTGAAAATTTGGTGAAAGCTGGAGTACATATTGGAGGAAGTTTGGAGTACATGTTGAAATTGGATTGATGATAGAAAAAGAGGGCTCTGAAGCTCAAATTTAAAAAAAAGCACAGACTTGCGGTTGGATTCTTGTGATTGGATCCTCTTTGTGCTTGCATGCTCTTGCATCCTCTTTGTATGCCCTATTGGTTTGGATTGGTGTGCAGGCATTGCGCTTAGATTCTTTCCTTCTAGGAGTGCTATATATTTCTCCTTGGTAATGCTGGAAGGGATGACTAGCGGACCAAGAGTGCGTGTTATGATGACAAGTTAGGTTGCCATTACTACTCTACCCAATAACAAGAATACCAAAATCTAGAGTAAAGGGCTCTACTGGTTGGGATCTATGCACACCAAAACTAGTAGGGATATTTTTACCTCTAACCTCTGATCTATAGGCTCCACAACTCGGCACCTTGTGTGTTCCCAAAGAGAGAAAAGCAAAGCACGACAATGCAAGGCAAGCAACCATATTGAAAACAATGACATTCAAGATTATGCATGCTTCATTCTATTCCTTTGCTAACCATTATGAGGATACCAATCTAGTTGTGTGAGTGGTTAGCATCTAAGTAGGGTTGTATTTTTGGGCTATTTGAGACTAGTTTCCATAGTAGTCTATTCCATAGGCTACCCAATACACTCCATGATGAGACTAGACATACCTTTTGCCTACTCCTTGATAGATTGGCATGTGATGTCTTGGATGAGTTAGCATGGTTCTTATTCTTCTTACTCCTTTGATGGTATCTTTGTTATACTAGAGTGGGGCATGCAGTGCATAGAGAGATGGTTGCTAGATTTTGTAGATTTTGAGTGGGGGATTGGGCTGCCCTACAAGAGGATTTTGTTAGGATTGCATGTTACAAGAGACAAGTTTAGCCACAAGATACCATAGATTCCACTTGATTATGATGGTATAATATAGTAGATTAAGTTAGAGTATAGTAGAGCAATACAAGTACTATACCTTTTGTCTATGAATTTTCCTAATGATGAGACTATCTCTTATATACGCTTACTACATCCTATGGTAGTAGAGTTAGTACCATTAAATTTGTTAGATTATTAGCTTGAGCATGTTTTTATGTCTTAATAGATTGCTTTTTGTAGAACCATGGTGTATTGCTCCATGCCTCTCTTTGGGATGCTTGTCAAGGATAATTTATGCATACATATATAAGGAGCATCTTAGAGATTATTTCTAGGCTGATGATCCTTCTAGTGGCTTTACCAATCTATTTATGGTGGTTGTAGCAATAGTAAGAAGGGATAATTCTATGTCAATAAATTAGATATTAGGTGCTTGTCTACTTCTCACAATGGAGAAGGACACATGAGGCATTAGATAGATTGCTATTGGGGAGGTCTTTTTGCATTTGGTTGGTTGTACCATATTTCTTCATCATCATTCTCACTTTTGACAACACTTTAGTCAACATCAATTTGGATTCTACACTTGGAAGTTGTGAGGCTATATTTTTAAGCATTGCCACTCCTAGATATAAATTTGAAGTAGGTCATTCTACATGTGTATGTTGAGAATGATTTTAATAATATCTTACACTCATCCATCTTTAGAAAGCTTAGGGAGGTTGGTAGATCTTTGGTGAGTCTTATTCCTTTTGTGCAATCCTTCTAATGCTCTCATGCTTCCTTTTTTTACCAACACAATTTTTCACAAGAAGGGGTATCCATATTGAAGTCAATTATTGGTACTTGATAGGGAGATCCTTTAAGTGGACCTTTATTTCCTGTGGCTCACTTTTGAGCTCTTGTATCTACTACTTTGGCCATGCTAGGTTGTAGATTTCCCTCCTTGGTAGACAACACATACATTGTGGGCTTATAGATCAAGTTAGGTAGGCCATTGACCACTTGACTACCAAGCTTCATCTTGTAGGCTTGAGAATCAAAGTGTCAAAGTGTAGAGCATGGTCCCCTTTAGGTATCCTTTCCCACCTTGAGCTTCTAGAGGGGTGTATCAGATCTATAGGTGAACTATGTATCCTTGGAGTGCTAGTAAGATTTGAAGATTGTGTCACATGCTTCTCAGATGCAACCCTTGGGAAAAATATTCTCCATGTAGACTACCTCCTCTATTGGCAGATCCACAAGTGGCATTTGGTATACTCTCCTCTAGTATTTTACATTGACTGGCTTATCTTCTTTGCATGGTTCTCCTTTCCTTGATGTTCCACTCATGGTTGAGAGGTTTTGATAGGAGGATCATAAGAGTCTTTGGTGATAAAATTAGACTAATGACAATTGAATGTGTGTTAGTGGATTTGGCATATAGATAGATATCTCTACTCATCTCATGGGGAGGGGTAGAACTACTATTTATGGAGTACACAACTCAACTATATAACATTTTTGAGAAGTTAGGCTCTCTGAAATGTCATATGTTCTTTTTGTTTTGTGGTTGCTAATAGGTGTAATACAAGCAGCTAGACATATTACATAGAGGTGAAAATTGACTTAGTAACATCTAAAAGGATGTTGTGTAAAATGGGCTAGGTAGATCAGACAAAGGTGTCACCAAAAGAGTACTTATACTAATAGAGCAAAAGCCAAAAATAACTTGAAAACTTTAGAGAGAATTTTGGAGGCCTAAACGAATGATCTAGGCCTCAGAAATGAAGAGATTCCTCACCTCAAGGAAAAAAGGCTTGCCTTCTCTCCCCTATGATTTGTCTTCTCAAGAGCTTTCCAATGATACCTCACCCATACAATTTTGAGCTCCATACAAGAAGATTCCCTAAAGATTCCCTTTGTTCCAACTAGATAGGATAAGGACTGACATGTCACCCATCCAAACAACTAATCCAAGGATGGGGCTTCATGATAGGTAACCAATCCATGTATCTGATCCAAGGGTGGAGCTTCCTTTGAAGGGATCTTTTTTGCTATATAATAAAGTGAAGGTGCTCCTTTGGAGCATCGGAGGATTGAGTGTGAAACTTGTGTTTTCTCTCTTGTATCTCTCTTGGAGAGTTCTCTTGTCCTCAGAGTATTACAAGAGGTCAATTTTGAAGACATATGTGTTTGAGTTGGAGGAGGGATCATTTTCTCTCAAAATGTTATTACAATAGAGGAGAGACAGTCTATTCCCATAGGCACAAGATGACCTATCATCCTTTACTTCCTTACCTTTTGATTGGACTAGAGGCTTGCAATCTTCCTTGATAGAGCAATAGTTTTAGCATATGCCATATTCTCTCTTAGTTGATTTGTCTATTCCTTGGGCTACTAGTGCATGTCTTTGCTCTTGCTCAAGCAAGGATGCAAGCTCTTGGATCCTAGCTCATCTATGCATTAGAGAATTTTGACTTGCACCGGTTATCTTCTTTATAGTGATGAGATTCCACCTAGGTTTGGTCCACCCATCTACATCTTCATTACTAACTAGTGAGTGTGGTTCTATACTAGATATAACAATGGTCCATATTAGCTGTCATCTGTCCTTTTGGAGGACAGATGATAGCTACTCATGATGCTATCAAGGATATAGTGTTTTTTATAGCATGAGAAAGTAGATACCTTGCTTGGAGGGAGCATTTGTATGCTTTAGAGATGACACTTGTTAGGGCATACTTGTACTTGGTCCAAGATGATCAAGTGACAATAGTGGATGTTGTGGTTCTGGTTCCTATACATGATGCAGTTTTTGAGGTAGTGATTACTTGCCCATCCTCTTGGATGGGCGGCAAGTCGAGCATTAGTAGGCAAGGTCTCCAAGTATACAAGTATTAAATGATGTAATCTATTTGTTCCTCTAGCCTTGGAGTTATATAGAATGAAAGATATGTTATTTGACACGTTGGTCAAGGAGTGCATGAGAGCATATTACATTAAACATCATGAGTACCGTTCTCACTCTCATACTTTATAGCATATTTTAGACAACATGTGTCTATTATTCTACAAACAACATGTAGGTTGGGGTAACCTATAGGAAAACAATCACACTAGGTGATCCTTCCTTGGTTTCTTTTGTAGTTTGTAGACCTTACCACTTTCACAACAAGGATATCTTAGGTGTAGTTTGTAGATGTTCCAATTTGCATAGCAAGGATATCTTAGGTGCAATAGTGCAAATTTCTCATTTTGGTACTATTAGGGCTTAGCACCATTTTACCTCTTTTGTCTCATCACTGTGCTCCTTGATGGATCTTCCATCCTTTGTGTTGGTCTTTTTATGGCTCTCTAGCTTCCCTTTACTACCAACATGATTGTTCATAGGAGTGCGTCAACATCTTGGAGTTAGTTGTTGGTACACGTAAGGGAGATCCTTTAGTGGGACCCTTATTTTCCATGGCTCACTTTAGATCTCTCTTATCTACTATTTTAAACATGCACGGTTGTGTATTTCCCTCCTTGGCAGATGATACACAAATTGTGGGCCCTATAGGCAGGCCTTTGACCACTTGACTAGTAGGCTACATCTAGTAGGCTTGAGAGTCAAGGTATCAAAGTGCAAAGAATGGTCCCTTGTAAGTATCCCTTCCCACCTTGAGCTTCTAGAGGGGTGTATCATATCTATAGATGGACTACATGTTCTTGGAGTGCTTGTAGGATCCAAGGGTTTTGTCACATGCTTCTTAGATGTTGCCCGTGCAAAGGATGTTCTCCATGTGGATGACCTTTTGTTACTAGAAGATCCGTAGATGGAATTTTGTATACTCTCCTCTAGTATTGCTTGTTGATAGACTTACCTCTTCTATACAATTCTCCTCTCCTTGACCTTCCTATCACGTTTGAAAGCTTTTGATAAGAGGATTATGGGAGTCTTTGGTGATATTATTGGACCAGAGACATTTGAGTGTATGACATGGGATTTGGCACATAGACATGCATCTCTACCAATCTTGCATGGAGGGGTTGGCTTGTTATCTATGGAGGAGATAACACCTATAGCATTTGTGTTCATATTTTTGGGGCTTTACCATACCCTCTTATAATCCCAAAAATTGAAGACTTATGTTTGAGGGCTAAGGTGCTAAGGAGAGAATATCTTAAATGGTAGTTGACCAGGTCTCGGACTTCCCAGATGTTGTGTGGTAGTTGAGCTATTTGTGCACCCCTACTTTCCTCTCATTTTGTGGTTGTTGATAGGCAAGTTTTGAAGACTTATGTGATAGAGGTGGAGGAGGGATCCTTTTCTCTCTAGATATTATTGCATCATACAAGAGATAGTTTATCCTCACAAGCACACAAGGACCTTCACTATCGTTAGATTAGACTAGAGGTTTAGAGTCTTCCTTGATGGAGCAACAATGTCAATATACACTACATTCTCTCTTAATGGACTCTTCCATTCCTCAGGCTACTAGAGCATGTCTTTGCTCTTGCTCCAGCAAGGGTGTAGGCTCTTGGATCCTAGCTCGACCATCCATTAAAGTGTTCCGACTTGCACCAACCACTTTCCCTAAGCGACAAAGTTTTGCTTAGGTTTAGTCCAACCACCTACATCTTAATTACCCACTTTGAATGTGATCTACACTAGATGCAGAAATAGTCTATGTGACACGGTGTACTTTTGGAGGACAGGATAGCCACCCATGATGCTAGTAGGGACATAGTGTTTGTTATGGCACAAGAGAGTGGATGCTTGGCTTGGAAGGAGCATTTGTATGCTTTGTAGATGACACGTGTCAGGGTAGACTTATACTTGGCTAGAGATGATCAGGTGACAATAGCGGATGTCGTGGTTACGGACCCTACACATGATACAATTTTGGAGGGAATGATTACCCATCCCCCTGGATGTGCAACAAGTGCAACAACCGCTCGTAAGGTCTCCAATTATAGGGGTATGCAGTGAGGTCACCTCTTTGTTCCTCTAGCCTTGGAGTTATATGGAGCCATGGACATGATGTTCGACACATTTGTTGGAGAGTGCGCAAGAGCTTATCCTATTAGACGTCAGGGGTGCCACTCTCACTCTCATATTTTGTAAAATATTTTAGACAACATGTGTCCATTGCTCTACATAGGACATTGACTGATGCAATCCATAGGAGAGCAATCACACTAGGTGATGCTTCTTCGGATGCTCCCGTTGTTTGTAGACCCTACTACTTGCATAGCTCGGATATCTTAGGTGCAATAATGCAAATTTCTCATATCTACTTTATTGGAGCTTAGCCCCATTTTATTTATTTGGTCTCACCCTTTAAGGCTTGATCAGTTCTTCCATCCTTCGTGTTTTCTACACGGTCGCCCTTTTTTCTTTGTGTTGTTTACGCGGTCACCTTTCACCTAATTCTTAGCTTATTCCCCAAGCGTTGAGGCACTTTGACTGTCCAACATTAAAGTTATTAATGTTCCTTACTTCCGGAGCTTGATTCTCTAGGTGGACAAATGATGGGGCAAACCAGGTCAAAAGCTGCAAATTTATTTGGTACTAAACTTGCGTCCCAAGTGCTTCCATTCTTACACGATGGTGTCAAGAATCTGTTTCTATGATGTTCATTGCGTTTAGCTCCTCGTAGTTATCACATCCTATAGTCCAAAGTAGTTAACATATCGTCTTATCATCCGTCTTTTTGTTGCACGCGTGCATGAAATCAGCAAGTTACAGTTTTGCTTACAACTTGGTTTCAGTTTATGCAATTTGCGAGTCCTCTGTGTGATATTTATCCGGGACGTGTAACACGTGCACAACAAAACTGCTGCAGAATTTGCTTATTGATCTTAACTTCACCGCTAAGTTAGCGATGCATATCAAGCTCCAAATGGTGTTTGAGAAACGAGGTCGAACTCTAGTTGCGAAGTTGTGGAAAGAACTTTAAGATCTGGCTGCAATTACTGTACGCTTGTTTCATCCCCCGCAGGCAACAGAATCTTCAAGTGGGTGACAAACAAACACAACGATCACGTTCAGTAGTACCTGCATTGGAGCCCATTCCACATCCTACAAATTGCTAAGGTTCGATCAAGTGACTGGTAGAGCAAGAATTCCAAATGAAAATTCACATAACAACTGCATGAAATCCTGCGAAAGTCAAGTCGCAGAAGATGTCGATGTTACCCACTAGCTGAGACGGGTTGATCCAAGTGAACGCTACTTATCTGTTCCGTCCCGTGTGCTGAAGGACAGAACAGCAGTGAGTTGACGAATAGCCCGATGGAGAGAAATGTGGAGAGATTTCACCCATGCAGATACAAGACTCTACAGTAGTAAATAGTACTATTGTACTCTTGTAGTTGTTTCCTCCGGTCTCATCGGTAATGTCCTTTCCTTCAGCACCGAATCAGATCGACCTGGTCACGAGGAGTGCTCAGGGAAATCGTCCCCATTTAGCGAACTGGAAATCCAAATTGCCATGAGGAGATTGACGTCCTAATCCGAATAAGCGAGGAGGGAGCAATCAATGGGTGTTTTTATGCTAAGTTATGATACATGTTCCGGAAAAGAAGATTACTTCCGGAACGCCAGGACCGCCCATAATTTCCACTTGTTCCCCAAAATTTGAAGACTTTCTCGTACGGAATTTGGATAAATTTCGGCAGAAATGTTTCCACCTGCACACGCTATACCTTGAACAGCGTCCCGATGTTCCGGATCAGGCCTGTAGCTGCGGACAAATCCTCTCAGAATTTCACACGAATGAGTTTCACAAAATCCAAACTAGTACTGCTTTCACCAACAACACCTCGGTTCCCTCCGCGGTCTTCATCAAACCACTAAACCAAACTAGAAAGGGATGGTCTATAATTCCCATCTTATTGTCAGTCTTACATATTCAGCAGTAAAATTTCGTCTTTCCGACCGATTTCTAGATCGAAAGAGGCAGGTGAGATCCAAGGGAACACGTAAGGAGGAAAATCTAACAATCCTAGTACACCACCTTCATTTGCTGAAGGAGATGGACTACACACATCATTAGGTCTAGAGAACAGAAGGATTCCATGGAGAAGACATTGCGTTTGGAAAGAATCTGTAATAGAAGAACAGAGAGGGAAGTGTTTGTCCTGGACTTAAGGGCCGGTTGCTGGTGACTGGCCAGGACGGTGTGCCCATGATGGAGGGTGCGTTGTAGAGGCTCGGACCAGTCACATGGCGCCAGCACGACCCGCAATTGCTTCTTTCTCCACCCTAACGCCCAAAGCCAAAGACCCCTTCCCTCGCACTTCACTTCGGTTCTCTCATTCCCTTCCCTTCCCTTCCCTTCCCTTCTTCCTCTTTCCGAATCTTTTCTTCTTCCCTACTTCTTCCGCTCCTTCTCCTCCTTCGCCTGGCTATGTTTCTCTGTGTCGTCAATTCGGCATTCGATCCGTGTCTTTGTTTGTGGATTTTGCAATTTTAGATGTTCGCAAGCTGAATTTGAAGGTTTTGAGGTTCCGGAAACTGACAGAGCGGCCAAGCGGAATTGGACTGAATTTTTCCTCACATTAGTTGTTTCTGCTAGAGATCTGGTGTTGGTGAAGTGAAAAAGAGGATCGTAGAAACAAGATGGTCTTCGTGCCATCGCGGGAGATCCTTTGCACGCCGTTGAGTTTAGTGGTGGTAGTGGAGCTGGAGTTACTGCCCCTCCTTCGAAACTATGATTCCCTTGATGGACGGACAATTTAAAAATCCGAGTGCCCTTTCTTCTTCCCCCGAACATGATGTGAGGAGCTTTTGCTACTGCTAGGAAAAGGGACAATTTGGGATGCTACTACGGACATGCACAAAGCGCACTGGGTTACAAACAATACGCACATTTTTGGGACGGGACGGAGACAGGGTGTTGATTTTGGTGGTGGTGGCAAAACATGGGGTCGAGTTTCTGGGTCAGTTCTTGGTTTTATTCTTTCTCTTAAGTTCTCTTGTTTTTGGAGACATCTTTCATTTGTTCTCTGCATTTCTCGGTTATGTGTGAGGAGCTTGACAGGTGTAGAACTGGAGGAATTGATGCGATCGGAGTTTCGCTTTTGTGTATATGGTTCCCTCTCTACGTATCAATTGTATTTTCTCGTGTGGTCTTTCCGTCTTATGTATATCGTTCAATTTGAGGTTTTGGTGGTTTCATTCTTTTTGTGTGTATGGTTTAATTTTGTGCCAACCACGAAGACTGGTCGGAATCAGATCAAATATAATTGAATGAACCACTACGTATGTGTAGATGTGCTGGAGAAGAATTGGGAGGGGTGACTCGCTTGGGAAACCGCTTTTGGTAACGGACAATTGGATGACACCTTCAGCGCTTTTCTGTCGCATGCTTTTGTTATTTTAAATGCTCATTCTGCACCATGGCGTAGATGTAGATTTTGCTGGCTTGATGCCATGGTAACGACTTAGAGAATTTCAAAGAACGTCCAATCTGTACCTAGGTCCCATGTATGATCTAGCTTTTTGGTGGATTACAGCATAGCAATTTTTGCACCCACATAAGTACTCCAGCCCACATGAGCTGACTGCCTACGATTTTCCTGGAACATTGTGACCCGTTTTAGTTTCCTCTGGTATCCACTATTATTTAGGGGGTAAGATGTAGCGGACAACTTTGTGCTGGTTCACTGAATCTCTTACATGTTTTGGCGACGAGGCATCTATCTTCTGCCTAAGTCTCATTTAGAACTCATAATCCACAGGTTGCCAAACATCCTGTAACTTAGCTCTTTGACTTCAAGAGGTTTGACTGGGAAGAGACGGTGTCTCGTCAAATTTTCAAAAAGATTTGGAGGGTTTTGAGCGTGCAGTTGAGACGATTTACACTTCTCAATCTAGTTTCTGAGTTTATTGTGACCGAGGATTTGGTAGTTATTGTAAATATTGTGATTTCAGTATTAGGGATGTGAGAACAGGAGAAGGACATCTGGGATCATGCGTTCACCTCTATTATGCAAAGTCCAAAGATATTGGTCCATTCTACAGTGCCCCTTAAAAGCCATTCCGATAGCTATTTCAATGCATAATGCTGTCTGAGGAGCTTGTTTTATTGAATGCATTTTCTGGAATCGTTGCAGGACGATGCTCGTGCCATGTGTGTTGGGAAATACAAGCGGAAGGTAGCAACAGGGGCCCCTGCACAAAACAAAGAGTCGAAGGATGACTTTAGAGGACCCGATACATCATCATTGACTGCATTTCTTCTATCTTTGCTTTCATGTACAGAATCTAACAGTAAATACAAGGACGATCAGACGAAGGAAGAAGCGTATCTTGATGGGGAGCATGAAGGTGCTTCTCAGAGTAGAGTTGTACGAAGTAGACGCGAAGGCGATAAACCTGTAGCTGTAGATCCTAGTGGTGAGGAGTTACATGAAGGTCCCCCTCAGAAGGATAGGAAGGGAACTACGCCCAGCCCTCACGGAGAAGATAGTGATGCAGATTGGCAGCTTGTTTCAGAAAAGGATCTAACAGGCTCGAAGCTTAGCACAGATTCACCTACCGGACCGGAGTCACCGGTGAAGCCGTTGATCCTACCAGCGATGTCTGAAGAGTCAGCATTGATCCCAGAAAACCTTCGGAGCGTGGTCTACACTGCCCTTCCTACCTTAGCTCTTGGCCGCCAGTGGGTGCTGCTGTACAGGTATGTGATGCCCATATTTATCTTTTAACAGCTTTTGTCGTCAGGCACTTCTGATTTCTAAACACAACTATGACTTATACATGTCAATGAAGGTGGTGCATTTTCTGGTCAATGCACGAAAATTCCACCAGCACCAACACAAGCATAAAAGAGCCAGTGTTATTAGAGCTAGCAGTATATCTGTGAAAGATTTCATAGACTGCTGTTATCAATACCTGAATTTTGAACTGCTACCTTGAATTCTAGCTTCAGGCCACTCGAAGTAATTTGCCTTCCCTTTGCTGGATGCAGTACCATAAAACATGGAATATCTTTGCGCACTCTATACCGGAAGGCTGCCATAATTCCAGGTCCTTGCTTGCTGGTAAGCTTGTGTATTTCACATGCAAAAATATATCTCGAGCATATCCCGGAAAATGTACGCTGTAGAGGATTCTTCTATGGTTTGAGAGTAAAACGAAGGTCGTTGAACGTTGCCTCGTTATTTGGATTCAAATCTACTAGCAAGAGCCGGTGTCTAAATAACCGAGGCAATCACCTATCCGTGACCTGAGCTGCTTTCTCCCTACGAATTTCCATAGGGCCTACCTGCCTGCATAACTGCCAATTACTCTTAAGAAACCTCCACAGTCAAACGTCAAACGTCAGTCGTGATCAACCATTTTGAGGCGGAGATCATGATCTGCAAGCAGCTGTGCTGTTTTATTCGGGCCAAGTAGATGTCATCTCTAAAATTCACCAACGCCGTTCTGTGCTATGCAGATTGCTGGGGATCGATTAGGTGCAGTATTTGGTGGCTTATTATCATCGCCCCTTCAACCAACACTCAAGCAGAAGTATCAGGTGTGCTTCTTGCATTGAGATTCATTGCGGTGTTCCAGTCTGATGTTTTCTTTTGAGACTTTGCGACTGTAAAGGTTTAAGTTGTGGGAGAATTGTGCACAATGGTTTTGATATGCTGTGGTCGTCGATCATTGGGTCAAGTGGTTGGAAGCAACAAGTCTTTCCATTTCCTTGGGTCTGCTTTTGAGCTTCGTGTAGCATAGATTGCTGAACAAACTCATCATATGCGCAGGGAACGAATGATTCTTTTGTATTCACCAATGTTGCCGGGGATCCGAAAGTCTATCGCTCTACAGGTTTGTGTAGTATGCTTCGTCGTTTCGTCATTGGAATTTCTTACTCCTTGTGCCGAGATCACAGTCATCAAAATTTTATCAAAAGCAGTCGGTCGTTGGCTTGTTTCCAGCAAGTCCACTATATGCCTTTGATCATCTTTGTTCACGCACTTCTTGCCGGTGGGCTTTTACATCACGTTTCCTATTCCTCGCTATCGTTTGCATAGATGCTCTTGATTTCATGTTCTTTACTAGTCCGTTGGCCATCGGTATGCTCAATTTGTTTCAATTATGCTTTTGCTGCAGGTTACATTCGATGCATTCTACCTTAGGGATATAACACTATTCTAGCATTGTGATTCATGTACATATTGCTTATTGATCATTTGCACTTCATGAGTTCTGGATAACCCGTTCCCAGAATGGCTTCTGTTCTCGTATACCTATATATGCCTTTGATGTATACTGGTACTACTTGTGCGATTCCTCACAACCTGAATCTTTTGTTCACAGGTAGCAATCGATATTATGTGCTCTGTACAGATCAAGCTATAGCGTTCGGTGGCGGTGGTCATTTTGCTCTATATTTCGACTCTGAATTGTGAGTTCAAATTGACTTTCGTCTTATGTCAAATACTCGTTGTATGTCGAGGATGCACTTGTGATTCTAGATTCTTACCGCCACATGTTGCATGCTCCAATTTTCTTGTGTCATCCTGCGAACAGCCATATCTTTCTTAGACTAAACTAATTTGCCTTTAAAGGTTGAATGGGACAAGCGCCAACTGTGAGACGTTTGGAAATCCCTGTCTAGCCACCACCGAAGAATTTGTCGTTAAGGATGTGGAGGTAAGAGTCGGTTTATACATCACTCTTGCTGATTTAGATCATCAAAAGTTAAGTTGAGGAGCTTTGCATATCACGAAGTCACGGTCCAGGAGAGAGTACCACCTTGAGTTTCATCACATACTTTGTTGACGAAGCATCTCCTACTTGCTCGATTGTTTTCCTGCGCTTTCAACTGCATACTCTGTTTTTGCTTGAGAGGTCTCGCTTCCTTTATCACATGATGCATACCACTGCAGATCCTCTGCTCATGCAATGAATCAATCTTCACTTTTGCTTTGATCGAATCTCGCATATGTTCTTTGTCAATTCCTACTTCCTGGGTCTTCCATATATTTATTTGCTGTGATCAGCTTGGCTTCGGTTGTATCCGTTCCTGCATACATTTCCTCGCTTCCATCGGCTTATCTTCGTTTTGTATCTAGTCGTCCCCCAAGTGGGTTTGTATCTCCCCTTCTGCGAACAGCTTCTGCTCCACTTGCTCATAGATAAACGACGCCATACCCCATAATGACTTACTTCTACCAACGTCAAAATTAATCGGAAAAGCTCATGTGGAGCTGCAAGTTCCAAAAGCTATTTCTGCTTAAGTTAGTCGAAGGTATCCATGCAGACAGTGCATAAAACTCCTCGTTTAGTTCCTCCTGCTCCCAGGTTTCAGTTTCCGTAGCTTGTAGAGTCAGGTCCAAGTTCAAGTTCTCCATCTACCCTTTCACGAGTCCCACGACCTGTCGCGGATACGTGTGGTTTAAATTGGTGTTTAACATTTTGCAGCTTTGGGGCTTCGCTCATACTTCAAGATACACTCCGAAATATGCATCTTTTCAAGCACCTGAAGAAGCGCCAGGTATCTCAGCCTGGTAGCCCATCTAGCTCCCCTTTCGAGTTCGAAGTATTCTACGAGTATGCCAGCTGCAAACAGATGTATAGGATCTGCAGGATGATTGCATCAACTTCGATAAACAAGCGTGGGCCTGAAGTGCGGACCTACATAGCTGAGTAAATGAACTTATGTCGTTACTAGCTGACGCTTGTAACTGACAGATTTTGGCTGCTGGTTGTCAAAATCTTAACTTGGTACGCTCTGCATTTGTACATTTTAGATTGTTGTATCCAAGGTGTTCTAGGCTTAGAAAGACCCGTAGGAACCTTAACTTATCTTCTAGCTCTAGAAGCTTACGTCTGATCATTACTTTGTCCATAAAATGCCAATGTTGTAAATTCAATCATCAGGAAAGATTCATAAATACAGCTTATATCTACTTCTCAAACAGCGTCAGGAGATGGTACAATTTCGTTGTCACCGGAAGGGAACCTGAATTTTATTACTCACTCCTTAGTTTAGGATTTCAAGTCGATCATAAGAATCCTGAGACAAGGGATTCTTCGACTTCTTCATGTGATCAATATTTTCTATCGCCTTGAAAGGTGTGTGAAGTCGGAATCAAAACTTATTTGAGTCGATTGATGCTTTCAATCTTTTGGAGACCTAAAGCATGGCGGAAGACCAATTTATCATTCAATTTGCAGCTACGTGGATGTTTCTTCAAAGCGCTGTCTTCCAAAAGAGAGATGCCTTGTAGCACGCAAATCCGATGAATCATCTCCATGTTCCTATTGTGCCATCGCTTGAACAGTAACGAGCGCCAAGTCGCTTTGTCAACGTACGATCCTTTTCGAATTACCCGCAGGGGACGTTGTGCATCAAAATTATGCAATTTATGTCCATGAAGATAAAACTTTGATAGAAGTTTGAGAAGTTTTTCCAATCGTCAATTGATTGTGATGAGATATTTCTTACTCAAATTATATTTTCCAATTGTCAATTGATTTTTCAAATCGACAATTGATTGTGATGAAATATTTCTTACTCAAATTATATTTTCAGCGTATGTAATGTCAATTTCGTTTGAAGTGAGCTTTGTTTTCTAGTCTCTGATTGCATAGAAATTTGAAACTAGGATTGGTGATAAAGATATTGTTCTTACAAACGTTGACGAGTCTCCTTGTATATATCCAAACTTCAGAAGAAGCTGGAATAGATCTCACAAAAAAGTAAATGTGTTCGGATTTCGACATGAATTCTCTAGCGATGTTGCTTATAGAAGATTGGTTCGTTATGATCTCGTCATCGACACTATATAAGCACACTCGCTAAGAAAAAGACCATAGCTTTCAGTCTCAATCGGCAGACGTTGCATCTGCTACGATGTGGAAAGGAAGGGAGACTTGCAAGAAGAGTGCATGTCTATGCAAGTGGAGAATGCTCGAGAATTGTTAATATGAGAACTAATGTCAGTCGGGGACTTGATTTTAGTGCAAGTTGAAGCAAACGTCAAAGCTGCCATCAGGATTCACCTTCAAAGGCTTGAAAGAGTGGCCACTTGCCCAGGAGTTTTGTCGTCGAAAGCCTAGTCACAACTCTAGTGTCTCACAGCAAATCTTCTCTCGTCTCAACATCGTCTTTGAAGCATCGATTGCATGGATATATCCGATGCATCTACTCCAAGGTTAGCTACATGTTAAGTGTCTACTGAAGGAAGGGTATCTATCCTGCAGTACAAGAAATATGGTGAGGGTTCATTCCTTCATGGTCGACTACTGCTGCGTTTAACAGGTCGGCAGTAATCGCTGAAGGAACACATGGCAAATCAGGTTTAACCTGTTGTTTGACCTTTCTAAGCTGTAAATAATGGTTTATCCAGTACGCTGGCATTTGTTGGGCCGTTCCAGGTAGAGGGAAACTACACAGGTATCAGAGTACAGACTGGAGAATACATGGCAATGTTGTCACTTCCACCAACTTTGGCACCTTTCTGTCAGCAAAATAAAGCCACAAAATCTACTAAAGATACTTCGAAGAGCGGGAGTGGAGATACGGGGGTAGGGTACGTGTGAGTTGGTACCAGTTAAAATTGTGGATCCACCGATATCCATATCCTGGTATGTTGTCTTCATCGACAATGGTTTGGTTCAGGTCTTCTTATGGGTGAGGAGCATGTGAGCAATCAAGCTGAGAGACAAAACCCCTTAAGAGACCGTCCAGTATGTATTCTAACTGTAACGTACTAAATGGGATCCAGTAAGAGCTACATATCTATCTACCGTAGTATCGATCCCCAACTATATTCCATGTCTCTCACTCCTCAGATTGCCTCAGATTGTTCTCGGGAGTTGGACCGGACAAGCTCACAATTAGACTGCCTAGTGAGATTGACCAGAATAGTTTCACTCTTAAGCTTCTGAACTGGCTCCAGTCGAGGTCATATCACTCAGTCCCTCTCGTCTCCATCTCGATCTGATCACTCTTCTACTCTTGACATCGGTTCGAACTCATCTCCCACGGAGTAGATAACCCGTATACTGTGACTGTAGTAAGTTTTCGATTTGCTTGCAGCAAAAGCTACAGATTAATCGAGCAATCAACCTCCCGATTGTGTACACTTTTCTACGCCAAAAGTAACTACCGATACTTAAGGTAATTTATAGATTACATTAGATAACACATTTTACATTAGGTAACACATTTTAGACCCTTTTTACCAGATTTCCAGTTCCCCACGGGTTCTATTGAGATTGACTCCCCACAACTAGTGTTTGCAAATTGAGCTACCCTGTAACACTTGTGCACAAATACCTACTGAGGCTGAACTTCTTCTTAATCCATGACGGAATTTGGCATGTAACTCCTTGCTGGGTTAAGTACCTTAGAACTTAGCTCAGCTGCGGTGGGTCTCTATCTACATCAGAGAATCTCTCGAGCTCTGGATGACTCCAAAGCTTTCCTCTCTCTGCAACTCAGACAGCCGTGGTGTTTCCTTCTCCCAACTTGTGTCATTTTATCGTCACCTTCAAGTGCCGAATCTACACAGCTCATACACCACTTACACGGTTGGTTGTTTTTTCGTTTGTACTTGTCTGCGCAGGCTATGTATCATGCCGTCCTTGTAGAGGGCGGCTCAGTGAGTCTACCACTACGAAGGAAAGCTTCGCGGAAACGCAAATATGTAGCGAATTCTGCTGCAGAGATAAGCACGCGTACGTATGTATCCAAAAGACTATATATCCAAAAACTCAACCCCCATGGTTGATTGACTACTCATCTTCTTTTCAAGGAAATACACAGCTTGTCGGGCTACTTCTAGAGTTTGAGAAGTGCCCTGTTTCTTTGGCTCAGATGGTGAAGTGCTTCAGTGGTGGGTTTGTGAGTCAAAGCCCTGAACTTTTCTGGTTTTCTTGAAAGGGAGCACTGACGAAAATTCAACTTCAGCTGAGTCCCTCTCTTATTGAAAGTAGATAGGGAAGCATTCAGTGTAGCCTTGGGAAGCTAACATAGTTTCCCGGTTCTCTTTCTTTCTCTTGCATCCGAGTTCTATCTGTTTTCTTGGTGCTATTTCGTCGTTGCACAGCTCGCCAGATTTGTCTAAAGGTTCGGCCCTTGTTCTCAATTTGAGTTGATCTCCGTTATATAACGGAGATTAACACCATTGGTGGATGATTTAATAAATAAGATCCCAATCTTTTTTGCATGTACAACCAGCTGATGTAACCTTGTCATTTGAACAGGAGGAAGGCTATGCCTGCCTCGAGAACCAGAGAGCCAATTGTCGAAGTGAAACTATCGCCTTGTTCTCCATGCTGACAAAACTCCAAAAGTATCCTATTAAGTTTACTGTAGGTTCTAAGATCTACACAAACTAGAGCCACCGGAATCACAGTAAGAAGAAGAAGAGAAAACCGAAGAGTAACATACATAAAAGCGTACTAAAAGACAACCGACTGCTCAAAGTAGAAAAAGAGTACACTATTTCTTAAGCATAACATGCAGCAGCAGCAGTAGTAGTAGTATGGTTTGGACCATCGGGAAAAGCAGTTTGAAAGCACCAAGATGATTGATTGCGATGATACGCTTGTCTTCGGTGATATCTATATTCTAATCGATGACAATGCAAAAGGCGAACTAAAGCAAAAGCTGTAGGCTAAGAAGCCAGCCGCATGTGGAAAGGACAAGACAATTTGAGCATAAATGTTTCCTTTTCTTCATTGCCGACTCATTGGAGCAGTTGCCTTTGGTTTGAAGGAAGGTCGATGTCTCAACAACTCCCATTTCCAAGAATAAACTACTACGAGACTCCTGCATCTGTGGTCTTCTTCTGTCATTACGTGTGTGTGTGTTTTAGCAGCCGCCTAAGCAGCTTCACTGCCTTCTCATTTATCGTCACCTCATACAACGATGAAAGGTTTTGGAAATGTCGTTGCGCTTCATTTGGACTTAAAATTGCCGAAATCTGTTGTTCTTGCCTAGAATGGTTTTTTTGGTGTATGTGGTTGACTGTGTATGTGTATGAGGTAATGATTGATCACTCATATTTTGTGGGTGTAGTGAATTCGTTTTTACATATAGAGATATAATGATAATGAGATAGAGTGACTTTAATTTGTGTTGTTGTAAAGTTGTGCAACTGCAGGAGCATCCGTGTAATGCAAGTGCATAGGATTTTAGAGATGTTAAGTATCTTAAGCCTAGCCAGGGAAATTCTTTTTAGGCATGGTTTATGAGATTCTGAATGAAGTTTTCTAAATCATCTTCTAATTTACTTTAACCATTTCTACGAATGTAGTTCAGCCAAGCAGCAACATCTTGTATAACGGGAGACATATATTCATGAACTGGCTTTCTTGTCCATCTTTACTTAAAATGTGTGAAATATCTGAAAGATTGGTGGAACTTTCACATACTGAACTAGTTTACCCCTTTTCTGGCTCCCAAATGGGAAAAAGAAGACAAAGAGGTGACGGACATTCTTAGTGAGAGAACATGAATCCAAGTAAGGAAGATAAAGTTTATGCCTCCAGGAAGGTCGTTGCTTTTGCATGTAAGAAGACTTTGATTGTTCTGCATGACGAAAGATGCCTCATGCAATAAAAAGTTCTCCACTTATATTAAATCAAAACGTGCATGCAGATTTGAACCAAAAAGGTAATAACTTTCATGTTTCTCCTTCCCACTAGATTGGTTATGCATATGGCAACCCAACTAGCTTTCTTGATTCGAAAAGTACCACGGAGAAGTCTGTTGAGGTACTTCTATATTAGACAGTTCACTTAAATGGGTGCTGTAGTATGTGACTCGTTTAAACTCCGAGGGATACTTTTGATAATGTTGATGACAATAGAGATAAAATTGGATATGTAGAGATGACAATAGAGATACAATTGGATAAAATTGGACATGCGGATATGTAGCAACTTTTAAATCTACAATAGTCTAGTCGTGGCGTGGCATCAGGATTATTCATTTAAAGTCCACCTTGTAAAATACACATAATGTATGTCTGATTTAGTCTTTCATATGTAGTGAGTCATGACAAAGTAGGACAAATTTTGACAGATCACATTATGTCTGATTTAGTCTTTCGTACGTAGTGAGTCATGAAAAAGTAGGGAAAATTTTGACAGATGTGATCTGATATATTTTGCATTTGAGATTGAGGGAGAAAAGGACACCAAAAGTCATATTTCACCACACATAGAAAATCAGATCATGGAGTTTTATATACGTTATACATCTCCCAAAGGAAAATAAAAGAGTACACGGCATAAACAAGTGCAAAAGGAAAAAAAAAAGGTGCTAGACACAATAATCCTAAGCCAAGAAAGAAATATAGAAAGAGTGCTCAAAGGCACATAGGGGAAAAGCACACTAACAACAAGCACCATAGAAGTTAATAAGAGGCTAATCTGCTCCTAAACTGTCTAGTAAGGTCCTTCAATGGTATATCTTGTAAGTGGGGAGGGAGGACCTTAGCCTTGTCATGTTTCTATTGCATTTATTCGGCGGAAAAAATCCAAAGCCTTAGAGCATTGTAAATGATCGATACACACTATCGGTAACAGAATATGAGCATTGCTGGGGAGATATCCGGTGTCCCTCTCCTTTATAAAGAACCTTGTGTTGCATCATTGAGTAGACTACCAAAGTGGTGATATAGGTGCACAAAAATCTTAATTGCTAGAGTGACAAAGGTATCCAAAGACTGTTGGGGTGCGTAGTGGTCCTCTATGCCCCTAAAGGCAATGGTCATTGCTGCTCCTGCCCCGTGCTATTAACTTGTAGCGGGTTTGCCACCATCATGTCATGTAAGGTACAGCCACCATCCGTGAAGTAACAATATCCGCTCGCATCCAACCATCACTCAATATGAACCGGGGTCATGTAGCTTGTAAGATCTTATCTATTGTATTACAAACTACAAGTTTGTACACATGGATTTTGGTGTGCTCTCCACCTATTGCAAGTCAAACAAAGTATATGCCTCAATTATCATATGAGGAATCTGATGTACATTGGTCCAAAAGCACTATGAAAGTTTGATGCAGGAGACACAACCTCAATCATATCATTGTGTGGTAAATTATCAAATTGTGTGCTAATTTGGAAATCATCAATCAAAAGAGAGACCTAGAACCGTAGACGCTGAACTCATAGTAGACGCTGAACTCATAGAGCATTTCCCACAGCTTGTGGTGTGATTAGAGGTCCTTTAAACAATGGACTATGCTTGATCTAACTGATGAAATATATCCAAATGCGTTTGAATTGACGATGGTGGTAACGAATGAGAAGCCATTTGTGACCGTTCATAGATCCAACGCAGTCATTGATATTTCTGTTGGAAGATCTTCGGGAGATTCTCGCGTTAATTATCCTGGAGTCATCAGTAAGTAACCATCAAAATTCAATCCTCAAAAAATTTGATTCTCCAAAACTGCAAATTAATAAATTATATTGTTAGCACACTAGTAACTCCACTTTTTCTCACTCTCTTCTCTATAGATACATACGTTGAAAAAATAACAAGGGGGGACCACTTCCAAAAGGCTTTATGCTCTTCCAGAATCACAGCACTTTATTATGAGGTCCCAACCCTTTACATCGATGAGTAGCAGTAGTAGTGACGATAATACATGTATCGTACATGAATACATACATCGTACACGTATAATTTTGTACCGTATAACTTAAACCGTAGCCGTTACTGTAGAGCAGAGGGCCACTGATCCACTATTAAGAATGATTACTCATAACCTTCTGGGATAGCCATTTCATTGTCGTGAGCCTATGATTATCTCATACCTCCTTAATGAAGTCCAAAATTTAGGGGGCAACAACAGCAGTCTTGGAAATGATGGGAGATGCTTAGTTCTTGGAGAGCTTAATTATCTCGTTGATTGGCCATCATCATCATTCTTTGACTTCAATGGTGTCCTCGAGTTTCTTTCTATAGCTTCTTCAGACATAGCTATGATTGTTATTCGAGCTGCATTTGGGAACGAGATGAACGAGATCCAGAAGGCACCTGGAAATAGGATAGGGAGGTGACATTCATGTCAACACTAAGGAAGAAGAAGTGCAAACGTCGTTTCATATTGACTACGTATTCCTTGTGAGGAAAAAGCAAAGCTTAGATAGATGCTATATATAGTAGTCTATATCAGATCCAAAAAGAAAAGTATATATGTCTCTCTCTTTTTGTAACCATGCAGTTATCAGATGGTACTGTGGTAATAGGATAAGGACGCCGAGTTAATTGAATATCTATTGCACGCAGTATTGGGGTAAGTTTTATTTCTTCAATTTCTTTTTGCAAGTTTAAAAATTACTGTACAAAATAAGAGAAAATTTCCTGAAGGTTCTTGTTGAGAATGACATGATCAATTGAGTACATTATTGTTATTGTTCAGATGTCTTGTATAATTATGATACTTGTACCTTATTGCACGTTGTGGTGTGTTTCTTGAATGGCTGTAAAGATGTAAGTGAAAGATTTAAAGCTTTGTAAGTTCACATTTGCAAATGAAAGCAAATTGTGTTTGTTAAAAAAGAGAACATGGTAATTCATGTATATAAACCATAATGACAAAGGAGAGTAAAGCCTTTTCTGTGAACAAAGTGGAGCAACTCTAATTCTAGTTTGTTTCATTTGATGGAACTTGTTATGGATTATTATATGTGTTTTCAAATGTTTGAATTTGATACCATCTTAATCAGTCATACATTTTCTTCATCCAACCAGGTGGCCTAATCGCTTGTGTAGGCCTGAAAATTTTAATTTTTTAATTTTGCATTGACGGAGTTGCAATCAGCTTTTTAGACAATGGTAACTATTATACTTTGATATTTCAATTCGTAAATTACTCTATCAAAATAACACTCCGCTTGTTAGGGATCGCTCTTGTCTGTTTTAGAAGCTTATGAGGGAGCTTTTTGCATGGTTCAAGAATCAAAACACCAGTTCAAGATAGAGATTGATGATATTCATGGATAACGGTGGTTTTGTGATATTTATTTTTATGGTTTTTTTGGACATTTTTGTAATATATCATACATTACAAGTGTTTTTACTTGAGTATAAAAATATATGCAGTGACTGTATAGAAAGTTATAACTATACTATTGGATCTAAGTTGAGTTAAGTGATGTAATACGGTAAATTGATTAGGAGATAGACTTCAACCTTTAGTTTTTCTAAGATACTTAATATATCTATTAAAAAGAAAAACCTGACCTTAGTTGACGGAACACATGCACTTATGTTGAAATATACAATTTAAAGAAGAGACTTGGGTTTCATGATATCTCAAAAACATCTGATTTGTTGATAGATGAATTCATCTATTGATAAGTGACTATGGCATGTATGTCTATCCATTGGTCTGCATACAGCATAAGCAAAGCTTTTTTGGGTTATTTGCTGTACATTTATGTGAGAATAAATTTAAATTCATGTATTGATAACAAATTCCATTTTCCTCTAAAGTATCTTAAGGATATGTGATGCCATTTGTAGTGTCTCATCTAGATTGCTTGGACATTGGATTTTTGTAGTGATAGTAGTTAGAGGTATTTCAGCAGTTTCCCATAGGCTACTTTTCAACAGTCAGATTTTGTGCTCGGGGTACTAACTTCACGGTGTGGCCCACCATAACTTTGCACCCTTTTCACCATCGAGTGTGCAGTCAGCGGGGATGTTAGGGTTTCAGACCTAGCTCGGGTCCCAGGGTATACTTTTGAAGTGTAGCTCCAAAGAGTTCATTTCTTTGATGTTGAGCCTTTGAGTTCTTGGCTATGGTAGACAAAGGTCGGCAAGCATCGCATGGATTCTCTTAGCTAGAGTGGGTGTGGCTTGACTGTAATCAGTGCCCAGTTGTTGGCAGTTTATAGAGTGATAGATCAAGTATTGCTCTGAGTTGAGTTGAGTTGATTTGAGAGTTGTAAACAATCTAATTACATCAGAGAAGTGCAGTCAGGGGGAAATCAGGTGTAGGAATTGAGAGTGTTGGTGGTATCTCCAAGACTCGCTGATCGTTGGTAGCTCGATCGGAACTCAAGTTTTCCCTAGTGTGCAGAAGCTCGTTCAATTCAAGCCCGTGTTGCTTTATGAGATGGAAGGTTTTTGTTTAGATTTCTTATGATTGGACCCCCTCCATTCTCCATTCTTTCTATTTGTGCACCACGTTTGTGAGAGGTGCCATGACTTTTGAGCGTTGGTGCTATGGTGTGCTCTCAATGGTGAGACTGGAATGATGACCAATTAGACTACATTTGTTTCTCTCTGATGAGGTAGGGAGTGATGACCTGCAAACCGTGAGAGGGCGTGTTGTGATGGCAAGTAACAAGTTGCCCTTTCCTCTAGTGTAGTTATCTCGCTTAGAGTTATATTAGCGGGTGGTGTTCTGTAGGTATTAGCACTTGGTGGTGCTCAATTGGTGTTGGCACTTGGTGGGGTACTTGCGGTTGCAGTTTGTGGTTCCAATTTGCAGTTGCAGTTGTGCTTACTTTGTCACAATGGAGTTCTTTGGGGATTCTAGAGGAGTTAGCCCTATAATACGCAATGGGTTTACTCAAAGTGGTGCTCAATATTAGCTTGTATCTTAGGTCCCAGTGAAGGAGGAGATTGACTCCGAGTTGGAGTTTGACATAGGAGCTAATTCAATTGAGAGTGCACTTGGCATGTTTGCACCATTGTTGTGGACATGGACAAGATTTATAGGGCCTCCAAGGCCCTAGGCGTTACTCTGGTACAATGGGTACCATTGAATTAGATGACTTCATCCAAGAGTTTGATAGTTGGTGTGATCTACAGCAAATGCGGAACCCAACTTTGTTTATACACTTCATGGCAAGGAAGGGGTTGTTTTAGCATTTGGAGGGTCCGCCGATAGACGACTACCATGAGTTCATGAGAGCTCTTTTGGAGGAGACTGAGTTATGGAGATAGTATTGGTCTTTGAACTATATCTTTATCACTTCAAGCTCGGTTGCCAGGAGTAGATTGGCTGTACCTACGAGTTCTAGCTTGAGTAGTGTTGGTGGAGCTAGTGGAGGTGCACTAGCTAGAGATAGTGCTAGCACAAGTGGAGGTACTGCTATAGGAGGTGGCGTGGTACCGGGGTTTAACACCATGGTGGAGTTCTTCCAGTGTTTGAGGTAGAACTACCAAGGAGTGTGGACTGACAAGTTGAGGAGCTTGTAGGAGTTCCAGCGGAAGGCTGGAGAGAGCCTACGCGAGGCATACACTTGCATGAGGAGGCTGATCAGTTTCACTCAAGGAGTTACCAAGGCCCAAGTAGTCCATTCTTGGTATGGGATACTGGACAAGGAGTTGCAATGTAGAGTTCGTGATGCTATGTTGTTACAGGCTACTTTGCCTACTTTGGCAGTGGTCTTTGGTTTGGCTAAGTGTATTGAGCTTAACATGGTGGAAGAGAGGGTGGTGACATCTAGATTTGGTAGAGAGTCCTCATCCATAGCTATTACTTCTTCTAGAATGCAATAGAGTGCACCACGCTTAGTTGGTTTTTGAAGATAGGGTGGACAGCCCAGATCCTATGGAGCAAGTGGAGGCCCTACTATAGTTAGACCTTTACCTTCATTTTTAGGTCAATAGTAGCCAATGAGTGGTAGTGTTGCTTGTTGGACGTGTGGTGGAACTCACCATAGGAGAGAGTGTACTCATGTCAGCGGACCTTATACCTCTGGTGCATCATAGCCGACATAGAGGCAGTGTGAGCATTGCCACAAATTTGGTCACACTAGTGACCAATGCTTTGACCTACACCCGGAGTTACAAAGTGGTAGGGCTACTATGGCTGGTAGTAAAGAGGAGTTCTAGTTCACGGAGGACGAGGTGGTGGTAGAGGATCTACACCTAGTAGAGGTGTGATACCTACCCTTACTTCTGATACACCTATGGCTACTTGGATTGAGTAGTTGGAGCAGAGGTTGGCTAGTAAGGCCATTGTTTAGAGGAGATCAGATTTGGATGTTGAGGCTTCCACCTCATATGCTGGTGATAGAGATGCTTTGGCCTTCATGTGCGGAGCAAAAAAGGTGGATGCATATGCAGTAATGACTAGGAGTGTAGTGCATGTTCTAGAGCCTAGAGGAGCATCAATGGAGTTGGACCCATAGAGAGGAGAGGTTGAGAGATAGGTCAGACTTCCCCAGTCTTTCATGCTATCTGAGGCATTGCAAAAAACATCCATGGCTCCTAAACATCCCAGTGCAGGTGTGGTAGGTGGTGATGGAGTGCATGATAGACTACCTGCTAGTAAGCCACCTTCTACTACACAAACTAAGTCTAGCATGATATTGGGGGCAACTCAATTGATTATACGGTGCCCTTTTGTTTTCAGCCAGTGACATGTTTATATTGGGAGTTGACCCAACCCCCATGTTTTGGTTGGCTGCCATGCTTTGTGAGAGTAGGGGTGATATGGTTCATACTACTAGAGTAGAGGTGGCTAATAGTAGAGCTGACTTGGTTGAGGAGCATGGGATTCATTCAGCGACCAATGGTGTATGGCAAGCAGTAGCGGCTAGACTTGAGGAGTTGCCAACTAGACCGGCCTTTGAGAGAGCATGGTTTACACCTGGTGTTGTTCTATTGGATAACCAAAGGAGGATTTTTTGTTTGGTGGGACCTTCAAGGAAGGTCTATACACCACAAAGAGTCTTGTTAGACTCTGGTAACCAACCCTTTATGTTGTGGAAGGTTGTAGTAGTCGGTTTGGAGTTACGGAAGACTAATGTGGAGTGGTGTCCATTTCAGATCCAAACATCTCTAGGTGGAGGTTCAACACAATACATCACACGTGGGGAGCTTGTTATCCAAGTTCAACTTGGTCATCCGATTGATAGCTCAGTGGTGAGAGCTCAAGCTATTGCAACAATAACTTAGTCATACGATGTGGTAGTTGGGGAAGCAATGTTATAACCCATGTTGACATCTTAGTGATGGACTATCTTTGCACTGGTGTTGTAGGTGGCACACATGGGCCAAAGAGAGAGATTGTGTCCTTCAACGAGCCAGACAATTCAGATTGGAGGGAAAACACCTTTTGCATGTATGGGAGGATGGTAGAGTGAGAGTAGTACCACTTCCATCTTAGAGTCTACAGTTGATCCGTCATGCTCATGAGGAGCTAGGACATTTTGGAGTAAAGCATACATATAGCTTACTCCAATGTCATTACTGGTGGCACGGTATGCATACCAAGGTATAGCAGTTTTTTGCCAGATGTGTGGTTTGTGATTGAGTTAGAGCATCATTCAATGCTCCTACACCATAGTTACACCCATTACCTATCATGGGATTGGGTTACCATTGGAGTTTGGACTTCATTGGACCTTTACCATTGACTGTGAGACATCATTGGTATGTTTTGGTGATGGTGGAGCACTTCTCCAAGTGGATTGAGTTGGTGGCACTTCTTGATCAGTCTAGTGAAGGGACAACTTACCCGTTCCTAGATCAAGTTCTTAGTCATTTTGGTGCACCAATTGATGTTTTGACTGATCAGGGTACAAAGTTCTTGGGGGAGTTTCACGTCTTGTGTGATAAGGCTTTCACTGATCATAGTACTACCTCCCAAGATCACCCTGAGTTAGTCTGGGGTAGCAAAGAGAGTGGTCAAGACGATGAAGAGAGGATTGCAAAAGTAGAGTTTGTAGAGAGGCCACTTGGAAGATTGGGATCTCCAATCACCTTGGTTGGCCATGAGCTATCAGTTCAGCCGACAAGCCTCCTTAGCATCCTTCTCTCCTTAGTTTCTACTCTATGGACAAGATCCAAATTTACCTACATCCATTTGTCGAGATGCTAATATAGTGTTAGACTTGGATCCAGATATATAGATGAGCACATGTTCTCGACGGGTAGAGATATTTTGGTGAGTGATGCCGATGGCCTTTGAGAACTTGGTAATTGCTCAACATAGAGATGCCTTATGCTATGCTACCATTTGAGGAGGAGGTTATAGATCCTCAATCCGTCAATTTCATTCAAGAGATTATGTATATCTACAGTAGACAATTGTAATACCAAGAGCTAGCCATATGATCTAGATGTGAAATTTGGTTTGGTAACATCTGGAATGATGTTATATATGATGGTTAAAATAGATCAGATAGAGTATCACCAAAAGAGTACTTCTACTAATAGGGCAAAAACCAAAATAGACTTGAAAAACTTAGAATCAATAGTTAGACATATGATTTAAAGGTGAGAATTGGTTTGATAACATCTAGATGATGTTACACATGATGGACTAAACAGATCAGAAAGAGGTATCACCAAAAGGGGGACTTCTACTAATAGAGTGATCAAAATATGCCTAAAATCTTTGAAGGCAATTTTGGAGGTCTAAACGGGTGAATTAGGCCTAAAAAATGTGTAAATTCCTTTCCCAATGGAGCAAAGGCAAGCCTTCCCTCCCCCTGCTTTGTCTTTTTTAGAGCTTTCCAATAATACCTCACCCACGTGATTATGAGATTCCTACAAGAAGATTCACTAAAAGATTCCCTCCGGTCAAAGCTTGTTTGACCAACCAGATAAGACCAAGATCGACATGTCACCCATCCGAATAAGTAATCCAAGGGTGGAGCTTGCTGAGATGTCACCTATTTGTGTGCCTAGTCCTATGATGGAGCTTCCTTGGAGGAGATCCTCTTTGTTTATATAATAAAGAGAAGGTGCTCCTTTGGAGCATCAGATGATTGAATGTGAAATTTGTGTTTTTTCTCTTGTCCTTGGAGTATTACATTGGTATCATAGTAAGTGTTTTAGTCCAAGAAAGTGGATCACCCTTCTTGGAAGAACACAAACTACTGAAATTGAGTAATTTGAGGTGAAGAACATAAGGTAATTGCTAGACTTAGGAAGGACTTTAGAGAGTGGATGGGATGGATGCATTGAGAGGACAATTTTTTGCACTTAGCTTTCCATTCTTGAATCCATTCCACATCAAGGTTATGTAGATCTAGCGTGAGAAAATAAGAGGATCACTAGTTTATTTGGAGCAAAATTCATAGACAGTGTGATGAACTCACCAAACCCAATGATTCTACTTGAGGTGGTATACGACAGAGAGTAGGGTTTGACAATCTATATTCTATTAGGATGTTATGGATGTGAATGTCCTAAATCCACTCCCTTTTGACACTCAAGTAGAAAAATTGTTCTGTAGTGAGACCAAAAGTGATGTTTAGAGATTTTGTGGTTAGGAATTTTGGTGAGGAGTATTATCAACAAGTGATAGCTTTTGAGGTCCCAATGGTAGTTTTGATAGTTTGTGCGTCTTCCAATGTGATCATATTGACTCTATATTGACATAGACATTAGCAATTGAGTGTTGTAGGAACCATGGATCCGCAATTGCAAGAGCTGGTGCAAGGAATGCAAGGGATGTTGAATGAACTTTGAGAGATTAAGATGACCATAGAGACATTACAAAGTCAAGTGTAGATCCTCAGGAATGATCAAGCAATGCAAGAGGAAGAGTCATCTCAAAACCCAATACTTGCAATGGAAGTACTTGGAAAGGCATCTGTGCATACAAAGTCTATCAATGATGAACCCATATTGCTACTCCAGATGAAGAGTTTTAGGCTCCTGCAGGGCTCCTTCGACTTCTCCCCACTCCTGCCCAACGTTGAGAATAGGTGAGTATGGATCTCATTTGTGAATTACCCAAGACAACCTCAAGGTTTGACTCCATCGTGGTCTTTGTGGACTAGCTTAGCAAAATGATTCATGTATGCCCTACCACCAAGGATATGCCGCCCCACAACTAGTTTAATTATACTTAGATGTAGTCTTCTCTCACCATGGCTTGTCTTGAGTACTCGTCACTAATAGAGACACTCAATTCACTAGTTTGTTTTGGCAAACATTCTTTGGTTTCTTCAAAACCAAGTTGGCCATGTCCATAGCTTACCACCCACAAACAGATGGAAAAACAAAGTGGACTAATTGCATTATTGAAGACATGTTACGCGGCTTTACCTTAAAAGAGCAAGAGAGGTGGGATACCTTATTCCCGTTGGTGGAATTTGCTTACAACAATTCAGTGAATGCATCCACCTAGGTCACTGTGTTCTTCCTCATGTATGCTTAGCATCTCTTCCCGCCTTCTAGCTTGATGAAGATCCGTCTGGTGGCTACCAAGGTCAACGCAGTCAACACATTTGTTTCTAGAATCCAACAAGGTGTAGAGAGTGCCAAGCACAGAATACAGATTGCACAAAATCGACAAAAGTAGTATGTTGATGCATATCGTAGGCACATGGATTTTAATGTTGGAGATTAGGTGTGGCTATCGACAACCAACCACATTAGTTGGACCTTGTAAGCTCAGACCTTGTTTTATTGGGCCTTTCTTGATTCTTTGTCGAGTCGGCGTTATGGCCTATCACCTCGAGCTACCACCACACATAAAGATCCATCTAGTGTTCCATGTTTCTCTACTACAAAAATATGCTCCCCGATTAGGCCAATGTCATTCCACACAAGGCATTTGACCTTGTCTGACACTCATTGATGGCACAGAGGAATATGAAGTGGAGCGTATTCTCCAAAAATGTATGCATAGTACTCGCCATCTGCGGGTGGACTATCTAGTACAGTGGAAATATTACCCCCTCTATGAAGCAACTTGGGAGCCTATTGCCAATTTGACACATGCACTAGTGTTGGTGCAAGCGTTTGAGCAACAATTATACAACGAGGACATTGAGTCTTAAAAGGAGTGAGGTTTGTAATACCAAGAGCTAGCTATATGATCTAGATGTGAAATTCAGTTTGGTGACATCTGGAATGATGCTATACATGATCCAAAATAGATCAGATAGAGTATCACCAAAAGAGTACTTCTACTAATAGTGCAGAAACTAAAATAGACTTGAAAACCTTAGAACCAATAGTTAGACATATGATTTAAAGGTGAGAATTGGTTTGGAAACATCTGGAAGGATGTTACATATGATGGACAAAACAGATCAGAAAGAGATATCACCAAAAGGGGACTTCTACTAATAGAGTAGGAACCGAAATATGCTTGAAACCTTTGAAGGCAATTTTGGAGATCTAAACAGATGAATTAAGCCTCAAAATTGTGCAGATTCCGCCCCCCCCCCAACATAGAAAAGGCTAGCTTTCCCTCTCCTTGATTTGCCTTGTCGAGAGCTTTCCAATGGTACCTCACCCATGTGATTTTGAGATTCCTATAGGAAGATTTGCTAAAAGATTCCCTCCGGTGAAAGCTTGTTTGACCAACCAGATAGGACCAGGATTGATATGTCACCCATCCAAGTAAATAATCCAAGGGTGGAGCTTACTTGGAGGAGATCCTCTTTGTCTATATAATAAAAAGAAGGTGCTCCTTTAGGGCATCAGATGATTGAGTGTGAAATCTGTGTTTTCTCTCTTGTCCTTGGAGTATTACAACATCATCTATGACACTTGATATTTTGACATGCCGTATTATCTTGAGAGTGCGTGAGGTTTTGCCATCTAGAGTCCTTGTGTTGGAAGGACATGATGGTGTTGTTTAAAAGGATCATGTGCACAATTGTGCATCATGCCACCTCCCAAACATTGATGGTATTATGGACCCAAGCTTGGCACTTGTATGTGCAGGCTTGAGGTGTATGTTATGTGGCTCTTCTGGTGGAGCTGCTACTATGTTAGTGTGTGATATCTATTTGAGAGGATAGTATATGGCATGTATGACTCCTCCTCTCATGGTGGTTCCTCAAGGATAGTGGTTATGTCCTAGATGTACTTGACCTATAGCTAGTTCATTATGTATATGGTATAGATTGCAGACAAGCGACTAACGATGGAGCTCCATAGCACCCAATCTTCTGATCTTTGCCCATCATTGGGTATACCATGTACTTGGAGTAGATGGCTATTTGGGGTTAGAGGGACCTAACCGCTAGCTAGGGGGCAATTGTGGCACTTTAGAGTCTATGTATGACTTATGTGTGAGTTGTGCTTCTATAGTGTATGATGTTGATAGCAATGTATGTTGTGTAGTGATGTATATATGCATGATAGCTGTCACACCATTTGTAGTGTCACATCTAGATTGCTCAAACATTGGATTTGCAATGATAATAGTTATTGGTATTTCAGCAGTTTCCCATAGGCTACTTTCCAACGGCCAGATTTCATGTTTGGGATATTGACTTCACAGTGGGACCCATCATCACTTTGCACCGTTTGCACCATCTAGTGTGCCATCAGCGGGACTGTTAGGGTTTTAGACCTAGCTTGAGTCCCAATGTATACTTTCAAAGTGCAGCTCCAAAGAGCTCACTTCTCTGATGTTGAGCTTTTGAGTTCTCGGCTATGGTGGACAGAGGCCGACAAGCGTCACTTGGATTCTCTTTGCTAGAGTGTGTGTGGCTTGATTATAATCAGTGCTCAATTGTTGGTAGTTTATAGAGTGATAGATCAAGTATTGATCTAAGTTGAGTTGATTCGAGAGTTGTAAATAATCTAATTACTGTGGCACTTTAGAATCTATGTATGACTTATGTGTGAGTTGTGCTTCTATAGTGCATGATGTTGATGGCAATGTATATTGTGTAGCAATGTATATACACACAATAGATACTTGAGAATTCTTTTAGTAGCATCTCAATTCATTTAATTAAAAATATTTTACACTCTAAGAAATGAAACCAAGAGTGTTCTTTCCCATGAGAGAGTGCGCAAAAGAACATTTATTAGAACAAACACTTGACTAGCTCTTCTTAAGATCTCTCTTTTTTCAAATAGCAAATTTCCAAGGTACAATAGTTATTAAGGTATGACAAAGATAGTAGCTATTTGCCTTGTTAAAACAACTGAAAAAATATTAAATTTTATCCAAATTTTGGAATTGCACAAATTTCCAATGGTATAAATTTAATTTTTTTTAATGAACTGAGATATATATTATTTAATATTAATGAAAATAATAATGAGAAAAAACAAAAAAAATCCTAGTAATAAAAAGTGTATTTCCGAGGTGTATAATTAAAATCATGCTGAAATCATACCACATTATTTCAGATTTATTATAAATTGTATATAAGTGTACAATATTTTCTATAGATGGAGAAAGTTGAAAGTGCTAATGTCTTATTTATTACATATATATATATATATATATATATATATATATATATATATATATATATATGCAAAAGCATTTTACCATATGGGTATACATCAATTTTAACATCAATGGGTTTACCAAGTTAATTGTTTTTAGTATCAAAGCTTCCTAAAATTCAATTAGCACATATTTAAATACACTCATTTGGAGTATGTTGATTTGAGAAATAATTGCAAATTCCAACACAAAATCATCTTTTATTCTTGTGATAAATAAACTCCAAAAGTATACAAATACAATCATCTAAAGATAAAGTAAGAGAATTCAGAGTATCTCCAAAGTCTAAAGCCCCCAAGTATGAAAACCTGCAAAGAACAATATATGTTGGATTGTATCATGGATATCTCAAAATGCATAACTAAAAAATGAAGAAATTTTGAAATTTCTTCCACAAACAAGAAACACTTATTGCACCAAACCACAATAAATAATCTCCAAAGAAGAAAGCTTGAAATATAATCCATGAACAAGAAGCTATTATAGCATTAAAAAAATGATCTCCAAATACAATAGAGTTCTCCAAAATACTACATGTTCATCTTTTTCATAATTTTTTTGAGGTATATAGGTAAGAGAAATAGGATTATCCTAATGGTGATGACTAGAGTTTCTTTAGAGTCCTTAGAGTTGTATGCATATGCATCCCAACTAAATATAATCAATATAAAAAATATGAACTTCATGCATATATTAGCTTTCAAATATAAATAATATGAAATAATTGACACTCCCTTTCATAAGTACAATGCAAGAGATGTGCACAATTTTCTCTTCATCTGCATGGAACTCAAGAGTACCTTTTGATATAAGTACAAAAAACTTTTAAGTTCAATGGATATAAATGTTTGAGAAGTCTATTGTAGAACCTGATAGTACTATTTCTCTTAGTAATAATGATAGCCATTGTACTTTAGCAAGTATGGAACATGCAAAATCTACTCTCTCTCTCTATAAAGCCTTGGCTAATTTGAACATTAAATAATACACATTTTGATATTGAATGTCATAGAATAACATTGACCATGAAAAATATTTACCGAGTAGATGTCACCAAGTAGAATGCACATACTGTTTATATAAAACACTATAATAGACAAAATCCTCCAAGTGAGTGTATATGAAACATTACTTATTGTAGATCCAATCATTACACCAGTAAATGTATTCTCTAGCACTTCAAAGGGATTTGAACTTAGGGAGCTTAAACCATTAGTTATTGTAGATTCAATACTTACACTACTAAAATTATGCTCTAGCTTTTCAAAGGGATTTGAACTTAAGAAGCTTTGACACTCCAGGTGAGTTTAGACTATGAACTTATGAAGGGGTTTGAAATTAGATCTTGACACTTCAAAGTATTATATCTAGTAGATCAAACCATTATTTCCTTTAAAGTCAACTCTGATCCTCTCATTTGAACAGAGTTATATACTTCATAAATCAAATAATTGGTTTATTTGAATTTAGTCTTGATGCTCAAAAAGATGCAGTCATTCCTCATAAAATTGACACATATAGACTGCAATCTCTATAATATTATATTTATAACAACATCATGAACTCTATTAATTCCACTTTAAAAAGTGACAAATTGAAAAAAATCTAATTTAAATATCATATTAAGTTGTAAACATAAAATTCAAGTACGCCAAAGAATACAAAATGAAGCAATGCTAAATATAGCTAAAGTATGGTAATGAACTCATTGCGCATTAATGTATGTCTTAAATCAAAAGAAAACACTAAAACAAAGCTTAGGCATCTATCCATTGACAAACAAGAGTAATACAACGGGCACAATGGTGAATATACTTAGAAGCGGATGGAAATAACTCTATTAAGATCCATCTAATGTTCTACAACACAAAGATATGAATTTTATGGAGCCCAAAATGATTCTACAAACTAAAAATGGATGATATGTCTGAGTTTCTATATATATCAGTTTAATACACAGATGGGTCCTTGAAGAAAAAATCCATTATGAACATGGAAAAAGAAGGACAATATTGAGATACAAATCTTTTGCTAACTTAGAGCTCATTTGGTTATATAGCACATTTCCCAAAAAAGACAGACCATTGAAGTATAGAAGAAGTATCGCTGCGGTGTATAAACCATTTTCTAATAGAGATATCGTTAGAAATTTCAACATGCAAACAGACCATTTTGATACATGAATCTTTTATATGAAAAGTGAGAAACCCTACCCTAATACCATCATCTCCAACAACAGTAACTATTGTGGAATGAGGGTGTAGATGATGTGGAGTAGTCATATTGTGATTGAAGGAACTATAGAAAATTTTGATTGTTAAGATTGACGCCTATATCCAAATTTCCTCCTTAAAATAAAATACAGTAAATTTTTTGTAAAATTATTATTATTTTCTCATGTATTTTCTCATGTAAACCCATTATTTTCTCAGAAAACTAGATATCTTAATTTTGTGTACTCTATCAATCAAAGCATCAGTTTTCATAATTTTATCAAATCGACACCAATTACCAAGTTTTGTCGGCATAACTATAATATACTGAGTAACACAATTCTCTTTGATGTTACCTTGATGTTTAAATTTAGAGCTTTACCTTTAGAAGTTGAAGTTTTTAAAAATTACCTTTCACATGATTGATTTAATCGAATAAGCAGAACAGGAGAATTTCTCTTCAAAACCATGGGCCCAACTGTTCCATTTGTTTTTTTGCTTAGAGTAATTCCTTAGAGTGGTTTAAATAGAATGAAAACCGTAGATCAGATTGAACAGAAATTTAATTGTAATGAGTTACAAGAGAGCGTGATCCATAAGCACAACTCATTTATCTGTCACCATCTTGTACATAAATCAAGCTCTTTGCCCCCATAAGTATGTACATATATCGTTTGGAAAAGAGAAAGAGGCGACCACATAGAACACATGAAGGATGGGATGGGAAAAGGGGAATTTACTTCGTGAGATGCTAAATACAAAGTACCCCTCCCGAATGTCTTACGTGAATCAAGACTCCTAGGTGTATTGAAAACCAACGAAGAATTCGAGAACTTCAATAGCCCGTAAAAATCTAGGATGAGCTAACTACTCTCGTTTCCCTGTCCTAAGTACTTACTGAGTGTACTTGTAGTGCCAATCAAACAAGGCAATAATCTAGAACCAAGAAAAGAGATGAGCTAAAATGATACCAAATCATGATTCTAGATGCGTTGGTTAACGTAGAAAAGAAATCCAAAAGATCAATTTCGATTGGCTGATAGTTGACAAATCTAGCCTTCTGGAGTGAGGTCGAAGGCTTTGACCTGTTCAATTCCGCGGTACAATTAAAACATTACAAGAAAATAAGCAAAAACAAAACTATGAAAACATAAAAAAAGCTTTGCCACCACAAGTGCATGACACTGTCTATTGAAGGCCGTGCACATGGCCATGAAATTTCATCCCAACAAAGAAGTCAAGTGCATGAGCATCCCATTCGCTCGTGAGAATAGGAAATGAAACTTTTCAATTCTCTCATACGCGCAATCTTGTTTGGAGGCAGAAGAAAACATCAGAGTCTATATTATCCTCCCTCGATGGACCACAATGCTATGGAAATTGTGAGATAGTACTCGTCATTTCTTGCTCACCGGTCCACCTTTAAAACATAAGAACTGTACGATTCTTCCCCATCATGAAGCCTTGCTTGAGACCCTGTGACCCTACAGCATCTTCCTTCAGGTTCTTGATAATCCAAGAGGGTGTTTTCCTAATATGTTTCCTGAACTGTTTGGCATGAATCTTTTGGTTTTAATCAAGTTTGTAGAAAGTCGGACTTCCCGGATTGGGTATGCATGGCATCAAAGAACTCATTGCACGTTGTTGACAGAGCAAATGCCGAGTCCAGCTCGTAATCTCCAAAACAGTATGGTGTCATGAAATTTGGACTATTTGGTAGTTTGGTGGTGTATACTAGCAGTGGATAAGAAGACGTATTCTCAGTCATGAGACGAATTTCATTTAATTTCTAATAAAATGAAACTTTTTAAAACTACTGCCTTGGGTTTCTTAACTCAATTGCAACTCGATTCGGCTGTGTAGTTTTCTTCTTTCATTGCCTTCGATCTTTCCTAACTTCCTAGACCCAACGACTTTCTGTTATGCATTCTATTCTACCTTCTCTTGACCGGCTGCGGTTTTAGTCATCGTGTGTCTACTCTGTCTTCTATGCCATTTACTTTGAAGATATGATGATTATGCTATGCTGATCTATTACACAACATATTTCATAGTGAAAACTGGGGAAATACACGAACCGGTGATAGTGTTGAATAAAACTAGTGCTTGGGCGACTTCTCCACATGCACGGCATTCTTTTTGCCCAGTTGTATATGTTATTTCTTATACTACACTTCTTGGGAGATCTATTCCTTCCTTCCTTTCCTGTAGACAAGACATCGGCGATAATGCTGGGAATCATGGTGAACAATAAAGTGCTTGAAATCTAGGGAAACCCATACTGATAATCCCCAACCTACATCAATTGTCCGACATGAACAACATACAGAGGAGTGGCTTAT
This sequence comes from Lunularia cruciata, assembly GCA_948567375.1. NCBI lineage: Eukaryota > Viridiplantae > Streptophyta > Marchantiopsida > Lunulariales > Lunulariaceae > Lunularia > Lunularia cruciata. The sequence goes on from OX419759.1 coordinate 17,400,525, forward strand.
AGTATCGGCTATGGTGTGTTTGATGATTGTTTCGCAATCTATCGGATCTGCTATCGTATGCACCCGTTGATTTCGTGTCACCATTGAGCAGAAGATCGGAGAAGGTTACATGGTGAGCGAGATCACTACTATAGAAGCATATTATCCTATGAAGAGAAAGTCAAAGGCGTCCCAAAATTAGTTGAGTCTTCTTGTATGTGCGCTCCACATTCCGGGGGCTTCTGGTTCCACTTTCTATTCTACTGGTGGAAACCGACCACAAAGACTGCCGGGACTATATGTGAACAGCATTTCATGACATGCTGATGCTTTTGGCTCCTTATATAGAAAGGAACAAACAGGAACATCGTCTAGTTGCAAGCTTTGTCCAGGGCATCGCTGAAATTTCTCCTCGTGTATCAGTGCCATGCAAAAGCGCGTAACCTTAGCATGCCCATGTTGTGTAAGCGTTCTCGTATAAGGTTAGTTCTGACGTTTAATACGTCTGCAAAGTTTCGGACTATTCAAGAAAAAGTTTAATCACAATCGGACAACCAATTGACAGGATATCTCTAATTTCCTAATTTCTTTATATCTCTAATTCCCTAATTTCTAATTATCTCTAACTTGTTAAACTCTTGACTAGTCTAAAACTAATCAGTGTGAAAGATGCTGCATCTAAGCACACAAACCCTCCCCCTGTGCTGTGGCGTGGGGGATCAACGGTAGATTGACATTAAAACTCTCTTGATTAGCTTTTAACCAGCCGTCTTCTTAGCTCGTTGAACAATCGAGATAAGAGTTTTTGAGAGATCTTTCTCCGTGTATCCGGTGGAGGACATGCCGGTCAGCAGGATGACCGTGTGGGGTTTCGACATGTATGAACAACAACTACTAGTCATGGAAAAGAATGAATAGAAGAAACCTCCATCCTAATTTAAGTTATCCTGATCTAAATATGGATGTTCCTCTACGGTGAATTTAACAGAGGCAGGAGATTGGGAGTACAGTAGACGAATTTCTCCACAAAGTCCTTGCGAGAGAAAAAAGATAACTGTAAGGAGAGATAAGTTGGCTTGACTCAAACTGTCTGAACGTTGTTTGAGGAGTCTTATTGGAGTAGGTATGAGTGTGTAAGAAGAAAACAGTTCCTCGCTTGTCACTACTCATCGTGTCATTTCCTAAATTCAAGGGAAAGAGAAGGAGTGGTGGTGTGGTGGGGTAGCGCTGGACAACATACATACACCCGGCAGCAAAAATCCACCGTTGAAACAACGCCACTTTGGAGAGGTAGAAAGAGAATCCTCATCTAGAATACTATAGTTGATGCATATGTAGTATTGCCGTTTTACATGTCTCTGGTGGGGTTGCATAGCCCTCTGTCTGGAAAGATCACTGGTGGAGACACTGATGTCTTTTCTCCATCGTTCATTGATTGGTTGGTTTCCAAGAAAGATCAGAATGACCGAAAGAAATCTATGAATTCCTCCGAAGTTTACACAACCAACTGTAGATTCTGTGTTCTGTGAATAAAGTCATAGAATGGTTCATTTTCACTTGACTACTGTTTGGAACGATGCAATGATGTTCGTATAATGAGCAATCAACGATCTTCAACCGAAGAGTAGTAGATTCTAAGGTAGAAAGCGGAACAACAGTCGATAACTTACTGCAGGACGATTCAAAACCAGAGTGTATAATTCAATGTTCTAGTAAACAAGGAAGGTATTCTTTACACTTTGACACTTTGATAGCTTTGATCATCGAGGAGTGTTGAGAAGAGGAAAATGGGGGACCACGGACTTTAATTGCACCTCTTCGTGTTACAAGTCTCACAGAGCAACGTACGTACCCTTCTTTTCATGCGGTAGGGATGGAGGTTCAAAGAGGGAAAGAGAGAAGCACAGAAAGCACATAAAGACTGTGTACTGAAAGGAAGTAAAAAGCAAATCACGTTGCAAGAAAATCAATGGTCTGAAATCTACTCGAGCCCTATCACCGGTCCACAACTCTACTATAGACAAATATCCCCAATATCGATATTATTGGGGCCTAGCCCCATTTGACATCTTTTGTCTCTCCCTTGTACCGCTTGATGGGGGCTTTCTATCTTTCATGTGTTTGATGTGGTCGCCTTTCTCCTCCACTATAGAGAAAAGGCGACCACGTAGAACACAGGAAGAATGGAAAGACCCCACGAAGGAGGGAAGACCCTACTATAGTGGTAAAGACCTACAACAGCAATCTCATGGAATGCCGATTGATCTCAGTACGTTCACACAACGGGTGGCTTGATGAAAACCTGTCCTGTAAGGATAAATAAATTAACAGCAAAATCAGAGTAAACATACTATACTATCTCTGCACAAGGATGGTCGAATCAATACAATAGCCTGTCCTCCTAGAGGAAGACCTACTTCGGGTGGCCTGGGAAATGGCGGTCCTTCATGACAAACAACTACAAAAACTATGTAGAGAAAAGTTAAATATACCTCGACGAAGACTTTCCTCATGAGAGAGTACTCCAGATACAGAATAACGGAAAACATATTTAATAAAAAACACAAAGATTCAGAGTAAGTAACACCACATCTCTGCACAAGGAAGCCTCAACTACGCACATCCTGTACTTGTTCAGAAACAACTTCAAATGCTAGTAGGATCTGAGAAATACCCACCTCAATATATGGTAAACAATACAATACCTTACACCCTATCCCTGCAGGAGTTGATTGCAATATACCGTTCACTTCAAACTGAAATACAACTCTGACAAGAAGAATGTACGGTAACCAGTCCTCCTGAGAAACAAAAACTACAAAACTCATTTAGAACCGGGAAATGCCTTTGTCCCGTATAAAGTAAAAAAACATAACAAAAACTGGTACAAACCTATCTCTATGCTCACGGATTACATACCAGCAAACTACCAGGAGCATTCAGTAACTAGGGGGTAAAGGCGACCGCGTAGGAAAAATGAAGGATGGGAAGACCCCATCGAGCCGTACAAGGGAGAGACAAAAAAGGTAACATTCAGTAACTAGAAGTGAACTTCAATACACGCCTGTACAGTAGTCCCTTGAGTTCTCGACGACCGATTGCTGGACTGTCTTCTCGTTGGGCGGGGAGGGTTGGAACGGGGCGGGCCTCCCAATTTTCAGCAGAGTGCGGAGTGTTGCTTTTCACACCTCCTTTACATGACAGAGTTGTCCTGTGGTTGGAAGGTTTGCCGTCGTTTTCTGTCTTCATGGTGTACATCACCAGGGGTTAACCAGGGGTTAGTTACTCCCGATAAGGAGGAGTGGGGACCATGGAGCGGGAGGGGGGAGAGGCAGCAGGCGAGAGTGGGTGGACAGCTACGGATTTGACCCCAAAGTGGGCTTTAACCAGAGTTAGTTAACTAAGGAGGTGGGACTACAGAGGCACGTGATCCGTCATGAAGATCGACGTCGGAAGGGCCTTCAAATGCCAGATAGCGAATTAAGACATCCGGTTAGCACCTTAGCTGACAAGATTCGAGAATCGAGCTATACACGTGAAAAATTCAGGCAGATCGACGATTCGGTGCCCTCATCGACAAGACAACTGATGGGTGTCCTCGATTTAGCATCTTAGGAAAGATTCAAGAATCTGGTGGTATTTCACACGAGGGTAGGAGCTGCAGAGGTCGTGGGATTTCACCGGGAGCAGTTTCTTCTCTACCGGTATGCGGTACGTAGAGTATAATTTAGCGGAGACTAGATAGCGACCTGTAGATTTCTGAAGGATTCGTCCCATCATAGCCGTATTGTCATCATCACCCCCTCTTCAGAAGCATGTCCGTCGCTTACTATCTTTGCTACTCATGAGTCATGAGTACTTTCCACAACTTACCTGGAACCGAGGTTTACCATCCGATATACGTACTGTTTACCGGCAATTAGCTAGATCTGGTAGATCCAACGTTTGTCCTCTTCCTTACACCGCGGGAGAAACGCCGGGACTCTTATCACTCGGTTGGGTAAAGCTTCCAACCTAGGTCAGCCGGTTGATAGGTCAAATGATGGCCCTGAATTAATTTGTCCTTCGAGGGAAAGAGTGTCGTCTTCATGTCTCTACAATTGATTGTCATGAGTGCGGGCATACTCCAATCTTACCGGTTTCTCTGCCTTTTACCGGCTGAGGGTTGTAAAAAACCGGCTACAAACCGTGGTTTGTTTTAAGGAGCAACTGTCTACTGGTGCAAGGCCGCAGAAAAGGCTTCACTACTTAAAGTCCGGAAGAGAAGGAGGGCCGTCGTGTCGTCTTCGTGTCTCTGTGTAGTCATTTAATTCTTCTCCTAAGGTCCACAAACGTCTCAAAATCAACTAGTCTTCGTGCTTATGGAATAATGAAGCCTTAATGGAAAGGTCTACGAAATCCTAATTTAGCGCATCCAGGCGTTATTTCAGTAAAATGTTGCAGGTTTAGGGACGACTAAGTTTAGGTTTGGATCCCCTAAACTCAACGATTACTTTTCCCCACCTTAACCCTGTTTAGACCTTACAACACCTCACTGACCAGCAGTGGCCTGTGACATTTCGGCGGCGCGAACTCCTGTCTCTCACCAACGGTGGAATTTAAAGAACACGTGTCTATCTCTTAAATGTTTCACACTTGTCAGAGTGGATGCCAGGTCTGATGCTGCCTCCAACATGGAATAAAACAAAAACGTTAAACTTTCCGTTATACGAGTACTCTTGAACAAACCGACTCTTGTAGGGCAACATCCTGGGTCCAACTTGAATGTACCCCAATGTCAACATCACTCACATTCACGTAGGAAATCAAATCGAACTCAAAACAATGGACGAGAATCGTGAGTTGATTTTTCATGCCGTTTGAAAATCTTGTACCTTCCTTGACCAGTTCTCTACTTGCCACGAACCAGTCGTCTTTAGATGGAGTTGAGGTTCAACGAAGAAACTAGATTCTCGATTCAAGGAGAAATCGCCACAACTTGAAATAGTAGTAGCGCATCGTGGAGGTTAACTTAATAAGTATTCAGACTTCTTTTGACGAGAGCCTAAATAAGCTTCTAAATACCAATAACTAAAGCTTAAGTTGTGAGTCAAAGCCGTGCGATGACTTGGTTTCACTACGACTTATGGGACAATTTGACGTATTTAACAGTCGATCTTCATTTCAACAAATTAAGGATGGCACTTGGAGGCAGAGTCAGAGCAATCGTGTCTTGGTGTTGATTTTATGCATATAAGGAAGGCCAATATGTAGGTTCAAAGTGTTCTTTGTCCACCTAGAGTTTAGTCTTAAGAACCCTCTCTCAGTTACCTAAAGTAAGTGGGTTTGATGAACCCATGAACCACCATCCGAGGCCACCTCCAAGAACCCCAGAAGAATCAAGGCTAGAACAAATGATTTAAAAAAATTTCAGCGTTTGGTCGATCGATGTTTCCTTTCACGAGGGACAAGCAACCAAAATCGAGGAGGGGGCCAAAGCCAGTACTGTAAAGCAGGTGCTGCTGTAGCGAATGTTCTAGGAGACGAGCAGGAAGAAACAAATACCGGCTCCTGTTCCTGTAGAGGATGTTACAATAAAGGTGATACAAAAAGCCGGGAATCTGTATGCCGTAATTTTAGTGAAATACGTATTATGAGCGCTACCTGCACAGAAGTGTATGGTACAGGGTGTGTGGGGGGAAAGAGAAGTAGTGATATACTAAGGTACTTCTTTCCAGGGGAAAAAGGTACAGGCCCAGACCGTCGTTACCGTCCGCTTCCCCGTCGGCGTCGTCAGGCCGAAGAAGGTCCTTCCTTCCTGGCTATGGTAGGTGAGTGCTGCTGCTTTGCTTTTGGAACAGGGCTGGACTGTAGCAGAGAGCAGTGTGCTCAGAAGAGTAACAGAGCACTACTTATCGTTGTTATTGCTTCGACCTCGGCTTCCTTCTCTCTCTCTGCTGCTCTGGATCCGTTTGCCGAAGAGAGCGTTCAGGCTGGACTGGACTCGACTGCACCTCGATCCCGGTGTTGGTTGTGAGCGAGCATTCTATGGTGGTGGTGGATTAATAGTGGATTTATTTCATTTCCGCGTTGAAATTTGCGGGACTAGGTGTGAAGGTGGTGGTGAAGCAGCTCTGAAGGAGAAGGAGAGGAGAGGAGAGCAAGAGAAGAGAAGAGGAGTAGGGCAGTAGCGATGGACGGGGTTTGTGGGAGTTCTTCCCCATAGTTGTCAGGATAGGAGGGAAGATGTCTCCACGAGAATGAGAATCGAGTAGCGTGGAGGAGGAGGAGGAGGAGGAAGAAGAGGGGTAGTTGTCTGGTTAGATAGCCAGCCGGTGGAGGACGGGGGAAAGTTGGGCGATGTAGAGGAGTAATTTATAGGTTCGAAACGAAGGAATCGTTTGATTCACCGGAGGAGGCCTGGGAGTGGTAGCCATGGCGCCTCCTCCTCGTAAGCTCGTCGTCGACGTCGTCAGTGCAAGGAATCTTATGCCCAAGGATGGAGCTGGTTCTGCTAACGCCTTCTGCACCGTAAGTTTCTGCACTCACCCCTCTTTTCTCGGCCTCTGGTTCTTTCTACGTTTCTTCTTCGTCGTTGCTCATTCACTTCCATTGCCCTGGTATCCTCCACAGTAGCATTTCAATGATACGATGTCGCAGGTTGGAGTTTATGTCTCATATCATCCTCTCCCTCCACGGGGGGGCAGCTCAATCCTCTCCCCCTGAGCTCGAGAAGAGAAGAGAAGAGAAGAGAAGACTCAAACTTAAACTCCTGATCGTAGTTGCACCGTCATTTTTTCTTAAGTTTAGTCAGCTCGTAGGGATACTTATCTTCATGTGTCGTCTGCAGTTGGATTATGATGGAAATCGCCGGAAGACGAAGACGAAATATAGAGACCTCAACCCCAATTGGAACGAGAAGGTAAGCAGATACTCCGTCTCCACCTGACAGCAGTAACTCTCTCAGCTCAAAGATTAATGAAGCAGTCACTTACGAGAGTTGTGATGCTTGGAAAGCTTTCAGATTTGTTGTGATGTTGGGTTTGCCCTGCCCTAAGAGTAGAGAATGCAAGTGGGTTTTTGTCTAATTCCGCATGTTCGATGGCAGTTCGACTTTCCCATCACGGATCTCACGATGCCTGGATCCCTGGAGATCAACATTTACAATGAGCGTAAGGGGACTCGGAGACATGGATTTCTGGGGCGAGTATCGATCAGGGTCGCGGATGTAGTGAAGCAAGGACAGGAGGCAATGCAATGGGTTCGCCTCGACAAGCGCGGCCTTTTCTCTCATGTGAAAGGAGAATTAGGGTAAGTCTACAGGCCTACTTGGAGCATTAGGTGTCGCGTCATGGATCTCGAACAGTCGGGGCAGCTCCAAGGCCTTATCAAGACACTGGAATGTGGTGGTCCACGTGACTAAATCGTTAAATCTTGAAGTGTGAGGAGAGGCTCGCGGATTTCTGTAGCCGATGTCGTCATGACAAACTGCCAGCATGTTGGAGGACTCCTCTGTTACTCTCGCTTACCTACTGCTGCTGACGATTGAAGGGCCGCTCTTAATGCCAGTTGTCCTCGGCTACTCGACTGCACAGTTTCATGATCCCCATACCGCCGAGTTCAGTTGTTCGATGTATCTTTTACCCTAGAATTTTAGCTGGCTTTGTATGGACACCCCACAGGTTAGGACTCAAAATTAAGTCAATCGTCAGTTTGTTGGTCTCGGGAGTTCACAGCTCAGTCCGGCATGAGTTCTACTCTTTTCTCCTATGTGATGAATGAGTGCTGAATTTGCAGATTAAAAATTTGGTATGAGGACCCGAAACCAGTTCCAGTACTTAAACCGGAACCTGCAGCACAGAAACCCCCCCCGGAAGAGCCAAAGCCAAAGCCAGAGCCAAAGGTGGAGGAACCAAAGGCGCCCAGCATTAGCATGGTCCAACCTGCTGAGTTCCACATCAGAGACGTCGTCCAGCGGAACCTGGGGTCGGCTGTGGAGTACAATCACAACTACGATCTTGTCGAGCCCATGACTTATTTGTATGTCAGGGTGGTTAAAGCTCGGACTCTTGCCGCAAAGGATGCGAATGGCACCAGTGACCCCGTAAGTATCCACTTGATATGTAACGTTTTGCATCTATGGCCTTTTAGAATTCAGCATTTTTGTGTCTTTTGTCACGGCTTACAAGCATCTTGCCGTTTTGCAGTATGTTAAAATTGCAGTGGGCGACGTCAATGCGAAGAGTAGAATTATCCCCAAGAATCTCAACCCTGAGTGGAATGAGGTGTTTGCATTCTCCAAAGAGAAACTCCATGGGCCTCTCCTGGAGATTTCAGTCTGGGATGCGGTACGGCTCTCTTCTTGAACCTGTGACTTCCCTGCTTCTCATGGAATTGTGGAAGCGTACTTATGAAATGTACCACTTATGTTTGCAATTATGGACTCAGGATCTGGTAGGACCCGACGATTTCTTAGGAGCCCTGTCATTTGAACTGGCCGAGATTCCAACACGGAAGCCTCCGGAGAGTCCTCTAGCGCCTCAATGGTACAAATTGGAGGAAAGACCTGGTAAAACCAGAGTGAAGGGTATGGCTCTATGCACCCACCTCTCTCAGCAATGTTCTTGCAGATTTTGCTTAGTTTGTTACCCCAACCTTACTGTGGTACAATTGAAGAAGAGTTTTCGTCCTCACTCTGCAGGAGATATTATGCTTGCTCTATGGATGGGTACCCAGGCCGACGAGGCATTCCAGGAAGCTTGGCAATCTGATACTGGAGGACACGCCCATTTCCGCTCCAAAGTGTATCTCTCGCCTAAGTTATGGTACTTAAGAGTGAACGTCATTGAAGCTCAAGATCTTCTACCTCCTGACAAAGGTCGTCTTCCGGAGCCGGTACGTTTCTTTAGTTAAAGCTGATTCATCTTCCTTCCTTGCATTGCTTCATTCCTTTCTTTCACCCAATTGTTCCACGCACTGACCTCACTTCCTTTTGCAGTTCGTTGAGGTTCACCTAGGGGCATTACAGATTCTTAGGGTTATGAAATCAGACGTCAAGGGTGTGAATCCTGCCTGGAACAAGGATTTGATGTTCGTTGTTGCTGAACCATTTGAAGAGCTGCTAGTCATTATGGTCAAGGACCGTGTCGGACCAAACAAGGTACTACACCAATGATGAATGGCTGAATTCTGAAATTGCTGGCTTAATTGTGCCTTCAAGCCCTTGAACAATCCGTAATCAAGTGCGTGGTGTCCTATGCAGGAGGAAATTATGGGACAAGTGAAGTTGCCCCTCTCACCGGCAGTCATCCACAGGCGAATTGATGGTCGTTCAGTCCCTTCAACGTAGGTTCTCTAACCCAGTCAATCAGTCATGTTTGCCGGATGCTGAAAATCTACAGACAGACTGAATTGCCCTCTAAAGTGCTCAAAGTTACCTGACAACTTCATTCCCTGTGGTTGGATCAGTTGGCATGTGCTAGATAGCACGGACAAGGGCGTATTCCGAGGCCGCATTCATTTGAGACTTTCCTTTGATGGAGGTTACCATGTCCTGGATGAGTCGCCAGACTTCAGCAGTTGTACCAGGCCTACTGCTAAACAACTTTGGAAGTCTTCTCTGGGAGTTTTGGAATTGGGTATAATTGGTGCAAACAATCTGTTACCTATGCACAACGGAACTGCAGGAAGAGGCAACACTGATGCTTACTGTGTAGCAAAGTATGGTCAAAAGTGGGTGAGAACCCGAACAATTACTGAGAGTTTCAACCCCAAGTGGAATGAGCAATATACATGGGAGGTTTACGATCCATGCACTGTGCTTACTGTTGGAGTATTCGACAATCGGTACGGATCACTCCCTCCCCCCTTCCAAAACCTTTGGATCTGGTCCCTGGTCTTGATGTTCTATGAGTGTTCGGATTTTAGTGGCTAGTCAGCTTATCTTCCTGAATCTGATCAACTGCTGCTCGTTTGCAACCAGTCACGTGCACAATGGGGTTGCTACGAAAGCTGCTGGAGTCAAAGATACCCCTATTGGTAAAGTCCGAATTCGACTCTCTACACTGGAAAGTGATCGTGTGTACACTAATGCTTATCCTCTACTGGTTGTGACGGCCTCTGGGATCAAGAAGATGGGTGAGCTGGAATGCTCTGTTCGGTTTTCCTGCGCATCGACAGTCAACTGCATGCAGGCTTATCTTCAACCTCCTCTTCCACGTATGCATTATTTCCATCCGTTGGAATTGAGCGATGTCGAGAATCTCCGAATCTATGCCATGAATCTTGTTGCATCTCGACTTGCCCGATCCGAGCCTCCTCTGCGCCAAGAGGTGGTCCAATTTATGTTGGACACTGAGTCTCACCGCTGGAGCATGAGGCGAAGCAAAGCCAACTATTTCCGAATTGCGGTACCGCCTCTCATTTGACCATTTCCAGTCACATTGTCACGTCTGCAGTTATACTACTTGTTTGCCTGGCGACATGAATCTTTATTAATTTAATTTCTCATTGTCTCATTGTCAATTCTTTTCTCTTCTCACCATAACGTACACTTTCTTCGACAGAATGTGTTGTCCGGAGTATTTGCGGTGGCGAAGTGGTTTGAAGATATTTGCCGATGGAAGAATCCTGTCACAACGGTCCTAGTGCACATCCTGTATCTTATTTTGGTTTGGTACCCAGAACTGATGCTGCCCACTGTGTTCCTTTACATGTTCCTCATCGGGGCCTGGAACTACCGACGGCGTAATCGTTCACCTCCATTCATGGATTCCAAACTCTCACAAGGTGGAGAGGAGCCTATCAGGGATCTTGATGAACTTGAGGAGGAGTTCAACGTCGTGACAGGCAACAAGACGGAAGCGGTACGTTATTTTACTGGTCCCGCCTCCTTTCCTTCTTCCTTGGTATGTCTGCGGCTATGCAATGTGTGCTTGAATTGAGCATGACGGTTTCTAAGCCCTTTTGCCATTATCTACTTGCAGATTTTGAAGGCAAGATATGAAAGACTACGAGGGTTCGCTGGTAGAATACAGACCTTTTTGGGAAGTGCTGCAACTCAAGGGGAAAGACTGCAAGCGCTTTTGAGCTGGAGAGATCCCAGGTGAGCTTGTGGGTCAGTTTCTTCCTCAATCCCTTCGCAAAGAGTGAGTGTATGTATGTTTCCATGCTGTGCCGTGCGCAATTGGGAATGTGTCATAGATACTAACTCGATCGCCACTCTGAAACGCAGAGCTACTTCAATTTTTGTGACCTTCTGCCTAGTAGCAGCCATCGTCCTATATGTTACGCCATTCCGGGTAGTCGCTGTCTTGCTTGGTGTATATGTCCTACGACACCCGAAGTTCCGAGACCCTTTGCCAGCTGTTCCTCTGAATTTCTTCAGAAGACTTCCCTCATTGTCCGATCGCATTCTGTAGTGGATCGGATGGGAAGGTACTACAGGTAATTATTGTTGAGGAAACGAACTGTTGCAGCAGTGCACAGTACTACCACCACTAGCCATAAGCTCGCCTTATCACTAAGGCTGGCATGAGAAAAGATGTATTGAATCCGAGCTTTTGTTCTGCATTGATCATTGACCTGCCCGGGCGTGCCAGGATTTTGTTCAGTCTCTCCCCATTTTGGTTCTGAAATTTAGACTTCGAGACTCCGCGAATGTGAGTCGGGGAGGAGACTTCAAAGAACTAGTTCCAGGGACCTGTGTACAGTTGGTTAGCACACTGGTGCCAGATTTTGGCCTAACTTTATGTGACTCCATTCCTTTGAGTCGCTGGTGATCCCGAAGCCTTACACCTGTGTCATCTGGTCTTCGGAGGTGAATCCGGTTTTACTGAGTGTTCCAGATACTGCTCTCCTCTCCTGTCAAAATCTGCATTTTGTGAATAATTTATCCTGGTTTCAGTGGTTGGACATAAGATCCTTCACATTGATCCGGATGCAAGGATCATGTGAAGTTTGTGGGTGGTTCAAAGTTTTGATTGGAATCTTCATTCAGCGAGTCATGGGCTTGAGAACTTTCTACATTTTTGGAACATCTGGCTTGCTAATGGAGTGAACGGCAAAGGGGAATTGCTGGTCTGGAGGAGTTTGCATCTTATCGATGAAAACGCAGCAGATTAGAGTTTTAGGAAATAGATTTAGCTCCACGCATAGTTATAACAGCTGACGAGCTTCCAAAGAAGCTTCACGAGGATGTATTTTGAGACATTGTAATAATATTATTATCTCGTCGGTTCACATCACTGTCAGTGTTGTAACATAATATACCTTGTCCGACTAGGACTTCTCGACTTTATGAAGACTCTTGGGGTTCCGACTTTTTCCGAAGTCTTTACTGTTATAATACGTGTCTGATTCTCTTCCCAACTTTACTTTTTTCTTCATACATGCTTGTCTCTCCAGCTCTCAATTCACTTTTCTGATGAAATGAAGTGACGTGAAGGTCATAGATTCAGAGTGTGGATAGCTGTGTGAAGGTCATGAAACCAAGCGACCAAAGCGAGAGGATGTGAAAGAGTAAGATTTGAGAGTTGTTCCTCTTGGTCTCTAGTAGAATGTCGGTAGCAGCAGGTCCGAAACAGCGCGAGAAGGGAAACAATGATTGTTGAGAAATCAATACCCCACTCCTGTGTGGAAGTTTGGTGTCAGAACTGCATTTCGGTACCATTTCAAAACTCCAGGATCGGGTGCACGGAATCTAGCCTTTCGTGTTTTAATATTACGCCCACGAATAAGCCCACCGATGTTGACAGCTCAACTGCAATATGGCGAAGCCTGATAGAAGGTAGACAGACTACTGTCGTGGGGCTGGGAACTGACCTCTGCAGTGCCAGCTATCTATCTACATATGGAAATTCGAGGTTTCCATCAGATATGGAATTGAACAATAACCCCCAAACATTGGCACTTCGACCCAACGATACCGAAGGTTGGTCAAAGACTGAAACAGCACCCCAGAGCTTGACGTGGCAGATGGTTGTTTAGTTGGCAACGAATGTTTCATTGTTCTTGTGTGCGAATTGATCTACGTAGTTCCCGAGAAGTGTAACTTACGGGCTCGACTACGAAGATGGCGCAGTTCGGGCCGAGCTTCAAGGAGTTCGTTGAATGCTTAGAGAATTCGTGATCATGATAATCGACTTTCAGATGAGCGGCAAGGACCGTCGTTTAACCAGGAGCTAGTCCAGCAATCTGCTGAATCTCTACTTTGATAGTAGTAGGAGTTGGAGATTTCTTAGGTTCTTGACGTAGAACATGGGAGTCCGGGGGAGTGGGCCGGGAGACAGAGAGAGGAAGAGAGTATACTGATTTGAAGATTTTCAGCCAAATGAATTTTTAGTCATGAGCTCAGTTGAACCGAACTCGCTTGAATTGAATTCTCTGTGATCCATATTGCCGTTGGGAATTTGGACACGGCCAACACACAACATTCCAGAAGTTTATCTTATATAGTAGTGATTGAAATTAGGATTTTTCACAGTGGCTGAAAGCAAAGCCGACGACGACGTCCGTGACTGTGTGCAGGTTAGAGCCTATTTTCGCTCCGTGCGTGTTGGGAGTAAAGAAGAAAGCTGAATATCAGAGATTTCGATTGAGTTAAATCAATATTAAGTGACGGTCAAATTTTCTTCTGTCAAAGACCCGATCGACCAGTCTGTCGAGTTCTCCGGGCTCCCATGTATTAACACTTCTCGTGTATCCCCTGTTGTTACTCCTGCGATCCTGCTCCGATTATTGGGGCTTAGCCCTATTGTACCCTCTTTGTCTTTTCGTTGCACGGCTTGATGGGGTCTTCCCATCCTTCTTCTATCCTTCTCGATCGCCTTTCTTTATTCTTCCTATCCCTGTTTCTCTACCCTGCCCTTTGCGGTTATCGCGAGAGGTTGATTAGTCGATGAAGTGAGGATAGAGTTGGCCGATCCCTTAGATTGAGATGATATTCACTGAGATGATTGCCCCGTACTCCTGTGAACATTGCAAGAACAAAGTCTTGCTCTCGAAGAATTTTAACGCCATCACGGACTGTCTAAGCCCACGTCAAGGCCAACTTGGGTACCGTTGAGTCGAAGTGCAATCTGTAAGTATTTGGGGCCTAGCCCCATTCTACCTCTTTTGTCCCTCCCTTGTACGGCTTGATGGGGTCTTCCATCCTTCTTGTGTTCTATGAGGTCCGCTTTCGAGATCTGTAAGTACGGGGTACTGTGAAGTTCATCTCTGGATTTTCATGCATAGTAGTAGCAACGAAGGAAAGCCGATGAGCCATACTTTCTGTCCGAATCCCAAAGCTCTACATCAGATGACAGTGTCATATGCCACACAGTACTTGTTCTTGGTCGGGTGGAGCTCGTACTCAGTGTAGTACGGAAACCAACCTTTATTCCTGACTGATAAGCCACTGAGTTACTTACCCGCCTTTCTTTCTCGTTTCCTCATACCCAGATGTTTTTATCCATGTCTGTGCCAAGCCTGGAAAGAGCAGCTTCTCGGAAGACATACTCTCTTCTGTAAAGGTCCACTTGCACTTTACCGCTTGGCATATGCTGACACAAACGAAATCACGTCGCACGGAGCTTTAAAGCACAGATCCTGCCACCTTTGTTGCTTGTCCTGGTTCAACCTCCTCGCCTGCTCGTACCACAGTTGTCTCATTCATTTGCGATCTTACCGAGAAGAGCTTTATCTAACTTTACATGCACTAAAGTGCTGAAATGTTTCACCAATATCTCAAACAGCGAATTCAATCGCATATTTCTTCACATCGTTCATGTGCGAGTCAACATCTAAACCTCAACCCTAAACAGTAGCAACGATCGGAAGTAGAAAAGATTGCAAGAGATGTGTTGAATTTTAGGGTGGCAGGAGCTTACTATTCTGGCGGATATATCACTCTTGAGGGGGAATGAAATGCATCTTTGGAAACTGCTTTCCCTACCAGTCCGTTTCGCATTGGCAGGTACATTTAAGCTGGTGATTGATGCATATATATATATATATATATATATATATATATATATATATATATATATATATATATATATATATATATATGCACCACCATGATGCATTTTACATCTATCTCCGGGTCTTTCAATAGTGCATGTATTGAGGATGCGGTTTTGCTGATCTCAACGGAGACATTCAGTAAACATTATTGTGTTTATCGTAACAGCTCCACACAAAGAATTACCACAGCTCAGCCTGTGATGATGATGCATCCTACCACATCTCAACGGCTGCCGTCATAACAACGCTCACTCGAATGTTTGACTCTTAATTTGGTAGCTAACTAAATTAAGACAGTCCCCCTCCCTGCTAGAGATGTAGGAACAAAGAAATTGCAGGCACGGATATTGACAACCCAAGGTACAGTACCTGTCTATCTGGGAACTCAAGCTCTTCTGGACTTATTTGTATTACGGAGCAGGATCCTCCACTTTTTGGCGTGTGACTGAGTGCCGTGTGTGATGGTAACTTATTCGTGTAAATTGTAGCGTTCAAAGATGAAGCAACTTGATCTTCAAACCGTACCTAACGTTGTCCATTTCTACTGTAGTGCATCAGGTCCTGATTATATCAATTGTCATTGTACAGTAGATCAGCATCGTCGAATAGTAAAAGTCATGACAACAGCGCCATGCCAAATTTATCGGAAGCTAATTGAATATGATCATATCTCGAGATGTAGCTCTCACGTCCAGGACAGGCGAGAGACAGAGTTACAACGTTGGGGTATTATTTTCCGATTCATTTGGGGTAAAACGACAATTCTAGGATTTCGATCGAAAGAAACACGTTTGGTTGACTCGTACATTCCCGAGATTGATATTAATACTCGGGGGTATCTGAAGAGTTTACCGGTTCCGATAGAGAAGGCATTAGTGTTCACGCCAATTTTCATCGTCGGAGAAAATTGCGGGAGATGTAGCCGTTGAAGTGCTGTCAACGTGAAGCGAAAGAAGACAACTACCACAACGTCCACCACCTCCTCGAACGCCCGCCTTAATCACACAGCTACAGCCAGCGTGCCAGCGTGCCAGCCCGCCCGCCCGCCTGCCTGAGTTCTTCAGTGGGTGGCTGTGCTGTCTGTCTGGCCGATGCAAGAAGAAAGAAGAATCCGTTTCGTCCGACACGCACACACACACACATGTTGTGATCTTTGAAGAGCAGAGCAGGGCAGAGTGTGCAGTTGATTTGATTTTCAGAACTGCTGCTGGTCCTACTCTTCCGCGGCACTGCAATCCTCAATGCCACAGACGACGTTCTGTTCTGTTCTGTTCTGTTCTGTCCGTAACTGTACAGATAGTTTGTTGGAAATCGGAGCGGGAAGCCACGGAAAAGGTCCTGGCGATTCAATCCTCTGCTGCGAATGCGAATACCTCTGCATTGTGCCCTGCAAAAAGTGCAATCACTTCCTCTCTTCTGCCTCCAGATGATTCCATTTTATTTCATTTCATTTGGCTTCATTTCATCTCAATTGTATTGCATGGAGCAGTTCGGCTCATACGCATTTGATTTTGACTTCTCCTTTAGATTGTCCTTATACATCCTTACCTCTTTGGTTTTCCTCCAAGTTAATCAAGGTGACTGTTTTAGTTCATAACATTCTTTAGGCGAGATTAGTATAAAGTGGACATCTCATCTCATCTCATCATCATCATCATCATTACTAAGTAATGTTTATTCAGCACTAAGAAAACCCATAATCGTCCAGTATGAGCTTTATCTTACCATTGCAGCTTCTTCCGTAATTGGATGAAGATTGCTGAGTTTAATTTTCAAGTAGTAACAAGGAAATTAAGATGCAAACCTGCAAGCTCAGATAAATCTACATTGGACTTTTGAGTTCCTAATCTAAGTACATTTGTCATGCATAAATTGTATGAAAGTTTTATGAATATAGTTTGTTGTGTGCCCGATAGCGTTTTAAACAGTACAGATGGTTAGTAGATGACAAATGTAATCCATCAAATCAATATGAATTGGATCAGAACTATATTAAATTTTATAATTATAGTTAATTGATGCTCACCAATAAATGAAATATTTAATCAATCAACCTGAATAAAAATGAACTTAATTTGTAAACGTGATGGGATCTGTTCACACATTATAGATTGGCATACCGTGTGATTCATTTCATTAGTGGGAAAGAAGTATGTACATTCATCAAGGAATTTTTTGTAGTGAGATCATATGAATTTCTGAACTTGCGGCACATTTGATAGTACATTTTCAGTGCATATTCAAAGGCAAGAAAGGTACATTTTTATTTCCATTGGAATGTGATGTACTTCCAGATTTGTAAATGAAGTTCTACTTAGAGAGAAATCCACCCACCCAAACTTGAGATAATGTGGCTCTTGGTTTTGAAGAAAGTTAATTTGACAATTATGATAAATTGACCATGGAACCTTACGTGGGGAAATGGGAACTAAAAACAGATTAACATATCAGGACGTGTGCATGTAAGGCACTAAATTTTTATTTTTTTGGATGAATAGTGCTCTCATTTGCATATGAAAAATTTACAATTGTTAATGATCTAACGAACATTGAGACTTGGGTTTCTCATTACCTTCTATGAATTTTAATTCAAGTCAGAGATGAATCAAATCTTAGTTTACTAACTCACTTGAGTTAGTAAACTAAGGTTGTCTCATCTTCCTAAAGAAAAGTAGACCGCTTAGAAAACAGGACGGATAGGAAGACCCCATCAAAGGATGTAAACAAAGGATGGAAAATAGTGCTAGCCCACATTGGTTTTGATATGACAAATCTGCCCTACTGCCCCTAAGATATTCTAGATATACTAAGATATTCGAATCAGTAAGGTTTTCAAACTAGAGCATCCGAAGAAACATCCCCTAGTGTGAGGAGTAAGCATATTTTCTGATTCAAAGAATACCAGGGAAGCTTTTGCTATATGTCCATTGATTTAAATTAATTTAGCTGTGTCAACTAACGAATGAAGGTTTCAAAAGTTAGGACAAACGTGTGTAAACACTACTCTCACCATAATTGATGCCTGGCTTTATAATTTGCTATGTACATTCACACGTATGCCTTTCAAAAACTGCGCATTTCTGTTTTGTTCTCGGCCTCAATTTTCAGATGATAAAACCAGAGGAATATTAGGAATAACTGATCCTTCAGCCAGAGTTAGAACAGAAAAATCCACCCTTGTGTATTTTGATTGATGATTCCCTAATGAGGAATATAAGTGAATAGAATAAGAGAATGGAGACCGTGCAGCAAACACTAGGGATGGGAAGACCCCATCAAGCCGCAAGGGGATGAGCCAAAAGAGGTAAAATGGCACTAAACACCAATAGATGAGAGATCTGCCCTACAGCGCCTAAGATATCCGCACTGTGCAAGTTCATAAGGTCTATAGGAGATGGAATTACGGGACTCAATCTACTTTACTTGTCACTTACTACTTAAGGTTCGGTATATACTCTTCCAACATTAAACATTGTCTATCGTTAATACCACATAACTTCAGCCACCTATCTAAAACTCTAAGTTCTAATCTACGGTCTCTTCGACAAGTTACCGTAGAACTGCAAATTTTAATTGGCCTTGAATCATCAAGGTCCATTCAGCTTACATGTTAATCGTGATAAACTGTTTGTGCAAGAGGCATGACGCTTGTGTAATTGATATATCTCGAGTGTCTATAAAAGAATAGCATTCATTATTCAAACTTCTTGACCCAAGAGAAACTAAGAAATGATGTCTCCAAGTCAGACTGAGAATTCCCAGATGGTCGCGTACTGACGTCATGAGACGCTTTCATCTGACCAGTAGGGAGGAATGACTTTATTAGTTAAAAAAATTTATCAAGTTAGTTCTGTGAATGCATTCAGCATCTTTTGAATACTCCGGAGTATACATAGTCCACGTCTCCAACATAAGGTTGACAAATCGTTACTTGAATAGATTTGAATGTAGTTTCCTCTCGAAAACTTTGTAGTACAGCAGTGAAGAAATTAAGTATTACGTTAATCCTGTCATACTGGAGACCTTGTAGATAAATTTTCAAAGTGCAAGACGCTTTAAGAGTATCTTCTATGCATAATCACCGTACAGTTCAGACCTCACCGTTCAAATTCCAACCATTCAAATGCTGAGATTGAAGAAAATCCGTATTATAGATTTAGCCAAATGTTTCTGACATCGGAGCAGAGAGCTCTTAGCTTTACTTGGCTCAAAAATCGATGAAACGAGATACTGATGGAGACGTGTTACACTCGAACTATTCTAGCTTTCTCTTTACTGCTCTGGGTTAAAATTGTTGGAGAACCTTTCACGTCTGAATGTCTAACTTCCATTATCATGAGATATCTATCTAGGTACCCGTTACAGCACAGTTTTTAACCCCGAGCTATTTCCAAGCAGCTATCATAACCTTACGTCCCAGCATTTCGAGGTAAGCTTGATGACTTCCACATGCTAGAACTTGCAAACAGATGAAAAATTACAGATTCGAAGGAATTGTTAATTTCAGACTCCAATGACCTGTTAAGTGTTATTCTCGTGGAGACCTATAATCAGATTTGGGCAACAAGTACTCCAAGCACTAACACTTTACATCGAATTATAGTAGAGTAAAGCAATATGAAGATTGAATCTGCATTTTCTTAGTCAGTGAGAAAACTGGTCTGACGTGGATCTGCCATATTGACCCTGACTACCTTTTACCTTATTTTTGTGGCACTCAAGTGCAGCTTGGGCTTCAGGACTAGTCGGCATACAAACAGGACTGAACCATAAGTTGACTGAACCCTTACCCAGCATACGATTGAAAAAACCTTGGGGGATAGTGATTGTACAACCCAGATATAGGGCTACAAAGAGAAGATTGTATGGGAAGGGTATTTACTCAAACACAAAATGTAAACTAGTATACGATAGTAAGCAAAATAGAGCTACATCCGTCTCACGTGCACCGACCTGGAACTCTACTTGTCTTGAAACCCGGTGTGTGAGAGAAGCTTCGTCGATAGGCACACACCTTACTCACTGACCGAAAGAAGCGTCTTGAAATTTCAGCAGTAATCACTCGGTCAATACAGTTTACTGGGATTTTAGCAGGTTCATACAATGCAGCTTGGGCTCAGATGAATCGTACAACGCGTTCAGTATTTTGAACCCTCCATTTTTTGTCACTTTCCACTCCCCGATTAATGACCTTGACTTACAAATTTAGTTGATCGTTCAACTTTCATACAAGCGGTATGCATAATCCAATATCCTGTGACCCTTCACAAGTCCAGGTGATTGTTTCCAGTTTATCTCCTTCGTCCCAAGAGCGGGAAGACTTGTGTCAATCTGAGTAAAAGAAATCACTAGTTTCGTACAAGCAAGAATTCTCCATCATTTGAAGTCAGTTCCGAGGTATAATCCAACTACTTTCCAGCTCGAGAACCCGTTGTTTGGATAAGTTGAAACCTCTTTGAACTAGCCAGTGGTGCGCACCTGTGACTCTAACGATCACCTTCGGAAATAAGTTACAGAGCCAGAATTCGATCCATAACTGTCACCATAGACTCAATCCTAGTGTCCCACCTTTCAACATAAATCTATCAGAAAGAATTTGCGGCTTGATTCGTGAACCACGGATTAAGCACTACAGAAAACAAAGCTGATCTGAGTCATGCAGTAAGTGATTACACAACGAGGTCCATCCCAAGGACTCCGTACTATGATCCCAGAAACACACTCTTAGAACTCCAGAACATAAATACTCCGTACTGCTAGAATTATCACTTCTCTCCAAGTGGAGCTAAGAGAACTGAGTAGCAATTTCCAGAGAATAAACTGAACACGAGGTGCAAAGAGTAACACTGACGAAAGTAGAAAGGAGGATGTAGAAAGAACCTACAAGAATTATAAAAGCCAACCTTAGTCATGACAGCAACGTCCTATGATATATTCAGGTGGTCAAGAAGTAAGAACTACAAATAAATCAAGATGTTTGGTAGCATTACGATGCGGCATACCACCATCTAGTGAACGGTTAGAAGCAAGTACATAGCTATCACCACTACTTTAGTCAGAAATTAATGGGTGCATTGAAAACTGCTTCATGGAAATCCAGATCAGAATTTCAGAACAGGTAATGGTAAACGTGACTTGGAGCGAAAACATAATCAACAGATCTGCGAATAATTACTGTAACCTGACTCCCATGGCCACTCATGACCATATCCTGTCTACCACTGACGGAACGTCCTTCAACCAGACACGTGACAATCACAGTTTGTTGCGGAAAACCTGGAGATATAAAAAAGATTGATTCCGTTGAAAGTACAGGAAATAGAAGTCTCAAAATTTTCGTTCAGTTCATAGGAAACATGCGTGCACTACCAGGATAGTTTGACCTATCCACCAGACGCCACATAGAGAAGTTCAGTGGCCGGGACGACCACTAATTGAGACTCGTGACCCAAACTTGATCAGCAGAGGGATGGGTCAGAAGATAACTAAGACTATGATCACTGAACAGAGTTTCCTTCTTGCTTAAAGCTAACAAAAAGACTAGGATACACTAAATCGTCCCTCCAGAATTGAATCAGTGCAAGTTGGAAAGCCTTGATTAAGTAATTCCAACACAGCCGTACTGCATAAGATCTATCCTGCTTTTGATGGTCTTGCGTATAAACCCACATCACTCGCGCACGCAATTACTCTATCGCACAGGCAACCATGACCTTGAATCAGTAATAGTGTGGTCGACTAGGTTGTTGGGTTGGCAAAGGCAGCAGTGGACCTCTTAGCCCCGGAGATTGTGCATGTGGATGTGGAGCTCCGCCATATTCTGGAACTGCAGGAGGCAATACATGAGTCCCTGAACCTAGCATCTTTGAAGAAATGGAATTATGACTCAATTGAGAAGAGCCTGCACATATAGGTTACACTAATCTGAGAGAAAGAGATGTATCATACGAAGAAATTCCACTAACATCCCCTTCTTACAGGAGCTCTGCTATAGTCAGACAACCACTAGCTATTGAGCATACCCACCATAGGGTTTCCGAATGGAACCACGTTCAAGGCTGACGAATCGTCAAGTAATTACCAAAAGCTACATATTTCAGACCCTTCAGACGTGAAAGATTTCTATGCAGGCACGAGGAGGCAGGACAATCTTATGTCAACCCCGTGCATTGTCTAGTAACAGCACTACACAGGACCCGTAACATTGCCGCTACGGCTCAGACCCTCCTCAATGTGACTGTATTCACCTCGTTGATCAATCATCAGCAATCTCTACTTTCATACTCTCAGACTAGCATACGTTGACGGCCCGCACGTATGTTAGTCACTCAAAAGACCAATCACTAGTGAATAGAAGAAATAGGCCACATCCCAGTGGACGGAAGCAGACGCATGTGTACTAATCCAGTATTGATGCAGCATTGAGAGCACTAGTTAAGAGATGTGAAAAGAGGTGAAAAACAAAAATAGGAAGAGTTCAACCCACGTCCTGTGCAGGCTAAATTAAAATCCAGACCTACAACATACCTTGGACATAACATCGACAGAAAAGTTGAGACTAGAAGGCTAACTAAAAGTTACTTGGCCTTATTAGAGGCACTTGATGCCAGAAGGATCCGGAAACAAAAGCTGTAGATTATGGCCGAAATGCCCCAAGAGGGTAATCCAAATCAGAATGTAGGCTCATATTCAATTTCCAAGACAAGATTAAGAATGCCTTTTCGTAGATTGTCAGACCACACTATGTTAGAATGTAGTGTCTTTGATTTTTTTAACATCCCGGCCCGAGGATGATTGCAGAAGCCATTGTAAACAGCCTGGTTCCATACGCACGTCTGACAGGACTGACTGACTCTGACATATGATGGTAACTCAGTAAAGATCGTAATAACTATCAGTTACATAAGAGAGGTAAGCCTGGGTAAGTCTGCATACAGGGGTTAGTATGTTTGTGATGCATGGGACCTGCAGTACATTGTGAGTGCGAGCAATTGTAACATTGAGAGAGAAGCATGACGTGGTGACAGAATGAGGATGTTAATGCATAGGATATGAACTGCCCGAGTCTCAAAATCATGACACGCCCCCGGAGCGAGTGTATGAGAACTGAGATTAACCCATGCATGCTCTATGTCAGGCTGACGAGGAAGATTTGTACTGCAGAGCCATTTTATACGTACGGTGTAAGGTTTTCTGACTTCTCCCCACTCGTTCACATGCTCCACGTCAATGTGGAGCATGTGAACCTCCAACACTGCTAACCGTGGACTCCAGTGGAACCCTAGATCCTGAACCCTAAAATAGATAGCCACCTGCTGCTAGGAACTCATACAGAAGTGGAAAGGGGACAAGCACTCCCATTCAGGTGAGAACTAGCAGTTGAGATTTGCCCCCCACCAGGGCAGGACCAACATGTCCAAGCATCGACACGATTAACAGTTACTAAATGGCAACTGGCTCTGGACAAATATACTGAGTTTTGCATCTTTCCATGAAATATTGAGTAATGGGAGCAGAAGTCGTTCATGGAACGGGTGATCCAGAACACACTTGATACATTGTATATGTAAAAGCCCAAGCAAGAAAGGGATGCGGAATGCAAGCAAGGCAAGGTAAGTAGGCAGAGACAGAGCGGATCCTAATCTAAATCGTTAGAGTACAGAAGCGAGAATAAATACTTCTATGATAATCATAAGACAGCGAAATATGCAACAACGAATCCTCAGGAAACAGAACACGAAAAATTGATGGCTTCCTGACTACCATACTTAATGTTCAACCACATTCGTTTGAGGAAAACAAGCGAGCCTTGTCGAGCAAATAAGCACGAAGAAAGGGGAAAACAAGAGGAACCCATCCAAAGAGTAGGGAGAATGGTGGCCCGGAGCGATGAGTGATGGGACTGGACATGAGTCCCAAAACACTGAACTGTCTTAGAAAGTCAGAGGGAAGTAGTCAGACTGTCTTAGTAAGCCTGCATGTAAGCACTCCCAACTTTATCAGTGTCCCACAGGGTGCCAAAATAGCTGGGTAACAAAAGTACCCCTCGTACCGAGTTTCTCATGAGCACGGAGGCAACCCCGGTTTCTTCCCAGATTGCCGCTCAGGGATGGTCGGTGTGAAGTCTGGTGGAATCAGCAGGCATTGGGGGAGTAGCTGTAGGGTAGACATGATGGAAGCTGTCGTAATGGAAAGATGCAGAAAGTGAGGAAAAAAAGGTCTTAGAAGATGCAGAACTGAAGAAACTCTACCTTCTCTTTGTGCAAGATAAGTTAGCGGACGTACCTTGGCAATACCTGAAATCCTTCACACAGTACTAAGTGTGTGAATGACAAGCATGCAGATATTGCAACATGCGAATGGTGAGAATAGCAGAAGCGAAAGAGGTAAGAGCAGAGGGGAAAACATCGGGAAAAGAAGAGCCGAGAAATAACAGAAGAGCAGGAGAGAAAATGAGAGGTAGTGTGCGAGAGATAGTTTGATTTAAGAGAAGGAAGTGATAAGGGGTCCCATTCAAGAAAACGTAAGCTCCTTATCATACGGAGTACAACCAAACGAGTACCGTCAGATAAGCATTAAGATACGTATCACTCGTAGTTGTAGAAAAGAAATACAGTACGGGGTGACTCCAAGGGCTATGGCTATAACTATTGGAGAGCTTGGACAAGGGCCCCCCGCATAGTTGAGAAACTCCGTTGAGTTTCTCAAGTTTCTGTAGATAGTGACACCGGTATAGTCACGTATATTCTTCTCCTCCTGGAGAACAGAGCATAACTTTTTCCTAATAAGGTGAAGTGGATAGTTCTCTGCGCAAGAACTATCTACAAGTTTTCTGCAAGCAGCCAGGTAAGACTTCTTAGAGCTGCATACCCTCTTATATCTCTCATTCTCTCATCTCTTGGAGGAAATGTCCGAGAGAACATGAGGCAGCGAGATGGTCTTAATTGGAGCAAAATAAGGCATCTCCTTTTTGTCGTAGATGGGCACTGACATTGGAGTTATGGGTACCGATATGTGGAAGTCATCCTGAGTAACTCTGCAGTCGAGATAATCACAGTGCCATCCATAGCGAGTTCGTAGTAATTCGCAGGAATGTTCTGGATAAATCCCAACTCCTCTAACACGGTCATCCTTGTACATGAATTCTTGAATGTTACCAAGAGCAGAACCTACCACCAAAAGATCCATGAGATATTTGAGCGGCGGGAGCAGAAGCCGTTCAAAGAACCAAGGATCCAGAACCCATTTAGTAGGGGACTGAGAACGTGCATACGAAATGCAAGTAAGGACGTATGCAAATTGGATTGAAGTTAATCGAAGCAATGAAATACATAACGAAAGGTAAACAGAAATGACAGAAAGCAGGAACGAAAATTGAAATTTTTTCTTGAGTAGCCACCTGGAATGAGAATACATCATGTAAGACGGAAAAGACAACTTTTTGGAACAGAAACAGACGAAGCATCTGAACTGGAAAGCAGAGAAGAATCATAGAGCGAGTAGGAAGATCCATTCGGGGGCAAAGGGAAACCATAGCTTTAGTGAAGGGAGGATGCGTGGGGTGGGGGGAATTGAAAGACGACTGGATGGTATCTCGGCTGGGTTGATGCGAAGCGTGACAGGACTGGATATTAGGAAACGAGAGCAGAAGCCGTTCGAGGAATGGGAGATCCGGAACTCATTAAGTGCAGATGGAATGGAAATATGATATATAGAAATCGAAATGAATATTAAATGCGGAAAGGAGATGAAGTAAAACTAACAAATCTGGTGACAAGTCGTGACAGGACTGGATATGAGGAGATGAGAGCAGAAGCCGTTAGAGGAACGGGAGATCCGGAACTCATTAAGTGCAAATGAAGTGCAGAGGAAATGGAAACATGACATATACTAATCGAAATGAAAAGTAAATGCGGAAAGGAGATGAAGTGAATCTAACAATTCGAGTGTAAGGCGAATCACGGACATAATATAAATAATTCCTGTTCAATACCAGTAGTGAACTATTATGCAGCATGTAATCGATAAGTGATAAGCGAGGCATGTAGAGAAATAGTCCACAACATTTAATGCAAGACCAACATTTAAGAAAGACTGTTAAGCAAGACTGGATATGAGGAAATGGGAGCAGAAGCCGTTCGAGGAACAGGAGATCCAAAACTGATAAAGTGCAAATGTAATGCAGATGAAATGGATACAGGATATATACTGATCGAAATGAATAGTAGATGCGGACAGGAGATGAAGTGAATCTAACAATTCGAGTGTACAGCGAAGCAACGGACATAATATAATTATTTCCTGCTCAATACTAGTAGAGAACAATTATACATCATGTAAAATATAAGTGCTAAGCAAAGTATTTAGGTATACGAGAATGGAAGCCGTTCTGGGAACGGGTTATCCAGAACTCATGAAGTGCAAATGAGCGATAAACAATATGTACATGATACGCAACACTAGGAGTATTAAACCCCGAGGGTAGAATGCACGGAAGGTAAGCTACACGCAAGGCTAGAGTAGTATGAAATCCCTAAGTTAGAATGCATCGAAGGTAACCTGCAGCAATGGCATAAGCGAAATAAACATATTAAAACACCCGCATATCTATATGAGAAACATCATCGAATGAAAGGCAAAATAACTGTCACGTGGAAACCATTAGATAGCTACTCGCACATTTGAGATGCAGCCTGCAAAGAAACGGAGACAGTCCTCCCACATAAGTAGAGAAATAAATACAACAGGAAGAAACGGACAGCTGAAAAGGATGGAGATAAACTGGTGGCAAGAGACAAGTAATAGTCAGTAAAATCGCTAAGCAAAGTATATAGAGAAATAGACCACAACCTTCAATCCAAGACCAACATATAATGGAAGACTGTTAAGCAAGACATGAAAGATGAAGTAATCTGAAATTGGAAGTCGGCTGAAATCATGACGCTGAGAGACGTGTACGAACCATGAAACAGACAAACATTGAAAGAGCATTAGGTGAGGATGGGTGGGGTGGAACGAAATGGGAGAGGAGTGGATGGTGTCTTGGCTGAGTCAGAGCGGAGTTAAAACTGACAATCAAGACTGGATATGAGGACATGAGAGCAGAACCCGTTCGAAGAACGGAAGATCCAAACTGGATATTAAGAGATGAGAGCACAAGCCGTTCCTCGAAGGGGGGTATCCAGAACTCATTAAAAGCATATGAAGTGCATATGAAAGGTAACCAAGATATGCTCAAACCGAGAAGAGTAATAAATTCGTTAAGTAGATGAAGTGAACGTAAGAAAACGAATGCAACCTGCAGCAAAGGCATGATAGCAACATGTCGAGAACAGCATATATAAAGAACTAGTAAGCAACGTGTATTCAGTAACAGCTATGCAACATAAGTCGAGATATATAATACATTGGGAAATCGACCGATGTACAAGCAACGTTTGAACTAGAAAGTATGTTAAATTCTGGAGTGGGGCAGGAATCTTGAGATGGAAAGTCATGTATGAACCATGAAAGAGGCAAACATCGAGCGAATAGTAATCCAGAGGGAATTAGTTGAGGATGGGAGGACTGGAGCGATGCGAGAGCGGAGTGGATGTTGTTTTGTCTGAGACGGAGAGAGCGTAACAGGACTGGATATAGTAGAACGCAACTGGATATTAGGAGAAATGAGCGAAGTGTATATCGCAGCATGACCTATGAGCGCATCAGTCCTAAAACACTGAACACCTTTCCTTGAGATGTGCTAATTTCCATTTCCTCAAAAAGTCTGAACAGCAGGCCTCCTCCAGTCATTACTGCCCCGTAGGAGGTGTGAATCACAGCACTACTAAAGATACTGCCAAACCCTTAGTTGATAAAAAAAAAAACTATCAGAAATGCTTAGGTTGTCAGCATACCCATGGAGGGGGCTAAATAAGAGAATGAGTAGCTGCCGATACAAGATGATCGAGTTCAGCGGACACGCATCCATGTAGGTATAGAAGTCTTCGTGGTCGTACTGTGTAGAAACAGGTTGTGAGGTTGAAAAAAATATATATATACTCTTCAGCAGAAGAAAATAAAGTGGAAGTGAGGAGTGACCACAGTAAAGAATGGAGAAACACAATGAACTGCTGCATATCGTGGGATTCGTAGTTCACTCGATGAAACTGGTAGATATCAAGGTATCTAAAGTCCATACAACTGTATTTCTCTCAGCCGGACAAAAGAGAGAAAGAGATGGTGACTGATACGTCCGTGGAAGGTAAGTAACCAGCTTCGAAGAGAATATGTAGAATCTGCAAATTGATGACAAACTTTTAAGAAGATCAGGTCCCGAGAATGGGGGGCACTTCTGATGCAGAAACGTATACATTGTCTAGGAATAATTTCCACAGGACAGTGTAAAAGGCATATTGACGGATAAAATACAGAAGGCACAGTAGCAGTAAGAAAGTTAAAGAAGACAGCTTGATCAACAAAATATCCAAGTGGATCCGATCCATTCGCGTGACATATGCAACTCAGGCTTGGTGAGCAGGAGAGATGGCTTTGAGAGAAAAGAGAATAGAAACGGATCAGCTAAAAATCCGATGAAAGAGATTCTCAGAAGCAATTTCCTGACCTGCAAACACTAAATGTGAAGTACTGACGCGGGATTAAAAGGGAATGGAATATCCTGAATTAGAAGTGCTTCAGGCCTGCCACTCTCTCTCAGTTAAGTGACATTCGATCTAAGTGTGAGAATCTCGAGAATAAACACCATAAAAGATTTAGACGAGCTGGAGAATAGTAGCCAGAGAGGACAAAAAGAGCTTGAGTGGTGCTACAGTAGTAGCACCACTCAGGCATATGATAGACGTATCTAATAGACTAGTTGAGGTAAAAGCAACTGCCACGTGTTCAGCATTTAGGAGGCACAGTCTAGGAAAATTAGTGAACTTATACTCAAAGAGAATTGATAAGAAATCTTCAAGTCAGCAGACCCCGCCCACAAAATGAAATTGCTAACTTACAGAAGTCCACCAGCCTTTGGTCCGTGACAAAGTAAGCACACAAAGAGAGTTAAATAGCTTGTCCGCAGTGCTCGTCACATCTTTCAGACGTCAGTTCTCTATCTCACCTGGAATGGGTGAGAAAGAGAAAAATGTAAGACTAGTCACATTAGTAAAGGCGAAGGTTTAGAACTGTACCGACAACCGAGGACATATTTTGAGGGTAGTTTGGGTTGAAACCATCGTTGGGATTGAACATTCCTCTTGTAAGTCCATTCACTGAGTTGAGTCCATCATGTCCAGCCATAGGCAGTCCCACTGTCGGACCTACAATATCATACGGCGATCTTCCCATCCCGTTTACTTGATTTCCTGCTTCATAGACGGCTTTCTGTAGTCCATTCAACGCATTCACTCCGTCATAGCTACCATTATCATATGCAGATCTCGGCATTCCCGCGGCTGCATTAATTCCATCGTAAGCAGACCTCGGAAGCCCAGTTGCGGGATTCAGGGAATCGTAACCATTCCTGGCTAAATTCATGGTCGGACTGAGGGAGTTCAAAGCGTCATAGGCAGACATTGGCAGACCAGTCGCGGTCGGCATGTTCATTCCTCTTTGACCCATCAACTCTCCTCTCGGTCCCACCATCTCTCCTCGATGGCCTATAAGCTCAACTCTTTGACCCAGTAATTCTCCTCTCTGACCGTAAGGCTCTCCTCTTTGATTAATGAGCTCGCCTCTTTGGTTGATAAGCTGTTCACCTCTTGGACCCAGTAGCTCACCCCTTGGACCCAGCATCTCGCCTCTTTGACCTAGCAACTCTCCTCTTTGGCCCAGTATTTCCCCCCTTGGACCTATCACCTCACCTCTAGGCCCCAATAACTCGCCCCTTGGTCCCAGCAGCTCCCCTCTTTGACCAATCATGTCTGCTCTCTGCCCTAGCAGTTCACCTCTGGGACCCAAAAGTTCTCCTCTGGGACCAAGCATTTCGCCTCTATGACCTATCAATTTGTCGGGAGATCCTATTAAGCCTTGTGCATAGCCCTGTTTCGTTCGCAAAAACATGGCGCAAGGGGTGAGAAACACGGACAAAGCACAAGCAACATTCTCAACACTCAATACTCAAAACTGGAAGGTTTACCAGGTACTCGTGTGGATGTGACATAAACGTGAGGACGGAAGAGTATTCACAACACCAATTTAGACCGAAGTGTATACCTGGGGCATTGGTAGCGGCAGATGTCCTCTTTGGTATATCAAGGGGTTCCCCCATTGATCTGCAGGGAAAAAGATGGCAAAAATGGTAAAAGTTAAGTGGACGCAAACCCATACCTGTAATAACGCCTGACAGGAGACCCCAACGGCGCGGGCAAAATAAACTCAAAGTTCCAAGTGTAAGCACAAAAGTTCCAAAAGATAGAGAAGGACCTGTAATGCCTGTGGCGAGGGAACCCCCAATAGGTAATGGCATTCCTCTACCTCCTCCTTGATTATGCTGACGAGGAATTGGTTTTGGCAAGTTGTTTTTGTCCCTCTGCACAATTTGTTCGGCTTCCTGTCTCTGCGCCTCCACAAACCATACCTGCAAAAGTCGTCCAGAAGCACCTTCCTATGTTCAATAAACGCACTGAAGGTGCGTAAACACTTTCAGACAGGAGACCTCTTTACGAAAGAAGGACCTGTTGTAAGGTTCCTATGGCCGGGTTGACAATTTCCACTTGCCCAATTCCTCTAATGATGATGCTAGAGCTTCTATTAGATGGATTTTAAATAAATTAACATTAGCAATTTGTGAGGGTCGCTACAATTCCATAAAAATTTAATCATGAAAAAACAAAAAATATTTATTACTACTTTCTAACAGAACTTCGTAGTAACCATTTGAGCGGCAGATCGTAATGCTCCCAAAAAAGCATACTTGGAGTTACTTGCCCAGCCTGCCGTAATCATTCCATACACTCCAAGTGAAAGACTATTCCTAAAGCCAGCCGACAGAGCGTAACATGGACATGAGCACATTCAACTTTGCGTCGTACCTCATCAAAAGGTTCGTCTGACTTCGCCATGTCTTTACTTTTGGGTAAAACGAAGTTCGCTGCACAATAATCAAACAAGGTTTCGATAACGAATCCATGTGACTGACAATACCAATGAACAAAAGTAATCAAGAATTGTGCCAACTGAAATCCTAGCACAAGAACCTGAGTATACTTACCCTTCATGTCATTCACAGCTTCGACGGGGACCTCCTTACCCAACTCCTTAGCTCTAATGGTGGTCCTTCTGGCGTGTTCATCAGTCTTCGGAACGACAACGACTGCGATCTGCACCAGACAGAGTACACAATATAGAGAGTATTTACAGGAACTGTAAACAGCAGCATACACTTGGCAAGAACCTTACATTGTGTTACGATAAGAAAACAAAAGAGGCGAGATAAGATAAGCACGGGCTTGACTTCACTCAAATTAACTTATCCACCAAAGAAGGTCATATAGAAGCGATAGTTACTGCGAGCAATCTAGGTAACAATATAGATATGCGTGAGTATCAGTTCGATCTAAGACCGTCGCAATCTTTTATCAAGAACTTTCCCTAAGAAGGGGATAACCGTCATTTCCGTCGAACTTTTCTGAACTCAGATAAAGATCCTAAGGAGCAGTGCACATCATCAGAGCCAAACATATTGACAAAAGCTGTCTCCGGATAATGCTGCACTTCACAGACCAAAGTTGATTTTAACTTTACAAGGGGTGAACTCACCAGCCCTTAGGCTTGAAACTACGTCATCTTAGGGTACAAAGTTTCTATCGTTAGTTGAGAACATGACCCAGGCGTATATGAGTTGAAAACATACCTTCCTGAAACCAGCGAAAAGTCTTAGTTTACGCTTTCGGGCGCTTTGATATACATTAGTTTGATCAATGATATAGTTGCGGGGAGTTGCAGAAGCTCTATCCAGAAGAGTGTTGAAAATTTCAGCAGCCCGTGACATAAGTTGCTCAAAGCGTTGAGCATAGTTGTGTTTTCTGAGCAAGCCAGGAACCTGCATGAATCAACTCTCGATTGTTTACATTTGTGGAACGCATAAACCCTGGCTAAGAACCAATCACACCACATCGTAAAACAATCTCTCACCTTCATTTGGTCGAGGGCAAGATTCGTTCCGATAATTACATAGCGCTTGTCAGGGTGGTCTCTACTCCATTGCTCAGCCCAGGTGGTCTTGCCAGATGCTGGCAATCCAACCATCATCAACAGCTCACAGTCACTTTTATTTCCTGTTCTTGGGCCCTCCATGGCGAGCCCGTCTTCCATGGCTACATCCCATGGCTTGTATCCTTGCATGGGAACAAGACCATCACTAACACTGAACTGCATTTGCACTGTGACGTTCTTCAACAAAACATGAGGGAACAGAGCCCGGGCCCATGGAAGACCTTGTCCATAAACAGGGGCGATGACGCCAACCCCATTTGGTCCGGCATCGAACTCCTTAGCAACGCCCAACCACTTACCATTTTTTGCAAATGAAATCTTGGCCATGGGCTTGCTCTCTAGGTCCACCGCACAGATGATAGTGTCACCAACTCCAAACTTCTCACCGTACTCCTTAAAATTGCCCCCAGTTGAGAATTTCCCAGAACCACCGAAGCCGAAACTATGTTTGCTCTCTCCTAAACAAGCCACATCTGAGTCTCCTCTTGAAACTCCGACACGACATAAATTCTTCTGCTCGTTAGGTGTGTCTGGCATGTCGACTTTCTGCAAACCCGTAACTTTACACCCGAAGCAGTACCGTCCGCTTAGAGAACCAAGATTAGCCCGTGCACCAGACCAGCAGTAACCAAAACCCTTCTCAAATAAGGCGCTCCCACCCAGCCCGTTCGCGTTTACATTGAAATCTGTGAAATGTTTGCACTTATTAGATAGAGTATCCACTCATGACAGGGCACAGCGACCACTTTGGACTGTAGAACAGCAGAAAATGTTAGCAGTAACGATGGAATCCTGCGAAGTTTTCACCGATTTACCATTTCCAACTGTTCTTGATCACTTGACCATGTGAAAAGGAACTTGTGGAGTAATTCACAAAGTGCGATTGAAAAATAAAATTCTGTGAGAAGCTACTGAGAGAAACTGATCATGAACGACTAGATATGGAAGCTTCTTGAAAACCTAAACCTCGGCTGGCAAATGCTCGTATCCTCAAACAGAAACTGGTGAAAGAGCCTCAAAAGGAAAGGATATCAGACTCCTCAAAGTAACCCACACCACTTGCAACACCAAGATATTGAAACAAATTCCCCACACAGACATATTTGAAAACCTGTTGAAGCCCTTCCGCATGATTAACTCTATGACTTTTGTGTTTTGTCCGCAAATATTGAAAAGCTAAGAAGCTACACTGTGCCTGCAGTGCTCCAGAAGCAGAGTTCCACAAACGTTTATGGACTGCTGTACCGTACTACGGCCGTAAATCTCAATACCAGTTGAATGTAACCAGGCTTCCAGCATAACTGACCTCTACAAACACACAGCATTGACTATCAAAGGTATCGTCCCTACTGAACCGTGGTTTCTTGGATGGTGAATAGAACACAAGCCAAGATAACTCAAGTAGCTTGCGCTTGGCTGTACAAGTACATGGCAAGTGCGTATATTACCAGCTAAATTCTTCGTTGGCAGTTTCTCGTTCTAAATTAACATATAGACTTCCTGATACTCATGACGCTAACAGATATCTACTCGCCTCAGAAGGGAGGGGATACGGACACAATACTTCTTGTCACATGTCTCTCAGTGCCTCCAAATTATGATTATCCGGACCCTACGAATCTTTCCTATCACCTCCAGTTTTACCAACATGATTTCATAGTTCTAACTTCCAGCGGATAGTGACTACTTTATGATTCAGAACCTTATGGGCACACACTTTCTAACAATATAACCGCAAATGAGCCCCGTAAACAGCAGTAAATGCAGAAGCAATTGTGATGCCCCGTGGTCGCTCTGGCAGGGACAGACATTATCTTGTGAGCACCATACCATCAACAAATTTTTCCCTCACAGCTCCGCCCTCAGTATTCTTACCCAAATTGCAGTCGGCAGTATTGAGCACGACTCGCAATTTCGTCCGCTTCGCTTCTCTTTCATCTTCTAGGTCACCACCCGGACGCCTGCGGCTATTTTCCTCCTGCCGCGCTGCCATAGGGCTTAACCTCTCCAAGAATTCACGCCTCACTCCTCCCGATCGTCCTAATCGCGACTCCCGCTCAACCAATTCCACGAGCAATTTGTCTAAGAATCCTCGCCTCTCTCACCCTCAGCGTCCAAGAACTCAAGCCCTTGCCAGAACCGAACCTATAACCTCACGCAAAATTCCGACGATCGACCTCCACCTCATATAACTCTCAGAGCCGACCGAAGACTCAGCACAGTTTTCGTCCCCAATTGAAAAATGTATATTAAATCACTCGAGCACAAGCAGCTCAGCGTGCATGCCCCCGCCCTCCCTTCCTGAAAGAACGCAAACAGCTTCAAAAATTGGAACCCGAGATGCAGTTTGTCAAAACAACTTGTGATCAAATCGGTCTCTAAGACCCCTACCTCCTCCTCCTCCTACCCTCCTGTTCCCTTCGCCACAACAAAGTTTGTCCGTGACTCGAGAAAAGCCTCCTCAACACACCTCGAAACCTAACGAGCTTCGTTTCCTCATGCTGATCTCGCAACGGGGAATTCCGGGAGGTGAATTCTCTACCGTGAAGTAAACTCTCCTCTCTCAAGTCGTCCGGAGCTGTGGCATCGGGTTATCCCCGGTTGAGCCCTGCTTGGCGTTCACCAAGCAACGGCGAGATCCGGCGTCTTGTTCAGATTCTGATTCCCGGTTGGGTTTGGTCACTACGTAGACAAGTAAGAATCTTTGGCCGAGGAACGTGAAAGTGACGACAGCGTAGGATAACAAGAAGGATCGGAAGACCCATCAAGGAAAGATAGAGCGTAGAACGGGCTCAGCCCTAATAATATCAGGAAGGAGGAATCTACTCTATGTCACCTGAGATATTCAAATCGTAGTGTCTACAATCTATTCGACTATTGGAAAAAATATTATCTGTGCTCATTTTTATATTATATTGGTTAATATTTTAATAAATTAATGGATTTATATTATTTAAATATATGGTAAAATATGAAAAATAATACTAACATAGTTAAATTTGTAAATAATATATTTTTTAAGTATATGAATATTTTTAGCAAATGTGTCAAACATCATATTCATAATTCTATATAACTCTAAGACTTCAAAATTTACAATTGAATAAATTGCATACCCTTATACTTGGAGACTTTACTTGCAACCCATCCAAGAGGATGAAGAACTTGTTACATAAATATTCTTTCTTTTAAAGAAAAAATTAACTATTAGAAACTCAAGTGCAAAATCAAGAGAACATAAACCATGAATCAATGCCAAGTAAGGCCCGAAGGCCAACCCAAGTTCACAACCAACCGTGGGAAGAACATGCTTGGTTTAATTGGCCACTCGAGTCAAGGAGTCGAATGTCATCTATCATCGCTCGCATGGAGAACATGAGCCTCGGACATGAAATGTGCCTTCCATTGTGGAAATTTTCTAGCTTGCAGTCGCATGACAGCCACATGCAAGAGAGAGAGGGCTTATAGCCTCCCTTCCCATCTCATCCTTTTTTTAGAAGATTTTTAAGGCTTTGGGACACTGATATTTTTGAGATGCATCTTTCTTGTGGAAAGCGCTGCCCATGAAATGAATAGAGGGTTCCAAGATGGAGCGCAAAGGGAGGAGCGCTGCTAATGACATCTCGTTCCCTCGCCAACCCCCACGCAAGCAAGGATATCATCATCACTCCTTCGAGACCCAACTTTGACAGTTTGCAATTAGGATTCCTTTGCATCTTCTAATCCAATGTAATATTGCGTCCACCATTCATGACACCCCCCTTGCCATACCTGAACGGAGTTTGGGCTCAATATGCCCTACTAACAATAAAATATTTTATGAGTGTGTCATTGCAACAAACAACAATGGAGTGCTAGACTTTGGTCGCTACACAAGGGCCTCCTATCATATAGGAAACTCCTGATCCCGACTAAACCTAGCAACCCAACACACATTACATGCACCTGAGCCTTTGCAACCTTCATGTATGGACACAAGCCCTACAAGAAGCAGCACTACATAGAACCATAGTGCACGAGTACCTCCCATCAGAAGTGAAACTCCCAACCTTGGCTAAAGCTAGCACCCCGACACACCCCGCATGCACTTGAGCCTTTGCAACCTTCATGTATGGACCCAAGCACTGCAAGAAGTAGCATTACGGAGAACCCTAACGCCAACTCCCATTAAGAACCGAGGTCCAGCTACAAAGCGCCCCCTTTGGACATCACATCAAGGAGTGAATCGAGCTCTTCAAATTGCTTGGTGGGATGTCTCATTTTTGTTATTGCTTGTGTTTTTTATGCAAGACTAGTAAATAGTGGGAACTTCCCTTAGTGATATTTATTAAAGATATTTAAATCTGAAACTCTTAACTTTTCCCATTTTTAGTTTTCAAAATTTTAGATTTCTATTATTTTCTAATGGGAATGTAAGCTAAGAAGAATGACTAGATGTAATTTGATGAAGAAGAGAATTAAGTATGCATAAGGTAAGATTATAAAAAGACAAGATCATCAACATTTATGTCAAAGTCCTTATTAAACTAGCTAAAAGATAATTATAAATATAATGTATGTGTGAATTATTTAAAGGAAAACCTGTCCATGGACAAGAATCTCTTGTTTTTATTCAGTAGTAATAATTCTTTTCATGGTTAAACTTCTGGAATTTTTTACACAGCAAACAATGGGGTATTGGGAGAAAGCTTTGAAATAGTATGAAGTAATGGGATGGGATATTCATGCAAGGAAATTGAAAAAGAATGAGAAACTCACTAAAGTGAATCATTCCATGAGGAACTTGGTTGGACAAATAGTCATATTCATATAAAAGCACATGCATTTTAGCAAAGGAGGATCAACTAGTCAATGTAAGTAGCATTAAGGGGTTTCAAAAATAGAATTTATAGGATTATATGGCTAAGAGCACTTTTGGAAAATATTTTACAAGACTTCTTCAAAAATACCCATAAAAATAATACTCCATAAAACTTTTTTAACAAAGTGAAGGAACATTTACGGCCTATTTCATTTTTTAGGTATGGACATGAAGTAAGAAGTGCTACAAAAACCTATCAGGTGCACAAGCAAATGGTTCAAAATTTGAATTTCATCCCATAGAGTGAATTTTAGGCATTCAAGGATGTACTTCAAAGATCTTAGTCAAACATTTAATGGCATGAGCAAAACTTGGATTGACGGTACCAATATCAATAACATTACCACAAGTCATTCTCCCATTGTAAATTATGACTATGCGCTTGTAGGATATTTTGGGTGCAAGCAAAATTTGATTTGATTTGATTTATGGCACCAACATCATGAAGCAATTCTCCATGAATTTCTTTTGACCTTGTGCAACCTTGAAGAAATTCATAGTGCATGAACTTTGAGAAACCACTCTTGAAAATTTGGAATTTAGTTTTGTGAACCATGGAGTACTTCCACTCTAAGATTGTATATTTTTCAACTCCTTCAATTCTACTCTCTCTCTCATGCAGAGCATTGATCTGTCTCCTCCAATTTAATTTTTGTGTAGTCCCAAATCAACTCCTATTTCTACACAAAGTACTAGATTTCAATAACTCTTGAAAATGGTATCTTTTGTACCATCTTTGCCTTTTGCCATGAACAAGGCAAAATAAGATGAAGATAGGTTTAGGATGATCTCTGTCATTACGCTCAAGCAATTTATTTTTAGAAGATTGCAAACATTTTAAACAAATATACAATGGCATTGAAAAAAAACCCATAACGAAGAATACTACATTTAGTTACATGACCACTTTACTTGTGAAACTTGGGAAAGGGTTTCCAAAGTCCATGAATGGAGAGAGATTGCAAAAGAAATGTGCATGTTATATGAAGTCCTACAAATTAGCTCAAGATTGGAAGGATAATTACATTGGGAAAGGTCTCACTATGGAGGAGATAAAGCAAGGATATACAACTATATTGCATAAAATAAATCACTTTTCTACTCATTTTGACATAATGGATGCTTTTTTAGGGATAGGGCAAATATTTATCCACTTGCATTTTGTAAGTATAGGATTGGGAATGAGTTGAACATTTTTGAACTTGGACTAGGATATTTTTGAACTAGAATATTTCAACTTGGACAAGAGCCCAAGAAGAGTTTCCAACATGAGCAAAAGACAAAGGAGACAAAGGAAAGAGATGAGACAAAGAAAGAGAGTGTAAGGAAGAAACAAAATCTTACAAGATGAAGAAGTTATATGAAGGAAATCCAAAAATTATACCTACATTTACAACTTT
This sequence comes from Lunularia cruciata, assembly GCA_948567375.1. Taxonomy (NCBI): domain Eukaryota; kingdom Viridiplantae; phylum Streptophyta; class Marchantiopsida; order Lunulariales; family Lunulariaceae; genus Lunularia; species Lunularia cruciata. The sequence goes on from OX419759.1 coordinate 17,438,946, forward strand.
TGCATAGGATATGACAAGATATACAAAATTGAATAGAAGTTCTTTTGAGGCCAATAAGAGATGTAATTAGTTGAGATCAGCACTCAAAAAATGGCCAAGATTGAAAAGCTCATGGGTTAAAGTTGAACATAGAATAGATCCAAAGCACAAAATTTGAGATTCAAGGAGAGGAATGCTAAATCATAACACTTTCTATTTTATGACTCTAGAATTAGTTAGAGCTAGGAAAAATATTGAGGAAATTAAGAGTACTATTAGTATGCTTTTGGAAATAGATGCATATCCTTATTGTACTTTGAGTAGTGATTCATTTATAGTTCCAAAATACACCCTTTCAATTCTAGTGCACATGATAGCAATTCTCAATTGTAATAATTGCAAATGATGAGCAATTGTAATACCAATATTTGGATATATTATGTAGAGGTGAAAATTGGCTTGGTAATATCTAGAATGATATTATATATGAAGGTTAGGTAGTTCAAATAGAGGTGTCACCAAAAGAGTCCTTCTATTAATAAGGCAAAAGCCAAAAATAGCCTTAAAACTTTAGAGCCAACTTTGGAGGCTTAAACGGATGAATTAGGCCTCAAAAATTTGAAAGATAACCTATTTCTACCATATTTTGTCTCATCAAGAGCTTTCTAATGGTGCCTCACCCATGTAATTTTAAGCTTCCTATGGGAATATTCCAAATAGATTCTCTTTGGTCAAACCTATTCGACCAACTATATAGGATAAGGACCAACATGTCACTCATCCAAGCAACTAATCTAAGGGTAGAGCTTGTTGACATGTCACAAATCCATGTATTTGGTCCAAGTGTGGAGCTTCCTTTGAGGAGATCCTCTTTGCTATATAAGAAAGAGAAGGTGCTTCTTTGGGGTATCGAGTATGGAATGTGAAGCTTGTGTTTTCTCTCTTGTGTCTCTCTTGGAGAGTTCTCCTACCCTTAAGGCATTATAGTGATTGTGAATTGTAAATTAAAAATGGTAAAAATTGCAAATAATTCACTTTCTACTTTCTTAAGTTTTTTACTTGGTAAAAAATTGTCTAGTTTGCTTTGACAATTTTGTAAGGTGGGATCATAGGATTTACTTTTTGGGAGTTTGCTTGCTTCTTGCTCTTGTAGGGATTTGTGTGGTTCTCACCTTTTCTTTGATATTTTTAGGATAGGAAATGTATCTTTTAGTAGAAAAGCAGGTTAGATAAAGAGAATTGGTATATTTGGATCTCAAGTAGGAGATCCAATCCAGTCCAAGAAAGTCAACTTTGTATTGGAGGAGATGACGACTCAAATTGGGTTTGGAAGAATAGAAGACCCAAAGTGAGGACTCTTTGTATTGAAATGAAGAACTTGATCTGAGGATCCTTAACAACCTTGACTTAGGCTGTGCCAACCAAGAAGGTATACTCAACCCAATGGTTACTTTATATGAGGGTATATTCAAAAGTGACAAGAGTAATGCATGCAATAGATGTGATTCTTGGCTGAGGTTTGATTGAAGAATGATGCAATCTAGAAGAGTATAAAATCAAGATGTTGTTGAGAGGATTGCAATGTTGAAAGATTATCTTATGCCTTTGAATAGTTGTACTAATTGTGTTAGAACCACAAGCCGAGTCATTGGATTTTTGTGTGCAAAGCTAAGTGAGGAGAGAAGCACAATGCCATTCAAGGGAGGAAGATATTTTTTGGCCATCTTAGTAAAAAATCCTACAATTAGACATGTTGATATGGTGGTCAGATTTGAGGTCTTGAGCTGACTTTGGATCACTTTCTTGGCATGGAATTAGAATATCAATTTTCCAAGATTTGTGGTAGAAATTATGTCTAGTAACTATGAAGAAGGTCCAAGCAAGGAAGGGAAGAAAGGAGGCCCAGCTTGATGGACTGAATCTTATTGGAGGTTAATTTTAGGACGGGATGCAAGAGAGTCGATGGGAATCATGTTTGGTCAAAATTGTGATCATGCGGAAGAAACTAAAGGAGTCTTTCAATGAGCCTTGAAAGAAAAATGGATACAATGTAGATACTTATGTAGAACTGATGAGGTGAAGTATTGTCAAGGTAGTGATGGTTATGATGAAGCTTGAGCAGACTACTTATGTAACAAAGCAATAGGCAATATTCTTCCACCTTATGTTTGCAAGAGAGTATAACTTAGGCAAGGTGTTCCTATGTTAGGACAAGGAAGATTATAAGGCAATGGAAGATAGATTTGCCATCCCACTACTTTGTGCCTTTTGCAGCCCATTACTATTTGGGATTAATTTTACTTGATCCCAAGGAGAGAAGGTAGATGATACCACATTTCCATCCAAACTTGCGTTGAGATGCGGATAATGAGGAGAAGTGATATATGGTGGAGGTCAAAGAGAGTGACCAACATTTAGCTAGAATACTTTGACAAGAGAAGACTTTGATAGTCCCAATACTCAACCTACAAAGAGAAGCTGATCCAAAGACATGGTTTCTCCAATGAAGAGGTAGACTACTTGGCAATTGAACCAAAGTCGGGCTATAGCAATGGTCAACTTGTTGTTAGGGAGAAAGAAAGAAGAAGAAGCAGAGTCAAATAATGAGGACTTTGATGAGGAGTTGACTATGAAAGTAGTGACTTTCAAGTAGTGAAAGCAAGGGAGAGCCTGAGATCCAACAATCAATAGAAGAAGTGGCCAAGGAAGGATCGGATGAAGAATTTCATGATGAAATTGAGAGAATGGAGGGTGAAAATCCCACATGTATAGACCTACTAGAAAATGACCTTTTGGAGGAGAAGGAAGATGAGCCCAAGATGGTCTTCTAATGAGGAATACAATGTTGGCATCTTACCAAGACTGTGTGTGCTAGACCAAGTGAGCCTACAAAGGAGAAAGAGAGCTTGGATGAGTTCATCCTGAAGGTACAATGATCTTGACTTTGGGTTGCGGCACATGCATTGGCCTTTGAGGATGAAGGAAGACAAGACAAAAACAATTCAAAGGCATTAATTACTTGTCAAGTATTTTGTCCTTTATTGGTACATTTGTAGCAAAAAGATATAGGAATCAAAGGACAAGCATCCAAATGTAAAGAATGAGCTTTAAATGGTGAAGGCATTAAGTGGAGAAATTTTGCAATTGCAAATGATTTTGGCCAAGAGCAAAGACAAAGCCAAAGTACTTTGGGTTGATATTGTAATAAGACACAAAAGCTTCAACAATTTGCATGGGAGTTTTGAGCAATGTGGCAATTACTTGGAGTGCCAAAAAGAAGATTTATAGAGTAGAATGAGGTGCTTCAAAAATAGAAGGAGAAATTTGATGTTGCCTAAACTGACTTAACTCATCACAAGACACAAATCCAAATGTAGGAACAAGTCATGGAAGAACCAAAGCAAGTAGAGGCAGAGAAAAATTGACTTTGTAAAGAGAACTTGCAAGTCAAACATGCAATGAACAACCCTTTTTACAATCTTCTCAAGTGGGCCAAAGCTCAAGTTGCTCACAATGAAGTGGAGATGAGTACAAAGGAACTATAACAACTTTGTATGAAGTTGGAGGAAGAGGTGATCCAAGGCAAGTTACTCTCATTGAAAGAAGGTTTGGATTTAGGTAGTGAGATTACTACCCACTTAAAATTGATACCAATATTGGAGCCAAGGAAAAGTTAGAGGAGGCTTACCTACACAAGCTTAAGTTGCTAGTGCAGGAAACCCAAAGGAAGAAGGCAAAGGACAAAGACTTTAATAGTTTGCTATATCATCTTAGAGATAGAGTAGATAGGAAGATGATTGAAGTAGGAGATAATATATGCCTTAGATTAGATTTATTCTAAAATGATGTATACAACCTCACTCATACTTTGAGTGAGAAAAGAGTGGTCCAATCCAAAATAGTCAAGATTGGAGTGCAAGTGACTTTGGATGAGTTACTCAAGCCATCTGAAATAGTTATAATAGAGAAGGAGATGATAATTACAACACCTATGACTTCAGTCTTGATATAAATTGAGAATGTGACAACAATAGATGTAGATGTAAAAGTAGATGATGAACCCAAAGTACAAGATTGTAGTTGACTCTAATGAAGAGGTCAAAGCAAAGGTAGTACTGGATTGGATTAGAGCCAAGAGTAGTATAGATCCAAAGTGGTATTATGATGCTTGGTATCTAGAGATTTGTAGGAAATAGACAAGTAGTTTAAAAAAAATTTATAACTGCAAAGTGGTCTACCTATTTCAAGTAGCTAGTTGAAGTACTTTGTATTCAAATAATTGAGCAGAAGAATGAGTAAAAAAAGTGCTAGACCAACACTCATTGTTTTGCTTAATTTTGAGTATCAATCAATTGTCTTTATTTGTGATTGTATTGAGAAGTTTGGATTGCAATTGAGAGTTTGTTAGATGTTGGATTCTACAACTTTTTCATTTCATTTTTTGTGTTTGATCTTGAATGGAACACATCCAAAGCAATGCCTTGACAGATCTATGAGAACTATAGTGTTTGTAGTATTTGTCATTTGTGTTTGTAGATAAGCAACTAATGCAAATTCATTTTGGATTGAGAAGTTGTACCTTTGATGGAGGAGTGGAATGCAATTCCAATGTGAAGTCACTTCATGGCAAATTAGACTTTTTCATATCAACTGAATCATCACAATCAAGATCAAATTGGAACGTAATTGAAGAATTTTGATTTGTTGTGACAATTAATTGTGGCAAGACTGATATTGTGCATTTTCTACTCTCTTTTAGGTGTAGTTTCTGCCCAAGAGATTAAAGATGTAATCAAGATAACTACATTGTTATCTTTTATATCATATTTGACCATTCAAGACCTATATCTTTGTGAGAACAAATGATTACTCACCTATTACTACATATGTGATACTTTTTGGGTTGTCACAATTTGCTTGTCTCTTGTTGGGTTCATAAGGTCATGGGGTTCATTTTGTTGTGGTTTTCTTTGCTCTTATGAAGGTTTTCTCAACTCATGGGGTTTTGTGGTAGCACACTTTGCATCTCCTTATGCAAATTTTCTTTTTTCCCCCTTTTCTTGGTAATTTTTTAAGCACTTAGAATAGAATAGAGTCGTTATATATGATTTATTGGTGTTACTCCAACTATTAGGAAAAGACCATAAACATGTATCTAGTTATTAGATAAAGCGACCACTAGAGTCATCACACCATTGGAATGAGACTACCTCAAGATCATTAGAGTGGGACTAGTCAATCATTAGTATAATTTGCCATATCAGCCATTGGTAGTCAACCATATGTTGGTATTCATACAAGCAAGAAATTTCCATGTGGGACAATGAACTATTTTGGTAATTGTTGATTCCTCATGGTTTTTTTTCACACATGTAGGAACAATGACATTTCACCAAAATGCCAAAATTCTGAAATGAGTCATTGTCAAGTATAATGCTCCACCTTGAGAAGAAGTAAGGTTCAATCAATTGAATATGTGTTGCCATTAAGAATCAATGAAGGTAGAATCACGGACAATGCATATTATAACAAACTTGCCAAATAGTGAGGTAGAATTGTCAAATTTAGCACAAGAGACTATGTGAGAGTGTGACTTGGAATGAGTATGTGAAGTGAAGTTGATGAGACCAATTCAAATTCTCAACATTGGGCAATACAATGTTGCCAAAGAAGAAGAAGAAACCAATTGAATTTGTATTACGATATCCAAGAGTGGAGAAATGGGCACATTATTGTTAGATTGAGTACATTAATTTGAATCAATTGCAATTCTTGTTATGGATTTTTCACTTCACTTATCTCTTCATGGTTAAAGAAATTTGGGCAAAAAAGAACCCAAACTTCACAAACTTGTTGAGCAATGTGTTTGCTTGGAAAAAAAAATTATCAAAAGGTTCTTGGGACCAATTTGATGCTTGGAGCAATGTACCTTGACCAAGAGTAGTACAAAAATAGTAAAAAACAACATTAAATATTAAACATATAAAAATTCAAAAGAATTAAAAAAATTTAATTCAATAATGAACTTTTTCATAGTTAAAAAACTAAAACAGAATAAAATAAACAAATAAATAAATAATGAAATAAAATGTTATCTTTTTGTTGTTATTTGAAAAAGCATGCTATGAGAGTCAAACCTTGAGCAATAGAAACATGATGAGGAAGTTCAAGGACTTGTTCAAATCCAAGAAGATAGGAAATGGTTGGAAGGTGAATGTGTATAAAAATCCCAAAAAGTGCACCATGGTGTCATCCCTCATGAAGATATTCAAGTCAACATAGACTACTTATATCAATAATAGGTAACCCATCTTCTTCCAATTGTTACATGAGAGGAGATCCATGGATTGGGCAAAGATATTTTACCATCAGATACAAGAATTGACCAATCCATTGTAGACAAATAGAGAGAACATCTTCCTTTCCCCATTTGTCTTTCATTTTAATATCAAGATGAGGTTATTACAGAAGGAAGATAAGATGCTCTTCCTAACACAATGCTACTCATTAGAATATCACCATGGCCAATCCAAATACATAGAGGAAGTGAAGAAGTATAAGGAGGTGGTACCATAGTGCCAAAAGATGGAGAAGTACGTAAAGATTGCCAAGGATATTGGAGCAAGCACCACAAAATGGAAGATGGTTGTGGTGCCAATACAAACCACAAAGAGACACAAGCCTAATCCCTAAATTTATGGACCGTTCAAATGCAACGAATCTAATTTTGATGAAGAATTGGGATTGGGAAGTGAAGAGTGAGATGAAAAAGACTCATAAGGTACTCCTAGTGCAATGAAAATACACAAGGAAAGAGAGGAATAACAATCACCAACTATGGAACAATTTCCCCAAAGCAAGTGACCTCTTTCTCCAAGATAGAATTATCCTTTGATCAGTAAGGAGGTGATGTGGAGCCAAGCATGGAAGTACAATCCACCCCCATTGTAGGAGTGGAGCTAGAGAACTAAGAGGAACTTGCTCTAGAAGAAAGGAGAACTATGATAGAAGAGGAGGAAGATGACAGATTGATATCCCAAATAGGAAAGAGCACTCCTTCGATACCAAGACTCAAAGTTGCAATGGTTTGCAATTCCATCCTAAGAACAAATACTTAAGGATGCTTAAGTAATCTTATCCTAATTGGGTGGAGGGAAATCAAATTATAAGAGAAGACTCTAGAGTGAAAAAAGTGCAAGCACCCAAGGAAGAGAGTCTCCTTGGACTTGGAAATTGTTTTGTGAAACCAACTATTGCTACCAAGACCATGGTAACTACCAAAGCAATAATAGCCAAACAAGTAGATGACAAGAAAGGAGTAGCATTATAATCCTAGGTGGTGCTAGAAGTGGAGAGCACCCTAGTAGTTCTCAAAACAACTCACAATCATCTGCACATACAAGATAAACTTGTTTGGACCCAATTTAGAAGTACATACAAAACCTTCACTAAATTATCCACCATTGTCAATGTGGGTTGTTCATCTGTTGGGACTAGTGTTGAAGGCCATGGAAGAACTAATTCTTGCTTACCAAGAGATAGAACCTATGGTGATAGATTACATGAGGTTGATAGAGTACCTACACTATCATATTTAGAGCACCATTTGGGCAAAGTTGGGAGTAGAGAAGGAATTGGCCAAGGCGTAAGCCAATATTGCAAGTTGAGCTAAAGGCTCAACTTGGTATAGTTCGAGGACATTGCTAGTATCAAGAGAAATGGTTGAACCAAGGGGATACTTAAGAGCTCATGTAGCTTAGAGAGAAACTTGTGATAGTTGAGGAGAAGTGTTGTCAATATGACCCCGTTTGGTAAAGCTAAGATAGGGAAGGGACAAAAAGAGGAGGATGGATCTTGAGTGCCATTGCATCTAGGGTCCCTCAAGTTGGAGATGGCACTTGTAGCTAAGGAAGTGGAGCTACAACACAAGAGAGAGTAACATAAATCCTTTTTCAATAACTACAAAGTCCAGGAGAAGGAAAGTGACAAACTATTAGAGAAGTACAAGGAAGAGTTGAGCATTACCAAAGCTAAGATCATGGTGCTAAAGGTAGGTGTGTCCTAGTGGGAGTAAGCATTTGTCACTTATAAGAGGCAAAAGAAGAGAAGTTGAGCACCAAAGAGAAAGGAATTGCAATGATGAAGGAAGAGGTGGCTTGATCATAATAGCAAATTTCCCAACTATACACACATTTGTTGACCATCAAAGAGAGATTGGAGCATTATGCCAAGGATTTGAAAAAGAAGTACAAGGAACATTTGAGTGCTTAGGATGAAAAGGTCATGTCCCTAAAGTGAGAACTAAAGGTTCTATATATTGAAGGTACAAAGGATAAACTTACCTACAATACCAATAGTGAAAAGGCTTGAATATGCATCACAAAATCGATGAAGATTGTCAATGACCACAAGGAAAAGGAACAACTTCTTCATGTGCAAGTCAAGCAAGAAGTAGAAATGGAGCCGTAATCCATTTAGGATACCTTGGTATCCCTAAAGGTCAAGGGTTCTTATCAATTGAAGTCACAAGTGGAAATGTTAGTTATGACTCAAGCTGATCACACAAAGCTAAGGGAGCTAAAGTCAGAAATATATGCTTTGGAGGCAAAATTATATTCAAATGAGCAATAAGCTAAGTTGGCTAACCAATTGTAGAAGCATATTGATGTTAAGTTCAAGGATGTCCTAGCCAATATTCTGTAATACCAAGAGCTAGCCATATGATCTAGATGTGAAATTCGGTTTGGTAACATCTAGAATGATGTTATACATGATGGTAAAAATAGATCAGATAGAAGTATCACCAAAAGAGTACTTCTACTAATAGGGCAAAAATCAAAATAGACTTGAGAACCTTAGAACCAATAGCTAGACATATGATTTAAAGGTGAGAATTGGTTTGGTAACATCTGGAAGGATGTTACACATGAGGGTCTAAACAGATTAGAAGGAGGTATCACCAAAAGGGGACTTCTACTAATAGAGTAGGATCCGAAATATGCCTGAAATCTTTGAAGGCAATTTTGGAGGCCTAAACGGATGAATTAGGCCTTGAAAATGTGCAGAATCCCCCCCCCCCACCAGAGGAAAGGCTGGCCTTCCCTCCCCCTTGCTTTGTCTTGTCGAGAGCTTTCCAACGGTACCTTACTCACGTGATTCTGAGATTCCTACATGAAGATCCCCTAAAAGATTCCCTCCGGTCAAAGCTTGTTTGACCAACCAGATAGGACCTAGACCAGACATGTCACCCATCCAAGTAGGTAATCCAAGGGTGGAGCTTGCTGACATGTCACCTATCTGTGTCCCTAATCCTATGGTGGAGCTTCCTTGGCGGAGATCATCTTTGTCTATATAATAAAGAGAAGGTGCTCCCTTGGGGCATCGATTGTTTGAGTGTGCAATCTGTGTTTTCTCTCTTCTCTTGTCCTCAGAGTATTACATATTCACAAGGAACTTGAAGAGTATAATGACCATATCAATGAGGTGATTCAAAGGTGTAAAGGTGAAGGTAGATCAGCATATTAGGGACCATTGTATGACTGTAAATATGTGCATATGTATATAATCATGACCATTTGAATCAAGTATCATCATGAGGAGAGACCATCAAAGTCAAGCATCATTTAGGTTGGTGTAATACCAATAGCTAGACATATGATCTAGAGATGAAATTTGGTTTTGTAACATTGGGAGGATGTTATACATGATAGACTAAGTAGATCAGACAAAGGTATCACCAAAAGAGTACTTCTACTAATAGGCCAAAAATCAAAACATGCTTGAAGACTTTAGAATCAATAGCTAGACTTATGATCTAAATGCAGAATTTGGATTGGTGACATTTAGAAGGATGGTAGACATAATGGAAAAAGTAGATCAGGTAAAGGTATCACCAAAACAACACTTCTACTAATAGTGAAAAAACCAAAATAGGCCTGAAAACTTCAAAGGCAATTTTGGAGGCCTAAACATATGAATTAGGCCTCAAACATATATAGATCTCCCCCAAAAAAGAAAAGGTTGGAATTTCTCTCCCCCCTTGGTTTTTCTCACCAAGAGCTTTCCAACTGTACCTCACCCATGTGATTATGAGATTCTTACGAGAAGATTCCCTAAAAGATTCCCTCCAGTCAAAGCCTATTTGACCAACCAAATGGGACCAGGATGAACATGTCACCCATCCAAGCAAGTAATCTAAAGGTGGAGCTTAAAGCCCTATAGCTATTCTAGCTTGCTCATAGGTCATCTATCCATGTACCTAATCTTATGGTGGAGCTTTGAGCAGGCTCATCTCTCACTCAAGATGAACCTTGGATAGCTATTATGGTAGTGTACCATGGACTAAGAAGGCAAAGAACCCAACTCCATCATATTCCTCTAAGGCTAACACTCCAAGACTCAAGACATTGTTCACTAGAGAACTCAATGAGAGAGAGATAGTTGCAAATGAAAGGATGATGAGTACTTCCTCACCCCTTGTTTATATACTTGTGAAATAACTATTTCACAAGTATATAAAGTTATGCACCAGAGTTACTAGTTATTGGAGTAACTCAAGTTACTAGGCTAAAAGTCAAATAAAGTCAAAAAGCTAAAGGAATATCCATACTCATGGGAATATTCTCCTAAGCATGTGGTCTTATGTTGAACCAACCACTAAGTCAAGGGTTCCTTCACATGGGCTATCATTGAACTATAGAAGAACTCAAACCAAAAAGGTTTACGGGCCCAAGAATTCTTGACTCTTTCCTCAAAGCCAAATACCTATGAATAATACCAAGTTAGCACACTAGAAAAAAATAATGGTGCTTATCTTTTCCACCTCCTCTAAAGTAAGGTCCCCTCTATCTCTATTATGACTAACTTTAGCTAATCATGACTAATGTAGAGCCATCCTTTATCTCTATATAAATAATATCTCTTAAGTATTTGTTATACCAAGCTAAATATCACAATACCACACACATGAAAAATGGATGTTACATAGCATCCTTGGAGGAGATCTTCTTTGGCTATATAATAAAGAGAAGGTGTTCCCTTGGGGCACCAAAGTTTGAGTGTGAAACTTGTGCTTTCTCTTATGTGTTTCTATGCAATACTTGGAATATTATAGTTGGATAATCATTAAAGTGGTACAATTCCTGAGTCATGATATTTGTATAGACCATCTATGCAATAGTACTAGTGTACAATAGGACATTTTTTCAATATGATATCATTGGGACCAATCTCTTGCTGCATAGGTGGAATCATATAATTGGTAGAGTGTACAATAAAGCATCTCGTATAGGTGACACCATCATAGTATTTAATTAGAATGATAAGGTAGTTACATTAGGGTTAAAAATAATTGGTGTTGATTTTAGCATAGGATTGTGGCATTGCACAGCCATCCCATAGATTTGCCTCATCTTTTGTAGTAAGAGCTACAAGGAGAATCACCGCAACATTATACAACTTCAGTCCTAGAATTCCAAATCACATCTTTATTTTTCATTATTGCATGCTTAGTCTACTTGCATGTGTATGCAAATTGGGTTTTTTCTTGAGGTAGACATATGTGGACCTCTATGGTCCTTACCATGTTGATGTTAATGTCGTGTATATTCATGATGACTTGACCAAGTAGTGGTGAGGAACTCAAAGTAAGAATGCAAGTGCTAGAGTGTAGGAAGGCATTCAAGCTTGACCAAGGGTATTGGATCCTTGGGAGCTTTGAAGACTTGGGGTGATGCATTGGGCAATCATGAGGATTATGAGGTATCATAAAGTACCATGTATAACAAAGTCAACTATGTCATGACCTTGCAATATAGTGGTGAGAATGCCTTTTGGGAAGGATAATATTGGTCTCACTAGCATTGTAGTATGCACAATAGAGGTAATTGCAAGGGAGAGACCTTTGGGGCCATTGATCATCAAAACAGATTGAACCATCACCTTCAAGAGCACAACTAGTAGCATATCTTTTGTGGAAGTGATTCCATTTAGCTTTTTTGTGGTGTGATGCTATAGACAACACTACTTTCTTTTGAGAATGATTCCAAACCAAGAAGTTAAACACATAATAATAAATTACTTTGACAAGGTGACACTTTCTCTTCAATTCTAGCCATTTTCAAACCATATCCTTATAGGAATGACCTATTCTTACCAATTATACTACTAATACATCAAAATTGGGTTGTCTCAGGTTTGCTTGCCTCTCCAAGGAGTTTGCTCATGTCTTGCAAGAGTTTGCTCTTTATTCCTTTACTTCCTCAACCTTCAAACCTTTGCTCTTTCCTCCAAACCATTACTCCTAATTGATTCCTCAAGATGCTTTCTCTCCATGCTCAATGTGGCCTAATTATATTTGCAAGTGACCTTTTATATATGACCTTTTATATATGGCTTTTACCTATATATAAATAGGTTCTAAATTTTATGCACGCTTCATGGAGATTCCTTCAAGCTAAATTTTGGGACTATCAAACTGTGGTAGATCCATCAATAGCTTTTACAATAAAGAATAGATGAGTGCATATTAGGATACTCAACAAATGATCATTAAGATAAATTTTGCTATGAGTTTAGTTCTTCAAAATGCATTCTTTCTTAAGCAATCCTATTTTGAAACAGCATATTTAAGGGCTTTCCTGCCTTCATCATACAAGCTTTTCCTTCTATTGATTTATCAACTCTTTTTCATCACATAAACAACATTTTTGAAGTGAGAAGAGGAATATTTGTTGGAGCATTTCTTGTATTCATCATCTTTTGGTCAACGTCTACAATCTATTAGCAAATTATGTCAATCACAATTACAAACTTGCAACCTTGTACTAAAAAATGGTCATATTACTTTGAGCACAACCTTGTTGGTGTTTTGCCTCAAAGATCTCTCTCTCTCAATATGTATACACAAACACTAACATATTCATGCAAATAGAATATGGATGAAAAATTAATAGTGGGTGGAAAAATGCTATATTGGTGACAAAATGCACACACACATATATATTATATATATATACAAAAGTGGTGTTGAAATGTAAAAGTGATCATAACATCATATAACACAAATAGTAATAATCTTAAGAGGTAATTTAAGAGGTAACTACCAAGGCATTCTACTCTTATATACTCTAGTGCATCATCAAGGCATCAAATGATGGGTTGATGGGTCCACACTAGACTATATCTTTGTATCCATTCCCATTCTTCCTAGCACTTAAAGGAGATCTTGAAATGATTTTGCTAAACTCTCTTATAGATTCATACTATAATTATTTGATCAACCACTATTTTTTGAGACTTCTAATCCTCATCAAATTTCCACTTGTATAATTGGCTTGATCCACATAGCAAAAACATTAATATCTTCCTCCAAAGCTTGTTCTATAGCCACTATACTACTAAAATTTTCATCTATAGACCAACTTCTCTCAAGTATCTTATTGAAAGGTACAAAACAAACTAATTTGGTAATTCATACCTTGGTATTATACTTGAGTTTCTCATTGTGCCTAATCAAATTGAACCTTATGATGTTCAAGCCAAGGAAGATTGATAATGATATCATAATAAAGAGGAGCTACTGCAAATCTCATGGATACCAAATACTCCTTTTCAGTCTTGAGTGCAACAAGAAGAGAGGTAAGGAATGCAAAACTCTTTATACCATCTGCTATCATCAATTTGCTACCAAATACCGGTTTGATAAAGATCTATATTTTCTTTGCTAATAGTTCATATAACTTCTACAATCAACCAAGATCCTACTACCAAGCTTGCATATCATACCTTGCAAGTGTATCAAACTTGCATAGGTTGAGCCTTCAATCTTATTGGAAAAAATTATATTTCCAATAAGTGGCTCAATATTTCCTATAAAAACTCTTTTTTTTTCATGCTCCAAGAACTTTGTTCAAGAAATAAGTCAAGGTCATCAATTCTTGGGTGAAAATTTTGCAATACAATAGAAGAAACTACCATTTTGTCACAATCTTTCTCTATTTGTAATGCCAAGTGGTCTACATTAGATGACATCAATCTCCTTTGGTATCAGCTCCTTCATCAATGTATGGTGTGTTTGTAAGATTTGTGAAGGTTTAGGTTAAGACCAAGTTGTGGCAACCAAAGGATCAAAGCGCTTGGTCAACTACATAGTTTCTTCCAAATGTTTAGGCTCATATATGATAACTTCCAATTTGGTGTGTGATTTCTAGCCTCTCATAAACCAATACAAAGCTTTGACTTTTAATATCTCTTGAATCTAGATTATTGTGTTTTAAATTGAGTGACATAGCTCTTCATAAAACCAATTTGCTTTAATTTTACCAATCTATCTCTTGCGGCTCATACATCATTCACCATTTGGAATCTCCTAATTATTGCACTCTTGAATCCTTCACATGTTGAGATTGAAGCAACAAATTTCCATTGAGCTTTCTCTACTTGGAATTGCCACCATAGTTTTACCACCCTATCTAATTGACTTAAAGCCAAGGGAGTCCATCTCCATTCATTTAGAAATATTATAACTTCAAAATAACAGTCATAATACAAATAAAAAATTCTTTACACAATCCATCAAATACAAAATTCTTTATTACACCTAATAGATTTTTGCCTTCAAATACTTTTGGCTTTGAAAATCAAACTAATCTCCTCCTTCTCAAAACAATGCTTTCTCTACTTGCTCTTGTTGTTAACTATCATGATCTCTTTCTTCCAACAATCAAGTAAGATGCTCAATCCATTACTCCATAAAAATGATAACCTTAGGCATTTCTACCATGGGTACTACTCTACCAAGCTACTTGCTTGTAATTATCTAAGTTAACATGTAGGTGCAACACGTTTATTGCTCTCCATAAGTTACAATTGGAATGATCAATGATTCATTGTACAAGGTGATTGTGCTAAAAGGTTTTGCCAAAGTGTGAAATGATACTTTGGTAGTACATAGACATGGAAATCCCAATGGGTTTGGGAGAAATATATTTGGTGGTCTATAGATTCTATCCATCCCATTTTTACTCTTATACTAATGTAAAGGAACAAGGAGAGAAATAGGAGAATGGAAAATCAGAGTGAAAGATACATTATAATTGTCAAGTGAAAAAACTTTGAATGCCTAGCTTGAGCTTGGGCTTGTGCTTTGGTATTTATAAGCAACCTAGATATAAGGCTCCCAAGAAGCTTCCAAGGAATCTTCTTTCTAGAAATTGCCTTACTTGGAATGCAAGCCAAGCTAATCATTCACTTGGCATACAAGCTATGCTAGATATTTACTTTGCATACACGCTAAGCTATCCATCAACTTGGTGTACAAGTTACTCAATTCTTGGAAAATTACTAGAAGCTTTTCACCAAGAATCCTCTTAGATGTTTCTAGAATATCCTTAAAGCTTCCTAGCTATATGCTAATTCTATGACTTTTTGCCTATATTTTGCTTTCAAAAACTCCATGTTATTATAGTGACACTC
The DNA here is from genome assembly GCA_948567375.1 of Lunularia cruciata. NCBI lineage: Eukaryota > Viridiplantae > Streptophyta > Marchantiopsida > Lunulariales > Lunulariaceae > Lunularia > Lunularia cruciata. Next base: position 17,454,399 of record OX419759.1, read on the forward strand.
TATATCATTGGTTTAAATCTTGTGACTAACATTCTTTATATAATCAGTTTGAGTTTGCATTCATACTACTGTCTTTATACTCTTGGAATCCTCAAAGGCTCTTTGAGACTCATCTAACAAATCTCTAGTAATAGTAAACTCTCTCATGTAAAACTCCTTAGTAAGCCTCTTTGTGAGAGACAAGCTTTTCTAACTCTACCAATCTCTTGGCTCTATCCTTTTGTAGTCATGAAATGATGTTCTTGCTCTACTAGACTATGCTCCTTCTTAAGAAAAAGGCAGTCTTTCTCCATGAAGTTGGCCTCCTAGCTTGTGCTTCATTCTTTTTAGCTCCATACCTCTTAGCTCTCTCTCTAGATAAACATGGTGATAGCTCTTCATCAAACCCTAATGATATCTTTACATTAAGGAGATAATGTAAAGATATCATTACTCCACCATCTAAGACCAAGCCCTCTAAAAGAACAGCATGGAGATGATGATCCCATTCACACACAAATATCAATATTAAATCAAAGTTCTTAAATAAACCTATTAAGAATTTATGAAAGTCCATTTATTATGATTAATAGTCTTACAAATGAGAAAACATGATGTTTTCAAAGGGGATCACAACTCTACTCTCACTTGCACTCATCATCCTTGTGGTACTTCTATGCATTATCAAAGACCTCTTCCTCTCAAGTGCTATTATATGTCACATTGTCCTTACCTATGAGTCCACTCTCCAAGAATAAAAGAGTGAGAAATTGTCCTACAAATGTTAAATTATATAGTATACCCTCCAAATGTCAATGTTGCTTTTGTAAGAACCACAATTCATCTTCAATAGTAGGAAGCATCAACTCCACCTAATCATAATCCTCTATATTAGACCTTAACCTTGGTCTTCATGTTGAGGATGACATGCCCATGTACCACTTTGGGCCTTCTAAACAAGATGAGAAGATGAAAAATTGTCTCCATGCCATAAAGATGCATTGCCTAGCCAAATATCTCTTAATGTCAAGTCATGACCAGAAACTAATCCATGAGGAACATGTCTCTTTCTCCCTATATTGCCCCTTACTAAAGAAAATGCATCTTTAATGCCACCAAATGTCAAAGTAAAATGGTCTTTATGTGTGTGGCTTGGCTCTTAAGTCCTCACAATTACAAACAAACCTATCAAAGAATATGACAAACATCAAATACAAAAACTCCAAACTCCAAACCTAAGGAAGTCAAGTAAATTGTCAAGAAATGCTAGAAAAGTCAAGCCTATGTTAGGAGTTTGCTTGCACAACAAGAGCTTCACTTGTAGGAGAGGAGGTCTTCTCATGCAAGTAAGGGTTGGCAAGAGTTTGCTTGTGCAAGATTCAAGAGGTTTTTTTTACATATAAGGAGTGTGCTCACCAAATCCCTAATTTTGTGTAGAATTTGCATAGTTGAGCAAAAGTTGTATGGTTGGGCTGGGCTGTCTATAGATTGGGATGCTAGAGCAATGAAATTGGACACACATGTGGTACCCACATTTTTTTGTTTTTCTATGGTTAGTAGTGTTTAAGAGACAAAGTAAGCACTAAAAGTCGAATTGCGGATAAAGAATGGACAGAAGAAACTTTAGAGGAAATCCAAAGAAGATGACTTTGGATCCGATGATGGAGGTACTCGGAAGAGGAGTACGCCGGAAAGTCCAAAGATCACCATCTTTGGGTTGGAAGATGCAGGAAAGATGAAGACCGTTTAACAACCTTTGTACGTAGCAAGAAAGTACATTTCAAGAAACAGCAGGGGCAGAAGAAGCATGTCTTGATAGTGATCGGGAGTGCATGTAGAAGAGAGCAATTTGCATTGACAAAATCAACTGAAGAATGACTGCGATTTGGGGCAATTTGGGGCAAAATTGTGACTACGCAGGGGAAAGTTGAATACTCTGAGTAAATTTCCAATTCCTTTGAGTAGTCGTCCTGCAATAATGCGTGTCTGGAAGCCCATCAAGAGTGAGATTTTCTGAAACCTTGAGGGAGTTAGAGTGTCTCGTCTAGGAGAGGGTCTTATTTTCCAACATCACAGAACGAGAGAACAGATCATGGCAAAGAAGGTGGCTAACGTGCTGGCGGTGAGAGGTTTTGCAATTCAAAGAGTAGATATAGTAGTGAGAATCAAAGTCTTGATTAGACTTCGTATTACCTTTTTAGCATGGAACTGGAATTTCAGTTTCCCGGGAGTGATGGTAGAGATTGCTGCCAATAATTGTGAGGAGGGTCTCGAGGTGGAAGGGAAGAGAGGCAATCTGGCTCAATGGACTGAGTCGGATTGGAAGTTGGTATTGGGAAGAGAAGCAGGAGAACCAACAAGGATCACCTTCTATCGGAAGTGTGATGCTCCAAAGGAGACAGCAGAAATCCACAATTCGTTCTTTGCTCCAAGAACCACGAATGGCTATAAGGTGGAGTCCTATTGGGACCCCATCCAAAGAAGTATTGTGGGAGTGATGATGGCCATGTTCAAGCCAGAATGAACTATGAGCCGGCCTATCTCTCACTCAGGATGAACCTCTGATGGCTAGTATGGTAGCGCACCATGGACTAAGAAGGCAAGGAACTCTAACTCCATCATACTCCTCCAAGGCTAACACTCCAAAGACTCCAGACATTGCTCACTAGAGAACTCAATGAGAGAGAGATAGTTGCAAATGAAAGGATAGTGAGTACCTCCTCACCCCTTGTTTATATACTTGTGAAATAGTTACATACCAAAGTTACTAATTACCGTAGTAACTCAAGTTACTAGACTAAAAGTCAAGTAAAGTCAAAAAGTAGAAAGTAATATCCATTCACATAGGCATATTCCCCTAAGCATGTGGTATTATCTTGACCCAACCACTAAGTCAAGGATTCCTTCACATGGGCTATCCTTGGACTAAAGAAGAATCCAAAACAAAAAGGCTTGCGGGCCCAAGAGTTCTCAACTCTTTCCTCAAAGCCAAACACCTAGGAATAATACCAAGTCAACACACTAAAGTCCAAAATAGTGGTGCTCATCTTTTCTACTTCCTCTAAAGTAAGGTCCCCTCTATCTTAGCTATGACTAACTTTAGCTAACCATGACTAATATAGAACCATCCTTTATCTCTATATAAATAATATCTCTTAAGTACTTGTAATACCAAGCTAAATATCATAATACCACACACATGCACAAATGGGTGTTACATTTACCCCCGGACTAAGTTTTCACTTTGTCCTCAAAGTGAAGGTCTCTCTACCTTCTATGGTACATCTTCAACTTATCATGGTTAATCCTATCAAAGTGTCTTCCTCCCAACTCCTTGAGATCATAGGTGTAATTGCCCCACACCTTCTCCACTATGAAAGGTCCAAAGTACTTAGGCAAAAACTTCTTTTGCACTCTCTTGAATTGAATGGAATCAAACAACATTACCTAATCACCTTCTTTAAAAGTCTCCACCTTCTTCTTGCCTTGCCTCTTGTCATAGCTCTCCTTTTGTTTCCTTTGGGCTTGCTCCACTTGAACCATAGCAATTGCTCTTGCCTCTTCCAACTCCATGAGTTGATCCTTCCTTGACTTCTCTGCATCACCTCCTTGTGCTTTCTTCAATCTCCTATGAATGCTTTGGAAGGTAGGAAGATCAAAGTGAATAGGTAAGGTAGACTCAATACCATACACCAATTGAAATGGAGAATATCAGGTAGAAGTCTTCATGGTTGTCCTATACTCTCACAAAACTACATGAATCCTCTTGTCCCAATGATGTTTAGCCCCCTCCATTTCTGCATCTTTGGCCAACATCATGCACAAGGTCTGATTGGTTCTCTCTGCCAAGCCATTGGAATTTGGCTTATAGGATGTAGTTACTCTATGTGTGATAGAGAAATGTTGTAACATGGTTGTAGTAATGCTTCTTGTAAACTCTCCTCCTCTATCAAAAACCAACTCCAAAGTGCATCCAAACCTAGTGATAATGCGTTCATAAAGAAATCTACCCACTTCATCTTCATTCTTGTCCCTCAATGGTCTAGCCTCAACCCATTTGGTAAAGTAATCAGTAACTACCACAATGTACCAATTGTTCCTTGGGGTTCTATTGAGAGGACCTACAAAATCAATTCCCTACTTCTCAAAAGGGTTTAGCAATGAAATTGATCTAAGTGGTGGAGTGGATGTAAACTTTCTAGCAAAAGCTTGACAAATATGACAAGTTTTGCAATAATCAAGACAATCCTTGAAAATCCATCTCTAATGGTAACCTGCATCTAGAATCTTGAAAGCAGTCACCTTTCCTGCAAGGTGTCCTCCACATACTAAACCTTCATGAAACTCCTTTATCAGTAGGATAGACTCTTCCTTACCCATTGCTCTTCAAAGTAGACCATCTGCTCCTTGGTGAAAAATAATATCCTCCACCATTGTGTAAGGTCTAGATCTTGCTGCAAGGGCCTTCCTCTCCCTAACATGAATCCCTTCTGGATAGTTACCTCTTGTCACAAAATCCACAATCTCCTTGTACTCCATTGGAACCTCTTGAGTGATTGAGATTGTCATGAGCTCCTCATCCGAGAAGGAATCATCCACTGGCTCATCTCCATCATGATCATAGGCTCTAGATAACAAATCAGCATTTGCATGTTTCTTTCTTGGCCTATCCTCAATGGTGTAGTCATACTCAGACAAGAGTATCATCCACCTTGCTAGTCTCCCTTCAACATTAGGCTTGTTGAAGATGTACTTCAAAGCCTTGTGATCCATGACAATGGTGGCTTTCCCTCCAATCAAAGTAGTGTCTAAACTTCTTGAGAACAAAGATCACTGCCAACCCTTCTCTCTCCGTGATAGAGTAGTTTTTCTCTGCTGCAACCATCTGCCTACTAGCATAAGCTATTGGATGATCATGCCCATCTTGGTCTAATTGACTAAGAGTTCATCTTATAGCTACATTAGAAGCATCAGTGTAGAGGATGAAAGGCTTACTCCAATCAGGTTTAGCAAGAATTGGAGCTACAACAAGGGATTGCTTGAGCTACTCAAAAGCTTTGAGAGCCTCCTTGTCCTCCAAAATCACCATAATCTACACCCTTCTTCATGAAGATGGTCAATGCATAAGCCTTGTTGGAAAATGAGAAGATGAACCTCCTATAGTATCCAATCATCCCCAAGAATTGGTATAACTTTGTCAAGCTTGAAGGGAATGGAAGGTCTGAGATTTTCCTCACCTTCTTAGGATCAACTGCTACTCCATCCTTGGAGATGATGTGCTCCAAAAGTAGACCTTCTTCACATCCAAAAATGCACTTCTCTGAGTTGAGTGATGCATTTGCCTCATCCAAGCATTGCAAGACTTTGATTAGGTGCTCAAAGTGCTCCTCCTTGCTTCCATAGACACACAATTCATCAATGAAGTCTCTCACAAATTTCCCAATGAAAGGTTCAAATACCTTGTTCATGAACCGTTGGAATGTGGCTGGAGCATTGCAAAGCCCAAAAGGCATGACCTTGAAAGCGTAAGTTCCCCAAGGTGTGGTGAATGTGGTGAGTTGTTGATGCTCTGGTGCAATCTTGATTTGGTTATATCCACTATAACCATCTCCAAAACTATACCTCTCATGACTTGCAACCTCCTCCAAGATCTCATCAATGAATGACAATGAGTAGTAGTCCTTCTTGGTAACAGCATTGAGCTTCTTGTAATCCACACATACCCGAAGCTTGCCATTATTTTTCTTCACAATGACAATTGGAGACACCCATTCTGAATTCTCTACCTCAAAGATAAATCCAGCCTCCTTGAGCTTATCAATCTCCTCCTTCACAACCAAAGATATTGGTGGGCTAATGCGACGTTGCTTTTGGCGGATTGGTCTTGCATGTGACTCCACCTCTATCTTGTGCTCCTCCAAGATGACTTCTTTCAAATCCTTGTAACTTAAAGCAAACACATGGATGAACTTGCGGAAAATCTCCTCAAATCTCACCTTCTCCTCCTTGGTAACATTTGGGCTATACTTGAGGGTAGCTAACCTTCTCTCTACCTCCTCAAGTGTCAATGGTGATTTGTCTGGGTCCTTCAAAACCTCTGGCTTAGGTGCAAAATCCATAGCACACAAAGGATACACATCTGAATCAGATTCAGATTCATCCTCCTCCATGGAAGTCTCCTCTTCCATGCTTGTGTCCACACCTGAAGCTCCTTCTTCAGAATCTGATTCCCAATAATCAAAAGATGGTGTATCTGAATGTGAAGTGTTGGTGGTGTTAGTCTTAGGAACTATGACTCTATGGTTTGATTGCCCAATCCTCAAGTACCCTTTGTGCCATTGATCAGTTGTGCGTGCTGCTCTCAACCATGGCCTCCCAAGAAGTAAGTCATAGCTTGAATCCTTCAAGACTTGGAAAGTCATGAGATTTTGAACTCCCATAACTAAAACTACCACTTTATCCATCACCCCTATTGGTCGAACTTATTGCTTGTTTGCCATGCTCACCACAAATATTGAAGGTCTTGAGGGCACATACCCAACTTCTTTATCAACCTTTCTGACATGGCATTTACTGCTGATCTTCCATCAACCAATGCATCCTTGATGTTGTGATCATTCACTCTCACATCAATCTTGGAGGCATATTCACAAGCCTCCCATGGTGCTGGCTTGGCATCCACCACCTCCATTGATACTGGAACTTTTGCCTTCTTCTTCCTCTTGCTCCTTGTAGAACTCAAACCACCTCTAAGCTCCTTTCTCAAGGTAGGGTTCAAAGCAATTAATTGGCCCATTGTGATGTTAGCCTTGTGACTACCAACATCTTCCAACACATTGTAGTTCCATTGTTGCTTTGAGATCAAGAAGTCCTCCATCCCCAACTTCTTCCTTGGAGTCTTTGTTGTTGATATGTGGTACCCACATTTTTTGTTTTTTTATGGTTAGTAGTGTTTAAGAGACAAAGTAAGCACAAAAAAGTCGAATTGCAAACAACGAAGAGGTGAAAGTAACTTTGGAAGAAAGCCAAAGAAGCTGACATCGGATCCGATGATGGAGGTACTCAGAAGAGGAGGACGCTAGAAGCAGGCCAAAGATCATCATCTTTGGGTTGGAAAATGCAGGAATGATGAAGACCATTTAACAACCTCGATATGTGGCAAGAAAGTACATTTCAAGAAACGGCGAGGGCAGAAGAAGCATGTCTTGACAGTGATCAAGAGAGCACGTAGAAGAGAGAAACTCACAAACAAAATTGACTGAAGAATGACTGCAATTTGGGGCAATATAAAATTGCAAATGCGCAGAGGGAAGTTGAATTTGCTGAGTAAATTTCCAATTCCTCTGAGTAGTCATCTTGCAGGAATGCGTGTCCGAAAGCCCATCAAGAGTGAAATTTTCCAAAACCCTAAGGGAGTTAGAGTGTCTCATCCAGGAGAGGGGCTGATCTTCCAACAGCATAGAACAAGAGAACAAATCATGGCAAAGAAGGTGGCCAACACACTGGCAGTGAGAGGTTTTGCAATTTGAAGGGTAGACGTAGTAGCGAGGATCGAAGTCTTGGTTAGACTTTGTATCACCTTTTTAGCCTGGAACTGGAATTTCAGTTTCTCGGGAGTGATGGCAGAAATCGCTGCCAATAATTGTGAGGAGGGTCCCGAAGTGGAGGGGAAGAGAGGCAATCCGGCTCGATGGACTGAGTCAGATTGGAAGTTAGTCCTGGGGAGAGAAGGAGGAGAGCCAACAGGAATCACCTTCTATCAAAAGTGTGATGCTGCAGAGGAGATAGCAGAGATTCGTAACTTGTTTTTTGCTCCATGAACTACAAATGGTTACAAGGTGGAGTCCTATTGTGACCCGATCCAAAGAAGTATCGTAGGGGCAATGATGGCCATGTTCAAGCCAGAGCGAACAACGTATGTAACCATGCAGCAAGCGGTCTTCTTCCACCAGATGTTTGCAGGAGTACCCGTGAATTGGGCAAAGTGTTTCCATCACCAAACAAGGCAGATGGTAGTGAATTGGCAAATGGGCTTGCCACCGCATTATTTTGCACCATTTGTAGCACATTTCTACTTTGGCCTAAACTTGCTCTCTGAAGACGAGCGGCATCGTATGGTCTCCCACATGCACCCTGATTTGAGACGAGAAGCCAACGAGGAGGAGCGACAATATATGCTTCAAGTGCGGGCGAATGACAAATACTTTGCGAGAACGGGATAGTGGAAGATCGAAGATGCGGCCAGTCCAAAAACAAAGAAGCAAAGTAAACCCGAAGAAGCTAAACCATCGGCCATCCAACGCAAGACTTGGAGGCTGATGTTGAAGACCGCTAATGTTGTGAGAAGAGCATCATCGGGATCAGAGTCTGATGAAGAAACTGAGTTGCAAGAAGAAGACTCAGAAGAAGAAGAGCTCACGTTGAAGAGTGGGGAGTCGGGTAGTGAAAGTGAGGGAGAGCCCAAAGTCCAGCAATTGGTGGTGGTGAGTGAAGTGGGTGAGGCGATGGTGGAGAACAAGCCAAAACCCAAAGCAAAGAAGGAATATCCCGCGGGGCCGAGTTCAAGAGGCCAAGACGAAGATAGCGCTGACACTCTGAAGATACGAAGATCGTGACTTCGGATGAAGAAGCCGATGACACGAGAAAAGACTCCAAACAAAGAAGGCAATGATGAAGAAGAAACTTTTGGCGGGATATTATCTTTAACAAAGGTGGTCACACCATTGTTGGAGATTTTGAAGGAACATCAGGGAGGAATTCCCCAAGATTGAGTAAAAGGGATGAATGAGCTGCAGGTGGTGAAGCATCTATTGAAGGAAGTGAAGGAGCTGCAGGAGCATCAAATCCAAAGAAGTGCGGAAATTGAAGATCTTCGGAGGGAGGAAGACTTGAGGAAGAAAATGCTGAGCGTGTTACAAGAGAGTTGTGCAGAAAAGGAGAAGGACCTGCAAAAGCAAGCCGGAGAGTTGAAGGAGTAGGTAATGTGGCTCAGCAAGATGCAGGAGGAAGTAAGTAATATGCGCGTCGAGAGTGTCCATTTTAAGGCGATGAACATCGTGATGGAGCAAGAATTGGACAGCTTGAAGAAGAGTGCCGCAGCAAAAGATCAAGCATGGCAGAGAGAATTGGCGTCAAGGCAAGAAGAAGAAGAGCGTTTGCGAGAACTTGTCAAGAGTGCGGAGCAGCAGACAGTGCAGTATGCAAAGGAGAAGAAGATGCTCACTACAGAATACAAAGACGAGTTGCAAATGTATCCGGTGGAGTTGAAGGTGGAGCGATCTCGAGGAAACGCATCCTTGATCTTCATTCTGTGTGTTTGATCCTGAGTGAAGTACATCGGAGCAATGCCTCGACAGATCTGAGAGGAATTGTAGTGTTGGTAGTATTCTGCATTTGTGAGTGCATTGCGAAGTTGATGTGAAGCAATTTTGATCGAGGAAGTTGTGCCTTCAGTGGAGGGGTGGAACACAATTCTGAGTCGAAATGGTTCTTTGCAGTGAAGTGTCGTCTTTGGGAGAATCTGAATCATCACAATCAAGAATTGGTTGGACAGAATTGACTATATTGTGATTATATGTGTGTATTCGTGACAAGTTGTCAAGATTGTGAGCTTGTTACTCTCTTATGGGTGTAGTTTCTCCCTAAGAGATTAAAGAAGCCATCAAGAAGAACTGCAATTGTGACTTTTGACTTTGTATTTGACCAATTCTAGGTAATATCTTTGCGGGAACGAACTTTATTGACCCGATTACCGCAAAAGTGATATTTGCCGGGTTGTCACAATGGTGTTGAGGTGTGAGTGACCCTAGTAGACATAGGAGTATCCTTGCTTGGAGTGAATCCTTGAGAAGAGTGAACATCCTCTACAAAACGAGCTCTCTTCTTCTCTTGTGCCAAAAGCTCCAAATTAAGATCCTTGGAGTTTGAGCACTCTCCCTTCTCATACTTGCTCTCAACCACATCTATGGATGCTATCTCCTTACCTTTGTTGGGATTAGGAGCCACTTGGGTTTCATTACCTCCCTCTTTCCTTCTATTGGCTCCCTCATAACCCCTTCCTCCATGGTAAGTGGAATTTGGGCAATTCCTTTGGATATGGCTTCTTCCTCCACAACCAAAACAATTTCTATCATTGAAATTGTTGGCTGATTGGCCTCCTCTATATGGATATTTTCCATAACTCCTAGGCCCTCTCCCTACATTCTGATCCACCTCTCTCTTCTCCTATAGTTGCACCACATTGATCTTGAGATTCGCAAGTTGTTCTGTGATGGTTTGAAGTGGATCTTCTGGTGGAGGTGCAAGAACTGGAGCAACCACTACTTATAGTGCAACCTTTGCCACCAAAGTATCAGAAGTTCCACCATACTTGTAGCCTTGAGGTGGATGCACAACCTCCTTCACCACCAAATCACTCTCATCCCCTTCCAAACTCTCCTCCATACGAATTGTGATCTTGATAGCTTCAACCTTGGAAGAAGGTTTCTCATATCTCACCTTACTTCTAATTTGTGGTCTCAACCCTCCCAAAAAATTCTTGGTGAGCATGGCCCCTATGCCAATCATTGTAGTCTCCACATCATCCCCACTCTTCCTCAACACTATGCAAAATCTGGACTCTAACTTTTCCACTCTTTCCACATAGACTCTCACTTTCTCTCCTTCTCCTTGCTTGAGAAATGTAACCTCACGCATCAATCTCTCATAACTCTCATCAGGAAGAAAGTTCTCAATGAGTGCTGAAGTCAAAGTCTCCCAAAACTCCTCTTCCCCATCTTTCCTCTCTCTCTTTTGGTATTCTGACTCATACTATGTAAGTGCTGCATCCTCAAAGAAATCTGGTAATAATGAGGCCCACTCATTCTTCCTCCTCTCATTGTTTCCTATGCAAGCTCTCTTGAAGTCTCTCACAAAGGCCTCCACATCTTCTCTATCCTTGCCAAAGAAAACCGGAAGTTTCCTCATCTTAACCTCTCACTATCTTTCTTTCTCTCAATTTTTTCTCTTTTCTTTTCTCTCACTCTATTACTAATAGAGTTTATACATGACTAACACCATCTGAGAATAATCCACTCTAGGGAACACAAAAGGTTCAGGTTGCTCCAAGATTTCTATAGCAACATCAAATCCTAGAGTGCATATTACTCTAACTCTCATGGATAGTTTATCCATAAGTTGAAAGATTATCTCCATCACTAAACTTGAGAACTAGCTGATGAAGGTGGTAGTATTTCTGTAGTTGTACTAAGACTCTCTCCAAGATCCTTCACCAAAGTTTCCAAAAGTGCTTTTACTCCACTACACTCATGTCCTTTTGGAAGTTCTTCCACTCCACAAAACTCACACAACTCCTTGGTTTTAGATCTTCTCCCTCCTAATCTTGGTGAAGAAGGTCCAACATGCAAACCCAAGTCAAGTAAGTCTCTCCTTTCCCTCAATCTCTTGCTCTCAAAGGTCAATGGACATGAACTTGCCTTATGTCCCTTCTCTCCACACAGAAACCACTTAGACTCACTCTTTCCTCCAAGTGCTGTAGGTTTTTAGATCCTCTCAATACTCTCTTCAAATTCTATTGTAAACTCTCTTTTCCTCAAATCCACCCCTACAATCACCTCAAACCCTTGGGGAACCTTGCATAATCTCAATTTCCACTCTTGATGACCCTCTATGTTCCCAAGATGAATCTAAACACTCAAACATGCTTTTTGTTGATCTAAAACTCCTCATGCATGAGATCTCCACTCTGCAAAATTGACACTTCCTCACAATGTCACTCAAATCTCCCAACTAGTATGTGATAGTCCTCTGAAAATTTGCACACTTGATCACAACTCTAGGATATCTCTTCTTGCAAAATTTCAGATCTTTTCATTGAGCCATTTGGCCTAAACACCTTTCTATTCAACACATATATTTCAGATTTGGTCTAAAAACCACCTCCTCACTTCAAAAACTCATAACTCAATGCACAAGAAAGATCTCTCTCTCTAATTTTTGTGGCAGCAGGTAGGATACAATGCACATAATTTTCTTGCAAAGTTTTAGGACAATTCACTAAAAATTGTAGAAATGGCAGACTTTGTACAATTTTCCAGAGAGCATGCAGTTGCGGGAGCACTTTACCCTATCAACTTTAAAAAATTCTAGCCCAGTGCGCATAGTAGCTCTCATAATAATTTTAAGTGAGCTAATTGAAAGATAACCCAAGCTATCATGTGTAGAAATTTCAAGTCCAGATCTCAAACTTGAGATTTTGCCCAAAATCACCTTAATCCCCAAAATCTGCAATCCACCCCACATAATCTCTCCAATTCCTCTCATGTGTACAAGATGTACAAAATCAACTCAAAGACATCATAATGAACTATAGGGTATACAAATGAATCTTGGTTCTCTAACATAAGTTCAGCACTCTCCTCTCCTAATGTCCTCTCCAAGTGAGCTCTCATAGCCTCCTTCTGCCTAATGTAGAATTGAACACAGAACATTATCTTGCCTTCTAGAGAGATCCCAGCAACGGAACCAAAAATGTGAGCCGGCCTGTCTCTCACTTAGGATGAACCTTTGATGGATATTATGGTAGCGCACCATGGACTAAGAAGGCAAGGAACTCTAACTCCATCATACTCCTCCAAGGCTAACACTCAAAGACTCCAGACATTGCTCACTAGAGAACTCAATGAGAGAGAGATAGTTGCAAATGAAAGGATAGTGAGTACCTCCTCACCCCTTGTTTATATACTTGTGAAATAGTTATGTACCAAAGTTACTAATTACCGTAGTAACTCAAGTTACTAGACTAAAAGTCAAGTAAAGTCAAAAAGTAGAAAGGAATATCCATTCACATGGGCATATTCCCCTAAGCATGTGGTATTATCTTGACCCAACCACTAAGTCAAGGATTCCTTCACATGGGCTATCCTTGGACTAAAGAAGAATCCAAAACAAAAAGGCTTGCGGGCCCAAGAGTTCTCAACTCTTTCCTCAAAGCCAAACACCTAGGAATAATACCAAGTCAACACACTAAAGTCCAAAATAGTGGTGCTCATCTTTTCTACTTCCTCTAAAGTAAGGTCCCCTCTATCTTAGCTATGACTAACTTTAGCTAACCATGACTAATATAGAACCATCCTTTATCTCTATATAAATAATATCTCTTAAGTACTTGTAATACCAAGCTAAATATCATAATACCACACACATGCACAAATGGGTGTTACAGAACTACCTACGTGAACATGCAGCAGGCTGTCTTCTTCCATCAGATTTTTGTAGGAGCTCCTATGAATTGGGCAAAGTGTTTTCATCACTAAACGAGGCAGATGGTGGTGAATTGGAGAACGGGCTTGCCACCACATTATTTTGCACCGTTTGCAGCCCACTTCTACTTCGGGCTGAACCTACTATCCAAAGAAGAGCGTCACCGTATGGTGTCTCACATGCATCCCAATTTGCAACGAGAAGCAGACGAGGAGGAGCGCCAGTATATGCTACATCTTTGAGCAAATGACAAATACTTTGCAAGGATGGGATAGTGGAAAGTCAAAGAAATTACCAGTCCAAAGACGAAGAAACGTGGCAAACCCAAAGAAGCAAGGTCACCTCCCATGCAAAGGAAGACTCGACGGCTAAGGTTGCAGACAGCAAAGATCGTAAAAGAGGCATCATCGGGATTGGAGTCTAGGGAAGAGACTAAGTCGCAAGAAGAGGAATCAGAAGAAGAGGAGCTCACATTGAAAAGTGAGGAGTCGGGGAGCAATAGCTATGGGGAGCCAGAGGTCTAGCAATTGGCAACAATAAGTGAGGCTTGTCAGACGATGGTAGTAAACAAGTCAAGAGCAGAAGAGGAAGCAAAGAATCCCGCGGGGCCGAGTTTAAGAGGCCAAGGTGAAGAAAGTGCTGACACAATGAAGATACGAAGATTGCAACTTCGGATGAAGGAGACGATGACGGAGGAGAAGACTCCAGACAAAGATGGCAAAGACAAGGAAGAGCACTTTGGCGGGATATCCTATCTGATGAAGGTGGTAACACCACTGCTGGAACTGTTGAAGGAGCATCAAAGAGTAATTCCCCAAGATTGCAGGAAGGGGATGAACAAATTGCAGATGGTGAAGTATCTAGTAAGTGAAGTGAAGGAGCTGCAGGAGCAACAAGTCCGAAGAAGTGAGGAAATAGAAGAACTTTAGAGGGAGGAAAGCTTGATGAAGAAAACATTGACCATGCTACAAGGGAGCTACGTAGAAAAGGAGAAGGAACTGCAAAGGCAAGCCGGAGAATTCAAGGAACAAACAATGTGGCTCGATAAGATGAAGGAAGAAGTGAGTGATGTGCGCATCTAGAATGTTCATTTGAAGGCAATGAACATCGTAATGGAGCAGGAGTTGGACAGCTTGAAGAAGAGTGCAGCAGCAAAGGATCAAGCATGGCAGAGAGAGTTAGGAGCCAGGCAAGAAGAAGAAGAATGATTATGAGAGCTAGTCAAAAGTGTTGAGTTACAGAGTACACCGTATGGAGAGGAGAAGAAGATGCTTGCTACGGAGTACAAAGATGAGCTGAAGATGTATCGTGAAGAACTGAAGGTAGAGCGCTCTCAAGAATATGAGTCGGAATCAGTAGAAGAAGTTGTGGGGAAGTTGAAAGCAATCTTAAGCACGGAGGCTGAAGGGAGATTGGAAGAAGCCCGCCTACATGAGTTGAAGTTACTTGTGCAGGAAACTCGGAATAGAAAAGCCAAAGATGTGGATATGAACACGTTGCTGATTTGGTTGAGAGAGAGTGTAGATAGGAAAATGTTAGATATAGAGAACAATGTTAGTCTTAGATTGGATTTAGTCAATTCAGAATTAGAGAAGATTCGGAATAGTGTGACAATGGAGAAGAGACCCGATGTTGCAGAAGTAGGAGTACAAGTGTCATCGGACTTGATGATTGACACATTAGAGAAGAGTGGGTCAGGAGATAATGAGTTAGATAAGTCACTCCTTAGTGCAATTGTAGTTTTTAGTAAAGAAGTAGTAGAAATAGTGAAGGATTTGGTAGATGTAGATATACCCAAAGAAGGAGAAATAGTAAGAAGATCATCGGGTTTGGAAGCCGATGATGAGGTAGACATTGGATTGGGATAAGAGTCAATTTTGAGATAGGAAGAGGCAGATATGAAGAGGCAGATATGAAGAGATAGACTGTCCCTTAGGATTTGAAGGTAGGAAAGGATGTTAGGAAGCGGTGCCTAGGTAGGTGAGTCTATCGTTTGCTTTAGTATTTAAGTGGAGCATTTGCAGTATGATGTTATTCAGTATTCAAATTTCTGAAGATAGATAAAGTGAAGTGTTGTTCCCAGTACTTGTCGCTTAAGCTTAATTCCGGTTATCAATTTTGTGTTTGTGTTTGTGAGTGTGTGGAGAATTCCGAAGAGCAAGTCACTGTGTTTGTGGATGTTGGAATCTGCAACCTTGATCTTCATTTTGTGCGTTTGATCCTGAGTGAAGTGCATCGGAGCAATGCCTTGACAGGTCTGAGAGGAATTGCAGTGTTGGTAGTATTTTGGATTTGTGAGTGCAGCACAAAGTTGATGTGAAGCAATTTTGATTGAGGAAGTTGTGCCTTCAATGGAGGGGTGGAACATAATTCTGAGGAAAAATTGGTCTTCATAGTGAAGTGCCGTCTTTGGGAGAATTTGAATCATCACAATCAAGAGTTGTTTGGACAGAATTTGCTATGTTGTGATTATGTGTGTGTGTATTCGTGACAAGTTGTCAAGATTGTGAGCTTGTTACTCTCTTTTGGGTGTAGTTTCTACCTGAGAGATTAAAGAAGCCATCAAGAAAAACTGCAATAGTGATTGTTGACTTTGTATTTGACCAATTCTGGATAGTATCTCTGCGGGAACAAACTCTACTGACCCGATTACCGCAAATGTGATATTTGTCGGGTTATCACAACACAATTTGCATAAATTGAGAAGAAATTATGCAAATAAGTTGTCTTGTAATTGCCCTAATTTGAATGGCTCTCTCTCTTCTCTTTTACCTCTTTGTTCTCCTTTCCTCTCTAATCACTCTTTGGTCTCTATCCTATCTTTGTAGGTCATGAATTGCATTGAATTGCTCCCTTCTCTTTCCTTTTGAAAATTTCAAATTTGCTCTCTCTCTTCTTCTTTCAAAATTTTGTTAATTGCTTTGTATCCTCCCTCTCTACTCACTAGTAAATTCTAAAAGTTTATCTTGCTTCCTTTGCTCCTTCTCTCTCCTTCAAAATTTCAAAATTGCTTGGTACTCTTCTTCTCTTTGCTCCTTCTTTGACTTGGGTAAATTTCAAATATTTTACTCTTTATTCTATTGTCCTTCTCTATCTTCTTCTCTTTCAAATTTGATAAATTTGAATTATTTTACTCTCTTTCTATACACTCTCTTTCTGAATTGCACTTTCTTTTCTAATTGCCTTTTCCTTTTAAAAAATTGTATTGCTCCTTGAATTGCACTCTCTGTCTTATTTGAATTTCAAGATATTGCATTGTTAAGGTTCAAAACTGATAATTCCTCCTTACTCAAATATATATAATATTGAAACTAAATTTATAAACTATGATGTGCATTTTGATTCTACATATTGTGTATAGATTTCCTAAATGAGAAGATTTTGTAAATTTGAAAGCAACACTCTTCATGAACCACCACCCAACCAATTGGAAGCCTCCACTTTTTGAAAGTGACTCCTTTGAATATCTTCATCAACAAATCTACACCCAAGACAATCCCTTGACACCCACTATATGAAAGACTTCAATTTTTTTGAATCCCTTAGCAAACCTAGCAATCCAAACAACCCAACAAGAAAATAACAAGTGAGAAAATAACAAACATAAAGAAATCTTGGAAAAGAAAACACTTGCTAAGTTTTCAAACATTTTATTATTAAGTTTCATACAAACATCT
Source organism: Lunularia cruciata (assembly GCA_948567375.1). Lineage (NCBI taxonomy): Eukaryota > Viridiplantae > Streptophyta > Marchantiopsida > Lunulariales > Lunulariaceae > Lunularia > Lunularia cruciata. Next base: position 17,471,315 of record OX419759.1, read on the forward strand.
ACCCAAGGCACAATTGAATGTAAGGCAACTTTAAATTCTGTATGCTCTAGTTTTGTCTCTATATTGTTTATCATTCCCACCACTTGGCTCCATAAACTCATGTTAAGAATATACCTCCTCTCTAAAGTAATTTGTGTTCTTGTTCTGTACACACATATTGCATCTATTAATCAAGACTTTGTGTAAAATAATACAAGTTCCAATCCATTGCAATATATAAGAGTTTATGTTTCTATTTTCTAACTATAATCTCAACTCACCCAAAGAATGAAAATAAGCTATTAGAATCCCAATACATTGTTCATTTAGCATGTAGGTCCAAGGTACACAATGCTTGAAATAATTTTTTTAATCTTGGGTGTGCAAGAAGGTACAAAATTGATTGATGGATATGTATCTATAATTTCCTACTAAATATTATGGTGATCAAATAAATTACATGCTCCTTTGGTATTGACATCCAACTAAATTTATGACGTTTTCAAAAATGCAATGTTTTGACATGAGCTTGGCATACTTATACAACACAAACACCCATAAGTGGAAGATGTGAGAATAGCCACCACAATAGGCACACTTTCACAAATTCATAAATGGTTGAATGAAAACATGGAGATATTTACCTCTAACAAAATAGATAGTTTTTTGCTTATTATCACATATCACTTATCTATTGATTTAGTAGGATCCTAAAAATAAATTTCCCCATCAATTGTGGATCTTTTTGCTAAAGGAAAAAGAGTTCCATCCACTAACTTGACATACCTTGGCAATTCCTTTCTTTAAATGAAATCATAACTCTCTTCTCTATCCTTGGCCACTACACTTCCTTCCTAAGTGTGGTGCACACATTTTCACAAAAAGATTTCTTTTTATTTATACCATCTTTTTTTGTGAAGATATGTCTGAAGTTTACTATTTAGGAAGGAAAACTTCTTAGTTGAAGTATCCTTTGGAGTTGTGTATAGTTTATGCAAAGTTATGAAGGGAAGAAGCACAAAGCTCAAGGCTTTTGGAAGGAAGGATTCCAAAGAAGTTAAAAAAAGGGTGGTTGGAGGCAAAGAACTCTCAATTCTAAGTACCTTCATTCCCCAAAGACCTTTGTACCCAAGTACTTTTGGACCCAAAGATCATACACAAATTTTAATGTATTTCCACCTAGATACACAACTATTGCCAAAGACTATTTGCATTCAAGGGATACTACTTTCATTCAACAAGGACTTTGCCTATGTAACAAGGATTTTTCAATGAATGTTTTGTTATCCACCAAGTGCTTTGCATGCATGGAGAAAGAGTGCTTATAGACTACTCAATCATTGAAGAATCTAACTATAAATCAAGTGCCCATTGATCATTTTCACTTCTCACAAAGAAATTTCATTCTAAAATTCAAGTAAGCTTAAAATTTCCAAGTCTTAGCAAGCCTTTGGAGTTGTCTATCCTTTATCTTCAAATTGAACCCAAATTTGATAAGAAACATGGTGTTAGTTCAAAGACCTTTCATGAACACTTCCAAAGCCATTCTTTGTAGTCCATCAATAAATGAGTGTGCAATCTATTGTAGATCCATTGTAAATAGGGTGATCCAAAGCAAGTGCAATATATTGTAGATCCAATGTAAATAGGGTGATCCAAAGCAAGAATCTTGGCTTCTTGCTTTAGAATTGGGAGTTGAGTGATTTCATGATCATCCATGAGATGAAGAGAATAGAAAGAGAGAGGACTATAAAGGACTTTAGATTAACCCTTTTGATTGGACCAAAGAGCACTAGAGGATAATGCTAAGACCAGATATAGAACCAATAGTAGGGCAAGCAAAGGCCATGATATTAGAGAAAAAGTTTGCAAATAAGGTGCTAACCAAAGACATCAAACTGAACTTTGCATACAAGTAGTCTAAGAATAATGGATGGAGTGTAGATAGTTATAGTGAACTAGCTCAAAGAGAAATAACTAATATGGTTATGAAGCTATTCAAGCCAAAGAGAAAAACTTACTTTACCAATAGTAATGTCATCTTCTTTGAGTACATGTACCAAAGAGAACCCATCAACTAGGTGAATATATTTCACTTTTAGGCAAGGAATTTGCATAAAGAATTCAAAGAAGACTATGGAGCTACCTACTTAGTCCCATTTGCCATAAATTTCTACATGAGGCTAAATCTTTTATCAAAGGAGTGCAAGAAATTCCTTGGCCATTTCCATTCAATGGGGTACTTTTCCTCATAACATGAAGGTATATTGTTTATTTAGAAGTACTTGGTAATAGATGTAAGTATTTTGAAACTAGAGAATTTATGTTGGTGGAGGAAAAAGGACTACTCCAAGACTACCAAGAAGAAGAGGTTACCTCTTAAAATCCACAAAGATCAACCAAGAGATTGAAGATGAATTTTTAAGTGATCAAAGTATCATCATATGAAGGAGAGGTCAAAAGACTTCAAGGAGGAGGACGAAGAAGCACAAGGTTCCTTCATCTTGCATGGGTTTGCCTCCAAAGCAAACAAATAAGAGCAATATGAGGACCTCCAAATTGCTCCAAACTTCAAGCAGAATGCAAGCCAAGAAGACAAAGCCAAAGTACAAGGAGAAACATTGCATATTGCCAAAGAACCTCCTATTGCCAATCAAGAAGTAGATGTCCACAATGAAGGGCAAGTGAATACCAAAGAACAACCAAAAGAACTTTGGCCCAAAAGTGAACAAGAAGCCAAAGTGATAGTCCAGTTCAATAATAAGCAATAAATTCATGTACCATACTTCAACACTAGAAAATATGTGGTTCACCTCATTGAGGCTATGTCCTGTGAGCTGGCCTGTCTCTCACTCAGGATGAACCTCTGATGGCTATTATGGTAGCGCACCATGGACTAAGAAGGCAAGGAACCCCAACTCCATCATACTCCTCCAAGGCTAACACTCCAAGACTCAAGACATTGCTCACTAGAGAACTCAATGAGAGAGAGATAGTTGCAAATGAAAGGATGATGAGTACCTCCTCACTCCTTGTTTATATACTTGTGAAATAGTTACGTACCAAAGTTACTAATTACCGTAGTAACTCAAGTTACTAGACTAAAAGTCAAGTAAAGTCAAAAAGTAGAAAGGAATATCCATTCACATGGGCATATTCCCCTTATCTTGACCCAACCACTAAAGCAAGGATTCCTTCACATGGGCTATCCTTGGACTAAAGAAGAATCCAAAACAAAAAGGCTTGCGGGCCCAAGAGTTCTCAACTCTTTCCCCAAAGCCAAACACCTAGGAATAATACCAAGTCAACACACTAAAATCCAAAATAGTGGTGCTCATCTTTTCTACTTCCTCTAAAGTAAGGTCCCATCTATCTTAGCTATGACTAACTTTAGCTAACCATGACTAATATAGAACCATCCTTTATCTCTATATAAATAATATCTCTTAAGTACTTGTAATACCAAGCTAAATATCACAATACCACACACATGCACAAATGGGTGTTACATTTACCCCCGGACTAAGTTTTCACTTTGTCCTCAAAGTGAAGGTCTCTCTACCTTCTATGGTACATCTTCAACTTATCATGGTTAATCCTATCAAAGTGTCTTCCTCCCAACTCCTTGAGATCATAGGTGTAATTGCCCCACACCTTCTCTACTATGAAAGGTCCAAAGTACTTAGGCAAAAACTTCTTTTGCACTCTCTTGAATCGAATGGAATCAAACAACATTACCCAATCACCTTCTTTGAAAGGCTCCACCTTCTTCTTGCCTTGCCTCTTGTCATAGCTCTCCTTTTGTTTCCTTTGGGCTTGCTCCACTCGAACCATAGCAACTGCTCTTGCCTCTTCCAACTCCATGAGTTGATCCTTCCTTGACTTCCCTGCATCACTTCCTTGTGCTTTCTGCAATCTCCTATGAATGCTTTGGAAGGTAGGAAGATCAAAGTGAATAGGTAAGGTAGACTCAATACCATACACCAATTGGAATGGAGAATATCCAGTGGAAGTCTTCATGGTTGTCCTATACTCCCACAAAACTGCATGAATCCTCTTGTCCCAATGATGTTTAGCCCCCTCCATTTCTGCATCTTTGGCCAACATCATGCACAAGGTCTGATTGGTTCTCTCTGCCAAGCCATTGGAATTTGGCTTATAGGATGTAGTTACTCTATGTGTGATAGAGAAATGTCGTAGCATGGCTGTAGTAATGCTTCTTGTAAACTCTCCTCCTCTATCAGAAACCAACTCCAAAGGGCATCCAAACCTAGTGATAATGCGTTCATAAAGAAATCTACCCACTTCATCTTCATTCTTGTCCCTCAATGGTCTAGCCTCAACCCACTTGGTAAGGTAATCAGTAACTACCACAATGTACCGATTGTTCCTTGGGGTTCTATTGAGAGGTCCTACAAAATCAATTCCCCACTTCTCAAAAGGTCCTAGCAATGGAATTGATCTAAGTGGTGGAGTGGATGTAGACTTTCTAGCAAAAGCTTGACAAACATGACAAGTTTTGCAATAATCAAGACAATCCTTGAAAATCCCTCTCCAATGGTAACCTGCATCTAGAATCTTGAAAGCAGTCACCTTTCCTGCAAAGTGTCCTCCACATACTAAACCTTCATGAAACTCCTTTATGAGTAGGATAGACTCTTCCTTACCCACTGCTCTTCGAAGTAGACCATCTGCTCCTTGGTGAAAAAGAATATCCTCCACCATTGTGTAAGGTCTAGATCTTGCTGCAAGGGCCTTCCTCTCCCTAGCATGCATCCCTTCTGGATAGTTACCTCTTGTCACAAAATCCACAATCTCCTTGTACTCCATTGGAATCTCTTGAGTGACTGAGATTGTCATGAGCTCCTCATCCGGGAAGGAATCATCTACTGGCTCATCTCCATCATGATCATAGGCTCTAGATAACAAATCAGCATTTGCATGTTTCTTTCCTGGCCTATCCTCAATTGTGTAGTCATACTCAGACAAGAGTATCATCCACCTTGCTAGTCTCCCTTCAACATTAGGCTTGTTGAAGATGTACTTCAAAGCCTTGTGATCCGTGACAATTGTGGCTTTCCCTCCAATCAAGTAGTGTCTAAACTTCTTGAGACCAAAGATCACTGCCAACCCTTCTCTCTCTGTGACAAAGTAGTTCTTCTCTGCTGAAACCATCTGCCTACTAGCATAAGCTATTAGATGATCATGCCCATCTTGGTCTAATTGACTAAGAGTGCATCCTATAGCTACATTAGAAGCATCAGTGTAGAGGATGAAAGGCTTACTCCAATCAGGTTTAGCAAGAATTGGAGCTACAACAAGGGATTGCTTGAGCTCCTCAAAAGCTTTGAGAGCCTCCTTGTCTTCCAAAATCACCATGTAATCTACACCCTTCTTCATGTAGATGGTCAATGCATAAGCCTTGTTGGAAAATGAGAAGATGAACCTCCTATAGTACCCAACCATTCCCAAGAATTGGCGTAACTTTGTCAAGCTTGAAGGGAATGGAAGGTCTGAGATTTTCCTCACCTTCTCAGGATCAACTGCTATTCCATCCTTGGAGATGATGTGCCCCAAAAGTAGACCTTCTTCACATCCAAAAATGCACTTCTTTGGGTTGAGTGATGCATTTGCCTCATCCAAGCGTTGCAAGACTTTGATTAGGTGCTCAAAGTGCTCCTCCTTGCTCCCATAGACACAAAAGTCATCAATGAAATCTCTCACAAATTTCCCAATGAAAGGTTCAAATACCTTGTTCATGAACCGTTGGAATGTGGCTGGAGCATTGCAAAGCCCAAAAGGCATGACCTTGAAAGCGTAAGTTCCCCAAGGTGTGGTGAATGTGGTGAGTTGTTGATGCTCTGGTGCAATCTTGATTTGGTTATATCCACTATAACCATCTCCAAAACTGTACCTCTCATGACCTGCAACCTCCTCCAAGATCTCATCAATGAATGGCAATGGGTAGTAGTCCTTCTTGGTAACAGCATTGAGCTTCTTGTAATCCACACATACCCGAAGCTTGCCATTCTTTTTCTTCACAATGACAATTGGAGACACCCATTCTGAATTCTCCACCTCAAAGATAAATCTAGCCTCCTTGAGCTTATCAATCTCCTCCTTCACAACCAAAGATATTGGTGGGCTAATGCGACGTTGCTTTTGGCGGATTGGTCTTGCATGTGACTCCACCTCTATCTTGTGCTCCTCCAAGGTGACTTCCTTCAAATCCTTGTAACTAAAAGCAAACACATGGATGAACTTGCGGAAAATCTCCTCAAATCTCACCTTCTCCTCCTTGGTAACATTTGGGCCATACTTGAGGGTAGATAACCTTCTCTCTACCTCCTCAAGTGTCAATGGTGATTTATCTGGGTCCTTCAAAACCTCTGGCTTAGGTGCAAAATCCATAGCACACAAAGGATACACATCTGAATCAGATTCAGATTCATCCTCCTCCGTGGAAGTCTCCTCTTCCATGCTTGTGTCCACACCTGAAGCTCCTCCTTCAGAATCAGATTCCCAATAATCAGAAGATGGGGTATCTGAATGTGAGGTGTTGGTGGTGTTAGTCACAGGAACAGTGACTCTATGGTTTGATGGCCCAATCCTTAAGTACCCTTTGTGCCATCGATCAGTTGTGCGTGCTGCTCTCAACCATGGCCTCCCAAGAAGTAAGTCATAGCTTGAATCCTTCAAGACTTGGAAAGTCATGAGATTTTGAACTCCCATAACTGAAACTACCACCTTATCCATCACTCCTACTGGTCGAACTTGTTGCTTGTTTGCCATGCTCACCACAAATGTTGAAGCTCTTGAGGGTATCATACCCAACTTCTTCATCAACCTTTCTGACATGGCATTCACTACTGATCCTCCATCAACCAATGCATCCTTGATGTTGTGACCATTCACTCTCACATCAATCTTGGAGGCATATTCACAAGCCTCCCATGGTGCTGGCTTGGCATCCACCACCCCCATTGATACTGGAACTTTTGCCTTCTTCTTCTTTTTGCTCCTTGTAGAACTCAAACCACCTCTAAGCTCCTTTCTCAAGGTAGGGTTCAAAGCAATTAATTGGCCCACTGTGATGTTAGCCTTGTGACTACCAACATCCTCCAACACATTGTAGTTCCATTGTTGCTTTGAGATCAAGAAGTCCTCCATCCCCAACTTCTTCCTTGGAGTCTTTGTTGTTGATGGTGTTGAGGTGCGAGTGCTCCTAGTAGACATAGGAGTATCCTTGCTTGAAGTAAATCCTTGAGAAGAGTGAACATCCTCTGCAAAACGAGCTCTCTTCTTCTCTTGTGCCAAAAGCTCCAAATTAAGACCCTTGGAGTTTGAGCACTCTCCCTTCTCATACTTGCTCTCAACCACATCTATGGATGCTATCCCCTTACCTTTGTTGGGATTAGGAGCCACTTGGGTTTCACTACCTCCCTCTTTCCCTCTATTGGCTCCCTCATAACCCCTTCCTCCATGGTAAGTGGAATTTGGGCAATTCCTTTGGATATGGCCTCTTCCTCCACAACCAAAACAATTTCTATCATTGAAATTGTTGGCTGGTTGGCCTCCTCTATATGGATAGTTTCCATAACTCCTAGGTCCTCTCCCTACATTCTGATCCACCTCTCTCTTCTCCCATAGTTGCACCACATTGATCTTGAGATCCGCAAGTTGTTCTGTGATGGTTTGGAGTGGATCTTTTGGTGGAGGTGCAAGAATTGGAGCAACTACTACTTGTGGTGCAACCCTTGTCACCAAAGTATCAGAAGTTCCACCATACTTGTAGCCTTGAGGAGGATGCACAACCTCCTTCACCACCAAATCACTCTCATCCCCTTCCAAACTCTCCTCCATACGAATTGCGATCTTGATAGCTTCAACCTTGGAAGAAGGTTTCTCATATCTCACCTTGCTTCTAATTTGTGGTCGCAATCCTCCCACAAAATTCTTGGTGAGCATGGCCCCTATGCCAATCATTGTAGTCTCCACATCATCCCCACCCTTCCTCAACACTATGCGAAATCTGGACTCCAACTTTTCCACTCTTTCCACATAGACCCTCACTTTCTCTCCATCTCCTTGCTTGAGAAATGTAACCTCACTCATCAATCTCTCATAACTCTCATCAGGAAGAAAGTTCTCAATGAGTGCTGAAGTCAAAGTCTCCCAAGACTCCTCTTCCCCCTCTCTCCTCTCTCTCTTTTGGTATTCTGACTCATACCATGTAAGTGTTGCATCCTCAAAGAAATCTGGTAATAATGAGGCCCACTCATTCTTCCTCCTCTCATTGTTTCCTATGCAAGCTCTCTTGAAGTCTCTCACAAAGGCCTCCACATCTTCTCCATCCTTGCCAAAGAAAACCGGAAGTTTCCCCATCTTAACCCCTCACTATCTTTCTTTTCTCTTAATTTTTTTTTCTCTTTTCTTTTCTCTCACTCTATTACTAATAGAGTATATACATGACTAACACCATCTGAGAATAATCCACTCTAGGGAACACAAAAGGTTCAGGTTGCTCCAAGATTTCTATAGCAACATCAAATCCTAGAGTGCATATTAATCTAACTCTCATGGATAGTTTATCCATAAGTTGAAAGATTATCTCCATCACTAATCTTGAGAACTAGCTGATGAAGGTGGTAGTATTTCTGTAGCTGTACTAAGACTCTCTCCAAGATCCTTCACCAAAGTTTCCAAAAGTGCTTTTACTCCACTACACTCATGTCCTTTTGGAAGTCCTTCAACTCCACAAACCTCACACAACTCCTTGGTCTTAGATCTTCTCCCTCCTAATCTTGGTGAAGAAGGTCCAACATGCAAACCCAAGTCAAGTAAGCCTCTCCTTTCCCTCAATCTCTTGCTCTCAAAGGTTAATGGACATGAACTTGCCTTATGTCCCTTCTCTCCACATAGAAACCACTTAGACTCACTCTTTCCTCCAAGTGGTGTAGGTTTTTGGATCCTCTCAACACTCTCTTCAAATTCTATTGTAAACTCTCTTTTCCTCAAATCCACCCCTACAATCACCTCAAACCCTTGGGGAACCTTGCATAATCTCAATTTCCACTCTTGATGACCCTCCATGTTCCCAAAGATGAATCTAAACACTCAAACATGCTTTTTGTTGATCTCAAACTTCTCATGCATGAGATCTCCACTCTGCAGAATTGACCCTTCCTCACAATGTCACTCAAATCTCCCAACGAATATATCACAGTCCTCTGAAATTTTCCACACTTGATCACAACTCTAGGGCGTCCCTCCCTGCAAAATTTTAGATCTTTTCATCGAGCCATTTGGCCTAGATACCTTTCTATTCAGCACTCATATTTCAGATTTGGTCTGAAAACCACCCCCCTCACTTCAAAAACTCATAACGCACTGCGCAAAAATGATCTCTCTCTAATTTTTGTGGCACCAGGTAGGATACAATGCACTGAATTTTCTTGGAAATTTTCAGGACAATTCACTAAACATTGAAGAAATGGCAGACTCTGTACAATTTTCCAAAGAGCATGCAGTTGCGGGAGCACTTTACCCTATCAACTTTCAAAAATTCTAGCCCAGTGCGCATAGAAGCTCTCTCAATAATTTCAAGTGTGCTAACTGAAAGATAACCCAAGCTATCATGTGTAGAAATCTCAAGTCCAGATCTCAAACTTGAGATTTTGCCCAAAATCACCTTAATCCCCAAAATCTGCAATCCACCTCACACAATCTCTCCAATTCCTCTCATGTGTACAAGATGTACAAAATCACCTCAAAGACATCATAATGAACTACAGGGTATACAAATGGATCTTGGTTCTCTAACATAAGTTCAGCCCTCTCCTCTCCTAATGTTCTCTCCAAGTGAGCTCTCATAGCCTCCTTCTGCCTAATGTAGAATTGGACGCGGAACATTATCTTGCCTTCTAGAGAGGTCCCGGCAACGGAACCAAAAATGTGAGCCGGCCTGTCTCTCACTCAGGATGAACCTCTGATGGCTATTATGGTAGCGCCCCATGGACTAAGAAGGCAAGGAACCCCAACTCCATCATACTCCTCCAAGGCTAACACTCCAAGACTCAAGACATTGCTCACTAGAGAACTCAATGAGAGAGAGATAGTTGCAAATGAAAGGATGATGAGTACCTCCTCACTCCTTGTTTATATACTTGTGAAATAGTTACGTACCAAAGTTACTAATTACCGTAGTAACTCAAGTTACTAGACTAAAAGTCAAGTAAAGTCAAAAAGTAGAAAGGAATATCCATTCACATGGGCATATTCCCCTTATCTTGACCCAACCACTAAAGCAAGGATTCCTTCACATGGGCTATCCTTGGACTAAAGAAGAATCCAAAACAAAAAGGCTTGCGGGCCCAAGAGTTCTCAACTCTTTCCCCAAAGCCAAACACCTAGGAATAATACCAAGTCAACACACTAAAATCCAAAATAGTGGTGCTCATCTTTTCTACTTCCTCTAAAGTAAGGTCCCATCTATCTTAGCTATGACTAACTTTAGCTAACCATGACTAATATAGAACCATCCTTTATCTCTATATAAATAATATCTCTTAAGTACTTGTAATACCAAGCTAAATATCACAATACCACACACATGCACAAATGGGTGTTACAGTCCACGGGAACACAATAAAAGTGTTATTGACCATAAGACTAATGTTTCACAAACGGTTTCTACTAGCTTGCTCATATAGTAATCCAGCCCTAGACTAATTGATTACAATTAGACTAACTCAAGTTGCTCAAAATTTGAGTTAACTCCTAACAATCTCTCCATTGACTCATGTCTTGGGGTCCTTAACCTTTGTAACCTATATGATTACTCTACAAGAAGTCCTAGAAGGAAACCTAACATAGATCTCTCTCTAAACTAGAGTTAACTAGAACTAAGCCGTTGCCCAAATAGGATGGAGTAAAATCATGTATATAGAGATAACATAAATGCTAGTCTACTCTACTTGTGCCCATATGCAACATTTGCAATTTGAAAAAATGTCTCAAAAAACTTTCCAAAGAAATCACTTTGGTAAAAGCATCAACAAGGTTGAGTGTACTATTAATCTTGACTAGCTCAATCATTTTTTCAGACACAACCTATTTGAGAAAATGATACCTGATGTTGATGTGCTTCATTCTATTGTCCATCACCTGATTCATAGCTAGATGTAAAGCACTCTAGCTATCACAATTAAGATTCACAATTTCATGTGTCAATCCCATCTTTGTGATAAGCCTATCCAACCAAATTGCTTTCTTCTGCTGCCACTACATACTTAATTTTTATAGTAGATTGAGCTATGCACTTTTGCAATGTAGATCTCCAACTTATGCATCCACTTCCAAGTGTGAACACATGCCAAGTCCTAGATTTTCTCCCATCCAGATCTTGTCCATAGTCAGCATCTACATAGCCAATAAGTGATTTGGCATTGTAATATTCAACATCAAACACAAGGCCAAAATCCAACATACCCTTGAGATATCTAAGGATCCACTTCACAACTTCCCAATGTATCCTCCTTGGATTTGACATGTATCTCCTAGTCTTGCCTATAGCTAGAGCAATGTCAGGCCTAGTGCAAATCCTCAAAAACATGAGACTCCCACTACTTTTTCGTAGGGGATCTTGGACAACAAACCTTTCTCCATAACATCTATTGGACAAAGAGCTAATGAACGCTTGAAGTGAGGAGCTAAAGGAGTACTCAAAAACTTGCAATTCTCCATGTTAAATTTTGCAAGTACCTTCTAGCATACTTCCCTTGACTTAACCAAAACTTTTGATCCTCCATGTTTCTTTGGATCTCCATCCCCAAAATCCTCCTTGTTGTACCAAGATCTTTCATTCTAAACTCAGAACTCAAGAGAGCTTTGAGCTTATCAACATCAGATCTGTTCCTAGCTGCAATAAGCATGTCATCCACCTAGAGTACCAAAATAATGAAGCCAAAAACTTCATTACTCACCTTTTTTCATTTATACACAAGGATCAAACGCACTTTGTTTAAATCCTTGTCACTTCATGAAATCATCAAACCGTTTGTTCCACTATCTAGTGGTTTGCTTCAATCCATATAAGGATTTTAGGAACCTACATACCATATTCTCTTGGCTTTTCTTCACAAAGCCCATAAGTTGTCTCATAAAGAACACCGCATCTAAATTGCTGTAGAGGAAAGCAGTAACAATATCCATTTGATCTACAATAAGACCAAAGAAAGTCACAAGTACACACAATAAGAAAATAGTGGCATACTTAGCAATTGGAGAGTAGACCTCATTGTAATCCACAACTTTTTCTTGTGTGAAGCTCTTGGCCACCAACTTGGCCTTGTAGATCTTCCTCTCTCCATCAATGGGGTTATCTTTCAGTTTACATAGGTTTATTGTGAAGTATATTGATGTTAAAAAATATATATAAACTTTTTTTGACTTAACTATATGACAAAGAAAAACTAGTATGAGGTAGTTCTAACTATATAGAAATAAAAACTCCTCAAAGCTTATACTCAAAATTATCATTTAGCTTGACTTTTAAAATAGATTTTTAAATATTTCTCAACATTATCAAGTTATTAGCATACATATATTCAATGCAATTTATAGTAGGAGTTCATTAAATACATTTTGAATCTTAATGTATTTATGATGAAACTACTGAAGATAATTTTCTTTGTTGGAAAGCCCGTAGATAATACTTACATAAATGCATTTCTTTGCTTATTCATTAGTCAATTTTAATATTTAAGTTACTTATTGAAAATTGTATTATATAAATTAATTTCATATCTGCACATCCTTGAAAAAATATTACACCTATTAAAAAATTCTCCTTGTCTATAATTTAATTAATTTAACTAATTGAGTATAAGTATTAATTTTGATATATGGATCATCCTTGCAAGACTGCAAAATAAGTCAATACTAAGATAGAGTGAACTTTTGCTACTAAATTGTACTTCCTAAAACAAATCAACACTAGCTTCTTGAGGATAGTTATTGCTAAACCAAGTAGGCTTTATACTTCTTTTCAAACCTATTTAAAATTATATTGTCATATAATTCCATTTAATTTTCTTAATTACTTCCTTGTGAAGGATAACTCCATAAGCTTTTAAATTTTATTTGCTTTAGTAGTCTCTATTTAAGATAGGTTTCTTTTTGCCAATATGGATCATCTTTAGATTTTTTGTATGACTAATATTCTATAGATTTTTCATTTGAGAAAAAGTGTAAATTTAGAAGTAATTTGATATCTAGTTTGGAGTTTACTTTCCGTTCTAAATTTTCTAAAATTGCTTATAGGTATAATAGAAACATTTTGAAACAATCAACAACTAAATTACCATTTTTGGTTGTAAAATGCAATTCTCCTTTGGTAGAGGCATTACATTCAATTTAATTGTAATAATTGTATTTATAACCCTAAATTTTATTTATCCAAAAAAAAATTTTACCTAAATATTCAACTATGTTCACCTTTTTGATAGTATAGTTACCTTTAATTATTTTTGATTAAGAAAAGAAAAATCTTATACTAAATACATGGTGTATAAATGTATCTTTCATATTTATTCGTTCCAAGAAACATAATTCCTAAAATATAAAGTTGAGAAATATCATACTTTTAGAAATTTAGAAATTTAGAAATATTTGTTCTTTCGGATGTTGATATAGAAACTAGTTTTAGTATGAAGATATGCACTACTTCACTTCTTCAAACTTGAAGAAATAAGTTAACAAATACAGGATTTTAGAAATTTAGAATATTTTGATCTTTGGGTTTTTATAAATAAATATTTATGTCAAGGTATGCATGTGCTTTTCCTCTTTAAAATTGAAAAGAGAAGAGAAAATTACGAAAAAACCTTAATCTTGAGTATTATTATTTTAATATTAAAAACTTTATCTTTTGTGTCAATCTACGGATATAGATATTCTTCCTTAAAATTAAGCTTCAAAAATACTACTATTAATATCAATTGATGTCTCTCCCTTGTACGGCTTGATGGAGTTTTCCCATCTTTTGTTTTTTCTATGCGGTCACTTTCTTTCTATTAATATATATATATATATATATAGAGAGAGAGAGAGAGAGAGAGAGAGAGAGATATATATAATTTAAATTATATTAAAACATTTATTTTATTATTTTGGATTTTTTCTAACATCATAAGATAACAAAATTGAGAGGGCAGGAAGTGTGCTAATTATATAATAGGATCGCTTATGTCATAAATAGCTATGCATCTCTTAAAAGAAAATTTAGTGAATATAAAAGGAAATAAACATGGCTTCAAAGCTTTGCTTCTTATTTTGTACAATATAATTAAAGGTGCTTGAACATTGTTACATGGAGAATAAAGTTATTCATTTTCCAACCTTAAAATGACCATCATTGTACTTATATATACTTGTATACTTGTTTGTTGTATGATTGGTGATATTCAATTCAATCTAATCTAATTAAATCAAGTTTAAACTATAAACTACAAAAAGGTAAGAAGCTTTTTAACAATTTATAACTTTGAAGGAATACTTTAACTTTTGGAAATTCCTACATACTCATCTTTCAGTATTTGCATGGAAACCACTAGAATAAGTATTACATTTCAATGACAAAATTTGGTCTATATTGTTTTTAATGGCATCAAATATATTATTTCAGGTTTTATCAAATAACAAGTGATTAAATTTCCATATTTATCATATGTTTGATTTTTTATTTAAAAATATCTATTATTATTTTAAACCAAGCAAGAGGGAGCAGTCTATGTAGCCTACAAACCATGCATCTTGGGCATCACATGCATTCTGTGATTTAGGCCATCTCATTTAGCCATCTTGTTGGGTCTAGAGCATGCTTTGAACTTGCTGATGTCATGTCATCTTTTTTTGTTGGATGTAGAGAATTTGTTTGTTCATGCTTAAGACTTTGAGAGATGCTTTAAACTTGCTGATTGGCTTCAAATAAAGGATAAAGAATAAAGGATAAGAGACTATGCACACTACTAGAAAAAATAATAAGACCTAAACAAACAAACCACAAGAAACAAAATACATTCACAATGGAATGGAATTTACACTAGAATGGAATAGAAATAATGATCTCATGTATATGATAACAAAGTTTACATGTCATCATTGTTATTATCAATGCAATCAAAAATAAAGATTTTGGATCAACAACATAACTACTATAGCACCACACCAAATAGTTCAGAATCTATCTTAGATTGGTAATGATCATAGTCTTTATCTCATCCAAAGTCTTCTTTGCTCAAGCTAATTAGAGGGGCATGGAGTAAAACTATTTTGATTAGTCCTTCCTTTCCTCAATCTTGAGTCTCTCTATGTTTGACCAAATTTTCTCAATCCTTCATATTTTCTCAGCCTCAACCTCCTTCTTCTTTGCTTCTACAAAGTACCAATTTTTCTCCATCTTTGAAACTTTTTGGGTTTTTATCTCAATTATCTTGCATCTCTCTTTAGCTTTTATCAACTCGCATTTCTATTAACTATAGTTTGCTAAATCTTGTGAGAAAGTAGTAAGATCCAGAGTGATCTTTGAATTCACTTTAGAGATCCTTCTCTTCTTATAGGATTCACTATCTCTTTCTTAGGATAAAATCTCCACTCCTCCTTAGGTCTAGCATCTTGAGATCTCCTCTAAAGATTGGATCTCCTTTATTTGTGTTCTCATGATAGATGGAGTAACATCTCCATGCATTCTTGGAGCATCATCACTTTGTATCATTCCTAACAACACATATTCCTCTTGACTCTCCTCTTCAAACATATCATGAGAATTTAGTCCTTTGGTACTCAAGATAGTAAATGGAATTGAATCCATGCTTAACTTAATTTAATCCATGCTTAAATGGAATTTAATCCATGCTTAAGAAAATTACCCATGATTTTCCTCAATCAAATTTGCTTTATTCCCCCCATGAGGCTATACCTATACCCCCAAGAGGGCACATGGTGCTTGATAAGGCTGATAGGGCCCCTTCTCTCTTGGATATATGCACCTAAAACTTATCTCCATCATTAATATTTTCAATAGCACCCACACCAATACTTACTAATGCAAGAGGAGATATATTTTTGTGACTTCCAAACATCATATCTAGGCAATCAAAGTGAGTACATATATGATTTAATTCATCTTCTATTTTTATCCATCCAAGCTTGTAATTTTTGTCATTGAGACCTTTCCCAATACTTTTGTTCTTCCAATCCATTGCTTCCTTGCAAGACTCATATATTTCTCCCACTTCTTGTACAATTATCACCTATCAATGAAGGTGGGGATCTTCTTTCATGCCAAACTAACAATATAGCCATGTAACTAAAAGTCATGCACTTTTGAGTTGGCTTTTTGCAACTATCACCATGAATTTTTTCAATATGCTCATCATCTTCCAAACAATCCAATATTTGTGCACAATGATGAAGAATCATTTGGAACCTATCTTCCTTACTCTCTTTACCCTTGTCTTGTTTCCCATTGATGATAAAACCCTTTAAGAAGCTCTTGGAATCTCATTGGTGTGTATTGTGATGGAATATACTTTGGCTCAAGAGCTAAATTATAAATGAGGAGAATTAGAATGGGATGTTGAAATAGAACAAGGAGAAATAAAATCAAGAGGTGAAATAGAATGAGGGGTATAAAATGAGGAGTTAAAATAGAACAAGGAGATATAAAATCTTCAGTATGGATTGAGTGAAAATGGAATCAAGATTGAGAGAATTGAGTTCATCCATTGATTTGGCTGCAATGAAGAATTAAAATCCCAATAGATTTAATTGCAATTTTCTTGTAGGCAGTGCTTTTTAGGGCTATGATCATGAAATCTTGCCATGAAAATGCAAGAAATCAAGTGTTAATCTCTTGTAGCTTTGCTCATGAAATCTTGTTGTGCAAATGCAAGAAACATAGTGTTATTTTCTTATATGTCAATTTCATTGAATAGTTTCCTTTCACATAGCTTGAAACTTCAAAAATTCATCTAAGCACACACCCAAGTGTGGAAGAATTTCAAATGTGTCTCTATTAGTTCTACATGGTGCATGGCACTTCTAGATTACATTTAGGATTATAGTTTGAACTTCCAAATTTTTTATCCCATCTTTAATGCTCAACTTTGCTTCTTAATACTCTGATACTTCATATCACTCCATGATATGTCTATTGACCTCTACTATCACCTAATTTTCTCTTTAGTTGTTATAGTCTCTTATCACCTAATTTTCTCTTTAGTTGTCAATGATTTTGCCCATAAACACTCAAAACTGAAATCCTTATAGCCCATAAGCTGCTTTATCACCAATAAATCCATTTACAATACAATTCCTTTGAACAAAAAATATTTTATGACTACTCAGAATATTATTATTATCTAGTTATCAAGTCACTACTCAAAGAAATTAGTAAATTTTTGAATCTGAAACCCACCCTTGTTCTACTTCCATAATACTTATCTTCTTCTCATCTATATTTTAATTTGTGATAAACTAATATGTTCAAATATTTGGAATAAATCTCATTTAACTATTACTTTTTATGTATACATCATGGCTATAAACAATTATATATTGAGAAAAGTAAAATATAGATAAGTTTATTTTATTTATTCAATTTGATATTATATATATTATTTTAGCTGAAATAATCAAATTTATATGAGTTAAATAGAATTTTGAATATAAATAGAAATATATAAATGTAAAAAGAATCAACTAAGGTACAAAAATCATAGTCACTCAAACCAACACTCTTGGGGTTTGACTCTCATGTAAGATGTAGTTAATTCAAATAAAAAGATTGATGTTATCTAAATTTAAAACTTTAGCCCTTGAAAAATTCAGATAAGTAGCAATTATATTTATTTTTTTGATATAAATGAACTTTATTCACAGACTAAGTCTAAATCATTGATCTAGTATGAAAATTCAGATAAGTAGCAATTATATTTATCTTTTTGATATAAATGAACTTTATTCACAGACTAAGTCTAAATCATTGATCTAGTATGAAAATTTTTAATGGTTTTGGGGCTATGGTAAGGATCCCATAAAATTTTTGTATAGGAGGTCCATAAAACCTTTATGGGATGCAAGGAGGAGTACTTAACAAGTTTTATGTGAGGTGGCACATAATCATAAATTTTTTTATAGTGTGTGAACAAGTTAACATGTAGGTTTTTATGGGTTATGGTGCATTCTAGAAAACTTAATCAGGTACTAATTAACGCAAGAGAATTTGAAATTAATTACAAGTTTTGTTTGCTCATGGGTGGTGTTATATTTGGGTGCATTTGGGAATTTGAAATCCATGATAGGTTTTGTTAGCTTATGGGTGGTGCCACATTGGGAATTGATGCATTTCTTTTAGTTTAAGTGTTGCAAAAAAAGCTCAATTGACAATTCTCCCTATGATTTGCTAATAGGAAATTGAGAGTAGAATGGTTTGATTTGAAACCAAGTAGCAAAATTTGAGAATGTAGCACCTTAGTACTTGCAAACTAATTCAGATTAAAAAATCTTTAAAAAGTGCCTAAGAATCCAAATTTTAGAGCTCAAAGGGAATTTTGAGTGGAAAAACCTTGTAGTAGACAATTGGTACTCTTTGGGTTTAGAGGAATGGAGTGAGAAAGAAGACTTTGATAATATAGATAGGCTTTTAAGATGGTGGGAATTTATCCATGGAGAAATATATTTAAAAGAGAGAATTTTAACATCTTGTAGTTTAGAGTTTGTGGACAAGTTTTTTGGATTTCTTGCTCCTTTGGCATTTAAAAAATTGACAAGGATGGATATGGAATGATTAGTGCTTTAGTGGAGCTACATAAAGATCATGAGGTTTTAGAAAGAGAGATGCAAGAAGAAACCAAACCCTAGTATGGTTGCAAGTTGCATTATCATTGCATAGATTTGGACTTAAAAAAGAATGGAGCTTGCATGGGAAGAGGGATGAATTTATGGAGTATTAGTGAAAAATCCACAAAAGATTTTATTAATAGAGTAATCATTTCCATATTTTCTATTTTGAATGTGATGACTCAATGTCAACTCAATGTTAGTAAATTTGATAACAATATATAGTTCTCTCAAGGATACAAGTTGTAAATGACTAGGAGTGAAGTGACATATCATTATGTTGTAGTTTGTTTATTATTTCATATTTAACCTCTTGGGTAGGAACTACTTCCAAATAAGGATAGTGTCAACCTCTATGGCACATACAAAAAAGGAAAACTAAGATCACTTCATTACAAGTAGATTCTAAATTAATCTTAAAAGTGATGCTTCACTTCATCCCAAAGACCCTACAGCACCCCACCTTTTCACAAAACATGAATTTTTCTTTCATGTCATCTAATTTTTTCAAAGATATAATAAGTTAAAGACTTGCCAAAGTTTGAAGATGGTTTTACACCATTTACCTTTGGAGTAGAAGAAAACCGTACATAACAAAGGAAATGAAGAAGGGAGAGTGGGGAGAAAACATGCTCTTGGGGGCTGGACACAAAGGAGTGTCCACGCCAAAGAGGTATAATGACAAATGCCCTCATCACCATCAACATTTGGCCCAAACACCTTTGGCTTGGAAGATCTTTGGTACCATAATTATTTAGTCTCAATAACCTTTGGCTTGCTAGACCTTTATTAGAATGGAAATCATTTGGCATGTGAGTCAATCAATTTTTTGTAGACTTTGTATAATGTGAATGTGCCACCATCTAGACCAAGAATCATAAGTGATAACCATTAAATTGCACCAAGGATGCTCACATGTGCAAACGATAACTACTCACCCATGACACATCTACCAAAATCTAGTAATAGCTAGATTAAACCTTCAAATTAGAATAACATTAGAAAATTTTCCTCTTTTTTGATTTAGACAGTGCAAGCCTTGAATGTGCAAAAATTTCCACACCTTTGGCAAGGAATATTGAGAGTTTGCAAATTTATGGGTTTGAAGGGTCTGCAAGCTTGAAAGATTGAGTGAATGGGTGTTTGGGTAGTACATATTTTACACAATATATTTCACCCTCACCTTTGTATTAGGCCTTGATAGAAAACATGGTGTTCAGGCAAAAGCAATATAGACAAGTGCTCAAGATGATCCATGAATCATCCAACATGAATAAGTGTGCACTCCATTGCAAGGAAGAGTTAGTCTACAACAAGAAACTTGAGTTCTTACCATGGATTTGGGACTTGAATAACCATAATATGCTCCACAAAATTAGAGATAATAGGAACCCAAGAATGGGGAATTTGATAAGGAAATTTTTTGCTTAGATGGAGGAGAATTGGCAAGATGTTTTGAGTGCTAAGAACTCACCACCATGAGCAATGACACTTTTGACTCCATAGACTTGCACATATATGAAAATGGAGGTAAGATTGAAGGCTTCTTTCAAGGACAAGAAGATAAGAAATGGAGGAATGGTATGATTGCACAATGATCCTACTCAAAGAGCCATTGTGGAAGTAATGATGAAATTGTTCAAGTCAAGGTAAACAACTTACTTAAACAATAGCTAGGCCATCTTCTTTGAATTCCTACAAAATGGAAGGCATAGTATTGGGCCAAGATGTTATGTAACAATATGGAATTTAGCAATGATGTTAGTTAAGACTAATGAAGTAACAAATAGGCCAAATTAGCCTAGAATATGCTAAAAGTATCTAGGAAGCTTCTTGGGAAGCTTCCTGGCTAGCTTAGCTTACACCCCAAGAAATTCCCAAGCACAATAGAGAATTTTGTATTTGACTATGAATGTTATTTTGAGGATACAAATCTTCAAGATGAATAGAAACAAATCCTCTTAGCTTCAAGCCAATTGGACAGAGTAGCAAAGCTATGGTGGAGATTTTGAGTAGAGCGAGCTGAAAGACAATTTGTTGCACCAATCTTAACATGGGAAGAATTCAAGGATGCAATAATTGGGTAATTCTAAGCAATAAATGCCACACAAGCTACACAAGATAAGTTTGAAAAGTTGAGGCAAATTGATTCTATGAGAAGCTACATCATGCAATTCTAAAACACCATTATGCAAATTCTAGATATAATGGATGGTGAAGCTTTGGATCAATTTGTCAAGGGATTGAAGTCACAAACCAAATTAGGAGTGATTATGCAAGAGCCAAAATATTTGGAAGAAGCCATGCAACTAGAAGAGCACTTTGATTCCTTAGTTGTGACAACTTGGTATTGACCTTGACCTTCATAAAGCAATCTAGCACATTACACATATTGTTATGTTGTGGTTTGTGTAGACCTTTGAAAAAGTAAATGGTGTGGTTTATCTCTATAAAGATAGAGTAGGTGGTATGATAGATCCCATGATTGAGCTATTTCCATATGAGCAATCTATGTATATGTATATAATTGGTCACATGGATTATGGTCTTGTCTTCTTTGAGGGTTCTTATGTATATAGATGGTGGAGATTTGGGTGGAAGGTGTGTTTGAGTTGGAGGGGTCTTGAGCGGGAGGAGAATGTTGAGAGTGAGAGTTGTAATAGAATGTGGAAGTCGGGCGTCAAAGAGAGCAATTAAGTAGGAGATGTCTCATGCTCCCGATCTGCCACTCCCAAATCCTTTCCTCATCAGCTTTAGATTCCACACCATGATGGTTTATGGGACTGGATGATGGCACATTTTGGGGCGGTATTCATAGAGTTGATGATGGAAAACCCAGATCCTATTGTCCTTCCAGTGCTTACTTACAAGCAAGTCTAGGACTTGATAGTATATGTGCTCTTGTAGTTGATGAATGACTCAATTTTTCTCATGAGCTTCAAGGTGGAATTGTGGAGTCCACTTGTCAAAAAGTGAAGAGGCTAAATGACAAAATAGTAAGAAATTGGGTTCCAAGGACAAAATTGGGAGTTTTTTTATCATTGGGAGTTTTTTGACCATCAAGGAAGTTGGGAGAAGGATTCAAAAAGATGGACCATGGTTGGAGAGAAGAGCTAACATGCTATAATTTGGAGATTGGAATTGAGTGATTTGAGTCAATTCTCTTGGAAATATGATTGATTGAATCAAGGGAGTAGAATTCATACCCAAGTGCACCAAATAGGTGATTGAATAAGCTTCATGAAACATCTTTATGATCTATCAATTGGATTGGTGAGTTGAAAAAGTGATTGTACTACTGAGCTCAAGAAATCTTAGGGTTTAATCAATCTCAAATCAAATCTGGCCAATTGAAGTTGCAGCTTTGGAAAGTGAGGAGTTGGAGATTACATTCTGATCAGGTTTGAAGATTTGGTCATTCTTGAAATTGTAGTTGGAATCACCTTGGGAGAATTTTAAGTATTTTTAGTGGCTACGTTTGCACCTCTGTGCAAAGGTTTTATGTGAATTCTTCAAATAGACAATTTGTGATCTTGGATCAAGCATGCTTGGGTCTACAGAGCTCACAAGTTAGCCCAAATTAGGAATTGATCCATATCTAGGGTTTGGAGTTGGATTAGTGGACTAAACTTTACAAAGGTTTAGATAAGGGCACAATCAGCTATTTTGAAAGTTTTGGTTGACTTTGGGTCTATGGGGAGTGAGAGCTGATGCAACAAACTCTATTGAAAATATTATTGTAAGCTCTATAGAATATTTTTATCTTTCATCATGATTGAGTGTCAATTCTCCTATTTGTGTGTCTATGATTGAGGATTTTAGGTTTCTAGAGTGTTTGTGAGAGTTAGGTGCACCTTTGATCTAGAAATTTGTGAAAAATTACCCAAAACCAAGAGCAAACCTCAATTAGGGATTTTGAAATTAGGGTTAAAATTATAAACAATTGGCCAAGTTTGAGAGCATTTTAGAGGAGCTAGAGTGATCAGATTGTGACTTATTTCATATCATTGGAAAGCTTATCTCACAAGCTTTCCATTGAATTCTAGAACACTAGAATTATAGTCACATAGAGAAATTTATGCCCATCTAAGTTGAATATAATTTTCATCATCAAAAAGACATAGGATTGCCCCACTTGGAACACAAATTGGATGAAGGTGAAGTACATATTGGAAGAAGCTTGGAGTACAGGTTGATATTGGCTTGATGATAGAGCAAGAGGGCTTTAAAGCTCAAATTTTACCAACAGCATGAAGAGTTGTTGTTGGATTCATGTGATTGGATCCTCTCCGTGCTTGTATGCTTGTTTGTATGCTTATTTAGTTTAGATCGGTGTGCGGGCATTACTCTTAGGTTTTTTTCTTCTAGGAGTGCTGTGTATTTCTCTTTAGTAATGTTGGAAGTAATGAAAAGCAAACTACAAGTGCATGTTATGATGGCAGGTTAGATCACCCGTTTCTACCCTACCCGATAGGAAAAACACAAAACTTAGAAGGAAAGGTTCTATTGGTTAGGTTTTACATGTGCTCAAACTAGTAGAGATAGGTTTATCTAGAACCTTTGATCTATAAACTCCACATTTAGGCACCCTATGTGTTCCTAGAGAGAGAAAAGCAAAGTATGACAACGTGTGGAAGAGCCGGCATTGATGAGATTGATGCCATCCAACAAAGACCACTTGGTATAGTGGATTAGGAAGATTATGGTAAAATGGCGGTTGCTTTTATTGTCACCAGATTGGATATCACATTGTTTGATGTCCACTCAAGAATGGGATATCTTGAAAAATTGCCCAAATGGAGATTGTGGAGCGGAATGATCAAGAAAACAAGGAATTCCAATAGGAGATTTCAAGCCACATACTAGGAACTTGATTAGTTCCAATGGGATTGAAGGCTTGACTTATGCAAGTTTGCTTCACTTGCAAGGTATGATATCTGATTATGGCTAAAGGATTTTAGTTGATTCTCAAAGTTCAAAGAATTGCATGTCTATGCAATTAGTAAAGGAATTGAGTATTCATATCAAGCCAATAATGGACACTATATTGATGATGGCGGATGGTAGAAAGAGTTTGGCATCCCATACCTTGCATCTTGTTACTTTCAAGATTAGAAAGGAGTATTTGGAGTGTATGAGGTTTATAGTGGCACCTCTACACTATGATATCATTTTGGGTTTGCCTTGGCTTGAATGTTATAAGGTTCAATTTGATTAGAACCAATGACAAATTCAAGTACAACACCAAGGTAGGAATTTTCAATTAGGTTGTCTAGCACCTTTGAGTAAGACACTTATGAATAGGAAGTCCCAAGATGAGAAGTTTGTTAGTGAAAGAGCTATAGAGCAAGCTTTGGAGAAAGATAAGTATATTTTTGTGGTATGGATCAAGCTTATTGCATAAGAAGAATCTAAAGAGGGTAAAGAGCCTCATCAAGAAATGGTTGATCAAATAATTCAAGAGTTTGCAGATGTGTTTCTAAATGATCTGCCAAAGGGATTACCTTTCAATTGTGGTATGCCCTTCAAAATTGAGTTATTGCCAAGGAGTACTCTAATAGTAGACCAATCTATTGGCTCTCACCAAAGGAGTTGGAGGAGTTTCAGATAACACTTACCAAGGTGTTAGAAAAGGAATTCATATGACATCATACATCTCCTTGGGGAGCACTAGTACTATTTGTTCCAAAGAAGGATGGAAGAATTCATTTTTGTATTGTGTATCATGTACTCAATAAACAAATAGTGAAGAATGCATATCCCTTGCCTCAAATTGATGACTTACTTGATCAATTGAATGGAGCACAATACTTCTCCAAGTTGGATCTTTGCATTGGCTACTGGAAAATCCCCATTGATAGGGAGGATGTGCAAAAAATTATCTTTTGCACAAGGTATGGATATTTTGAATGGAGAGATCTACCTTTTGGGCTCACTAATGCTCCAACAGTCTTCATGGATCAGATGCATTGGGTGTTAGATGGACTACTAGATGGTACATGATGGTGTTCTTGGATGCCATTTTAATCTATAGCAAGATGGAGGTAGAACACATAAGTCATGTGCGTGAAGTCCTAAGGCAACTACGTCAATGGAAGTTTTATTGCAACAAGTCAAAGTGTACCTTTTGGCAGAAGGAAGTCACCTCTTGCATCACAAGATCTCATCAGAAGGGACCAAGATGGAAGAGGAGAAAATGAAGGCCATTATTGATTGGCCTACTCTAAAGGTGCAAGAATTTAATAGATTGGCAATTTTTTACCAAGGGTTCATCCACTATTATGCAAATGTGATAGCACCATTGACCGATCTCTTGGGGAAAAACTCAAGCTTTCAATGGACTGCTAAGCATGAAGAAGCATTCCAAAAGGTAAAAAATATGGTGTCTTCAAGACCCATTCTTCAAGCATATGATCCTCAACTACCTTATACTGTTGACTTTGATCTTTTTAACTTTGCCATTGGAGTTGTGTTGCAACATTAATTCCCAGATGGGTTACATTCCTTACCTTTGTGTCTTGCCAATTAAACCATAGAAAGGAATTGCTCTACATAAGATATGGAACAACTAGCAACAATATATGCTACCAAAGTATGGAGGTATTATCTTTAGGGAAAATAAGTGTTATGAAAACCAATCAAAAATCTTTGTTGTAAACATTTGTGACAACTCGGCAAATATCACTTTTGCGGTAATCGGGTAAGTAAAGTTAGTTCCCGCAAAGATACTGGTAAGAAATTTCCAAATACAAAGTCAAATGTCATGATGTAGTTCTTCTTGAGTTCTTCTTTAGTCTCTCAGGTAGAAACCACACCCAGAAGAGAGTAACAAGCACTGATTTTCAATCTTGTCACAAATTCACACTCCTTAATCACATCACCTCCAATTCTTTCCAAACAATCTTGATTGTGATGATTCAGGCTCTCCCAAAAATGGCACTTCACTGCAAAACAACTTTGCCTCAGAATTGTGTTCTACCCCTCCACTGAAGGCACAACTTCCTCGATTGAAATTGCTTCACATCAACTTTGCACTGCACTCACAAATGCAAAATACTACCAACACTACAATTCCTCTCAGATCTGTCAGGGCATTGTTTTGATTGCACTTCACTCAAGATCAAACACACAGAATGAAGATCAAGGCTGCAGAATCCAACATCCAACAAGCACACTGACTTGCACTTTGAAATTCTCCCAACACTCACAAACACAAACACAAAGTTGATACTCGGAATCAAGCTCAAGCATCGAGCACTGCTTCACAATACTTTGCTTTATCTATTCTCAGAAATAATGAGCACTAAACAACAATTTCCTACGAATGCCACTCTTAAATAGTGAAGCAATCGATAGTTCTAACAAAAATACCATTTCTTAACAACTCTACAAACCTACAGATCCAAAATGACAATGCATCTCTTCATATCTGCCTCTTCAGATCTCAAATTTGTCACTAATCTGATTCGATGTCTACTTCTTCCTCGGCTTTCAAAACCAAACCCAAAGTAACTTCACTCCCTACTACTCTATCCTTGGGTTTCACAACTCCTAATACCTCTACCAAATCTAACAATTCTCTTTCCTGATCTGAAATTCCACAAGTGGTTAATATTTTTAACTCCTTATCTCCCAACCCACTCTTCTCTAATGTCTCCAATGGTTACTCCAAAGACATCTGCACTCCTACTTCATCTACTTTGGGTTTTGCTCTGACATCCTTCCAAAGTTTATCTATCTCTAATTTGACTAAGTCTAATCTGATTGTGATATTGTCTTCTACCTCCAATATCTTTCTATCAACATGAGTTCTGAGACTAATCAATAAGGCATTCAAGGCTTTGTCCTTCACATTTCTCCTCCTTGTCTCCTGCACCAACAACTTCAACTCGTGCAGTCTCATCTCTTCAATGCGCACGCTGGCCTCTGTACTTAGCATTGCATTCATCTTGATCACAATCTCCTTTAAAGGCTCCAATATCATTTTTCTCTCCCATGCTTGATCTACAAGCCAATCTTCTCTAGACATTGCCAATTTTGCTTTGAACTCGGTTTTCACAGCTTCTTTCTCCTTTTCTTTCTGCACAATCTTTTCCTCCTGATTGCAAAGTAACTCTCTCAACCTTTCTTCCTCTCTATACCTCATTGTCAACTCTTGTTGCCATAGCTGCTTCTTCTCCTCTACACTCTCCATCACCATATCTAGCTCTTGCTCTTTCTTTGCTACTCTTGCCATAGCATGGATAATTTCTAGTCTCGAATCAGCAAATTGCTACTTCAAGATTTCATATTCAGCTATTTGTCTTTCCCTTGCTATGACGTTCTGCTCTATTAGTTCCTCCCGATTCATTGCTTCTCTCTTCAAGTTCTCAATCACTTGATTGTGTACTACTGCATCTACTCACAATACTTTCCTTTCCTCCTCACCTTGGATTATACTCTTCTTCAACTCCAAGTTCTCTTCTTCTAATCTTGCTAACACTTGCAACACAATCTTCACCTCCAGACACTTCGACTACATCTCCTTCTTCTTGTGCTCTAACTTTACTACTAATGGGCACACAACCTCCCATAGGTACTCCACTCCTTCACTTGGAGTTACCTTGACTTGCGGTGTGATCTCCTTCTTCACTTCTTCTTCACTTGACACTTGCCTTTTAAGCCATAGTCACCTTATAAGAATGGATACTTTGCTCCCCAAACTTTCATCCTCCTCTTCTCTTACCTTACTCGGCCTCGCTCCACACTTTGCCTTTTGCTTGGAACAAACTCCTCTTTGAATGGTAACTTTCTTCTCCTCCTGCTTTGGCACTTTGTCTTCCAATTTTGAGTTACCTTTCTCTTCCGTCTCCATCTTGGCTTTCTCTTCCTCGAGTACCAATGTCATCTCCCCTCCATTGTTGCTATCACTACTCGTGTCTCCACTTTGCAGTGTGAACTTGGGTTCTTCATCTCTTTCCAAGTCTTCGGACTTGCATTCAGCTTTGCCTTCCAATTCTTCCTCCGATGACACGATTACCACCATTCTTTTCCTCAAGTTTAATCTTCTAGCCTTCCAAGGTCTTACTTTCTTGACATCTTCTCCTTCTCCTTGTTGACTCCTCTTCTTTGACTTTGGAGTACTCATATCCAACTGCACACTCTTCCCCGTCTGTGCGTAGTACTCATTGCTGCTCCTAATCTGAAGAATGTATTGTTGCTCCTCCGCATCAATATCTCTTCTTAAGTCGGGATGGAAATGCGACACCATCCTATTGCGCTCCGCCGCATTGAGCAAGTTCAGCCCCAGATAGAAATGAGCTGCAAACGGCACAATGTAATGTGGAAGCAACTTATCCCGCAAATGCCATACCATCTGTCTCGTTCTCCCATGAAAACACTTTGCCCAATTAATTGGTTCTCTTGTAAACATCTAATGGAAGAACATTGCTTGGTGCTTTATCACATAAGTCGTTCTCTCTGGCTTCAAGATTTCCACTAGAGCACTCACAATCCCTCTCTTGACAAGATCCTTGTAACTCTCTACTTTGTAACCATTCTTTGTGCGCTTCAAGGAGAAAGCATCTCTTACCTCATGGGTTTCTTCTGCTACTTCACACTCTTCCCCAAGAACATGGCACCATGCTCCACGCCTGCTTCTCTTCCGAGTACTAACCTCCAATCCGACTCCATCCAGCAAGCCGGATTACCTCTCTTCCCTTCTTCCTCAGGGCCATCAATACATCTCTCTCGATGATCTCAGTCATGAACCCTGGAAAGCTAATATTCTAGTTCAATGCCAAGAATGTGACCCGAAGTCTACTCACAACTTCAATTCTTGTGATCACATCTAACCTCTGAATCGCATGATTTCTCACTACAAATTTGGAGTTCTTCTTCCCTCCTCCCATATTTCTCTCTTCCACTCTGGGCTGGGGACTATTCTTCCTACTGACTCCTGGATTAGCTCTCTCTAATTCTTCTCTACACACCAATGCATCTTTGACTCTACTTCCTTTCCCATGATCTCATCCAAGACAACTTCTTAACGGCAAGGGAAAATTGCTTGTCATCACTTTGTCTTTAGCCTGATTTTTATAAATTTGCACCTTCTTTGTCTTTCTTCAATTCAAATTTCTACCAAGAAATCACACCTCTTGCATGCTCCTATCACTATCAAGTGTCCTTCACGTGTATGACCGCCATTTTTGAACGGTCCCTTCTTGAATGTCTCTCCCCAAAGGAAAGTTGTTACACTGTCCTTGCCTCGGGTTGAGCACCCCCAATATGAAGACTCCTTACTTTGGGTTGTATGCTGACAGAGCAATTCCGAGTACTTTGCCTTATGACCCAAAGCCACAGTACCTTAGGTTTCATCTTGAGGACACTTTTCTTTGCCTTCTTTGGCCATAGAGGTGCAATTTGACTTCTCTATACACTTCTTTTCCAAATTTTGGAAAAAACAAAAAATGTGGGTACCACAACATTACACTTGGAACACAAGAAGAGTTAACATCATCAATGGGAGGAACAATTACAATTTCTTGACATCAAACTTGAGTACAAACCTGGTTGGTTCCATATCATTCCTGATGCCTTATCAAGATGACCTGATTTGAGGTCTCTTCCTCTCATCACGGTGGCAGTTACAATTGTATCAATTGACTCCAAAGTCCAACTTGAGTTTAATACCACTTTACAACAAGATCCTTGCTTTCAAATTGTACAAGGTCATCTTGCAACATCCAACAAGGAGTACAACACCTTCTCCTTCAAGGAAGGCCTTCTATTTTGTGAGAACCAGATTTATGTTCTAGCCAAGTGTGATCTCCACTTGTGTGCCTCAAAGAAGCCATGACTTACCAATCACTGGTCACATGGGTGTAGACAAGACCTTGGGTACTCTCTAATGCAAATGGTGGTGGCCCAACATGACACAAGTTGTTTGAGAGTTTGTCTGATTGTGTGAGAGCTACCAACGCAACAAGGCCAACAACCAAAAACTAAGTTGGCTTCTTCAACCACTCCCCATTCCATCTACTTGATGGGAACATGTGAGCTTGGATCTCATCACATCCTTGCCCAAGATAAAGCAAGGTTACATAATGATCATGGTATTTGTGGATAAGTGTAATACCAAGAGCTAGCCATATGATCTTGATGTGAAATTTGGTTTGGTAGCATTTGAAATGATGTTATACATGATGGACAAAATATATCAGATAGAAGTATCACCAAAAGATTACTTCTACTAATAGGGTAGAAACCAAAATAGACTTGAAAACCTTAGAACCAATAGCTAGACATATGATTTAAAGGTGAGAATTAGTTTGGTAACATCTAGAAGGATGTTACACATGATGGACTAAATAGATCAAAAAGAGGTATCACAAAAAGAGGACTTCCACTAATAGAGTAGGAACCAAAATATGCCCAAAAATTTTGAAGGCAATTTTAGAACCATAAATAGATGAATTAGGCCTCAAAAAATGTGCAGATCCCCCCCCCAATAGAGGAAAGGCTAACCTTCTCTCCCCCTTGTTTTGTCTTGTTGAGAGATTTCCAATGGTACCTCACTCACTTGATTATGAGATTCCTACAACAAGATTCCCTAAAAGATTCCCTTTGGTCAAAGCATGTTTGACCAACCAGATAAGATCAGGATTGACATGTCACCCATCCAAGTAAGTAATCCAAGGGTGGAGCTTGCTGACATATCAGCTATCTATGCGCCTAATCCTAGGGTGGAGCTTCCTTGGAGGAGATCCACTTTGTCTATATAACAAAGCGAAGGTGCTCTATGGTGCCCACATTTTTTTTTCAGAATAAAGGAGAAGAAGTGTATAGAGAAGTTGGATTGCACCTGTATGGCCAAAGAAGGCAAAGAAAAGAGTCTTCGGGATGAAACCCAAAGTAAAGTGACTTCGGGTCATAAGGCAAAGTATTCGGAAATGCACTGTTAGCATACAACCCAAAGTAAATTGTCTCCAGATCGGGGGGGAGCTCAACCCGAGGCAAAGACAGTCTAAAAACCTTTTGTCGGGGTGAGAAATTCAAGAAGGGGCCATTTGAAAACTGGCGGCTCATATGCGCAAAGGTTGATTGATAGTGACAGGTGCATGTTGGAGGTGTGATTTCTCGGTAGGAACTCAAAGTGATGGAAGACAAAGAAGCGCAACTCTATAAAAATTGAAACTGCAACGACAAAATGTCAAGCAATTTTCCTTCTCCGTTGAGGAGTTGTCTTGCAAGTGATTAGAGAAAGGGAAATAGAGTTGGACTCGTGTTAATGCGCAAGGGAGAAGTCGCGAGAGTAAAATCGAGAGAAAGTGAGAAAGTAGAAGAGATGGGAGGAGGGAAGAAGAACTCCAAATTTGCAGTGAGAAATCATGCGATTTGGAGATTAGATGTGATAGCGAGGATTGAAGTCTTGAGCCGACTTCGGATCACCTTTCTAGCATGGAACTAGAACATAAGTTTTCCAAGATTCATGATAGAAATCATCGAGAGTAAGTGTCTTGATGGACCCGAGGAAGGGGAAGAGGGGAAATCCGGCTTGCTAGACAGAGTCGGATTGGAGACTCGTACTCAAGAAGGAGGCAGTCTCGGAGCAAGGAGCCACGTTCTTGGGGAAAGGAGAGATAGCCCAAGAGACTCAGGAGGTGAGAGATGCCTTCTCGTCAAAAAGAACAAAGAATGAGTACAAAGTTGAGAGTTACAAGGATCCAGTGAAGAGATGGATCGTGAGTGCTCTCATGGTGATCTTGAAGCCGGAGAGAATGACTTATGTGATGAAACACCAAGCGGTGTTCTTCCATAAGTTGTTTGCAGGAGAACCAATCACTTGGGCGAGGTGTTTTCACGGGAGAACAAGGCAGATGGTGTGGAATTTGCGGGATAAGTTGCCTCCACACTACATTGTGCCGTTTGCAGCACACTTCTACCTCGGGCTCAATTTGCTGAACTCGGCGGAGCGGAATCGGATGGTGTTGCACTTCCATCCTGATGTGCAAAAGGAGGTCGATGTCGAGGAGCAGCAATACATACTCCAAATCCGGAGCACGGACAACTACTATGTAAAGACAGGGAAGGTGGAGGTCGTAGTGAGTACCCTAACAAAGAAGAGGAGTCGGCAAGGAGAAGCCAAAGAAAGCAAGAAACCTCGGAAGATGCAGAGAAGTAACCCAAGGCGAGGAATGGTAGTAATTGAGTCAGAAGATGAAGACTCAGAAGGCGAGGCCGAGCTCAAAACAGAGGACTCGGAACATGAGGAGGAACCTGAGCTGACATTGCAGAGCAGAGATACAAGCAGTGATAGTGAAGAAGGTGGAGAGATGACATCGGCGCCAGCGGCTGAAGAATACGAAGAAGAAGTCCAAGCCGAGGTGGAAGCCGAAGACAACACAGCACTGGAGGACAAAGTACCGGTGCCAGAGGAAAAGAAGATTGCAGTACAGCAAGGAGTTTGCTCGTGACGTAAGGCGAAGTGTGAAGCGGGGCCGAGTAGAGTGAAGGAAGAGGTAGAAGAAGGCTCGGGTAGTGAGGCATCAATCCCGATACGAAGACTCCAGAGAAGAAGGCGAGTATCAGGAGAACACAAGGAGAAAAGAGAGACCAATCCGCGGGATGAGGTAGTTGCTAGTGATGGAGTGGAGTACCTACGAGAGGTAGTGTGCCCATTGTTGGTGAAGTTGGAGCACAAGAAGAAGGAGATGCAGTCGACTTGTCCAGAGGTAAAGACTATATTGCAGGTGGTAGTGAGATTAGAAGAAGAGAACTCGGAGTTGAAGAGGAGTGTAACCCGAGGTGAGGAGGAGAGAGAAGTACTATGAGCGGAGGCAGTAGAGAGAAGTCAAGTAATTGAAGACCTAAAGAGGGAAGTGAGCTATCGAGAGGATCTTGCGAGGAAGAGTGACATAGCACGAGAGAGACAGGTAGCTGAATACAAAATCTTGAAGCATTAGTTTGCTGATTCAAGGGTAGAACTTATCCATGCTATGGCGAGGGTAGCAGCAAAGGATCAAGAGCTTGATAGAGTGATGGAGAGTATGGAGGAGAAGAAGCAACTCTGGCAAAGAGAGTTGGCTGCACGGTATAGAGAAGAAGAGAGATTACGAGAGTTACTTCGTAATCAAGAAGAGAAGATTGAACAGAAGGAGAAGGAGAAGGAAACGGTGAAAGCCAAGTTTGAGGCAGAGTTGGCAATGTACCAAGAGGAATGGCTTGCAGATCGGGAACAAGAAAGGAAGACAAGATTGGAGCCATTGAAGGAGATAGTCCTCAAGATGATTGTAATGTTAAATACAGAAGCTAGCGTTTGAATTGAAGAAGCGTGTCTGCACGAGTTGAAGTTGTTGGTACAGGAGACGAGGCAAAGACAAGCGAAAGACACCAAGATGAATGCCTTGTTGATCAAATTAAGAACTCGTGTAGAAAGAAAGGTTTTAGAGGTAGAGGATAACATTTCAATTAGATTAGACTTAGTGAAAGTAGAGCTAGAAAAACTTCAAAAGGATATTAGAGCAAAATCCAAAGTAGATAACATAAGAGTCCAAATGTCTTTGGAGTTGCCATTAGAGACATTAGAGAAGAGTGGGTCGGGAGATAAGGAGTTAGATAGATTACCCACTAGTGAAATTTCAGATCAAGAAAGAGAATTGCTGGATCTGGTAGAAGAAGTAGAAGATCTGAAACCCGAGGACACAGTAGTAGGAAGTAAGATTACTTCGGGTTTGGGTTTGAAAGCCGAGGACAAAGTAGACATCGGATCAGATTAGTAACCGATTTGAGATTTGAAGAGGCAAATATGAAGAGGTGCATTGTCATTTTAGATCTGCAGGTTAGAAAAGTTGTTGTAGAACGGTATAGTTGTTAGAATTGTCAATTTGTTCACTATTTAAGAGTGGCATTCGCAAGAAATTGTTGTTCAGTGCTCATAATTTTTGAGAATAGATAAAGCGAAGTGTTGTGAAGTAGTGCTCGTTGCTTGAGCTTGATTCCGAGTATCGATGTTGTACTTGTGTTTGTGAGTGTTTGGAGAAATTTGAAGTGCAAGTCAGAGTGTTTGTTGGATGTTGGATTCCACAGCCTTGATCTTCATTTTGTGTGTTTGATCCTGAGTGAAGTGCAATCGAAGCAATGCCTTGACAGATCTGAGGGGAATTGTAGTGTTGGTAGTATTCTGCATCTGTGAGTGCAATGCAAAGTTGATGTGAAACAATTTTTGATCAAGGAAGTTGTGCCTTCAGTAGAAGGGTGGAACATGATTCTGAGGCAAAGTCGTTTTGCAGTGAAGTGCCATTTTTGGGAGAGCCTGAATCATCACAATCAAGATTGTTTGGAAGATCTGATAGAGTTGTGATTATGGAGTGTTAATTTGTGACAAGACTGCAAGTCAGTGCTTGTTACTCTCTTTTGGGTGTGGTTTCTACCTGAGAGATTAAAGACGCAACCAAGAAGAACTACATGTTACTGTTTGACTTTGTATTTGACCAATTCTGACTCGTATCTTTATGGGAACAAACTTTACTTACCCAATTACCACAAAAGTGATATTTGCCGGGTTGTCACATGCTCCTTTGGAGCATCGGATTATTGAGTGTGAAATCTGAGTTTTCTCTCTTCTCTTGCTCTCAAATTATTACAATAAGCTTAGTAAGAAAGTCCATTTAGCACCAACCTTTGATACCATGGATGTTCTAACATTGGCGTAGATCTACTTCAACATTGTCTTCAAGCATCATGGGATGCCTCGTGTACTCATCTCCGACCATGATCCTTTATTCATTGGGAAAACTTTAGCAAGCACTCTTCTAGATACTTTGTACCAAGCTTGCTTTATCCATGGCCTATCATCCTCAAATTTATAGACAAATTGAATGTGCAAATTGCACCTTGGAGGAAATGCTTTGTGCCTTTATCAACATCCACCATACCAATTGGGATGAATGTCTTGCAGTTGCAAAGTTTACATACAAAATTTCCAAATAGGCAAGCAGTGGATTCTCTCCTTTTTTCTTCAATTTTGGCCAAGATCCACTTGTTCTAAATTCCCTTTTTTCTCTTCCTCCATCTCATATCACTCATACTTCCACCTCCTTGACCACCATATCCCAATCCCTCTGAGAAGCTAAATCTCATCCTTGTTGCTCAAAATCACTAGAAACAATATGCACACCACCATCATCATGATCTCACCTTTCAAGTTGGTGATAAGGTCATGCTCTCCTCCAGTAACCTAACCCTTCCACTTAACACCCAAGTTTGTAAACTCTTCTCTTATTGGATAGGACCTTTTGATGTCACCTAAATCATCTCTCTTGTTGCTTATCAACTTGCCTTGCCTTTTCATATGCGTATATACCCTATTTTCCACATTTCCAAGTTGAAACCCTTTGTTCCTAACCCATCTTCTTTTTCCTTATGTGTCCAACCTCCTCTTCTTCCCGTCCCTATCTATGTTCATGAGGAATACAAAGTTGATCGTATCCTTGTGCATTTCTACATTCAACAAGGCTGCCAACATGGAAAGGGCATCCCCTTCATGATGTCTCATGAGAACCTCTTTCTCACCTCTAGAATGCACAAATGGCCATCCAAGAGTTTGAAGCTTCAATTGTGACGAGGACATCACCAACTAGTAGTGGGGGAACATGTAACAATATGGAATTTAGGTGATGAAGTTAGTTAGGGCTAATGAAGTAGAAAATAGGAAAAATTAGCCTAGAATATTCTAGAAGTATCTAGGAAGCTTCTTGGGAAGCTTCCCGGCTAGCTTAGATTGCACCCTAAATAGATAGCTTCTAGAAGTTTCCAACTAGTTTAGCTTGTATCCCAAGTAGGCGACTTCTAGAAGGAAGTTTCTTGAGAAGCTTCTCGGTTAACTTGGCTTGCATTCCAAGAAAGTGGCTCAAGGATGTTTCTTGAGAGGCTTCTCAAGAGCCTTGTATGCTCCTTATAAATACCAAAGCCAAAGCTCATGCTAGGCATTTTGGATTTTTCCCTCATTCAAGTGTCCCAATGTGATCTTCCATTCTCCTATTTCTCTCCATGGTCTTGATCTTTTACATATTCTTTGCACAAGTTTGTAGTATGTGTGGAGATATAAATAAGGATGGAGGAGTAATCCACTTACTTCCATTCATTATACACTTTTACATGAGTACAAATATGTTGATTTGGGAGGAGAAGAAGAAATACCTCATGCATTCTTGTCCCAAAGGATACTTCTCCATATATCCAAAGGCAAAGGCAATGTACAAGAAGTATAGGTTAGCCAACAAATCTTTTGCTAAGATAGGAAGTTATATCCACATGGAAGAAGCTAGTATATCTTGGGTGCTAGCAAGAAGAGGACATCAATAGTCACTAGGCTAAAAGTAAGGGCTAAGAAGACAAGGCAAAACCCACAAATGTGGGTTTTGCCTTGTCAAATATTTTCCAAAGGAGGAAGCCAAGGACCTTAACAAGAGCACTGACTCTAGAAATAAGGATTCCTTTACTTGCATCATCATATCTTTGGACCAAGAAGGAGACTCTCAATTCTCCTCAACTAAATAGACCAAGTAATTGAGGGGTGCAAAGGAGATTATTCAGGCCAAGACAAAGGTTTCACCAAAGGAGAGCACAACAACAAAGTGAGACCATCAAGAACAAAGGACAAGGAAGGAGTGTACAATGATGAAGTGAGGCTTTTTGGATTGAAGGATAACAAAAACTTACTTGAGACCTAAGGAGTACTCAAGACCAAAGAAGTACCCAAGCCCAAAGAGTTGGGGCCACATGAAGACAAAAGCATGTCCTAAGCCAAAGATTAGGCAAACAAAGAAGAAAGAGTGCAAGAGACCAAAGAACCAATACTCATCATCAAAGAACAGGTTGACATAAAAAGGGAAGATGGCAAGGCTTTGGCACCCACATGACATATACAGGAAGGCTCACTAGTAAGAAGAGTGCAACAAGTTGCTCTTCCCAAGTGATCTTCCAAGAGCAAGTACATATCTCCAGGCTGATCATCCATATAGGAAGATCAATGCTAAATATGGTGAAGCAAATTCTCCCAATTCATCCAAAATTACATGGGGAGATCAATAACTATTTGATGTCTATTGTGCATCTCCATTGTAATATGCAAGTATTCACAACAAGAAGATGAAGGAGCAAGAGGAGTTAGCCAAAGTTAAAATCCTATACATAGTCAAAGGAGAGCATAACTAAGCTCATTCAAGAGGCTTTTAGATTGAAGAACAAATGAGAAGTACAAAGGAAGTACAAAAAAAGATCTTAAGAAGTTGCAAGGAGAAGAAAGAGCACTCTACCTTGAGAAAAATAGGAAACAACATGACTTCAAAGAGCAATTGAGTGCTTGAAACAAGGAGTTTGACACATTACAAGGTAAATTGGAGAAGTTAAAGATCATGATAATTGCCATGGAGGTCCTCCAAGATAAATACATAAGAACTATGGAGAGTGAAACTGAAGAGCTAAGATTAGAGCTCAAGACAAAGGAAGAAGACAAGGAGGTGATCAAGCAAGGATCAAGGAGAAAGTAATGGCCAAATTACAATCCTTACAAATGAGCATTGAAGAGAAGGACAAGATCTTGGCAAAGATGGAGGAGGAAAGGGACTAGCTTGTGGGCCTGATAGAGAAGGCAATGCATGCACAAACAAAGCTATGGAACCTCAAGGCCCAAATTTGTGCATTGGAAGCCAAGGTCTACTACAATGATCAACTTGCTCAATCATTGGTAGTATTCAAGTAGCACACCAACCAAAAGTTACAAGAAACCATGGATGCCTTACTCCTCAAATTAGCATATTACAAGGGTAAGGTAGAATCACTTTAGAATTTATAGAGGCAAAGGTAGTTCTTTGCCCTAATGTAGTTGAAGTTGATACCAAAGATAGAGAATGTAAATATTCTATGTATGACACCTTTGACCTAGGACAACCTTTGGGGAGGAAGGCAAACTTTGGCACCAAAGACCTTTGTATTTGTACATAACTTCAACCAATAAGACCTTCATTGTGAAAAGTACCTTTGGCCAAGATTATCTTTTGCACAAAACACCTTTGTAGTGGTAGGAAACCTTTTATAGCCAAAGACCTTCATGATTGTAAGTCCAAAGGCAAATTTTCAAGTTGAAAATAAGGAAGAACTAACAACTTCCTTAATATGCAAAAGACCTTCAATTGTGTTGCATTAAGGATAAGATTAGGTCTGTAGTTAGGATTAGCAATGTACATTGTAGATGCAAACCCAAGATTTCAAAGATACTCAAAATGTAAGATCCCTTAGGGGTAGAGTTAAAGAAGATACTTAACGCTTAATCCCAATGTTAATCATGTTCACATTTTTCTTGTAATAAAAAATTGAGCATAAGGACCTCCACAATCTATGGCGCTAATTGTCTACATTTTCAACAATAGATTGGATGTTTGATTGAGTAGTTGTGAGGAAATAGGTAGTAGGAATGAAAGCACTTGAGTGTAGGGAGACATTTTTTCTTGTTTTGGATGTTGAAACCTTGGTGATCTAAAAGAGCAAGGTAATGTGTTGAAGGGATAAGGGTAGTTTAGAGCAGTAAAAGTACCACAAATTGAAAGATTAGATGATAATATGTAACACCCATTTGTGCATGTATGTGCTATTGTGATATTTAGTTTAATATTATAAGTACTTGAGAGATATTATTTATATAGAGATAAAGGATGGTTCTATGTTAGTCATGGTTAGCTAAATTTAGTTGTAGCTAAGATAGAGGGGACTTTAATTTAGAGGAAGTAGAAAAGATAAGCACCACTATTTTGGATTCTAGTATACTGACTTGATATTATCTCGAGGTGTGTGGCTTTGAGAAAATAGTTGAGAACTCTTGGACCCAAAAGTCTTTTTTCTTCTGATTCTTCTATAGTCCAAAGATAGCCCATGTGAAGGAATCCTTTACTTAGTGGTTGGATTGAAATAAAACCATGCTTAGGAGAATATTCTCATGAGTATGGATATTTCTTTAGACCTTTGACTTCATTTGACTTTTAGCCTAGTAACTTGAGTTACTCTATTAATTAGTAACTTTGGTGTATAATTATTTCATAAGTATATAAACTAGGGGTGAGGAGGTACTCATCATCCATACATTTGTAACTATCTCTCTTTTGTTGAGTTCTCTAGTGAGCAATGGTTTGAGTCTTGGATTGTTAGATGATGGAGTATGATGGATTTGGGATTCCTTGCCTTCTTAATCCATGGTGTGCTACCATAATGGCCATTTGAGATTTGTCTTGAGTGAGAGACAAGTTGGCTCATAGATCAATTGAGAGGTCCCTTTAGGATTTCATCTTCTAGGAAGGGTAGTATGTAATTTTGAGGTTGTGATTGTGGTTAAAAGAATGATAGGATCTTCAAAGTGAAATAACCTTTGGGCCTATAAACTACCTTTGGGATGTCATGCCATTTGTAGTGTTTTATCTACATTGCTCAAACCCTAGAGTTGCATTGATAGTGGTTAGAGGTATTTTAGCAATTATTGGTAGACTACTCTCCGACAGTCAAATTTTGTGTTTGGGGTACTGTGAGCCGGCTGGCTTGTCTCTCACTCAGGATGAACCTCTGATGGCTATTATGGTAGCGCACCATGGACTAAGAAGGCAAGGAACCCCAACTCCATCATACTCCTCCAAGGCTAACACTCCAAGACTCAAGACATTGCTCACTAGAGAACTCAATGAGAGAGAGATAGTTGCAAATGAAAGGATGATGAGTACCTCCTCACCCCTTGTTTATATACTTGTGAAATAGTTACATACCAAAGTTACTAACTACCGTAGTAACTCAAGTTACTAGACTAAAAGTCAAGTAAAGTCAAAAAGTAGAAAGGAATATCCATTCACATGGGCATATTCCCCTAAGCATGTGGTCTTATCTTGACCCAACCACTTAGTCAAGGATTCCTTCACATAGGGCTATCTTTGGACTAAAGAAGAATCCAAAACAAAAAGGCTTGCGGGCCCAAGAGTTCTCAACTCTTTCCTCAAAGCCAAACACCTAGGAATAATACCAAGTCAACACACTAACATCCAAAATAGTGGTGCTCATCTTTTCTACTTCCTCTAAAGTAAGGTCCCCTCTATCTTAGCTATGACTAAATTTAGCTAACCATGACTAATATAGAACCATCCTTTATCTCTATATAAATAATATCTCTTAAGTACTTGTAATACCAAGCTAAATATCACAATACCACACACACGCACAAATGGGTGTTATAGTACTGACTTCATGGTAAGGCCCATCATCACTTTGCACCATTGAGTGTGCTATCATTGGGACCGTTAGGGTTTTAGACCTAGCTTGAGTCAAGGGTTATACTTTTGAAGTGTAGCTCTAGAGAGCTCACTTCCTTGATGTTGAGCCTTTGGTTCTTGGCTATGGTGGACAGAGGCCGGCAAGCATCACATGGATTCTCTTGGCTAGAGTGGGTGTGGCTTGACTATAAGCAGTGCCCAATTGTTGGCAGTTTATAGAGTGATAG
Organism: Lunularia cruciata; assembly: GCA_948567375.1. Lineage (NCBI taxonomy): Eukaryota > Viridiplantae > Streptophyta > Marchantiopsida > Lunulariales > Lunulariaceae > Lunularia > Lunularia cruciata. The sequence goes on from OX419759.1 coordinate 17,511,708, forward strand.
ATCAAGTATTGATCTGAGTTGAGTTCATTTGAGTGGTGTTAACAAACAAATTACATCAAAAAAGTGAGATCAAGGGGAAATCAAGTGTATGAACTACAAGTGTTGTTGGTATCTCTGAGCTTGGTAGATCATTGGTAGCTTGATCAAAGTTCAAGTTTTCCCTAGTGTGTGGAAGCTGGTTGATTGATGCAAATTTGGCAATGAGGACAGTGTGTGAAAGTGCTAGCCAAATTTCAAGCAAAGATAAGCGATTTTTGAGCAATGATGGTGATTTTGGTTAGATTTGGAGGAGTTTTGCCAGATTTGAAGAGAGTTCAAAGTGGTAAGAAGAAAGGCCTCACTTGGCTGAAATTTGGTGTTTAGAGGCTTTAAGGCATAGGATTGTGGGCTATGAGAGGCTATGAAGGCCAGAAGCGCCAGCTTGTTGGCATGAGACTAGCTAGTTTAGAGTAGATCTTGGTCATTGTTTGGCAACATCTGCCCTTCTTACTAGATTGTGCGCAATAAAGTTTGACTCCTAGATCTTTGGTTTCTAGATTGGTGCCCTAGCCAACTAGTCCACCTTCACTTGTTGTCCTAGTGATTGTTCCACTATTATCTATACACATGTAATTTTGGCTAGGAGAGGCAATTTGATCCCATTCTTGGTGATCTTAGTAGCTTAGGACATAAATAGGAACTCTTATTATGTCAAATGCCAAATGGTGGTAGAGTCAATCTTGTTTTGCTTTATGAGATGGAGGGTTTTTGTTTAGATTTCTTGTGATTGGACCCCTCCATTCTTTGCTTCTTGTTTGTCCACCACGTTTTTATGAGGTGCCTTAAATTTAGAGCATTAGTGCTTTGTTGTGCTCTTGATGGTGAGGCTAGAATGATGACCAATAAAATTACCTTTGTTACTCTTCAATGAGGCAAGAAGCGATGACATGCAGTTTGTGAGAATGCATGTTGTGATGGCAAGTTACAAGTTGCACTTTCCCCTAGTGTAGTTGTCTTAGTTAGAGTTACATTAGTGGGTAATGTTCCATTAGTATTGGCACTTAGTGGTGCTTAGTTAGTGTTGGTACTTAGTGGTGTTTGGTTGGTGGTGTTGGTTCTTGGTAGAGTACTTGCAATTGCGGTTGCCGGTTTGTGGTTACTTTGTCACAATAAAGTTCTTTGGGAATTCCAAAGGAGATAGCCTTGCAATACATAGTGGGTTTACTTGGAGTGGTGCTTGGTATCAACTTATATCTCAAGTCCTAATGAGGGAGGAGGTTGACTCTAAGTTGGAGTTTGACACAAGAGCTAATTAATTGAGAGTGTAATTGGTGTGTCTGCATTATTGTTGTGGGACATGGACAAGATTTATAGGGCCTCCAAAAGCCCTAGGTGTTACTCTAGTATAGTGGGTATTATTGAGTTGGATGATTTCATCCAAGAGTTTGATACTTGGTGTGATTTGCAACAAATGCGGAACCCAACTTTGTTCACACCCTTCATGGCATGGAAGGGCTTGTTTCAGCATTTGGAGGGTCTATTGATGGAAAACTACCATGAGTTTAGGACAGCTCACTTGGAGGAGATTGAGCTATGGAGATAGGACTGGTCTCCAAACTATGTCTCTATTACTTTAGGCTTAGTTTCTTGGCATAGATTGGCTATACCCACAAGTTCTAGCTCAAGTAGTGTTGGTGGAGCTAGTGGAGGTGCACTAGCTAAAGATAGTGCTACTACAAGTGGAGGTACCGCTACAAGAGGTGGTGTACTATTGGAATTTAACTCCATGGTAGAATTCTTCTAATGTTTGAGGCAGAACTTCCAAGGAGTGTGGACTGATAGGCTGAGGAGCTTACATGAGTTCCAATGGAAGGCTGGAGAGAGCCTATGTGAGGCATACACTTGCATGAGATGGCTGATCAGTGTCACTCAAGGAGTTACTAAGGCCCATGCAGTCTAGTTTTGGTATGGGATATTGGACATGAAGTTGCGACATTGAGTTCATGATGCTACATTGTTATAGGCTACTTCACCTACTTTGGCGGTGGTATTTGGTTTGGTTGAGCATATTAAGCTCAACATGGTAGAAGAGAGAGTGGTGATATTTGGATTTGGTAGGGAGACCTCATCCATAGTTATGACTTCTTTTAGAGTGCACCACGCCTAGTTGGTTTTTGAGAATAGGGTAGATAGCCCAGATCCTATGGAGCGAGTGGAGGACCTAGTGGAGCTAGACCCTTACCTTCATTTTTAGGTCAACAGTAGCCAATGAATGATTGATGGTGTTGCTTGGTGGACCTCACCATAAGAGAGAGTGTACTTAAGGCAGCAGACCTGATACCTTTTGTGCATCACAACCAACACAAAGATAGTGTAAGCATTGTCACAGATATGGTCACTCTAGTGACCGATGCTTTGACCTACACCCGGAGTTATGGAGTGGTAGGGCTGCTATGGCAGGTAGTAGAGGAGCTCTAGTTGATGGAGGACAAGGTGATGGTAGAGGATCTACACCCTTACCCTTACTTCTAATACAATTATAGCTACATGGATTGAGCACTTGGAGCATAGATTAGCTAGTATGACCATTGCTTAGAGGAGATCAGATTTGGATGTTGAAGCTTCCACCTCATATGCACCTCATATGCTGGTGATAGAGATGCTTTGGACTTCATGTGTGGAGTAGCACATGTGGATGCATCTACAATATTGACTAGGAGTGCAATACATGCTCTAGAGCCTAGAGGAGCATTAGTGGAGTTGGATCCACAAAGAGGAGAGGTTGGGAGACAAGTCAAACTTCTCTAGTCTTTCACACTCTTTGAGGCCCTATAGACATCATCCATGGCTCCTAGACGTCCTAGTGTAGGTGTGGTAGGTGGTGATGGGGTGCATGATAGACTGCCTACTAGTCAACCACCTACTACTACACAAATTGAGTCTAGCATGATGTTGGGAGCGGTGTCATGGGGATGGTTTGGTCTTGGGAGTGCACTAAGCACTTGGCTGCTTGTGCTCATACTGCTTGACTTGTCAACAATTCAAGCTTTTTTTAATCAAACCCTATCGCTACTCTTTCCAGGATGGCAATCTTTCTTGCTAAAGCAGTTTGCTACCAATGCTTCTAAATGTAGGCTCCTTTTTAATGGCTTCTTGAATTGGGCTTCATTGAGGCAATCTTAATCTTCAAGCTTCATTGCTAATGTTAAAGTTTTGTTAATATTAAATTTGCGTTTAATGGGTTGTGATGTATTTTCTCTAATGAGTTGCAGTCTTATAGCTAGGTTCAGATAATCGTAACCAGGTCAATGATAGGACCTGACAGTAAGGCTGGACTGAGAGCTCCAAGAATGGAGTCTTCTCCTTGACACTATTCACGGACTAAATATTCACATTCACCAAGGAAGTATATATTCATCGTAATTCCAGCCTGGCAGTTATAACATTTTTAGGGAAAACCCAAGCAGCTTTAGACAATACAATGACCACCAAAAGTTTCAATTGTCACGCATGTAAATGAAGGAAGGAAACTGAGCAAGTTCTAAATCAGAACCCTTACAATTCTTCAACCTCCATTCTGTCGTGACTCCATGTGAGATCTTCTCCTTTCTAAATCAGAACCCTTACAATCGGAACCCTTACAAATGAAGGAAGGGAACTGAGCAAGTTCTAAATCAGAACCCTTTACAATTCTTCAACCTCCATTCTGTTGTGACTCCATCTGAGATCGTCTCCAGGTCCCTTCTCTGATTGGTAGGTTCTCATTTGTGACTTCTTCCTTCTATCCAATCTCAATCTCATTCCTCTTGAAAATCTCCTCTACAGTCACTTCTCCAATGCCTTCTATTTTGACTTCACTTATGCCTTCCCTCTGTCAAGACTCAAAATTCCTACGCAGCCAGAACTCTCTTCCAAAAGTCTCCCTCACCTTTCTTCCACACTTCTCACTCATTCCTGGTTTTTGTTCCAATACTCTCCTTCAAAGGTTTCTCCTATCACTTGTCCCCAAATTATCTCCTTTGTCCTCCTTTGAAACCCAAATCCTTTTCTCTTCAATATTTTGTCAAGGAGTCTCTCTTCACTCATATCATGTTCTGTCAACTCTCTCCGTGCTTCACAGTCCTACACACAATTCTCTTGATGCATCACTCCTACAAAAGTCTCCAAAAAACAATTTTGTTGCTTCTTGCATACCTCTTAGGTCTCACTATCTGGACCCCAAACCATTCAATGATTCATCTCTCTCTTCAATGCTCTAATATAATTCATTCCCCAGAGGCAGAGCTCCTACAAAGCTCTTCCCTAACCCTTACTCCTGTTCTTTGCAGCAGGCAAGCTCCTTCAAAGTTCTTTCTTGTCCTCACTCTTCCTTTGTCTTGCCAAAGCCAAATTTGAAAATCTCCTCTCTTGTTGTCCAAGCCAGCCCTGTGTCTCTCTCCCCAACCCTCACATTTGATTTATCTCTCCTTTGCCCAAGCACAAGTTCAATTTTGAATCTCTTCTCTTGTTGTCCTCTCAAAATATTGCTCTCTCTCCTCTTTTCACTATCATATCCTTCACAGTTCTACCATAATTCCCAACTACTCCCGTCATGTCATCAACTTCAGCAAGATCTCTCTCAAAGCATTCTCTCCAACCCTACTGCCTTGTCAATTCTTCAGCAAGACCTCTTCTAAGCTTTCACTCTAACTCCCTTAACTCCTTGTCCTCAGATTCAGCAAATCTCTTCTTGTCAACTCTTGCAGCAAACCCTCTACATTCAAATTTGTTTCTCTGTCAACACTCTTCATAGCAAACCCTCTACATTTGAAACTCCCTCCTCTATCTAGCCTCTCTTCCATGAGAATTCTCCACTTCCAACACTCTCTCTAGCAAACCCTCAATCAAAATTGCTTCCTTGTCCACACTCTTCACAGCCAACACTCTCCATAGCAAACCCTCTACATTTGAAATTCCCCCCTCTATCCAGCCTCTCTTTTGTGAGAATTCTCCACTGCCAACACTCTCTCTAGCAAACCCTTTATATTTTGAAAGTTCCTCCTCTGTCCAGACTCTCTTTTGTGAGAATCCTCCACTGCCAACACTCTCTCCAGTAAACCCTCATTCAAAATTGCTTCCTTGTCCACACTCTTCATAGCCAACACTCTCTCCAGCAAACCCTCTATTGAAATTGCTTCCCTATCCACACTCTTCACAGCCAACACTCTACATTCAAATGTCCATCCTCTGTCCAGCCTCTTCTCTTCACACTCTTCTCCTTTAGTCCCACTCAAGCTTTTCTCTAAACCCCAAACCTTCACACTCCTTCCCAAAATACTCTCAACTGTCAAAGACTCCTCTCCAAAGGCCTTCCAAAGCATTTTCAAACTAAAAAGAAAAATCTTTTTGCTCCGCCACTAAAATGAAACACTCTTCACCCCAATAACATAAAACAAAGTCCTGAGCTCTTGTAACCTGAAATTAATTCCCGGCTCATGCAACATTTAAAAGAACCCTCAAGCCTATAGTACTACCAACTATTTTTGGGCTTTACAATAACATGACAAATATCTCCCATGACAAGGTAGCATAAAACAACTCTCAAGACATATTGACATAAAATCCAAGTTCATTACATCAAGAAGAAGAGGAAAAAAAGACTTTCATACCAAAGCATCAAGTGCACGCATGGGCTATTTTCTCGACAACAACGGCTCAACTGATTATGCGCTATCCTTTTTTTTCAACCAATGATATGTTTACATTAGCCATTGACCTAACCCTAGTGTTTAGATTGGCTGCCACAATTTGTGAGAGTAGGGATGATACTCCTAGAGTAGAGGTGGTTGATAGTAGAGTTGACTTGGTTGAGAAGCATGGGATCCACTCAATGATCAACAGTTTATGGTAGGCAGCAGCGGTTAGAATGGAGGAGTTGCCAACTAGACCGGCCTTTGAGAGAGTGCGGTTCACACCTGGTGTTGTCCCATTGGATAACCAGAGGGGGCTTTTCTATTTGGTGGGACCTTTAGGGAAGGTCTTTACACCACAGAGAGTCTTATTAGACTCTAGTGCACAACCTCTTATGTTAGGGAAGATTGTAGTTGTCGGTCTAGGGTTATGGAAGACCAATGTGGAGAGGTGTCCATTTTAGATCTAGATATCTCTAGGAGGTGGTTCAACACAGTACATCACACTTGGAGAGCTAGTTGTTCACATTTAGTCTATTCATCCGATTGATAACTTGGTGGTGAGAGCTTAAGCTATTGCGATAAGAATTGAGTCATATGATGTGCTAGTCAATGGAGCAATGCTATACCTCATGGGTTTTAGTATTGACTATTGGGAGGAGATAGCCTCCTATAGACCAGGTTGGCAATCAGGAGAGGGAAAAGTATGTCACCTACCAATATGCTTCAATAGTGTTAATCTTGGCTCACTACAATCCAGGACCATGGTAGCATCAGTTTTAGCTTTTAGTGGTGAAGTTACTTGGCCTGGTGATTTATTGGAGGGGAATGACCATGCAAAGGATACTCTAATACCAAAGGAGATCACTCGGATTTGGAGTACAAGTGGGATTGTTCCATCCACCTTGGATGTTGCATTATGGAGTTTGGGAGCGGCATTATAACAACATGTAGATCAGTTGGTGCAGCAGGCTTGGAGTTGAGCCTTTGTACCACTAGGAGACCAATGTGAGGATGAGCCTCTAGAGTCAATTACCTTGACACCTTTGGATACCACACTCATTGCTTGGCAATATCTAGTAGAGGGAGTATGTGTTTTGTAGTTGCTTGGTGGGATTAGCATTAGATTAGTTGTGGTACTATAGGCGGGTATACGAGTACAAAGGTACTTGTATATAGAGAGAGATGTGACTGCTAGGTGAGTCTCTCTCCATCATGTGGCACACTTGGCTTATTGGTATCTTGAATTACTACCAATGTCAGCAGTCAAGGGTTACCAAAAGGCCCTACCATTAGACATTTCCTTATTGGGGGCGCATGATTTGGAGAGACATGGTCCTATTTATTTGGTGATTTTTGGATAGCCATGTCAAGGACATACACATGATGGCCAATGTTTGGGTCTTTAGGATCCTTGTTCCGGTGTGTTTTGGGAGATGTTATGCATACTTTGACATCTCCAGGTCCATCAATCCATTTCTCCAACTTACCTTTTGGAGAACATTTCTTTGATGGGTGATTCTTGCACTAGGGTGGTGGCAAGTACACATTCTTGGATGGGACCTACTGTTTAGATATAACCAGAGTGGGATCACATGCTCATCATCTTTGTCTTTGGTGGACAAACCTCTTACCTAGAAAGGTTCTATAGTGCACTTATGACGGGATTTAGCGACTAGACCACATCATTGTTGATGACATCTTGAATGTTGCACGTTAGTTTCAGATGGTGCTAGTTGTTGATAGGTCACCTATGGCAATGGCAAACCTAATTGGATAGCCTAGAGCCACTTTTCCCACACTTATGAGTTTCCCAAGCTCTCATGCTTTTTGAGAGGGAGGTCTTGGACTGGTTTGGAGCTCACAGTTATAGCAGTTGGTGGAGCCCAACACCAATAAGAGAGAGTGGGCAATGGGTTTTCACACTGGTATTACCACTATTCCAGTAGTGTTAGAGGCATCTAAGTGTCAAGTGTTAGGTCAGGCTATGGACCTTAACTATTTGACTTGGATTGTGAGCCGTGGCTTGGTAGAGCAGCGTAGGATGTGCTTGATAGGCATCACCACTCGGACACTTGTGAGCCATGTGTATATCAAGATGATTCAGGCACATGCTAGGGGTGATGGAACAAGTGGACATGGTATGCTTGGGACACAACTAGGGAGAGTGGTCTACTTGGAGTCAATCCAGGTGAGCATGGGCTACTTGGATTACACCTTTGGTCTACTTGGGATGCTGCTAGAGGACGTGTGGCGCTTGCAGCAAAAGTGGAGGGAGTTTCTCACACAAAGGTTGGGACCTCTAGTGGTTAGGAGCATGACACTATTGCTCCCAAGGGTCTAGTGTAACAGTTGGTCAGTACATCTTCCACTCTTATGATAGTTACAAAGGATACTTGGAAGCCAAGCTTATAGGAGAGGAAAGATAGAGAGTTTGGAGGTTCTTGAGGAGTTGTTTATCCTTCAATATGAAGGATTTAGGTGCTCTAAAAGGATCTGGTATTTGGATTGAGCTTACACCAATTTTTTGATGTCCTTATCAATATAGTGATATGGAGGACATTGATTCTCAATCAGAATAGAGACCTTTTTGAGGCTAGTTTGGTGGAGATTTCACATGGAGAGTATGCATTAGCAACAGTGATGCTAGCCAAGAAGGATATGCATGGCAACTACACAGATAGGCAGATATGTGGAGATTACCGTCCAATCAATCGATAGACTAAGGTTGATTGATATGCCATGTCTACACCGGAGGAGATCTTTGATGTGATTGGGCATGCAAAGGTCTTCAGTACTTTGGATCTTTGAGAAAGATATCATCAATTGCCAATCAAGGAGGAGGATAAGTCCAAGACAACATTTTGAGCTATTGATCCTCACGGTAAGGATGTGCTATATCAGTGGAGGTTCTTACTATTTGGGTTAAAGAACGCTCCTACTAAGTTCTAGAGGATCATGGACAAGATCCTAGTTGGATTGGACTTTGCTTGGTGCTATATTAATGACATTTTGGTCTATAGCACTATGGTGGAAGAGCATGAGAGATAGTTGTTGGAAGTGTTAAGAGGTTGAGATCTCATGGACTCAAATTACATCATGGGAAGTGTAGGTTCTTCCACAAGCAAGTTGAGTATTTGGGTCACACTATCTACCTCAAAGGACTTGGTGTTCAGCAGACCAAGGTGGAGGCTATTGCACGTATTCCTTGATCTACGGATGTGAGTAGAGTGCAAGTATTCCTTGGGTTGGCAAACTTCTATCACCATTATGTTAGAGGATTTAGTGCCATTGCCAAGGCCTTGACAAAGCTGACTGAGCTTACATAAGAGTGGTGTTAGAGAGAAGAGCAAGCAAGAGCTTTTGTAGAGCTCAAGGAGAGATTGACATTTGCTCCTATTTTGAGTAGACCACTCAAAGGACAACCATTTTTAGGTTCACACTGATTGGAGTATGTTGGGGCTTGGAGCAATGCTCACCCAGCATGATGATGAGGAGAAGGATTTTGTGGTGGCCTATGTTAGTTGCTCCAACAATTCAATGGAGGTGAAGTATAGTTCATATGAGAGAGAGTGCTTGGCAACAGTTTGGGCAGTAGCACATTTCCAATGTTAACTATTTGGTAACCCCTTTACTCTCATCACTAATCATCATCCATTAATGGAGTCTGACAAGCTTTTAGGGAAGCTTGCACAATGGGCACTAATTTTACAAGAGAATGATTTCATGATTATTCATAGAACTGGAGTGGTGAACCATGATGCAAATGGGTTGAGTAGAAACCTATGTCTCAACCAGTAGGATCAAACCGGAGCACATTGGCATGGTGAGACAGATGAGGAGATAGTGCCAGGTTGACATGCATATACCTTTCTCTGTATATTTTTTGAGGCTTTGGTGATATCTCTATAAGTGCATACAGGAGGAACTATTGAGATCACAAATCTAGAGAGTGGAGATAGTGGTACAATTCAGTGAGACATTCATGATGATGTCTTAGTGGTGGACTATCTTTGCACTAGTGTTGTGGGTGGCAAAGTTGGTGCAAAGGAGAGAATTTGTGTTCTTCAACAAGCCAGGCGGATTGGAGGGCAAACACCTTTTACTTGTATGGGAGGATAGTAGAGTGAGAGTAGTACCACTTCCATCTCAAAGACTATAGTTGGTCCATCATGCTCATAAGGAGCTAGGACATTTTGGAATAAAGCATACATATAGTTTACTCCAAAATCATTATTGGTGGTGGCGGTATATAGACCAATATACAATAATTTGTTGCAAGATGTGTGGTTTGTGACCAAGTTAGAGCATCATTTAATGCTCCTATGCCATAGTTGCACCCATTACATATCATGGGATTGGGTTACCGCTAGAGTTTGGACTTTGTTTGACCTTTACAATTGATTGTGAGATATCATTTGTATGCTTTTGGGGATGGTGAAGCACTTCTCCAAGTGGATTGAGTTGGTAGCACCTCCTCACAAGTCCAATGAAGGGACAACTTATTCATTCCTAGATTGGGTTCTTATTCATTTTGGTGCACCAATTGAGGTTTTGACTGATCAAGGTATAGAGTTCTTGGGAGAGTTTCAATTCTTGTGTGATAAGGCTTTGATTGATCATTATACTACCTCCCGAGATCACCTTGAGGCAGATGGCTTAGTAGAGAGAGTGGTTCAAATGATGAAGAGAAGATTGTGAAAGTATGGTTTGCAGAGAGGCCACTTGGGAGATTGGGATCTTTATTTACCTTGGTTGGCCATGGGCTACCGGTTCAACCGGCAAGCCTCCTTAGCATCTTTCTCTCCTTACTTTCTACTCTATGGATGAGATCCAGATTTACCTACAGCCATTTGTCAAGATGCTATTGTAGTTTTGGATTGGATGATCTAGATGTATGGATGAGCGCATGTTCTCAACGGGCAGAGATCTTTTGGAGAGTGATGCCAATGATCTTTGACAACTTGGTGATTGCTCAGCATAGAGATACCTTACGCTATGCTACTATTTGAGGAGGAGGTTATAGACCCTCAATCTGTCAATTTCATCTAGGGAACTATGTATATCTACAATAGATAGCACCAACAACACTTGATGTTTCTATAGGCTGCACTATCTTAAGAGTGCATTAGGTTCTTCTATCTAGAGTCCTTATGTTGGAAGGATGTGATGGAGTTGTTTGGAAGGATCATGTGTGCAATTGTGCACCATACCACCTCTCAAACATTGATGGTATTATGGACCCAAGCTTGGCACTTGTACGTGCAGGCTTGAGGTGTATGTTATGTGGATCTTCTAGTGGATTTGTTACTATGTTAGTGTGTGATAGCTGTTTGAGAGGATGGCATATGGCATGTATGACTCCTCCCCTCATGGTGGTTCCTCAAGGACAATGGTTATGTCCTAGATGTACTTGACCTATAGCTAGTCTATTCTTTATATAGTATAGATTGCAGATAGGCGACTAATGATGGGGCTCGATAGCACGCGGCCTCTTGACCTTTTCCCATCATATGGTATACCATATACTTGGAGTAGATGGCTATCTAGAGTTAGAGGGACCTAACCGCCAACTAGGTCGGCAATTGTGGCACTTTAGAGTTTATGTATGACTTATGTGTGAGTTGTGCTTCTATAGTGTATGATGTTGATAGCAATGTATGTTATGTAGCAATGTATATATGCATGACAGGTGTCATGCCATTTTTAATGTTGCATCTAGATTGCTCGGACACTAGAGTTGCGGAGATAGTGGTTAGAGGTATTTTAGTAGTTACTCGTAGATAAATTTTTGACAGTCAGATTTCATGTTTAGGTTACTGACTTCATGGTAGGGTCCACAATCACTTTGCACCATTTGCACCATTGGGTGTGCCATCAGCAAGATGATTAGGGTTTCAGACCTAGCTCAAGTCCAGGGGTATACTTCCAAAGTGTAGCTCTAGAGAGCTCACTTCTTTGATATTGAGCCTTTGAGTTCCTGGCTATGGTGGACAGATGTTGGCAAGAGTCACCTGGATTCTCTTAGCTAGAGTGCATGTGGCTTGACTGTAATCAATGCACAGTTATTGGCAATTTATAGAGTGATAGATCAAATGCTAATTTGAGTTGAGTTGATTTGAGTGGTGTAAACAAACTGATTATTATGGTACTTTAGAGTTTATGTATGACTTATGTGTGAGTTGTGCTTCTATAGTGTATGATGTTGATAGTGATGTATGTTGTGTAGCAATTTATATATGCATGGCAAGGATGAGGTGACCTTTCAAGCAAAGTGACCTTCATAGAGAAGTGAACCATCACCCTCATGAATAATTTAAAATAGATTTATAGTGAAAGTGATTTAAGTTTTTCCTTTTCCATAATGCATCACAATGAGTGACACTAATCTCTTTTGGGAATGATTTATACCCAAGAGGTTAAATAGGAAACAATAAAGAATTACCATGTGTGACACTTCTCTTCAACTCTAGTAATTTGATCTTGTTTTTTCAAGGGATTGATCTATTACTTGCTATTTTACCATGTTTGGGTCAATATTAAGTCAACACAAACCCTTTCCCTCAAAATACTTTGACTCCAAAGGTATGACTCTAAAGGTGTCTTTGCATTGGCTGAATGTCTTTCCCTTTGCCTTGCTTATTCGTTAGTACTCTCAATGCTCCAAATCATACCCAACTTCTCAATGCATTGATTCACTCCTTTTGATCCCTCAATGAAATAATACAATAACAAAGAATTTGGAGTCCCTTTACTAAACTTTTATTGGCATGAAAGAAAAGTGAACCCAAATAAAATTAGGCCAAAGCCTTAAGTACATATCTATGTTTCTTGAAAGAGATCTAATAGATAAGTAGATTTTGGACATCTTCTATCTACATCTATATTGCTTGCTTAGGATTCTAATCCTATCTTATCCTAATCATATGTAGGATAATGAAGCGCCTTACATGTGTCAAAAAAGGTGTAAAGTCTTCCCCAAAGATAACTTACAAAATTATTTCCTTTGGACTTACTACTCCAAAGGTGCCAACTACAAACATTTTTACAACTGCAAATGCACTTTTTTGAGTGTATTTACAACTAAAAATGTCCTTTGATAGCTTCCTACTTTGAAGGTTCTACAACTGTAAAGAACTTCTTTCAACGAAGTATCTTTGGCCTAAAATTTATGTTGTAAAGAAATATCTTCACCCTTGAAATTCCTAAGTAAGAGCTCATTTTTCTCCCTATATCCAACTATCTCTAATAGAGAGGTATCACAATTGCTATAAACCTCCTATCTGAGTGCTCTATTAGCCTAAGAGTAAATTGATCCATCTTTTCTTCTTTGTAGATCTTCCCTTCTAACTTCTAGACCTAGAAATTAAGTTCATATCATTTTGCTTTTGTTGTTGTCCCTTTTCCTATTTCTTTTAACATGCCTACAAAGTGATCTCTAACTTCCTCTAGTTGCTTGATGGAAATCCACTTCTTCTTCTCCAATTGCTAGTTCAAAATCTTGACTTCTTCCTTTATATCCTCCAACATTTAATATCAATCAGATTCCTCTACTCTTTCTTCTTCAACTTTTCAGCTAGATCTTCCAATTGGGTTGCCATCTTTGCAATACTTTGTAGCACTTGTATCATCTTCAATCTTTGTATACAATGGACCTCCAAGGTTACTACTCAGATTTTAGTAGTCTCTAACTTGCTCCAAATACTCACCATTTCTTCATCTCAAGCTTTCAAATGGTCTTTGTACCCAAGCTGCTTTTGCTTCTATTTGAATTGAAATGTAGTTAATTACCCTTGGAACTTCTTGAATTTCTCTTCTCCTTGGCAACAATCCACTACAAGAGAGGTATTGTACATCTTCACTTCAAAATTCTCCTATACAAGGGCTTTTACCTTCTTTGCCTCTTCTTTGTATAGGTTCTGGACCTTTGCTATCTCCTCCTTTGATTGGTCCTCCTTTGTATTCAAAATATTGATTACCTTCTATAATCTCTAATCAAAGTCATTTAATCCACCTCATTAGTGTAAACCACTTGGTACTTTGGCATCAAAAGTTTTATCTATTGTAGTGTTGCTCTCACCAAATGTATAATGAATTCCCCCCCCCTCCTTCTCAAGCACTTGGGTTTATTTAGCCAATCCTTCTCCTTATTTGACATGCACTTCCATTAAAGGTCTTTGGCTTTATCTTCCACTTCTATTTCTACTTCTAGATGATGGTCTTTGTGTTAGGAGTTAACTCAAGTCTTGAGTAACTTGAATTAGTCTGATTGTGATCAGTTAGTCTAGGGCTAGATTACTATGAGCAAGCTAGTAGAAACTATCTATGACACATTAGTCTTATGATCAATAACACTTCTATTGTGTTCTTGTGGACGTAGCTTCAATGAGGTGAACCACGTATTTTCCCATGTCTAACTATGGTACATGAATTTCTTGCTTATCATTGAATTGGACTGTCAAATTGGTATTAAAGCAATTATGCTTATGCCCATTATCCCACTGAGTAACAAGGGAATGGAGGATGATGAAAATCTACTACATTGTTTGCTTGATATATGAAGTTCTTACAATTGGATTGTGAGTTACACATAGTACTACCTACCTACATGCAGGTGAAATGGTATTGATTAGTGTCATAACAAATTTTAGAGCTGAAATGGTGGAGGATATGATGATAGGTGGGGTTGCAGCAGGAGAGTCCAGGAATCCAATCTAGAGCAATATCTAAGTTCAAGGAGAAACAATGGAAGAGACAATCACAAGAAGAGATGTGGAGGAGGGGGAAGAAGAAACAATACAATGATGAATATCAATGTTTCTTTGCCTAGAGTCATGTGGTTCAATCTCCCCAAGCTATCTAAGGTGCAATGCTCATGATAAGTTTCACTTTTGCCAAAGCTATGCCATTCACAATGGATTACTTAGCCTTGGTTTGAGAAGACCATCCTATAACAATCAGTTGGTATTAAGTATTGGAAAGTGAATCAAGAAATGGGAGTACATTTGTTTTTAGAGTACCACCTTCCCTAATAACAACTCCAGCCAATCTTGTTTCAGCTAGTGAATTTCAGCCTCCACACAAATATTTGTCCTTGCCACAACCACATTCTGTTAAAAACAATGATTATACTTTGAATTTTCTGGTCGCCAAGGACAATTTGGTGAATCAGATCCTAATTGATTGTATGTTGAAACATTACAGCCACAAGGTTGAACTTGTTGGAAATGGACAGTTGGTTGTAGAGGCAATAGCGAGGGATCAACATGACATGATAATTATGGATCTGCACATACCCATTTTGGATGGGTTGAGTGCCACAAAACCTATCAAAGCCTATATGGGATCAAAGGAATTCTTTAAAGTTTTACTGAGTTCATCAATTTCTTCACTATTGTGTGTACATTTGCGATATCAATCTTCCTTTATTATGTCATGAGACATGAGGAGTTGTTGTTTATGCCTACATCTAGATTCCATGGGGTGTTAGCAGGTTTTTTTGGTTGCTATAAAGCATAAAGCAAATATTTCTTGATTATGAGATCAACTTACAACAGGCTGTGAAGCTCCACGTGAGGTGGCTTCTTGGCTTCTTGGTCTTGATAGTTGGACTAACATGGATTTTCCTAGATGGCCCTATAGTTTATAGAACATATTTTCCTAGATGGCCCTTTAGTTGTGGTTTTTTGGGATGTGTGGGAGCTGGCAGTACCAACAGAGGTTGGAGGCCAATTTCAAGGGCAATGCAAGTGATGAGTTTGCATTTGCATCCTTTTTCCCTGAGTTAGTTTGGCCGGTTGTGAATCTGATAGCAATAGTGTGCAAAAAAATATAAAAAAATAATAATTTTTGTTATGGAAGAAGAGCACAAAATTTGGATGAGGAGGATTTGGAGATTTTTTTTTAAGGAAAGCCTCTCCTAGGCTTTGATCTCACAAAAGCCACTTGAATAAGAGAACATGAAGCTCATGCTTTGAGAAGAGGTTAAGTTCTACATCAAAAGCAGAAATTGAGGGATTAGGTGGTAAGAGCTTTGTTGGATCCTAAATCCCACTTGAACCTTTAGGATCCAAAGATAGTGTCTAACTTCCTCTATTGGTGATGAGATGTCTAACTTCCATTGTTGAGTGATCAAGACATTGCAAAGTATTTTTACTCCCACTAGGGAAAGGCAATTGTGTATTTATGTAAATGTAGGATATATATTTTCAAGTTGAAATCTGCTAACTTTGTTGAAGTCCTTGTTTCTAGCATGGATTCATGAGGAAAGGTTGCATTGGTTAGAAGCTATAGGCTCATTTTAGGCTTTCATTCCTGGTTTACTGTTTTAGGCCTATTATTTTTATTGGCCTTCCATCCCTTCTACTAGTTTTGGTCGACTATAATCACCATCCCTTCCAAGCTGAGAAGCTAAATTCTAATCCCAAGCATACAATTCACCTTTTGTAATGCATTTTAGGACGTGACCTCATCCTAGTGCCACCTGAGTGATATTGTTCTCGTTAGTGTTCAAACCAATTTCTAAAAGATAAGGACACACAATAAGCATACTCAAATTTAATGTTGTGCTCAGTGGATTGCTACTTGGTCTAAGTTTATAATTGGTTGGCACCAAAACTCATACTAGAATGACTACAAGTCACTTTTTCCAATGATTAAATCATTATACTACATATGTGGCTTTTTTATGGAGCTATTGGTCATTAGTTCATGTCCTTAACTTTATGAATGTATACTATGTAAGCATCAGTGAGAGTAGATGACCATATAAAGCTTCTACTTGAGGTTGTACAAAGTGTGTCACATTCAAGGTGAGAGTTTGGAGGCAAATGGGATGTGATGGCAGTCATGAAGACTTGAGGTGCTAAATTTGGCATTGCCAAGTATGATGGACGTTCTAATTAAAGCTTATGGGAGCATTAGGTGAAATGTATGCTCAAGGCCAATAGTTTTGGGAAATTGCTGAGACCCAAGACCAATTTAATGTTAGAGGATGATTGGAATGACATGCAAGAGATAGTTGTACATACATTAGTTTTACATCTACAACCACATGTCATAAAGCAATTGGGTGAGTACAAGGATTGCATTACTCTTTTTGATGAGCTACAATGGAAGTATCATCAGTAAGAGTTATCAAATTGTCTCTACATGTCCTTGAAGCTAATGAGCTTCAAGATGAAGGACAATGGGACCAAGATACAAGATCATATTGACGCCTTCAATGACCTTGTTCTATACTTGCAGAATCTGGGGGAGGACTTGAGTGATGAGAGAAAAGCTCTCCACCTATTGAGTTCTCTCCCTACATCCTACCAATCCTTTTCACAAGTGATATTACATTGTGATAAGAAGACCATCACCTACAATGAGGTGGTAAGTGCTCTACTAATAAATGATCTTCAATAAAAGATGATGTTACCTTCTCAACCCTTCTCTCCTTCAAGAATAACACCAAACTGAAATTGTGGAATTGTAGAAGGACTCAGAAGTGGACAGATGATGGGGAGCAAAGATCTAAGCCTAGATCTTGGTCTAGGAAGAGATCTCAAGATCAAAAGACCGTGCTATGTTGGAAGTGTGGCAAAGCTGGCCACCTCAAGAGAGATTGTTGTGGCAAAGCTATAGAGCCTTCTTCAGCAAATGTGGCAAAAGACAACAAGGAAGAAGTAGAGGACAACCTGCTTAGTGATGACTATGCTCTAGGACACCAATGTCATGCCATTTGTAGTTCCGCATCTAGATGCTCGGACACTAGAGTTCCAGTGATGGTAGTTAGAGTTATTCTAGCTGTTTCTCAGGGACTACTTTCCGACGGTTAGATTTTGTGTTCGGGGTACTGACTTCACGGTGGGGCCCACCGTCACTTTGCACCGTTTGCACCGTCGAGGGTGCCGTCAGCGGGACCGTTAGGGTTTCAGGGCTAGCTCGAGTCCAGGGGGTATAGTTTCGAAGTGAGCTCCAGAGAGCTCACTTCTCTGATGTTGAGCCTTCGAGTTCCTGGCTATGGTGGACAGAGGCCGGCGAGCGTCACCTGGATTCTCTATGCTTGAGTGGGTGTGGCTTGACTGTAATCAGTGCCCAGTTGTTGGCAGTTTATAGGGTGACAGATCAAGTACTGATCTGAGTTGAGTTGAGTTGAGAATGTTAAGCAATCTGATTACATCAGAGAAGTGAAGTCAGGGGGAAATCGGGTGCAGGAATGTTGAGTGTTGGTGGTATCTCCAAGCTCGGTGGATCGTGGTAGCTCGATTCAGGTTCTGTGTTTCCCTAGTGTGCAGAACTCGTGTAGTTGATGCAAATTTGGCAGTTAGGCGGACGGTGTGCGGAAGCGCTGGCCAAATTTTGAGCAAAGAAGGAGCAATTTTCGAGCAGTGTTGTGATTTTGAGCTCAGGAGGTGAAGGGAGGACCAATTTGCTGCGAGTTGGGTTCGCCAATTTTGGAGGAGGTTCGAAGTGGGAACAAGAAAGGCCTCATTTGGCTGAATTTCGGCGTTTCGAGGCTTCGAGGCATAGGGCTGTGGGCTATGAGAGGCTACGAAGGCCTAGAAGGGCCAGAAGGGCCAGCAAGCCAGCTTGCTGGCGTGAGGCTAGCTAGTTTAGTGTAGATCTTGGTCATTGGTTGGCAAAATCTGCCTTTCTTGCTAGATTGTGCGCAACAGGGTTTGACCTCTAGATCTCTTGTTCCTAGATTGGTGCCCTAGCCAACTGGTCCACCCTCACTTGTTGTCATAGTGACTGTGCCACTGTTATCTATACACATGTAGCTTTGGCTAGGAGAGGCAGTTTGATCCCATTCTTGGTGATTCTGGTAGCTTAGGACTTAGATACGAACTACTCTTATGTCAAATGCCAAATGGTGGCAGAGTCAGTCCCGTGTTGTGTTATGAGATGGAGGGTTTTCGTTTAGATTTCTTGTGATTGGATCCCCTCCATTCTCTGCTTCCTGTTTGTGCACCACGTTTGTGTGAGGTGCCTTGACTTTTGAGCGTTGGTGCTCTGGTGTGCTCTCGGTGGTGAGGCTGGAGTGATGACCAGTCAGACTACCTTTGTTTCTCTCCGGTGAGGTAGGAAGTGATGACCTGCAGACCGTGAGAGTGCGTGTTATGATGGCAGGTTACAGGTTGCCCTTCCCCTAGTGTAGTTATCTTGGTTAGAGTTACATTAGTGGGTGGTGTTTTAGTTGGTGTTGGCACGCGGTGGTGTTGGCACTTGGTGGGGCACTTGCGGTTGCGACTTGCTGTTGCAGTTGGTGGTTCGGGTTTGTTGGTGTGGTTACTTTGTCACGACGGAGTTCTTTGGAGATTCCAGAGGAGTTAGCCCTGCAGTACACAGTGGGTTTACTCGGAGTGGTGCTCGGTATCAGCCTGTATCTCAGGTCCCAGTGAGGGAGGAGATTGACTCTGAGTTGGAGTTCGACACAGGAGCTGATTCAGTTGAGAGTGCACTTGGTGTGTCCGCACCGTTGTTGTGGGACATGGACGAGATTTATGGGGCCTCCAAAGGCCCTAGGCGTTACTCTGGTACAGTGGGTACCATTGAGTTGGATGACTTCATCCAGGAGTTCGATAGTTGGTGTGATCTGCAGTAGATGCGGAACCCGACTTTGTTCACACCCTTCATGGCATGGAAGGGGTTGTTTCAGCACTTGGAGGGTCCACCGATGGACGACTACCATGAGTTCAGGAGAGCTCATTTGGAGGAGATTGAGTTATGGAGACAGTATTGGTCTCCACACTATGTCTCCATCACTTCAGGTTCGGTGGCCAGGAGTAGGTCGGCTGTACCTACGAGTTCTAGCTCGAGTAGTGTTGGTGGAGCTAGTGGAGGTGCACTAGCTGGAGATAGTGCTACTACGAGTGGAGGTACCGCTGCAAGAGGTGGTGTGGTACCGGGGTTTAACCCCATGGTTGAGTTCTTCCTATGTTTGAGGCAGAACTACCAGGGAGTGCGGACTGACAAGCTGAGGAGCTTGCAGGAGTTCCAGCGGAAGGCTGGAGAGAGCCTACGCAAGGCATACACTCGCATGAGGCGGCTGATCAGTTTCACTCAGGGAGTTACTGAGGCTCAGGCAGTCCAGTTTTGGTATGGGATACTGGACAGGGAGTTGCGACGTAGAGTTCGTGATGCTATGTTGTTGCAGGCTACTTCGCCCACTTTGGCAGTAGTCTTTGGTTTGGCTGAGCGTATTGAGCTCAACATGGTGGAGGAGAGAGTGGTGACATCTGGATTTGGTAGAGAGACCTCATCCACGGTTGTGACTTCTTCTAGAGTGCAGCAGAGTGCACCACGCCCAGTTGGTTTTCGAGGACAGGGTGGACAGCCTAGATCCTATGGAGCGAGTGGAGGGCCTAGTGGAGTTAGACCCTTACCCTCATTTTCGGGGCAGCAGTAGCCAGTGAGTGGTGGTGTTGCTTGTTGGACTTGTGGTGGACCTCACCATAGGAGAGAGTGTACTCAGGGCAGCGGACCTGATACCTTTGGTGCATCACAGCCAGCACAGAGGCAGTGTGAGCACTGCCATAGATTTGGTCATACTAGTGACCGGTGTTTTGACCTACACCCGGAGTTACGGAGTGGTAGGGCTGCTATGGCAGGTAATAGAGGAGCTCCAGTTCATGGAGGACGAGGTGGTAGAGGTGGTGGTAGAGGATCTACACCTAGTAGGGGTGCAATACCTGCCCTTACTTCTGACACAGCTATGGCTACTCGGATTGAGCAGTTGGAGCAGAGATTGGCTAGTATGGCTATTGCTCATAGGAGATCAGATTCGGGTGCTGAGGCTTCCACCTCATATGCTGGTGATAGAGATGCTTTGGACTTCATGTGCGGAGCAGCACAGGTGGATGCATCTGCAGCAGTGACTAGGAGTGCAGTACGTGCTCCAGAGCCTAGAGGAGCATCAGTGGAGTTGGACCCACAGAGAGGAGAGGTTGGGAGACAGGTCAGACTTCCCCAATCTTTCACGTTATCTGAGGCATTGCAGACGACATCCATGGTTCCTAGACGTCCCAGTGCAGGTGTGGTAGGTGGTGATGGAGTACTTGATGGAGTACCTACTAGTCAGCCACCTGCTACTACACAGATTGAGTCTAGCATGATGTTGGGGGCGGCTCAGCTGATTATGCGGCATCCTTTATTTTCAGCCAGTGACATGTTTACATTGGGAGTGGACCCAGCCCCAGTGTTCCGGTTGGCTGCCACGTTGTGTGAGAGTAGGGATGGTGCAGTTCCTACTACTAGAGTAGAGGTGGTTGGTAGTGGAGCTGACTTGGTTGAGGAGCATGGGATCCGTTCAGCGACCAGTGGTTTATGGCAGGCAGCAGCGGCTAGACAGGAGGAGTTGCCAGCTAGACCGGCCTTTGAGAGAGCGTGGTTTACACCTGGTGTTGTCCTATTGGATAACCAGAGGGGGATCTTTCGTTTGGTAGGACCTTCAGGGAAGGTCTATACACCACAGAGAGTCTTGTTAGACTTTGGTGCACAGCCCCTTATGTTGGGGAAGGCTGCAGTTGTTGGTCTGGAGTTACGGAAGACCGATGTGGAGAGGTGTCCATTTCAGATCCAGTCATCTCTTGGTGGTGGTTCGACACAGTACATCACACGTGGAGAGCTTGTTGTCCAGGTTCAGCCTGGTCATCCGACTGATAGCTCGGTGGTGAGAGCTCAGGCTATTGCGACGATAGCTGAGTCCTATGATGTGCTAGTTGGGGGAGCAGTGTTATACCCTATGGGTTTCAGTATTGACTATTGGGAGGAGACAGCTTCTTATAGACCTGGTTGGCAGTCTGGTGAGGGACGGGTATGTCGCCTACCAGTACGCTTCAGTAGTGGCAGTCTTGGCTCACTACAGTCCGGGACCATGGCAGCATCAGTTTTGGCTTTCAGCGGTGCAGTTACTTGGCCTGGTGACTTGTTGGAGGGGAACGCCCATGCAGAGGATACTCCAATACCAAAGGAGATCACTCGGCTATGGAGTACAAGTGGGATTGTTCCATCCACCTTGGATGTTCCATTGTGGAGTTCAGAGGAGGCATTGCAGCAGCATGCAGATCAGTTGGTGCAGCAGGCTTGGAGTGGAGCCTTCGTACCATCAGGGGATGAGTGTGAGGATGAGCCTCCAGAGGCGATTGCTTTGACACCTCTGGATACCACACTCATTGCTTGGCAGTATCCAATAGAGGGGATATGCCTATTGGAGTTGTTTGGTGGGATCAGCACCGGACTAGCTGCGGTATTACAGGCGGGTATCCGAGTACAGAGGTACTTGTATGTAGAGAGAAATGAGACTGCTAGGCAAGTCTCTCTACATCATGTGGCACACTTGGCCTATCGGTATCCGGAGTTATTACCGATGTCAGCAGTCAGAGGTTACCAGAAGGCCTTACCAGGAGACATTTCCTTACTGGGGGCGCATGACCTAGAGAGACATGGGCCTGTTCACTTGGTGATTTCTGGATGGCCATGTCAGGAACATACACGTGCGGGCGGCGGTTTGGGTCTTCAGGATCCTCGTTCTGGTGTGTTTTGGGAGATGTTACGGATACTACGACATCTCCAGGTTCATCAGTCTGTTTCTCCGGCTTACCTTTTGGAGAACGTTCCATTGATGGGTGATTCTCGCACTAGAGTGGTGGCGAGTACACATCAGGTCCATTCATGGATGGGACCTGCTGTATTGTTAGATGCAGCCAGAGTGGGATCACGGGCTCATCGTCTTCGTCTTTGGTGGACAAACCTCTTACCCAGAGAGGTTCTACAGCGTGCTTATGATGGGATTCAACGACTGGACCACATTCTTGTTGATGATATCTTGGATGTTGGGCGTCAGTCTCAGACAGTGGTAGTGGCTGATAGGTCACCCATGGCAGTGGTGAACCTAGTTGGACAGCCTAGAGCTGCATTTCCCACACTCATGAGTTTCCCAGGCTCTCATGCTTTTCGAGAGGGAGGACCTGGACTTGTTTGGGACTCACAATTACAGCAGTTGGTGGAGCCCAATGCTGATGAGAGAGAGCGGGCGATGGGTTTTCGCACCGGTATTACCGCTGTTCCAGTAGTGTCAGAGGCATCCAGGCGTCAGGTGTTAGGTCAGGCTATGGACCTGAACTGTTTGACCTGGATTGTGAGCCTTGGTTTGGCAGAGCAGCATAGGATGCGCTTGATAGGCATCACCACTCGGACACTTGTGAGCCCTGTGCCTATCGAGACGATTCAGGCACATGCTGGGGGCGATGGACCGAGTGGACATGGTATTCTTGGGACACATCCAGTAGCTACTAGGGAGAGTGGTCTACTTGGAGTCCATCCAGGTGAGCGTGAGCTACTTGGATTACACCCTTGGTCCACATGGGATGCAGCCAGAGGACGTATGGAGCTTGCAGCCAGAGTGGAGGGAGTTTTTCACACAGAGGTTGGGACCTCTAGTGGTCGGGAGCATGACACCATTGCTCCCAAGGGCCCAGTATAGCAGCCAGTCAGTACGTCTTCCACTCCTACTACAGTTACAGAGGATACTTGGGAGCCAGATCTTGGACCCAAGCTTAATGGAGAGGAAAGATGGAGGGTTTGGAGGTTCTTGAGGAGTCACACGAGTTGTTTTGCCTTCAGTATGAAGGATTTGGGTGCTCTGAAGGGACCTGGTATACGGATTGAGCTGACTAGCGACACACCTGTTTTCCGACGTCCTTATCGATATAGTGAGATGGAGAGGACATTGATTCAGAGCCGGAGTAGTGACCTTTTTGAGGCTGGTTTGGTGGAGATTTCACATGGAGAGTATGCATCAGCGACAGTGATGCCAGCCAAGAAGGATATGCATGGCAACTATACAGATAGGCGGATGTGTGGAGATTACCGTCCTATCAACCGACAGACCAGGGCTGATCGGTATGCCATGCCTACACCGGAGGAGATTTTTGATGCGATTGGGCATGCAAAGGTCTTCAGTACTTTGGATCTTCGAGCGGGATATCATCAGTTGCCGATCAGGGAGGAAGATAAGTCCAAGACAACATTTTGGGCTATTGATCCTCACGGCAAGGATGTGTTATATCAGTGGAGATTCTTACCATTTGGGTTGAAGAATGCTCCTGCTGAGTTCCAGAGGGTCATGGATAGGATCCTAGCTGGACTGGATTTTGCTCGGTGCTATATTGATGACATTTTGGTGTATAGCACTACTGTGGAGGAGCATGAGAGACAGTTGTTGGAGGTGTTTGAGAGGTTGAGATCTCATGGACTCAAATTACATCCTGGGAAGTGTAGGTTCTTCCATGAGCAGGTTGAGTATTTGGGTCACACTATCTACCCCGGAGGACTTGGTGTTCAGCAGACCAAGGTGGAGGCTATTGCACGTATTCCTCGGCCTACGAATGTGAGCAGAGTGCGAGCATTCCTTGGGTTGGCAAACTTCTATCGCCGCTATGTTAAAGGATTTAGTGCCATTGCCAAGGCCTTGACGAAGCTGACCAAGCTTACACAGGAGTGGTGTTGGGGAGATGAGCAGGAGAGAGCTTTTGTAGAGCTCAAGGAGAGGTTGACATCTGCTCCTATTTTGAGGAGACCGATCAGGGGATGACCATTTCAGGTTCACACTGATTGGAGTATGTTGGGGCTTGGAGCGGTGCTCACCCAGCATGATGATGAGGAGAAGGAGTTTGTGGTGGCCTATGCTAGTTGCTCCAACAATTCAGCGGAGGCGAAGTATAGTTCATATGAGGGAGAGTGCTTGGCAGCAGTTTGGGCAGTAGCACATTTCCGATGTTACCTATTTGGTAACCCCTTCACTCTCATCACTGATCATCAGCCGCTGAAGTGGTTGATGGAGTCCGACAAGCTTTCAGGGAAGCTTGCACGATGGGCTCTGATTTTACAGGAGTATGATTTCACGGTTGTTCACAGACCTGGAGTGGTGAACCGTGATGCAGATGGGTTGAGTAGAAACCCATGTCCCAGCCAGCAGGATCAGACCGGAGCACGTTGGCATGGTGAGACAGATGAGGAGATGGTGCCAGGTTGGCATGCATCGGCCTTTCTGTGTATATTTGCAGAGACTTTGGTGGTATCTCTCTCAGCGCATACAGGAGGAGTTATTGAGGTCACAGATCCAGAGAGTGAAGATATTGGTACAGTTCAGCGAGACATTCATGATGATGTCTTAGTGATGGACTATCTTCGCACTGGTGTTGTGGGTGGCACAATTGAGGCCAAGGAGAGAGACCGTGTTCTTCAGCGGGCCAGACAGTTCAGATTGGAGGGTAGACACCTTTTGCGTGTATGGGAGGATGGTAGAGTGCGAGTAGTACCACTTCCATCACAGAGACCACAGTTGGTCCGTCATGCTCATGAGGAGCTAGGACATTTTGGAGTAAAGCGTACATATAGCTTACTCCAGAGTCATTATTGGTGGCGCGGTATGCAGACCGAGGTACAGCAGTTTGTTGCCAGATGTGTGGTTTGTGACCGAGTTAGAGCATCATTCAATGCTCCTACGCCACAGTTACACCCATTACCTATCATGGGATTGGGTTACCGTTGGAGTTTGGACTTTGCCGGACCTTTACCGCTGACTGTGAGACATCATCGGTATGTTTTGGTGATGGTGGAGCACTTCTCCAAGTGGATTGAGTTGGTGGCACTTCCTGACAAGTCTAGTGAAGGGACAGCTTACTCGTTCCTGGATCGAGTTCTTAGTCATTTTGGTGCACCAGCTGAGGTTTTGACTGATCAGGGTACAGAGTTCTTGGGAGAGTTTTAGGTCTTGTGTGACAAGGCTTTGATTGATCATCGTACTACATCCCGAGATCACCCTGAGGCAGATGGCTTAGCAGAGAGAGTGGTTCAGACGGTGAAGAGAGGATTGCGAAAGTATGGTTTGCAGAGAGGCCACTTGGGAGATTGGGATCTCCAATTACCTTGGTTGGCCATGGGCTATCGGTTCAGCCGGCAAGCCTCCTTAGCATCCTTCTCTCCATACTTTCTACTCTATGGACAAGATCCAAATTTACCTGCAGCCATTTGTCGAGATGCTACTGTAGTTTTGGACTTGGATGACCCTGATGTATGGATGAGCGCATGTTCTCAGCGGGCAGAGATCTTTCAGAGAGTGATGCCGATGGCCTTTGAGAACTTGGCGATTGCTCAGCATAGAGATACTTTACGCTATGCTACCATTCGAGGAGGAGGTTATAGACCCTCGATCCGTCGATTTCATCTAGGCGACTATGTATATCTACAGCAGACAGCACTGACGACACTTGATGTTTCTACAGGCCGCACTATCTTGAGAGTGCGCAAGGTTTTGCCATCTGGAGTCCTTGTGTTAGAAGGACGTGATGGTGTTGTTTGGAAGGATCATGTGCGCAATTGTGCGCCATGCCACCTTCCAAACATTGATGGTACTATGGACCCAAGCTTGGCACTTGTACGTGCAGGCTTGAGGTGTATGTTATGTGGCTCTTCTGGTGGAGCTGCTACTATGTTAGTGTGTGATAGCTGTTCGAGAGGAAGGCATATGGCATGTATGACTCCTCCCCTCACGGTGGTTCCTCAGGGACAGTGATTATGTCCTAGATGTACTTGACCTATAGCTAGTTCATTCTTTATATGGTATAGATTGCAGACAGTCGACTAACGATGGGGCTCCATAGCACCCGGCCTCCTGATCTTTGCCCATTAGAGGGTATACCATATACTTAGAGTAGATGGCTATCTGGAGTTAGAGGGACCTAACCGCCAGCTAGGGGGGCGATTGTGGCACTTTAGAGTCTATGTATGACTTATGTGTGAGTTGTGCTTTTATAGTGTATGATGTTGACAGCGATGTATGTTGTGTAGCGATGTATATACGCACGACAGCTGTCACGCCATTTGTAGTTCCGCATCTAGATGCTCGGACACTGGAGTTCCAGTGATGGTAGTTAGAGTTATTCTAGCTGTTTCTCAGGGACTACTTTCCGACGGTTAGATTTCGTGTTCGGGGTACTGACTTCACGGTGGGGCCCACCGTCACTTTGCACCGTTTGCACCGTCGAGTGTGCCGTCAGCGGGACCGTTAGGGTTTCAGGGCTAGCTCGAGTCCAGGGGGTATAGTTTCGAAGTGAGCTCCAGAGAGCTCACTTCTCTGATGTTGAGCCTTCGAGTTCCTGGCTATGGTGGACAGAGGCCGGCGAGCGTCACCTGGATTCTCTATGCTTGAGTGGGTGTGGCTTGATTGTAATCAGTGCCCAGTTGTTGGCAGTTTATAGGGTGACAGATCAAGTACTGATCTGAGTTGAGTTGAGTTGAGAATGTTAAGCAATCTGATTATTGTGGCACTTTAGAGTCTATGTATGACTTATGTGTGAGTTGTGCTTTTATAGTGTATGATGTTGACAGCGATGTATGTTGTGTAGCGATGTATATACGCACGACACCAATGGTATGCCATTTGCACTTCATTTCGATGAAGGAGAGATGAATGGATTCTATATTGTGCTTGTTCATACCATATATGTTACAAAAGAGAGTTCTTTAGTTCTTATTTGATATCAAATAGCTTAGTTTTGATGAGGAATGATCACCTTGTCAAATTGCAGGCATTGGATCTGTTAAGATTCAAATGTTTGATGGTCTTGTATCCACATTGACTAATGTCAAGCATATCGTTGACATGAGGAAAAACTTGATATCTCTTTGTGTGTTAGACACAAATGGTAGTTGACAAGAAGTAGTTGATCGTGTACTTCAAGTCATGGCTAGGGGAAATGTCATCTTGAAGGGAAATAGGCACAAGAATCGATATGTTCTAAAGCATAACATTGTTTGTGGAGAAGCTCATGCTACTAGATCTCATGATATGATTGACTACTTGTGGCATTCAAGGCTAGGTCACTTTAGTGAGAAGAGCATATCTATTCTTTGCAAAAAAGGCATTATGTCTACACTATGGTCTAGTAGTTTAGAATTCTATGAGCATTGTGTACTAGGGAAGCAACATCAGACTGATTTTGGTGTTGGAACTCATAGTTCCAAAGAAATTCTTGACTATATACATAGTGACATATAGGGCTCATCCACTACTCCATCACATTTAGGAAAGCTATACTATGTATCTTTCATTGATGATTGTTCAAGGTTTGTATGGATTTATTTCCAGCATCAGAAGTTTGAGGTCTTTGTCGCTTTCAAGAAGTAGAAAGCCCAAGTTGAGACTCAGACTAGAAAGAAAGTGAGATTTTTGTGATCAAACAACGGTGTGGAATAGATTTTTGGAGAATTTGAGGTATATTGTCAACAAGAGGAGATAACTCACCATCTCAGTATAGTATATACTCCACAACAAAATGTTGTTGCTGAGCGGCTCAATCAAACACTATTAGAGCGGATGAGGAGTATGTTGAGCCAATCACTTTTGTCATATGTGTTTTGGGTTGAAGCTGTCAACACTATGGCTTACTTAGTAAATCTTTCTCCTTATAGTGCAATTCATAACATGATATTGTTCCAGATGAGGCACATACGGCCAAAAATTACAATCATTTGATAGTCTTTGGATGTAATGCATATCCTCTCATACCCAAGGACAATACATCTAAGTTGGATCTTACTTCCAAGAAATGTGTTTTTCTTGGCTACTAGAGTGGTGAGAAGGGTTATAGGATATGAGATCCTTTCACCTATAAATTGATTGTCAGTAGAGATGTTTTGTTCAATGAGTCTAGATCATTGACCAACGGGGAGAAAGCTCCGGCTCCTCAAATTAACAAGGGAAAATCTCCTCTAAATATTGTTGAGGGGGAGATTACTTATGATGGTTTTCATGATGAGTCACAAGGAAGCACTCCTACATGGGAGCAATTTCCCTAAAATGAGGAATTACAAGGGCATGAGGAGATTGGTGAACCTTGACACTTGTCAACACAAGAAGATCAAGCAGAGTCATCAATAAGAAGGATTTCTTAGTGCTCTCTTTGTGCTCATGAATGATTTGGAAAATAGGTTGATTCCAACACAATTAAGAGATGAGGATTCTCTCTTAATGATGATGATGATGGTATGGGTTTGATCTTGGATAAAGGGAAACCTTCTTGATATAATGAGTTTATATCTTTGATGGACAAGCTTGAGTGAAATGCAGCAATGAAAAGAGAGATTCAATCATTGATTGACAATAAGACTTGGGAGTTAGTGAAGCTTCCAAAAAATCAATAATTGGTGGATAGTAAGTGGGTTTTTATGCAAAAAAGCATTTCATCGAAGATTCATCAAAGATGCACTTTAAATCAACAAAGGATTAGGAACATAAGAAGATATTACATATTCATCAATAAGTATCTTATGAATTGAGCATGTAAAACTAGCCTATAGTTTTTATTTGAAGTATAAAATTCAAAAGATGTGAAAATAGAAATCTTATAATGTTGATTGTGAAGAATTATCATTAAAAATTCTACTCAAGGCTTTTTATTTTTGCACCACAACAAGCAAATGTGATTTAATGTGATAATAAACCAGCTTTAAGAATGATAAAGAACACCATTTCACATTCTAGAATTCCTTTCATTCCAAAACCTGCATTTCACAACGGAAAATGTAGTACTTGAAGGAATTGAGTTTGTATATTACAATACTGAAATCAATAATACATGTTTTAACCAGGCCATTTCAAAGATTCTCTGCCATGAGATATATGTCCACATGTCCCACTTGCTTAAACACTACTTTTTCCAAGACCATAACAGGTCTAACAAGCTCTTATTTTGTATGAGTTATTAATATTATTTATTAGGTGTGGAACAAAGGGTCGTAAATTTTCATTTCTATTCAAAAACTATTTTTTGAATTGGGTGTTCAAGTCTTCACAAGTTCATGATAAATCACTTGGCCAACCATTTAACATAGTTCAAACATTGTATTTGGATATACATTGGGCAATAAGGTCCATAATAAAGTGTTTCTGCATGTTGTTTCAATTAGGATGCAAAAAGTCAATTGAGTTTTTGGGCTTATTATGGGATAAGGAGTAGTGAGATTGCTTGGGTAAAAGTAGCATCAAGAGAGAGAAAGTATACATAAAGAATAGAAGGGTGGCTCTTAAGTCCATTAGACAAATGAGGAAATAAGGAATAGAAGGTTGGCTCTTAAGTCCATTAGACAAATGAGGAAATAAGAATCAAAATAAGAAAGAAATATATTGATAGCGAGAAGAAGAAATGTTGAGCTATGATAGGAAAGTGTTAAGAGCTTTGATTTTACTTTGATTACTACCTCTTGAGTGCAAAGAATATTAGCATAACAATGACATGATACGAAAGAGGAATGTATTGCTTTGCATGGAAGATATAAAATGGAGTGTAATGTATTACTATTATTATCTTTTGTACAAGCTATTGCTTCACTTCCCTACATGTGCCATCTAGAACTGCAATATAAACAAGATTATAGATATATTATAGATTCTTCTTCTTGCAAGGGTTAATGATAAATGTGTGAAAGATGCACAAGGATTATTATTGGACCACTTGTGATACTCATGTAAGATAGATGACCACATTGATATCATGAACATTTGGGATTACACCTACTACATTAATTCCTTTATTGACCATTCCAAGGATACCACTTGAATAGTAGGAGTGACTAGCATGCCAAGCGTGTTACATTTTGGTGCTATTTGAGATTTTTTTTCCATGTCCATGCTTATTCCATAGACTTCTTAGTACTCCATGAAAAGGTTAGATTGACTTCTTGCTTACCACTTTATCTTTCCACTCTTTCAATTAGTGTGAGATCCCTTGGATAAGTTAGCATGATTCTTATTCTTCCTACTCCTATGATTGTGTGTCTTTGTTATATTGGAGCGGGAGGCAATGAGAAGTGGTTGCTAGATTTTGTAGATTTTAAGCTAAGGATTGGGCTATCCTTCAAGGGGAGTCTATTTGGGCTACAAATTGTAGGAAGTTAGTTTAGGTGCAGAATACTACAAATTCCACTTGATTACAATAGTAAAAGATCTTGGCTCAAGTTGAAAAGTATATTAGAGAAACACAAGCCATACATCTTTATCTATGCTTAGTCTCATTAACAAGACTAACTCTCTAGTATGCTTATTACATCCTTTAGCAAGAGGATAAGGAGTATCATTAAAGGTCTTGAAGTCTTGGCCTAAGGAGCTATTATGCCTTGCTATATCACTTTTTGCACATGCATCATGCAAAACTATAGGTTGTCCTCGAGAGGTTTGTTAAGGTGGTTCATCTTAAAGATTGCTTCCAAGTAGATTACATCTAATAGTTGTACAAAGTTGTTCCAAGTGGCTATAGCAATAGCAAGAGTAGAGATTCCTATTTCAGTTAGCTAGGTGCTAGTTGTCTTCTTTTGATGGAGAAGGACACCAAGATTATTAGACAAATTGTTATTGAGTAAGTCTTCTCGGGTCTGGTTAGCAATACCATTATCTTTGAACATCACTCTCACTTCTAGTAACGCCTTAGTCCACATCAAATTGGAGTTGCTACACCAAGAGTGTGTGAGGCTATATCTTTAGGCATAAAACACTCCTATATATCCACCTATATTGTGTTGTTCTACAAGTGATGTTGAGAATACTTTTAATAATATCTTACATACATCCGTCCTTAGAGAACTTATGGAGGTTGTTGGATCCTTGTTCAATGTTATTATTTTGTGTAGTCCTTCTATAATTCTCCTTCTCCTCTTTATTACCTACATCGCTTCTCAAGATGAGTCATTGTTCTACAATCAATTATTAGTACATAACAAGAAAATACTTTAATATGACCTTTATTACCATGGCTTACTTTTGAGCTATCTTGTCTACTACTTTGGCTATGCTAGATTATGCTTTTACCTCCTTAGACCATACATATACTATGGGTCTTATAGATCAAATTAGATAGGTCTTTGACCACTAAATTACCAAACTTTATCTTGTAAGCTTGAGATTTAAATTTTAAAAGTATAGGGTATAGTTCCCTTTAGGTATCTCCCCTCACCTCCAGCTTCCATGGGAGTATATCATATCAATGAAAGGCTTGCACATTCTTAGAGTGCCAAACGATCAAAGGATTTTATCACACATCTTTTAGACATTGCCCTTTTAAGGATGTCCTTCATATGGATGAACTTTCTCCATTAGAAGATCCACGAGTAGCATTTGATATATTCTACTCTAGTATTGTTCATCAACCGACCTACCTACTTTGCATAGTCCCTCCTTCTCTGCCTTCCTTTTACATTTGTAGCATTTGCTAGGATAATCATCAAGAACACCGCTTTGGTGATGTCATTGAACCAATGACCATTGAATGTGTAAGAAATAGTTTAGCATATACACACACATCTATATCAAACTTGTGTAGTGGATAGACACACTTATCTATGGAGGAAATCACCACATATAGTGTTTTTGGGTACTTATATAGTCTTTGTACCTTTACTTCCTCTCATTTTGTGGTTGCTTATAAGCTAATCCTCAAGATGTATGTGATCAAGGTAGAGGAGTTTTTTCAATTACAATTAAAATTGTAGCATAATAAGAGATGGCTCGTCCCTATAGGCACAAGATGGTTTTCCATCCTTTGCCTGTTTGACTTTTTACTGCACTAGAGGTTTACATGCTTCCTTAATTGAACTATAGTTGCAACAAGCAACATATTCTCTCTTAGTTGACATATCACTTCCTTGCAACCACTAGGGTACATCTTTGCTCTTGCTCTAGCAAGATTACAAGCTTATTGATTCCAGTTCAACCTTGCAATAGTGCATTTTCAATTGCATAAAATACTTTCTTTACAATGATGAGGTTTTGCATAAGTTTTGGTCTATCCATATACATCTTCATTACTCAATTGTGAGTGGTATTGTCTAGCATAACATACAAGAGTGGATATCTCACTTAGAATGAGCATTGTTATATGTTGTAAATCATACGAGTTAGTATAGACTTGTATTTGATTTGAGATGATCCTAAGTAATAATAGTGGATGTTGTGATTCTGCCTCCACACTAGATGCAATTTTGGAGGGGATACTTACTAATCCTCTTGGATATAGGGCAAGTGGAAAGACAATAGCCAAAGTCTCTAAGTATAAGAGTATGCAACAAGGTCACTTCTTTATTTCTCTATCTTTAGAGTTATATGGAGTGGTGTTTGACATATTTGTCCAAAAGTGCATAAAAATATACTATATTAAATAATAAAAGTACTACTCTCAGTTTACTACTTTATAATCTACTTTAGTTAATGTGTCTATTACTCTATACAGACATAAAAGAACTATACCATTTAAGAACAAGACCAGTAAATGAAGCTTCTTCACATGTTCCACTGAAACGTAAACTATATGATTTACATGACATCCTATATGGGATAGTACAGATTTCTCGCGTCGATACTATGGGAGCTTAGCACCATTTTAACTTTATACTTGATGAGATCCTCTCATCCTTCTTGATCTCATGCACGGGTTGCCATTTACTGGTGTTCACTGGATGCATGAAGAAACATGCTCATTCATACTCTCTCTGCACTCTATATAATGATCATGAACAACCCTACGATCTCTCGTTAGTAAACATACAGGGAAGCATCCAGGATTCAAATGAGTTAATAAAAATCATTGTAAAGTTTGGGCAAAAGTTCAAAGGATGAGTACGTGAAAAGAGGATGGGGAAGGAAATTTTTCCCATCTTCATTACCTTTCCGCATCTTGTTGAATTTCCATTCGAGAAGGCTGGATCCAATGCTCCGGCCACAACAGTATGGTTCGAGTGCATGCGTTTCGGCAAACTGGCCCATTCGAGTAATCGAAGATTCTGTTCTCTCTGCCCATAGACGAGTTAATCGAAGATTTCATCTGCGTAAACTCTTACGGTAACAGGAAACATGATTTTCTGTTCAATTCATTGGACATATGAGCGATGGTGGTCAGGTCTACGGTGTGT
The DNA here is from genome assembly GCA_948567375.1 of Lunularia cruciata. Classification (NCBI taxonomy): domain Eukaryota; kingdom Viridiplantae; phylum Streptophyta; class Marchantiopsida; order Lunulariales; family Lunulariaceae; genus Lunularia; species Lunularia cruciata. Next base: position 17,545,304 of record OX419759.1, read on the forward strand.
GAAGAAAGTTTCACTTTAAAAAACCGCAAGCGATTAGGCTAAGGAAGGGCGGGGGGGGGGGGGGGGGGGGGCGTTGGGGGTATTCGCGTTGCAGATGCAGAAATTGTTGCATCGTCCACCTTTCCTAAAAGAAAAAAAGGAAAAGGAATATGATGATGAACCACAGTTTCCGAGATAGGGTGCTTCCGAGATAAGTTTTACTCGGCATTAGCATAACTGAAATTGAGGACAAACTGTATAAGGTGACGCAGGAGCATATATCGATCTAGTCAGTCAAAGTGCTGAACACCCCTTTTTTTTTCATAATCATCATCACAAGAGCTCAAACTGATATGCCATGTGTAAAGCCTTCTCACTTCCACATTGAAACCTTGTGTATCTAACAGAAGTCTATACTACATTCTGATTAGCCACCGCAATTTTCACGTTTCGAGTTCTCGAATCGGAACTTTCTTTTGTACAAAACGAAAAGTTGAAAAAAGAACAAAAGGATGATGAACTACAATTTCCGAGACAGGTAGTTTCTAGGTTTGCTCGGCCATAACATATCTCACATTCAGAATAGAGAGGAAAATAGTGAAACACCATACATCGACCTCGTGAACACCCCATTTTCGCCACGATCTCATCAAAACAACTTACACTGACATGACATGTGTGAAACCTTCTCACTTCCACGCTGAAGATGTCTAAACTATATTTTGATTTAACCACCACAGTTCCCGGATTTTCAGAATTGTCACATTGTGTTTACATCGACAATGGAACGAAGACGAAGATCCAACCTTTCATGTGAGTATAGAACGGCTTCTGTCTGAAATTAAAATTTTGTTCACAGAACCTGTTGTACAATATATGGAAGGAAGCTACACGCTACACGAGGATTTTAAACGCTGCTCAAAACTACCTCTTGGAAGGCAACTCAACTATACACACCAATCTGGTTGCCTAGTGTTCTGCTCACTTAGTAGATAACCTGGACAAAAAATCGTACTTTACAGAGAACCACACGCGCCATGTTACGAAAAGGAGGAGAGAAAATCAGTGTCACACATAATTTCACTCTTCAACTTGTCGAGTCACAGCGTGTAAGATCCGGTTAACATCTAGGTTACCAATACCAAGGTTCGAATTGTGTAAAGAAAAAGCTGCCATCTGCAACTTAGCAAATAACGGCCGAAGGACGATCCTTCAAATATTTCTTCTCACAGTCTTCATGCAAAGTGTAAGCTCCCGGTAGCCATCCAGACAATATTCCAAATTGACTTGAGAGGAAAATAAAGTCAGAAATATCTCATGTACACATGAAGATGATTTATCTTCGATAGAGTGTGATATACTCTCATCTTCACCTATTCCTGCTACGAATATTTCTCATTTCACTTTGGAATGTTGATTGTATCCCCTGCGATGATGAAGTCAGCGTTCCAGATTCCGTTCGCTGCTTTCAACTCTTCAATGGTGACCTGCATTGACAAGAAGTTCATTAAGAACTAAGCCTCATGGAGTATGACCTTTGATCCTCTTAACTATGTAAGATCAGAAAACTGCATGGTAAGGACAGAAGTTATTCCCGAGCAAACGGATAGCAAAGACTTACCCCATATCTTCTTGAGATACTCCAAAGTGTATCACCCTTCACAATTCCGTATTCACCAACTCCTCCTCTGCCTCCGGCTTTTGACCAACCAGATTTCGATTGGCCGCCTTTGCCTGGCAAAACTTTGTGGGTCAATTCAGAAGCCTTGTGGGCGATGCCAGACCCTGCATGCTCCGCCTTTTGCTCAGCATCATAAGCAAATCTTTTGACTCCATCTTTCTCCCTGTTTGCTTCAGCTCCAATCTTGTCAAACAAACCATTTCCGGAGTCCTTGACATTCCTTTCCTTGTCTGAAATGTACCTCTTTGCATCATCCTTTTCTCTGTTAGCCTCACCTTTTGCCCTATCGAAAGCGTCATTTGCCTTCCTATCTTTATCCGAGGCAAACTTCTTTGCCTCATCTTTTCCCTTGTTCACTTCAGAACCAGCTTTGCCGAACCATCCTGATCCTGTATCTTTCGCCTTCCCAGCTTTATCGGAGACATAATTCTTGCTTTCGTCAGCTTTGTCAGCAACATAGTTTGTGGCATCATCCGCATCGGAAGTTGCTTCATCTCCTGCTCTATTGAAGAAATCAGCTGTTCCACCTCTTACCCGCTCACCCTTGTCATTGGTCCATTCTTTCACCTCCTGGCCTTTGCTTTTCACAGCGTTCTTAATATCTCTACCCTTTTCTTCAACAGCTCCTTTGAATTCTCCGGCTTTGTGCTTAAGCTGTCCTGCCGCATCCTGAATAGTATAGCCAGCCCGAACTTAAGTTACACACGTAGAACTGGGAAAATGGATTAATCCCGAACTTCGTCTACCAAAAAAAACTAAGAATATATATTCACTCGGGATTATTACCTTAGCGCGGTATTCGAAATCTTCAACAGCTTCAGGTTTGTGAATGCTGATCTGCTCGTGGAAAACTCCTGATTCGGCATGGTCGGAAGGTGCGTGCTCATCAGATTTTCTAGCAATGAACGCCTTGTAAAGGCTGAAGGCAATTCCCGTTACAACAACAGCCCCGGTGACTTTCGCGACGGTCTCGTTACTTCGCTTACCATCTCCTTTGGGTTCTTTTGGCCCTGAGGCAGCTCCGTTTCCCTTAGCTGCAGACATCCTCAAGTATGTCCGATATTCTGCAACAACAAATATGCCAAAAATAAGAACTCTTGGTCAGTACTACAAAGATCCGATCGTGCATGCACCATCCGAGAAATCTTCAGTAGCGCTCGTCTAAGCCGGTACACGCGATGGCCGTGTGAGGACTAGAATAATGTAAAATTACAAAGCTTAAATCTAATCGAACACTTCTTTGCATTCGGGCTGTTGACACAGGCCACATAATAACTCCAAGAAAATGTTGCGAATGACAAAACCAACGCTAGATATCTTAAAGAACAGAGCAATCAAGAACTCTCGTTCTCTCCTTAGTTTACAGTGACAAACTCTGAGAATGAGCATGAAAGCATACATATTATCCGAAAGGCCTGACTAGGGATGGCCACAGACTATACGTTCCGACATCCGTGAGGACCATTAAACTACCTAGAACTCAAAAAGCCGGCTGCTCATCTAGTGACAAACATATTTTGTCCAAAGGGTTGATGCAAAGGTAACATACGTAATGTGACCACTGTAGAAGAAAGCAAAACAAAAGTACCAAGCATCACGAACTAAAACAAAGACTCGACTGAAATACCCAACATAAATGTCATAAATCCACAGTAAAACAACTTGCCCTTAAAATTACGCACTTGCCTGCAAGATAGAAAGAATGAGCTACGAGAGAACTGCATAAGAAATGCCAGCCACACTGCTCTACTTCGCAAGAGAAGGAATATGTAAAGATGATCCTGACTTCTACTGCACCAGATTCTCTATACACTGAGAATGAATCTTCCTCCGCGACCTCTAGAACGACACGCACCACAGGACATCGAGCTAGCTAATCTTCAGAACAGGACGACAACTGCACTCGTAGCCGGGGCGGAAGATGCAACCTCCACAATCATTCTTTCTAAACAATATCCGATGCCCGCATCAAACCCTCAATAAGATTCAAGAAAAGAAGGCGGCCAGACACTCCATGCAGACGGAACGAAGAACACGACAGGCGAGACCGAGAAGTCGGGGAGAAAACGTACATTGTTCACTGATGAACCAGAGCACATTCACACTCCACAAGGCTCTCAATCTAACAACCTAGCGGAATATTTAGCCAGCCCGGGAATGAGGCCAGATACTCACCAGTTTCGATGAAAGAGGAAGAGGAGCGCGGGCGATGTCGGGTGAATGAACTGAACTGATTGGAAGCGTCTGGAAGGCAAGAAAGCCAGAGATGTAATGAGAGGAGAAGGTGGGATGGTATGGATCTGATGAGGGACGCCAAGTTGCAGGGTACACATGTATATGGGCCTTATTTACAAGTCGGATGAAAGCCACGTGGATGGCTACAATATGCTTCGAGCAGATCTCAAGCTCGAAAGATTGAGTATAGAGCCACGTGCGAAGAGGTTATCATCAGCGAAGCTTGACACGTTGCATGTGTAGAGGTTCCAACATGGTCATGCGAGCTCGACACGCGGCGTGCAAGTCTGTTTGAGGAGGACATTCGGCGTCAAACAAGCGGTACCGCAAGTCAGATAAGCTACTGACGCCTACCCTACCGGATTTCAGCTGGAGGAGTTCACTCATCTGCACCGTGGATCTCTAGTGAAGATTATCACCAATGTTGGAATGGTGAAAGGTACCAAGCGAAGGATTTTGACTCAGGAACTATATGCATTTTGAACCGCGTTAAAGTTGTAAATACTGGCCGGATAGCCAATAACCTACAGTACGTAGTTTGATGATGTGGAAGTGTGTTGCATCAATAGGAATTTAAGTACCAATCTCCCCGAAAGGATCCAGATCCCATAGATAAAATAAGGAGCAGATTTAGGAGATACTGCTTTCTGCAATCCTGTAGGAGATAATCAGTGAGGGTATTGGAAGCTCAAACCAATCAGCAAATTTGGTGCCAATTGCGTATTCCAGATCTTTTTGGGTGAGAGACTTGTATCTTTATGCAGGTAAACAAGGTCTGTCTCATTTCCGACTCAATTGAAGATCTTTAAATTCCCTCTGAGTGCTCTGCGAAGGGTCGTACAGTACTCAGAGGAGTTGCTCACGGAAACTCTAACAGTCAATTTGTTCTCCCAGTCGAGTCAATATGTTGCTGAGCCTTGACTTGAGGATACGGAATGTTAACTTCCCTCTCGTTTGATATTGTGCTTGTGGTTTATGTACATTGTGGTGTCCAATCTCGGGGACACCTGAGCTCCATATTTCACATGTTTCTGTGGCGTCCCAACGTGACCATCAATTGGGAGTTATGAGTTAAGGAATGTAAGAGAGCTGAATCATACAGAGGACGAGATGATACCGAAGTTCAGAGGCAATTTATAGCGAATTGAAGGTTTCATGCCTTGTGAAGTTCTTACACTTTATTGCATGATCACGCCTAACAATGATTTCACACCGTTGATACCCTTTAGGACCTGACCTTCTATTACAGCAAAGAACTGAAAGATAATGTTTATGTTCATTTTCTAGCATGTGAAGTGCGGATGCAGAACTTGTCGAACAAAGTGGTGGAAACATTGGGTGGTTAAGAAACATTCCTTCTTCTGATCTCATGAGTAGGAATGCATTCTTATACGAGGCACCACATATTTGGAGTAAACGTGGAAAGAGTGACTCCGTGGAAAGTGTGACCAAGCTCGAATTCTCCTTCCCACAGGACGCCGTCCATTCGCATGCAAGAAAGGGCCCAGCTGTATGACTGCTGTACGAAGCTCTACAGTCTCTAGCCTAAAGACACCACTTTCTATTGACATCTGGCACGTTGTCATAGATTCCGCAGGAGTTGCATTCGGTAATGACTGTGGGGACATTGGCGGACAGCAGTGACCGTCGGTATGGACATCAGTTCTGGATTCTGTCATCAGTGAAATTGGCGGAGTCTTTGTGGTAGAGATGTCCGCTCGATTCATGGTGGAGAAACGAAGTTCAGACTTGTCAATGGACGAAGTTGTGATGTACGCACGTCTCTTACAGAAAGGGCACCCAAGCATGTCTAAACAAAATGATCAGGTATACTTACACAGAATTCCATTTGGAAGGAGCGTGAATTCCATACGTGACTATGTGGACTTCTATACGTTACTAATAAACACTTTCTCAACCCACAAAATGTTTCTTTGATCGAGCTTTCTCAGATAGGTCGTTCTGTTTCAGTCAAAGCGGTAGTCAACAAAAACCGTTATATACATCATACATATTCAGTATTGAAGAAAATTTGCGACACTTTACCATAGGAGGACCAAGTTTGTCTCCAAAGCAAAATTGACCGCATTGTCGACTCAAGATATAAAGTGAATCTTAGCAGACGAGAAGTGAACCCCTCCCTACAAATACGATTTGAAGTACACTACTTGCTGTCGGCAGGAGAAGGATCTGATTCTCATCTTGCATTTTGGGACGAAGAGATCAAATGTGATATACAGTAGTGGGGAACGTGGTAAAAATCCACACAAGACTTCTCCCCTTCACTTTGTCTCATCGATTACCTTTAAGGTAGGGTATCGGTCGAGAACAGAGTAGAGTCGAGACTTCTTATATGACATAAATGTCTACGAATTTGCTTCCTGCTAAGTTGGCGGTCGCGGGAGCGGTAGACTAGCAACAGTATTTGGTAGTCTATCGCTCCACAAATGGTTACTGCGAGGGTTCACACTTGTCACTGCTGGCGGAGCTAGTCTCTGCTCAGCTTACAGCTAGAAAGTTCATGTTACAACTCGACCGCTCGAATCTAATTACAGGTCCTAGCGTAGCAGTTCAAGACATGACTGGTATATGAAAGGTGAGATCTTCTCCATTAGGTGAGGTATACCAGGGAATCTAGGTTCTACGACGCAGAGTGCTCGCGTGACAATACTTTTTCACAGTGTTGTGGAAATCGTTATTCTGCTTTAGATCAACCTACATCTCAAGTTCCTGAACAGTAGGAACCCTGTTCGGATGTAAATCTCTTACACGAGACTCATGCACTATCTGGAGAGCTACTGGAGGTATCCCTCGAGCTCACTATGGTGCGTAATGTCGTCTTTGATGCGTTAATCCTGTAGCGGTAGCTTGAGCTTTTGGTACTCTTCATAAATTTAAACAACTATAGAATGAAAATCTACCGAGTAAAAATCCTATTCCTGATGAAGTGACAGGGGCGTCTGGTGATCTGTAGCCTATTCAGATCTGGTCATCACAATTGGCTAAAATAGATACTGGATTGGCCACAGTATAGACTCTGTATTACTTTGGGAACAGGGAGCATTGCGAAAGGGGACGAGCTGGTCTCCTACTCGTGTTTTAGTTTTTCACCTGAAAGGTTCAGGTCCGATGCACGAGCAATTAAATCTGCAGCTTTTGTTGGCAGCGGAAAAGAAAGTTGTGTTTCAATTTTTTACCTGAAAAGGTCATGTTCGAGGCAAGAGCAGTTTAACTTGCTGCTTTTGTTGGCAGTGGAACAGAAATTGGAAGTGCCGGGTGACATACTAAAGCTGGGAGTACCTCACATGCGGCCATTCGCATCTCATTGAAATTTCTGAGATACGGTAAAGTAATTCCCAGCGACCTCAGATGTGGTTGAGTATGAGTGACTTAGAGCATCCTCACCGAAGGCTAAGAAACAAGCCCTGTGATCCTCATAGCCCGACGGTTGGGTTATGTGATCATCCCCAACTTTTTCATTACGTAATTTGTTCGTAATTTCAATCGCATGATCAGTGAGAACCGGGGTCGGTACAATCGAGGGTATGATCACAAAAGATGGAAAATCGACTTACCAAAGATATGGATAGAAATTGACTTACCGAGATTACGTTTTAGCAATTTGGTGAGGTCGCGAAGACAGAGAGCTAGTAAGAGCCATGTTGCTATGGAGGTCACAAAGGCTCAATTAGATACAGCAAAGGTCCAATTAGGTCCAGCTAGAGCGATGCATTGAGCTACAATGAAATCATAGACCAGTTTAAAATCTAGCATAGTTAGAAGTAGAGTTTCCATGGATAAATACTATTCCGCTTCTAGTAATATCAAAGTCCATCAATTCATCAATTCATGACCAAGTTTAGGATATGCATAGATAAAAGTAGAGTACATTTGAATACATGATGATTCTCCTCTTCACTTTCGGTTGCATTTCGGTTGCACCTTAATGCAACCGAAAGTGAAGTCGAGAGTCATGTACTCATATGTATTCTACTTTTGATGTTTGTGAAGATTCACTAACACCTGAATAGGGAAATTAAATATTTTTCATTTCTCCGCATACTATTCCGGGCAATTAAGAATCCAAAAGATATCTTAGTGTGATCATTCATTTTTCACTATTTGAAAGATTTGAAGTTAGAGCGGAAGATATATTCCATTTCTTTTTTGGTATAGAGTTTTAGAAAAACTATTATGGGTGATATTCTTCGTTTAGCGCTTTGTACTCTTTATGTAAAATCTGCTGCCTAGTGTTCGCTCGTTATATATAATGCTACTTACAATCGTTTAGACTCTTACGTGGTAGAGTCTCCTTTTATAATATCTTTTTTTAGAGGATTTTATACCCAATCTGTACTTAACAGTGTCCATATTCTTATGGGTAGAGTCTCTTTATCTTATTCGTTTTTTACAGGATCTTATACTTGTGGATACTTCATGTATGATCTTAAATTTATATAAACTTTTATAAATTATTTTTCTTATAAAAGTCTTTCTTTTTAACAGATTATCATATTTTTTTATCTCTACTTTTGTAAGACCTTACATTTTTTATTTTTTTATGGATAATCTTAGGATACTTGTTGATACTCGTGTGGATGATTATATTCCTCTATTATTTATCTTGAGAACTATATCCATATACCTTACCCTATCACTTGCACACAAAATCTTGGTCAAGTTGTCTTGACGTAGAGGTAGGAATAGAACTAGATCTAAATGCCTACGGATGATACGGATAAGAGCAAATATATATTTCTTCTCTTTCTCCTAAAAACCTCAACAAACACCAACTTTATCTATCTAACTTTATACCAAATCTCCATGCTTATCACACAACACAAGTTATTCTTTTGGATGATCATTGTAGAGCTACTTCCTCCTAGATCAAAATGTACACTACTCTTACAAATTACTCACTACTCTTACAAATTACTCTTTTGGATGGTCATGATAAAACTTTTTCCTCTTAAATCTTATCAAACCTTTTACTCATAATGGACCAAGAACTCCAAGAGCTCGTATTCCTGCGAGAGCATGAAGGTACATCAAGATATCAAGGAATTGCCTTAATGATTCATAAGTTCCTGATGTAGTATTAGTCACCTTAACAGTATGAATGATACAATATAAACCCAAGCAATTACAACTAGACTTACAAGTCTTGAGTCTCCATAGTCCTATATCTCACCTCCGTAGACTTGTTGCGTTCATTACTCCTTAATGTTGAGCAAGCAAGAGAGTAGAGAGAGGTATAACTTAGGCACGTTTATTCTTTAGACCAACCTCCTTTTCCACTAACAAATTGACAAAAATATATAATAAATATATAACAAAATCTTCATCTTCTTGCAATGACCACTTTCCTTCTTTCTTTCATGACTTCTGCCCACATGACTAGTCTCCACCTCTTTCCAATAAGAATCGTCCTTCTTTCTTTCATGACTGCACATATCAAATTAATTAAAGCTTGCAAAGTCTTGCTTTGTTCATTGATGCTTCATTGTTTATGTTTCCCTCTCACAACGATATTAGATTTAGTCTTTTCTTATCTTTCACTAGATATTCTGCATTCAAATTTCTTCTCTTCTTCGCCTCATGTCTTGTACTGCTTTTGGTCTAGTGCCTCCTAGAGTTGCACATTTCTTATCTCCTACTCGTTCAAGGAGACATTTGAAGTTTCTTGATGACTAGAGGAGATATTTTACTACATTTTAGTTCATGTTTATAGACTATAATTCTAATATTTTTTCATGATTCATTTCCATATTGATTTTCTATGACTACCTTTAGAAGTTAACGTAAGAGCAGCTTTGGAACTCCATCTTGTTAAAATACTTATCCAAGTAATTTTTTTAAAATATCTCCAATACTATCTTTTACTTTGCTTACTTTGTGCAATTTATTCAGTAAGAAATCTAATCCATTTAGTGATCTCATCTGTGTTATGTAGTAAAATATGACTCCAAATCACTCATTATATGGAATGAACTTATGATGCAACCATTAAACCACCATAAGGGATTTGACTTAGATCACATTGTCAAAGGTATATAATAAGAGTTTTTTTTGGTTGGATAAATCTTTGTTTACAATAGCTTACTTCATGGCTTTGAGTGAGGTAGTAGTTGCTTTCCCATCATGCTTTAGTCACTTTCAAATGATACTCATATATTTGGTCTATTGAAGAAACTAGTATGAGCTTTATTTACTTTTGCACATTACTTAGAGAGCTTGGATAATGAGCCTAATAAATACTAAGCTTTGAGTTCACAAGCAATCTTCACTTCACAACTTCCTTCTATTAATTAAAATAATAAGCCCAACACTAGGAGTAATTGCTTTTTAGAGCTATTTTATCTTTTACACTTTGGTCTTTTACACTTATAGCTTGTAGCATTTGCCTTATCTAGCACTTACTTACCCTAAAAAAATGTCCTCTTGCCACAGTAGATTTACATAAACATATAGTTGCAGTCGAAGATCTTTTCCCTTCTAGGATACTTCGGTCCCTTCAACTATACACTATTAAATCACTGCTAGATTTAGGAAATCAAATTTTATTTTTTTAGTTTAGGAGCTTATACCATTTCCAAAAACCAATTTCCTTTTTTTCAATGCTTTGTTCGCTCCCTTTTCCTTTCAGGCTGTACTCTTTGGCTCGGATTTCACATATTTACAACTCATCATTAAGTGCATCTAAGGTTGCACGTCGTTTGTCCATCAAGTTTACTTTGGAATAATTAATCGTCAATGAAATTTAAGTTACTAGTTCATGCACACGGAACGTGAGTAAATTTCGATGCTTTTATTTAATTCGGATCCATGGAGTAGAATAGTCATGTAGTAATATGAGCATGGCGAGGCAATAAGAAGATTTCGTTGAATAAAGTTTCATCTCTGGCCAGACAATAAGAAGATTCCGTTAAATGAAGTTCCATCACTGATGAGACATAATAAGAATCCGTTGTATGAAGTTTCATCACAGATTCCACAAGCATACCAAAAGTGATGCTCCTGCAAACAGAGACTCAAAGGAAGTGATGAGAGTATAGAAAGACCTTCAACTTTACTCAACTTATCGTTATCTTTTCTTCTCAGTCCACTTTAAGATGTGTTATGGTCTTTTTGGCTCGAAGATGCGATTCTGAATAAACAAGTCGTCGAGTTCATCTCTCTTCATATTGTTGTTTGTTTCGACAATATCTTTTTTTCATTTTACGGTAAGCAATGGGAAGACTCCCTGAGTTGGTCTCTTGGCTACCAGCACAACTGCCATCAAGCGATATATATCTTCTTTGTTTTCTGCGTCTCATGGGAAAAGTCAGTATTACCACCATGTGTCTACTCAAGTTCAAATAGCGCTGATCACGGCCAGCGACGAAACAGCTGCGCTAGTCAAAATAAGACCGGTATCGCTAGGAGAAACTGAAAAGAATTTGATAGTTAACCTGAAGGAAAGAACAGAAGAATTTGGACAATAGGTATGAGTTTCAAAGATCCAAAGACATCGTTGATTGAGAAGAAGCATTTGAGGAGGTTTACTGGTTCCTAAGAGCGCCTTTGTCGACCGTTGTTGTTTGCCATAGTCCATATTCCAGGAAGTTTCGATTTCCTTTCGAGAAGCGCAGGCACTCGGCGACTCAATAGAAACTACAGTGAGGCTAAACATGTCCTCCAACCAGTAGGCGTGTTTCAAGAATCCCTTTTCAGCAGCAGTAAATTATTTTAGGGGAAATTTACGGGAGACCCAGGAAATTGCTACGGGTGTGAAAAGGAAATCCATTAGTGCTTCGTGAAATATTCCCGTAACCTCCTGAAACGTTAGGGGTGAACGAAGACATCACCCGCATACTTTTACCGGCTACGGGTGATACTTAACTATTGAAAAATGATCTGAAATATACCATTTGAAACCCTAAAGTTTTATGGTAAGTTTAAGATATGTTCCAGTTTTGGGTGACGGGACCTGTAGATAAACCTACACGATTTTTACGAGAATGTCCAATTCCAGTCTCGCCCATTTTGAAACGCCCTACTTGGGCATTTAAGGTTTAGCAGTTTGAGTTTATGGTGGCTAAGATAACCTCTAAGTGAGAAAAGAAAAGTTTCCTGCTCAAAACCTATGGGAGAGAGACTGGAATTGAAAATTAGAGAGATAGGAATTGAAAATTATGAGAATTTCCAGTTTTTAAGTCTCGGGAGATAGTATTTACTCATGTGAGTTGAGATGTGAGGGATTGTGGTTTTGCAGGTATATGAAGAGATGGAAAAGAGTATAGTGTGTTATTATCATTATTTTTGTGCTAGCCATGGCTACACTTTCCCATGTGGAGCAACCTAGAGCGGCTCCGGATACACCATGCCTTGTGTGTCATTGACACTTCATCTCACAAAGAGTAAAGACCCATGTGAGAAAGATGCACAAAGGACTATGATTGGACCACTTGGGATGCTCATATGAGACAAGCGACCACATTGACAGCTCGGGATAACACATGCTTCCTCTATCTCTCCGTTGATTGTTCCAAGGATTCAGATCAAGTCATGGTAGTGTTTAGCTTCTCAAGCGAGTTGCATTATGGGGTTATTTTAGACTAGTTTTCCATGTCCACGTCTATTCCATGGGTTACCCTATACACTCCATGATGAAGCTAGACAAGCTTTTTGCCTACCACTTGATAGTTTAGCACATGATCCCCTGGATGAGTTAGCATGGTTCCTATTCCTTTTACTCCCTTGATGGTGTCTCTGTTGTGTTAGATGGGGATGTGTGGGGTATAGAGAGGTGACTGCTAGATTTTGTCAATTTTGAGTGGGGGAATTGGGTGGCCCTAGAGGAAGAGTTTGTTAGGACTACACATTTTAGGAGATAGGTTTTGCCACATGATATCATAGAGTCCACTCTATTACGACAATGTAGGACATTGGGTCAAGCGGGAGAGTTTAGTAGAGCAACATGAACGCTACACACTTGTTTATGGCTAGTCTTATTGATGAGACTATATTTTCCCTATGCTCACTACATCCTATGGCGAGAGAGAGATTACCACCAGAAGTCTTAGATTATCAACCTGAGCATCATTTATGTCTTGATAGGTTGCTCTTTGCACAAGCATTGTGCACTACTCCTCGCTTTTCCTCAAGAGGCTTGTTAGGGATAGTATATGAGCATCTTAGAGATTACTTTTAGGCAGATGATAATTCTAGTGGTTTATTGAGTTGTTTTAGGTGGCTACAACAATAGCAATAGCAAGAGGAGATATTTCTTATGTCTATTAGTCGAGTGTTAGGTGCTAGTTGATTTTTGTGATGGAGAAGGACACGAGGGGCAGTAGACAAATTGCTATTGGAGAGATCTTTTTTGTGTTTGGTCAGCCACACCATTATCCTTTAGCATTGTTCTCACTTTTGACAACAACTGAGTCCACATCAGTTTGGAATAGCTACACCTAGAAGATGTGAGGCTATATTTCAAAGCATTAGGGCACTCTTAGATATCCATATGAAGTGGGTAGTCCTACAAGTGGATGTTGAGAATGCTTTTAATAACATCTCACAAGCATTCATATTTGGAGAGCTTAGGGAGGCTAGTGGATCCTTGGCAAGTCTTATTCCCTTTGTTTGGTCTTTTTATGGCTTTCTTGCTTCTCTTTACTACTAGCACGGTTGTATCTAAAGAGGGAGTTACCGTCTTGGAGTTAGTTGTTGGTACACGTCAAGGAGATCCTTTAGGTGGATCCTTATTTCCATGGCTCACTTTAGAGCTCTTGTATTTACTACTTTGGCTATGCTAGGTTGTGTATTTCCCTCCTTATAGATGATACACACATTGTGTGCTCTATAGATCAGATTAGGAAGGCCTTTGACCACTTGACTATCAAGCTACATCTAGTAGGCTTGAGAGTCAAAATGTCAAACTGCAAGGCATGGTCCCCTTTAGGTATCCCTCCCCACCTTGAGCTTCCAAAAGAGTGAATCACATCTACATATGGACTACGTGTTCTTGGAGTGCCAATAGGATTTGGGGATTTTGTCACACACTTCTTAGACGTTGCTCTTGTAGAGGATATTCTCCATATAGATGACCTTCCTTTAGTAAGAGATCTGCAAATGGTATTGGTATACTCCTCTAGTATATTGGTACTCTCCTCTAGTATTGCTCATCGCTCACTTACCTCCTCCACATAGTTCCCCCCTCCTTGACCTTCCTATCACATTTGAGAACCTTTGATAGGAGGATTATGGGAGTGTTTGGTGATATTATTGGACCAATGACATTTGAGTGTATAATAGGGGATTTGGCACATAGACAAACATCTTTACTGATCTTGTGTGGAGGGTTTGGCTTGCTATCTATGGAGGAGATGGCACCTATAGCATTTTTGGGTAGTTTGGCCTTCTTGACACCCCTACTTTCCTCTTATTTTGTGGTTGTTGATAGGTTGGTTTTGGAGACTTATGTGATAGAGGTGGAGGAGGGATCCTTTTCTCTTTAGATGTTATTGTAGCAGATGAGAGATATTCTATCCCCATGGGCATGCGATGACCTCACATTTCTTGCTTCACTTTTGTCAAAATGGACTAGAGGTTTACAATCTTCCTTGATGGAGTGATAATGTCAACATACACTACATTCTCTCTTAGTTGACTCATCCATTCCTCAGGCTACTAAAGCACATCTTTGCTCTTGCAAGCTCTTGGATCCTAGCTTGACTGCACATTAGAGCATTTTGACTCACACCAACTACTTTCTCTACAATGATGAGGTTTTGCTTGGATTTGGTCCACCCATCTTTATCTCATTACTCACTTGTGAGTGTGGTTGTACACTAGATGTAGCTGCAGTCCATATGGCACGGTGTCCTTTTGGAAGACAGAGGATAACTACCCATGATGTTATTAGGGACATAGTGTTTGCTATGGCACAAGAGAGTGGATACTTGGCTTGGAGGGAGCATTTGTATACTTTGCATATGACACATGTCAAGGTACACTTATACTTGGTCCAAGATGATCAGGTGATAGTAGCGGATATTGTGATTATGGAGTGCATGAGAGCCTATCATGTTTGGTGCCAAAGGGTACCACTCCCACTCTCATACTTTGTAGCATATTTTAGACAATGTGTGTCCATTGCTCTATAGAAGGCAATGGCAATGCAATCCATATGAGAGCAATTACACTAGGTGATGCTTCTTTGGATGCTCTTGTTGTTTGTAGATTGTATGACTTGCATATCTTAAATGTAGTAGGGCAGATTTCTCATATCAATTCTATTGGGACTTAGTCCCATTTTACCTATTTTGTCTCACCCTTGTATGGCTTGATGGGTCCTTCCATCCTTTGTGTTTTCTAGGCGGTCACCCTTTGCTCATAAGCTTAAGCTGAGTCTTCCGGTTGTCTAGATCAAGTAACCACATTCCACAAGTTATATAGACCGTGCAGCTACAATCATAGATCCATGCTACCATATGAAGATCACACATAGGCTCTTTGTAATACCAAGGGTTAGCCATATGATCTAGATGTGAAATTTGGTTTGGTAACATCTAGAATGATGTTATACATAATGGTCAAAATAGATCAGATAGAAGTATCACCAAAAGAATACTTCTATTAATAGGGCAGAAACTGAAATAAACTTGAGAACCTTAGAACCAATAGCTAGACATATGATTTAAAGGTGAGAATTGGTTTGGTAACATCTGGAAGGATGTTACACATGATGGACTAAACAGATCAGAAAGAGGTATCACCAAAAGGGGACTTCTACTAATAGAGTAGGAATCGAAATATGCCTGAAATCTTTGAAGGCAATTTCGGAGGCCTAAACTGATAAATTAGGCCTCGAAAATGTGCAGACCCCCCCCCCCCCCCCCCAACAGAGTAAAAGCTGGCCTTCCCTCCCCCCTGCTTTGTCTCATCGAGAGCTTTCCAACAATACCTTACGTGATTCTGAGATTCCTACAAGAAGATTCCCTTAAAGATTCCCTAAAAGATTCCCTCCAGTCAAAGCTTGTTTGACCAACCAGATAGGACCTAGACCAGACAGGTCACCCATCCAAGTAAGTAATCCAAGGGTGGAGCTTGATGACATATCACCTATCTGTGTTCCTAATCCTATGGTGGAGCTTCCTTGGAGGAGATCCTATAATAAAGAGAAGGTGCTCTCTTGGGGCATCAAATGTTTGAGTGTGCAATCTGTGTTTTCTCTCTTCTCTTGTCCTCGGAGTATTACACTCTTCAATCAATTGTCTGATGAAGTAACCAAATTCCACCAGTGATTTAGAACATGCAACTATAGTTGTAAATGCACGATAAGAAGATCACACAAAGAGGCCCTTCAATCGATTGTCCATCTTCACCTTGTGGTGGGGAAGAATAACATCTTTATTTAAGTTACAACATGTACCTTTCTCTACTTTATTAGGGTTATGCATGCTACCATAGTTATTAGATGAGTGATGTAAGTTGAAGAAAGAAAAAGGAGATTGCACAGAGACCACAAAGGAAGGAAAGACCCCGTCAAATTGTACAAGGGTGAGACAAAAGAGATAAAATGGTGTTAAACTCTAATAATATCAATATGAGAAATCTGCCCTATTGCATGTAAGATATCCAAGCTATGCAAGTCATAAGGTCTACTAGACTATCCAAAGAAGTATCACCTAGTGTGATTGCTCTCTTATGGATTGCACCAGCCAATGCGCTATGCGCTATGTACATTGTCTAAAATATGCTACAAAGTATGAGAGTGCAAGTGATACCCCCTTAACATCTAGTATGATATGCTCTTGTGCAATCCTTGACAAATGTATCTAATGCCATATCTATTGCACCATTTAACTCCAAGTTAGAGGAACAAAAAGGTGACCTTGCTATATACTCATATGCTTGGAGACTTTATGTGTTGCCACCCATCCAAAGGATGAGTAATCATTCCTTTCCAAACTACATCACGCGTAGGGCTAAAACCACAACATCCACTATTGTCACATGATCATCTCAAACCAATTATAATCTACCTTGATGTGTCATTTGCAAAGCATACAAACACTCTCCCCAAGCAAGGTATCTACTCTCTCTTGCCAAAGCAAACACTATATCCTTGATTGCATCATAGATAACTATCCCTTGTCCTCCAAAAAGGACATAATGTTATATGGACCATCATTGCATTTAGTGTAGAACCACACTCACAAGTGGATTATGAAGATGTAGATGAGTGGACCAAACTTAGATGGAACCTCATCAATGTAGAGAAAGTAGGTGGTGCAAGTTGGAACGTCTTAATGCATGGTCAAGCTAGGATTCAAGAGCATTCACCCTTTTCAAAGCAAGAGGGAAGATGTGTTCTAGTAGCCCAAGGAATGGACAAGTCAACTAAGAGAGAATGTAAACATATGATGACATTGTCACTCTATCAAGGGAGACAATGAGCCTCGAATCCAATTAGAAGGTAAGAAAGCAAAGAATGGAAGGTCATCTTGTGCTCATGGAGATACACCATCTCTTGCTTATTGTAATAATATATGGAGAAAAAAGGATCCCTCCTCCATCTTGGTCACATATGTCCCCAAGTTTGGCCTATCAACAACCAAGAAATGGGAGGAAAGTAGGGGTGCAAAAAGAGTCCAACTACCAAAAATGCTATAGGTGCCATCTCCTCCCATAGGTAGTAGACCTACTCCTCTACATGAGATCAGTAGATATGTCTATCTACACACCAAATCCCTTGTCACATACTCAAATGTCCTTGGTCCAATGATATCACCACAGCTCCCATAATCTTCCTATCCTATATGTAGGTTAAAGATAGTTTTACCTATAATTATGGGCAAATGCAGGTTTATAGGGCAAGAAGTTATTACACTAATGGTATATATAGAAGCATATGCTCTAGTGGTTGTCTTTTTAATCAATAGGTTTTTACATTAAGGCTAAATTTAAATAGTCCAAATCACAGCGAAACACGTTATTTACGATGTGATTGACACTCGATCTATATATCAGTTACTTTGGTTTGTGTCGACATGAGCTGCATTCTGATTCTATGCATACATTGATCGGTATTCGGCAACTCTGCCCCTTCCTCTAGCACACCCCAAGGGTTAAATGTAAGGTACACGTGCAGTTGGTCCGAGGGAATTGTTCGACAAATGAGATTCGAAACGGGCGGCGACGCACCTGAGATAACAAAAAGACGGAAAACCCATCAAACCGTACACAGAGGAAGCCCATGGGGTAGAATGAGGCTGGGCACCAAAACCACGTTCGGATTACCAACGCAGGTTGAAACTTCGTCGAATAGCTGGAAGAGAGGAGGAAATTTCCTTCGTGTGCTCTAACAACCTTACAGAGACTCTGGGGAAGGAGTCACTCTGAAGTTGATGCAAGAGTATAGATAAAGTCAATAAAGCGAACTGGTGGTTCCCGCCACTTATACCGCAGGCGTCTTGTTCAAGGGTTTCAGAGAACAAGTTGGTGAAGATAGAGTTCGAGTCTGCTTGGCCACAAGTAGAAGGCGATTCGCCGGAGTCCCTTACGTTCATGCCGACGAGCAGATATGTCAGAACAAGTGCAAGTTCCTCGCAACTGCAGAAGAAACGTATCTGATTACATAAGAGCGATTACGGGAGTGTGGACACACTTACATCTGCTCCTTGCAAATAACCAAATGTCGAGCATTTTCATTTTAAGCCTGACTTGGATCCTTGAACTCCAATGTTAATCAGGAGTCGTTGAGTCTTTCTTGAAGTCACTCAAGTGCATGAGAATATGAAGAGTTGATTGCTTCGTTCAAGAGTTACTGAGAGTGCTTAGATAAGATGACGAAACGATAGACAGTTTTGGGGTTGGTGCACTTTCTTTCTATGTGTGATTACAGTAACAGAGTACTTGCCGAAACAAGTCTATCCATTAGAAAACCGCATCAGACAGACAGGGCGAACAGGACCGACGTGTCTTGTACATGTGGACATAAGTATGTGTCGCAGAAGCCTATGGGGGACAAACGCACATTTGACCTTGCAGTGCAGTGTGATAGTTTTGACAGTGATCTTATTGATTCTTTTCATTCTCGTTTGGCACCTGCGTTTGATTGCATTTTCAAACTGTTCACTGGAAGTCAATATAAAAGTTGGAAGCCAACTTTTATATCGTCTCAAATCCTTAAATTTGAGCTCATGAGATGTGTGACGATCGGCGTGAGTGACTTCCACTTCAGTCGTAGAAATCACCGCATGAGGTGTATCGGATTAACGCCTAAAATGAAGTGAAATATCAACTCACAGGGGCACATGACTTTTACTCCCCGTTATCGAATCTAGAATTTCGTTGGAATCCCGAAGTTAAACTGGCATAAAGTTTATTATGGGATTGTGGCTGATCTTTTCGAATTGGAGGAACTATACCAAGTTGCTCTGTACAGAATCTTGTTGCAAATTCAGAATCACAACGAGGTTAATCCCAATCTTATTTGTTGAGTTTCTGCCATACTGATTGAATTTTCTTGTCCGGTCAACTATATGCGTGAGATATCTTTTGCAACAAAGCAATCAGCGAGAATGAGATTTCTCTGGCTATGCATTTCTACGATCTGAGCGGGCTATAGGAGTATCTCATACTAGAAATTGTTCGTAGAGCGTATCTCTCTGAGATCACCATGGATCTAAGTGCCGAGTGATGGCTATCCGCATGTGGCCTGTGAGACTTGAGTGCTGCTGCCGCTCTATAATGCGCAACACCTTACTGAACATGAACGCCTCATAATTGGACATCTCTCCGTCTATTTACATATGCAGATGGAAGTCGCCTAAGTTTGTGGGAGTTGCTGGAGTTCGGATGAGAGCATTCTTCACAAAGTCCTCCGGGCAGGGCCCGAGAAGCTGTTGCAGATAAAACTAGAAGCGCTCGATTGATGCTCTGTCTTCATCTTCAGAGATAGTAGGATGGTGAACGACTCGACAGACTTGGTAGTATGGGGCAAAACATATTCCTCATACCGTTGTCTGTCTGATAATGGAGCCCCAAGAGAGGAAAACATGTCCTCGATAAGGACTCCACTAGAGTCTTCTCTGTTTCCTGTGGAGTTTGTGAAATTCCCGAGAAAAACGCACACAGATACATCAATGCAAGGTAAATGGAAATCCACTCCTCGCATTTAGCCTTCTTCCTCGACTGGAGTTGGTGAAGAAAAACATGTTCTGCACTTACAACACCATATTAGGAACCCACTACACCCATGAAACTCCGTTGCTGTAACCATCTCCGCCGACTGACTGCCATGCACAACCTATCCTCTCCGAAGTTTGAAAAATCTGCCCCACCCTGACTCCATAGTTCGATGGGTAGAACCTCCAGCACGTTCGAGTGCCGTTTGACATAACTTGACGTAGTGTAGCAACTCGAATGCTCACAATCAACAGGTGCTAACCGAAAATCCTCGATGCTCCTCAGAGGAATCGCTACTTTCTTTCGATGTTTACGTTTTTGTGAGCGATATAAACACGATTTCTATTTCAATCGGGAGATTGACCCGAAGGACTTCAAGACTATAGATATGGACACTACAAATCTAACATCATTTATTAGCCTGCACTCTCGATACAGTTGCACTTTGTGTAACGTATCAATGCTTCAATACAGTTGCACTTCGTGAACTGTATCGAGAGTTCTGTTTGCGCCAATTTCTAAGGGACCAAGTAGACCTATCGAAAGAAACGAATGGACTCTGAAAGTTTTAAAGATGATCTATGGAATTATGGGCGATTTCAACCCTTCTTATACTTCTTCCGTCTGGGAAGGAATCTACAGTGCTTAATTCCGCGCTCCTTACAAGAACAGCTTCCGATGACCCTCGCAAGTCGATAGGCAATGACTGGCGAAGGTCAACACAGGTCTTCAGGGTGTACTGTAGTGCTTTAACCTCCTCATAATAGTTATTGGTGGCGAAGATGACTGGAGCATATGTTTCATGAACAAATTCATGAACTTCTTATTCATGGCAAAGACATAAAAGAGGATAGGACAAATACAACTTAAGTTGGTTCCTGAAGATGAATCTTGGTATGTCGGATTTGGACTGTCAGCAAGTGAGGATCATATTGTTCATTCCCATGAGGATAAGGTACTCTGTTATCCCTGTTTTGAATTTCGACACGCCTCATATGTTGTGCTCATCATTTCGAATCTGAAATCTGGTCCCATTCCAGTAAACATATGATGAGATGACATGGAGATTTCTGTATTCTAAAAACAAATCAAATCAAAAACCTCAATGATGAGCCTGATATTTCTTCTGATAAGTAGTGTGATACACTTTCCAGACTTCAGGTCATCTCATCCCAAAGCGGGTGATTCTCTCAACTCACAAAGGATGAAGAGTTTACCCAGCAAACGCTTCGTCATTTTTATCGAGTCTTGCTGAGATAATCTTAACATCTGATCTGTCAATCCATTGGTATTATCATTGTGAGGGTCATCGATGAACATTTGAGAACCGTCTCTAAGAAGCCATGGAGAGTTTGGGGGATCGTGTCCTTGTATGATGAGAATGGACACTTTTGAGTTAAGAGCGAATCTTCACATCCCATTCTTGGCATTCACGTAACTTGGGACTCATGTTGGATGCATGTTTGTTACAGTAACATAACTACTACAATTCATCAATTCACCAAATCAATGAGTCGCGTCGACATCATCGCACGGGAATGAACTTGTCTGCTGATCACTATCAGAATAACAACCACAGTTTGAGTACTTGACACTCTACTGCTAGTACTGCATGTTGATGACGTTATGAATTCGCTCTCTTTGGAGAAAATCTTGTACTAACCGCAGTTGCATTCCGTCTAACTGCAAAGCTATCTACTGTGTTCAGAAATTGAGCAGAATTTCGTCTACTTTCACCTTGTTGGAATTTTTAATGCCCTAACGTCATGATTGAGAGCAGAATCATTGTTAATGTTAAAATGTTTCTTCGATTGAAATGACCTACCCCTACTTTTCGTAAGGATCGGTTGAAGAGATCGTCCTTACATAGCCGATCAGCAGAGCAACAGCAGAAACGAGAACTTCTCAAAGAAGCTCAATGGTAATTCATGTTCTCCTACGCGGTCGTCCTTCTTCTTTCTCACTTATGTTCTACAACCTGGCATTGTGTAACTTTCAATGGGTAAGCTTGAGGTGGTAAGAAAATAGCAATCATTACTTTTTCATGGTACCTTCGCAGTACATGCATGAGAATACTGGAGCGCTTGAAGTGTATAAACTACTCTTTATCTTCCTCCAATAAGATAGGCACTGCTACGGTAGTATCGGCCGGCTGCTTAGTATTCCCTGCTAGCATTTCCAGTAGCCAGTACCCATTCTTTGACTCGGCTTCTCTTTTAGGAAGCGCTTCAGGAGTTGCTCATTGCAGAGATGTGAATCTTAGATGCCCTCATGGAAACCTCGAAAGAGGTGAGAGAGGGAGCGATCGACATCATCTGCATCATACAATGAGCATCGTTTTGTCCGACGACTGGAACTCATAAAGGGGCAAAGAAGGTCTACAGTATTACTGAAGTGGAGGCACAACGCCAAATACAACTGATGGTCAGAGATCCATCTGGTGGCAGCCAGTAAGGAGGCGGGAAGTAGTTGCCTGGGAAGAGAGCTAAGCCGCATTAGTCAAGGCCTATGGCACTGTTAGCGTCCACTAACACCTTAGGGTACGGTACATATTTACAGAGTAGTAGGATTGCCCCTCAGAAAGCAAGGAGATGCGTCGATTGTAAATATAGATTGAATTAGATTTAGATTCGTGAAGGTCTTCTTAAGTGTCACGTCTAGGTCGAGAACCACCTGTTGGTCGGGATCATACTCTTCCAAGTTATGGCCCCAGAGCACGTTCAGTTTGGAATGACTTAATGCAGAAAGCTAAGCAACAAATGAGCTTCAGCGAATGAGAATCATCAGGGAGCAATGAGGATACTGACTTAGAGATCGTTCGCTATTAGTTGGGGGCAAGCAAGCCCATTCCCGGAGAGCTCATGAGGAACTAATTTGCGATCGTTCATGAGAATTGTCATGACACACAAGAGCCATAAGTTTCTAGATTCCGAGACGAAATTGCTGGTGTCCTTCCAATTCTCATGATTGCATGTTGACATCTTCCAAGGTCTAACTGCCTCTGCATGAGACCGCAAGGTATCTAAACAATCTGACTGGTCTGTCCTGAATATGCCATCTTCAGGTTAACCCCATCTTCAGATTGTCAACAGAAGTCGGCTCACCCTTGCCGGCGTTTGGCACTAGAAAAATCCGATATTCTCAGGAACATTCCGGGCAGAATCAAGATTTTTCCCAAGCTCAGATATTGAAAAGTAAATGCAGTAACTACTCGGATTTCTAGTCGCAATCTTATACCTATCTCAATTTAATTGTCGGTAGATCCATAAAATTACTTATTTCTGCCAATATTTGGGTTCGTGCAAGATATTCATGACTGTTGCCAGAGATTATCTTGTCTTTCATCAAGGTATTTATTCAGTAGATTAAAAATGTTAAAAGGTAGTTGCATTGTAAAAATATTGTATAAAATCTCACCCTTTGAAATGAATCCCGTCATTTGAATATCATTTGAATTCCGTCGATTGAATATCTGAAATATAGCACTAATAGGTAGAGCTCTAATTGACACATAGATGTATTACTACATTATTGATTATGTTATAATCTCATTATTGATACTGCCGCGAAAAGAACGCCATAATATTATAACACCATAATCAATCAAAACCCAAAACCCAAAACCCAAGTTATAACTATGGCTAACTCATACCCTCATATAGTTGAGTATTTTCACCAACAATATGACACAGTCCAAGTCTCATCATATTAACAAAGTGATTCACTCTCCTTTGGATTGCTGGGCACATGCTCAACTCCTCTCTCTCCCTCTCATCTCCATTATATACATTCTCCTCTCCTTGTTGTGTAGGCACAGCACACCACAGCAAGCAAGTTGATGAAAATAAAAGTGACTCTTAAGGTTTTATATGTATAAAGTATTCCTGCACACCTTTTGCTTTAAAAATAAGAAATAAATTTTATGCTAAGAAAATGAAATAAATTTTCTTTTACCCTAGGTTATATGATTCACTACGACTTCCTTTTAATTCTACATATGAAAAGACCTACTTCAGAGTCTAGGTTCGAATGGACTTTGTTTCACCCTCATGGATAAATACCGGCGATATATTCATAATTTCATTTGGGTTTTTAATTTTTTGTGCTTCTTCGAAAGGACCTGCTAAAACTTTTTTGGTCTACAACTTTAAAGTACGTAGCTACAGCCATAAATTGAAAATTTCTGAAAATTTCTTTCGCTTATTTGATTCTTGTATTTTAGACAAAATGGACCATGGAATTTTGATTCAATACCTAATTTTGAGTCACCATTTATAGTACTTAATAGCAGAGATATTCTCCCTGTCTGTGAATCTGGAATACTATAGAATATCCTTGCCTAAAAAAATTGATATTCTAGTTATTTACTGCATTAATTAGACGAATATAAAAATCAAGAATGGTTCTTTCTAAGTAAGACGATGGTACTTTGAACTTAGAATATAAAACCTTAATGACGTAACTAACACTCTATTATCTAGGGTGATTAACTGGATTTGAGACCAATATAGATCCTCATGGTCCAACCTCATTCATTAATTTAGAGGAATACATTTGCTCAAATGTAATGGGTCAGGGAATGTATGAACATCTAAAAATTTGCATCGAAGTTCATGTAAAACCTTGACTCTATAATTAAAGTCCAGTACTATCACTCGAAAGCATATTGGAGCAGTTCGTTTTCTATCTTATCAGTGCAATTCCTTCCTTCACAAAAGAAGTAGAATTTCCCAGTCTCTAACTGTTTAAACTCTTTAACTTGATCGTTGGATGTGTAAACTGAAGACTCAACAAAGATTTTTAAAGCATATCTGTGTATTGAAACACTGTTCAATTTGTCTGCTTTCATAGAGCAAGACAAGACACTCAATCGAATATAAGAGTGAGAAGACAAGCACACTCTCCAAAACTTCTTTGCGTTGTGGAAGTTGAGCACTACATTACAAGTTCTTGAGGCTCTCACCAGATCATAGTAGACCCACCGAAAATAGAACAAAGAACACATGATGATCATTGGAATTGATCTTTCCTCATTCTCTTCGCGGGAAAACTGAAATGTATTCGACTAAGCTACTACATGTACTGGATTGGTGTGAGGTACCAGTAAGGTTCGTATGAGATTCCAAGGAGGTATGTTAGTGTCTCCAAAAGGCGAGGACCGATTCCTCGACTAGAGTTTGGAATCTCATATAAATTGCGTGACTTTCGTTCAGATTCGTCCATTCAGTTCTTTGTGTAATTGACTGGGATCAATCTATGAGTCACAGTGGCTTTACGTGATCCCATCAAACTGGATGTGGAGAAGAACATACCATACCACATGCTGTAGCTTTCTATGTATATCAAGTGTTCCTCCTGCCAGCTGATTGGCATATTCTTGAAGCACAAAAGACCGAAGAGAACCTTCTCCATTTCAAGTTTTTGTCGTCAACTTGAGGGTGATATTGACTATTTTAATCACAGTATATGCCCATCTATGAAATTTTGAACTTGCCGTCAAAGCATTACACATCATGAAAGCGTTTTTGTTATTAAGGGTTAGATCTAAGGCATAACTGTACAACTGACCAGCATCAATGTACCGTGTATGCTATACCCAAGGTAAACGGCCAAAATGTCGTCTTTGCCGTGTCCTGCACTGAGAGGTAGGCAGGTGGAAAGCATTCTCGATGCAAACCAGAAGCCATTAATGATAGGTACTTCCATTATACTCGTGGAGAGTTAAGATGGGAACTGCATTTGTCTCTTGACGCTGCCCTTATACGGAAGTATATATAGAGATATATATTCGTTACTCTGTACCCATTGGCACCCAAAGTCTTGGGGTGTGTGAAGAAGGAGATTACGTTTTGACCTTATACTCTATTTTGTACCAAGGTGTGTTTCCCATCCATCTCCTCCGTATGATGCGCTTTCATGCTTACGGCGTTCATGGTTGAAGAAACGGCTCTGAACCAATTTTTTGTGCAAGCTTTTCTGATTAACTCAAGTCTGTGATAATCGCTTCAAGTCATCTTCAATGACTACTACTTCACTAGAGCGATACCATGTAGGACTATTCGAGTTTGCTCTGGCACTCGTGAGCAAAACAGAAAGTTGAGACGAGGGGGACTGCTCTGAACATTTTTTTGTGCAGTCTTTTCTGATTAACTCAACTATATCATACTCGACGTTTCTTCTTACTCTGCTATGTTCCCGACCCCTTTCCTCTGCCTGACAATCCTTTCATCCTTTCCACCCTTTTCGCTTCTAGTCATCTCCCTTGATTACCATTTCACTAGTGTAGTACTTTCTGCAATCATCCGAGTTTGCACTGGCATTCGTGAACTAAACAGAAACCCGATACGTGCGGTTCTGGCTTTTGCTCAGCTGGTACGGCGTTTCGTGACCGCACTGATAAAGTCGTTCGGGCTTCCGTGCAGCTTTGATATGACAGTCTGGCTGCTGTTTCCTTCTTGTTTTTAGTGTTTTCAGCGCATTCATTTCTTGTGTTTAGTATTGTGACACCCCAGTGTGGTTTAGATCATTGTCTGGTGTCTTGCAAAAATTCTGCTTGGACTCACTGTTCGATAGCTCGGGGTATGATCGATACTTATATCGATACCTAACAACAGGGCTGCATAACTGACGAAAGTGAAAAGAGTGCCACAAACTGAACAAGAAGAACACTCCAATCTGTAATCCATCCAGAGACCAATAATTTTGTTGAGCGCAAGTAAATTTTCATTTCAGCATGAGGTCCATAAACTGTGTCTGTTACCATAAGTTAGCGAACGGAGCAATGTACATTACTTTTATATACAGATTATATTTACAAGGCAGTAAGGCCTACTGCAAACTTGAGGATGATTTCACCGCTGAACTTGCTCTGCCAAGTTCACCTACGTTCGACAAACTCTTGAATTCAGCAGAGTCGTTAATATGAAACTCTTCGGAAGGTGTCCCACTATAAAAGTTGTGGTCCAGCAGTCAGCAAGAACTGAGGTTGACCTAACAAAGTTCTTGATGGTCGCTGCGGCACCTTTCCATACATACTCTAAGAGCTACACCTACCCGACTTGCAAAACCATATTATCGCAGAATGCTACAATTTTTCCTTTGCTAGTATTCAGGCTACCACACACACCACAAGGCATAATCAGTCCTGATTTAACCCTCCGCGTGCCTGCCTGCAATTGGCTAGCAGAACTGTTGCAGAGAAAGCTAGAAACGGTACATTGAAGGTGGATACTGCTACTGCAGTTCGGTTTATCAAATCCCACAATGTACTCGATGGCGATTCGGAAAGTAAACAAAACAACAGATAACATCACCTTTGGCTCTTTTTTATGATCTCGATTGGAACGTCCTGCGAAAGTCAGAACACTTGACGACTTGACAATCATGGCGGTAAGATAAACTCCTCCCATCGTTGTTTGTCTCCTGAATGAGAAGCAGTGAAGCAAAACATGTCCCCACTACGGACCCGATCAGAGTCTTCTTCTGTTCTTTTGGAGTTAGAGTAATTCTCCGAGTAAAACAGCACACAATGACATCAATGAGAAGAAATTGCAAACATGCTCTTCCCATCAAGCGTTTCTTTCTCGAGTGGAGTCGGTGAAGAAAATCATGCTCTTCACTTATAACACCACATTAAGAGCCCATTTCACCCCTCATTATCCACTGCCGGTGACAACCTTGATCGTCTTCCATCACTGACCGTAACGCCTTATTTTTTGCGTCATTCGCGACGAAACGCCGGCCGGCTTTCCCAGTCCATATGGCAGTCCATAGCCTATTGAAAATCCAATTGTCTGATCTGGTAGTATTGCGTTTGGTGAGCATGAATCAAGCTTATGATGTGTGTGGTGTGTTGGAGACAAATTGCAATTCTACTGTTTCCTCATTTAACACTAGATAGAGTTCCACGTTGAGTGACCACCAATAAAAGAAATTTTACAGAATTATCGTTTTGTTGCTGGTGAGTGCCTTGACTTCCGGGTGACCTCTGAGAGGCTTCTTCAAGACGTTTGCTGGTGGGAGCTTTCTATCTTTGCTTGGATGAGCGCTATAGAATTATCGTTTAGTGCTGGTGAGTTTCTTAACTTCCAAAAAGCTTCGAGACGTCTGTTGTTGTACTGTGCTTTCTATCTTACTTGAGAAGATTGTTCAGCGGTAGTGAGTTTACTACCTTCCGGCAGGCTTCGTTGCCAGAGAAAATGTTTATTAGGGGGTTCAGAAATAGTTTTGATCGGATGCTCTGTCTAGGGGATATCTGACAATCTCTGTACCTATTTTTAGTGAATGTTTAATAATATTAGTTCGTAGCCGAGTGACAGACGATGTCAGCAGTGGCACTCGAACCCACGCCCTTTCGGACCTGTACCTGAAACTGGCGCCTTAGACCAACTCGGCCATATTGATTGAAACTATAGGAGTAATTTTGACGGATATCTAGGGGATTAGGGATTATCTGACAATCTCTATAACTACTTTTAGTGAACTCTATAACGAACCTGGAACTGGCGCTTTAGACCAACTCTGATGTCTAGGGGATTATCTGACCATCTCAATAACTACTTTTTGTGAACTCTGTAACGAGAGATGAAATGTTAATTTCATTTCTCTTTATATGGGACATGTAGTGCAAATTGTATTTATTTATAAAAATCAGATGTCATATTAAGAATGTTTAGAATTACAATATCAAAATAAATGATATGGCTTCTTGGGAGGGTTACCACATGCCAAGTGATTTTAGAGGATGACTTATGAAATTCTTTTGCCAGATCCAACCATTTGAACTTAGCAGATTTTCTGCTGAGCTAGAATCCTTGTGCTTTCAAACTTATTTCTATCATAGGTATCCTTAACAATAAACATTGGTCACAAGGTATTTCTCAGCGTGAAACAGAAGATCAAGATTCATGAACTGTTATAAGCTTTCACTATGGAAGATTCCAAGTCAAAAGAATTTTCTCTCGAATATCAAGGACACTCAACAGACATTTTGTTAATGTTTATTAACATCTCAACAATATTCAACCATAGTTAAAGCTGTTAATCCAACTCTCCTACGAGCACCTACTGGGTTATCCATTGGACCGTATACTAACGCCACTTTTGATTCTGAAATATTTTCTACGTTTATTTCATTTCTAGTTTATTTTCGTTATTATCTTTGTTTATTTTGTTATAATTTCTTTGTTTATTTTTCTCGTTATTAATTTTATTTCATTTCATTTATTTCATTCATATTTCTTTTTGATTCTTTCATTTCCATGTAAAGATAATTTCCTTCACGAGTTCGTCCGCCTATTGATGGTACACCGCAGTGGGCTTTAGCTATGTTATTAATTAATTCCACATTAAGAACTGTTTTTCTTACACCCAGCTCCTCCAAATAATCTAATCTTGCCTCCACGACGGTAAGGAGTTAAAAGATCTACTATTTTAATTCTTGTTTCAAAAATTGATAAATTTGTATTTAATTATGTAAAAGTAGGAGCAGATCTCAATTCACAGACTTGCGAAATTCATGTCTGCAGGTCCTAAATTTCCTACAGGTTCTCCGAAATATTAAAATTTTTATCAAGAGTTTCTTCTCCTACAGGAACAGTTCAAGAGGCTCATGTATCAATAACTTTCATTCCTCGTATCCTACTATCTGGAGTACTCCTAGCAACAACTCTTACTTTATTAGTTCCTAATAATTGTTGAATTTCGCAAGTAACATTAATTTCTTGATCTGCTCAATTTAGATGTTCGACTGGTGCCATCGAGCATAGACGAGTGACGAGTGGCTGTGGGACCTGACGAGCATTGTACATGCACCTACGGGCGGCTATGGGTGGTAAGGGGCGAAAGTCCATTTCATTTAAGATTTACGCACATCGGCAATAAGTGGCTAATGTGGCAATAGGTGCAGACCAGATTCAACCAAAAGTCTCATCACTTTATGAACTCTAGATTGTAATTAATGGATGACGGTATGATAAGGGAAAATTTTATATTCTTTATTTCCTATAGATAATTTATTATAGAATTTATTAATAATAAAAAATTAGAATAACAATTTTAGGTGCTTTTTTTCTTTTCACTTACACCTATATTAATTTAATTTAAATTTTATAAAAATTTATACGAAAATATAAAAAACTTTCTGAAACAATTTTTAAAACCCTCTTTCGTGTTGTGTTTTCTATCTTTTGCTCGGATCAGCGTTACGAGATCTTTACTTTTAACAAAGAATCGATGCCCTGTTGAGATTCGACATGCTCTTTGGTTGCTGTCTCCCGAGCGGAGACAACTCATAGTCTAGAGTTGACCGGTAAGACTGAATAGTTTATTTCATGGTCGATACTTTTCCTCTCATTTCTGACAGAATCACGGTTTATATCAACACGTACAGGCTGTTGCGCATTGCCGATCGAAAAGGTCTTACCCCAAAGTTTGACGTTGACCAGAGTCGCAATTGTCTCTTTAATTGACCGTGAATTCAAGACTACGTGGCAGCCGATTATCTTACCATTTCTGTATTTTTTTTATGGAGTAATGGTCCAGATGTCTACCTATGGCTTTGCTGGACATTTGATTGGGCATCAACCTTTATACAACTTTATAAAATGGACAATGGCAAAGAGTTTCATGGTAAGTAGGGACGTTTTCTTAGCCACTATTGAATGAATGTCCAGGGGTGCAAATATCCAAAAGCGGGTGCAAACCTCTTGCGGGTGGAGAGTGCAAATATCGATAAGGGGGGCAAATATCATTTCCCTAAGTCTTTGTGATATAAAGACGAAAAAGCGAAGTAGATCATCGCAGTTTTGGGAATTCCGAAAATCACCGACACATTCAGAGTTAACTAAAAAAATTGACCGTCAGTTTTGTTCACATTCGGTGCAAACTTGACTTATTACTGAAATAGAGTGCTCAGATTGAGTTGAAATGGAGTACTCAGATTGAGCACTCAGGAGCTCTTTCCTGACTTGCTAACAGTTCAATTGTCTATTGTTGTGTTTCTCTAGAGGTCTCAAATTTGAACATCAAGACGCATTATAAACCAACAAAGAAAGACTAGGATGATGCATGGGATTCTGAAACTCCCGACTCGGTTAGCAACTTGAGCTATGACTCTTGAAGAATTAGACTGCGATTCAGTCGGGAGATAGTTGGATCCCAATGAAAATCAAAGAGATAATGTGAGAATCAAATTCGTGAATGTTGGAGGGAAAAAATGGGTTAAAAAAAAAAGAGCTGACAAAGGTTATGAAGAACTAAACCCCAACCTATTTTGACCAACCTCTGCTCACTTTGTACCGAAGTTCAATTCAAAGACAATAATACTCAAAGAATCCAAGAAATTTTTGTTGAGAACTGCAAAATCTTGTTCAAAGTGCTATGAACTTTTTTTTCACCTTACTAACATCAAATAAGCAAGTTTTGCATCAAAACTATAGCATGGGATCACAATCGAAGCCATCACCTCTGCAATTATGGTCTCAATCCTTCTGTATAGCACTCCAAGATTAGCACTATCATCAATGGTGGAAAATTTCACAAACCTCTACTTTGACAATCTCAATTTTGCTCCACGGCAGTTCCATCTTACAGACCCAAAGCTGCATGCAATTGAACTCGAGCTGGTTCCAAAAATTATATTTGCACCCCTCCAAAGCTGCATGCAATTGAACTCAAGCTGGTTCCAAAAATTATATTTGCACCCCTCTGGATCTAAGTTGATTCAACCAAATCCATCACTTTGAAATGATTTATGAAACTTATGTACAACATGTGCAAGCATTAGGCCACCCTTCCCACATTTTCAGCATTTACATTTGTTAACTGATGCCTCCACATGCTCAAAGTGGGATTTATTACTCTTTAGAGACTTATTAATGGCACCAATTGTGTTGTCCAAAAGCATGTATGTGCTTTTAGACTTCAATAATTATTGGATCTTGAGCCTCTATGATGTTTTATGAGATTAGAGAATTAAAGCAATTGAGAAATACGGCCTATTGAGCACTTGAGAGTATGGAAAACTTGGTGTTGATATGATGGGTCTTAGGAGACAGGTTATAGAATGCCATTTGGTGATGAAAATTCCTCAATTTGCATTGATCGAGAAACAAGATACCATTAAGAATGAATCATGTACATTTCAACCAACTTGCTTTCTAATTCTAGAGCTTTTAGGATGTGCTTACAAGGCATAGCATTTTTCTAAGTGAAGAGGCCAAGACATGGTTTTGAGTTGTCAAAAGAGAGTTTTTTACACATCAAACCAAGTGCATATTAGTAATACCAATAGCTAGATATATTATCTGGAGGTGAAAATTGACTTGGTAACATCTAGAAGGATGTTAGGTATGATTGGCTAGTTAGATCAGATAAAAGTGTCATAGAAAGAGCACTTCTAGTAATAGAGGTGTCAATAAAAGTAGAAAGAGCACTTCTACTAATAGAGGATCAGATAAAAGTGTCATAGAAAGAGCACTTATACTAATAGATTCCAATAGGTGAAAATTGGATTGGTAGCATTTGGGATGATGTTATAAATAATGATTAAGTAGATCAGATAGAGTATCACCAAGATATTACTTCTACTAATAGGGCAGGAGCAAAGAATAGCCTAAAAACTTCAAAGTCAATTTTAGAGGCCTAAATAGATGAATTAGGCCTCAAGAATGTGCACATTCTTCCCCCAAGTGGAAGAAAGGTTGGCCTTCCGTCCCCACAAGCTTGTCTCATCAAGAGCTTTCCAATGGTATCTCACCAACGTGATTTGGAGATTCCTACATGAAGATTCTCTAAAGATTCCCTATGCTCAAAGATGGTTTGACCAAACAGATAGGATCAAAACTGACATGTCACCTCATGCACGCAACTAATCTAAGGGTAGAGCTCATTGATATGTCACCAATCCATGTATTTGATCCAAGGGTAGAGCTTCTTTTGAAGAAGTCTCCTTTGCTATATAATACAATCAAGGTGATGTTTTGGAGCATTGGAGGATTGAGTGTGAAGCTTGTATTTCTTCTCCTATGTTTCTCTTAATGTCTCTTATCCTTGAAAGATTATAATGTTGTGAGACTTTGCCAAGTAGCTTCTTGAAGATTTGAATTTTATCATAATGGCATGTGGAAAGCTTCTCTTTCTCACCATCTGCACAAAGCTTCTTGAATTGTGTCTTGAGCAACAAATGAAGCCTTTAATGCATGAAAAGTAGGTCACCATGAGAGATGTATTTCTTCATGACAAAGTGCATTCCCTCACCATAGGAGCTAATTCTTGAGCCTAGATGGAGGTTTTGATCAATGAATCCTCTTATGAACTTGTACTTCAATGGTATCCATGTCCTTTCAATATATAGCACAAAATGAAAGTGATTTTTATTATATCTGGCTCTAAATGCATCCCAATTGTGTTGGATCTCATCTTGTATTGGTGAATGCATTACTCAATTCCATGCAGCAAGGAATATAGTCCATTCTTCCTCCTTTCCATTATCCATGGCAAGGAAGTATCCCCAACAATGAGCAAGCACATTCTTCTTAATGTGCCAAATGCAAAGTAGATTGACCGAGTTAAAGTAGACATTGTGAATGGAATAATGCAAACTCTCTATCAATGACAAGGACCACAAGCAATGTCACATGCTTTGCAAATGTATCTAGAGCTCACAAATAGTTTGGCTCTTTTCTTCATGCAATAAAGCAAATCCAACATTAAATTAATAGAATGAAGCATTGACTCCAACAATGTTCAAAAATGGCATCTTATATTGATTTGTCTTGTATATAAAGTTCAATACACAATAGATCCCTTGCACATAACCATAAATGGAGAATATATCTTGCAGAGCTCATCTTACTTTGATGAGTCTCATCAACAAGGTGAAGATAATTGCAATATTTACCACTCATGTCACAAGCAATGATGATCTTACGTCTTTTGTTGTCCAAGTGGAGGATGCTTGTAGCAAGTCCTTGTTGAATGCAATTGCTTTTTGTTGCTTGCACAAGAAGCTCCTTGGATTAAAATGTTGCATCAGAAGGAGTATCACCAACAATAAGTAGTGTACTTTGTTCCATTTGTGAGATAGATTAGATCAAATCAAGTTTAGGTTTGGATAGAGAGGTGTAGAATTATGATTATTAAAGTAGAGGATTGTGGGATTTGCCATGATTGACAACATTTCTAATCTTAGTGTTAGACAAAAGGACTAAGAACACAACTATAGAGATGATGGCCTCATGTGTGATCCCTTGCTATAGTGTTGGCACAAGACTTGCTTATTTTGATGTTAATAAGAGTTGAAGAGAAAGTTCAAAGTGCTTTTTGATGATAATCCATAATTGTATATAATGATAAGATTTTGCCATTCTCAATAAAATTTCCTGGATTCTTTGAGTATCATTGTCCTTGCATTGAACTTTGGTACAAAGTCAATAGGGTTTGGTCAAAATAGGTTGAGCATTTAGTACCTCGTAACCTATTTTAGCTTTTTTTGTCGAACTCATTTTTGCACTCTAACATTCACAAATTTGATTTTGATACTATCTCTTTAATTCTCACTATTCCAACTATCCACTAGCTAAATTGATGTTTAATTCTTCAAGAGTCACAACTAAAAGTCAATTGCTAATAGAGGTGGGAGTTTTAGAATTCTCTAGATCACCCTAGTCTTTCTTTGTTGGTTTCTAATGCATCTTGATGTTCAAATTTGAGCACTTTGGAGAAATGTAACAATAGTGTAATACTCCAAGGACAAGAGAACTCTCTAAGAGGGATACAAGAGAGAAAACACAAGTTTCACACTCAATCCTCTGATGCCCCAAAGGAATATCTTCCTGTTATTATATAGCAAAGAAGATCCCTCAAAGGAAGCTCCACCCATGGATCAGATACATGGATTGGTGACATGTCAGTGAGCTCCATCCTTGGATTAGTTGTTTGGACGGGTGACATGTCAGTCCTTGTCCTATCTAGTTGGTCAAACGGGTTTGACCAAAGGAAATCTTCCTATAGGAAGCTCAGAATCGCATGGGTGAGGTATCATTGGAAAGCTCTTGAGAAGACAAATCATAGGGAGGAGTCCCTCAAGGGGAAAAGTCAAACATTTTTGTTTCCTAAGGGGGAAGAATCTTTCCATTTTTGAGGCCTAATTCATCCGTTCAGACCTCCAAAATTGGCTCTAAAGTTTTTAGGCTATTTTTAGCTTCTACCCTATTAATAGAAGTACTCTTTTGGTCACACCTCTATCTGATCCACCTATCCCATTGTACACAACATCCTTTTAGATGGTACCAAGGCAATTTTCACCTCTAGATAATATGTCTAGTTGCTTGTATTATAGACCTCCCTCTTTTAAGACGCAACGTCCTCATTGCAAAGTTGTTGCACAAAAGATTGAACTAACACTGGTGCTTTGGTCAAGTTGGTTGCTGGCTCCCATGTTGCCTTGTACAGTGGGTACCCTTTCCAATGGACCAGATATTCCACATCCAAATGGTGAGTACCACGGATGCATTTTTGGAGAATGCATTTGACCTCATACTCCTCCGCCTCATCAACCAGGGTTAGATAAGGTCAAATTTCTTGGATGGAAGAGAAGTGGGGTGGCCAGAGAGCATATTGGCATAATAAGGAAACATGAAACACCAAGTGGATCTTTGTATGTGGTGATAGCTCAAGGTGATAGGCCATGGTGCTGATGCGATGAGATGGAGAAAGGTCCAATAAAACAAGGTATGAGCTTATGAGGACCAACTAACTTGAGGTTAGTGGTTGATAACCACACTTGATCTCCTACATTGAACTCCATGTGTTGGTGGTGTGCATCTACATACTACTTTTGCTGATTTTGGGTGATCTACAACCTCTTCTTGGGATGCTCTACCTATGTTGGATTCTAGAAAAAAAGGTGTTGACAACATCAACCTTGGTAGCCATTGGACGGACCTTCATCTAGCTTGAAAGTGTGAAAGGATGCTCTCCATACATGAGGAAAAATAGTATGACTTGTGTGGAGGCATTCACTAAATTGTTGTAAGAAAATTCCACTAATAGAAGTAAGGTGTCCCAACTCTCTTGCTCATCCAAAGTAAAGCCCTGAAGCATATCTTCAATAGTGCAATTTTCCCTCTTTGTTTGTCCATTGGTCTATGGATGGTAAACTGTGGACAAAGCCAATTTGGTTTTGAAGAACCCAAAGAGTATTCTCCAAAACAAACTAGTGAAGTGAGTGCCTCTATCTATGATGAGCACTCAAGAGAAGCCATGATAGGAAAAGACTACATCTAAGTACAATTGATCTGATTGCAAGGCAGTCACATCAATCACTTTCTTGAGTTGGTTGACAAAGACTATGATGGAATCAAACCCAGAGGTGGTCTTGGGCAATTCACAAACCAGATCTATGCTTACTTGTTCCCAACATTGTGTGGGAGTGGAGAGAGGTTGGACGAGTCTTGTGGGAGCTTAATTAGAAGCCTTACTTTTTTGACAAATTAGGCAGCTCCAAACATATTCCATCACATCGTTGCTCAACTTGGGCCAATAGTGATGGTATTTGATTGCATCCAAGGTCTTGTCTATTCCAACGTGACTTGCAATGGCAAAATCATGACATTTTGCTAAGATGGTGGTTCTTAGATCCGTATCATCTAGGATCCACAACCTACCATCATTCATTTGATCTAAAATAAGATCAAATGTATGATTATGTATGCAACAAGCATACATAATAGACGTATTGTAGAATACTTTGCAACAGGAGAAAAGACCTCATTGTAGTCCACCCACTTCTCTTGAGTGAACCCCTTTGCTACCAATCTAGCCTTGTAGATCTTTGATCCCTCCTTAGGACCCTCCTTCAACTTGTAGATCCACTTGCAATCACTTGCAATCACTTGTTGATCCTTAGGTAGCATGACTAGCTCCCAAGTTTTGTTATCCCTCAAGGATTCGAACACCCTCTCCATAGAACCAAACCACTCATCCTTTTCACTATAGGAACATGCTTCCTTGTAGGATGAGGTTTCACCTTCTTCCAAGACCAAAGCATGAGCATCATCCCCAAAAGTCAAGTCATTATCCAACAATTTTGTTGAATCAATCCATGTACTATATCTGTTTGGAGCTTGACTAGCACAGCTTAATGACCTCTTGGATGAACTCCCCGCTTGATCTCCATGTGTAGGTCCAATGTCAGATTGGCCTAGCATATTTTGTTGCTCATCAGCAACTACTTGCTCCATTTGTTCTTGCTTCTCAAGAACTTGCTCTATTATAGGAGCACCTCCTTCCTCTTTATCACTCGAGTGATCAATCTCCCCCTCAACTAGATCCAAGGTGGGAGACTTGCCTTTGTTAGTATAGGGAGCCTAAGAAATCTTCTCCTCCTTGAATGATCTGGATTCATTAAAGGAAACATCCCTACTGACCACAACCTTACACGCTATTGGATCCCATAACCTATAAGCTTTCACTCCACTTGCATAGCCAAGAAAAACACATTTCTTTGACTTAGCATCCAACTTGGACCTATCCTCCTTAGGTGCAAGTGAATATGCATCACAACCAAATATC
Source organism: Lunularia cruciata (assembly GCA_948567375.1). Taxonomy (NCBI): domain Eukaryota; kingdom Viridiplantae; phylum Streptophyta; class Marchantiopsida; order Lunulariales; family Lunulariaceae; genus Lunularia; species Lunularia cruciata. The sequence goes on from OX419759.1 coordinate 17,582,949, forward strand.
TTCAATCTACCATAATCAGCTAGTCGTTGATGCCTCAACTCATATGGCATCTTGAAGTTGATTGCATCGAATGGAGAAATATTTACCACATATGCCGTTGTGTTGATAGCTTTTGCCCAAAACTCATGTGGCAACTTTGATTGACTCAACATACTCCACGCATGTTCCAACAATGTCAAGTTGAGCCGCTCAACAACACCATTTTGCTGTGGAGTGTAAACTATGGGAAGGTGGCGAGTTATCCCCTATTCTGTGTAGTATGCCTGAAACTCTCCAAAGTCATACTCCTCGCCATTGTCTGATCTCAAACACCTCACCTTTTCCCCAATATGAGTCTCCACTTGGGTCTTCCACTTCTTGAAAGTGGCAAAGACTTCAGACTTGTGGTGCATGAAATAAATACACACAAACCTCAAGTAATCATCAATAAATGTCCATCAATTTGAGGATAAGGATGATAGGCCGTGGACAAAGCAAGCTTGGTGCTGAGTATCTGGAAGAGTGCTTGCCAAAACTTCTTGGGAAATCAAGGATTACGGTCAGAGATGAGTACACGTGGCATCCCATGATGCTTGAAGACATTGTTGAAGTAGCTTTGCGCTAAGGTTGGAGCATCCACGGTATCACAAGTTGGTGCCAAGTGGATTTTCTTACTAAGCTTATCCACAAACACCACGATTGTAGTGTGTCCTTGTTTTGTCTTTGGCAAGGATGTGATGAGATCCAAGCTCACATGCTCCCAGCAAGTGGATGGAATGGCGAGTGGTTGAAGGAGTCCACTTGATTTTTGGTTGCTGGCCTTGTTCCGTTGGCAACTCTCACATGATCGGACAAAGTCTCAAACATCTTGTGTCATGTTGGGCCACCACCATTGGCATTGGAGGGTGCCCAAGGTCTTGTCTACTCCCATGTGACTAGCTATTGGTAAATCATGGACTTCTTGAAGGCGCACAAGTCAAAGATCACCTTTGGCTGGAACATAGATCTGGTCTACATAGAATAAAAGGCCTTCCTTGAAGGAGAAGGTGTTGTACTCCTTGTCACATGCTGTTAGACAACCGTGTACCATTTGGAAGAAGGGATCTTGTTGTAGAGCTGATTGAAACTCATTATGGACCTTAGGGTCAATAGACACCATTGTAATTGCCGCTGTGATGAGAGGAAGAGTCTTCAAATCAGGTCGTCGTGATAGAGCATCGGGGATGACATGGAACCGACTTGGTTTGTACTCAAGTTGGAGTCAAACAATTGGAGTTGCTCTTCCCATCGATGATGCCAACTCTTCATGTGCTCCAAGTGTAAGGTCTGCAACAATGGCTTGTGATCAATTTGCATGATCACTTGTTTCCCCAAGAGATAATGCCTCCATACCTTGGTGGCATATACCATTGCAAGTTGTTCCCGATCTCGAGCAGAGTAATTTCTTTCAGATGTATTTAGTCGGCAAGACACAAAGGCAATAGGATGTAGTCCATCTAGAAATTCTTGTTGCAACACAACTCCAATTGCAAAGTTAGAAGCATCAAAATCAACCACAGAAGGTAGTTGAGGATCATATGGTTGAAGAATGGGTCTTGAAGACACCATATGCTTTAACTTCTAGAATGCTTCTTCATGCTTGGTGGTCCACTGGAAGCTCAAGTTCTTTCCCAAGAGGTCAGTCAATGGTGCAGCCACATGAGCATAATAGTGGATGAACTGTCGGTAAAAACTGGCCAATCCATTGAATGCTCGTACTTTTGTAGCATCCTTTGGGGTAGGCCAATCAGTAATGGCCTTGATCTTCTCTTCTTCCATCTTGATCCCCTCTGATGAGATCTTATGACCCAAGAAGGTAACCTCCTTCTGCCAAAAAGCACACTTTGACTTCTTGCAATAAAATTTTCACTTTCGTAGTCGTCTTAGGACTTCTCGCACATGATTCACGTGTTCTACCTCTATCTTGCTATAGATTAAGATATCATCTAAGAACACTACCACGGACCAATCCAATAGTCCCTCCAACACCCAATGCATCTGATCCATGAAGACTGTTGGAGCATTAGTGAGTCCGAAAGGTAGAACTCTCCACTCAAAATGTCCATACCTTGTGCAAAAAGCAGTCTTTTGCATGCCCTCTCCTTCAATAGGAATTTGCCAATAGCCGCTACAAAGATCCAGCTTGGAAAAGTAACATGCTCCACTTAGTTGATCAAGCAAGTCATCGATCCGAGACAAAGGATATGCATTCTTCATGGTTTGCTTATTGAGTCCACGGTAATCAATATATAAATGAAGTCCTCTATCCTTCTTTGGAACAAATAGTACTGGTGCTCCCCAAGGAGAGGTACTATGTCGTATGAAATCCTTCTCCAACAACTTTGTAAGTGTTGTTCACAACTCCTCCAACTCCTTTGGTGAGAGCCGATAGATTGGTCTACTCATTGGAGTACTCCTTGGCAATAACTCGATCTTGAAGGGCATACCTTGATCGGAGGGTAATCCCTTTGGAAAATCATCCGGAAACACATCTGCAAACTCTTGAACTATTTGATCAACAATTGCTTGATGAGGCTCTTGGCACTCCTCAGATTGTTCTTGTGCAATTGGCTTGATCCACACCGCAAATACAGACTTATCTTCCTCCAAAGCTTGCTCTATGGCCGCTTCATTAACAAACTTCCCTTCTAGGGACCCATCTCTCTTCCAAGCTTGCTCTATGGTTGCCTTCTTGGCAATTTTCCCATCTTGGGACTCATCTCCCTTCCAGATTTGCTCTATGGCTACCTTCTTGACAAACTTCCCATCTTGGGACTGACTATTCTTAGGCGTCTTACTCAGAGGTGCCAGACAAGCTAATCGGAAATTTCTACCTTGGTGTTGTACTTGAATTTGTCGTCGAGTCCAATCAAATTGAACCTTATGACTTTCAAGCCAAGGTAGACCCAAAATGATATCATAGTGTAGAGGTGCCACTACAAACCTCATACACTCCAAATACTCCTTCCCAATCTTGAAGGTAACAGGATGTGAGGTGTGGAATGCAGAACCCTTTCTACCATCCGCCATCATCAAACTACTTCCAAACACTGGCTTGATAGGAATACCCAATTTCTTTGCTTCTTGCATAGACATGCAATTCTCTGAACTTCTAGAATCAACCAAAATCCTACAACCGCGATTAGATATTGTACCTTGCAAGTGAAGCAAACTTGCATAGGTCGAGCCTTCAATCCCATTGGAACTAATCAAGCTCCCAGTAGGCGGTTCAAAATCTCCTATTGGGATTCTTCATTTCCTTGATCATTCTATTCTACAAACTCCATCTGGGTAATTTGTTTAGGTTGCCCATTCCTAAGTGGACATTCAGCAATGCAATGTCCAACTTGGCGACAATAAAAGCAACCTCCATGTTGTCGTAATCTTTCTCTATTTGCTATGCCAAGTGGTCTTTGTTGGATAGCATCAAATCTTCATTGGTATCGTTTCTTCCACTCGTGCGTAGTGTACTAGTAGGCTTTGTGTAGGTCGAGGTCAAGATCAAGTTGTCGCAACCAAGGAATCAAAATGCTCAACCAATTGCATGGCTTCTTCTATGTTTTGTGGCTCCCACATGGTCACCTCCAATTTGGTTTGTGACTTCAATCCTCGCACAAATCTATCCAGAACTTCACCTTCTTGGATATCTGGAATTTGCATGATGATGTTTAGAAATTGTGTGATGTAGCTTCTCACTGAGCCAATCTACCTCAACTCCGCCAATTTATCTCCTGCGGCTCGGGTGGCATTTATAGTTTGAAATTGACCAAGTATTGCATCTTTGAATTCTGAACGTTCAGCTCTTTCTACTCGGAATTGCCACCAAAGTTTTGCCACGCCATCCAATTGGCTAGAAGCCAAGAGAATTTGTTTTTGCTCGTCTTGAAGATTGGTTGCTTCAAAATAACGTTCATAGTCAAACACAAAATTCTCCACTGTGCATGGAAGATTCTTGCCTTCAAACACCTTGGGTTTTGGAAATCAAATGCAATCTTCTCCATCTCAAACTGGCGCTCTGTCTATCTGTTCTCGTCGTTGCTGGTCTCATTCATCCAACAATCAAGTAAGATGCTTGATTTGTTGGTGCATTTCAAGGATAGCATCCGGTATTGCCGCCATTGTTACTACTCTATTCCACTACCCTCAATTTATCTAGTTGATTAACACATAGATACAACACGTCCACCGTTCTCCATAAGTTACAATTGGAAGTATCAAGGGTTCCTCTAACACGGTGATCATATGTAGAAAATCCTGCCCAAAGCGCGAGGTGATGAATTGTGTGAAATGATGCTTTGGTAATATTTGGACATGAAAGTCCCAATGGTTTGGCGGAAGTGGATTTGGTGGTCCATAAATTCTATCCATCCCATTCCTGCTCTGATACCAATGTAAGAGACCAAAACCGAGGAGAGAAATAGGAGAATGGAAACTCACATTGGGACACTTGAATGAGGGAAAACTTTGAATGCCTAGCATGAGCTTCGGCTTTGGTATTTATAAGTAGCATACAAGACCCTTGAAACTTCTCAAGAAGCTTCCTTGAGCCGCTTTCTTGGAGTGCAAGCCAAGTTAACTAAGAAGCTTCTCAAGAAGCTTCCTTCTAGAATCCGCCTACTTGGCGTGCAAGCTAAGCTAGTTAGAAGCTTCCTTCTAGAAGCTACCTGCTTAGGGTGCAAGTTAACTAGTTGGGAAGCTTCCCAAGAAGCTTCTTAGATGCTTCTAGAATATTCTAGGCTATTTTGTCTTATTTTCTACTTTGTAAGCCCGACTAATTTCATTGCTAAACTCCATATTGTTACAATCATGAAAGGTGAGTCCTTAGGTGTTAGTGATGCCTTTGGATGATTGAACACCTACAATCTATGGATCAATTTTTGTAATAGCAAGAATCTTGGGCCAAAATTCAGGGTTCAATCTTGATTTCCACCACCAAATTGTTTGCCATTGGCATTCCGGAGAATGTATCTACAAGTTGCTTCTTACCTTCCATATATCTCATTGTCATGTTGAATTGTTGTGTCTACTTTGCCCACCAAATCTATAAATGAGAAAGATCTTTTTGTGTCTCGAGGTAGACTAGAGGTTTGTGGTCCGTCTCTACCACAAATGCATTCTCACCCAGATAGTGCTTCCAATGCTTGGTTGCAAGGACAATGGCCAGCTCTTCTCATTCAGTGGTGTGATAGTTGCATTCTACCAATAGCAACTTACAAGAGAAATATGCAATTGGGTGCCATCCATCCTGCCATTCTTATTATATGACTACTCCTATTGCTACACTTAATGCATTTGTAGTCATCTTGATTGGATGTTTTGGGTCATACCATTTCAAGATTGGTGCATGTAGTAATGTGTCTTTCAACCCCTGAAAGGCCAATTCTTGTGTGGTTCCCCATATCCACCTCTTCCTCTTGCCCAATAGTGTTGTTAGAGGTTATGCATTCTTAGAAAGTCCTTGAAAAATCAATGATAAATCCAAAGAAGCTCTTGAGTTGAGTTTGATCTTCTAGAGCACTCTATTTTTGAATGATCTCTATTTTATCTATTAACACTTGGATACGCTCTATAATTACTCTATGCCCTAAGTAGTCTACTTTAGTTTTGCCAAACTTGCACTTTGAGATTTTGACATACAATTGATTCTATCATAGAATTTGGAGGACTTCTCAAAGATTTTGCTAGCGCTTGATCATCATCCTCATGTAGACTAAGATGTCATAAAAAAATGATAACAAATTTATCCAAGGACAAGCAAAATATGTCATTCATCAAACTCATGAAAGTGGCTGGAGTTTTGGTGAGGCCAAACTACATCACCAAGTACTCAAAGTGACCATACCTTGTTTGAAAGGTTGTTTTGTGTATGTCTTCTTTGCAATCATGATTTGGTTATAATTGCTCCACAAATCAAGTTTGGTGAAGTGCCTTGCCCCATTGAGTTGATCAAACAACTCATCTATGCAAAGGAATGGATATTTATTCTTCATTGTTTGTTGATTTAGTTCCCAATAGTCCATGCACGTGCATTATTCTGTCCTTCTTTTTCACAAACAATACAAGAGCTCCATATGGTGATATGTTGGGTTGGATAAACCTCTTTTGCAACATATCCTCAATTTGAGCTTTACACTCCTCCAACTCATGAGGTGATAGTCGATATGGGGCCTTACAAGGAGGTGTCTTCCCAAGATGTATCTCAATTTTATGATCTACTCTCCTTTTTGGTTGTAAACCTACAAGTAATTCATCCAAAAAGACATTTTGGAACTCATTGACCACATCTTTTAATTTCTCCAGAATTTGTCTATTGTGTTGGGACTCTCGACTTCTCTTATTAAACCCATAAAACATCTATCTATCTTACCAATAGATGTGGTCCTTATGACATACAAAGGCAACTCTTGCCTTTGTGATCCTCCTTTGATCCCAAAGATCTTCCATTGACTAGTTTTCACTACTTTCTTTCTCCAATCCACCATGGAGTTGTGGTCTCTATCCATGACATACCTAAGATTGCATCATAACGAGCTAGTTGTATCACTTGCCACTTAATTGCTTCTTGATACCCTCCTATAGAGAGTAGTACCTTTCTAGGTAATGACTCAATCCTCTTTGTTTGACTATTAGGTAACTCTACTTTGTCCTTCTCATCCGACTCTAGTTCCACTCCCAACCTTATTGCAACAAAGCAAGATAAGAAATTGTTTTTTGCCCTAGGTTTTATCAACACACTCACCTGATTGCCTTCTAGCATTCCATTTACAATAATTAATTGTGCATTTATCTTCCTCCTTCTTTGCGCACTTGTCCTCTTCTTCTCTCCGCTTTTACTCTTCTTCACCGTGCCAATAAGGCCGCAAGATACATTTACTAGCAATCTTCATTTTCTGATATGGTTTCTATATCTTCCTCTTCAATTTGCCTCTCCATGTGGTTTAGAGGTTGCTTGTATGGAGGCTGAGGTCCTCTAAGATGACAAGAATGACAATTGATGGTTATGTGCTCAATTTGGCCATAATTGTAACATCATCATTGTTCTACTTGAGCCTCTTCTCTTGGTGAGACTCCTTCTCTCCTTTCTTTGACCCATCCTTGTTCTCCTTGGAGAGATCTTGCTCCTCTATCTTGGAACCAAATTTTGCCCAATTCCATTAGAATTGGTCTACCAAAATGGTGTGTCTTGGCCCGATAGTTTTACAGTGGTGTTATTGCTTCACCTTTGCCAAGCACCCCTACTATTCTTTGGGCACAAGCAATGGCTTCAAAAATAGTACAAGGATTTTGTACCATTACATCTTGGCAAATCTGCTCTTTTAATCCTCTCTTGAATTTATCAAGAGCTTTGGCTGGAGTCATATTGGTTATCACAACCTGTAGATCCAAAAATGCCTCCATGTACTCTTTTATGTTATTCTTTTGCTTCAACCCCTAGAGTTTGGTTTGGGCCATTTGCATGGAATCCACATATTGGAAATTCTTGAGTGACTCTTCTTACATGGCTGTCCAAGTGACCTCTCTTCCTTCTACCAGCAATGATTGTTCCCAAGCGTCATACCATGTGAGGGTGAGGGCTTTATCAGTCAAGTAACCACATGTAAACACACCTCCAAAATGATCATTGATCTCTGTTGTGAATAATCAAAGATATCGATTCATTCTTGAAATCCAATTCCACTACTCCCATAGAACATTGTCTCTTGTAAGGCTCAATGTTGCAAGTCTTATTCATTTGTAGTAACAATGTGGCTTGGTTGTTGATTGGAATCAATGTCATCGGCATTCATAACTCTCCAACTACTTGATTGCTGGTGCTGGTTGTTGAGATGGCTCCCCTTCTTGCATTACTTGATCATTCTTGACAGTATGTATTTGATTTTGCAATTCCTCTATGGTTATCTTGATTCTCAAAACTTCTTCAACATTTCTTGCATTCCTTGCATCAACTCTTGCAACTATGGATGCATGACTCCTACACACAACCGTTGTTCAATTGTTATTTCCTACTTCAATAAAAGGTTAGAATTATCACTCGGGAGAGTACACAAACTATGGGGACTAGTATTGTGACCTCAAAGACTATCACTCATTGATAATATTCCTCACCAAAATTGCAGACTACAAAATCCCTAAATATCACTTTTGGTCTAACTACAGAACATATTTCTACTTGTGTGTTGAAAGGGTGAGGATTTGGTACATTCAAATTCATAACATTATAATAGAATGGAAATTGTCATATCCTACTCTCTATCATATACCACTACAAGTAGAATCATTGGGTTTGGTAAATTCATCACTCTGTCCATGAATTTTGCTCCAAAGTGATAAACTATAGATACTCTTATTTGCTCACGTTGGATGTACATAATCTTGATGTGGAATGGATTCAAGAATGGGAAGCTACGTGTAAGAAATTTTCCTCCCGGTGAATCCATCCAATCCGCTCTCTAAAGCACTTCCCAAGCCTAGCAAGTGCACTATGTTCTCCACCTCAAATACTTAGTTTTAGTAGCTCGTGCTCTTCCAAGAAGGATGATCCACTCGCTTGGATTAAAACACCCACTTTGATACCATATTTTGAAGACAAGAGAACTCTCTAAGAGAGATACAACACATAAAATATAAGTTTCACACTCAATCCTTCAATGCCCCAAAGGAGCACCTTCTCTTTATTATATAACAAAGAGGATCCCCTCAAAGGAAGCTCCACCCTTGGGATCAGATACATGGATTTGTGACTTGTCAACAAGCTCTATCCTTGGATTATTTGTTTGGATGGGTGACATGTTAGTCCTTATCCTATCTAGTTGGTCAAATGGGTTTGACCAAAGGGAATCTTTTGGGAATCTTCCTATAAGGAGCTTAGAATTGCATGGATGAGATATCATTGGAAAGCTCTTGGTGAAATGAATCATAGGGAGAGAAGGTAAGCCTTTCCTCCCTAAAGGAAGAGGTGAATCTTTGCATTTTTGAGGTCTAATTCATTTGTTTAGGCCTCCAAAATTGACTATAAAGTTTTCAGATTATTTTCAGCTTTAGCCCTTTTAGTAGAAGTACTCTTTTGGTGACACCTCTATCTGATCTACCTAGCCCATTGTACACAACATCCTTCTAGATGTTACCAAGCTAATTTTCACCTCTAGATAATATGTATAGTTGCTTGTATTACACTTACACATGAGGGATGTTGGGAAGGTGAGCATGAGAGAGCTTTTATAGAGATCAAGGAGAGGTTGATATCTACCTCTATTCTTAGGAGACCAATAAGACAATGACCATTCCAAGTTCATACTAATTGGTGTACATTGGTGCTCAAAGCGGTGCTCACCCAATAAGATGATGAGGAGAAGGAGTTTGTGGTGGCATATGCTAGTCACTACAAAATTCAATGGAGGTGAAATATAGTTCATATGAGGGAGAGTGCTTGGAAATGATGTGAGCAATAGCACATTTCTGATATTACCAATTTAGTAATCCCTTCACTCTCATCAATGATCATCAACCACTAAAGTGGTTCATGGAGTTTGACAAGCTTTATGTGAAGCTTGCACAATGGGCTTTGGTTTTATAGGAGTATGATTTCACAATTATTCATAGACCTAGAGTGGTGAACTATGATGTAATGGGGTTGAGTATAAACCCATGTCCTAGCCAATATGATCATACTAAAGCATATGAGCATGGTGCGATAGATGAGGAGATGATGCCAAGTTGGCATGCATCCACCTTTCTATGTATATTTTCTAAGGCTTTAATGGTTTCTCTCTCAACACATACATGAAGAGTTGTTGAGTTCATATATCCAAAGAGTGGAGATATTGATATAGGTCAATGAGACATTCATGATGGTGTCTTAATGATAGATTATCTTTGCATCAATTTTATGGGTAGCATAGTTGGTGCCAAGGGGAGAGATTGTTTCCTTTAGCAAGCCATGCAGTTTAGATTGGAAGATAAACACCTTGTTTGTGTATGGGAGGATGGTAGAGTGCAAGTAGTACCACTTCCATCTCAAAGACCACAATTAGTACATCATGCTCATGAGGAGCTAGGACATTTTGGAGTAAAGCAAACATATAGCTTATTCCAGAGTTAGTATTGGTGGTGTGGTATGCACACAAATATACAATAATTCATTGCCAAATTTATGGTTTGTGATCAAGTTAGAGCATCTTTTAGTGCTGCTATGCTACAATTACACCCATTACCTATCATAGGATTGGGTTGGAGTTTGGACTTTGCTGGACTTAAACTGATGATAATGAGACATCATTAGTATGTTTTGGTTATTCTGGAGCACTTTTCCTATGAGCAGAATGAGTAAATTGAGTTGGTGGTAGTTCTTGATAAGTTCAATGAAGAGATAGCTTACTCATTCCTAGATTGGGTTCTTAGTCATTTTAGTGCACTTGTTGAGGTTTTGACTAATCAAGGTACAAAGTTCTTGGAGGAGTTTTAGTTCTTGTGTATTAAGGCCTTGATTGATCATCATACTACCTCTCAAGATCAACTTAAGGTAGATAGCTTAGCAAAGAGAGTGGTTCAAATGGTGAAGAGAGGATTGCGCAAGTTTGCTTTATAGAGAGGCCACTTGGGAGGTTGCGATCTCCAATTAGCTTGGTTGGCCAAGGGCTATTGGTTCAGCTAGCAAGCCTCCTTAGTATCATGCCACTTGTAGCATCATATCTAGATTACTTGGACATTGGAGTAGCAATGATAATAATTAGAAGTATTTTGGTAACTAGTCATAGACTACTTTTCAATGGTCAGATTTTGTGTTTGGACTACTTACTACATGGTGGGCACATTGTCACTTGCACCATTCACATTGTTGGGTGTACCATCAGCGGGACCGTTGGGATGAGACCTAGGTCAAAATCAGGAGTATACCTTGGAAGTATAGCTCTAGAGAGCACACTTCTTTGTTGTTGAGCCTTCGAGTTCCTAGCTATGGTGGATAGAAAGCCGGTGAGCATCACCTGGAGTCTCTTAGCTAGAGTGGGTGTGGTTTGACTATAATCAATGCCCAATTATTGGCAGATTATTGAGTGATAGATCAAGTATTGATCTAATTGAGTGTGATTTGAGTTGTGTAAACGAACTGATTACAAAAAACAAGTGAGAGTAAGGGGGAAATCAACTACAAGAACTAAGGGTGGTGGTGGTATCTCCAAACCTGGTGGATCATGGTACCTTGATCGTAGTTTTGATTTCCCTAAGAGTGATTGTGTGTAGAAGCATTGGCAAAATTTGGAGCAAGAGAGAGTCAATTTCAAGTTGTAGTTGTGATTTTTAGCTCAAGAGGTGAATACAAGACCAATTTGGTGCGAGTTGAGCTCAAAAAGTGAAATTGAAGGTGGAGTTGAGAATCCATTCTTGTGAATTAGAGATTTGATGATCCCTATCTTTCCAATTTGGCTTGAGTGAAGAGTTAGTGGAGGATTTGGTGGTCAGCCAACTTTAGAGATTTATGTTAGATTTTACGTCAGATTTACATCAAATTTTGTGAAAGGTTTATAGCAGATTTTGGTAAAAGAACTTTGATCCCATTTTTGGTGATCCTTGTATCTCAAGAAGTAGATAGGTACTCATATTATGTTAAATGCCAAATGGTGGTAGAGTCAGTCCGGTGTTAATTTATGAGATGGAGGGTTTTTGTTTAGACTCTTGTGATTGGACTCCCTCCATTCTCTACTTCTTGTTTTTACACCATGTTTGTGTGAGATGCTTTGAATTTAGAGTGTTGGTGCTCTAGTGTGCTCTTGATAATGAGGCTAGAGTGATGACCAGTCAAACTACTTGTGTTTCTTTCCGATGTGGCAAGAAGTGATGACTTACAGACCATGAGAGTGCATGTTGTGATAACAAGTTGCAAGTTTCCATTTCCTCTAGTTTAGTTGTTGTAGTTAGAGCTATATTAGGTGGTGATATTTAGTTGGTGGTGTTAGCACTTGGTGGGGTACCTGCGGAGGTTATAAGTACGGGTTATAGTTTTTGGTTACTTTATCATGATAGAGTTCTTTGGGGATTTTGGAGGAGATAACACTGCAATACACAATGGATTTACTTGGAGTGGCACTTAGTATTAGCCTATATCATGGATCCCAATGAGGGAAGAGATTGACTTTGAGTTGGAGTTTGATATAGGAGCTAATTTAGTTGAGACTACACTTGTTGTATCCGCATTGTTGTTATGGGACATGGATGAGATTTATGGGCCTCCAAAGGCCCTAGGCATTACTCTAGTACAGTAGATACCATTGAGTTGGATGACTCCATCCAAGAATTTGATAGTTGGTGTGATCTACAACAGATGCAAAACCCAACTTTGTTCACATCTTTCATGGTATGGAAAGGGTTGTTTCATCATTTGGAGGGTCCACCGATGGACGACTACCATGAGTTTAGGAGAGCTCACTTAGAGGAGATTGAGCTATAGGGATGGTACTGGTCTTTGAACAATGTCTCTATCACTTCAAACTTGGTTTCTAGGGGTAGATCGGATGTACCTAACATTTCTAGCTTTAGTGGCATTGGTGGATCTCTTGGAGATGGTGCCACTACAAGTGGAGTCACTATTAAAAGAGGCACTATGTAATACCAAGGGTTAGCCATATGATCTAGATGTGAAATTCGGTTTGGTAACATCCAGAATGATGTTATACATGATGGTCAAAATAGATCAGATAGAAGTATCACCAAAAGAGTACTTCTACTAATAGCGCAGAAACTGAAATAGACTTGAGAACCTTAGAACCAATAGCTAGACATATGATTTAAAGGTGAGAATTGGTTTGGTAACATCTGGAAGGATGTTACACATGATGGACTAAAAAGATTAGAAAGAGGTATCACCAAAAGGGGACTTCTACTAATAGAGTAGGAACCAAAATATGCCTGAAATTTGTGAAGGCAATTTTGGAGGCCTAAACGGATGAATTAGGCCTCAAAAATGTGCAGATTCCCCCCCCCCCCCCAACAGAGGAAAGGCTGGCCTTCCCTCCCCCCTGGTTTGTCTCGTGATTCGGCCATTGCAGCTCACGTCGGAGTGGACAAGACCTTGGAGGCAGTCAAGCGCCATTACTATTGGCCCAAGATGAGCAACGACGTGATGGACTATGTGCGTAGCTGCCTACTTTGTCAACAGAACAAAGCTTCTAATCAAGCTCCTGCAGTGCTCCTTCAACCTCTTCCCACTCCTACCCAACGTTGGGAACAAGTGAGTATGGATCTCGTCTGTGAATTACCCAAGACCACCTCAAGGTTTGACTCCATTGTGGTCTTTGTGGACCGGCTCAGCAAAATGATTCATGTACGCCCTACCACCAAGGAGGTGACCGCTCCACAACTAGCTCATACTTAGATGCAGTCTTTGCTCACCATGGCTTGTCTAGAGTACTCATCACCGATAGAGGCACCCAATTCACCAGTTTGTTTTGGCGAACACTCTTTGGTTTCTTCAAAACCAAGTTGGCCATGTCTACAGCTTACCACCCACAAACAGATGGCCAAACAGAGTGGGCTAATTGCACGATTGAAGACATGTTACGCGGCTTCACCTTAGAAGAGCAAGAGAGGTGGGACACCCTACTACCGTTGGTGGAATTTGCTTACAACAATTCAGTGAATGCCTCCACCTAGGTCACTCCGTTCTTCCTCATGTATGGTGAGCATCCCTTCACACCTTCTAGCTTGATGAAGATCCGTCCAGTGACTACCAAGGTTGATGCAGTCAACACATTTGTTTCTAGAATCCAACAAGGTGTGGAGAGCGCCAAGCACAGGTTACAGATTGCGCAAAATCGACAAAAGCAGTATGCTGATGCACACCGTAGGCACATGGAGTTCAATGTTGGGGATCAAGTGTGGCTCTTGACAACCAACCTCACATTAGTTGGATCTCGTAAGCTCAGACCTCGTTTTATTGTGCCTTTCTCGATTCTTCGTCGCATTGGCGCTGTGGCCTATCACCTTGAGCTACCAGCACACATGAAGATGCATCCAGTGTTCCATGTCTCCCTATTACACAGATATGCTCCCCGATCAGGCCAAGGTACTTCCACACAGGACATTCGACCTTGTCCGACAGTCATTGATGGCATAGAGGAATATGAAGTGGAGCGGATTCTCCAAAAGCGCATGCGTGGTACTCGCCATCTGCAGGTGGAATATCTAGTACAATGGAAAGGTTACCCCCTCTATGAAGCAACCTGGGAACCTGCTACCAATTTGGCACATGCACCAGTGTTGGTGCAAGCATTTGAGCAACAATTGCACAACGAGGACGTTGCGTCTTAAAAGGAGGGAGGTCTGTAATACCAAGGGTTAGCCATATG